>OZ007502.1:37298864-38798169 GCA_963931805.1 Microdon myrmicae
ATCCACCGATCGTGGGATTTGGGCACGAATATGATTGATGTTAGACAATCATACCCATGATCATGTCTAATGATTCGTTGTCTAAACAACGACCAGCCACTATTCTCACAATGGCTATTCTAATCGAAATGTTTCTGTGTACTCTACGTAAACAGAAGCAATTATTTTTGCCTGCATGCCAGTATTCCTGTGCATTATCCAATGCCTAAAATAAACATGCACTCAAATCTAGTAGCCTTGGCAAAGTTCTGTTGACTTATCGCTAACCCAAATCGATCCCCTAGCGTACGATGGGAATACACCCATCCGTACACCGATCATCATATTTGACCAGCTGCATGTTTGTCTTTCCTTTCCTGCGCCCAGCGAGTGTTTGGGTGTCTTTCTTGAAGAGGAAAGATTGTTTTCCCCTGCGATGACATCCGTGGAAACTCATCGCAATCACGAGAGGCTGGGTCAACGTCGTCCAGCTCGAGGAGTCGGATTTCGTCATCTTAAGAGTGCACACGCACTTTACGCGCCGATTGAGATTTTTTTTTGTAATATACGGAGTCGAGTAAAAACATGATATCTTTTTGTCTTGTGCGTGATCCTGTGTCAAGCGTGTGTGGAAGTCCGTCCTTACGGGAGTCGTTTAATATACCGCGTAACTCTTGTCAAAGAGAACAATAAATTAAGGAACTAAATATATGTAAAAGAAAGTTGTGTGAAATAAACAAAAAAGAAGTTAAGTAAAATAAATCAGTGTTTAATTTTTACCCGTTTTCGTCTTCCTTAAGGAACAATTTTCAGCGATCGGTGAGTGTAATCTAAAGGTATTGGGGATTAAGTGAATCTGTGTCGTGCCAGGCACACTACTTAAAATATCCCACAGGATCACTTGGAGGAAAAAAATTCGAAAGTAATGAAGAAGTCAAGGAGCACATGCGCTCTTGGCTAACAACTCGACCTAAATCTTTCTACGGACTAGGGATATTAAAGCTTCCAAATCGGTGGCAAAAGTGTGTTTTCTCATTTAGCTGACCTAATAATGACGCATTATAGTCTCCAGTTATCGTCTGTCCCTTTTCCAAATAGTGAATGAAGATAATACCACTTGCATCCCAAAACACAGTAGCCACTTTAACATTCCACTGTTTTAACTGTTATTTCACGTCGGGAGTATAGTGGTGTATCCATGTTTTGTCTACAGTTATTAATCTGCACAGAAACTCATCTGGGTTGCGACGCATGCGCTCCAAAAATTATCAGCTGCAAATGCGGCACCCATCTCGCAGATCTTTTTTTCATACCCAATTTATCGTGCAAAATTGAAACATGAAACAAATTGAAAATTGATAGATACCTAGTGAGGAATGAGGCTTACTAAAAGAGACAATTAGCGATGCTACGCCATCGTAGGCGTTTTTAAGGACTTATTGTCCTATATTGCTATTTCTCTTGAATTGTTATACATTGTGGGTTTCTAGAAATGAATGTAGGAAGAAAATTCACCCGTTTACTAGTTTTGCAATAACAAGGGGTTGCACGTGCTGGGGATCGCACTACAAATTGATGGGATTCACATCGTGGATATCTGCGCCAACAGTGTAGTAAGTAATTATACTTTCTAATGAGTGAGTTCCAATGTCACCAGTGCAATCTTTTGATTGTTCTACGGACTTATTGAACGACCCCCCTGAGTCGGTGCCGCCATTTGACACGTTGCTATATTGCTATTGCTCTTGAATAGTTGTACATTGTTGGATATCTGCGCCAACAACTTTGACATAGTTTGGATGAAAATTGTGTTGATAGCCTAAAACCAAATTCCTTTGGTGCCTTTACCGTTTCCCAAATGACAATCAACTAGCCGTTAATACTTTTTGACGCCGTCGATCGGGGACAGATCAACAGCCAAACTTCTGATATTGCTGTTCTTAACGACTTTGAGGGGGTAGCCTGATATAGTTCAAAAAAATCGATTTTTTTTCTCTTATTCGATACTATACCACTCGTAGAATATGCTCTCAAAGTCTCAAGTATGAATTTGTATGTTAGGGGCTCAAAATGATCACAAAAAGTGCGTATGCCCGAGCACACTGTACAGTACAATTCGAGACTGAGCCGCTTTAAATACATTTTTCTCAAAATCATGCTTTTGCAACACACGCGTTTTGTGCAAGATAACTCATAGTTTTACAGATGAATTCATATGATATTTTTTAAATGAGAGGTTAGTTAATTTACCACTTGGTGGATGTATTTCTAGAAATTAACATTAAAATTTAAATAAAAAGTTATAAACAAAAATAAATTGAGATTTTTCGCTAAAAAATGAATTTTTTCTTCAATCAGGGTATTTTATAAAAAATTTTTTTTAAATACTCACCAATTGACTGCACTTATAAACTAAACAAAGTAAGAAAATGGGATCATCCAACGAGGCCCTACACTGCACACCGCAAAAAATTTTCTACGCTGATGTCTTTTACTTATAACTTGGTTATTTATGCATAAAATTAAATGAAACCATTAATTTAAACACTTCTATGTATGCACAATAAATGCTCATATTTGCAAAAAAAAGTATATTAAATAGCATTCTCAACAAAAAAAAAAAAATTCGACAAAATCGGCCTTCTACACCGGGATACTCTCTTAATGTGCGCAACTCTACAGCACAACTCTTAGTACATTCTAACAAAACAGATGAGGATGGGAGGCTATCTGAAACATCCGCTATTGGGGTCAATTTGATGGGCTAGTGGTGGAATCTAAACGAGCGCCGCATTACCAGAGTAACCTTGCGAACACTCTGGATTTGATACTTTTATCAGAGCCAAGTATCTTTTCCGTATATATAACTCCCCTGTTCGAAAATCGGAACCAGTGTTTGATATCTTTTCCATTTCAAGTGGATAACCAACCTAAACAGCCTAACCAAGTAACGGTGTTAGCATCGAAATTTGGTTAACCTATTAAAATTTGTGACAAAATTCGTTTGTGTAAAATAAAGTTAACTTTGTATATTTAAAAATGCGTTTAATGTTCTATAATTTTCGGTGTGAATTAATTACTGCCCAATGCGGCAGTCATTTAATGGGCTATAACGCCAAAATATTTGCTGTTCTGCTCGGCGCAGAAACAACCCTTTTGCTGTTTCCCAGTTGGCGAACCATCGGCAACATCGGAGTTGCGGTTCCCAGCTGGCGAAACATTTTGGACCACAGGAAATACGGACATGTACCTCTTGCTCTATAAAATATTTGGAATCAACTCTATAAAAACGTTACCAACAAAGCATTATAGCACGGCCGCGTTTACACGAGGAAGTGTGGTGGATCCGCCAAACCCCACGGCCCACTTACCTGTAGAACCCCCATAACTTCATCCCAGTCTGCATAAATGTTTGCTAATGCAACCGCATTAGGCACCTGTAAATGCTTCACGCATCAAATAGATCAAGTTTATTTAACTAAAAGTCCCTGTAAAGAATTCTTACCTTTCATGCATCTCTTCGCATACAAATTCCCTACAAGAATTCTTTCCATTATACAGGAGCATTAAACTAAAACCTATTCGGTACCTTCGGTTGCCAGGCAAATTCCAATCTTCCCACACCTGCACCGCAATCTCCCCGCAGCAAAAACATTTTCTTTCCAAGGATAATTAATGCTTTCAATGCATTACCTGGAAATGCCTACAAAGAATTTTTCCTACAAGGGCATTCATACATGTATCAATGCATCTCTGCATAAGCGACCAAAAACCGAATTTCCAATTAGTGTAGATATTCACACTATAGTTCGATCCTGGCGTCGCCATAGATACCATGCATAATTGACACAGATGGTATACACAACCGTCATTATGTATCCATCTAAATTACTTTCCGAAGACTTGCAACTATTGATTCAGCTGCAAGCACTTCTCTCGGAAATACTTCTTTGTTTGGATCTTCAAACAATCACCAACGGCGCGCTTAGCCGCCGGATTGGATTCAATAGCATAAACATATGCAAACAAAATAATCCGATTCTTCCAATCGGCAGAGACACGATATACGATCTCTATTGTATAAATGATCGCAATCCCTTTTAGCATCTAATGAGTGGCTGCTATTTAGACAGCAGACTCATTACCGAACGATGTCTTAGGTCGTTTCCGCTTTGTTCTTTTTCCCTCGTTGTACGTTCCGTTTATCCTTGGCTAAACGCATCGATAAACACGCTGATGTGTACGAACACACACGTACACCACCGCGTCCCACCTTAAGAACCATCAGCGGATTCCGAACCATCTCGGACGAAGCTGCTTTTGTCGTGGCCGAAATGGCCCCAATCGATATCCTTGCGGACGAGATGTTAAGAATCTACAACAGGAGAACATCAAGGCAACTGGAACCAACAGCAGTCAAGGTAATCAAAGAGGAAGAGAAAGCAACCTCATTTACCATATGGCAAATTCGGTGGGACAACACTACAAAAGGCAGATGGACGTACAAATTGATCCCATCTATTGCCACCTGGATGAAGAGAGACCACGGTGCCTGCAACTACCATCTTACCCAGTTCCTGACCGGCCATGGCGGATATCGCAAATATCTGCACCGTATTGGACACAGCAGCTCACCGTTGTGTCCAGCGTGTCCAAACCAAGAGAAACATGCGGAGCATGTGGTGTTCCAATGTAGACGCTTTAACGAAGGAAGACCCAATCTCCCAGGCCCGAAAGCCTCATAGAGCAGATGCTATGCCCCGAGGATAACTGGATGAAGATAAGCGCATATGTGACCAAAGTGCAACTCGCACTTAGAAGAATCGAGAAAGTAAGGCAAGCTCAAATAGCCGACATGGAGAGAGCAGCTTAAAAAAGCATAAAGCTAACCAGCCCCGTGAGGTAATACCTAACGGCAGTTCCGCGGGGGCAGTGGTTGACGGGAGCGAGGGTGTGGTTTAGTACGCAGGCGTGCGACATGGCACCGTCGTTCCAGGTACACGAATCGTGCATGGTAGCAGCACGGGCTGCTAGTATCTATGAAGATTCCACATCCGTTGGCGCATCAGAAAAAAAAAAAAAAAAAAAAAAAAAAAAAAAAAACACCGCGCCCCAGAGATCGCCTTCCATTGGTCACTGGTCAAAGGAAATTTCATTTCCTTTTCACCACACCAACGAACTTACCCCATTACTGAGTCGGCTCTACACGAGCCGAATATCGCTGAGTCCAATTACACCCGCCGACCGCCACGGTCGTGCCGCTCCCGCTCCCCGGTGCACACGGGGACGCGAATATAATATACCTCGGGTCAATCGTTTCCTACCTCAGTAAATTTCCACTGTTTGTGCTGTACTACCAAATCATATAAAGTTAATGCCGGACGTCCAACTTAATTTATTCGGTTCTAAAATAAAAACAACAGTTTAAAGCCCAATCATATACAGTGCAGTGAATTTGCAATCATTCTTAAGACTAAAAATACCTTCAACGTGAATAATAAAACGGTGTAGTGACTTGTTTGTAAAGAAATAGATATTAAAATAAAATCTGAACACAAATGACTAGTTGAAAACAAATCAACTACTAAGTGTTTCATTTTCCTCATTGTTTTTGGTGATCATGTTTTTATATTCGGAGGAACATTTATGATGGAGGAGGAAGGTGAACCGAGTGCCCATGCCTGGCACAATACACTTCCTCCCCACAGAAGTCTCAAATTGTTACTTAATCTATGTGATTACTACGTGAACTGAACTTTTTCGATTCTCTTTTTGTAATTTTTCTTACTGCACTTCCATATATGTTATCGGCTTAAGTCGTCACAGAACTGCCAACTAGGACGGTTTGCGAGTATTTTTCCCATAATTTCTGTGCTCAAAGGATTTAGAGACTCCGACATTAAGATCTGGGGAGAGTCAATCTCCGAAATTATTCTTCTCTATGTGGAACTTCACATTTTACATTGTATGAGACGAATCATCTTATAAGCATTGGCTTGAAATAATTGTTAAACAGAGTAAAGCTGGCAAAAAATAGGGCTATTAAGCAGTGGCGACATAATCTAATAGAGGTCAAGTATCAGACACACTTGCAACTCAATGGTTGAGACCAGGAAGAAGTTACATAACCAAAAAATTTCATGAATACCTAACTGGTTCCCATATCTTCCAGTCAATTATAAAAATGGTAAGCAATAACTTCATTCTCTCTTCCAACACTCCTTTTGTAATGGGCACCTGGACACTAATTGGCGCAAGACTAATGACCTTGCCCGGAAAAAACAAATCTTTATGGAAAATTTAACAAGCCTAAGGACTTGCTAAATAAGGCCAAGACCGGTTCCCGGTTGTAATGCCGATTATGATGATGATGATGATGATGATGACCCGGACACTAACCAGGAACATAAAGACAAAGCCGATGTTTTTGTAATTAATTTTCCTCAGATGTAGTCCTAGGCGCTAATCTCTCAGAACCACTTGGATTCCAACAGTACCATTGGCGGACGTAGACATTACTAAATGACGGATGTAATGTTTCATCTACGTCCTATTCAACACCTTTTCCGTGAACTCAACTGCAAGAGACCGGACGGAATACTACCAACACCGAACCGGACGGAATACCAGCATAACAACTGTCCCAAAACCGCTACAGGTTTTTCCCAAACTTTTCCACAAAATGCACAGAAAGCACTTCCCACTTGTTAAAAAACCGTTTGACTCCTATTTTTATGACAGCGATTTATCCCGTTAGACACATAAAAGATGTAAATAACGAAGATACCGCGAAAAATATCATTTCCCATGACAGCGACACACTCCTATCTTCACGAAGTCATACAATTTTCTATGCAATGTTCATTTTTAAGTAAGCCTCCCCACTTACAACTCAATTTAGGGAGCTTCTAAACTTGCGGAAGTGAGGTCTTTTAAATGTGACTAACTACATCTCCGTGTGCATTCCTCGGGTTTCACCATGAAATGACTCTCATCTAGAACACTCTTGCAGATTGAAGACATAAGCGACAAAAAAAGGTACTTATCCACCCACATGCTACCCACACAAGTCGAAATTGTTGGTTGGATATTCCGATCATATTACGTGCCATTAATTTCCCAAACCAGCTTTAGTCACGCGACACGTTCAACAAACTGTTGCCAACTTCATTATCCGGTAACAGTAGATATTATCAATCCAATCGTTAACATTACAACCGACCGTCCTTACATTTTACGTCGTTTGACCGGTCACATTATTGTGAAGGACACATAAAATCCGTTAAATTTATCTTTGAACATATTTGCGTAAAATTTTAACTTACCTTGAGACGCGAACACTTGATAAAACTGCGATAGATACGTCAGTATCGATAACCTGTCGGGAACTTCGTAGGTAGCCATATCATCAGCATCCAGCAAGGCGGGGATTCCTAAGTGCCTTTCAGCCGTGCGAAATGCCAAGTCATTGTTGTGGTAGATGTCCTTCTTGTTCAGTTTTTCAAACTCACTAAAAAATAGGAGAAAAATAAATTGGATTTCCTGTTAGTTTTTTTTGATAATGTGTGTACAACATATGTAAACAATTTTGTTAAGGGTCTTGCAAGAGTCTAACTAATAAAAACATTAATTTGGTCAGGAAGTGTTGAACACTTTTCGACATCTATTTACAATTTATTTTAACAAGCCCCAGGGGTAACGTGTGTTAGGCTATTCAAGCGTAGGTTGAACTGACAACCCTGTACTACTGTGATAAAAACTAACAGAAAGAAAAAACAAAACGAAAAAATCCCCTAACATGGTGGTCCATGTAAAAATCACCGGGATTAAGTACATGTCCATGTTAAGAATAAATAAGAAATTTATTGCTGAGCTGTCATAATGGCAATTGAATCCATGTATCCATAACCTTACATATGTCATAGCCCCGCTTTGGAGTACCTAGAAAGTTCAGCAGGAGACAACGGAAATGTGTCGACGAGAGGTGGTTTTAGCCGGTAAAAATCTGACCTGCGTCTAGATTGATACGGAGGAGGTATCTTTTGAAGACTTTCACCATCCTTCCGAAAAAAAAAACACAGCGGGACGAAAGTACCATCACGGGCGTGTGGTGTTTCCCAGCCCATGTAACAAATTATTACCAGAACCAGAACCAAAATCGCTATCTTTTCACCAGTTCAACCTACCAAAGTGGATCCTTTCACGAGTAGGACCTTGATTTTTGAAGTCTACGTCCATTTCGATGGCAATAAAAACGGACTCCGATATTTGTAATTACGCTTGCCATTCTGGATACTAAAACCACTCCATACGAACAACATTTCCGTTAATTTATTTAACATTTCAATATGACCCGTGGCACGACAATGATCGATCGACCGATTTATCTATCGAAATAGTTATTTGCCGCCCAGGTATTTTGCGGATAGAGTACAGACAGTTCGGCATCGTGCACTTCTAAGCCAGTGAGACATGGCAGCAGCAATATGCCAACCAGTCGTGGCATCAATGAATCCGTTTGCCCAACTGCTTTGTTTTATAACCGACATTTGTGATTCTCTCTGTGGGTGCTGTAGGGGTTCGCAGTTCGGTCTGATTTATTACTTCATTATGCCGCTGCGCCTGTTGGTCTTTAAGTTTTTATTAAATATTTGCTCAATAGTCGGAGCTATGGGCACGAGGACCCCTTGACTCAGATTTACGGCAATACAATCTATAGTACTGCAGACCTTTTCATTTGTGGCAAAGTAGTGAAGCGGTTTTCTAGATAATACTTACAGGTATTAAATGTGTCGACTGGCCTTCGAAGATTGCTAACACTTGCTCAAAAAATATTTCTATATAGTACGAGTAACTATCTCTGTTTTGTAATAGAAACATCATAAAGCGACTTTGTATATTGACATCATGAATGATAATGGAAGGATATCATCATCATCATCGGCACTACAACCGGGAACCGGTCTTGGCCTTATTTAGCAAGTCCTGAGGCTTGTTAAATTTTCCATAATGATTTATTTTTTCTGGGCAAGGTCATTAGTCTTGCGCCAGGGGCTCTCCGACGGGGAATCGAACCCCGGTCTCCCGGGTGACAGGCGGGTATACTAACCACTATACTATAGAGGAGCCCAATGGAAGGATATATGAAAACGAATACTTGTGGACCGAAAATGAGAAAGAGAGAGGGAGCAAAAGTTTTAATTCTTTTTCTAATATTTTTTTTTTTTTACAATCTGCATATTCTAAAGCACAACTCACGACATTATAGAATCAAAAGCAACAGGATGAACGTGAAAATGAGAAAAATAGGTTACGCCTCGCAAACGTGCTTTATTAATCTCTTAAGGGAAGAGTTGCAGAGTGGAGGGTTATAAATGAAAAGACGGTTTTAACCTTTTACTAATATCTCTATTTATTTTAATTTTATATTTATTTACTTAGTAAAAAGGGCCGCTGAACTTGTGCTCCAAGAAGCCCTACCATTTCCCTCTCATATACACATGTATCCACCTACAAAAATTCCATCCATATCCCCAAATCAACATTGAATTCAATGTCAAGCAAATCGAACCAAACGTTCAATTCTCGAACATTGAAATCAATTCCTTAAAATTCAAAAAGCATGATGCATATCTTCACATGTATGGTGTGTGCGATTAACACTTTTAAATCCTAGAATCCAAAACCCAAAATGAACACATGTCTAAACAAAAACATGTCTATTTGATCCGCCAACGCACAATTCAGGCAATCTAAAGATCATAATGCATACCATGCCAGATGTTTTATGATTTGCAAATAAACCAATATTCCCAAACTCTAACTTCACACCCCAATTCCCACGGAACCCGTGTTACCCATCTGAAGTGCTCGCAAACTCTTGTTTGCATTAGCCAGATGGATAACACAAACAAAACCCCAAAAAGGATAGGTGATAAGTTGCGATGCGTCCGGATTTCGAAAAGATAACAAAAAGATACTGATAGTGTCTGAATCAAGAGTTGGAATCGACGAGTAGCAGATAGTAAGAAAAGAGAATCAGTACGTAATGTGCGTAACGAGCAGAGCTCCTTCATAGTTATGAAACTCCAAATATAAAATTAGTCTTTTAAAAAGAAGCAAGTTGTGTTATAATTATCAATTACTGTTCAGAAAGGAGTTCACTGGGCGCAGCATTTGTTCGAATGGTGATTTGGTTGTTTCTCTCCCGGTTAACGGACTTGACTTTTATCAACAGTGTTCATTTCTCGTGTGTGTATGGACACTTGCGTCCTTGGAAATCTGTTTAATGGTGCGGCAACACCTTCGATAGCGCGCGGAATGACAAATACACACGAGTTCGGTACACAGCCATAAAGGACAACAACGGTAGCCCACTCTTCCTGGGGATCCCGAGGCACGGTGGTACACAAAAGAAACATTATACCGCGATCTTTTTCCTATTATTAATTAATTAATACCAAGTTTTATTTGATTACTTCTTAAATGAGGTCTTGTAATCTCTACTTTGCCGGTTTAAGTTAATTCTGCTTTATTTATTTAAAATAAAAGGCCCGCTGTACATATGCGAGGTTGCGACATTTGACTCTGATCGATTAACTCTGCCTAAATCCTTTGACTCCTTGGCTCCTCGATAGTATACTGGTTAGTATCCCCACTTGTCACGCGGGAGACCGGGGTTCGTTTCCCCGTCAGGGAGCCTCCGGCGCAAGACTAATGAACTTGTCTGGAAAAACAAATTATCATGGAAAATTTAACAAGCCTCACTTGTTAAATAAGGCCAAGACCGGTACCCGGTTGTAGTGCCGATGATGATGATGATGAAATCCTTTGACTACTCCTTTTATACCCAAATTATTGGGGCAGAATCACAAACGACGCAACTAATTCCTCTGACCCCAAGCGCAAGCTATTTACCCTGCCACAGTTCCGCCCAGTCGGCTTAGACACATATTGAGTCCAATTGCCTGGCACGAGTCATTTGCTTTGCTTAATTGATATCGTCACTTAATTGATCCACTTAAAGTACACTGGCCTTGGTTCAAGCATTCATTTCGCCGGATGGCGTTTCCTTATTATCCATATGCCTTTCTTTCGTAGGCGTAAGGATTTTTATGGGAATTCCCTTTTAGCGTACGGTAATGGTCATTATCTGTTACATTTTTGGAGGCGCCCGCATTGCCTGGGAATCTTCCATGCCAGTTGTGGCGTTTGCTTTCGACATGAATGACGATATGCGATGTGATGCAAAAAATGTACTCGTAATTGGAGAGCGTGTAGCTTGGGGAATGATTGTGTGTCACAGGTGGGCAATTAACGACGAAAATGGCGCAAATGTTAAATGTTGCACAACAAACAATTTCTGGCCGTTTAAAAGCTATGGGAAAGATCCAAAAGTGTGGAAACTGGGTGCCACATGAATTGAATGACAGGCAGATGGAAAAGCGAAAGACCACATGTGAAACGTTGCTTCTACGACACGCAAGGAAGTCAGTGATGGTGATGAAAAATTGATTTATTTTAAAAATCCTAAATGCAAAAAAACATGGGTACATCCAGAAGAAGCGTCTGTGGCGGGGAAGTATTGTGCGCCGGCGTACGACGCTGATTCACTTCCTTCCGCCATCGTCACTGTAAGGTTCGATCAAATGAAAACCAGAACTCAGACACTGTTCAGGGATGAAACACTGGAGAGACACCGAATATCCAAGCAACGATCACCAGGAAGAGGAAAAACCACAAATTAAACGCACAGATTTAATGTTCGAATGATTCTTTCGTTATTGTTCTTTATCTTCAAGAACTTTGCACTGAGCAACCGGAGGAGGGAATTATTACCTATAACAAAATAAACAGGCGTTAACGTTTAAGAAGAATTGATAACTTGAGACAATTTTGGGTGCATTTGAGGAGTGATTCGTTCGGGCTCCGCGATAGTATAGTGGTTAGTATACCCGCCTGTCACCCGGGAGACCGGGGTTCGATTCCCCGTCGGGGAGCCCCTGGCGCAAGACTAATGACCTTGCCCAGAAAAAATAAATCATTATGGAAAATTTAACAAGCCTCAAGACTTGCTAAATAAGGCCAAGACCGGTTCCCGGTTGTAGTGCCGATGATGATGATGATGATGATGAGGAGTGATTCGTTACCAGGTGTTAGTTTAATTTAATTGTTCTATACGGAACACTACGCTAATCAAATACATTTTTGTAGAACGCGACTCTCGACTCACTAGACCCGACACTCTACGGGGACGCTCTCCTGGGTCTTAGGAACAGTCAAAAGGCACAGGATGCTAAATCAGGTGAATACAATGATTGTAGAACGATTCGATCGAATTTTTAGTGAAAAACTCTTAAGAAACCAATACAGTAGGGGGTGCCTTTTCATGATGCAAAAACTGTTAATTGTACGCACGATACGGGTGGTGAATCGCGATTTTAGGTACGCACCGTTTGATGGCTGTGATGAGACTCCCCGATATTAAGTCGCTGTCAAAAGAATCTTTGGATGCATCTACTTTACTTGTAGTGATAACCGGATCTCATAGAGGAGCTCGTCATCGTACACATGTATATGTGTACGTCGGTTCTTTTCATACATCAAAGCCATGATGAAGAACCTGAAACACAAAGAGAGGGAAAAGGATCGTAGAGATCTTTGTTTATGTGGGAAGGTTACTGGGAAATGGACCCAGAACTATGTAGGATAAAAGAGATTTATGACCTGTGAGTTCAACTGAGTAATCAAGTTGCAACTCATTAAATGGTAGATGCGTCTGGGATACTTGGTGATTGGATTGTTTGTGTATCGCCAGAATGCCTGCTGGTAGACAGCGTTCTTTTGTTTGCACTTAGTGGATTGGTAAGGCATTAGTCTAAACACAGGTGGTGATAATTACATGCATCTGCGTTGGACTGATTATCGATGGCTAAAAGTGGTCGCCAGCCGATGTGCGTGTAGGTAGTTTTTTCTACACACATCGAGTCTGGAAAAATAGACGGCGCAATATTTATGATCCCTGTCATGAAGGTTACATTGTATGTAAACCGAATCATGTGTTTACAGGAAACGTGGATGCCGAAATTGGTGTTACGGACCTACCTCGCGTCCAGGTCCCCCTTAACATCCACAAATCCCCATTCGTAAGTTTCCCCTCTTTACCTCTAAAAGGAGAACAACTCGCCAAGTAGCTAATTTGCATAAACTACTTTGGGCAAATTCTACTTGGTAGAGAAAAAATAATAAAACGGCGTTGGCGCCAGATAAAAAATAAACGCCAACGGCGAATAAAAACAAAATTGACATTCGACGTAAAACTTCGAAAGCAATAAGGTTAATTTATCAAAAATCATCATGAATTTCGAAAACCTGCCGAAACTATTGATGCGCAACGCTACCGACAACAAATGATCAATTTGAACCATGTATTGATCGAAAAACGACCAGAATGGGCCACAAGACACGGAAAGGTAATTTTCTTGCATGATAATGCTCCGAGCCATACAGCAAACCCCGTCAAAGAAACAATAAAAACTCTCGGCTGGGAAGTGTTACCCCACCAGCCGTATTTAACAGACTTGGCTCCTTCCTACTACCATTTGTTTTCATCGATGGGACACGCATTGGCTGAGCAGCATTTCAATTCCTACGAAGAAGATGAAAATTGGGTCTCCGAATGGTTTGCCTCAAAAGACGACCGGTTTTATTGGCGTGGTATCAACAAATTGCCAGAAAGGTGGTCGAAATGTGTAGAAAGCAATGGTCAATACTTCGAATAAAATGTTTTTTACTATTTAAAAAAATGTTTTTTACTTAAAAAAAAAGACGCTCATACCGGTACACCTGGTATATGAGGCAGAGATTCTATAAAAGAATTAAGTCTTCTAACAAAAGACACTGCAAAGAAAATTAAGTGCGTAAGGTTCTGTGGGGAGGAAGTATGTACCAGCATGGGTACTTGGTTCACTTCCTCCTCCATCATATATATGTTCCACCGACACAATAGGAAAACGACAAACAATCACCAGACGGGAATGGAAAAATAAATACAAAATTTATTATAGTTGAAGCAAATTTTTTATTTTATTAGTCAGCCGCAAAGTAAACACAAATTAATAGATGTACATCATCAGAGTAAACACAAAATTAATAGATGTACATCATCAGCATCTAGTTCCAGAAAAAGAAAAAGGAAATGGTTCGTGATATGCGCACTACACTTTAATTGTTAATTGGATATATGCATTATTCGAAATCTTCGTTGACGATCTACACTCCGGGGTGAAAACTCGCGATTCTTTCAACTCGATGCACTCGACTCGGGTGTGTATTATCTTCGCGTCTCCGCAGAGCGGGAGTGACGCGTGACCGTTCTGGCCCCCGGATGTAAGAGGACTCAGCGATTATCATCTCGTGCAGAGATAATTCGCTTACTGGGGTGAGTTTATGATGTGGTAGATATCCTCTCCAATAAGGATATCGTTTTTAACTACCACCAGAGAAACGTAAAGTCTTTCTTGGTGGTATGTGTGCGAACGTTCAGATCTGTGTGGTTTACACGTGCTCGAGGGCAATGGGTAAACGAAGTAGACAGGCGGTAAAGACAAAGGGATCGAAAAGACCGTCGTCTATGGAGTGCATCGCGTCTAAATAAATGGACGACGATACAGCGAAGAAATGTGGTAAAAGAAAAGATGAGACGAGGGCATCATAAAAGTCTTAGATGAATGATGCCCTTGTGTAAATATACGAATAGACGTTGGGAAAGGTGCTAATGGGTTGGTGGACGAAACAAATCCCTTGCTAGCATTTGTATATGCAGGGAAATGCGTTTGTGGGAAACGGATTCTAAATTTGCATTGTTTATGATGCCTAGAGACGTGGAATGCGTATTTGGTTTGGTTTGCACATTGTGCGAGTCAGAGAATTTTATTGCTGGGCGAAAAAGGTCGCCGGCCAATGTGTACGTAAAGAAATTTATCGTGCACATGGAGAAGTTGGAAAATAGACGGCACAATCTTTATGATCCCTGGTGAAGGTTACAAAGTATGTGATTCAAATCATTTGTTTACAGGAATTCGGATAGGAGAATTTGTCTGGCAACGTAGATGCCGAAATTGGTCTGGAATTCCTGAGAAGCCAATAAAGAAATCTTACAGAGGATTGGTATGCAAAGAGATTGTAGATTTGATCTATATAATGCGTGAATCATTTAAGATGCTAATGCGAATTGCATTAGCGAAAGCTTATGCAGACTGGGTTGTGGTTATGGGGGTTTTAAGGTAAGTGTACCGTGGGGTTTGGCGGCCCCGCCACAGTTCCAGTGAACGGTCTGTGAGGGATCTTTCCGATAGACTTTAGGGTGCACGAGAGCTGGAAATACAGCATATCCACTGGCGGAACAGCGGTGGTCAGCTCGAAAAAAAGCATTAGGCTGTCAAACTGTATGATGGCACTACTTGATAGGGACTATGAGAAGCGTTGATTGCTAGATTACAGCAAAACCCGGTCCTGGTTATAGAATCGGATAACTAGGTAGGCTGAAGTAATTAGAGAACCGGCTATAAAAATGACCAGAAGTAGTCGGCAGTGTTGTATTCCAGAATAGTACCCTTATTCGCTTTAACACTAACTCATGTCCTTTCAAACACAACCCTTAAAACTACATCCTCACATATCCTACATTCTCAGTTAATACAATTCATAAATAAACAGAAACAATATTCTATATCCAGTCACTTACAGCACATTTCATAAATAAACAGACACTATATTCTATATCCAGTCACTTACAGCACATTTCATAAATATGCCCCTTTTCATAACAAGCACATTTTTCATTTCAAAACATGGCCACTTTGATTTTCGTTCAAAGTTTATTCAAAATTCTAAGTCACAGAGACTTCTAGATTGTTTTGTTCAGTTTATACGCCACAGTCAGTTAGAACAAAATGTTCTATATAAGCAAGTAAATTTATATGAAAAAAGTAGTCATTCAGACTTCACAGTCGAGTTCTAACCTCCGACGACATCAGTCACGACTTCACAGTGAGAGCTGAGAGAAGACACATCCTGGACAGTGATACATACAGTGATACATTCAATTTAAAGTTATTTAAAACAAAATAAATAAATAAAAAATTTATAATTTAAATTTAAAAAAAAAAAAAAAAAAGTTTGAAAAAAAAAATTGGGGGAAAAAAAAAAGTTTCTTAGTGAACAGGAAGCATCTTTAGGTTCGATTATTTTTAATTTAACCCATATTTATTTTACTATTTGTTTTAATTTAGAAGGATTTGTTTTTAGGTCTACTTGTTTCCCTTCTTGGCTTTTTGTTTGTTCCTCTTCTCTTTTCCTTCCGGCCCACGCGTTTTTTGTTTCTTTTTTTGAGCTCGATGTTAGCAACATCGAAATAGATGGACACCTGCTCTTCTCGTGGTGTGGGCCATCAGCTCGATCAGGGCATGATGACTCTCATAAAGAGATTAAGGGAGGACCTCGAGGCTCTCAAGGCAGAGAACGCTGTCTTGAGAGATAAATTGTCGCGACTGGAAGCCGCACCACCCGCATCCCCGCCCAGTGCCAGTTCGGAGGCTTCTGATTCAGAATCGGAGCTCGAGCCCGAGTTGGAGGGTCTCGCTGAGAGTTCCGACGAAACAATGGACGACGGGACTCGCGCACCCCCACCCCAAACTCGTCTAGAGCCCCTAAGCGGAAAACACCGCTTCCAACAATAAACTACGAAGTAGGACCCTCCAATAAGCGTGTGGCCACCGGCTCCCCACCAACGCCGCACCTCAAACTGTTGTCGAACCCCGCGATAACACCAACTCATGTGAGGGTCGTACCTCCGCAGGAGCCTTGCCCACCACGGCCAACTCCACTAATTAACCCAAAACCAAAGGTTGCTTGTGTTCCCAACACTGTTCAGCCAGAGGCCGGGGAACGACCACATGTTTCTAAGAAGAAACAGCAACCCGGGGTCTTTGCACGAGACCTCAATTTAAAAAATTTCGTCGGTGATATGAACCGGCTAGGGATTTCTAACTTCAAGGCAAAGACCTTAAGTCCATCCCTAAATAAAATCATAGCCTACGATAGGGAAACCTATCGCACGGTTAACGACAACCTCAAGGCCAAGGAGGTGAATTATTACACCTTCACTCCGGCCGACGAAAAGTCGAGGACAATCCTCTTAAAACGAGTCGCTGCCTCTTGGGAAAAGGACGACATCGTAACTGCTCTTGAGGCAACATTTCCTAACGTCAAATTCATTGACGTCAAAAAATTCTCTCCCCCACAGCGGTTTGTGAACATCAGACCGCAAAGATACACCAAGCTGAACATATGGCAGCTTCTCCTTGCCCCAGCAACCGACATAGATTCCATAATACGGACAAAGTCGCTTCCAACTTTGCATCAGCAAGTTGTCTTCGAGGTATTTCATAACAGAGAAATACCTCAATGCAGGCGTTGCCAACGTTTCGGGCATGTCTCCCGAAACTGCAACATGAGTCGCCGTTGCGTTCGTTGCGGAAAATCCCACGATGTTGGCAAGTGCGAACTACCGCTAGCGAAATACGATCCCGCAACAAATGTGCAGGATGAAATAACACTGCCAACTTGCTGCAACTGCGGCAACAAAGGGCATCCGGCCAGTTATAGAAATTGTCCTAAATATAAGGAAATTAAACTAAGATCCAAGGAGACTCGAGCTAAGCAAACAGCCAAGTCAGACTTCGGAAAACAGGCCACACAAAACCTCATCCAAAATGGATTCACATTTGCCGACATGCTTAGGGGTCAGCAGGCAAGGAATACAAAAACCCTTTCAACTCCTCCCCCTCAAAAACATATTCAAGTCCCTAAGCGAGCCCCGGTAAAGGCCAACACGACGCCTCAAATACAAGCGGTGGTGCAAAAGCCTCCGAGGGGGCAATCTTCAATGCTCGAGAAACTACTTAGTTTCTCCCGCTTAATTGAGGATATCCGACCCCGATATGAGAAACTATCAAGCGAGGCAGAGAGGGAGGCCCTCCTTTTCACTGCATATGCAAGACATACCCTCCACAATGGATTCCAAAATTAAAGTTATCCTCTTAAATGTCAACTCTCTTGTTTCGCATTCCAAGCGTATGATAGTTTCTGACTTCATTAAGGAAAGCCGGGCGGACGTGGTACTTGTAACCGAAACTAGGTTGCATCCATGTCACCGTCCCGTATTCCCAAACTTCTCCATGATTCGAAGAGATCGAACCCTCACTGGCGGTCCCACCATCAACGGAGGTGGAACTTGTATACTGGTTAAAAGCGGACTTCGCCATGAAGCTATTGACCTCCCACACTTAGAGTCCATAGAGGTATCTGGAGTTGAACTGCATCTGGCTAGTAATGGTAGAGTGAATATATACTCCGTATACCACTCGCATAAAACCAATAATGGCCCCATTAATCCCGAAGATATCGGCAAACTAATAAGGACCTCGGGGCATACACCCTTCATCATAGGCGGCGATTTTAACTCCAGACATCCCCACTGGAACAACTCTGTCTCTTGCCCAAATGGCACAAAACTGTACCAATGGTACACCGCAAACATGTATGCCCTCAACTGCGAAAAAGTCGCACCTACGGTTGGTACTCGAGGTAACTCAATTCTGGACATATTTATTGTGTCCAAAGACTTACTTCCACAAATCACTCCTCCTCAAGTTTCAGCGGGTGTATCTGACCACAATGCTGTGACCACATTCATTCGCGGCTATCGAGCATCCCGGGCTCATATCAGATACATACCCGATTATGGGCGGACAAATTGGGACAACTTCAATATTACATTGAACGATAAACTCCACCACTTCTCTCTTCCCACTGACAGGAACCTAACGACGGTTGAGATAAACAACGTTGCAAAACGGCTTCACGAGATTCTAGTTGAAACTTCGGAGACTCATGTCCCGAAGTATAAACTTGAAAAGACCTATCAGATTCCCCATGACGACATCACTCTTCGTCTCATCCGGGAGCGTAAAAAGCTCTGCAGAATGAGATATCGTCACCGCTTTACGCAAAGGGAGCCATTATTGCGATCCATTATTCACAATATTGGTACACTGATAAAACAGAGAATCCATAACAATCGTACCCGACAATTGGAAGACAAGCTGAAGGGTATTCAGATGGACCAGAACGTTTATAAAAAATGTTAAAAAGATATGTGGCTCTTCCCGCATCACTGGGCCAATTATGCACAATGGTGTTGTTGTCAATAACGACACCAATAAAGCAAATATCATCGGAGAGACCTTCGAAAACAATCGCAAACTCACTCTCCATAATGGCGACCCGGAAACTAATGCAATCGTTAGTTCAGAGGTCCACAGTAAGTTGGACGACTTCAACGAGCCAATTGTTGTCTTTAACCCAACTAACAGTGCATACTTCGATGACACACGTGATAATGGTCACGGTTTCATCACACCAAATACCCTACAGAGTCTGGTTAAATCTCGACACCCTAAGAAGTCACCTGGTATCGACAAAATGTCATACCACTCGTTGCGAAGGCTTTCTGCCGTATTCTTTATAAAGCTCTCCATTCTGTTCAACCATGCTTACAACATGGGGTACTTTCCCCAAGCTTGGAGGCACGCTATTATTTGTCCAATAGCAAAAGTTGGGAAACCAACGTATCACCCCTCAAGCTTTCGCCCTATCTCGCTTCTCACTTGCATCAGCAAAATATATGAAAAATTCATATACGAGAAGCTAAATAACTTTGTCAGTGCCAGGCACCTAATACCTGATTTCCAATTCGGATTTCGAAGAGCGCACAGCACCACTATGGCTCTCAATTTATTTCAAAACCACGTCTGCGTGCGGCTCTTTAATAAGGAACCCACCGTTGCGGTAAGCCTAGACATTGAAAAAGCTTTTGATACGACTTGGATCGAAGGTCTCACTTTTAAACTACTGAATACTGGCCTCAGTAGAACGCTATGTAGCATCATCTACCAGTTCGTTCGAAACAGAACCTTCCAAGTTAGAATGAATGGAAAGCTTTCCCGAACTTTTCACGCCGCTGCAGGCGTACCACAGGGCTCCATTCTAGGCCCCATCTTATTCAATATTTACACCTCCGATATTCCCCGCCCCGTGGACGGGAGAGTAAACCAAATATGCTATGCGGATGACGTCCTGGTGTACACGTCAACCAAAGGCCCTAACCTCGCAACAAATCGACTCAACCGTCACTTGGACGAACTGTATCAGTATTACAGCCGATGGAAAATACGACTTAATCCATCCAAAGCAGTAGCCATAATTCTGAGTAGTAAACACTCCCAACCTACTTCTCGATATTCACAGAATATTCGAATAAAAATGGGAGATACTACGATTAGACCACATGACAAGATGAAATATCTCGGGGTCACTTATACCCAAAAAATGAATTTCATCAAACATGTGACCCACATTCTCCAAAGGGGCCTCGGTCGGTCTAAGCAACTGCACATCTTGAAGTGGGGGAACAAAGTTGACACCAAAGTTAAGCTTCTCTGCTATAAGCAGCTAATCCGATCTGGAATATCGTACGCCTTTCCCATATGGTCCTGCATATCTTCGGCTCAAATGGAAAGACTTCGGGTTTTCGAAAGAAAACTCCTCAGAAGATGCACCAATCATTCTAGAAGGCCTGACGGTCGTCATTACCCCAACTCTCACCTATACGAAGGCGCCTCCATTACCCCTATCGACGAGTACTTGCTTCAATTAGCGTATAAGTACCTCGAAAACATTCAGAACAGCGAGAACCTACTTGTACGGGACTCCTGCGTTCTTGACCCTTCTCTCTCTCGATCTCTTCGGATGAAACCCCCACAATTTCTTCTTCAGTACAAAACTGAAGAAAGCACCCTTCCCAACAACATTCCCCTCTATAATAGAGGATTCCTGGACCCATCCCATAGGGTCTACTATTAACAAACCAAACACACGAACGCACAGTACAAGACGGCACAAACACAAACATACACACCGACCAAAGCGCAGATTATCAGACGCCAAAGACGTGATCTGCGTTTACTACTGCACCCAAGACCCACCGGTCTTGTATGATTTCTTTCCCACCATCCCTCTATAAAAGTAGTTAGAGAACACTTGGACTAACACTGTCCACACTATCCTTGGATACCCCCCCATTTTTTCTTCTCTTTTCAGATGCCGCGAGACCGAGCCCAACATCCTCACGGATGTGGGTGATTCTGGTTATCGCAAGATGACCAGAAGTCAGAGACAAGATGAAGGACACATCTGTCCTGTCTCGCTAAATTCGGCCTTCTCGCCACAATTTTTTTTTTTTTTTTTTTTTGAAAAAAGTAGAAAGAAGAGAGCTCAGCTTGAGATAGCTGAGTTCGATAAAATAAAATAAAACAAATATTTAAATAAAAGAGATCTTTTATTAATAACATATTAATAAAGAACAATTAAATTCTTTAATAAATATTATAACCTCCACGCTCTTCCCTCGAAAGAGGAAGCACGGCGTTGGAGCCGTAACAGCAGTATGAAATCAAGTTTAACTGTCCCATGAGTAACAAACTTAATTACTTTATAAGTATGGGACTTAATTGTTTTATAAGTAACACTAACATATTTTGGATAGTATGCTTCCATGAATAGTTCTGTATAGCACCTCCGCTGCTATATCTCACACTGGATCAAGTTCTGTTTGCTTATTGTCTCGCCGGGAGAGAAAGTCGCAGAATACGTCGCGCACACCTGTTCAAGATACTTATTGATAACGCCGTTAGGTATTTTGACATTTGTACATTGTGATGGTGAAGGAAGTATCGCAGACAAGCAATCATGAAAGCAAATCTGTATATGTGCCCGGCAATCTACCGAGAAAATACTATACTACGTCGAACTGTGGACATTAGAAATGACTTTAATGTCCACAACATACAATTAACTAAGGTACTTACCAAGGTTTCGTCACATCATTTTCTGAATCATCAATCATCTAAAACCACAATATTTCTATTAGTTGAATGGCAATTAATGCCAAATCGCAATTATCAACGGCTACAGAGTAACAAACTGTTAACATGACACCGTTCCAAATCAAGCGGGAAACGGATACGGTGAGCGCCACCACCGCAAGTGGTCAATGTAAAAGGCGCAAGTTCAATAGCAAGTTCATTGGATCCCCAACTGACACCCGATACGCGATGAGCTTAATCAAATTTCAGGCCAGCTCACACCACGCTGTGCTATGCAGAGCCTATCAAAATAAAAGATCTACCTTTGTCAATCCGAATGACATTTTAAGATCATTACGCTTTGCCTGTGAATAATTTTACACCCAACGATCCCGTGGACGGGCGTTCGTTTAGTATGCCGCCAGCTGAAACACCGCAGCCCCGATAGATATCAATTGAAATGATTACCCAGTCAATAATGGTGTGGTGGGGTTACGTAAAAGTTTCTCTGACTTATCGAATAAACTGCGCGCATTTAGACCGGTTTCTGATTACCCTTAATACTTAATCATTGTGTAATGCGGGCGTTCAAAGGGGGAAATCTTATGTATGCCACTTCAGTATGAAAAGTCAACAAGCGCAAATGATCGACCGAAGAGTGTAGACCTCTTCGTATTTTGTGGAAGTTATTAGAAAAATCTGAATTAAGGACGAAGACGATCCTCTAGTCAAAACTGATCACTTGAATTATAATATTTTGAATTGCCCAGGGCTTTTATAGTAAGAAAATAACGGATTGAAGTTGTCATTGATTTTTCGCGTTCAATAAACAAAAATACAAAACGGTTAAGGAGGATCTAATCTAACATACAACTGGTTACAGTTAACCAGATCAAGTGGTCCCCACAAAAGCAGATATAAAAACATAATCAATCGCAACGAACCGATTTGGTGATTACAGAACTGAGTAAGTAAGTACGACTTGATACATGAGACCTACATCCTCTCTCGAGCATGTTTTAAGAGTTGATTATTAAATTGCAAAATTGTTGACTCACATTAAATCCGGTCTAAAGTGATGGATCATTGCACAGAACGCCAGACCGTCCCGCCATGACGTGGTCATGTTATCGATTTTTACACCTGGGTACCCATCAGTCATTCGTCGGCACCATAACTCCAAAGCTTTAGTTCCCCTCCTTTCACCCATTTTACTTCGTAACAGAGTTTTATCTTCTCAGGTCCTGTGGTTCTCACGCTATCTCTGAAGTTGTATTCCACAGATGTGGTAGCACTGCACCGACGGTTGATCTAGAAATATAAAAAAAATAAATAAATATAAAAATAAAGGAAAACTTCGATAAATTGATTTAAGCAAATTGAACGCAGAATGTGAAGCGACACATGAAGGCCGCCAGGTACTCCATGAAGTGAAGATTACACGGCAATTGATTCTTCGATGGTCACGCACGAAAGATCGCCGTTTCGAGGATACACTAATTATGCAGGGAGATGAACGTTACCTTTGATTTTTCTCTTTGTGGCAGCCGTGATTGCGAAATTCGGACACGAGCACTGCCACGCAAACGCCAGAGGATTGAAAATTGAGCACAATGAATAATTGACCATAACACTGGATTACCTTGCAACTGGGTGGATTGCTTTGCCACAGTTGGTTAGTCAATCGGCGAGAACGTCTTTGAAACACGTTTTTAACTATAGCACTATGGCAAAGGCAGGGAGAGGGACTACAGAAATGCAACTTGCACCAATTAATCAATAAACTGTGGGCTACAAAAATACTGTCAAGAGATGACGCCATTGAGACCCATGGATACAAGATCGTGACCACTTTAGGTCTCACTTCAGAGGTTGGTCGTATGTACAGTAGAGTAAAGAAGTATTCAGATTAAGAAGACACATTTCTACTATTGAAATTAAAAACATGGAAGAAATGAAGGGTATAATAGGGTAAACTACCCGCATTGCAAATGTTTACACAAAAACAAATGTTTACATAGAACCGAAAGGAAAAAGCAGAGAGTGGCAAAGGTAAGGAGAAATAAAGACACAAAGAGAGCAAAGCCGAGGGAGAAAAAAATAGAGAGGGAGATAAAGACGGAGAGAGACAGAAGGGCTGAGAGAGAAGAGCGATAGAGAGAGGCGGGCGTAAAGAAGGGAGTAGGCGGCTGACAGAGAGCAAAATGGATTAAAAGAAAAAATTGATTGAGAAAGATAGATAAATAGGATTTTGCGGATTTAAATGTTGTCCAAGTGTTCCGCCGAACACTGTTTACCGCAGAGAAAAGAAAATACCAACGGAGCGCACACAGCACAAAATTGAAAGACGAAAAGAATTATCCTTAATTTTGATTTTTATTTTTGTTTCAGAGTTCGGTCTCCACCTACGTCTAGGACACACTTTACTTAGGTTACACCGTTTTAAAACTATCTTGAACCACACATTCGACGTTTCTTATTTCTTCTTTCTTATTTTCGGGATATCGCAGCGCGGACGACCTCCTTATCGGGTCCCTCTCTGTTCGACTATTTCGGATGCTCGAAAACGATCTTTCGGTTCGACGGTATTCTCTAGAATTTATGCCTCTATCTATTCAATTCAATCTGAACCTCTGATCCCGCATCTGCAAAGGAAAATTTCCCCATCCAATCTGCTAACAGACTTTCCCATAGTATCTGTTAACAGCATAAAATTTCCCTTTGCATCTCAAAAGGAGAATTTCCCATAGGATCTGAAAAGGAGAAATCTAACCTCATAATCATCAACACCATGAGCTGTTGGTTATCGGAATCACGTTCCTTTTGTTCAAAGATCGGATGCCGCCGCTTATGCTCCGATCTCTCCGTGGGATATGTTTAGGTTAGCCATCTGGCTTAAGTTAACAATGTTCTTGTGTGTTTCAGATGGGTAATAAAAGGAACCGTGGGACTGGTATAGTGCCTTTGTTAGGATTTTCGAATAAAACATCTAGCGAGCGATCTACGTTATGATGTTTATGATTGCATGACTATTGGACGGCAGCGAAACGATATACCTTGTTTGCACAAGTGTGCCTTTTGCGTTAGGGTCATGCAAGGGATTTAGGTGCTAATTGCTATTAGCTACCAGAGTATGCATCAGTTGTTCGGTTTATTTACCGACAATGGTATTTCAAGGGAAACATCGCGTTGATGCTTAGGATGAGTGAGTGATTTTCATGCGACGCTTTCCTGCATGGCGAATTTACTTAGATGCGATGCTTTGCAACATCGTGGGGGGGGGGGGGGGGGGGGGGGGGCTGAATTGGAGGAAAAACGACCTAAGCGAACAGGACAAGTACAGAAAAAATGAGATAAACTGGCATAGAATAATGAGGCAATAAGAAGAAATAACTGATTTACAATAGAGGCTAAAAGAGCCATAATCATGAAACCGGTGCTCCACGGCTGTCGTGGTTAAACATGTGAACATGGCTCCCCAGGGCTTCTCGATCCTTCTTCCAACGGTAACCTCCATTGGTCTGAAGTAGTCCACCGCGACGCTAGTGGACAGGTTATGATGGTGGTGCAGTCGTTCGATAGGAAGATCCCCATTACAGTTGTGGTGTTACCATGAGCGAGCTTCCTATGATAGTGGTCGATCAGGAGGCGACTCAGTAGATTTTTTCCGTCCAGCACGATGGAATTTGTTTTCAAACCGTCGATTTTTATTTTTCTTGTTCGAGACCTTAGCTTTGTCATGCCCTTTTCGTCAAGGTAAACATTGGAGACGTTACAACCATGAGTTGTACGTAATCTACCTTGAAACTAATGTTGTAAGAAAAATCAATCAAAATCGATTGATTCCGGTGGGCGGGACACCTAGCTCGAATGAGCGAAGAGGAGCCTGCCTGGAAAGTCCTTTGTGGCAGGATGTATGGAAGGAGACAGCGCGGCAGACCTTGTATGGGATGGAGGGATGGGGTAGACCAGGACGCCCAAAGCCTAGGAGCATCAAATTGGATGACATCGGCTCGAAATCGGGACCGGTGGAGAGATTTCTTAAATAAGGCCAAGACTGGATCCCAGTTTTTTTTTTTTTAATAATTTTTATTAGGTATATAATTACATTTATGGTATATTTTACAACTAGTATTTAAGAGTTTTAGGACAGCAATTCTTTTACAACTATAATCTTAAATCTATATAATGACAACGGATGAGATCTATTTTACGCAGCCGACTAGGACCATCTAGCGGTCTTCTCCCCCGCAAGCGAGCCACATCTCCCGCGAAGCTGTTTTGTTGGCGCACCCTGATCAGTTGCTCTTCATCCCTATCTAAATATTTTTCAATCACGGCGATGAATGTTTTCTTGTCGTTGGATGTAGGGCATGCGGGTGTTTGTTGCCTTCGGGATTTTAAAATTTCGGCTGACTTTCGCGACTATCTCTTCTCTTTCAGTGTGTCTATAAACTGAATCGCGCATGCTGTAGTTCTCAGTAGACGCAGCCAAACAGATTACGGTGCTAGGCTTAGTAGGCACGGTTCGATTACCCTTGCCGCGGCTACCACTTGAGAGTCCCTTTCTTCTCCAGTTGTTGTGTCCATACTAGTCTGAAAGGTTTGGTGTCTTATTTTCTTCTTCGTACAAGAAGGTGGGTCCTTTGAACCACCTTGCCGCGCTGCTGAACTCGTTAGGTGTTCCTGTAGTAGCGTCATCTGCTGGATTTTTCTTTGTCGGCACCCATCTCCAGTCCCGCGGTCCTGTCAGGTCTTCGATTTCCGCCAATCGATGGGCCACGAAAGTCTTGAACTTTCGTGTGCCTGACTTTATTCACTGCAAAACCGTGCTGGAATCGATCCAATACCATTTCTTCGATATTTGGAGCCTAAGTTTCTTCCCTATCGCAGCCGCCAATCTGCTTCCCAACAAGGCCGCTTGTAATTCTAGTCGGGACATCGACACCGGACTTGTCGGTGTTACTCGGGCTTTACCAGCGATCAAAGTCACGCTCACTCCGCCATCGGGGTCTACCGTTCTCCAATAAACTGCTGCTGCGTACGCCTCTTCGCTGGTGTCTCTGAAAGTGTGTAGTTGGCCTTCTCCCTGCCTGCCCGACAAGCAGCGGGGAATTTTCAGTCCTTTAAAAATGGACGCCTCTTTTAGGTAGTTGGTCCAAACGATCCTCTGTTCTTTGGAGATCTCATCATCTCATCAGCCTTTTCCCCTGTATGAGCACTGGCGTTGCAAATTCCAGTGGGTTAAAGGTTGATATTACCGCTGTCGCAGCATGCTTAATTTAGTTATTCTCATTTTCTTAAATAATTTAATTTATTTTTTTATTCTTAATTGTTGTAATTAGTAGTAAATTCTTTATAATTTGTTTTGTTATAAATTTACTTAGTTGTTATAATTGTTAGATAATAATTCGTTATAGTCTTTGTAAGTAGTACCTGCATGTTTGGCAGCACTTTTTTGGTCTTTGACATAATTTTGTTTCTGTCATTGTAAAATGTAGAAATATGTAAATTAGCTTGTATTCGTTGTAAAAACCGCCTGTCGTTCGTCATCGATTGGTTTTTTTGTTTCGATTCGGTTATACTCAAAAAATGTTATTTGTGAAAGCAGTTCGTTCGTAATTAACTTTGAAAACGATTCTTGTATTACAAGATATCTTCATATGGGTTTTAAAACAAGCTATCCAATAAAAGGAAGTTATCTAAAATAAACGTTGTCTTATTTCGTTTCGCTCGAATCGAATCGTGCCCGGTAAACGCACAGGTCTTCAATAACCGCACTAATCACCAGTGTCTCTTTTGGTAGGCACCCCTTTCCCGGTGAGGACTTCCGAGGGAGTGTTCCAAAACTCTACGTTGAAGGCCAGGGTATCTTCCGTCATTAGCCATCTTAGCCCAAGGGTCTTTTCTTCCTTTGATAATTTCAATGCTTCTAATTGGGGATGTTCCTGAAAACCTCAAAGAATCTGGGGTATATTGCTACTCCACCCCTTGAGTTGGAATCCCGCCCTTGCATGAATCCTTTCTATTGCCTTTGCTATATTTCTGGCCTCTTCTACAGTCGCAAAACTCTGTAGGTAGTCGTCCATGTAGTGGTTTTCACGGATGGCGTCCGCCGCTGCCGGATGTTCCTACTTGAGTCTTTCCGCGTTTTTGTTCATAACGTATATTACAGTCGATAGTCATGGTGTGGCTCCGAGAACGAGGGATGTCATGCGATATTCTTCAGGCTTGCTCTCCGTGTCTCGGCCGCGCCAAAGAAACCTTAAGTAGTCACGGTCGGCCTCGCGCTTCTGGATTGGGATGAACATTTCCTTGATGTCAGCGACGATAGCGATTGGTCTTTTTCTGAATCTGACCAGTACTCCCAAGATCGATTGGAGGAGGTCTGGTCTGGGGAGCGGTGCGTCGTTAAGGCTCTTGCCGTCAAATTAGGCTGCTGCGTCGAGTACTATTCGCGGCTTCTTCTTTGTCGGGTGTATTACTGCGCAGTGTGAGAGATAGAAGGTTCTTTCTGGGGTTGTGTTCGCCGGCACCTTTTCTGCATAACCGTTTTTTAGCTAATCGTTCATTTGCTCTCTGCGCATTTCCTTTGAGGTCCTCATCTTGGTCGAATTTTTTTCGATATCAGGGAGGCGTCGATAAGCTGGGCTGTAGTTGTTCGGTAGTACTTCGTCGTCGCTTTTCCATGAAGCCCTGCCTTGTATCTTCCATTTGGCAGTCGTCTCGTGGTTTTTTCCAGAAGCTCCATGGCCCTTCTGTCGGCATCGTTCCTTGCGAGTCGCGGCTACACTGCTATTGCTTTGATTTTGAAGTGACGTCTAACAAGCAATTCCGTCTCGTTTTCCTTTGTCCTGGCGTAGTTGACAAATCTCATTGCCGCGCTGCTCCTCGCCTCGCACTAATGCAAGACCCACCCCAAACTCGTAAGTGAAGCAAATGGTGCGGTGCTTCTCCCTTTCTTAGCCTCCTTGTAACTATCAGGCCCAAGTTCCCCTGACCGATAAGTAATTTAGGCTCTTGCTGGGTGTAGGTCAACTGGTCAACTGGTGTCTCTACTCCTGATGCCCAGTCCACTGACTGTCTCTAGAACGAGCGCTTCCGGTCTACCTTTCGCACCGATCTTTTCGGAGATTGACGAGTCCAGCAACGAAATGATGGATCGCTCATCAATCAATACCCGGGTCCATCCTTTAGGTCCATAGAGATCCACTGGAATCACCTTTAGGTATGCTACTTAAGGTGCGCATGGAAGTAACCACGTTTCCTTTCGTTTGCTCGGGATGTTCGATGGAGAGATGTCATGGTGTGACGTATCTTCTCTTCTTGGCGCCATCCTCGGTGAAAATCAATTTATACTAAACGCCGAATTCTTTTGCCCCAAACCTTATACCAAATGAGGTTCTTACTGTTTGAAGATTTACTAATGATCCATTATCCCCATAATAGCAATTCAAAAGCCAGAGGGGAGATATTTCCTGCTTATAATTAAAAGGAGTGTGATAGTTAATCGTATTGATGGCTGCTCACAAACGCTGTGCCCTTACATTACTGGTTACTACGAATTCTGACTAAACATGTAAAATTTGGTTTATGATTATAGACGCAATGTACTGCGAAGGAACACTATATCAAACATCCATAGAGTCAGCGTTGGAGGTCCTCGCTCTAATCGCATAAAGCAGTGTCGAGAGTAACCAGCATTAAAATTCACCTGAGCTGCTTTGCCAACAGGTACTTCTAGTCGGTGGGTAAGTGCAAAATCACTGTAGGCATCAAACGTTTCAACGACCATCTTGGCAGCATTAAAACGCCTTTTTCCATGTGGTGCGAAGATAGACCCATTAAAATCGCAACCAGGGACTTGTGGATGTACTTCCTGGTTGTTCCATTGGATCATATATGGCTATGCAATAAATTGTCTTTTTATTCATCTAAAATAAAAAGGTTGAGAAGACTCGAAATTATTTTAGGCGGCATACTTCTCCTCCTGCATAAATTCCGAGGCAAAGCAACAAAATTACTTGAAGAAATTGATAAGAAGAGGATTTAGTTTAGGACGGAGTACAAAACGCTATCGAATATCTTCCAGCTCAATACCAAAGTCAGTGTGGCATCTCCTTAAATTCCATTTTTATGGCTGACATTGGCTCTGGTGGTTTATCGCATGCAAATTGAGTAACCAACAAATCGCTGGCGCACCTTTACATTTCTCAGTATCTTTCGATGACGGTCAAAGGCCGTATAACCGCAAAGAGATAAAACAGAAAACGGATTTGTTTTTTTAGGGTTGCATCGTCTCGGGTTACATTTGTCAACTTCGATAAGGTTAAGGTCAGTGAGCCAGAGCCACCACAAGAACTCGACACTGTTGTGTAGGTGTTGATCGCTATAAGAGGTGATCGAACGAAAGTCTACATCACGCGCTCGATAAGTGTTCTCTCTGATAATCTGCGACAAGATGCAAAAAAAAAAGAACGGAGGAAAAAGGGCCCTGAAGGTTAATCATATGGGAGGAGACTCTTGACTACAACATCAGAAAGAGCAAAAGTACGAGGCCAACGCACATACAATGCGAGTGTGGTGCGAACTGAATCCGGGTATATAAAATGAAGTCTTACAAACACCCGACGAGTGAATTTATGAACTTATCGCAATGGAATCGTGTTCTTCATTAAGTTATAGACCAGAGCAATCGCGCAGATATTCATGTACTTGGAGTGTGTGAAGAGGCACTGAACCACAAGGTGAAGAATCTGTTCCCCGTCTTAAAGAAAATATCTCATAGACACCAAGGTTATCTTGAACCACTGGAACTGTAGCTAGTTGTGTACAGCTGGCAACGAGGATGCCTGCAAAAAGGATCTAATTACTCCGAACAAGTTGATGATGTGTAAAAAATGACTACGTATGGATTACATGGCAGATTGTGCGAGCATGCCAAGGTCTAAAAATCAAAGGGCTACGACTCAGGCTGAGTCTTCTTCGTGGTCCACTTGTCAGCAAATTGAACGTTTGCACAACTAAGCGAATCAGGGTTTCGACATAGAATTCTGAATTTTGTTTACATGGAATCAACATTCTACTGTTTAGCTTGTCGGATGTTAACCTTCGGTGCATTTACCCAAATCACCGCATGATCCGCAGTAGGAAGCACACACTCGTAGCACTCGTCTGACAAGTGTTTCTACAACTAAGACCTTGTCGAATAAAGAGGGAATTCAACACACAGGGTGGCACGCAATTGAATTTAAATCTTTCGTCAACATTTTTTGTTGTTGCTGTCTGCTTTACTTAATGTAATTCTAATCAAAGATAGTTCCATGATGAGTAACATATTCCATAACTGGTAGGATGGCTATGCGTTGAATAATCTGGACTTTGGGCTTTCCACGGTGAACTGGTTGTGCCGGCATTGTGAGCCGGTTTACAATTCTTGAAAGATGATGAGTGTGCTCTTCAGTGATGTCACTCGAGGAGCGGAAACTCTGCAGAACTGCATCTAGAATCAATTTAACAAGATGACAGACGCGCCTGAATTCAACTGCATTCATATGATGCTACAGGTTTATGGGTATCCAAACAATGGCATAGGTAGGTGTTCGTAGGCTAGAGTTTAAGTGGTGTAGAGAATTTCGCCCACCTATGAGAGGATTCTTCAAGAGACAAACATTATATTTGAAGTATAGGACTGAATTTACAGGCGACATGATGTACACTGAATGTGTTAACTCTTCAAATCATTCTCATAAACTTGACAGACTCAGACACTTGTGGGTTTGTGTTTTAAGGAGGTTTGGAGTTGTCTCGGCGCCAAACATGGATTTGAAAGCCTGATTATTCAACAATTCTTTTAAGAAATACGATCTAAGGGTGTTGCGGTGAAATAATGAGGGCACTGATTCCTGTGTGGCATTTTGGGAACCCCGTGGGTGTCTCACAGAGGGCGACTTACGCATAGAGGAATTAATGGCTCGAATGTGTACCACCAAACGATTTCAAAAACACCGAGAAAGACATGTTTGTAAGCAACCTTTAAATATGTCGCTTATAGTCTATTTTTAAATAGTTACAACGTAATAAATAATGATATGACTTGTGGTGATGCTTCACCAACTTTTCTAACCTGTCTTTCTTACTTCTGTTCTTCTGTGGGGAAGGAGTATAGTGCGTCGGCGTACGGCGATGGATTCCCTTCTTCCTCCATCACAATTCCGCTGTAAATAGTTCACCGGACACCAAAAGAAACTGAGTTCATCCGCGAATCGTAAGAATGGGTAACAATGAGACCATCGATCCTTCAGCAAATCTGTTCACCAACACAACGAGTAAAACTCCGCCACAAGACAGTTAAATGAAAACACTCAAGTTTGTTTATTAATTAAATGGTTACTTTTTATTCACAACCATTTTTCGGTATTTATTTAGTTTAAAGAAAAATTTTTTTTTTTTATTTACTGGCCTGTAAGAACCCGGAAGTTCATGACCTCACCGACACTGACGATGAGACGGATGCACAAAAGAATGTCAGACAATGTACTCTAGTTGAAAGTCATTATCGTGGCGGCACAAGAAAAATTACTTTTTAATCGGTAACGCGCTTACTCGACTTTATAATGTTCGGGTCCCCGTGCGCACCGGGGAGCGGGAGTGGGACCGACCGGGTTTGGCGGAACCGCTACACTTCTTAAGCAACATTTTCATAAATTTAGTGTCCTAACGACATTTTCATTATATTGTTATGGCACGTATCCTATCATGGCCAAAACATAATGAGACTGTTCTTTTAAAAATTGCTTTCAAGTCTTTTAAAAAAGCTCTCAGCAAATGTCGATGTGCGTATTTATTTGGTTGTCTGGTATGACCTTTGTGGACAGCTGGCATTTGCTTACTAGATTAGAAATTACATTTTCTTTTGTGTTTGGAAGAAAATCGTTGTCGACAATTTTTTTAATAAGTAAATTGGTTAATGGCGTTTCTTCGAATCTCCACCAAATGACCTGGATAGCTCTATACTTTTTCGCGGAGCAAAATGGGCCATAATCCGTGTATACCACGGTCGACATTATAGTCCGACACATGAGCCGCATTCCTTTAATAATATACTACGCCTGTTTAAGTATTGCAGCGCACAGTGTAATAAAACTTTTGGCGATCCTTTTGCGGGAAAAACACAACTGACAAGGTACAGCACAGCCTGATGCTGACAGTCAGCAAAATCCCGAATAATAATAGCGTGGCCAAGAAAACAAACATGCTTTGTTTTTAAGCCAGATCCGATTGGGTGTTCCTTTACGGAAAAGATCACAGTAGGAACAGAAAACAAACAATCAGCGGGAGACAACCTTCCTACAATGGAATCACTCAACCCGCGCTCGATCTTTCAACAAAAAAAATTCAAGAAAAAACAAATAAGGTATCTGCAGATAAAATCGCTGGCCGAGATAATTACCGAGTTAATAAATCATACGGGGAGGATATATCTAAAAGGGCGTGAACCCCTAAATTGTCCTCGGCATATCTTCGGCCACACGGACAATCACCTTAGCGTCTATATACGTAAGTCGATCCAGCCCATCTCTGCGCACGGAGAAAAACACCCCTCCGAGAGAGGATTTCATGAAATGAGAAGGAGTAGGGGTAGTGAGAGTATAGGCAGTGTACGAGGCGAGGTCATGGGGGTGCAAGAGGAGATGACGGGTAAGAGCAGGAGAGGTGAGATTGAAGCCAAAGAAGGTGGGGTAAGAGCTTGCCCACCGCAGCATTCGCGAAATCGCTTGACGGATGGGGGGTAAAAGTGGAGATGACGTTTAAGAGCAGGAAAGGTGAGATTGAAGTCAAAGAAGGTGGGGTAAGAGCTTGCCCACCGCAGCATTCGCGAAATCGAAATTAGAGCCGTAAAAAGTTTGATGAGCGGGCAAATAGAAGAGACGTAGGTTTCGGAGGTTTGTGTGAAATGTGATGGAGGAAAGCAGCCTACGGCAGTTGATTGAATCTCAGAGAAGACGGTGGATGAATAGGAAGTCGGCATTAATTCTGCGCTCTTCAAGTGTATTCAGGTTAATAAGATGGAGACTGCTTGTGTATGGCGGTAGAAGCCGAGGATTTTCCCAACTCAATCATCGACGGGGAAGACGAAAAAAAAAAACGACGTTACAGCTATCGATCCTGCGAATATGGGACGAGTAGTAAGGAGACCAGACCTGACTTGCATATTCAATAAGGGGACGCACAAAGGCTATGTAGATCGATCGCGAAACGTAGGGATTAGAGAATTCTTTTCACCAGCGTTTCACAAAACCAAGGGAATAGCTGGTCTGGTACAGGAGATATCTAGGCGGTTTAATACAAAAGAGTCGTAACTGTCGGTTTCATTCCGTTCCTTAATTGAGACCAATAATGTTTGATAACTGATCCCCTTCGACACAAAACAACAACGGGAGATGCCTGTTGGAAAAGTGAGAAAAAAGAAAGGGAATAGCTGGCCGGGTACAGGCAATATCTGTTGGGTAAGTGGGAAATCGGAACGCCGCGACGAAGAGAAGCGTGTACGGGAGAAGGTGATTGACTGACATCTGTCAATATTAAGTTCGAAGCAGTTGTTTTGGCACTAAGTTGAAAGGCTGTCGAGATCGATTTGAAGAAGTGTGGAGTGCGGATCGTTTTGTAGAGTTTAGTGTCGCCCGCGTAGAGAGAAATGGAGGAGTGCTTAATACTGGAGTCTACGTCGCTAATAGTAAGAATAAATAGGAGGGGTCCAAGATGATTACCTTGGGAAACCCCTGACATGAGAAGAAAAGAATTGGAAAGCGTGGACCTAAATCTGACAACGTAGGTTCGTTCTTTAAGATAGGAAGAAATCCACTTAATGAATAGGGGTTCGAAGCCAAGGGAGGATAGCTTAAAGAGGATGAGATTGTTGGAGATTTTGTCGAAAGCCTTGCTGAAATCGCTTCTGATTATATCGACTTCGCCGCTATTCTCTAAGGTACGGACAGTGTGGGATGAGAACTCAACCATATTGATGATGGTCGACCTACCCGTAAGAAAACCATGTTGGCTGGGTGAGATGATTGGTTTGGAGGGGAAAAATAACGCGTTGTAAAGAACGCCTTCGAACAGTTTTGGAGTACGTGGCAGTTTGGGGATGGAACGCTAGTTACTTATATCCCTTTTATGTATGGGGTTGACAAAAGAGGATTTCCAAGTATTTGGGAAAACACCTTGTCTGAGGAATAGATTGAAAAACGTTGAAAGCGGGAGAGAAAGAGAAGAGGAACTTTTTTTTTAAAAGGACAGCAGTGAATCCATCAGGGCAAGGGCAGAATTCGTCTTTAAGTAGGTTTAATTTTTCTTCGACTAGATGATGCTGAATAAGTTGAGAGATGAAGGGGCCAATGGAGAATCCGAGCAGGTCTTTGAATTAAGGCGAGTTAGGATCGAAAAAGTTGTCCGTGAATGATTTTTAAAAGAAATAAGCGAAAAGAGTGGCAATAAGACGTCGGTTGAAGTAACCGTGTCATAGAAAAGGGAGTTGGGAAGACGCCAGATTTACGTTTGTAGTTATTATAATAAAGTGGATAAAAGATTTGGGGTCATTTATCAGGTTGTTTTGTGTTTTTATGAGATTGTTGTAGTAGAGGGTGTTGTAAAGGTCAGTGTATTTATAAAAGGAACCGAGATAGTTGGAGTAGTCTAGGGTCGAACGCGTTCTTAGGAAAAGAAGAAGAGTGCGGAGTTTGCGGTTGTACTATGGTGGCGATGAAACCGATATCCTTTGTCGAGAACAAGGGACATATAGGGAAATTGCATTATAGATTTCGTTATCGAGAGTGGCAGTAGTTTCTTCTATCTCTAGATGATAAAACGAAATGCGATTTTGCTAAGATGCTCATTTAAAAGACGAATGTTAGCTTTGTGGAAGGTGTGGGAAAAGTTGTCATGGGGTGGTGAGGGTTCGGCTAAGCAATCACGAAGAGGGCGGGTTTGAATTGTCGATGGTTAAGAGGGCGCGAGGACTAGGGGGAACTGAGGCATTATAGGAGTCCGTCGTAAAAACATGTGTCTATAAGGACACATTCCTTGGTGCTTGTGGGGTTTGAGATGTAGAAGGATTGATCGTCTGACAACGTCCATTGGAGATGGGAGAGGTCGATATCGTCTAAGGAAGTACGTAATTCTGTTAGGTGGTTAACTGCTGGTATTGTGAGTTCGTGTGACACGATCGGTTGTGATTGAGGTATATAGAAACAAATGACGTAAAAAAAGACCTTGGGCGATAGTCGATTTTTATTGCGGGAAGAAGAGATGGCAATAAGAGACGAGGCGAGTTTATTTTGGATGGAGAGCAGCACACCACGGCAAGGAGACTCTGGACATAATTGATGGACATCGTCGTCACGCAAAACGATAAAGAAGGAAGTGAATAGTTCTTGACTATTAATACTGGAGATAAGGTTGGTTTCCGTCGGAGCACATATATCAAAGGGGAGGATATGTGCATTTTGTAGAACCGATTGCGCTTTAGAGCGGATACCTCTTTTAGCAAACGGTTAGGGGGAGGGTATTGAGAGTCTTAGAGGGGTGTGGGGGCTGATTGGGGTCAAAAAGACTTGTCAATGTTGGAACAAGTCATTTTCTTGTGAATATATTGAAGAAAAGCCGAGAGACCTTTTGACACTTTTTGTGCGGCATACTGAAATTTGTGTGGAATTTATTAAAGAGGTTGTGAAGGCTAGGAAATTCGGTGGTAGACCTTCCTACTGAATAGAAACTATGAAGCTGGGTTTTGTTTTACCTTCATAGCAGACTGAATCTGATTTATCATGGAGGTAAGAAAGATAGAGGCGGTCATTTTCGTAGGTTAATTTGTTTTAAAATGTAGATGCGGCGTGACGGCATTCAGAATTGATGGTTTGCTGTGAGTTTCACAGTTGAGGGTAAAAGGGGATCAATAATTGGCCGGGGGGTTGTTGGACGGGTACGAGTTTTTGATGTGTGATGGGTGTGGGATGTGGGGTGCGAAATTCTGCCTGGAGTGGGGTTCAGGTCGAGTGGGATGCTTTTCTTGAGGGGAGGGTAAATGGGATTAAAAATGTGTGATTTGTGGAAATGGGTATACTTCGCACCGGTTTTGAGGTCGAAAAGGTGGAAGGGACTAGAGACGGGCAGAATGTGAAGTGGGACGAGCAACTATGTTATGATTAAGAGGGACTTTCTTGCGGGCGGGTGAGCAGGAGGGTTTAGAGTGAAGGGTGCTAACGCGCTTAGAATTAAGGAAGGGATTTTATTATAATCGCATGCGAACACACGGACGGTTTCTTACGACTCTACATTTTTACACCAGTTGTGTTTTTTTTTTAGTACAGCCCAAGCGGACACCTTTACTCAGTCACTGTTTTCGAAATATTTTTTTCCGCACCGCAAACGTTAGATCCACTTTCAAATCAAATCTAAATAAATCCTTCTTCGGGCCCCAAAGCATGAAAACAGAAGCGGTCCACATAAGAATTATATGCCTTATCCCTCTACTGATAATAATTATCATATAATATATAATATACAATTATTGTATCCTCAGAATATCTTAACAACAAAGTCCGGGTCTTAGGCGGGGTATCACAATCGATCATTCACGGTGAGATTTGTAATCATTTCAGATTGACGTAACAGGCACCTTCCTCCGCTTAAGGCAGATGCAATATAATCCAATCATGAAACTTCCGGCACAACAGTAGCCGCCCCAATAAGCCCCAGCACAGCTGCCACCGATGAATAACTTCCGATCTAGCAACCTCAAAGCAGGACACGTGCCATTTTTTTTTTACCGTTTTATGTACATTTTTATTTTCTTCTTTTTTTTTAGATGCATATGCCGAATTGCAATATGTCCCCTCAATGGCTGAGTTGGTAACGATATTGTGTCTTGCGTTTGATTGTGCAAACCTAGGTATAGTTGACGACTCTTGTGCAGTTCGGCACAATTCTGAGTGGTAGGTGAAGCCCTAAAGCCCAGTCGTCGGTGAAATACTACCCCATTAAACTATAGGCTTCATGAAATGGTTGGCAGAAATCCCTTAGCATCTTTCGGAGCTTGGCGTGTGGTCCCGGTCGAGCAAAAATAGCATTTCAGAGCTATAGGTTCGCCTTTCCCAGGAGAAGTAAAATAAAAATAAAATAAAATAAAATCACTCCAGGTGCAATAATGCTCAGATCAGCACTCCCTTGTACAACACCCCCAATTTCGCAGAAATGCGATGGGATCTCGAACAGCTGCGGACTCAGATTAACAGTCTCACACTAAAAAAACTCGCAATTGGCATCGTCAGATGCGCGGGGTATACGGAAATTCGCGACACCGACACAGAAGTTCGTGCTCAGTGGTATGGCCCAACTCCCCGGTTGCATCTTACTTCCACAACAACGTTGAACCGGATACCAAGAAGAATATACATTCCTGCAACTGGCTGCTATCCTCTTTGCGGTTCAATTCCTTAAACTAGCACAGCTGAACGTCATTCATCCACAAACGTTCCCTTGTCGATCAGCGATATAAGTTCAAAAACTGGCTCACTTGCCCTCACCCGATCTTGCGCTCCTACAGATCGGTTCTCGGAGTCGCTAAGATTGTTCGCCGCGAACTATTTCTCGACAGTGCCGTACGGATGAAAATTACTGACCCTTAACTTGAAATCCGCGACGGTACTAAAACAGGGGTATGGCCTCCCACCATACCTTTTTAACCTTGTGCTCGAATATGTCATCAGTAAGCTACAAGACGACAACATGGCCGGATCATCCCTGAACCCCGACAAGTGCTCGCATATGTGGATGACATAGCCGTTTTGTAAGTAAAAACAGTGAAATCATCATCCAAGCGGCAGAAGAGGTGGAGCTGGAAATAAATGGAGACAAAACCAAATGTAAATTCTGGCGAGAGCAGGAGGACCTCAGTGAACACACATAAACGTCAGTGGCAAGATATTTGAAAAAGTTAGAGACTTTAAATATCTGAGAACAATATTGACGGCCTGTAACGAAATGTCGAAGGAAATTAATAAATGTCGAAGGAAATTAATAAATGTCGAAGGAAATTGATAAAAGACAATCTGCTATCACGTAACATAAAGCTCCATTTTAGAACCATAATCATGCCGATTGTTCTATACGGATGCGAAATATGGGCTCTCACAAAACGGGTAGAAAACTAATTCCGCGTATTTGAGAATAAACTTTTAAGGAGTATCTTTGGCCGTAAATATGATGAAGAGGCAGGACAATGAAGGAAACTCCACAACCACGAATGGGAAGAGCTATGCCGCACACCTACAATAGTGCGAGTAATCAGGTTGCGAAGATTAAGATGGACCGGAGATGTGGCAAAAATGGGCAACGATAGGACCGGGCATAGAATTCTTGACGGAAGACCAACGGGGAAGAGACCGACAGGACGGCCGCGACGGAGATGGAAGGACAATGTAAGGTTTGACATTGAAGGGATGGGATCAGATGGTCAAGCGTGGAAGGAGAGTGCACAGGACAGGGGACGATGGCGGAGTCCAGTGGGTGAGATCATGAATTTCTGGGTTCCTATAGACCAACAAATGGTAAATAACTTAGGCCTGCGGTGGTCCATAAAATGGTACTTCGTCGTCATGTATGAGGGCGAGCCCTTGATAGGTTCGGACCTATGAAAAGATTATAGCTCATCGATCGGCCTAGCCCGGAACAGGCTTTTGGACTCAAAAACGTTGATCCCCAAGCCAGTCAACACAAAGTCGGGAGAAACACTGGAGTTATCGTCCACCATTGCAAGCGGTCAATTCACCGACTTTTTTCGAGACATCACGGACATAACTTTACCAGTCAGTAAACCCCGACGAGCCAAAACCAGCCTCTTACATCTCATTGAAACACATCGTTCGGCGGTGTGTCAACGCCAGTGCCGTTTGACTCCCCCCCACCCTCCACACACACAAAAAAAGTGCGAAGCCCATTCGATTTATGGCGAACGAATTCGGGAAAAATCATATTTCCGCCAACGTTATGGGATTGGCTGGGAACCTTTGCAATGCCCAACTAGATGTCTTGGTTCGAAATTGAGTTCAGTAGAAGACACGACTACAGGAGGCCAAGACCAGACACTGCATGTAAGTAACTAAATAACGTCATGTGAATATTATTACGATTATTATAAAATCAGTGACAGATTTTACTGTTATGGTTGTCATAAAAGTTGCTGTACTTGATCAAATTACTGAGTAACAAATAAAACCATTTTATCTAGCGCAAGTTATTGCACATGGCGCTCCGAAATAGACAATATATTCAGTGAATCCAACAAAAGTGGTCCAACAGCCGACCCTTGTGGAACATTTGTGCCAGTACAAATTATCGCCCGAGAACCTGCACTGTCAGTTTCTTAGATTTCTTAATACTAAATGGAATATAATATTTTGTTTTTTCGATTATTTAACATAACTCTACCGGAATCTAGGTTTGGTCTATTAAATAAGTCTTTAGAGAAGTAAATTCAAATTAACAATTCCCTACTCATCCATCTTAAATCATTTCCTCAGCCTCTTATTCCTCTCCGGCTGTCTCTAACTCCCCCAATCCCCCGCTCTGTTCACCTCATATGGTATGTCTCACTATAGTTGTCGAACAGTTACAAACCATTCTTGCTCGGCTCAGTATTGAAAAATATCGACCCGCATGGTAACCTGAGACCTCCAGAACTTCAATTACCTTCTATAACGTTCCATCAGCACGCGACTGCCTCCTTTCACTATTAGATTGTTCCACCGCTTACACAGCTTTCGTCGCCGATACGTAAATTTTTTATATCGTCGACCGCTGTCAGCATGGCGCCCATTTTATGGTGACTTGAAACAAGTGTACCACCGGGATTTATCGGGCCTTCTAGGCAACATATAGCTGACCTTGCGGCAATAAATTATCAAAGCACCTACGGAGCCATGCATGCCGTGATGTGATACAGATATTCTCTGTTGAAAGGGATCAGTTGACTGGCGTCTCTGCCATTAGCACTTGGTAGCCCAAGTCGATGCTAACTTCAGAGAGCTGTTTGTGGTCAGCTGTGGAAAGTGTATGCTGCCAACGACATCCAAAGCCTTATATTGGAGGCACATCCGTCAGGTGGAAAAAGTGAAACTAGAAAGTCTAACTTCGTATTAATTGCATTAGTTTCAGGCACAGGCAATTCGATTGATTGATTCAAAAAAAAAAAAGGCCAAAATGTGCCGGAGGACTTTGGAACTAGAAAACGGGTGACTTTGAGATGTAGACACGCAGTATGCTCATCTAACCACTAATCGATTCTAGCGTGTAATTCGGAATTTTGAAGTTGCAACTATCTGTCTATCTATTCTATTTCTTTCCAACACAACTCTGTAATTTACTATCGCAACGCACATGGATTAACAATGCGAAGAAATCGTTTGAAATCGGGTTCCGCCGAAGCAAGCTTGGTTACAACTATACGGTGAACGAATACTAAGCCGCAACCGTCGTCATTTGTGAACCCCTCATTTCCGTTTGAGAATAATTAACTTGAATTCCGGTCGTTTGAGTCGCAGTCTACATGAGTTTGAAGTGAATCAACCAAACCATTAATTATTGGTAGTTTCTTGGGAAGATGTTGAGCTTGAGGTTTTTCGTTGAAATCTCCTCATGACTTTTTTGAGACAATCGCAAGGTAACCAGCGGGACAGTCACACGTAACAGGTTAAGATTATTTTTTAAACAGAAAGCTTGAGTGTTGAATTTTCATCATGAGATTGATAAACTTAGATCGGGGGCCAGGTACATGCGAGCATGTCCTTGTCCAATGACATTGTTGAGGTTTTTGTCAAAAGCTCTCGTTAGTTTATTGGTCTGATCATAGTTTATCTTTCTGAAACAAATTTCAATGCAATTCGGTAATCGAAGAAAACATGTGATCGATTCTGCTTTTTCATTAGAACAGCTCAGAAAAATTGACAAGAATTTCTCCTGATCATTTCAGTGTGCTTATAGTTTAATGAGGTGATATTATGCCGGGCGTTTGTGACTCTACCACTCGGTCTTTAGTAACCTTTTAAGGAAAACTGGTCTAGCCGTGAGAAGATTATAAAACCCGACTCACTCAGTTGAATGGCAACTTAGGACCTATTTGACAAAGAGATATCAATGGTAAGCTTAGATAAATTTAGCTTTTTTCTGTTTACATTAAAGCTAGGTTAGAAAAATGATGATGGATTAGTTTAAATTAAATTAATAATACTGTATACCCCCCCTTGGTAGAAACCTTGACGTGGTGCGGGGGCTTAAACTACAGTGAATACAAGGCTACGCTGACGGAAGCATACGCTTCCAGTAGGGCCACCCATGTCAGACAGGCTAGCGAGGATTAGCACACAAAAATCTACCACCCCTAATCCAGGGTGTTACGCGTCCCCGTGCCCATTGGATGGTTTGCAGCCAGGGGTATACCGGCTGTATTATAACGGCGCCTCTCTGACACCGGGTCGAATCAAAGCAGTAAGCAGACCTTACCATATCAAAGAGGGGCTCTGATGTGGCGGACTATTTGAAACCCCAAGGCTCGTGGGATCAAAAATTAAGAATCAATATACAAAAACCAATCTCATGAAAAACCCGGTAGGGGTAGGTGTGATGAGCCGACACTACCATAAGGGAATATATACGGGTCGGCACGTGGAATGTTCGAGAGAGCACGCGAGACACAGACGCTCGTAGAAAACGCGAAACAATATAAAATGGACATCGTCGCGCTTAAGAACGTCCGACTCCCACATCAAGTAATCGAAACCAACCGGCTTACACTGGCGTGTGGAGGTACCGATACACATAACCTCGGAAGCGACTTCATCATAAGAAGATTACGCCCCATGTAAAAGATGTGCAATTTATTAATGCCCGAATGTCTATGCTAAAAATACAGGGCCCATGGTACAATTATGTGATTATAAACGTACATGCCCCAACAGAATGTACCGACGAAGAAACGAAGGACACATTTTACGAGACCCTAGAGGAAGTATTTGATGGGATCTCATCATTCGATGTTAAAATCCTCCTCGGGGACCCCAATGCGAAAATTGGAGAGGAAGATATCTTCCAACCAACCATAGGTAAAGAAAGCCTACACGACGTTTCAAATGATAATGGAATTCGAATTATTACGTTCGCAGCGTCAAAAGATCTGATAGTGAAAAGCGCGATGTTCAAGCACAAGCAAATCCAAAAAGCCACATGGATATCACCCGACGTGGTAACGCGTAACCAAATAGACCACTTCCTCATAGACAAAAGACACCACTCGAATATCCTTGACGTAAGATCATATAGAGGAGCAGATTGCAACTCCGATCATCATCTAGTGATGGGTAAAATCAGGAGTCGGCTCGCAGCAAACCCACATGGGCAGTCACAGGAGACGGGCAAAAGGTTCGACATTGATAAACTAAAAGACCTGCGCAAAAGGACTGGATATCAAGACGAACTAACGAATAGATTTAGCATCCTAGAGAATGCGAGCAGTGAGGAAAAGGAAGCCAATAGTGTGGACACTAAATGGACATCGATCAGAGACACAATCAAACAAACAGCCCAAAAGGTATTAGGATTTAAGAAAACAATTAAGTTCAAACCTTGGTTTGACGATGAGTGCAGGGCGAAGATCGAAGAACGTAAACGCCTCAGAGTGATCCACTTAGAAAGATATGATGAAGTCAACGCAGAAAGATACGCGACAATTCGAAGAGAGACAATGAGGCTCTTCAAACGCAAAAAACGCGAATGGGAGAAGACTCGGATCGAAAAAATCCTAGAAAATTCTAGGGCAAAGAACATCAGAGGTATGTATGTCGGCATAAATTCAATTAGAAATGGCTACCGAGGAAGAGCCAAAATAATTCGAGACGCAAACGGCTGTCTGGTCACAGAAACAAACAATGTCGTGACAAGATGGAAGCAGTACTTTGAAAACCTGCTCAATGTGCGCACCCATCAACCACAGATAAATGCACCAAGCGTACATACAGCCGAGCCTCGGATCCCAGAGCCGTCTCTCAACGAAGTTGTAGACGCAATAAATCGATTGAAAAACAACAAGGTTCCCGGGGTTGACTGCATACCGGCAGAGCTTGTGAAGCATGGAGGAGAGGCAACCACTCGAAAGATCCTCCAACTGATTAAAACAATATGGGATAAGGAAGTTACTCCGGAAGAATGGAAAACCTCAATAGTCGTTCCCATTTTCAAAAACGGCGACAGATCTGACTGCGGAAACTACAAAGGAATATCATTGCTCCCAACCACATACATTATATATTAAGAAATACATACATTATAATATTAAGAAATGTTATACTGGCGAGAATCACACCGTAGGCAGAAGAAATACTGGGAGACTATCAGTGCGGATTCTGTAGGAACCGGTCAACAAGTGACCAAATGTCCACAATAGGGCAACTGCTGGAAAAGAAGTGGGAATACGGAGAGACGGTTCACCAACTGTTCGTTGACCTCAAAAAGCCTGCGACTCAGTGGTAAGGCAAAGACTCTACCATATTGTAGTTGAGCTGGGAATCCGGAAAAAATATGCCACCCTCATCCAAATTTGCATGAACGAAAACAAAGGGCGAGTTAGAATAGAAAACCACCTCTCAGAACCATTTGAAATCCGGGACGGACTAAAACAGGGAGATGGCCTATCACCGTATCTTTTTACCCTTGTGTTCAAGTATGTCATCAGAAAGGTACAAGTGCTCGCATATGCTGATGCCATCGCCGTTCTGGGCGATAATCTAGAAACTGTAAGTAAAAACAGTGAAATCATCATGCAAGCGGCAGAAGAGGTGGGCCTAGAAATAAATGAAGACAAAACAAAATACATGATTACGGCGAGAGCAGGTGGAACTCAGGGAACACACATAAACCTCAGAGGCAAGATATTTGAAAAAGTTAAAGAATTTAAATATCTGGGGACGATACTGACTGCCAGTAACGAAATGTCGAAGGAAATTAACAAAAGACTACATTCCGGCAACGCTAGTTGGCATGCAGTCAGTAAACGGCTGAAATCCAAACTGCTATCACGTAACATAAAGCTCCGTGTCTATAGAACCATAATCATGCCAATTGGTCTATACGGATGCGAAACATGGGCCCTCACAAAACAGGAAGAAAGCAAATTCCGCGTATTCGAGAGTAAAGTTTTAAGGAGTATCTTTGGAGGTAAATATGACGAGGAGGCAGGACAATGGAGGAAACTCCACAACCACGAATTGGAAGAGCTATACCGCAAACCTACAATAGTGAGAGTAATCAAGTCGCGAAGATTAAGATGGGCCGGGCATGTAACGCGAATGGGGAACGATAGGACCGTATATGGAATTCTTGACGGTAGACCAACGGGAAAGAAACCGGTAGGATGGCCGCGACGGAGATAGGAGGACAATGTTAGATTTGACCTTGAGGAGATCGGATCAGATGGTCAAGCGTGGAAGGAGAGTGTACAGGACAGGGAACGATGGCGGAGTCGAGTCGGTGAGGTCATGAGCTTCCGGGTAATAAATAATAATAATAAATAATTTTGTGATTTCATTAATCAGAGAACATATTAATAAGCTCGTCCAATGACCTAAGTTTCGGAGCTTATTATCCAAACACTCTGTACTATGAGAGCGTGGGTCGCAACGGGTTTGTTCCACCAGAGGCGTTGCTTGATTTGGACATGAAAGGGCTTATACAGGATAGATCTGGAATTCCGCTGATCTATCATGTAAGTAGATCTTTCGTAGACAGGCGATTGTGCTACGACCGGGAAGTCACGCGCACCGAAGAAGAGCTCTTGCGCTTCAGTAGGGTTATCTCCCACAGAGACCGGGACGATAATATAACACAGCATCAACAGTTCTGATGGTTGAATGGCAAATAAAGACCGGGGTACCAATGGCGGTAGAATAACAGTATCATCAGTTAGTTTAAGTTAAGTTCTTTTAAATAAAATTAAAAAAATATTTGGGTTACATTTTAAGAAAAAAACACAAAAAGAATTCGGCACAGAGTTTTCCAAATTTTTCTTTGTCATTCAAATAATCATTAAGTACAGCCAAAAGTTCTATCGCCGAAAGACAAATTATACAATAGTTAGGTAATGTTTAACATAGCTTAGAGCGTCTGCGCAGGACCAGTAAGTTACAATATAAGATAATTAAGCTAGAATTTAAGCATTTTTTGTCTAGCATGTAATTTAGAAACGAAGAAGATAAAAAGAAAATAAAAACAATGTTGTAAAAATGAAAATGAACCCAATATATCGAAACATTGTAGTTTTTATTGTAACGAAAACCATCCAACGCAAAGTGTCAGTTCCCATCTTAAGGCAAAAACCCCAGCACCAACAGCCGCCGCAGCGGAACTGTTAATAGGCTCCATAATCTAATTTATTTCATAGTTTGTGTGCATCCAAATTTATAATGCAACATGACTCTGGCCTGCTACAACCTGACGAGTCGGTGGGTGTTGCAGTACAGCAACAAAACATCAAACAGCCTAAATGTCATTCGGAAATGCCAGCAGTGATTCGAAACGAGAAATTGATCTGAGATCCACTGCTCGGCACATTACTCGCAACAATCAATTTCCCACAGTTTCTTTCATGCATTAAGCGCCTGAGCTTATACTTCGAAAGAATACAACGATGAGCTAATCACAGAAATTTCTGGTGGCACTGAATGCCACCAATTGTTGAATAGACGAAAAAGAAAATTGTCTATTCATTAACCGTGTTGAATTGTTACTGTTTTGACACAGTTTTTGATTTGTTGTACTGTTTTTTAGACAGTATATTTTAATGTTTTGTGGATAAAATATGTTTTATACGGTGCTTTCAGCACCTGTGTTTTTGACTGTAAACTTAAAATTCGTGGTAAAAATAAAAGTTAAATTAGTGTATTTAAAATGTCGTTTAAATTTTGCGTTTTTTCTGGGCTATAACGCCAACATCTATTTGCTGTTCTCGTCGAAGAGGAGCTCGACCCAGAACATACCTTTTGCTGTTCCCAGTTGGCGAACTGCATGGAGTTGCTCTTCTCAACTGGCGAAACAGTGGGGGTTCTTTAAAGCTTAAGATCCACCTATAATTTCAGTTTAACTTCCCATCCGCAAACCTGCAAATATTCCTCCCCAACGCCATCATCATTTCCCTGCATCAAGCAACACCGTGTGAATCATTTCGGTTCACATCCAACATGAACCATTAAAGATCTTATCGATTTTTTCGCCGGCAATCCCTATCCCGCATGTACAGAGTAATTTCCCTGCATGCACATGTCTAGCCAATCTTTTGCCCAACGACAAAAGCAATGGCAAGCAGCTTGCTTACACAGCTGCAATACCAATTATCACGGCTGGTTTGTTCAATCGACAAACAATCACCGCATAGCCGCCAAAACCGAATTCCTCAGCATATACAAAAGCAAACAAAGAATTCGGTTCTTCCTACCGACAGAGATACCATAAGCATTTTCCACCGTAAGCATTTGAAATCCCTTTTAGCACCTAATGTTTCCCTAATGAGTTGCAGTGTGTTTACTCAGCTGCACTCTCATTGCTATGATGCCCTTGGTCGAGTTTTCCCTTTGTTCTTTGTGCCTGGTGCAATTTTGTTTATCCTTCGTTCCAGCGCATGGATAGACAAAGCGATCTACACGACCAACACACACACACTCGCTAGGATCTATGTACCAGAAATCTTCTCCCATTGGTCACTGGTCAAAAGGAAAATTTGATTTCCTTTTCACCACACCACCAAACTCACCGCGAACTGAGGGTTGAATCAGAGTCGGAATTCAACCCTCCATGAGTCGTAATTCAACCATCAAATCGGTCGAGCCGGTTGCCACCCACTGTACTGTGCGCCGGTACGGTGCGTACACGAAAAGTAGGTTTGAGTGTGAGTCGACTGCGCGGATAATAGTTAAAGTGGAGTTTAAAAATGTGTACTGCTTACCTTACCTGGTTCCCCTTTTTTACGTGCATAATTATTTAGTATGTGAATGTTCGTACCGTGTTTTTAAAGTAACATAAATGTTTTTTTACACAAAATAGAACCTATAGACGTGGTTATTGTCTAACACTTGGAATTGTGAGTGCAATATCCAGAAACAGTATCGTGCACAATTATTTCGTCAGTGAATGTTCGTATCGTGTTTTTAAAGTAAAGATAAATGTAAACACTAATTACAATAAACATAGAGTACAGTAAATCAATAAAACAACAAATCACAAAGAACATCCCGCCTCTGTGTTTCATTTTCCTTTTTTCTGGTGAACGGTTAGTGGCGGAGCTTTTCTTATTTGGTGGACAGTGTTCGATATGAGCAAACCAGTGCCCGTGTTCGGTAAATCATCTCCATTCCCACCCACAAGTCCATTAGGGGCAATCCATATAAGTTATAATTGATTGGTGTAAACAGTTCATTATGAGAAAAACGGCCGAAATGACAAAATGTTTCTTTTGCATGATAACACTCGGCCTCATGAGATGATGCAGTGCCATTTGGCAGGTCACCGGTTCACTTTTTTCGTAGAATTTAAAATTGGCTCCAAACTTATTTTTTTAATTTTATTTTATTTATAATTGGCCTCAACTGACGCGAGATCTTTTTGAGATAGCATTCAAAAACTGCCTGAGAGATGGAAAAAAGTAGTAGCCAGCAATGGACAATACTTTTATTAATTTATTAACTCATTTTCTTCTGAAGTAAATGTATTTTTGACCACAGAAAAATGAATCGAACTAACTTGTACTCCAATATTGAATAATTCTCTCAGGAAAGAGACCTAGATTTGTTAGTGTTTTTTTTAACATAAAAACTAAATAAAGTAGTTTGCAATTCAGTGGGTTATTGCCTGGGTGACAAGATACACAATCACCGAACTCAAATACATTAATTTTAATTAAAAGCGTTGCAAGCTTGAAATTGTCTAAATGATAAAGTCGAGATTTGTTGCATGACATCACATTGATCAAGCAACCAAAACTACCCAAAATAGTTAGGTTAATTTCTCATACCCAAGATAGTTAAGTTAATTTAGGTGAATTATCATTTTTTTTTATTTAGGGCGTTTTGGCAAAACAACTCAGTTACCTCGTATCTAAGACCAAGCAGTTGCTACAAAAACGTTTGACTTTAATTGAATAGCTTTTAATGAATGGTAATTAAAAAGAATTCTCCCGGATAAAGCAGACTCCTATTTTTATATGGACCACAATTATTCAAATGAAACCTTTTACTGGAATATCATTTACGCTTCGCTCAAGTTTCCTACATTTCTCACTGAATGTCACATGACCCATTTCTGAATTGATGTTTTCGAGCCCTCCACTTCGGTAACTGCACGTGTAACATTCAGTTGAATTTATTTCCATGTCACACGTTTATTATTTGACATAAATTTAAACCGAGTTTTATTCACTATACCCATTTTCAGTATCTCGTTTGACCACAAAAACCAGATATCCACAAAGTAGTGGACGAAGAGGAACCTTGTCATTTAGCGATGTGTCTGTCTGCCACTCTGTTGCAGAAGACGTGAAAATCATGCAAATCAGTTCACACTTCTACCTCGCTGTATTTTATGTGACTGGCTGATTTAGATAGGTTCAGTGGATTACTGACTTGTTATCGACTTGTACATTAAAACTCACATCTATTGCTGACGGTCAATATAGTCAAATAAAATTCACCAACCGCTGATTAAGAAGAGGTTAAACTTTTGATTTGCTTTGTTATGAGGCACCTTCCGGATGCCAAACAAGTATCGAAAATTGAAAATATACGATCTGGTCTTTGTTTTCCCAAAATATAGAGTCAAGGTTTATTGTTAACACAATAGAAGAATCAGTGTTGTCAAAGCGAGCTGAACCTCTGTAAGGTATTTATTGCAAGTTGTGGTGATAAAAATTGGCAGAACTAGCAAAGGTAATAATTTCAAAATTTGCGGGATATGTCCATAATATTGCAGTTAACACACTTTCAGTAATTTATGATTAAGTAGAACACACACATTTAACAAAGAGAAATGACAGTAAAAGTGTTTTTGAATTGCTAATTTTATATTTCTAGCCACTGAGTCAGAACACCTGTGCCAGAAGTCAATATCTTTTCTCTTTGTGGGTGGTCTTACTTGATTGTATTATGATATATATTGTTTTATGAGAAAAGATCTAGATCACACGGTTTCGAAAACGAATTAATTTATTAATTAGCGCATCGAAAACGCACGACAATGAGAAGTTCTGCATCACCAATGATATCCTACCATGTGCACGGTGTGCACAACAGTATTGATGATTGATGATGAGTTGATATCGAAATTCAAAGAGGGTACTCGAGGTTATTTTTCATAAAATGCGCACACGTTGATTTGGTGGCACTAGAGAGCCACATTTAACCAATTCAATGCCAGCTATGGTTACTTAAAACTAACCAAGAGATGGAAACATAAGAACTTAGATGTGAGAAGGAGGCGCAGGAGTTTTATTTTAAGATGTGCTGAAGAAGAAATCAAAGAAGATTGGTATTGAATGAGGTGTTGTGCGCCGATAAAAAAAAAAAGACGAAGGCATTGCAAGTTACGAGGGTTAATGTTAAAAAACTGGTTTTGTGAAGAGGCTCACAATATATAAAACCTGAAATGAGTAGAGTTATCTTAAGAGTAAGGTCTATGCCACTGAACCAATAATAGCTCAACAAATGAAGGATGAAATAACAATGCATATCGGCAAAAGTGAAGAGCACTTGTGGGGGTTCTCTATACTACAAGGAGAACCAACCCATAATTCCATACCTTATTTCGGCCGCTTTCAGCGCGTCATTTCTACCCATTCCCCTTATAAGCTATTCCACCTGTGAAGCATGTTAAACGGACGCATAGCTAAACTCATTATCCTATGCAGATAATGCATAATTGAGTTTAGCTAACTTTTTGCCATACGGCAACCCCATTTCGCTAACCCATGAGATTTCCACAGTAAATCGCATCATGTCGGTTAGCCACGGCATAGTCTGATCAAACGACGCGGTTGCTTAATTTTGCGACCGCTGGGGAAATTATCAAAGCATTTAAGTTAGTTCCCATGTTGAGATATCCCTAGCCAAGTCGGCGTCCTTTTCACTTTCTCCAGACTCTTCATTTGCTGGGGATCAATGCTCTCTTTTCGCAGGTGAATCATCATCATCATCGGCACTACAACCGGGAACCGGTCTTGGCCTTATTTAGCAAGTCCTGAGGCTTGTTAAATTTTCCATAATGATTTTATTTTTTCTGGGCAAGGTCATTAGTCTTGCGCCAGGGGCTCCCCGACGGGGAATCGAACCCCGGTCTCCCGGGTGACAGGCGGGTGTACTAACCACTATACTATCGAGGAGCCCAATATATAGAATAGCACCAGCTTAATTTTCCCCTTCTTCACAGTTCTGTCTTCGTACAGATCAATGTACTCTGACATTGTGGGGCTTTTCAGGGCCCGAAGAACCCCGCATCATTTTTAACCCATAAAAATCGTATAAACCCCATATCCCTTTCCCTTAAGTTGAATCCCTGGCAAGATCACACAACCATGCCATAGCATTAATTAATATCCTAAAATAGTTGAAAACAATTCGGTTGTCCCCCCGGGATGACAGACATTAATATCCCATCATAGCCGAGGAGCTTTTCCTCTACACCCGGCATGTCATTCTTACCGTTTAACTGCAGACCCATCGGCTGATCGTCCTATCGACGATATTCAGTGTAGCCATTATTGGCTGCCTACAACCGATCGGGCACCATTTAAAATAACACTCACTCGATACATCGACTGATGGAATGTTATTGTTCAGCAGGACAAACGGTATACAAACACAGCGTCCATAATATATGCCGGGCTATTTGCTGGCTTGCACATCTGCAAACCAGACTCCTAGTAGCCCTGCAATACGAAATACCGAGCGGGATCATAAAACTAAACAATAAATCTTTCCGGCTTAGGTCCTATGGCGAGCGACCTTCTGTGAATTTCACATCACAGAGGAGCCAATTCCGTAGCCGCATTATTTCTTTATTCATACTTCTGTTGCCAAACATAAACAGAGGACAACATTCTCGCTACTATCGGCACCATGTTTACCCACTACCGTCTGAGATAATTATGCTCTCAGGCAGCCTTGTGTTTCTGTTGATATTATATCACCATCATGGGAAAACCATTCTCATGATTTATGGCCGTATTTTCTGCCAGCCTAAATTTCCGTCCCTCTAATTGAACAGATGTGCATTCGGATTTTCTTTACGCATCAACGGATATCGGCATAGTCGCCGCTTCCAGCGAGGGGCGTGTCATCCTGGCCCGTACCACTGAAGGGATTTCACTGTTGGAATTTTCCAGTTCGATCGCCATTGTCAACACCAATGATCCGATCGGATTGGCTCTTCGATGGTACAGCATCTCATCATCTACCCTTCAAGGAATGTTTAGGACGAATTCTCAAGGAGTCAGATTGCATCCTTTGGCGCGAGTACTTGTCCTGAGAACCAAGTCTTTCTCTCCAGTAAAGGGAACTCGGTGTCCGAAGTGTAGTGTATTGCGGTACGTTATTACGTCAAATTATCCCTTAAACACTTGGGACGTTTCACAAAAAGTTATCGCTGTCAGTGGCTTGTAGTCGGTTGGATTGAATTAAATGTGTGTGCGCCAGAAGAACTAAAGAATAACTGTGTTGTGTCATTTATTAGACTAGAATCCACTAACATAGTGTAAAAATAAACGAGTTACGGAATATTTCTAAACCTTAATCGAATAAACAAAATTGCAGATCAACTGGATATTTATTAAGTGTGACCGGAGGAAATACTGTGTAATGAATAAATGCAAATAAAGAAAACTTTATCCAACCTAGCTCCATCAGTGCCTCTTATTTATCTTTCCTCTTGGAACATGGTTTGGTGACAATTTTTGTGAGGAAATCGTTCGTGGGTGATAGGTGGAAAGCCGTGTCCATGTACTCTGCAACATCACCATATTCACCGAATTAGGTCAATGGGTGACGCTCAGTACTACGTTGATTCACGCACACAACCAAATCCAACCCGAGACCATCATACGTCGTGTTTCTGTTCTCTTATGGTTGTCAAGTGCGAAAAATAAAATTACCCAACTTTATCCCTTTTCCAGGCAGTAGATTAACAACCATCTACGGGGTAAGTCTTTTACCCAACGACCGCAGCGTGTGCATGCGGATGCACACGCTCGCGCGCGAAGTAGTTCCCCGTCACCCAATCGAATGAGAATTACTTATTCGTAATCGACATTTGTCTTTTGAAATAAAAAAAGAGCTACGCGAAAGATACTACGGTTACTACACAAATACTACCATCAGTTCTCTGCTGAAATCGGAGTTTCATAATGTGCACCGCTGTTAAAATATCCAAACTCAATTCGGCTTCCTTTATCCAGCTCGTGTCGGATAAAATGAAATAAAACAACAAGGAAAAATAATATCTCAGCGAAAAGCAAAAGACTGTCTGCCGTTCATGTTTCCGCCACTTGGATTATCGCATGCACGTACGGATTAACCTAACAAAACCAGCAGCGTTGTCAGACGAACGTTGTGTCTCGTTAATGAATTTAATAATATTTAATAATAAGATATTAGTTAAGTGAATTTAAATACAAACAAGAAAATTTCTTAGTAATATTAACAATAAGACATAAGTTAAGTGAATTCAAATTCAAAAAAAAAAAGAAAGAACATAAATAAAAACTAATATAACAAGGAACACCAGTGCCTTTTATAGGATATTCGTTGAGCAACACCGTGGGGAAGAAACAGAATCCGTGCCCATGATCGGCACTATGCTTTTTCACCCCCACATTGGTGACCGAACCAAGACACGCAACCTTCAACAAAAAACAGTTCAAAAAAAGTAAAAACAATGCAGCAGTCTCATAGGACGCGGGTACGCGAGGAGAAATACAAAGAGCTCGGAAGATCTGAGAAAAGACTTCACAGACAAAAGAAAAGTGCCTGGGAAAAAGAACTTGTCTGTGAAATAGAGAGAAGTAGAGAGCGAGGTCCGGACCAGGCGCGGAATTGTACCAAATAATCCGCAGTATGACGCGGTACACACCACGCTGCACTTACTGCAAGAATAAAGAGGGTAATCTGATTAACGATCCCGAAGGCATTCTGGAGCGATGCGAAGTGCACTTCAATGAAATTCTAAATGGTCAGGTCACAAAAGAATTGGAGGCTCCACCAATGCAAGACCAAGGCCAAATGCTGCCGCCACCAAGCATCGAGGAAATATTAAAAGCTATAGGACAGCTCAAACCAAATAAAGCCCCCGGAGCTGATGGCATACCGGTTGAGCTGATCAAACAAGGAGGGACAGCGTTACATCATGCAATTCATGAGATGGTCGTGCACGTATGGGAGCAAGAGCAGATGCCGAAAGATTGGCGTCGCGGAATAATTTGACCCATGCATAAGAAGGGAGATATCACACTGTGCAACTAAAGGGGTATAACATTGCTGAGTACCGCCTCTTCTGTCCTACAAGATCGGATAGCCCCACACGCTAAAGTCGTCATTGGTCAATATCAGCGTGACTTCATCCCAGGCAAATCAGTGATTGATCAGATATTCACCCGTAGGCAGGCGATGGAAAAAGGCCTGGAATTTTAGATTCCATTATATCATCTACGAGAATTCATAGACTTTAAAGCCGCCTAGGACAGCAAAGCCAGGGTAGAGCTATATAATACCATGAGAGTTCGGCATTCCAAACAAATTGAAACGACTTTGTATGTTGACCATGGCCATGAGGTCTGCTTCGGAAACTCCGATGTTAACGCTTGCGCGGAGTCGGTATCAGAGATTATTCTTCTGGCGACGACAGCTCACAACGACAGGGTGATTAATAAGCTCCTTCGGTGATCAATTGATTCGCGCTCCTTCTGGTCAATGGCAAAGGCTGTCAGTGGTAACTTCGCATCCTTCTCATTCCCTCCGTTGGTGACAGAGAGCGGGACATTGGTCACGAATTCAAAGGATAAAGCTAATGTGTTCGCGAATTTATTTTCCGCGAATTCAAACCTCGATCCCGGCCTTTTGGATCCACCTGTGATCGCGCCGGTACGGTCTTTCATGCGGGATGTGAGATTTCGTCCGCGTACTAATCAACGCATTCTACGTGAACTGGATTGTAGGAAGACAACCGACCCGGACGGAATACCAGCAATAGTCCTTAAGAACTGTGCTCCAGAACTATCGCCGGTTCTTGGCAGACTCTTCCGTTTATCTTATGCACGGAGGACCTTTCCTGCCTGGTAGAAAAGCGCTCGAGTTCAGCTAATCCCATAGACTGGAAAAAAGTGTCTCCCACAAAATTAACGTCCGATAAGATTACTGCCTATTTTATCTAAGGTAATGGAAAAAGTCATCAATACAGAGTTAGTTAAGTATTTGGAGTGCAACGGACTTCTGAATGATCGTCAATACGGATTCCGTGGCAGGCGGTCCACGGGAGAACTTTGACATTTATAACCGATATATGGACATCTGCGATTGAACGGCATGGTGAGTCAACGGCCGTCGCATTGGATATCTCCAATGCTTTTGACCGCGTCTGGCACGGGGCATTGCTGAGCAAACTTCGTTCATATGGACTTTCCCAACAGCTCTGCGACTGGACGAGGAGCTTCCTTGAGAATCGATCGATCCAGGTTGTTGTGGACGGCGAGTGTTCGAATCTGTATCCTGTTAATTCGGGGGTGCCCCAAGGTTCTATTTTGGCTCCAACCTTGTTCTTGCTTCACATAAATGATTTATTGGAGACAACGGATAACAAAGTGTTCAGTTTTGCGAATGATAGTACGCTTGTTTTCTCCTTTTCGAGTGTTCGGCCGATTGGTGTATCTGCGTTGCATCAGCTGAGACGTAGACAGATTGACTCTCTCAATCAGGATTTAGATAGGATCCTGCAGTGGGGAAGAGCCAATCTCGTCGACTTCAATGCAGCGAAGACACAATATACAACATTCACAAAGAAAAGTGGACCATCGGTTCCACAGCTGATGATGAATGGCCGGGCCCTCGAGGCTGGGGAAAGTTTGAAATTGCTCGGCGTCACGATCTGGGGGAATGTATCATGGCATAAACACGTGTCGAGTATCGCCAGGTCAGTCTCAGGAAAACTGAGTTATCTTTTTAGAGCCAAAAAATATTTTACTCCGGCCCAGCTTCTTCTCCTATATAAATCCCAAATTAGACCCGCACTTGAATATTGCTCTCATGTTTGGAGCTCGGCTCCTAAATATACCCTCGACCTACTTGGGAGCATACAGAGACGAACGATCCGCCTGATCGGGGACTCGGCGCTGACGTCGGGACTACAGTCGCTATCACATCGAAGGCGCGTAGCCGATCTCTGTCTGTTTTACAGATATTAACACGGGTACTGTTCTTCGGAGATTCTTGGTATTGTTCCACGCAATTCGGCTTATATGCACTCCACAAGACAATCCGACGGCGCGAACATCCCTGCATCAGAGCTCGTTCTGTTACAGAGCGGGGAAGCTGTGGAACTCTCTTCCCTCGCGAGTGTTCCCGGAGCGTTACAACCTGCAACTGTTCAAAAAGAACTGCAACAGTTATTTGATGACATCTCGGGGCGCTATAGGTTCGCCTCTCCCGAGAGAAGTCTAATAACAAAAGAAAAAAAAGAAAAATAAATGAATGACCAACGTGACTAGTTAAGTAAAAATAGCGGGATTGCTGTCCACACCAATAAACATCTTTAATGGACTCCGACAACCTGGCGTTGGAGAAAGTAATCGGCGACGCTGGAATTACAAATAGAGGGACTATTGTCACCAAATCCAGCCAGATACTTGCCTACGCAGATGGCAGCGACAGGCGCCACAAAAACTGGGACTGCACATTAATGAGGGAAAAACTAAGTACATGGTTGTAACATCTGTGAAGAGAAGACCTAACGTAGGTCAAACTATTAGAGTAGCGGAGTTCGAATTTGAAGTAGTACAATCCTTTAACGACCTTGGGTCAATAGTAGCAGTCGATATCAATATGGAAGAAGAAATACGCGAACGGCTGATCAAATCCAACAAAGCCTACTGTGTTCTATCAAGGCTTTTTAAATCCCGAAATTTATCCACAACATCCAAGCTACTACTGTACAAGACCATGGTCTTACCAGTACTTATGTATGGATACGAGACCTGGCTGCCGCGTTCGAGGGAAGATCTTAAGGAGAATTGTTGGCCCCGTATGTGAGGGAGGACGATTCAAGACACGCTACAACCATGAGTTGTATGCGATCTGCCTTGAAGCTAATGTTGTAAGAAAAGTCAAGCTCGGTGGAGTCCGGTGGACGGGACACCTAGTTCGAATGAGCGAAGAGGAGCCCGTCCAAAAAAGTCCTTTGTGGCAGGATGTATGTAAGGGGTCAGCTCGGGGGAGGGATGGAGGGATGGCGTAAACCCGAACCCCCGGAGCGTGAGAGTGCCAAACAGGATGACATCGGGTCGAAATCGGGACCGGTGGAGAGACTTATTGAATAAGACCAAGACCGGATCCCGATTGTAGTGCCGATGATGATGATGATGACGGTATTCAAGACAGTAATGCACTGCAAACAAAAAAATTAGGTTGAAACGATGTTCATGATTTAAGAGCCCTATACTGTTGTGTTACAACTGCGGCCAAAACACAAGTTGCAGCAAAGCTCGCGTTATATATAAGCTACTTCATACGCGTATGTGAGAGGTAACGCGGGAGTCCCCCAAAACACGTACGGCCAACATGACTCACTGTCCAGTAGTATTAAATTTATCGGCTTAACGTGGGACCAACATCTTCTGTCTACCTGCCTCACGGTCCAACAGTATTGAATTTATAGGCTGAACTCGGGACCTTTGGAATGACGACAAGAATTCCGACAAGTAAACATACACTTTCACGATTGTCGCTCCTACCAAAAGACTCTAAACTCCCTTTTTCAGACGAACGGCACTGCACATTCAAATTTTTATACGATATATAACATATTTGTAAGTACGAAATACCAGCATGTCTATTGACTAAGCCGTGTATTATGCTATTGACTTTTGCTTAGTGTCACCTAGTACGTCATTCCCCTGCGCACAGCCAAGTATTCGGACAGCTTCCATAATTCTTTTGTGTTCCTAATTTGAAAGTGATAAATGAATTGTGACTTTTTGTTATATCAATCAATTTGAAATCTGTAAATCACTCTATTGTGTTCGTTCGTAGATAAAGTACCCTTGAGAATCACGGTCCACAACAGACAATGTTGAGACATTCAATTAACCCTCGTAGGAAGCGTTAATGTGACGCACTATGGATCAGCACTCGTCAGGAACTCGTCAGAATATTGACCTTACCTAGGCGAGACAGAGACCATCTCTCTGAATATTATTTCCTCAATTCCCAACATGGTACTTTCCACTGGACACGATGGCCGTGCGTGCATTTTATATTCAAGCTCTCGAGTACCGTCAAGCCTCATCTCAGAGGTTAGTTCATTCAAAGCCTGTTATGCATTTTTTATTGGCTCATTGTTCTGTTGATTGCCGGGAATGGATTTCGTCGTCGACTTTTCGAAACTTCAAGTTGGACTTCAATTAATTTAGCCCTGCCTATTCATTTCATTCGACAAAAGTGATTCTGACAAATTGCGTCTTACTGGGGAAGGAAAACATACGTCACCTTGATCTCAGTTTTAAAAGGTGATTCCACTTATGGTCGGTCGGTCAACCCTTGTAATGGAAGTTCAGTGTACGTGACTCATTCCAGTTGAATACTTGTATAAAGTGGAACATAAGACGACGATTTTAAATGCAAATGTTCGAAGGGCTTTTGTGGTCAGAACTTTTATTGAGTTTAATTGTAAAGTTAACCAATGTGTATCTGGGTCGCTGTTTCTTGCTTGAATTCACCCTTGATTAATAGTTTAGAGGGAGTGTAGAAACTGGAATATACATATAAATATTTATATGGAATAGAGGTGTGACACTTGTTTGCTTTTATAATTGTATCACAAGGAGGGATTGAGACAAACTATTTTACTGCATTAATCAATCGGATAATAGTCAGTGACCGGTTATTTTTCTTTAAGGTCAACCGGCATACACAAAACAAAAACACGTGAAGCATTAGCAAGCATTAGGCAAGGAACGTAAGTTAAGATAATTTGAAATAGGAACAGAGCAAATACAAAACCCCGAAATCAATAATCTTTTCATAAAGATAGCCAAGTCAAGGAGTAATATGCCGAACGCAGTTTAAGAATCTACCACCAATAAAAAATGATGTTCAGATGCGTAAATTTAGAAAGCCACCTAAAAACAGTCTCAAAGTACAAAAAATTGATACGGAATGCACGTTGCATGATTATGATTGATCAACCATTAGAAACATATGACTAGACGTCGAATGCGAACTCCTACGTCATTAAGTCCATTAGGGTGACTAAACTAAGTGGCACGAAAAATGTACGCGCTGTTAATTCTGCATGTCCCAACCTTCCCTCTATGGCTCCCAATTTACTTCAGCACGTACGTGTCGAATTAAGTTGCCCTAACTTGCAGTTTCATTAGTACTCGTATATTAGGTACTAGTTATGTTTTTCCTGGTTACTTTTCTAAATACTTCCGGCCATTAACTGATCTTGCCTTTACTTATATTTTAATTATTTTTGGATGAGTCCACATATTTAGACACACAATTCCCTCATTACAGCATCGACGGACTCGATTAAAAACAAAATTAGTAAGACAGCTCAAGCCACATCCTATCTTGCACTTAATTTGAATGTCGGTGTAACTTTATATCTCTTATCTCTCCCAACGAATCATTCCAAGGTGTTTCTTGCCGTCGATCGACCAAACACAACTGATTTTAATGATTCCTTCGTCATGGTGGCAAGGAGTGTCTTTGGTTAAAGATATGAATAATCTCATGAGCGCAGTGTGCAACACCAGTCCAGCTGAGAAAAATATCATTTTGAATGTTAAAGCCACCGTTGCTCATAAATCCGATAACCGCAAAAGGATGCGAACTCGACGCTCTGTGTGATGGTCACTCCGATGCACGGGTTCAGAGTATGTTTGGTCACCATGACCGACTGAGGATGTTCTTGTGGCTTGCAGCAATCACATATCATCCTGTCGGCTTGGCTATTATTAGGTAATTACTGGTGTTTGTAGAAGTAAGAATCTTTAAAGTAGACAAGAAGGTTACCACACCAAAAGGCACAAGGGGAGATGTGCACGTAAGGGGTAACACCGTTTACCGAGGGCACTGTGCGTGAGAAGACAGCAACAAGTTTCCATCCACTGGCTTAAGGGTGAGTCAACGCTGCTGTGGTTTAGTTCTTGTCCAGGGATCAAGCCTTCACCAGATTGAAACAGAAGTTATGAATTCTCCCTGAAGGGATAAACCAGAACTTTTCGGACAATCCACTGACCATGATTTATTTGTGGTTGAGAGTAATAATTATTATATTTTTTCACTTCTTTTTTTTCTGATTTTCTTCTGTAACGAACTTATATAATATCAAGTTATTATTATGGAAATGGTCGATGACCTTAGTTCTTGGTAAAAATGTATTATACAAGGTGGCGCAAAATTAATCATCCAATTTTGTTTTTGAATTACTTTTTTACTAAATAAAAAAAATGATTTTGAGTGATGGGCATCTTTATTTGGACCTTTAAAATTTGTTCTGTTAAGTGTAAAAGATGATATCCGTCAAATGGCTGCCACCAGTGGTGATACACATTTGTACCCGTTTTATCGCATTTTCCATGATTTTCCGCCAGATTTCCGGTGATAACTGTTCGTATTCCTGTCGAATATTGTCCTTAAGGGCTGCGATTGTCTGAGGCTTATTGCCATAAACCCCCGAGTTCAAGTAGCCCCAAAGAAAGAAGTCTGGGATGGTCAAATCGGGCGATCTTGCTGGTCATGCCAAATCGCCAAATCGAGAGATTACGCGACCAGGAAACGCTTCGTTCACAAAATCCATTGTGGCTCGTGCTGTGTGTGCGGTTGCACCGTCTTGTTGAAATCACATGTTAACCGAGCCCCGTTCATCCAATTCCGGCAGTAAGAAGTCGTTTATCATGGCCCTGTAGCGTTCGTCAGTAACAGCGACTGTATTGCCGTATTGGCGTCTTCAAAAAAATATGGCCCATTCACTCCTTCCACGTGAACGCCGAACCACAAAGTGGCTTTGAGTGGATGTAATGGCTCTTCGTGCATCACACGCGGATTTTGAGTGCCCCAAAAACAAAGATTTTGTTTCTTGACGTAACCCCTTAAGTGGAAATGCGCCTCGTCTTTCATGATGATTTTCGACACAAAATCGTCCTCTTCGTTGTTGAGATTAAATCGACACAATTATTCCATGCTCTTGCTGAGTTTAGTGCTCCATTGCTTGTCTGTTTGCATATTGCAGCTGTCTAGTTCACGAATGTCGAGTTCTGATGCAGGGATGTTCGCGCCGTCGGGAGATGAACCAGAAACGGGTGCGATCCGTCGGATTGTCTTGTGGAGCGCATATCAGCCGAATTGCGTGGAACAATACCAGGAATCTCCGAAGAACAGTACCCGTGATACGAGGGTTGCCTCTTATGTTTCGGGATTTGGCAACCCTAGTGTTGCAATCCGGCAATTGACAGCTCTGTCGTAAAGTTGGACATTTTTGAGGTTATACGCACTCAGAACGTTTTGACATACGAGCGCTATTTGTGTTGTTTACAGTAACTTAAAAGATTCATCTCGGCCCAAAAATGGAATTAAATCGTTAACATTTTCGTGCAATTATTTTTTACAACTTTCGGCGTGGATTAACTCAGCAACAGTGCATGGATAAACTTAATTCAATTTTTGGCGATGAAGCTCCATCAAGGACCAGCGTTTATCGATGGTATGGTGAATTCAATCGTGGTCGTAGCTCACTCCAAGATGAATTTCGTGAAGGTCGTCCAAAATCAGTTGTTGTTTCGAAAACCATTGATGCTGTGCGCGAACTGATATTGGAAGATCATCATGTGACCTATCGTGAGATTGAGACAACCTTAGGCATTAGTGGGACCAGCATACATTCAATATTGCATAAACATTTGACTGTCAAAAAAAATTGTTCGCGATGGATCCCACACAATTTGTCAATCGCCCAAAAAAAGGCTCGTGTCAATTGGTCGAAAGAAATGCTCAAAAAATACGGTCGCGGTGCTTCGAAACACGTCTATGATATCGTGACAGGTGATGAATCGTGGATTTACGCGTATGAGCCCGAAAGTAAACAGCAGTCGACTGTCTGGGTGTTTCAAGATGAGCCAAATCCAACAAAAGTTGTTCGCGCACGAAGCACTTCCAAGCAAATGGTCGCCTGTTTTTTTCGGAAAAACTGGAAATGTCGCAACCGTACCACTAGAACAACGCAGAACAGTCAATTCTGAGTGGCACACAACTATTTGTTTGCCAGTTGTCTTCCAACAAATTAGGAAAACCAACCGCCGAACACGGATCACTCTTCACCACGACAATGCGACCTCTCACACATCGGCTGCGACAACTGCATTTTTGAGCACCCAAAACATCGATCTGGTGGGTCATCCGCCGTATAGTCCTGACTTGGCACCGAATGACTTCTTTTTATTCCCGTACGTAAAAAACAAACTGAGAGGTTAACGTTTTTCGACACCTGAAGAAGCGGTTGTTGCATTCAGAATGCATGTGTTGGAGATACCTCAATCAGAGTGGCAAAAGTGCTTCGACAATTGGTTCAAACGCATGCACAAGTGTATAGATCTTCATGGGGAATATTTTGAAAAACAATAAAGTGATTTTCGATGATCAATATTTGTTTTTGTTCTCTAATCCCGAAACATAAAAGGAAACCCTCGTAATACCTGCAAAACAGACAGAGGTCGGCTACGCGCCTTCGATGTGATAGCGACTGTAGTCCCGACGTCTGCGCCGAGTCCCCGATCAGGCGGATCGCTCGTCTCTGTATGCTCTCAAGTAAGTCGAGGGTATGTTTAGGAGCCGAGCTCCAGACATGAGAGCAATATTCAAGCGCGGGTCTAATTTGGGATTTATATACGAGAAGAAATTTAGCCGGAGTGAAATATTTTTTGGCTCTAAAAAGATAGCTCAGTTTTCCTGAAGCTGACCTGGCGATACTCGACACGTGTTTATGCCATGATACATTCCCACAGACCGTGACGCCGAGTAATTTCAAACTTTCCCCAGCCTCGAGGGCCCGGCCATACATCATCAGCTGTGGAACCGATGATCCACTTTTCTTTGTGAATGTTGTATATTGTGTCTTCGCTGCATTGAAGTCGACGAGCTTGGCCCTTCCCCACTGCAGGACCTTATCTAGATCCCGATTCAGAGAGTCAATCTGTCTACATCTCAGCTGATGCGACGCAGATGCATCAATCGACCGAACACTCGAAAAGGAGGAAACAAGCATACTATCATTCGCAAAACTGAACACTTTGTTATCCGTTGACCCCAACAAATCATTTATGTGAAGCAAGAAAAAGGTTGGAGCCAAAATAGAACCTTGGGGCACCCCCGAATTAACAGGATACAGATCCGAACACTCGCCGTCCACAACAACCCGGATCGATCGATTCTCGAGGAAGCTCCTCGTCCAGTCGCAAAGCTGATGGGAAAGTCCATATGAACGATGTTTGCTCAGCAATGCCCCGTGCCAGACGCGGTCAAAAGCCTTGGAGATATCCAATGCGACCGCCCTTGGCTCACCGTGCCGTTCAATCGCAGATGTCCATATATCGGATATAAGTGTAGAAAAGTCTCCCGTGGACCGCCTGCCACGGAATCCGTATTGACGATCATTCAGAAGTCCGTTGCACTCCAAATACTTAACTAACTCTGTATTGATGACTTTTTCCATTACCATAGATAAAATAGACAGAAATCTTATCGGTCGTTAATTTTGTGGGAGACACTTTTTTCCAGTCTTTGGGATTAGCTGAACTCGAGCGATTTTCCAGTAGGCAGGAGAGGTCCTCCGTGCATAAGATAAACGGAAGAGTCTGCCAAGAACCGACAATAGTTCTGGAGCACAGTTCTTAAGGACTATTGCTGGTATTCCGTCCGGGTCGGTTGTCTTCCTACAATCCAGTTCACGTAGAATGCGTTGAATAGTGCGCGGACGAAATCTCACATCCTGCATGGAAGGCCGTACCGGCGAGATCACAGGTGGCTCCAAAAGACCGGGATCGAGGTTTGAATTCGCGGAAAATAAATTCGCGAACACATTTGCTTTATTCTTTGGATTCGTGACTAACATCCCGCTGTCTGTCGCCAACGGAGGGAAAGAGGAGGATGCGAAGTTACCGCTGACAGCTTTTGCCATTGACCAGAAGGAGCGCGAACCAGTTGGGCACCGAAGGAGCTTATTGTTCACCCTGTCGTTGTGAGCCTTCTTCGTGGTATCAATCGTCTGGTTGCACGCGTTCTGATTCTAACAAAATTCGTTCTGTTAACATCGGTGGGATAGGAGCTTAAAAGCTCTATTTTTTGCCGCTGTAATCAACTTGCATTTTTTATCAAACCAAGGTTTATCAGACGAACTTCGTTTGATGGAATGTGGAATATACATCTCCATGGCCAGAAGAATAATCTTTGATACCGACTCCGCGCAAGCGTCAACATCGATGTTTCCATAGCACACGTCGGACCATGGAAAGGATGCGAAGAAATCTCGCAAATCGTCCCAGTTAGCAGCCCCATACTTCCATGCATGGCGAAGCTGCCGTGGCCGGTTATTCGCTTGATATGCAAGTGCTTGCGCGATAGATACCAAACAGTGATCTGAGTTTCCTAGTGGCGCAGAAACCTCTACGGTATAAATACTGGGTTCGGATGTCAAAAACAGATACAGGGTGTTCGCATAATCGCCTCGGACATCATTCGGCACTCGCGTTAGTTCCTCCACGTGTCAAGTTGTGGCTAACAACAAACATCTCCGCCAGCCCCCCAGCCTCGTCGGTTCTGTTAGAATGTAACAACCAGCCGGAATTGTGCACATTAAAATCGCCGAGGACAACAATTTCTGAAGCTGGGTGGTTGATCTGTATCCAGTCGACGGTATGTGAAAAATGTTCGAAGAATGTCGCCGGTCGATCGTCATTCGGGGAGCGGTAAAGACAACAAAGAAATTTAACGGAATTACTCAGCACGACCCTCAACCATATTATTTGGTTCCAACGCCTCCATCCTCTGGCAAGCGAGATTGGACCGCGCGAAGACGCAGACTTCGTCCTTAAAACGGAATCTCCAATGTAAGTCGTATCCTGAGCAACGAAGATATGTCGAATCAGTTAACGGATCGACCTGGGTCTCAGCTAGAGCAAGGATATCAGGTTTCGTTGTTTGCAAATATTAATGGACGGCGTTTACATTCGTATTGGTGAAACCGACGCCCCTGATGTTACAAAATGCCGTCACCAGTCGAACGTAGGCAGAGCCTCGAGAGCGAGCCCGGTTATGCGGTGGCGAACCTCTTAAAGTTTGGTTATTTATCATGATATCTGCATGATGTTCCCCCTGACATAGTCTCCCCGGAGATCCGAATGGGAGACTAGTTTACCTCCGGAATTCCTTATATCAGAAGGTACCATCATGACTTATCTCCGTGTCAGTCCGGGCCATCAGCCACTCATCCGAAACACCGTCGAAGATTTCTCTCGACGACATCGCGGAACGTACAGCATGGCGGGGTCGTATCTCACCTTGAGACCGACTACCACCTAACCAACCTTTTCTCGAACCGGTCCATCAGCCTAGCTCCGACAGATGGCCAGGGATTTCTCCCGACGATTTCACGGAGCCTAAAGCTTGATGGGGTGGTATTTCACCGAGCGCACAGTTGACATGCAGTCTCCACGTGACACCCCTGGATAGCTACTAGCCAAGTAGTGAACCAATGCACGCAGCGACGTCCTGAGAAAGGTTGGCGCAAGGCTAATAACCTTGCCTGGAAAAACAAATTATTATGGACAATTTATCAAGTCTCGGATAAGGACCGGATACCGGTGGAGAGACTTGCTAAATAAGGCCAAGACTGGTTCCCGGCTGTAGTGCCGATGATGATGATGATGATTAAACTAGATTGTTAAAATTGTACTATTCATATCCAATAAAGGAGGTTATTTAAAAAAATTTGACTTTATTGGAAAAGATACTTATAGCAAACGAAGTGATATTGGTTGGTGAGAACCTTTTAACCGTTCTGCAAATTCTTTGAGATGGATTTTCATCCAGTTAAACTAGAAGTTCTTTCTCGTCAAGTCTTTTTACTGCATCCGGACGTGGAGCGTTCTCAAGACAAACATTTTCTTCACGAAATCTTGCAAGCCACTGTTTTACTGTTGAATGACTCAGAATGTTCACCCAAAGTCGAATTAGGCAATTCCATAGCTTGAGCAGCAATTTTGTTTTTCGTTTGAAAACAGAATAGAATGGCGTAAATGTTGCTTATCGACATCCGTCTTTTATACAACTGATCCACACGGAATGATAGCTTGTAAATGACTTAAGCTTAGTTATAAAAACAGCAATGACTAAGCTACATATATCCGCAATGGCGAGCGAATTGGATGCGTTCAAGTATGTTGTTAAAGCAACCAACTTCAGAGCCAAGTTTCTACTTGCACACCTAGTATATGCCTTAAACGGCTGATTAAATATAATACGTGCAGATTGGTGTCATCCTCTTGATTATCTACCATAAAGATAAATCACTCTTGATGCGAAAATATAAAACGAGAAGATAGCTATAAATGGGTAATCTGTAAATGTTATATTTAGGATATCCGGTAAATAAATCTGAAACGATAATTTGTGAGGCAGCTGTTGCTTCATTGGCAGGTTGAGTGATTAATTTTGTATTTATCCTTTCAATTATTGTTGATTTATTTATTCTATTTTTTACGTAGTTATTATTGCTTATTTATTTGAATACTTGGTTTTTTCACATGCCGTCCTGTTTACTTCAAAAAAAGGTACATCGCTTATACTGACGCGTTAGAAATTCGATCTGTTGCCTTGTATGGTGGATTTTTGTATTCTTTTGTGCAAGCATTATATTCGCACATTATTATAACTGCGATTAAATTGTTTCAATACATGTTTTAGTCATAAAGTAGCATAACTTGGTAACGAGTACAGTGGCGATAGCAAAACTCAGTAAACAGCAATAAAGTTCCAAAATAATTCTATATGTTTTGTTGTAGATAAAGACAAAGGTTAAGCTTAAAACAATTGCAGGAAAAACAAACCGGAAAGGATCCCAATCTTATCGTAAGCAGACGTTTTAAATTTCGTATAAATTAGCAAATTGTAAAACATCCTCAACGACATCGTTTGTTTTGAAAATGTTTTACGAATTTTCCACCTAATGTAATTTATAAAATGGTAAACACTAGGTGGTATAATTTTGTAATAATACTTAAGGGCCAAAATAATTGTCTTATTGCTTACGAACAGACAATTTCGGTAAAAGAAGTTCACTCCAAACTCCATCGAATTACTATGACTAAATAAATCTCTCAAGTACATATATAAGCTATGTTGATGATTTTGAGCTATTGTAAAGTGAGGTAAAGTATCTTTCACATAATTGCAGCTAACTACGTAAACCGACATTAATTTGCGCATGATAGATTTTAATGTCACTGCCACTTCTACAACTACAAAGGCCTAAAACGCCACTCATTTACAATCTTCATAACCCAGTTTAACACGGACTCTTAATAAGTATTGCACTAGATTACTACTTTGCAAAATACTCTGGAGATTGCGGCAATCGCCTTAGTGTTCACAGTTAAGAACTTGTTATCCAATTTCAAAATATCCTCCTTTATAATTGTTTATGAACTTAGAGTCTTATCGCATGTCGTCAAAGTTTATTGTTAGATAAGTTCCAAAAATTAGTTCGTCAGACCGACAACTCAAATTCCTGAGTTTTATTTAACATTATTTCGTTTTCGATTGCAGAAGTGACTCATCTTGATAAGTGCGAATCGTAAAGCACATGAACTGACAGCAAACGCCGGATTAAAATGGACCACACTCCATAAGAAATCTTGTTGGGGTTTCATATTAAAAAGCTGAGACTGTCATAAAAAGAATGAAGATCTCTGTAAAGAAGCTGAGTGAGAAGAAGATACGAGCTATGAATACCGACATTCTGTCACATATCCGGCAGAGGTGGAGATAACAGTTTAATACTAAGCAAATTTGTGTATCGCATTCCATAATTCAGCTTGACGGTCGGAGTGCTGGCAAGGAATCTAAACACCGTATTTGATAACACATCCGTTGGTAGCCACGAGGAAATCCATTTACACAAGTTGGTAAATGGAGGTCATTGTTATTGGGAAACGAGTGGAGTGTGTGGTATTTGTTTATTTGAGGTTGTTATATACCTTTGGTATTGAATTGTCGGATGTTACATAAATTTCATAAAGTTCAAGATCACAAAACGGGTGTAAAGTATTTTTGAACATATAGAGGCACATTATGCAGACCACCCCGGACCAGTTCTCATTAGAGTCATGATTGGTTATTGCCGATGCTAGCCTTGGTGATGATTCCGGATATCTATGGCAGAAAGGTGATTCTCCTAAGTTGTCTCTCTTCTATGAATGAATCACTTATTGACTTGGTAAGAGAGTATTTGCTGTGGAGTAACAATTATTTGAGGAATTGTTACACTTTCCTTCTTTCTGATCTGTAATAAAAATTAAATTTAATATTATTTCGAAGTAAATTGTGAGGATGTTTGTTTGTGGCTGATAAAAGAAAACATATTGGACTTCTTTAATTTTTTCAAGCGAAAGGACGCTGCTCATAAAAGGATACGTGAAGCTTGTTGCAAACCATCATCATCATCGGCACTACAACCGGGATCCGGTCTTGGCCTTACTTAACAAATTTCTCCATCGGTCCCGATTTCGAGCCGATGTCATCCAGTTTGGCACTCCCAGGCTTTGGGCGTCCTAGTCTACATCATCACTCCATCGCAGACAAGGTCTGTCTCCCATACATCTTGCCACAAAGGACTTTCCAGGCAGGCTCCCAGCTTGATTTTGCTTACCATATTAGCTTTAAGGTAAATCGCGTACAACTCATGGTTCTACCGTCTCCGCAATCGTCCTCTCTTACATTCGGGGCCAACAATTCTCCTTAAGACCTTCCTCTCGAACGCGGCTAAGAGTTCAGAGTGAAGTTTATTGAGCATCCAGGTCTCGCATCCATACATGAGTACTGGTAAGACCATGGTCTTGTACAGTAGTAGCTTGGATGTTCTGGATAAATTTCGGGATTTAAAGAGCCTTGATAGACCACAGAGGCTTTGTTGGATTTGAACAGCCGTTCGCGTATTTCTTCTTCCATATTTTTATCGGCTGATACCATTGACCCAAGGTAGTTAAGGGATTCCACTACTTCAAATTCGTGTTCCACTACCCTGATAGATTGACCAACGTTAGGTCTTCTCTTCACAGAAGTTGAAACCATGTACTTAGTTTTTCCCTCATTAATGTGCAGTCCCAGTTTTTGTGCTGCCTGCTCGATCCGGGTGAAGGATTCCTGTACCGCCGATTCGGTTCTACCGATGATGTCGTGTCATCTGCGTAGGCAAGTATCTGGCTGGACTTGGTGATAATAGTCCCTCTAGTTGTGACGCCAGAGTCACGGGTTGCTTTCTCCAACGCCAGGTTGAAGAGGAGGCAGGCCAGACCCTCCCCTTGTCAGAGTCCATTAAAGTTTATTAGTTTGTACAGCAATCCCCCTATTTTTACTTGACTAGTTACGTTGGTCATGGTCAACCTACAAAGTCGTATCAATTTGTTTGGAGTGCCGAACCCCCTCATGGCACTATATAGCTCTACACTGGCTATGCTGTCGTAGGCGGCCTTGAAGTCTATAAATAGATGATATAATGGAATCTTAAATTCCAGACATTTTTCCATCCTCTGCCTACGGGTGAATATCTGATCAATCGCTGATTTGCTTGGGATGAAGCCACACTGATATTGACCAATGATGCCTTTAGCGTATCGGGCTATCCAATCTTGTAGGATAGTGGAAAGTATCTTATAGGCGGTACTCAGCAATGTTATACCCCTTTAGTTGCTGCACAGTGTGATATCTCCCTTCTTATGTATGGGGCAAATTATACCAGGACGCCAATCTTCCGGCATCTCCTCTTGCTCCCATACGTGCACCACAATCTCATGAATTGCGTGATGTAACGCTGTCCCTCCTTGTTTGATCAGGTCAGCTGGTATGCCCTTAGCTACGGGAGCTTTATTTGATTTGAGCTGTCTTATGGCTTTTAATGTTTCCTTAATGCTTGGTGGTGGCAACATTTAGTCTTGATCTTGCATTGGTGGAGCCTCCAATTCTTCTTTGAGCTGATCATTTAGCAATTCATTGAAGTGCAGTTCCCATCGCTCCAGAATGTCTTCAGGATCGGTGATCAGATTACCCTTTTTATCCTTGCAGTAAGTGCAGCGTGGTGTGTACCGCGTTATATTGGGGATTATTTGGTAGAACTTCCGCGCCTGGTGCGGACCTCGCACTCTACTTTTCTCTATTTCACAGACAAGGTTTTTTTCCCAGGCACTTTTTTTTGTCTGTGAGGTCTTTTCTCAGATCTTCCGAGCTCTTTGTATTTTTCCTCGCGTGCCCGCGTCCTATGAGACTGCTGCATTGCCCGGTATGCAGCATTCTTACGTTCAGTGGCTAGTTTGCACTCATCATCAAACCAGTGGCTCCGATCTCTACGACTACTGCCTAAAATGGACAGTACTAATGATAGTATTTGTCACTGGACTGTAGGGCGGCAACCGGCCCGGACGGAATACCAGCATTAGTCTTTAAGAAGTGTGCTCTTGAACTATCGCCGGTTCTTGGCAGACTCTACCATTTATCTTATGCACGGAGGACCTTTCCTGCCCGCTGGAAAATCGCTCGAGTTCAGCCAATCCGAAAGAGGGCAAAAAAGTGTCTCCCACAAAATTCCCGGACGATAGCATTACTGTCTACGTTATCTAAGGTGATGGAAAAGGTCATCAATGCCGAGTTGATTAATATTTTGAGTGAAACGGACCTCTGAATGATTGTCAATACGGATTCCATGGCAGGCCGTCGACGGGAAACCTTTTGACACTTATAACCCATATATGGACATCTGCGAATGAAGTGCATGGTGAGTGAAGGGCGGCCGCATGGGATATTTACAAGGCTTTTGACCGCGTCTGTTATGGGGCATTGTTGAGCAAACTTCGTTCATATGGACTTTCCCAACAGCTTTGCGACTGGACGAAGAGCTTTCTCGAAAATCGATCGATCCAGGTTGTTGTAGACGGTGAGTCTTCGGATCTGTATCCTGTTAATTCTTGGATCCCTCAAGGTTCTATTTTGATGCCAACCTTCTTTTTGCTTCACATAAATGATTTGTTGTAGACAACGGACTACAAAGTGTTCAGTTTTAAGGATGATAGTACGCTTGTTTCCTCATTTTCGAGTGACCGACCGATTGGTGCATCAACGTCGCACCAGCTGGGATATAGCCAGAATGACTCTTTGAATCGAGATCTACATAAGGTCCTGCAGTGGAGAAAGGCCAATCTTGTCGACTTATGTGCAACGAAGACACAGTATACAACATTCACAAAGAAAAGTGGATCATCAGTTCCACAGCTAATGACGAATGGCCAGGCCCTCGTATCTGGGGAAAACTTGAAATTTCTCGGCGTCACGGTCTGTATCATGGTATAAGCAAGTATCGAACATCGCCAGGTGCACCTCTGGAAAACGGTGGTATATTTTTAGAGCTGACAAATATTTTGCTTCGGCACAACGTTTTCTCCTGTATAAATCCCAAATTAGACCGGCGGTCGAATATTGCTCTCATGTTTGGAGCTCGGCTCCTAAACATACCCTCGACCTACTTGAGAGCATACAGAGACGAGGAATCCATCTGATCGGCAACACGGCCATGACGCCGGCACTACGGTCGTTATCACATCGAAGGCGCGTAGCAGACCTCTGGCTGTTTTACAGATATTATCAAGGGTAATGGTCTTCCGAGATTCGTTCCCCACAATTCGGTTTACATGTCCTCCACAAGACATTCTAACGGATTGCACCAATTTGCGGTTCATCTTTCGACGGCGCGGTTCTCTCTCTCTTCTCTGTTCAGCTACAGGGCGAGAAAGCTGTGCAATTCGCCCTACGGGCGAGTGTTCCTGCAGCTTTACAACCTGAAACTGTTCAAGAAAAACTGCAACGGTTATTTGGTGGCATCGCGGGGCACCGTGTTGGCGTTATAGGTTCGCCTCTCCTCAAAGAAGTATATATGTATACATTTTTTTTGTGTTTAATTATTTATAAATATATATATATATATATATAAATATTTATATATATATTTATACATATATATATACATATATTTAATTATATGTATATACATTTTTATATATATGTATATACATCTTTATATACATATTTATATATTATATATATACATATATATATATATATATATATATATATATATATATTTATTTATATATATATTTATTTATATATATATATTTATTTATATATATATATATATATATATATATATTTATATATATTTATTTATATTTACATACAAATAATTAAACATCAAACAAGCCCTGGCTTTCATTTATGGAGCTTAGGGCTTTAAACCGCCAAAACAAATGATAGACAACAATCATATAAGAATGTTGCATTAGTTGACGCGAAATTCTTGAGCCATTGCAACAGCTTGGTTAAAAAACAGAAACACAATCGACATTAGAATGGTAAATTTTACAGACAGCCATATTCGATGAGAAGTTAAGCTAGATTTTCGAATATTGTCGTCCAACCTGATAGTTGGAGTATGACATTTTTTATTGTGTCATACAGGATAATAAGTTAGCTCTAATTTAAATTAGGTAAGTGGGGTTTTGGTCAAATATATGCAGCTGTCTCACGATTTGTGAGGGACAATGACACCCAATTGTGTCAACCCAGTGGAAGGATTGCTGATTTATGATTGCAAACATTGGCTGCAGAAAAATTGAACTTTAAACTACAAATGTGCCGCTGAAAATGTACGCGAAACTCTTTATTCGTTGCAACAGATTCACACAGAAGCACAAATAAATATTACATATCCTCCTCGGAATGCCATTTTTTCGCGTTACCCTACAACGGGTGAAAAGTTACGTAAGGTTTTAAAGAACTTTTGACATGCTAATTGTTGGAGTGAGGTGATGGGAGCGAACGTACAGGGCAAAGTCACTGATTGCTTTCAACCCGGCGAAGGCCAGAACGATTCTTCTCCCTGTTCAGTCCAAATTGACATGCAGTCTCCACGTGACACCCTTGGATAGCTAATTTGGCACCCGCCAAGTAGTGAACCAATACATGCAGCGACATCCTGAGAAAGGTTGGCACAAGGCTAATAACCTTGCCTGGAAAAACAAACTATTATGGCAAATTTATCAAGACTAGGACATCGGCGCGAAATCGGGACCGGCGGAGAGACTTGCTAAATAAGGCCAAGACCGGATCCCGCTTGTAGTGCCGATGATAATGATAATGATGGTGATGATGATGATGAAGTGTTGGAGTACTATAACTTGAAAAAAGGAAAAACCATAACTGATCAGAAGTTAGGTTAACTGGGCTAGATTTAAGAGGATCGCAATAAATGAGAAGTTAAGTATAATTTAAGTTTGCTAATATTAAACTTCTTTCTTCCCAACAATGGTTGGTGTTAACTGTTTTTAGCGAAAATAAAAAACGTACTGAAATGTAAAAATCCAGTATAAATATCTTGCTCAGGGCATCTATTAATTATGTGGAATGAGAGCCATAGAGTTAACTATATGAATAGAGTTATGAAATGAGAGCCGTACAGTTAAAACTGGCCCGACGAGCGAGGCATGTAAACGATGCGATATAAACAACGAAATCGACAAGTCAATTATCCGTGGACTGACTACGCACTGTATTACTTAAAACAGATGTACAATCAATAGGCCGCTGCGTAGACTGATCATTAATTTAATGGGTGCGAATTGTATTCCTCTAAGCCTTCCCTGCTTACATTTGGTGTCATTTCGGCAACATTAGCTGGAGGCATTTATTAAATATCAAAGTATTTAGGGAATTAAATCTCCTCTGAAGGTATAATCCATAACAACTAAATCAAATTTATTCGCACAAATCTCTTGTATAATAAATCCGTGATCATCAGTGTACATCAGTGATCTTCCTCATCGGCTCCAAAAGAAATAAAATGTATAGTTAACTTAATTTGCTTAAGATACAGCAAGAGACTAATTAGTTATGGTCACAATCTTACGACTTCGACTCGAAGCTTTACCACATAAACGTTGTGTAAAAGATCCACTATTTCGCCAGTAAAGCGAGGTGAAATAACAGATGATATAAATACAAAACAAGCAACATTTAAAGTTGGTCGAATTAAACCGAACTGATTGTTTAAATTAGGCAGGCGAAAGCAATTTCTCGAAATAAGTTCGTTAATATTAGAGTGACGCCATCTCTCACTAAAGCACCAACCGCCCACATTGTTGTTGACGATGTGCACTCGTTTTGGTTATATAAACACGGAAGACTTTGACTCCGTCGAAAGGTAAAGGCTTCGTCTCACATAAACCCCCTAGTGTATTTTAATGCCCGCGATTCAGCAATCAAATTGTTTCATGTTGGCGAGAGATTACTTAAAAAGAAGATGCACGATGATAGATCGACACCTTTTTAATAACTCGTAGCTCAGAAACTAATTATACAATGTTGGCCTTAGGTTTTGCATAAACCTAATATATGTATTCACAAAGGAGAACAATAAAAACCAGCCAGACAGAATACAGACAGATTTATTACCAGCTGTCGCTGTATAGATCGTCGAATGTAGAGGGTAAAACTGTTGAGTAATGCCCAGTGATGTAAGTTGATTCAATTGATTAATGCTATTAGGAGGATTGGACATTAAAGCACAATTGTGCTAATAAAATACTTTAGCGTTATTGCATTGACGTTACTACGTAACTTATGCGCATTTTTATAAATAACAAATAACACACGAAAGATATTTTTGGAAAGTCGTAGCAGGTTGTGGAGATTTAAACGCTAGTTTGGCAAAGTGTACAGCCCTACCAGAACTACAAGGACATTGGCTTTGAGTTTCAAAAGTTCTTTTCGTCGAAAAAATACGTTTTGGAATTACTAACGTAACCAGAATTGTGATCTGAAGTTTTTTTCTGGAGAGATAGAACGGGTGAATATATGTTGACTTTTTTTTTTTTTTTTTTTTTTTTTTTAACACTACACGTTCTCTAAGTTGTTAGTGTGGCTAGTCATTTCCCCAACACGTTGGATACATTCCTCACCGGCCAGGCCAATAAAAATACTATTCAGATACATTGTATTTACCCTTGGACTGGACTAATTGCTGTACAAATTTCGATTAATAAATGCCCGTGATTGAAGACAAATGACGTTGCTGAGTACTGTCAACACTACCGCTGTGTATTGACACCAGATCAAATGGACTAATGGAATAGTTTTTGTTTATTCATTTTTTTTTAAACATTTTTTTTATTTTCTTTCTATATTCTTACTTTCTAAATTAAAGGCTAGACAAAAAATGCTTAAATTCTAGCTTAAATAGCTTATATAATAATTTACTGGTCCTTCGCAGACGCTCTAAGCTAAACATTACTTAATATTTGTATAATTTGCCTTTCGGCGACAGAACTTTGTGGCAATAATTATAATTATTTGAAAGACAGAGAAAAAATTGAAAAACTTTGTCAATTTTTTTTTTTTTTTTTTTTTCTTAAAATTTAACTTACTTAACTTACCTAAACTTATCTACTTTTTTTTTTTTTTTTTTTAATGTAAAATCACTTAGCTTAACTTAACTTAAATCTTATACTACCCTAATTCTAGAAAAGCTAAGTCTATGTAAGCTAGCTGATGATAGTGTGATTCTATACCGACTTTGGTATCCAGGTCTTTATATGCCATTCAACCACCAGAACTGTTGACGCTGTCTAATACTATCGTCCCGGTCTCTGTGGGAGATAGCCCTACTGAAGCGCAGGAGCTCTTCTTCGGTGCGCGCTACTTCCCGGTCGTAGCACAATCGCCCGTCTACGGAAGATCTACTTACATGATAGATCAGCGGAATTCCAGATCTATCCTGTATAAGCCCTTTTATGTCCAAATCAAGGAACGCCTCTGGTGGAACAAAACCGTTGCGACGCACGTTCTCATAGTACAGGGTATTTGGCTAATAAGCCCCGAAAATTAGGTCATTGGACGAGCATATTGCTCTCGCAATATGTCCTCTGATTAATTTAATCATAAAATTATCCACCCTATTTATGCAGGCTTCATTATATAAAGTCTCATTTGAGTAGTACTTTTTGTATTCCGATTCCGGTGTTCGATATAATCTGAGACAGGTTCTCAGACACTTCCTTTCGAACACCCGAATCTTTACCATCAAATTTGGACCTATGTTAAACCATACTGGACAGCCATATATGAGCATTGGCCTGATTAGCGTCATGTAGCATATGACTTTTACCTTGCTGTCAAGTTGGCTACTGTGAAATAGCCTCCTTGTCATAGCAAAAGTTTTCCTCGCTTTGAGCAAAGCAGCCTCTACATGTCTGTTGAAATACAGATATTGGTCTAGCCAGATGCCCAGGTATTTAACTAAACTCTTGGTTTCCAGTTTATCTCCATGCGGTCCCACGATAACTAGCTTTCGCCAGTTTTTCCTTGTGTCGTACGTGGCTTTATATAATGGAGTTCTAAATAGGATGGCTTCACATTTCTGGAAGTTGATCTTAAGTTTCCAGTCATCGCAATAGCGCTGCACTTTGTTGAAGTCTCGCTGTATTAACCTATTTATGATCGCAACTTTCGGAGCTGTTCTGTAAATTATGAGATCGTCTGCGTACGCAATAGCCTGCGGAAGTGCATCTAATAAGTCGCTAATGTAAATGTTAAAAAGAATCGGAGAGAGTACCGCGCCCTGTTGCAAGCCATTCTTGATATTATACGTTTTATTAGAGGTCACATTACCACTTTTGACCACGAACCTCCTGTCCTTTAACATATCGTAAAGTACATATAGTAAAGGCTTATGTATGCCATGTCTGACCAGTTTGTAATACAACCCTTCGATCCAGACGGTATCAAAGGCTTTTTCCAAGTCGATCAGACAGGCACCTGTGCATTGGTTCCTACATTTATTCCATCGTATGTCGGAGACCAGTTTAGCTGCGGCATGTGTGGTTTCATGACCCGCCCTAAAGCCAAACTGGTTATTTGGAATAATGCTATTGTCGTCTACCCATTTTAGCAGAGCTTTGTTAATGATTTTTTCAAATATTTTACTGATGCTTGGGAGTAAACTTATCGAACGCATGTTCATTGGGTTTGTACAGTCTTTGCCCTTTTTTGGGATGGGCTGAATGATAGCCTTTTTCCAACGCGCGGGATAATATGCATTATTCAACGCGTTGTTAAACAGGACCGTGTATATATCTATTGCCTTTGGGGGCAGGTTCTTGAGTACGATGTTAGGTACTCCATCTATTCCCACTGACTTTTTGCTTCTTAATGAGTCGAAGATACTCTGGATTCCTTCCCTTGTGATTAAAAGGCTATTAGCCCCACCATTGGCATTAATGTCAATTGACAGATTATCGTCACTGAATTCCGTAAAACCAGGATTCTCCGATTGCCAAAGTGAAATTTCATTCCGGAGGTGCAGGTGATTCAGTCGAATTCTGTCCTCCAGGTCATGGTTTCGGTGAATGCTTTCATTCACCTTGTACATTTCCTGAAAGACAGCTCCCACAGCGTTCGCCTTCTCCAAAGGATCTTCGATCACGAAGAGCTCACTATTGAGGATAGCGTTCTCTGTATCTATGCCAATGTTGGTTAGCAGCTGCTTGTTTACCTCGGTACGTGGAATTTGGAGACACTGAATCTCGTTTTGATTATTTCTCCTGAATATTTTATTTATTTGTGGGAACATATTCGGGTTATTAGTTTTTATAGCTCGAATTCTGTTGTTCCAATACAAATTTGTTGCTAATCTATAATTAGTTTTTGTTTATTAGCTGATTAGAATGCTTGTTCCACGTTTTGAGATAAAATGGAAAAAAAATAAAATAAAATGGATACGTAAATGTCTTCTATTTTTCAATGAAAAGCATCCAAGGAAATAAAAGCGAAGTTGGATGCTGTCTACGGAGACTCTTCACCATCTCAGATATTGGGAGATATTGGCTCTACGAATTTAAGAATGGCAATACCTTTATTTTTGATGTGGAACGGTTGAATTACCAGGAAATGGTGGGAAAGATCTACGACATGATTCTTGTTGATCGCCGAACGTAAAGTGCGCGAAGTAGCAGAGACCGTGGGCGTGTCTTATGGAACGACAATTAATATATTACGAATACATGATAAGTTAAATTCGAAATCCCGTCAACCCGATGGGTGGCATGATTGCTTGATACAAACCGGTATCCCTGTCAATCTCAAAATTGTAAGAACTGCGGTGCGAATTGATGTTTGATGTTTAGTGGGGCTGTGGCATTTCTAACAGATACACACACAATACACAAGCAAATAGTGAAGGACACCGAACGAAAATCGAATAAGAAAATGTATCAGAGCCGTATACCATAGCGATAACATAACAATTCCACATCAGTTAAGAGTACTTGAGTTTATAAATCGAATTCGTACACGCGGCAGTGGCCTGATGTGTTGAGTATTGGTTACATTTTTGGTGATTCTAACCGTCATAGCGTCAGTTCGAATCACACGTTCTTCACTATCGTCGCAATGCGCTCTAGGGCTACCACCCCATTTATTGGGTTAATCCAAGCAATATAAGTACTTTCAAAGTATATATAACCTTACAAACTATAGAATGTAAAACTAAATTAACTGAACTTAATCTGAGGTGAACAGCTTATACGAGTAGGGGCGAGAAGTGGGGGCAGGTTAGAGAGGAAAGTGTAGAAAGTGCCGCTCAAAATTGGGGATGAGAATGGCTTAGGAGGCGGTGTTTGAGAGTATGCGTAGTGAGGTCGAAACCGAACAAGGTGAAGTTGGTGTTGACATTTCTAAGCATCCCCGAAAGGGGTTCGTTGAAACCATAAGAGATGCGGTAAGGGCGAATATGGAGAAAACGGGTATTACGCGTATTACGAGGATTTGTGTTCAGAGGAATTAAGTTAAGATGGTAGGCGCAGTGGACCGAGCCGGAGAAGACCCCATCAATGAACAATATGTCGGTCAGGATCCTACGCTCCTCAAGGGTTCTGAAATTGATTAATTTAAGGCGGTTAATATACGGAGGCAGGATTAAAGGGTTTTCCGGTCCTAGCCCTCAGAGCAAACCGTAGGAAGCGACGTTGAATACTTTCATGGATGGATATTGGTCTTGCTATAAGAGGACCCTACCTGGCTACCATATTCTAGCAGTAGACGGACGAAAGTAAAGTAAAGGGCCTGAGTTACGTAGCGGTTGGAGAATTCCTTAGAGCAGCGTTCTACGAACTTGAGGGCCGAGTTGGCTTTAAGGATTGTGCCGTCAATGTGTGAAAGGAATTAAGCTCCCTGTCGCAAGGGATCTCAAGGTCTCGAATAATTTGGACAATGGTCCGCGGTTGGTCATGAAGGAGATAGGGGTGCGGGAACGATCGGATACGCTTACGAGAAAAGGTTATGGATATGCTTTTGGCGATGTTAAATACAAAGCAGTTTTTACCACATCAAGTCGAGAAGTTGTCAAGGCCAGTTCGCAGGAGCACAGAATCAAGTCGTTATTCGATGATCGTATATAATTTAGTGTCATCAGCATATAGAGACAAGTAGGAAAGCTTAATGACCAAATCATTGTCATTAGTGGCAAGTCTAAACAAAAGAGGGCCCAGGTGGCTTCCTTGTGGGACCCCAGAGGCGGCAAGGTAGGCGTTGGATATCATGGATCTGAATCGAACGGAATAAAGTCTATCGTTTAGATAGGAAGAAATCCATTTTAGAGGATAATTTGAAGAGGATAAAAGTGTGGGAAAATGGGTCAAATACTTTACTGAGTTTAGATAGGAAGAAATCCATTTCAGCAGTTCCGTTTCGTAGACGAGGGTGGATAATTTGTGGAGGATAAAATTGTGGAAGATTGTGTCAAATCCTTTATTGAGTTTAGATAGGAGCAAATCAACTTCAGTAGTCCAGGATCGTAATTTGAAGAGAATGAGATTGAGGAAGATTGTCAAATGCTTTACTGAGTTTAGATAGGAAAAAATCCATTTCAGCAGTCCAGGTTCGTAGATGAAGGTGGATAATTTGAAGAGGACACAATAGTGGGGTATTGTGTCAAATGCTCTACTGAGTTTAGATAGGAACAAATCCGTTCCAGTAGTCCAGGTTCGTAATTTGAAGAGGATAAGATTGCGGGAGATTGTGTCAGATGCTTTACTGAGTTTAGATAGGAACAAATCCATTTCAGTAGTCCAGGCTCGTAATTTAAAGAGGATACATTTGTGGTAGATTGTGTCAAATGCTTTACTGAGCTCGGTTGAGACCATGTCGGCCTCATTACTGTGCTCTAGTGTGAGAGAGTGAAATAAGTGAACTCGAGAAGGTTGGTTGTAGTTGATCGGCAGTCGAGAAAATGATGTTGCCTTGATGAAATAAATGATTTATAACGAAAGCTAAGATATTCGTATAGAATGCCAGATTCTTAGGTAAGTGGGAGTGTTTGGACATGTGGCGGTAATTCGCGACAACGTTTTTGGGTCTTTTCTTGTGAATGGGGGTGAGGAAGGAGGTTTTCCAAATGTGGGGGAATACGCCTTGAGAGAAAGTGAGTGATTAAAAATCAGTGAGAGGGAAGCAGAGAGAAGGATGTGCATTTCTTGAGAAGAATTGCAGGGATACCATCAGGGCCCGTTGTAAACTCGTCTTTGAATGGGAATAGCATAAATTCAATTAAGATCGGATCAAAGGAGTTGTATGACGAGTCAGGTATAAGGGAATCATCAGTGAATGACTGTTTGAATTGAGTGGCAAAGAGGTTAGCAATAGTAACAGGATCAGATGAGGTATGAGAGTTTAACGTAAGCTGTGTGGGGTTTGTGGGGGACGAGGTCGCGACGCCGCACGGGCGAGAGTTCTACCTCGTCCCCATCAATCACTAATGTATCTGACAAGGTCAACACCGAGGGAAAAGCACAAACACCAGACAAGCAAGAATAAAACGCACACCGTTCTTAATTAATTTTATTTAATTCACTTCACGATCGAATACTGGACTTATAAGTTTATACCTGACAGTTAAATTTTAATTATTCATCATCATCATCATCGGCACTACAACCGGGAACCGTCCTGAGGCTCGTTAAATTTTCCATAATGATTTGTTTTTTTCCGGGCAAGGTCATTAGTCTTACGCCAGAAAATTTTAATTATTAGAAGAAAGAAATTCGCTTGCAGTTTATTTAATTCCGAACATGACTCCAGTGCATATTTGCGCATCTCCGCAGTGACGGACAGCGGGATTGTTGTGACCAGTGTGGTCAAAGGATGGTATAAGACTCCTCGAGGATAGAGCTCTGACATGAATTCCATCCTAGGTTAGAGTTAAGGAAAGGGAAGGGAGAGAAAGACTTTTCTCTTAAGGGTATGGCCGCCACAGGTTAACCACGGTATTTGCGTTTAGGGATTGACGAACTGAAAAACGGTTTTGGGGTCATTTTTCAGATTGGTCTGAGTTTCGATTAGATAGTTACGATAAAGTGTGTTATATAGTTCAGTGAATTAGATGTAACAGCCGAGGACTTTAGACTTTAGTAGGCGGGAATAGTTCGATTCCGTGAGAAGGTGGCCCATAACTTGTTCCTTGTGTTATGCAGGCTGCTTGTGATTGCACAAAGGAGGGTAAGTCGTCGATGTTCTCTGTCTAGGATATGGGACGTACAGGGAAATAGAGTAAAGGGCGAGTATATAAGTGGATGATGACATCTTCGACGTATAGGTGATCGTAATTGAACAAAAGATTGCCCATGTAGGCGCTGATGAGGCGAAAGCTAGCTTTATGAAAATCGTTGGCGTGGTGAGTATAGGGGGTTTGGCGAGGCGAGTTGCCGCGAAAGAAGGTTTTGTCGGGGGGGGGGGGGTCGTAGGGGGGGTGTATGAGGCTGAAGTATCGGTAGGGTCTGTAGCACAGGTGAGGTATGCCTGCCCACCCAAGAGATTTCGAATGTTGCTACCTTGGGAGAGAGACAACATTCAACTGGTCGATCAATGCAGATAGATCAGCCTCAATGGCCGAGTTGGTAAGGAGGTTGTTTCTTGCGTTTGATTGTGCAAACCTAGTTTCAATTGACGACTCTTGCTATTGTGCAATTCGGTACAATTACTGAGTGGTAGGTAAAGTCCCAGAGTCCAGTCGCCCGGCGAAATACTACCTCATTAAGCCATAGGCTTTATAAAAAAGTTGTGAGAAACCATTGAGTATCTTTCGAAGCTTGGCTGATGGAACCGGTCGAGAAAAAATAGCATCTTAGGGCGCTGACTCGGCGCTATAGGTTCGCCTTTCCTGGGAAAAGTTAAATAAAAATAAAAACAAACATTCCTTGACAAAGGTGGGGTGGGAGATAAAGTATGATTGATCGTCAAATAAAGCCCAATTAAGTTGTGAAAGATTAAAATCTCTAAAGACGATGAAGTCGTCCTCGCAAATAACTGAGCTCGATTATGTGGTCGATAGCGTTAAGAGCGCGCTGGTAAATTTCTATGGGTTGCTATGGCGAGATATAGAAGCACATGACAAAGATCGATTTCCGAAAAAGAGTGATTTGGACTGTCACAAAGTCGAGCTTGGAGGAGATAGAGAAGAGGATAAGTGACGAATCGATGCTGTTATGTACAGCGGTTAGCACTTCTCGGCTGGAGAAAAACTCATTGGCATGATTGACGAGGTCATCGTGGAAGACAGTGAACGTGGGAAGTAGTTCTGTTCCTTAAAGCGAAAATGTCAACAGGTAGGACGTGGGCTGTCTCTCAGGATGAATTGGGTCTGTGAGCGAAGACCTGTTACGTTCTGATAGTGACCATCACGAATCATTTGGGAATCTAATCGGTTCCTCTTGCCAACGTTCATGTCTATTATGCACACAGTAATGTTCCTGTGTATACTTTTCCCAACCATCCGTTGGTCCAAAGACAAAGCCCTGGCAAGTTGCCCGCTTGCACTGCTGCAAGCCAAAATTACCCATGATCGGTCGCCTAACAGATAAACGGCCATCAAATCGGACACGACACATAATTTGTTTATCTAAACAACCTAGCAATGGTCATGTCCTATGATTCGTTTTCTGAATCAATAAGCACCAGCATCCTAGCGCTTGCCATCGTAAACGAATTTACTGTTGACATAACACCAACAGAAAAATCTATGTCGGCCTCCGGCAATATCCCCTATTGTTTACGATAGCAATGCATTCAGCCTCTGTTGTATGATCATTTGTTTGAACAGCCGCCTGGTTGGTTTCTCTTTTTCTTATCCAATACATTTTTCGTTTGTCCTTCCTTCCCAGATATAGACATTCGACCTATCTTTACGATAGCCATGGGAACCCTTCCAGTGAGACTCAAATCGAGTTGTTTCTTTTTGTTTCTTGGACTGCGTTTTGCGTTTGGTGTTTTGTCGGCTTCTACTCAGGGGGTGTTTCGCTGTATCTGCGTCCGTGCCGACGACCTAGCAAACACCCCCACACTACCACTCCATTTATTAACTTAGAGGAAGCTTACAAAAGCACCTCGTCCATCATCACCATTGAGTGGTACTTTCCTCAACACGCCTTATCTCCTTGATCTAGCTAATTTGAACCCCCGCGAATTTTTTTGGAGACTATACCAAATCACTCGTTTACAGGGATCGCCCCAGGACCTTGGCTCACATAAAGAGCAGTATTCATCAGGCTGTCGTCAATATACACATCGATAAGTTGGAAAGAGTCCGATTAACGCAGTTAATTGACAATAATGGATGGCATCTGCATTAAGTACTTGGGGTCAAGCCAGAGATGGAAAGGCTAGTATCTATTTAAAAATTGACATTTTTCGTACACAGGAATACATATGTATGACAACATATTGATACATCTTGTTGTGATCGGAATCTAAGGAGAGCATACTCTGTTGATTGATAATTATGCTTAAATATGTTGGTCGAACATTTTCAAACGAGTACGATAACCTCAATGTGCTATCCTCCGCAAAAGTGTGCCTTGGGTCTGTGGGGCTTTTTAGGGCCCGAAGAACCTCGCATCATTTTTAACCCCATAAAAACCCTATAAACCCCAGATCACACAACCTTGCCATAGTATTCACCACTGTCCTAAAATGGCTGAAAACAATTCGGCTATCCCCTTGGATAACCGTCATAAATATGCCACCATAGCCGGGGAGCTTTTCCTCCACATTCGGCATTGTATACTTACCTCGTAGCTACAGACCCATCGACCGATCGTTCTATCGACGATATGCAGAGTAGCCACCGTTGACTACCTGCAACCGACTGTATGTCCTTCAAAAATACCACACACCCGATGGAATGTTACTTTGAGCAGAATAAAAGATTACACATCCACCAGTCTCCATGCCCATTAGCGTCCAAAAATACATGCCGGGCTATTTGCTGGCTTGCACATCTGCAAGCCAGATTTCTAATAGCCCTGCAATAGGACATAACGAGCGGGATAAACCAAAGATCAATTAGCCTTTTTTCTAGTTGCTATGACGAGCGATCTTCTGTGTTACATCACAGAAGACCTAATTGCCGCCGCCAGCATTGTTCCCTTATGCTACACGAAACATTTCTGTCTATCCGATGTAAACAAAAGAAAACGTTTTCGTCCAGGCGGCAATTTCCTACATAAACAATGTAGTCAAAAAGATTCATGCTCTCAGGCAGCCGTGGGTTTTTGCCGATATTTATTACCATCATGGGAAAACCATTCTCATGATTTATGACTGCATTTTCTGCCAGCCTAAATTTCAGTCCCTCTAATTGACCAGATGTGTATTGGAATTTCCCTAGTACGCCAGAGGTATCCGATACTACAAGGAATGTTGAGGACGATTTCTACGAGGAGTCAGATATTAATCGTGTAAGCGAACGCACGTATCGGAATCAGGCTTTATACCGGAGTAACGTCAAGCGCGTTGTGAGTGTCTGTATTTTTCTAACTCGAGGAAGTTTAGTTTTTTTTGTTCCTTGCGTTAATCCAGCCGTAAACCTACGGAATAGAATAATTAAGTACATATCCTAATTGACATTACCGAGACATATAGCGCCGTGTACAACTACCATAAGCAATAGACCCTTTGATAGAAAATAATATTAAGCTCGTACGGCAGTGTCCGATAGTTATTATATAAAAACCGAATTCACCATACAAATATAATAAAAAACCGATAGTGAACAATAAATGAATTTCAAACTACAACTCCAGTGTTCTATTTTCATTCTCTATCTCTTGTGAACAATTTCATCAGTGTACGTTGTGAGTTTTCTCTCCCAGACGTTGGTAAGTTAGTTAAACAGGTGCCCGTGTCTTGGCACAATACTAACAACCCACAGGTCATCTATAATGGAGAAGAAAACGTTTACAAAAATGAGAAATAGAATGGGTGAGAGTAGGCAGCCCTGTGGTATACCAATATAAATTTGAACGGCGACAGAAATGAAACCACCCAGAAATCCCAGAATTAAGAGGTCAGGTGTATCGTGAATTTAAAACATTTTGGTTTTAAAACATTTAAACATCAACTCTTAGATGTTCCGATCGTTTATTCCAACCCAGACGGTAATGAAAGAACAATACCCTACTAACCAAAAATCACGTATACTAAAACTTATATTTTAATCCACCTGCTTAAAATGTAAATGTTATAAACAAATTTTGAAACTCAGGGGGTTTTGTGAATAACATGTGAAAAATTAACTGGGCTACAAATTAAATTATGCCATGATTATAAAACATCGGACAACACACGTTGGACACATCTCAAACTATCTTACATCGCTCGACTAAGTTTATGTTTTTTCTTTTATGTGTGATGTAAATAAATTATTAGAAACTAATGAAGCAATTTAATGTTCAATTTGTATAAAGATCTCGTATAATTTATTCATTCCGCACTCGATTCCCCTCATAATCTAGCATTTACTTTGGGCAACTATATTCAAGACTACTACGACTCAACAAGTTAGCAAATTTGTTTTTACATCTAATCAAAGGGAGTGTTTAATCAGTTAATGATGTCATTTAATCAACGATAAGTGGATTTTCATAAAAGATACATTTTGCCCCATTAATTTTTATCTATAGTTTCCTTTTCCAAACAAAACAAAACATCTTTTTTTGTAGTAGAAAAATGTGTCAAACTGTTAAGGCCGCCGCTTCCACTTTGGCGAGAGATTTGCATTTGTAATTATGTGATTTAAAGTTTGGTTCCGAATGTTGTGTCTTCGGATGGTGGAGTTTTGTTCGACTTTTTTATGTTTTATTGTCTTCCTTTTTAGGTCGGGGTATGACTTTTACGTGTCTCATCAAAATGCTGTTAATGTAGGGCAAATATGATCACACCAAGAGGGGTTTGACTTTTTCTTGCAAAATTAGCTGTATGGTGATATTATGCTAATAGTTTTGTTAAATATGAACGACATAAGCGTGGGATAGGTAAAACCACTCAACCTGGTCTCAATTTTAATATAGTTCGATTTCATCTTTACAGTGCTATTATAGGAAACGATTCCCTAACATATGGTGTATTCAGAGATTCAAAAAACTTGGTGACCATGCAAAAGACCAATAAACTTTTAAGATCCTTGATACTGAGCTGAACAAAATCTGGATATGCGATTTTATTTCTAATAATTAGCACGTGATATTTGTCGTTATTGAAAGGAAGTAAGGAGGAAAAATAAGTCCCTAAAAAACGTCCCTGTCCAGTGAGTCATATACGACTTACGAGAGCCTATTACATCACATTTCTGGAATAAATCAGAAGCCAATTAGAGTATTCACTCGAAAACAAAAGTAAGACAACAAAAAATGCCATACGTATGATAAAGAAATCCAACAGGATATGGTGCATATACAGATGATCTGACAAGAATCACCGACCTAAACGGTGATATGTCGTCGGCGTTTTCTTGAACGTGATAGTTTCTAGCATTCTGTCAGAATTGTGCTAAGTAACGAAAAAAAATTTAATTAATACCGTGGCGATTTTTACAAATATCGCACATGGTACATACTGAAGAACACAAGATTAAAAAAAAAGAGCCGTACACCTATAGCGTGAGTGTTTACTACTCAGAATTATGGCTACTGCTTTGGAAGGATTAAGCCGAATATTTCATCGGCTGTAATAATAATAATAATGATACAGTTCGTCCAGGTGGCGGTTGAGTCGATTTGTTGCGAATTTAGAGCTTTTGGATGACGTGTACACTAGGACGCCAACTGCATAGCATATCTGATTTATTCTTCCATCCACAGGGCGAGGAATATCTGAGATGGAGATATTAAATAGGATGGGCCTAAAACCGAGCCCTGTAGTACGCCTGTGGCGGCGTGGAAAGTTCTAGACAGGTTTCCATTCACTCGGTCTTCAAAAGTTCTGTTTCTATCGAATTGGTAGATGATACTACACCGCATCCTACTGAAAGCAGTGTTCAATAATTTAAAAATGAGACCTTCAATCCACGTCGTGTCAAAAGCCTTTTCAATGTTTAGGATCACCGCAATGGTGGGTTTGTGGGGATTAGGAGTATATTGTGCCAGACACGGGCACTCGGTTCACTCCTATCCCCATCCGTCTGTCACTAAAGTTACAAAAATGTTTCGCCAAACACTGAAGGAAAACAGCATGTCACCGGTGGTCAGGAAAACACTTTAGGAACGCCGAAGGCACTGCAGCACGGAAAATTAAACACACGAATTGATAGGTGATCACCGACTTTTTATTTCTTTACTTAGAGGTTCTTATATTTCACTTAGAGCTTAATAGGAATATTAAATTGATTTTTATAAATTTAATACAAGATGAAACACTTCCCTCTCGACACGACTTCACTACATCCACGCTTCTCTGCCGCGCGACGGAGAGCGGGAGATCGAGCGACCAGCGTGGTCGGCAGATGTAATTTGACTCCGCGATAAACGGCTCGTGCAGAGCCGACTCGCTCATGGGGTGAGTTTGTGGTGTAGTGATATCGTTTTTACCTACCACCAGAGAAACGTAAAGTCTCTCTTGGCGAAATAGAAAACCAGATTTCGTAATGGAGCTCATGGTGGTATGTGTGTGATCGTTCAGATCTGTGTTGTTTACCAATGCGCGAAGGCAATGAAAAAACAAAGCAGGCAGGCGGCAAGGACAAAGGAATCGGGGCGATCATGGTTTATGATGTGCATCGCGGCGAAATAAATAGACGACGATGCATCGAAGAGATGTGCTAAATGCAAATATGGGACGAGGGCATCATAAGTCTTAGATGAGTGATGCCCATGTGTAAATGTACGAATGGTACATTGGGAAAGGTGCTAATGGATTGGTGGACTAATGGAATCCTTTACTTGCATTTGTATATGCAGGAAAATTCATTTGTGGAAAACGGATTCTATATTTGCATTGTTTATGCTTTGAATTCAATCCGGCGGCTATGCGCGAAGTCGATGCTTGTTTGGAGATTCAAACAAAGGAGAATTTCTGGGTAAAGTGCTTACAGCTGTATCGATAGTTGCAAGTCATTGCGAAGCAATTCAGATGATTACACAATGACGGTTTGTATATACCATCTGTGTCAATCGTACATGGAATCTATGGCGACGCCTGGATCGAACTCTAGTGTGAATATCTACACTAATTGGAAATTCGGTTCTGGGTCGCTAATGCAGAGATGCATTGATAGATGTATGAATGCCCTTGTAGGAAAAATTCTTTGCAGGCATTTCCAGGTAATGCATTGAAAGCATTAATTATCCTTGGGAAGGAAATGTTTTTGCTGTGAGGAGATTGCGGTGCAGGTGTGGGAAGGTTGGAATTTGCCTGGCAACGGAAGGTACCGAATAGGTTTTGTTTTATGCTCCCGTATATTGGAAAGAATTCTTGTAGGGAATTAGTATGCGAAGAAATCCATGAAAGGTAAGAATTCTTTTACAGGGACTTTTAGGTTATATAAATTTGATCTATTTGATGCGTGAAGCATTTAAGGTGCTAATGCGATTGCATTAGCGAAACTTATAAGGTTGGGTCGAAGTTATGGGGGTTCTTCAGGTAAGTAAAAGTGGGGTTTGGCGAACCGCCACAGGATCCTTATTGAAGAGGCGCACGCAGACGTAGTTTTGAAATACATTGAGAGCCATAGCGGGTCTATACCGTTTGCGGCGAAAGTGAATAACGCGTGATTCGAACTGACGCTATGATGGTTAGAATCACTAAAAATTTAACCAATGCTCAACACATCGGGCCAGTGTCGCGTGTAGGAATTCACTTAACTGATGTGGAATCGATATGTTATTGCTTGGTATACGGCTGATGCATTTTCGTCTTGTTCGATTTTGTTGCGGTGTTCTTTACTATTTGCTTGTATATTGTGTGTGTATCTGTTAGAAACGCCACAGGTCTGTGCGCTCTTCCAAATCCAAATTGGAAATCTGGTATTAGGTTCCTGGATTCTCGTATATGAGATTTTCATATATTTTGCTAACGCAAGTGAGAAGCGAAATGGGGCGAAAGCTTTAGAGGTGGTATGCTGGTTTCTCAACTTAGGCTATTAGAATGTGAAGCTAATCAACAATTCCCACCACTATATGACACTGTTCGTACAAACCTACTGTAAATTATAAATCATGAATAAAGTCTAAGCTTTCCACAGCTTACTTGATAAAATGCAGGCTTCTGATAGCTTTTTATGGAACATATGAATGGTATTAGTGTCCATTGGTGCTTGTCTTGGATAGTATTAATTATGAAGACATAAATTATTACAATTTTAGATAATGGTATTTGTCTTCAAACTTTTACATGTTTCTGTAGTTAGTGCGGAGGTTAGAATTTAAAACATAACTATCGAATTAAACAGGAACAAATTGTAGAAGTATGTAAGCGATCGAAACGGATGCAGGATTTGTAGGAACAAAATAATGGAGTGAGCGTAGCTCCCTTATTTTAACTGAAATATAGAGTTCAGTATAGAAGTTGTGATGTTTGAGTCAAGATTATTAAAAAAGAAATCAATGAATGAAAAGAAATATTAGACCACAGCCAGGGAGCAGGTGGGCGAAAACTCGCAAGGAGAGGTGATTAAATACAAGGAGGAACTGAAGATCAATGATTTCTAGTAACTGACTATTTTTTTATTAGACATCTCTCGAGCAAGACGAACCTAGAACGCAGAAACGCGCTGGGATGCTGTATTTCCTCGATCGGCTTCATTAGCTAGGGTCCGGAAGATGTTCAAGAATTTCTCCCAACCATCTCACGGAGCCCATAGTTTAATGGGTGATATTTCACCGGACGAGTGTTGAGACCCAACAAACCATTTTTAGTTGTGCAATTGTGAACCACAATGTTGAAAGTCGTCACTTGAACCTACATATGCACATTCAAATGCATGGCAAAACCTCCGCACCAACTCGACTTTTGGTAATTTTGGACGCGATGATCTTTGAACCCCTAATTAATTGTTGTCTACAACACCCATTTAAAAATGTCCTTTTAAAATATTAATTGTTTTTAGGTTCGTTTGCTTTTCTTTCATTTTTCATTTGAACTTAAGGAGATCGGATCAAATGGTCAAGGGTGTAAGGAGTGTGCACAGGACAGGGAGCGATGGTGCAACCGAGTCACTGAGGTCATGAACTTTCGGGTTCCTATAGGCCAATAAATAGTAATAGTAGTATTGTTTTTCTTTCACTGTTACAATAAATGGATTAATGTAAGTTGTCTTTTACTAAGAGCACATCAATAACTCGATAAAACACTGCAGCAACTCATGCTTTATCTAAAGGACGACTTCATTCATAGACAATAGTCGAACCACGTGAATGTGAACTGCTCTAACTGATCATGTGTTTCCTCGTCGTTGCAATGTCCACGCATTTAAGGCCAATGTACATCGATACTCCCTTTTCTTATGCACTTCTGGTCGTACTGTGCTGACATTTATGGGTACTTCGAAACTCCATGTTGTGCGGACACACTATCGCCGACCAACTCCTCTTTTTTCTTCCCACGTCCTAGTAAAACTGCTCATCCTTTTAGTTGTATCCTACTCTATGCACGTTGACAGGGTGTGGATACAAATCCTGCACATAGGCGTAACCGCCAATCCCATGCCCTTTCCAGACTCTGGTTGTGTTCCTGTATAGGACCAATATTTTTCTGAGCGGTTACCACAATTACTTTGCTCGCACTGAAATTTGCCATCTCCGGAAACCGTTGTTTTTTCATTCTCTAGTAAAAACGAATCCTGAATTGCGTATTAAAATATAAGAACAACGTATTTTGCCTTATCGTAATTGATTGCAATTCCCGTAGACCAAGCTCCATGAGGAAAAACCCAGACGAGCGATACAAAAACGATCATGAAATTTTTTATTGCTCGATGTGTTTTCGATCGTGCAGTTAACATTAGGAATTTCATAGATTGCTAGCACCTGTCAAATGCGCGATTGGTCCATTCTTTTAGTGTGTCTCTTTGGAACTATATGTCGAAGAATCTTAAGCAGACATTGTATATATGAAAGCGTCATTACGTACCCTGTGGAATACACAGGAGTATGCATCTTTTCGCTGGGAGAAGAATTTTGAGTTTTCATACGATTCCAAGAAGCACACCGAACATGCCAACTTAAGGAGAGGAAGATATCTTCAAAAGAGTATCAAAAAATAACTCATCAGTGCCATATATCGCAACAATCAGCATAGTGATCCCATAGTCCAACTAGTAGCGAGAAAAAAATAAATGTTCCTGCACACGTAACCGAGGTTGAATCGTTTTAACCTTTTGCTGTAATGTTAACAGTTTCATGACGTGGTTTCGAATCATATTGTTCATCATCATAAGTCGCCGTAAAATGCCGTAATTTCTCCGAGGTTTCGCAGAATTCCCACAATCTCAATGGAAGCTCATATCAAAAGAAGCACATGCACAAATCTCAGAAATTGGATTAACAGTCCGTGGTAATTTCGTACCGTATGAAAGGAAACCACTCCACAACCACCAATTGGAAGAGCTATACCGCAAACCTACAATAGTGAGAGTAATCAAGTCGCAGAGATTAAGATGGGCCGGACATGTGGCGCGAATGGGCAACGATAGGACCGTACATAGAATTCTTGACGGTAAGCCAACGGGAAAGAGACCGACAGGGTGGCCACGACGGAGATGGGAGGACAATGTTAGGTTAGACCTCAAGGAGATCGGATCAGATGGTCCAACGTGGAAGGAGAGCGCACGGGACAGGGAACAATGGCGGAGTCGAGTCGGCGAGGTCATAAACTTTCGGGTTCCTACAGGCCAATAAATAGTAATAGTAATAAAAGGAAACCACTGCAGTGAATTATCCGTGCAAAAGCAAGTCGGGAGATAATACGACTAATCGGGGAAGAGCTGCTCAAGGTGAATTCTGTGCATTGCGTTTTCAGCAAGGGAAATATGAGATGGTTTAGAATGTTACCTTAATGACACGAAGTGTCCGTTGAAAATAATTCATTTTAGTTAATATTCGAGTTGGATTTGAGAGATTTCACTCTGTGTGGAATGGAGATTCACATAAAAATCCGAATGGCTGATATTGGGTCAAGTATAGCGTCGTTATTAAAGAATGCTGAAATTCGCAATGGATGCACTAACACGATCATCATCATCATCGGCACTACAACTGGGAACCGGTCTTGGCCTGATTTAGCAAGTCCTGAGGCTTGTTAAACTGTCCATAATGATTTGTTTTTTCCGGGCAAGGTCATTAGTCTTGCGTCCTAAAGCGATCACCCTACTGTTATATCATTATATCAAGCGTTCCACTGAATCCTTGCAGAGACTCAGATTAGCCCCCCGCCTAGGTTATAAATTGATAAAAAGATATCAATAAAATCGTATAGAGCATCGAATTCGATACAGGATGTGTTTCTATCCGAGTTCAAGTTTCTGAAACAGTAATCAGGAAGCAGTAATGAGGAGTATGCTTACGAACGTGAACTTTTAGCAACGGAAAGTTAAATTCTGAGCGGAATCAAAGACCATATTGTGGCAGAGGCTGATATATATATAGGGTTAACCACGATGAGAGAACTATAAAGGCGCTAATTTATAACTAGAGAGATCGAAATCCCAACAGTGTGTTTGAACGATATTAGCTCTTATTTGGATATCACTTAGTGTACTGTAGTGATTCGTGATTAAATAGTGCGTTGTAATGATTCGTGATTAAAAATATGAGCAGACAATGGGGAAATTATACCTTAAACTTCAAATCTTGCACTGGTCAAAGCGAAACTCCCATCTTATTGCAGCACAGCAAACGACCAATACCCCCTCAGAATGAAATGTAATGAGAGATCAAGAATGGATAAATGAAAGCAACCTCTATAGATGTTTTTCCTTTATAGAAGTGGATATCTTGCCCTTGCTGAATCTCCACAAAGTAGCAAGCCGCAATAATACGGAATTTAAAATCATTCTCACACAAAAAGACATTAAATGAAATACTTCGAGAAGCTTGATGCTTGCTTGATAAAAAAATCCTTCAAGAGGCTGGATGCTTGAAGGCACAATAGAGGTGTGAAAAAAAAAACAGATGCAACGGACAAGGAAGAAACACTTTCCCACACTGTACTACACACTCGCGTGTAAAGTTTTCGCACATTGCCCTTCATACATAATAATCCGTTTGATTATTTTGGATAGCACTAACCGATATGGCTCACAGGAGACATGATGTCATACCTCACCGATAACTAGAGGCACTTGAAACTCAAATCCCTCGACATTCCCCTGATTTCGGAAGTGTTGTTTTATGGAGTTTGCTAGTTTTTTATGCCACCATATCTAAACACCTCTTCCACTCTTTCATATTAGCGGCATGATATTTAAAAAGCTTGCTTTGAAGAAACTGGTTAACAGCAGATCTTTTAAGTGTCAATGAGACAACAGATGCCTTTTTTTGAGACACATCTGCCTAAGAAATAAAGAGTGACGAATCTTAACTGACTGCTTTAAAATTCATCAAAATCCACGGCAGGAGAACTTCATTTTCTTCGATATGAAAGAGAAACTATCTCTCAGCGGTCTACCAATATCAGCAGTATGTTGAAATCGCTATTAGAGAAGACTTCTTCAACTTCAAGTTACTTTCGGTTCATCAAGCGTAATCTTTAATTTAAACCCGTTCCCAACGACTTAATTTCAAGTCGGTGGACTATCTAATCCCCACGTTCGTTATCTCGACGTTAATTCCAGCCGCTCAAGCTGTCGTGGGACTTGTTCGACAGATTTGCATGCTATGGCTTTCCAAACTTTAGACACTTTCCACTTAATAGGTTCTTCTTAGATTGTCGGTGAATCAATTTAGTATTGCATGGTTAGATGGACACACACTTTCGACTGACTTGACCTGTTGGAGGTTCATGTTACTCTTCTCCATCACAAATGGTGGCATTTTAAATATGATATCCCAGCAAAACCTGCAATTATATATCGTAACTCATTGGAATAGCAAGGTATATATATATATTGCAGAAATAAATTGGCGTGCATCGCTTCGGGGCATTGACCAATCGAACGATGCCCAGAAGAAGGATAAGTTTAACGAATCGCCAAGTAGAAACGAAACACACCTCGAATTCAAGCCAATTCCTGGAACCAATTCAAGCGTAAAACTTAAAATGAGATTACAAATCTTTTTTTCGGTTTAACCAACAACAAACTTTAGGTCCAAAGGAGCGGAAAACAAAAAACGGTCTTTGTTCGTTTGGAACGAAATCAGGCCTTTGGAGTCTGGCTTAAGGATTTTTGTGCTTTTTTTCTTTTTTCATTTTGCGACTCAAAAAAGACGCCGCGCTTCCGAAAAGAAAGAAACGTAATATCGGCAAAAGGCAAAAAAAAAAAAACAAACAACACTTTCTGATGTGCAAACGGTCGGAGGGTAAGTGACTCCAAAGTAGGGACACGTAGGCCTCCAATCCGTGCGGACAACAGCAACAGCTTCACCATGTCTCCAATGTGGTCTGATGAAGGACATAAATTAAAATGCCATACTTAGTAGTTTTCGGCTTCAACTGAATACTTAATAAGCCGCGAGGGTCCTTAAGCTGGCATACCTCGCATATACCTGGCAACTACCTCCAAACGAGTTCTGGCTGAAGACACGCATACATCCGAAAATGACTATACCGCACAGGAGGAGACAAAAAGACAAAAGGAACTCCTACAAGATGGACCACTAACCAAGCGGATGCATCGGTTCGCTTCTCACCAGCGTTCTTTTACGTCATTAATATCTCCCCTGTCGATGGTGATTCGTTCTACACTTTTAAGTGGAACTTGACCACCTCGAGCATCCTCGTCATCTGCGCTGTCGGCAAATTATTGGTCACTAGACCAGACTACATTCGGAATTTATTTTCGTTCTTTTTAGCCTTGCTATCAAACGACTCAACTTGCAAAACGTGTTCGCAGACAAATCGCATTAATCGAATTATTTATGCAGCCATCCAGGTGGGTACCTAATGCTGGCATGTATCTGTTCGATGCACTCGGGTTTTGTTGTTAAATGCTAATTGAGCGACAGCTAGTAGCAGCGACTCTTCGGACTTAGTAGCTTACACATAGGTGGTGACGGCCGTTGCTCTTTGTTTTCCCTTTCCGTCGGTCTAGCCAAGCGTGTCTGGCAAAGAATTTAACCCTTCGGGTCAAATCCCAGCGATTGCCGGCATTAGTGTGCGGGCCGCTCTCCTTCCTACCTGGCTGGCGATCATTTAAATGAATTTGCATTCACTTGTTGTCCTAGTTTTTGTTATTTTCTACTTTTTTCTAATTGTTCCTATTGGCAATGGGTTAAGGAAATGTGCCCAAGCAGTTCAAACGATGCGTTTCTGGGGTTGCATATTTTAGCTCAACGTTTGGACTAATTCCTTTTTGGCTGTCGCGTCGAACAAAAAAGAGAAAGTGATTTTGTTAAGGAATGTGATTTATTTTCGACTTTATATGTCAGAAGTTGCAGGTGAATCATTCACCCGATTAAGCGGGTGATTGTTTTGATTTGAGATCAGAAATTTTTGACGATCACTTGGGAGTACATCTCGTTCTTTGATTGTGAAAAGAGAACGTACCGTTTATGTTGGATGAGAGCCCATTGAGATTAAACTCCTTTCACTGAGGTTGACATCATATGATGAATCGCAATTGAATTCACGTTATATGCTAAATATGTGACTAGTTTATTCAAAAGGTGAAAGGGGTGAAAAATGCTTCAGATTCGAATATCATTTGGATATGCCCTAAAACAAGCATAGATCGAAAGTTGTTATACGTTCGCTTATTGTAAAACACACTAAAAATAAACACAACTCAAAAACACTTTCAACACCGCGACAAATCTTAAAAAAACACCACCCCGCCGGGAAAGGCATTACAACTCTTACGTTTGTATGCCTTTCTAAGTATCGTTTGGTATTAGTGCAAGAGCTAGCAGCGTTTTCGAGAAAGTATTGTCAGTTGGCTTTTGTATGAACGTTACGTAGAGCTACGCCGCACTATGCCAGCCGCATGGGGTGAATGTCAACCCCCATCTTGTCTCTGCGGCAATGCCGCCTCAATTACTGAGTTGCTAGGGAGGTTGTGTCTTAGGTTTGATTGGGTTCAACTGACGACTCTTGCTATTGTGTAGTTCGACACAATTACTGAGTGGTAGGTAGGGTCCCAAAGCCCAGTCGCCCGGTGAAATACCACCCCATTAAGCTATAGGTTACGTGACATGGTTGGGAGATATCATTGAGCACCTTTAGGAGTTTAGCTGATGGACCCAGTCAAGAAAAAAAAATAGGACCTCACGGCGCTGGCTCAGTGCTATAGGTTCGCCTTTCCTGGGAAAAGTAAAATAAAAAAAAATTGGTCAGTATTGATTCATCATCATCATCATCGGCACTACAACCGGGATCCGATATTGGCCTTATTTAGTAAGTTTCTCCGCCGGTATCCGGTCAATATCCGAGACTTGTTAAATTGTCCATAATAATTTGTTTTTCCTGGCAAGGTTATTAGCCTTGCGCCAACCTTTCTCAGGATGTCGCTGCATGCATTGGTTCACTACTTGGCGAGTGCTAAAGTAGCTATCCAGGGCTGTGTGGAGGTTATATTTTTATTTAATATTGTTTTCTTACCTCCGTCCTTCTAGGGTGGACGTCTGTTCCAGCTCGAGATGTGAGGGCGGCATAATGGATGTGCCCGGCCTCTTTACTGGGAGCCTCCCCGATGAGTCGATCTCCTAACGCAAGTTCCCTCCAAATTGATTTTGACTTTTTCGGCGAACGACGCAATAAAAAACAATGGGTTCTCGGAGTTTAAAGTATTAGTTTATTTTATTTTATTTGTCTTTAAAATATTTGAGCGCAACTTCGGCCCTCTGGATTCCGACTCATCTCGAAATAAAAATGTGCCGCTCTTTTATACCCTGGTTCATTGAGATTTGTTAAAAATTTTATTTACAAGTTCCAAAAAGCACAAAAAAGATTTTGTGTGCTTCAATTGGAATAGGATTCTCGGAAGTGTATAGGAATTTACTTGAATAAATTCCCAGAAGGAGAAATCATGAAATGCATTTAGAATTAGGCATTTCATAATTTCAATGGTTATAGGGAATTGAATCAATGCAGGACAAATGGACTTTCGTTTAAATTTATCGTGCATACGATTCAATTGGATTGGGATGTAAGATACTTGGAAATTGAATCAATGTGCGACTAATCAACTTTTGGTTTAACTTGTCGCTCATATGATTCAATATGGAATTTGTATTGGGATTTAGGTAATATTGAGGATTTGGATGGGATTATAGGTAATATTGGGGATTTGGGTGGGAGTAGTGATTTAGGATCACTACAGCTGTCACGTGGAGCATCCATGTCAACTTGGATTGAACAGGGACAAGGATCGTCCTGGCCTTCGCCGGGTTGAAAGCAGAAACTTTGCACTGTATGTTTGCTCTCACTCCTCCCGATCAGTATTGACTACGTTCTCTTAAATATAATGCACAACTGATTTTTTCAAGTAAAATTGCCGCCAGCTTCGAAGTCAATTGTTGTCCCTTATAACTTCGTAACTTTTTCTGATGTTAGATAAGTTCATAGAATGGAAACCGAAGAAAACAAGGTACAACCGTGACCAGACATTTTTTGGGTACTACTTTTGTGGAAATAGTATCTCCAAAGATCAGTAACCAGTCTTAAAGTCACCACCATCAACCACAAGTTTGTTTAGATATCTACAGGTGATGCTTGCAGTCGCACATAGCAAAAAATGGGTGGTAAGAAACCCCAGAAAAATGGGTGGTAAGAAATCGACCTCGAAACCGAGTTGCTTGATTATATGCTGGAAAACTGAATCGAACAACTTAATGTAGGGTCCCATGTGGACAGGCAGGCTACAAAAGATACAAGCGGAGTGTAACTATATGTAATATGCTCTTGCAACAAACAGCAAGAAACCATAACACTTATCTATAACACGCGAAATTCGTCAACAAATGTAAGCCATCGAGCAATATGATCTGCAAAAGCAAATACGATGCATTCTGCAGTCTATGAAGTAGGTAATAACGCATGGAGGAATTAGGTAATAACGCATGGGGCAGCCCCTACAAGATAGTAATGAAAAGCCCTCCTGACACCTATAGTGAAATGCCTAAGAGCGAAATTATTATGTCCAAAATCATTGCTGAACTCTTCCTGTACTGTGAAGGAGCAGGACTGCAACAGGAATACGGGAAAGGACAATACCTCCGGAGCTCCTTCTGTCAGCTAATATCATACAAAACAATAAGACTTCAGAATTGGATGGGCTAGCTAATGTTGTGGTGAAGACTACTTTAACTAAAAAACCAGAAGACTTCAGCAACTTCTTCACCATCTGCCTCCAAACAGGAATTTATCCCCCAACGACAAATGTGTCGTCGTCTTACCGCCCGTGCATACTAGACACAACTGCAAAAGTGGTCGAACGAATAATTGCCACTCGCCTGGAACATTCACCGAAGGCACACCAGAAAAACCTGACTGGCAATATGGATTCAGGAAAGGGAGATCAACCGGTAAAGCCTTATCTTTTCTATGCGACATCGTCTGCAACGAGGTGGCCAGAAGGCGATGGCTAGGAGAAATCAAAAAATTCTCCAGAGTAGTGGCACTAGAAGTCAAAAATGCATTCAATTCGTCCATAAGGAATCACATTCCCAGTCTACAACTGCCATCCTATCTCGTGTATATAATGGCATGCTACTCGTATCTCACTGATCATCATCATCATCGGCACTACAACCGGGAACCGGTCTTGGCCTTATTTTAGCAAGTCCTGAGGGTTGTTAAATTTTTCCATAATGATTTTTTTTTTCCGGGCAAGGTCATTAGTCTTGCGCCAGAGGCTCTCCGACGGGGAATCGAACCCCGGTCTCCCACGTAACAGGCCTATCTCACTGATAGGACACTCTTTATTACTCCGGTAAGAGACCACAGAAATATGAAGAAAAAAAATAAATAAATACAATGGTGAACGTGTGTCGGGGACTATAGCGCGTCGGGGAAATGAGCCACCGAAGAAACGGTCGAGAAGCGAAGTACTAACCCATCAGACCGACAGCAGCGGGTAAGATATAGATTGTTATTCTCCACTACCCTACTACTACTACTTCTACTTAAGTGGAAATGCTATGTTAATTGTTAGGGTGTGCGGCTCTGGTGGTTTATATCTTTGGTTTTCTTTTGGTGCTGTTCTCTACTACGATTTATGATATATCGTATATAGTTGTTGGGGACGCCACAGGTCTACACAGTTATGGCATATAATGTACGACAGAGTCAATGTACCAAAAGAAGTAAGTAAGAGTCATTGGGTTTGGCGCAAGGCTAATAACCTTGCCCGGAAAAACAAATTATTATGGACAATTTAACAAGTCTCGGATAAGGACCGGATACCGGTGGAGAGACTTGCTAAATAAGGCTAAGACCAAATCTCGGCTGTAGTGCCGATGATGATGAAGAGTCATTGGGTATAGAGTTGGTTTGACGATAGTCGCTATAGCTCAGTGACTGCAATACCTAGACGACTCGGATAATAATTGTGCCCATACAAACCAGAACCTTAAAAACTGCCTAGATATGACCGGACTGAAATCAACCGCACATAATACGGAATTCGTTTTATAATTCAGCCGCAAAAAAGTTGAACACCTTTATAAAATATTATACTGTTACTCTGGATAACAGGTTGTCCTTCAAAGAGATTTTTTTTTCCTTTTTTTACACTAACCCGTGCAGAAAAGGGGTTTTAAGGTACCCCTAAATGCCAGAACACAGTGCGAGCAGAAGAAGATATAATTTTACTGCCTGCACATTGCAATGACGAAGAAACCCATGTTCGAGTAGATCTAAAGCACAATGGAAATGATGATAGTTCTTTGGTGTTCGGACAATTAGGTGAGCAGATCACAAGGCTGACAAAGACCACTAAAATTAAAAAACAAAGGTTTATTAATAATACCGTACGAGAGCTGGTCGAGAGAGCATTAGCTGCCCTTATCATAACAAGAGCAAAATCGTCTAAAGAAGCCATCTGAGCCGGTTTAAGCAAGCGATAAAAACTTGCAAACCTGCAACTAAACCATAACTCGCCCATAGATAGAAACAGGGTTCCGGGGCAGATTGGTGGAGGGCCATGGTCCGCATTTGCCCAAAAGGAAAGAAGAGAAATCTGAGGTCAAAGGGTGAAGAGGCTCCCAAAAATAAACCGGAAGAGCCAGCATTAAAAAAATGCCACGCCCGGCCGCTATAATAATATCCAAAACCGGGGGAAAAATATATGCGAATATATTGAAGTTCATGAAGACCAAGCCCGAACTGAGTGAACTCAGAAATAACGTGAATAAAGTTCGAAAAACACCAGAAGGCGAATTGCTACTATAATTGAAACGCCGATCACAGACCACCACCAAGACACTGAAAACAAAACTACATCAAGTATTAAAGAAAGATGCCAATGTGGAGACAGTGACACAGCAAACCAGGTCAAGTGTCGTGATTTAGATGAGGTTACCACTCTAGAGGAAATCCTGACATTGATCGCTATAGAGTTCCCTGCACTGAACGCGATCCCAAACGAAGCGGTAAGGAGTTTAAGAAGGAAACCAGATGGCACGCAGGCTGTCTTGATCCGCCTACCAAGAGAAGAGGCTAGCATATTGCTGTTCCTACGGATTGGATAGGTGAGATGCATACTACGAGCACACATCACATCCACACCATGTTTCAGATGTTGGCAATACGGTCATATGGCGAAATTCTGCAAATCCGAAGAAGATCGTTCAGAAAACTGTTTGAAATGCGGTGAAAAAGGCCACAAAGCAACGGGCTATAAATCACAACCCAAATCCATCTTCTGCGAATCAGGGTGCGAAGGCGGTAACCACCACTCAACAGGGAGGTACAAATGCCGAGCATTTCAAAACGCAATGTCCAATCACCTCAATAATAAAGTGTATGCAAATTAACTTAAACCATTGTGGAGCCGCGCAAGATCTCCTTTCCCAGACGGTTAAGGAATATGGTGCCGACGTGGTACTCATCAACGGGCAGTAGTGGATGGCTGTCAGTGGCATTAAGGTTAATTAGGTGGAGACAGCTTATATATGGGGGTAAAATCAGAGGACTTTCCCAATTCATTCCTCGAAGGGCAAAACGCAAAAAACGACATTGCACGCTTTGATCATGCGAATATTGGACGAGTAGTGAGGAGACCAGACCTGACTACCATATTCAAGGAGGGGATGAACAAAGGCTATGTAGAGTGATCGGGAAACGTTGGGATTAGAGAATTTTTTCGGCCAGCGTTTCATAAAACCAAGGGCGGAGTTGGCCTTGAGGATAATATCACCAATGTGTGGGTTGAAGATAAGCTAATCGACTGTACAGGTGATATCTGTTGGTTGAATAAGACATAGGAACGTAGCGGTGAGGGGGATCATTTACGGTACAAAGTGATTGTGTGACAATTGGCAATATTTAGTTTGAGGCCGTTGTTTTGGCAGCGGCTCCTCGATAGTATAGTGGTTAGTATACCCGCCTGTCACGCGGGCGACCGGGGTTCGATTCCCCGTCGGGGAGCCTCTGGCGCAAGACTAATCACATTGCCCGGAAAAACAAATCATTATGGAAAATTTAACAAGCCTCACGACTTGCTGAATAACGCCAAGACCGGTTCCCGGTTGTAGTGCCGATGATGATGATGAGCTGTTTTGGCAGCAAGTTTCAAGCTGCCGAGATCCATTTCGAGGGGTGAGGAGTCGAGAGGACAGCGGATCGTCTTGAAGAGTTTAGTGTCGTATGGAGAGATGGAGGAATGCTTGATACTGGAGTCTATATCGTTAATAGTAAGAATGAATAGGAGGGGCCTGTGGCGGTTCTTGCGAACGCCACTACTTACCTGCTCACCTACCACCAGGTAACCATTTTCACAAGCGTCCTATTTCATAAAAAGCATGTACTTACCTGTCCTTTATTTGCGAAAACCTTCGCCTAAAATATCTAAATGTATCGTTTTCGCTGAGGTAAAATCCATCAGCACCAAACGGATATTTTCCTAAAGGCACGGATCCCGGGCGCGCCATTTACATAGGACCAATTCAGTTGCAACACGAAGCAACACGAAGACCACCACGGTGCACATAGCACCCATTGAAATTGCAGCACACAAGCAAGAGATACTCTCGCTTGGCTTCAATGCTGCAATCACATCGGTCGCTAAATCGAGCCACATGAAATGGTAACGCGCACCTGGCCGCAAAAAGGGATCGAGAACTCGTCAGTGTAAATACACACACGACGGTTCGACCCTGTTGACGCCAACAACAACATGCACACGATCAGCATCATGCTACTCGTAGTCACTGATCGTGTAAACATTTCAACCCCGTTTGTGTGAACAAAACGCAAAAGGGTAAATTACCAAATATGGTCATCGAAGCGATGATGGAATATGTGGTATTCTGTCGCTACGATGAGCTTATTTCATCGCGTTTTGGATTCCGTGAGGGCAGGTTGTGCCCTCACGTTAAAGTACACATCTCTCGTGGGGCGTCCCAAGAGATTCGAATCGCGTTCAGATTCCGTAGCGGCAAGACTGGCCTCCACGGTAAGTAAAAGTGGTGTTGGTGTGCAGAATCTTTTTCTTATTATTATTTTTCTTAATTGAATATACAACATTTTGTTAAATTACAGTTTTTTTTGCAACGGTTAAAACCTTTCTTTAACACCAGCTATTTATTTAATTGTACTTCCGAAACCGCGTGCAACCTATAAATTGTGAACGGTTAAACAATATTAAATCAACGTTTTTTATTTAAGGAAATAAAAATGTGTTTTAATCTCTTTCGACTAAATCTGGAATGACCCCAATCGGGAAGTGTGTTGCTCGCCATTGAAATTCCTTGACCAAGTGACCCGTTTTTATTAATTATGTGTCGTTTCTTTGCAATTACGAGAGACTCGTTAATAGTGCTATGAAGATGCCCATTAAAATCAAGTGTCATTCTCGGCAGTTGCATACCTCAAAGTGATCGTCGGCACACTTAATTACTAAGCCGAAACCGGAGTTCGTGCCCCACATTGATGACGACCCAATGGGGTAACTTAATGGAGGGAGAGGTGAACCGATGCAGTACGCCTGCACACACATACCTCTACCCCCATAGGTCCAATATGACTGCTCTAGGGAACTGCTGATGTGGGAAGAAACGGATTGGAAAGGGTGGATCTAAATCTGACACCGTAGGTGGAATCGGTAACATAGGAAGAAATCCACTGAATCAGTATGGGTTCGAAACCAATGGAGGATAGCTTAAAAATAATGAGATTGTGGGAGATTTTGTCGAGGACCCTGCTGAAATCGGTTGTGATTAGATCGACTTCGTTGGCATTCTCTTAGGCACGGAGAGTGTGGGATGAGAACTCAACTAAATTGGTGGTGGTCGATCTACCCGTGAGGAAATCATGCTGGTTGGATGAGATGACGGATTTGCAGCGGAAACATAACGCGTTGTAAAGAATGCCTACGAACAGTTTTGGAATATGTGACAGTCTGGCGATGAGACGGTAGTTACTAATATCGTTTTTAGATCCCTTTTTATGTATGGGGGTGACAAAAGAGGATTTGGGAAGACACTGTGTGTAAAGGACAGATTGAAGAAGAGGTGCTCTTGGCTGCAAAGGTTGCAAAAAACAACAAGACCCCGGGACTGGATGAATTCTTAACGCTGTGATGGAGACTGCTGTAACAAAATAGCCGGAAGACTTCAGCAGTCTCTTCACGACCTGCCTCCAAACGGGACATTTTCCTCAACGGGGCAAAAAGCGCGACTTGTGCTTATACCAAAAAGAGTCAAGGAACCAGAAACGCCGTCGTTCTTTCGCCCGTTGTGCATGCTGAACAAATAATTGCCACTCGCCTGGAAAAATTCATTGAGGGGACATCGGGGCTCTCTGAATGGCAATATGGGATTGTACGCCGAAAGGCATAAGACAAATAATAATGTATAATTTAGAGTGCTTGTGAAGAGCCAGTAAGTTAATGTAAGAATGATATTTGTAAAATAGAAGTTAACATTTAGTCTTAAGTAAAATATGCAATTAATACGAGGGTTGCCTCTTATGTTTCGGGATTTGGTAACCCTAGTGTTGCAATCCGGCAATTGACAGCTCTGTCGTAAAGTTGGACATTTTTGAGGTTATACGCACTCAGAACGTTTTGGCATACGAGCGCTATTTGTGTTGTTTACAGTAACTTAAAAAATTCATCTCGGCCCAAAAATGGAATTAAATCGTCAACATTTTCGTGCGATTATTTTTTACAACTTTCGGCGTGGATTAACTCAGCAACAGTGCATGGATGAACTTAATTAAATTTTTGGCGATGAAGCTCCATCAAGGACCAGTGTTTATCGATGGTATGGTGAATTCAATCGTGGTCGTAGTTCACTCCAAGATGAATTTCGTGAAGGTCGTCCAAAATCAGTTGTTGTTCCGAAAACCATTGATGCTGTGCGCGAACTGATATTGGAAGATCGTCATGAGACCTATCGTGAGATTGAGACAACCCTAGGCGTTAGTGGGACCACCATACATTCAATATTGCATAAACATTTGACTGTCAAAAAAACTTGTTCGCGTTGGATCCCACACAACTTGTCAATCGCCCAAAAAAGGCTCGTGTCAATTGGTCGAAAGAAATGCTCAAAAAATGCGGTCGCGGTGCTTCGAAACACGTCTATGACATCGTGACAGGTGATGAATCGTGGATTTACGCGTATGAGCCCGAAAGTAAACAGCAGTCGACTGTCTGAGTGTTTCAAGATGAGCCAAATCCAACAAAACATGTTCGCGCACGAAGCACTTCCAAGCAAATGGTCGCCTGTTTTTTCGGAAAAACTGGACATGTCGGAACCGTACCACTAGAATAACGCAGAACAGTCAATTCTGACTGGTACACAACCATTTGTTTGCCAGTTGTCTTCCAAGAAATCAGGAAAACCAACCGACGAAGACGGATCACTCTTCACCACGACAATGCGAGCTCTCACACATCGGCTGCGACAACTGCATTTTTGAGCACCCAAAACATCGATTTGATGGGTCATCCGCCGTATAGCCCTGACTTGGCACCGAATGACTTCTTTTTATTCCCGTACGTAAAAAACAAACTGAGAGGTCAACGTTTTTCGACACCTGAAGAAGCGGTTGCTGCATTCAGAATGCATGTGTTGGAGATACCTCAATCAGAGTGGCAAAAGTGCTTCGACAATTGGTTCAAACGCATGCAAAAGTGTATAGATCTTCATGGGGAATATTTTGAAAAACAATAAAGTGATTTTCGATGATCAATATTTGTTTTGTTCTCTAATCCCGAAATATAAAAGGCAACCCTCGTATGTTAAATAAATGCGGATATAAAAAAAACAAAACAATGGCAGTATGGGTTCTGGAAAGGTAGATCGATCGAAGGCACTACCTGTGGTGTTCGACATCGGTCGCAATACGATGGCTGGAGCACGATGGCTAGGAAGAACGAGAAAACTATTCCGCCGTGGTGACACTAGAAATTCAAAATGATTTAACTCGGTGAACTGGAATCGGATTCTAGAAGCGTTGGGCGATCTATAAGTCTCACCCTACTTGGTGCGTATAATAGTAAGCTATCTCTTGAATATAAGACTGCTCTATGACACCGATGAGAGGCTACAGGAATATAAAATAACAGCGGGTGTATCCCAGGAGTCTGTAATGAGTCGGCTGTAATGGAATATCATGTATGAAGGCTCAGGGTCAATGTACCAGGAGGAGTAACAGTCATTGGGTATATGGGTGATTTGGAGATAGTGGCCGTACCTAAACATCTAGATGACCTGGAGAATATCTGTTCCCATACAATCCAGAGCGTTAAATTCTAACTAGATAAGGCCGGACTGAAACTAGCCGCAGTTTTAATAAGCAGCCGCAAGAAAGTTGACGACATTGATTTGGAAATAGAAGGACAAGCCATCAGATGATATATTAAATATCTTGGTGCTACCCTCGACAACAGGTTGGTCTTAAAGGAACATCTGCGGAAAACGAGTGAAAAAACGACAAGAGTATGCAATGTTTTTTTGGTTGTTTCAGATATCTCGAGACCGAGCCGTACCTTCTCACGGATGTGAGCCAGAGACACGATGAAGGAAGCATTTGTCCTTGTCACGTTTAAAATTTCCTCCTCCCTTTTTTTTTTGTTTTTGTCTTTAAAGTAGACATCTCTGGATATCGCTGCGGTTGCTGTTGGATTACTAAGGATGATTAAAACCATGGATTTTTAACAGATTAACAGCAATTGTTCGCAAAAATTGCATTCTACACCTAGTCCAAAGCCTCATTATTCTCCCCCAACTCTCGTTAAAGAAGGAAGCTTTTACAGGTATACATATTTCCAAAAAATCATAAGATTGTCCAAAACAGATTTAAGCGTAACTAACCATGTTCAATCTTAGGTTTCAATTTTTAAAGATATCGCTTATCAATAATGGTAAAAACTACAAATGGCCAGACTGCTTTTTGTCCTAATATTTCTATTATATCGGGTTTTCCAATAGGGACTTTTTTTTTAAATAAAACGCAAACCATTTGAGATATTTCAAAAACTTTATTATCGGCTTGAAGTACAATCAAAACATTTATGAATGGAACTCGACTTCGTTCATATGATCACCGCGGGCGTGTTTGCAGCGGTCGATTCGTTGGACCCAATTTTCGATGACTCGGCCACACATTTCGGCCGAAACGGCCGCTATTTCCCGTTCAATGTTAGCTCTGAGCTCTTCCAACGTCGTCGGCTTGTTGGCACAGGACAATGTCTTGACGTAGCCCCAAAGAAAATAGTCTAGAGGCGTTAAATCGCACGAACGAGGCGGCCAACCGACTGGCCCATTTCTTGAGATAACGCGCTCATCAAACCTACTCTTCAATAAATCGATTGTATCGTGTGCTGTGGCTTGTGGCACCGTCCTATTGAAACTACATCTCGCCCAAGTCCATATCTTCCAATTAGAGCCAAAAATAATCGGTAGTCATGGCGCGATAACGATGGCCACTCACAGCAACGTGACGATCGTTATCGTCGACGAAAAAATATGGCTCAATGACGCCGCCGGCATACCTACCGCACCAAAAGTTATTTTTTGTGGATGAAGTGGTGATTCATGAAGCACATGTGGATTTTCACCCGACCAATAACGCATGTTTTGCTTATTGACGAACCCATTGAGCCAAAAATGAGCTTCGTCACTGAAGATGATTTTGCAATGAAATTCATCATCTTGGCGCATCTTTTCGAGAGCCCAATCGGAGAACGTACGTCGCTTCAAATAGTCCATCGGCTTCAATTCTTGAGTCAGCTTGATCTTGTATGGGTGTAAACGAAGATCCTTACACAAAATTCGCCATAAAGTGGTCTGGGCGATGCCCAATTCTTGAGAACGCCGTGGAATTGACTGATTTGGATCGTTTGCTACGGACGCCTGAACGGCAGCAATATTTTCGACACTTCGACCAACCCGTTGTCTCACTGGCACGGCAACATCACACAACGAATATGTAGACTCAAATTTTTGCACTAAACTTGTTATTGCCTGTCTAGTAGGGCGAGAATTACGACCGAAAATTGGAGTTAACGCCCATAAAGTTGCGGTCTCCGACTCCAAATTTCGGTAGTAATTTTTCATAATTTGTAGACATTGTTCGTTCGTGTGATGAACTATGATGAAAATGTTGAGTATACTGAATAAATTGACAGTGACATCTCGATGATTAGTGAAAGCGGCGTTCACAAATTAAATTTAAAGTTGTCAAGTGCCTATTGGAAAACCATATATAACAAAGAAATTATACTTAATCAAATAAACTATGTGTAAGAAACTACAATCTACTTATTATGCAAATAATTAATCATGATCATCATCATCATCGGCACTACAACCGGGAACCGGTCTTGGCCTTATTGAGAAAGTCGTGAGGCTTGTTAAATTTTCTGTAATGATTTGTTTTTTCCGGGCAAGGTCATTAGTCTTGCGCCAGAGGCTCCCCGACGGGGAATCGAACCCCGGTCTCCCGCGTGACAAGCGGGTATACCAACCACTATACTATCGAGGAGCCGCAAATAATTAATAGGAAACATTTAATAGAATATCATATATTTTCTACTTTGTTTTTACTTTGTAGCTCAATAGCTTTGCCTTTAGGGGTATATAGTCATCATTCTCTTCTTTTTTTTTTTTGTTAAATTGTTTTATGAAAGTTCTCCCGAAATTCGCGAGTCGATTTGAAGAAAATGGAATGAGCTGAAGCATTTTCAAGACCCGCCCTTCTGAACAGCTCCCACGCGTATTGAACATTCAAACGAGATATCTCAAAGCAGCATTTCTCAACGTTTATGGACATGATATGAAGATAATACCACATGCATCTCAAAACACAGTATCCACAACCTTTCCAGCTGATTTAATCTTCCTCGCCTTCGTTGGAGCCCGGTCACCCTTAACAATCCACTGTTGTGATGATTCTTTTGCCTCGGGAGTATAGTGGTGTATGGGGGATGGGTGCGAACATAAAGGGCAAAGTCTCTGATTGCTTTCAACCCGGCGAAGGCCAGGACGATCCTTGTCCCTGTTCAATCCAAGTTGACATGCAGTCTCCACGTGACACCCCTGGATAGCTACTTTGGCACCCGCCAAGTAGTGAACCAATGCATGCAGCGACATCCTGAGAAAGGTTGGCGCAAGGCTAATAACCAGGCCCGTAAAAATGAATTATTAGGGCAAATTTAACAAGCCTCGGATATGGACCGGATACACGACGACGACCACGGAAACGAAATGGCTAAATGATTTAAGAATATTTACATGGAACGTACGCTCACTATACAGAGCTCGAGCTGCACAGCAACTAGCCGATGCCCTGTCCGAATATAAGGCTGACATAACAGCACTGCAAGAAATAAGATGGACGGGGAGTGGTGTTTTTCAAAGAAAAGAGTATGACATTTATTACAGCTGTCACGCAAAACACGATGTGCTCAGGGTAGGCTTTCTAATCAGCCAAAAACTGAAGCCTGCCATCATCAGCTTTAATGCAATAAATGAAGGGCTATGCACTCTTCGCGTGCGAGGCAAGTTTAAGAACATAAGCCTCATAAACGTTCACGGACCTACAGAGTCCCCCGACGACGAAAAAGAAGACTATTATGAGAACGTCGAACGGGCCCTCAATGCCTGCCCAACATACGATGTGAAAATCGTTCTTGGTGATTTGAATGCAAAAATAGGTCGGGTGCCGGTTTTCAGGCACTACACAGGTTCCCATAGTTTGCATGAGAACACTAATGACAATGGACTACGAGCCATCGAATTGGCAGCATCGAAAAACTTGGCCGTTGCGAGTACCAGGTTTCCACGTAAAGATATCCACAAACCCACCTGGGTATCACCTGATGGAGCCACTCGCAACCAAATTGACCACGTGTTGATAGATCGCCGTCACTCCTCGAGCCTGATGACGGTACGAACGTACCGAGGTGCCAACGTCGACTCGGATCACTACCTCGTTGGTATAGTTTTCCGAGCGCGGATTGCCTCACGGAGACGTATTGCATCCGCGGATCAGGTTCGAATCAACACGGCTGCCTTACGCAATGAGAATACCAGTAACACCTTTGGTCATGCGTTAACACTCGCCCTCGAAGAGCTCAACGGAGGGAGAGTAAGTCCCGGGACCAGAATGCCGGGCGTAGAAGAGAAATGGACACGCCTTAAGAATACTGTCATTAGTACTGCCAACTCCATCTTAGGCAGTAGTCGTAGAGATCGGAACGACTGATTTGATGATGAGTGCAAACTAGCGACTGAACGTAAGAATGCTGCAGTCTCATAGGACGCGGGTGCGCGAGGAGAAATACAAAGACCTCAGAAGATCTGAAAAAAGACTTTACAGACAAAAGAAAAGTGCCTGGGAAAAAAAACCTTGTCTGTGAAATAGAGAAAACTAGAGAGCGAGGTCCGCACCAGACGCGTTAGTTCTACCAAATAATCCGCAGTATGACGCGGTACACACCACGTTGCACTTACTGCAAGGATAAAGAGGGTAATCTGATCACCGATCCCGAATTCATTCTGGAGCGATGGGAAGTGCACTTCAATGAATTGCTAAATGGTCAACTCAAAGAACAATTGGAGGCTCCACCAATGCAAGATCAAGACCAAATACTGCCGCCGCCAAGCATTGAGGAAACATTAAAAGCCATTACACAGCTCAAATCAAATAAAGCCCCTGAAGCTGATGGCATACCAGCTGAGCTGATCAAACAAGGAAGGACAGCGTTACATCACGCAATTCATGAGATTGTGGTGCACGTATGGGAGCAAGAGGAGATGCCGGAAGATTGGCGTCACGGTATAATTTGCCCCATACATAAGAAAGGAGATATCACACTGTGCAGCAACTATAGGGGTATAACATTTCTGAGTACCGCCTATAAGATACTGTCCACTATCCTACAAGATCGGATAGCCCCATACGCTAAAGGCGTCATTGGTCAATATCAGTGTGGCTTCATCCCAGGCAAATCAGCGATTGATCAGATATTCACCCTTAGGCAGGCGATGGAAAAAGGTCTGTAATTTAAGATTCCATTATATCATCTATTTATAGACTTTAAGGCCGCCTACGACAGCATAGCCAGGGTAGAACTATATAATGCCATGAGAGAATTCGGCATTCCAAACAAATTGATACGACTTTGTAGGTTAACCATGACCAACGTAACTAGTCAAGTGAAAAAGGCGGATTGCTGTCCAAACCAATAAACATCTTTAGTGGACTCTGACAAGGGGAGGGTCTGGCCTGTCTCCTCTTCAACCTGGCGTTGGAGAAAGTAATCCGTGACTCTGACGTTCCAACTAGAGGAACTATTGTCACCAAGTCCAACCAGATACTTTCCTAAGCAAATGACATAGACATCATCGGTAGACTCTAATCGGCTGTACAGGAATCCTTCACCCAGATCGAGCAGCCAGCACAAAAACTGGGACTGCACATTAATGAGGGAAAAACTAAATACATGGTGGCAACTTCTGCGAAGAGAAGACCTAACGTTGGTCAAACTATCAGTGTAGTGGAGCACGAATTTGTAGATCCCGAAATTTATCCAAAACATCCGAGCTACTACTGTACAAGACCATGGTCTTACCAGTACTCATGTATGGATCCGAGACCTGGGTGCTTAATAAAAGGCACTCTGAACTCTTCGCCACGTTCGAGAGAAAGGTCTTAAGGAGAATTGTTGGCCCCGTATGTGAGGGAGGACGATTCCGGAGACGCTACAACCATGAGTTGTTCGCAATCTACTTTGAAGCTAATGTTGTAAGAAAAATCAAGCTCGGCAGACTCCGGTGGGCGGGACACCTAGCTCGAATGAGCGAAGAGGAGCCTACCCGGAAAGTCCTTTGTGGCAGGATGTATGCAAGTAGACAGCGCGGCAGACCTTGTCTGCGATCGAGGGATGGCGCAGACCAGGACGCCCAGAGCCTGGGAGTGCCAAACTGGATGACATGGGCACGAAATCGGAACCGGTGGAGAGATTTGTTAAATGAGGCCAAGACCGGATCCCGGTTGTAGTGCCGATTATGATGATGATAGTGGTGTATGCATTTTCCATCAACAGTTACTAATTTGCGAAGAAACTTATCTGGGTTGCGACGCATGCGGTCCAAAAGATCTCAGCTGTAAGCAAATGCGGCAGCCATCTCGCAGATAGTTTTTTTTTCATAACCAATTTACCATGCAAAATTGAAACACGAAACAAATTAATAATTGACAGATACTTAGTGAGGAATGGTGCTTAACAAAAATAGACCATTAGCGAGGCTACGAGCGCCATCAAAGGCGCCTCTAAGGACTTATTGACCCACCCTCATATATGTTATATAATTAATTAACTAGCACCCCCCCCACTCCACGTGCATAGGAAAAGTTTGGAGCAGGTAGTCGATTTTCGCGTCCGGGGTTGAGAAAAAAAACCCGAATGATGAATATCCATGGGCTCCTCGATAGTATAGTGGTTAGTATACCCGCCTGTCACCCGGGAGACCGGGGTTCGATTCCCCGTCGGGGAGCCCCTGGCGCAAGACTAATGACCTTGCCCAGAAAAAATAAATCATTATGGAAAATTTAACAAGCCCCAGGACTTGCTAAATAAGGCCAAGACCGGTTCCTGGTTGTAGTGCCGATGATGATGATGATGATGAATATCCATGGCGAAGAGTCGATTTAGAGCAGTTGAAGATCAGAGTTGATGTGAGACGGTTGAAATGTTTAAAATAAAGAAATATTCGAAACAAATAGTTTAAAAAAAAAATTGATTATATATGCACCCTTAAATAAGACTTCATATTCTCCAACGTCTCTAAATGATCCCAAATTTTGTTCACTATACACCAAAATGTTTTTCAAATATCGTAAACGGTCAAGAAAGAAATTTGTTCAAATAGATACCCAAAAGCTGCTAACGATTTTCTACTTCAAAAATCACGAACTAATAAAAAAAAAAGTTAAATCAATTTCACCAATATAAAAGATCCGGTAGATATTTCAGTACGAATGTGCAACGAATCTCGGATCTATTCTTCTCACTTTCGGTGAGGTTTTAAAATTCTCACTAGGCGGTGACCATCAAAGTCACACCTTGAGCATGAGAAATTTCCATTTCAAAGGAAAATAGAAAGTGGAAGATTAACCGAACCATAAAAGCTGAGTTATTGTTGAACTATCTATCAATTTTAGATACTTTGCATCATCCGATGTCGAAGTACCTTTAAAAAGATAGTCGCTCGAAGAATACAAATGTGCTCTCCATTGTGGGTAGTGGAGACCGAACTGACAATAAATGAAATGCAGAATGAGGTCACGAAGAGTAATTAAGAAGAAAGTTTTGCTAATTTTTATAAACCGTGTACTGGTAGCCACAACAGACAAGAATAAAACACATTGATACCGTCGTGTAACATCCATATTAATGACGATAAGCAATTTACTGATTATAAAAAGGTTTTGAATGTAGATCTTTTTCTTTTAAAGAATGTGTATTTATTTTGAGAGGCACTAATGATGGCAATTAGAAAAACTAGGGAGGGGCAATGGATCGAAACACAACTCTTGAAATCGTTTGGTCAGTTAACTGTGACTTGGAAAACGTTGGGTGGATTTTGCATTTTAGCGAAAGGTTCAACAATTATGTGTTGTTGTTAACAATGTTCGAAAATGATGAGTTGGTTTTCAAGTGATGTTCTATTGAGTCGATGTACTCTACCATATGTCTTTCGATGCATGACTCGTCAAACCAAGTCCATCACAAGTTATGTAACACATTTGCCTTCCGTCAGCATGGTCCATTGAACCTTGAAGGGTATCGAAACATTTCTTTTGCTCCTACGTATTATAAAAAGATCTTGTTATACTAGTGTAACTGACTAAAAATATATAGTAAAGCTTATATTAAGGTGAATAAATTTCTCAAAAACCGAATTCAGATAGTTGGGATGAACTACACATTCCATCGCTTAAACAAAGTTAATTAATACAAATATAATTTTGAAGACCAATACAAAAATGTTAACAAATAATTGGGGCAAAACTCTTTCATAGTGTCACTTTGCACTTCACAAACACGACTCCAACGTGTCCTTTTGAAATGTGAAAGATTTTCAAATATGAAATGACATTTTGCCCCCGATCAAGTGGTGACTTAATGCTCCATAAAAGCAAGTCCCATATATGTTCTGACAAAACGTTGAACCGAAGGCCATTGACCCGTTTTTTAGTAGCAATAATTCACGTTTTCTGCACTCGCGCCGTCTAATTAGGAGAGCTCAACGCTAAAGTAATGAAATATAACCGGATGGTCTTAATATGTCACTAAAGCCGCCGCTGGCAATTAAGTTATTGATTGAACTTCACGCCTTATTAAGCAACATTCGCTGAGACACCACTTGAAATTTGTGTCATTCGGTTTTTCTCCAGTAGATACATCCATTGATGGTGTAGAGGACTGAATCTGAGAAAGAGCAAAAGACACGCCCAAAAATATATCGTGAGCCGCAGAACTGGACCTCAGGTTAACCTTGAAGCTGCAACCAGTCACTTGCGCAAGTTTGTTTTCTGTTGTCTTCCAACTGTTTGAACAGGTCTGATGGATCATTTCACTTATTAATTGACTGCAGGTTGTAGTGTGGATAGGTGCAAATTTAGCGAAAATGCTTTCAAATATTATGTTGAATTTTGATTTAGAAAGACAGAAGGTACATCTTTTGCAATGTTTTGGGGCTGGAATTTCCTCGAAATAGCTTGCATCTACTGAAACAAATTTATCTTCAAGGTTTTGAAAGAAGTCATTATGTATTTGCATATGTTTTTCAACTCTGCCCGTAATGTCTTATGTGACGCAGTCCACACATGGTCTTATCCAGGTGTACCGGTCTGAAGTGAACGTCAAGATACAAATGTATCGATAGGGAACGTTTCTTGTGAACGAGCCCAAATATTTTTTTTTATTTGGTTGCTATGACATCTGCCAAACATATTTAGTATGCACCAAGTCATTGTACAAACAACACTATTTTTTTAATTATTATTATTATTATTATTTATTGGCCTGTAGGAACCCGGAAGTTCATGACCTCACCGACTCGGCTTCGCCATCGTTCCCTGTCCTGGGCACTCTCCTTCCACGCTTGACCATTCGATCCGATCTCCTCAAGGTCAAACCTAACTTTGTCCTCCCATCTCCGTCGCGGCCGTCCTACCGGTCTCTTTCCCGTTCGTCTACCGTCAAGAATTCTATGCACGGTCCTATCGTTGCCCATTCGCGCCACGTGTCCGGCCCATCTTAATCTTCGCGACTTGATTACTCTCACTATTGTAGGTTTGCGATATAGCTCTTCGTGGTTATGGTGTCTCCTCCATTGTCCTGCCTCCTCGTCATATTTACCTCCAAAGATGCCGCTCAAAACTTTATTCTCGAATACGCGGAATTTGTTTTCTTCCCGTTTTGTGAGAGCCCATGTTTCGCATCCATATAGAACAATCGGCATGATTATGGTTCTATAGACACGGAGCTTTATGTTACGTGATAGCAGTTTGGATTTCAGCAGTTTACTGACTGCATGCCAACTCGCGTTGCCGGAATGCAGTCTCTTGTTAATTTCCTTCGACATTTCGTTACTAGGCGTCAGTATCGTTCCCAGATATTTAAATTCTGTAACTTTTTCAAATATCTTACCTCTGACGTTTATATGTGTTATCTGAGATCCACCTGCTCTCGGCGTAATCATGTATTTTGTTTTGTCTTCATTTATTTCTAGGCCCACCTCTTCTGCCGCTTGCATGATGATTTCGCAGTTTTTACTAACAGTCTCTAGATTATCGCCCAGAACGGCGATGTCATCCGCATATGCGAGCACTTGTGTGACCCCGTTAAGGGATGATCCGCCCATGTTGTCGTTTTGTACCTTTCTGATGACATACTCGAGCACAAGGTTAAAGAGACACGGTGATAGACCATCTCCCTGCTTTAGTCCGTCCCGGATTTCAAATGGTTCTGAGAGGTGGTTTTCTATTCTGACTCGCCCTTTGTTTTCGTTCATGCAAATTTGAATGAGGGCGGCATATTTTTTTGGGACTCCCAGCTCAACTAGAATATGATAGAGTCTCTGCCTTGCGACTGAGTCGTAGGCTTTTTTGAAGTCAACGAACAGTTGGTGAACCGTCTCTCCGTATTCCCACTTCTTTTCCAGCAGTTGTCTTATTGTGAACATCTGGTCGCTTGTTGACCGGTTCCGACGGAATCCTCATTGGTAGACTCCCAGTATCTCTTCTGCGTACGGTGTGATTCTATCCAGAATGACATTTGTTAATATTTTGTATGCGGTTGGGAGCAATGATATTCCTCTGTAGTTTTCGCAGTCAGATCTGTCGCCTTTTTTGAAAATGGGGATGACTATTGAGGTTTTCCATTCTTCCGAAGTGACTTCCTTATCCCATATTGTTTGGATGAGCTGGTGGATCTTTCGAGCGGTTGCCTCTCCTCCATGCTTCACAAGCTCTGCCGGTATGCAGTCGACCCCAGGAACCTTGTTGTTTTTCAATCGATTTATTGCGTCTACAACTTCGTTGAGAGACGGCTCTGGGATCTGAGGCTCGGCTGTATGTACGCTTGGTGCGTTTATCTGTGGTTGATGGGTGCGTACATTGAGCAGGTTTTCAAAGTACTGCTTCCATCTTGTCACGACATTGTTTGTTTCTGTGACCAGACAGCCGTTTGCGTCTCGAATTATTTTGGCTCTTCCTCGGTAGCCATTTCTAATTGAATTTATGCCGACATACGTACCCCTGATGTTCTTTGCCCTAGAATTTTCTAGGATGTTTTCGATCCGAGTCTTCTCCCATTCGCGTTTTTTGCGTTTGAAGAGCCTCATTGTCTCGCTCCGAATTGTCGCGTATCTTTCTGCGTTGACTTCATCATATCTTTCTAAGTGGATCACTCTGAGGCGTTTACGTTCTTCGATCTTCGCCCTGCACTCATCGTCAAACCAAGGTTTGGACTTAATTGTTTTCTTAAATCCTAATACCTTTTGGGCTGTTAGTTTGATTTTTTTAATGGTGTTAAAAATTTCGAATTGTTTGCCCGTAATGCCTTATGTGATGCAGTCCACACATGGTCTTATCCAGGTGTACCGGTCTGAAGTGAACGTCAAGATACAAATGTATCGATAGGGAACGTTTCTTGTGAACGAGCCCATATATTTTTTTTATTTGGTTGCTATGACATCTGCCAAACATATTTAGTATGCATCAAGTCATTGTACAAACAACACTATTTTTTTAATTATTATTATTATTATTATTTATTGGCCTGTAGGAACCCGGAAGTTCATGACTTCATCGACTCGACTCCGCCATTGTTCCCTGTCCTGTGCACTATCCTTCCACGTTCGATCATCCGATCCGATCTCCTCGAGGTCCAATCTAACATTGTCCTCCCATCTCCGTCGCGGCGGTCCTGTCGGTCTCTTTCCCGTTAATTTACCGTCAAGAATTCTATGCACGGCCCTATCATCACCCGTTCGCGCTACGTGTCCGGCCCATCTTAATCTTCGCGACTTGATCACTCTCACTATTGTAGATTTGCGGTATAGCTCTTCCAATTCGTGGTTATGGGGTTTCCTCCATTGTCCTGACTCCTCGTCATATTTACCGCCAAATATACCCCTTAAAACTTTGTTCTCGAATACGCGGAATTTGTTCTCTTCCCGTTTTGTGGGAGCCCATGTTTCGCATCCGTATAGAGCAATCGGCATGATTATGGTTCTATAGACACGGAGCTTTATATTACGTGATAGCAGTTTGGATTTCAGCAGTTTACTGACTGCATGCCAACTAGCGTTGCCGGAATGTAGTCTTTTGTTAATTTCCTTTGACGTTTCGTTTCTGGTCGTCAGTATCGTTCCCAGATATTTAAATTCTTTGACATTTTCAAATATCGTGCCGCCGACGTTTATATGTGTTATCTGAGATCCACCTGCTCTCGCCGTAATCATGTATTTTGTTTTGTCTTCATTTATTTCTAGGCCCACCTCTTCTGCCGCTTGCATGATGATTTCACAGTTTTTACTAACAGTCTCTAGATTATCGCCCAGAACGTCGATGTCATCCGCATACGCGAGCACTTGTGTGACCCCGTTCAGGGATGATCCGGGCATGTTGTCGTCTTGTACCTTTCTAATAACATACTGGAGGACAAGGTTAAAACGGCATGGTGAGAGGCCATCTCCTTGTTTTAGTCCGTCCCGGATTTCAAATGGTTCTGAGAGGTGGTTTTCTATTCTAACTCGCCCTTTGTTTTCGTTCGTGCAAATTTGAATGAGGGCGCCATATTTTTTCGGGATCCCCAGCCTAACCACAATATGGTAAAGTCTTTGCCTTGCGACTGAGTCGTAGGCTTTTTTGAAGTCAACGAACAGTTGGTGAACCGTCTCTCCGTATTCCCACTTCTTTTCCAGCAGTTGGCTTATTGTGAACATCTGGTCGCTTGTTGACCGGTTCCGACGGAATCCTCATTGGTAGTCTCCCAATATTTCTTCTCCGTACGGTGTGATTCTTGCCAGTATGACATTTGTTAATATTTTGTATGTGATTGGGAGCAATGATATTCCTCTGTAATTTTCGCACTCAGATCTGTCGTCTTTTTTGAAAATGGGGATGACTATTGCGGTTTTCCATTCTTCCGGAATGACTTCCTTGTCCCATATTATTTTAACCAGTTGGTGGATCTTTCGAGCGGTTGCCTCTCCTTCATGCTTCACAAGCTCTGCCGGTATGCAGTCGGTTCCATGGGCCTTGTTGTTTTTCAGTCGATTTATCGCGTCTACAACTTCGTCGAAAGAGGGCTCGGCTATATGTACGTCTGGTGGGTTTATTTGTGCTTGGTGGGTGCTCACATTGAGCAGGTTTTTAAAGTACTGCTTTCATCTTGTCACGATATTTTTTGTTTCTGTCACCATACAGCCGTTTGTGTCTCGGATTATTTTGGCTCTCCCTCGGTAGCCATTTCTAATTGAATTTATGCCGGCATACATACCTCTGCTGTTCTTTGCTCTGGCATTTCTATGATTTTTTCGATCCGAGTCTTCTCCCATTCGCGTTTTTTGCGTTTCAAAAGTCTAGTTGTTTCTTTCCGAATTGTCGCGTATCTTACTGCGTTGACTTCATCATATGCTTCTAAGTGGATAATTCTGAACGTTTACGTTCTTCGATCTTTGCCCTGCACTCATCGTCAAACCAAGGTTTGGACTTAGTTGTTTTCTTAAATCCTAATACCTCTTGGGCTGTTTGTTTGATTGTGTCTCTGATCGATGCCCATTAAGTGTCCACACTGTTGGCTTCCTTTTCCTCACTACTGTCATTCTCTAGGATGCTAAATCTATTCGTTAGTTCGTCTTGATATTCCGCCCTTTTACGTAGGTCTTTTAGTTTATCAATCTCGAACTTTTTGCTCGTCTCCCGGGACTGTCCATGTGGGTTTGCTGCAAGCCGACTTCTAATTTTGCCCATCACTAGAGGGTGATCGGAGTCGCTATCTGCTCCTCTATATGATCTTACGTCAAGGATATTCGAGTGGTGTCTATTGTCTATGAGGAAGTGGTCTATTTGGTTACGCGTTACGCCGTAGGGTGATACCCATGTGGCTTTATGGATTTGCTTGTGCTTGAACATCGTGCTCTTCACTACCAGATCTTTTGACGCTGCGAACGTTATAATTCGAATACAATTATCATTTGAAACGTCATGTAGGCTTTCTTTAGCTATTGTTGGTTGGAAGATATCTTCCTTTCCAATTTTCGCATTGAGGTCCCCGAGGAGGATTTTAACATCGAATGATGAGATCCCATCAAATACTTCCTCTAGGGTCTCGTAGAATGTGTCCTTCGTTTCTTCGTCGGTAGATTCTGTTGGGGCGTGTACGTTTATAAATACATAATTGTACCATGGGCCCTGTATTTTTAGCACCGACATTCGGTCATTAATAAATTGCACATCTTTTACATAGGACGTAATCTTCTTGCTTATGATGAAGCCAGTTCCGAGGTTATGTGTATCGGTACCTCCACACACCAGTGTAAACCCCTTGGTTTCGATTACTTGATGTGGGAGTCGGACTTATATATATATATATATATATATATATATATATATATATATATATACATATATATATATATATATATATATATATATATATATATATATATATATACATATATATATATATATATATATATATATATATATATATATATATATATATATATATATATATATATATATATATATATATATATCTATATATACATACATATATATATATATATATATATATATATACATATAGATCGATATATATATATATATATACATATATATATATATATATATATTTATATATATATATACATACATATAAATATATATATAAATATATATATAAATATATATATATAAATACATATATATATAAATATATATATATATATAAATATATATATATATATATATATATATTTATTTATATATTGTTAAATAAATCCAAGACCGGATCCCGGTGCCGAAGATGATGATATATATATATATATATATATATATATATATATATATATATATATATATATATATATATATATATATATGTATATATATATATTTTCAAGCATTCCATGTATTGAACGAGATTTCCTAATTTGGATACATTAATTTGTATTCTCTACACATATTTTCGCCCTCACTTTAACCATAGGTAAATTGTTATCACCCTCTTGCCTGTTTAAACTCTTTCTCCCTATAATAATGATGTGGTACGGTCTGCTGACTGCTCTGATTCGACCCGGTGTCAGAGAGGCGCCGTTATAATACAGCCGGTATACCCCTGGCTGCAAACCATCCAATGGGCACGGTGACGCGTAACACCCTGGATTAGGGGTGGTAGATCTGCAACAGTTATTTAGTGGCAATCGGTGGCATCGGTTCGCCTCCCCTGAGAGAAGTATACTATAAAAAAAAAGACAACAAAACAAAAGTCCCACTATATGCTTCTGCTAGCTATCGATGCGTCTCAACTGAAGATTTCTTCAAAAAAAAAAAAAAAAAGAAAAAAAAAATTCCCACAAATGGCGCTTATTCGACTCAAGCCTCGATACTTTCGCATAAAAAATAAAACGAATATTATGCTGACAGAATCGCTAATATTTCAAGTTTTGCCAGGAGACTAATTTTACGAGATTATGTTTTGTATTTGACAATTTCAAAGATAAATTGCTGGTGGGGCCGCCCATCTTTTGTCAAACGGCGAAGAGCTATACATCTTTTTAAAAATGGTTATTTGAGAATTGCGGAGACATATGTGGACACATTTTAAAAGTTAGCTGTTTGAGACTTGTGGAGACATGTGTGCATCTTTTTAAAAATGCTTGCTTGAAACGTGTGGAGACTTATGTGTACGTCTTTTTAAAAAATGGTTGTTTGAGACTTGCGGGGACTTATATGTACGTCTATTTAAAAAAATTTTTAGAAATGGTTCTTTGAGATGTGTGGAAACTTATGTATACATCTTTTTAAGAATAGTTGTTTGAGACTTGTCTTTTTTTAAAATGGTTGTGTGAGACGTATGGAGACTTATGTGTACATCTTTTAAAAACTAGTTTGAGGCTTGTAGATTTCTTGTAAAAAATGGTTGTTCGAGACTTGTAGATACTTATGTATACATCTTTTTAAAAATGGTTGTTTGAGACTAGTGGTACCTTATGTGCACGATATATACATGTTTTTAAAAGCGGTTGTTTGGGACTTACGGAAACTTATGTGTACATCTTTTTAAAAATGGTCTTTGAGACTTGTGGAGACTTATGTGTACATTTTTTTAAAAATAGTTGTTTGAGACTTGTAAATACTTATGTGTGCATCTTTTTAAAAAACTTGTGGAGACTTATATGTGCGTCTTTTTAAAAACGATTATTTGAGACTTGTGGAGACTTATGTGTACATATTTTTTACGACTTGCTGAGACTTATGTGTATATCCTTTTAAATATAGTTGTTTGAGACTTGTAGATATCTTTTTAAAAATGGTTGTTTGAGACTTATGGAGATTTATGTGTAATTATTTTTTAAAGTGGTTGTTTGAGGGTTGTGGAGACTAATGTTTCTTTTAAAACGATTCTTTGAGTGTTGCAGTTCCGCAACATGTATTATATAATTTCACATTATACCATTACGGCAAAACACCATTGGCACTGAACGCTGCCAATGACAACTACCAGATTTATCGGACTGATAACGAGCCCGTTATCAGAAAAATGACATGAAAGAGAACGAAGAATTATTTTTGATACAGTTTTTGTGTTCCGTTTTACTGTTTGACATTCTGTTCAATAAAACATCAATTGAAGTGCTTTCGGCACCTTGCACTGTTCTTACACAGTTTTTTAACGTTGGTTGAATTGAAAGTATACGGTGCCTTCAGCACCTGCTTTTTATGTCTGAACCCTTTTATGTCGAATAAAAGTTAAATTAGTGCATTTTTAAATGTTAATTTGTTTTAATTGATTGCTATTGCTGGGCTATAACGCCAAACTATTTGCTGTGTCCATGGCGACACATTTATTTCGAGATTTGCTCGGCAACAACGCCACAAAGATGTCTATGCTGTCACGTCGAGGAAACTATCTCGACGCAGAACATTGAGACTTGCTGAAGCTTATGTGTACGCCGTTTAAAAATGGTTGTTTGGGACTTCTGGAGAGTTACGTGTACACCTTTTTAAAAATGGTTGCTTGAGACTTACGGAAACTTATTTGTACATCTTTTTAGAAATGGATTTTAAAAACTTGCGGAGACTTTGGTGCACACATTTAAAAAAATGGTTCTTTTTATCATCTTTTTAAAAACGTTTGTTTGAGACTTATCTATCATCTTTTTAAAAATGGTTCTTTGAGACTTGTGGAAACTTATGTGTGCATCTTTTTTAAGAATGGGATAATAGTTGTTGAGACTTGTAGATATCTTTTTAAAAATGGATGTTTGAGTTTTGTGAAGACTTATGTATACATCTTTTTAAAAATGATTGTTTGAGCCTTATGGAGATTTATGTGTAATTATTTTTTAAAGTCATTGTTTGAGGCTTGTGGAGACTAATGTGTACTTTTTTTTTTAAAAAACGATTCTTTAAGACTTGTTGAGACCTATGTGTACACCGTTGAAAAATGGTTGTTTGGGACTTCTGGAGACTTACGTGTACACCTTTTTAAAAGTGGTTGCTTGAGACTTACGGAAACTTATCTGTACATCTTTTTAGAAATGGTTCTTAATAACTTGCGGAGACTTAGGTGCACACAATTTAAAAAAATGGTTCTTTCAGACTAGTGGAGACTTATGTATCATCATCATCATTAGCACTACAACCGGGAACCGGTCTTGGCTTTATTTAGCAAGTCCTGAGGCTTGTTAAATTTTCCATTATGATTTGTTTTTTTCGGGCAAGGTCATTAGTCTAGCGCCAGAGGCTCCGCGACGAGACATCTTTTTAGAAATGGATTTTAAAAAATTGCGGAAACTTTGGTGCACACATTTAAAAAAATGGTTCTTTGATACTTGTGAAGACTTATGTATACATCTTTTTAAAAACGGTTGTTTGAGACTTATATATCATCTTTTTAAAAATGATTGTTTGAGACTTGTGAAGACTTATGTGTACATCATTTTAAAATATCTGTTCATAATTTGCGGAGGGGTATGTCCGGGATCCGGACTTGGCCATATTTAACAAGTCTGAGGCTTGTTAAATTTCCCATAATAATTTGTTTTTACGGGCAAGGTTATTGGGATACAAGTGGGGTTTTTAATGTGTAACAAGATTGTGAGAATCACTTCTTCGAGTTTTTTGCTAAGACGATCAGGGCTTCTCTTTATAAGAGGGACATTATGAAGTTACATTTACAATGGCAATCATTAATACAACAAAAAAGTGACTCAAGCTGGACAATTCGAACTAAGTTAAATCAAATCATGAAATAAGCGGTGAAATAATGGATTTGTATTTCCCCAAACTACTTCCTTATAGGTCATAAACGATATCAAGCTTCATCGCCCAGTTCTACTAGAATGTCCCCTTTGTATAAAGGTTACACCTATTAAAGATTTCATGCTATTGCATTTGGTAAATTATGTCAACTTTTAAAATACACCTCATATATGGAAACCTGACATAATACCTCACAATTCGAATGCCTACTTTATTTGGAGATTATTCCAAATTAAGTCTACACCCGCTTAAACGAGTTAAGTTATAAATTATGACATCTTTTAAGACGCACATGTAGCGCCATTGATTAACATCGCACCTGTCCTGTAGAGCAATGATTCCTCTATAACAAAAACTAGTGAAATGTGGAGGTAGCGTTCAAAAACTAATAAGCATCCCACACATGGCAGTCCCTATGCTAAATTTGGAGCTTCGTCGACTCTACATCAAAAGACCGCGATTCTGACCTCATTTCTAATGGACTAACCACCTTATTTTACGCTTTAAACGTCATGGACTGAGGATTTTCACGCGATTATACGAACTAAAAACCGTTTTCATCACAGTCGCTCCATAAGTTTTCCGGCACCTCTCCTAGTACGTGTTAGAAGGCTACAATTTGTTATTCAAATTATAAACGTATTTTGAGCTAAGAGCTGCGCCATCGAGTACCTGAACAGAGGGTTTTATTACGCAACACAATAACTTAATTCCCTCCGGAGTACCAACAGTCTTTGTGCTGCGTAATTACAGGAAGACTATCGTAATCGCGACTTGTCGAGGCAACGGAAACTAACTGCCTGTGAAAATGCGTTTCTCAATCTTGAGCAAGGCATAGATAACCGGGCAACCGTCAATCTTCATAATTTAGATAAGTCTAGTATTTTTAGCACGCGGTACGTACAATGAAAAAGATACGATTATTATAGCGTGAGGCGCCTCTACAGACTTCACACGCAGACAACTGATTCATAACATAACAAGTTGTTCGGTACTTACCAAAGGTGATCAGAAAAAGTATCCGAATCTTGGGGCTTCTTCGCTGGGAATGGAGTTCACAGGGGACTTCGATGTTATCAGCCTTTTTCTTATCACACACTTAACACTTTAAACTTTTCTTCTTCTTTTTTTTTGCTTTTCTTCTTCAAGTGGGATCCCACTTCGTTCACAGAAAGATCTGCAATCAAAACGAGAAATGAAAAAAGATATGAGAGATTGAAAGAGATAAAAGTATAAAATGTAGACGGAGGATGCGCAAAACCGGTGATCTGCGATGTTTTGTTATTCAGCACAAGTAGACCAGCAAACGGTATTTGTAGCAAAATCGGTAACAGCTATGGAACTAGTTACGCGTACGAAATGGGGATCCCTGACCGGTAATGTTCTGCAGCAGCGATACTGGATTGCAACGGGTTGGATATAGAAGTAAACGCACGCATACGATCATCTGAGCTGGGCGATCGGTGTGTGCGAAAAGATTGATAACAGATTCAACTAATTCCGCATTGAGTCATGCTTCGGGTTTGTCTCCACAGCTTCACAATACGAGTTTAGATGGTTGTCTTAAAATAAGGCAAATAATCGTTTTGTCTTATACGCTGTGGATTTCTCTAAGTTTGGCTTCGTTTTCCTTGAATTTTGAATAGATGAATCATATAGGCAAACCTAGGTTTAAGACGATTGCTATTGTTGGCGGACTAAGAATAGCTCACAGATTTAGTACACATTTTTGGATGGAAAATTGATGTTAGAACAGGTGGCGTGTTTGGTGATCATGTCTCACTCAATCTACGATCATGTAATTGATATTCTCCTTTTTTCTAAATATGCCGTGCTTCACTGGACAGCCTCATATATGAATGACTTAATTATCAACAAGAAATTGTACCTTAGCAGACAAAACCTTACAAGACTCGTAACCGTATCGAATTTATGTCTCACTGTACGAAAATTGTTCATCATCAATCCATAAATCGATCATCATTGAATAATTTGTGGGGAGTGGCTGAATTTTTGACAAAACTGAAATGCAAGTGAATCTATAAGGTGGGCCATACATTTTTGCAAATGTCAACACTTGATTTCTTAAAAACCGTTAAAGGGAGAGGCGCGCGAGTGGCGGGGAATTGTTTATTACGTTGTTGTTGGAATTGTTTATACGTTTACTACGCCCCGCCACTCGCGCGCCCCTCCCTCTAACGGTTTTTAAGAAATCAAGTGTTGCCATTTGCAAAAATGTATGGCCCACCCTATACACGCGCACAGATGTATCCTGTCTAACGCCTTAAACAATAACAAGACTGTTGTTTCCAACTGTGAAATGTACATCCCAAATAATTACTCCAAAATCACTTTTGTTTGCTAGGCATACATTGTTGTTTGGTAGTGAGATTGAAAGGGGTTGATCGCACCTCCGAATGAGTACGACAAACCAAATTTAAGGTGCATCACCAAACGAGTGAATTGGGTTGTGAATAAAAAACAGAAGATCGTTTATAAGGAGTATTCCAGAGAAAGAAAGCTATATAATGTGAATGGGGAAACCTATCAAAAAATGGGGTGAGAGTACAGAGTCCTGGGGAACGCCAGCATTAATTTAATAGAATGCAGATTTGACGCCATCTACAATTCTTTGGATTGAGTGATTGGATACCCCATAGTACAGGATATGACCAAAGAAACTTCTGATTTAGAAATTTAATAAAAAGTAATACAGATACAGATATAATTCAATATCCACCATAAAGCGCGACATTTAATTTCTATTTATTTTCTTTAGTTTACGCAGTTTTAAGGATAATATCGGGAAGATGATATCCATTATTGTCAATCATCATCATCATCGGCACTACAACCGGGATCCGGTCTTGGACTTATTTAGCAAGTGTCGAGGCTTGTTAAATTTTCCAAAATCATTTATTTTTACGGGCAAGGTTATGAGCGTTGCGCCATTATTGTCAGTACACTGCGTTAATCGAACTTCGCAATTTCGTTCAACTCTTTCTAACATATCGATGGGTATGCCATCGACAGTTTGCCGAATGCCAGATTCCGGGAACGCTGTAAACACGTGATTTGATATACTCTAGCAGCGGCCCTAAATTTCGACACCTTTAAAATTTAAAGTGTTATACAATTATTTTACGTAAAATTACAAAATTCACGTCTTCAATAGAGCCACTTATAGCTCTTGGCAATACCATATAAGAACATTCATGAACAAACTCCGAGAATGAAATGTAACAGCAACGAGCTATGTCGATCATTAAGAAATCCCTAAAAATGTCAATAGCGTCGGTTTTTGCTGTTGTTCGTTACATGAATCAGTTGCCTTCGGTCGTAAAATTATCAAATTCACGCCCTAAACAGAGCCACTGCTAGTTCTCGGCGGTATACGAACGTCCATGATCAAACTTCAAGAGCAAAGCTACACCAATCATTTAGAATTCCATAAATGTGTCGATGGCGTCGGTTTTTGTTGTTGTTTATAGTATATGAATCAGTTGGCTTCGGCCAACACATCGCGATGAAGATTTTAGTTGTTGGTGGTGTGAGAAAATGTATTCATCATCATCATCGGCACTACAACCGGGATCCGGTCTGGGCCTTATTTAGCAAGTCCTGAGGCTTGTTAAATTTTCCATAATGATTTGTTTTTTCCGGGCAAGGCTATTAGCCTTGCGCCACGAGAAAATGTATTACATTATTTTTATTGCAAATAAATTAATTCCAGGATCTCCACGACTCTCATTCGTATAGGTTGTATAACATATTGTGACGCATATGACAATCAGTACTGGAATCTTCGAGAAAGTCCGAAACAAAGTACTAGATTATTTTAGGAAGTACTGGAAAACTGGAATAGAACATTCAAGACTATGGAACGGACGGAAACGATAAGTCTCGAGTAAGAAGTAGAAAGTGAAGCAAGCGATAAGTGCGGTAGTAAGGAGTCATAAGTAAGAAGTAAGCAGTGAAATACGCGATAAGTACGGAAGCGATAAGAAAAGAAATCGTTGTGTACGGTAAAAGTAATGATTGTTATTACGGACTAATAAAGTGTTATATTAATTCAAAAATCAATTTAACGGCTCTTATTTATTCAAAAATAATTAATCCAGCGAACCCTAAGCTCGCTACAATTGGTGTCAGAAGTGGGATTAATTATTGGTGAAATAAATAAGTCTGTGGAAGTGTATTGTGACGATGGCAGATCGACATTCGGAGAAGAGTTCGCAACCGTTGGACATTTCGGAGATGTTCAGGATTATGATGGCAAAATTGGACGCACACGCTACAGATGTTAATGCAAAATTCGACACCGTAAATTCAAAATTGGATGCGCAAGCTGCAAAATTGGGTGCGCGAGCTGTAAAATTAGACGCGCAAGCTGCAGAGTTTAAGGCAAAATTGGATGCCCAAAGGCAGTGTATGAAAGAATTCTGGGACTCGGAAGCGGAAGAAGCTGAGGATGAAGACGAATTGGAGCCACATGAAATGAAGAAACTCAGGAAGAGCAAAGCTATGGCCGACAGCAGTGAGGAAGAGGAGGAAAATGACGATGATGTGTTACGTGAAGAACTGAAGGATTTCATCGATGATAACCCGATTGAAGAGGACGGCAGTGATGATGAAGACACTGATGCTTCAGGCCGTTCCCTGAAACGGATTTACAATGATGATGACGAGTTGGACGACCGACTGGAAGACGACGACTGTGACCTTATTGAAGAGAATCTTGGTTTGAAAGTCGAAGGCAGAAAGCGTTCCAAGCGTCTGCGTCGTACACAGGACGAAGAAAGTGATGGAGAGGAAGACGACGACTGTGACCTTATTGAAGAGAATCTTGGTTTGAAAGTCGAAGGCAGAAAGCGTTCCAAGTGTCTGCGTCGTACACAGGATAAGGAAAGTGATGGAGAGGAACAGCACGTCGATGAAGGTTCAGCACGCGAGGCTATAGACGAACAGCTATTCGACGACGAAGACTATGTTGAACGCCGCTCTGAACGCAGTCACAGGGAAACTGAGGCGGCAAAACATTTCAATGATGAATTGGAAAGGGGTCACTTTACTGATTTGGACAATGAAATCCGTAAAACAGATATTCCTGAGCGAATGCAATTGCGCGAAGTTCCGGTTACGCCTGTTCCAGAGGGACCCAATGAACTACAAGATGAAGCTGAATGGATTTACAAACATGCGTTTTGTAAATCAACTGTTTCCGACCAGGAGAGATCAACGGATGTTGGAGGTCGAGACCGCTATTGTAAGCCACCACATATGGGGGGAAAGATCAAGCAAGCCCTAGATTGTAGGCGTAATCAACAGCTAGACGTGCCGTTCATTGCGTTCTATAGAGAAGAACACGTGAAAGCAGAAATAATGTGCGACGATCTATGGAAAGTCTATTACTACGACGCACGATGGTGTTTACTGTCAGCTCCAAAGAACAAACCTCTTCAGTTATTTGAAAAGATGCGGAACTACCAGTTGGATACGGTTATGAAATCGACAGATGCTCCAATACCAGATGATATGCGTGTAAGTAAAGATGAAGATCTAGACCGCTTACGTGATGTGCAAACCCCAGAAGAGCTTAAGGGCGTGCACATGCATTTTCTCTTATACTATTCGCATGAGATCCCTAAAATGCAAGAGGAATTCCGTCGTCAGGAAAAGGAAAAATGGCGGCAGGCTAGAGCTGACGCGAAAAGGAGAGCAGTAGAAAATTTGGAAGAAGGTCAAGAACTTCCACCGCCGAACGCCAAGATGAAAGTGGTGCATCGTGACCGACTGGCGACTTTTGTTAACCCAGGAGATCAGTGAACTTAGTTCGGGACGAACTAATCTAGGCGGAGGGTAGTGTCACGCATATGACAATCAGTACTGGAATCTTCGAGAAAGTCCGAAACAAAGTACTAGATTATTTTAGGAAGTACTGGAAAACTGGAATAGAACATTCAAGACTATGGAACGGACGGAAACGATAAGTCTCGAGTAAGAAGTAGAAAGTGAAGCAAGCGATAAGTGCGGTAGTAAGGAGTCATAAGTAAGAAGTAAGCAGTGAAATACGCGATAAGTACGGAAGCGATAAGAAAAGAAATCGTTGTGTACGGTAAAAGTAACGATTGTTATTACGGACTAATAAAGTGTTATATTAATTCAAAAATCAATTTAACGGCTCTTATTTATTCAAAAATAATTAATCCAGCGAACCCTAAGCTCGCTACAATATATATATATATATAAAGAACAAATTGGTGATCTCATACCGACAAATAATTGCCATGAGCGTTTAGAAATTTCTTTGGTGTTTATAAAGCTCTTATTGGACACTCGATTTATTTGCGCTCACAAAACCTAAAAACTTTCATTGATGATGAACTACGGACAACATGCTCTGTCTGAAGGGAAACACGGCATAGTAGGAAGAACGGTCCATGCCGTCCAGGTAAGAGTGGTGCCTCAGGACGGAAATACAACGGGATGCACCACTAGGGACATGGTGGCTTCAAATGTCCCAAATTCGAAAGCCTAGCTGTCAAAAAGATATGGGAGCTGTCCGAGGAAACAATGCTCGGCTTCAAAGGCCTACCCAAGAAGATCAATCTACAAGACGCCAGCATGCCAGCGTGCAAAATATCACCGCACCGTTCTCTATTCCGACACGACACTCTGATCAAATGAGGAACTTGACGACGAATCAAAGGACCACAGAGGGGATTGAAAATGATGCCAGTGGAACGTTACAGTCCGAAAACTCGACCACAGGGTTGGTTTCTCTTGATGAGGAATCCACTATCCCACCGCTAGTCAAAAAGAGTGGTACAGAAAGCAGACCATAAGCATTTTTTCTGGAGACAATCGCTGTACAAAGCGTTACGAAGGGTGACCCACAGACGGTCCAAGTAAAGATCAAAGGAACGACAAAAGATCAATTGAAGTAAAACGATCGACAACGTGAAACTCTCCAAACAAAAGGTAAAAGAGATGATGAGCGAGGTATTGAAAATCAACTAATCTACATCTGAGAAGAATCGAAATTGGCCTTAGAATAAGGCAACTGGTGGTTTAAAGCCATAGAAGGATTAAAGAAAGGAGAAGCATCCAGTCAGAAACAAAGGTAAGCCAGAAGCATAAATTGGGCAACAATATTTATATTAACTAAGCTTGGATTAAGCCGAATAATAAAAACTACAATATAACAAGAAGAGATAGACCCCAGTCCACACAAGGAGGCAGTGTGGCACTCCTAATTAAAACAAGTCTTCGATATAAGGTCCTTTACAACAAAGAAGTGCACAACTTTCAAGTGGTGGAAGCTTGCTTAATAGATATCCCTCTTCAAAGTCAGAGGCATTTATACGCGGTGTCACTATATGCTCCTCAAGCTCTACACGGCACACAGTTCATCAACCAACTAAATACGCTTCTCCATAGTCTTAGGCTGCAATCGAAAAGCAACTATTTCTTCCTAGCAGGCGATATCAATGGTAAACATGCTACTTGGGGCACCTTAATCTCCTACGCAAGAGGCAATACTTATTCAAATGGTGGCAAGCAAATATCATCGAACACAATCTTTTTGAACAATTGGAGGTTGTAAAGCTCCAGAAACACTATAACGGAACGAGTTCGGATATGATCCGCAAGAGTAAATATGACGCGTTTTGCACCTTAAGAGATGGATGATATAACAACCCATGGGGTAACGCCCACGGGATTGACATGAAAAGACTACACAACAACATTAGGTCAATGCAAAATTGTGAAAGTGATATGGTCAGAGTCGTTGCTGTCCTCTTCCCGCAGTGTGATGAGGTGATGAAAGTATAGCGTTTGCGACGATAAAGAAAAACGTCGTTTTCTTTCGGTTTACCGGAACACCTGCGGGTCCTTGCAAAAGGGGTAAAAGGTACGCGAATGGACAAAGGCAGGTAGTAAGCGGTCAAAATTTGGCAAGTGAGTTGCGGGCATCGTTCTGCTCAAAAAGATACGACAAATAAAAAGATATTTAAAAGAAAGCAAGAGACCTTTTTTTCTCGATTCAACAACAGTTGGCACTCTTCCTTCAATCGCGAGGAAGCACGCTTCGCGGCGGTGCCAATCAACAACGCCTTCAGCAACTAGCAAGCGGTTCGAAGAGGAGAGATCACTTAACACAGAAAGAACTACCGTGAGTATATAGCGTTTGGGATGATAGTGAAGAACGTGTGATTCGAACTGGCGCTATGACAGTTAGAATCACCAAAAATTAAACCAATGCGTAACACACCAGGTATATTCAACTGATGTGAATTGTTATGTTATCGCTATGGTATACGGCTCTGGTGCATTTTTTTATTCGATTTTCGTTCGGTGTTCTTCACTATTTGCTTGTGTATTGTGTGTGTATCTGTTAGAAACGCCACAAGTACCCAATAGCCTGGTTTAAATATATATATTTTGTTTGACAACACTTGGCAGAAGCATTGGAACGCATCAATGCACGTCCTCCGGTATCTACAGGGTCCCAAAAGTACTGGGGTTGTGTATAGGAAGACATCACAGGATCTATACGAATTTGCTGATGCCAGTTGGGCAAGCGCTTACAACGATTGGAAGTCCCAAAGCGGATATGCTTTTGCCTACGGAAGAGGAACCGTCCTCTGAGGCTCAAAGAAACAGAGGATTGTGACCGCATCAAGCACAAAGGTGGAATACGTAAATATCAGCTCTGTTGCAAAAGTAGTTGCATTTCCAGGGAACTTGCTAGAAGAACTTGGACTAAATCAAGGACCAGTAACAATTTGGACAGACAATCGCAGGCGATTGCAAGTGATTTGAGCATCCAAGGGTGACATCAAAACATCTTGGTATGATGTATTATTTGTTCAAGGAGGCGGTCGGAGATGGGACGATCAAGTTGGGATTTATTGCTTCAGAACAAATGCCAGCGAACGCTTTAACAAAGTCAATGGGATTACCAGCTCACATGAGATGTGTTCAAACGTTTAGGGATGTGTTTTTTGGACTAAATCAAAACAACAGATTGTGGAATTGACAAGGGGTATTGTGTATGTATTGTGTACACTCCTTTATCGTCTCTGGGCGGATTCATTTCGACAAATCTTTTTTTTTTTTGCCCTCCCGTCGGTGGTAGATGGAACCGCCAGTTAGCTGTTAGATCTACTTCAATTCCTTTTTCTTTTCCTACTGATAAGTAAATACTGTGAGCGTCAAAAGGAAGTGTACAGCATTGAACTGCATTTTTACAACCCTTTTAAAGCAAGGGGGTTCGATCTTTTAGTAAAATATTTATGTTATTTTTTAAGGTGGTTTATTTTCAATGAATTGCCATATAAAACTTAACAGAAAATAATGAAGTAAAAATACAATAAAAAAATAAAAAAAAATATTTCAGTTTTAAAGCGTCAAAAAAAAGTGTACATTATTCAATTAAAGTAAAAAACTTAAAACTAGTACTTTGTCTGCTTCCCTTTCGCCTTTAAAACAGCATCAATGCGTCTGGGCATTGACTCTACTAGCTTCCTTGTCAATTCGGTTGCGATTATTTGCCGCTCTTCAACTAGAATTGACTTTAGTGACTCTCTGTCTGAAATGTTCCTCTTTCGGATCTGCTTATCCAGATACTCCCACAAATGCTCGATGGGGTTTAAGTCTGGCGATTGCGGAGGGTGGTCCAGTTGCTTAGGTGTACGGTAAAATAACCATTCCTTGACTATTTTCTTGTTCAAATTCAGTTTTTTTTCGTTCTCCATATTTTTGGTGGTTTTATTGAACTAAAAATCTCAAATTTGCTCTCGTCACTAAAGAAAACATTTTCCCAGAATGAAGAACTTTCTTTTTGATACTTCTTGGCAAAAAGAAGTCTTCGCTTCTGATTTTTGATATGGAGAACGAAAAAATTTAAATTCAACAATTAAGCACGGAGGCGGTTCGGTAATGGTCTGGGGATGTATGGCGTCATCTGGAGTTGGGAACCTCGTCTTTATTGACAGTACAATGAGAAAAGAAGATTATCTTAATATTTTAAGAGACAATTTGCCAAGTAGTGTTGCGAAACTGGGTTTAAGGGATTCATGGGTCTTCCAACAAGACAACGACCCTAAGCACACATCGAAAATAGTCAAGGAATGGTTATTTTACCGTACACCTAAGCAACTGGACCACCCTCCGCAATCGCCAGACTTAAACTCCATCGAGCATTTGTGGGAGTAAGCTGTCTGGATAAGCAGATCCGAAAGAGGAACAGTTCAGACAGAGAGTCACTAAAGTCAATTCTAGTTGAAGAGATGCAAAAAATCCCAACCGAATTGACAAGGAAGCTAGTAGAGTCAATGCCCAGACGCATTGATGCTGTTTTAAAGGCGAAAGGGAAGCACACAAAGTACTAGTTTTAAGTTTTTTACTTTAATTGAATAATGTACACTTTTTTTTGACGCTTTAAAACTGAAGTATTTTTTTAAATTTTTTAATTGTATTTTCGCTTCATTATTTTCTGTTAAGTTTTATATGGCAATTCATTGAAAATAAACTACCTTAAAAAATAACATAAATATTTTACTAAAAGATCGAACCCCCTTGCTTTAACCGGGTTGTAAAAAGGCAGTTCAATGCTGTACACTTTCTTTTGACGCTCACAGTATGTGTCCTTCTGCTGTTTAATAAAGAAACTTTTAACCCAAAAGTAATCCCTTTTTTCATGGGCATCTCAACCAATATATTTTAAAAAGGTATAAAAACACAATAAATAAGAAAATGAATGGTATACAAAAACTTGATACTTCAAGCAGCTTCTACCTGTGTTTCTGGAAAATGATCACTTCTATTGAAAAAACACATGTATTCTACATAAAATACGCACTTTTACAAGACCTACAATTCTTGCCTTGCACAATTCTCGGAATATTTAATAATATACTTGCTGAAATAAATGCAAAACACGTAACCCCTTGCACTCGGGCGGCGCCAACATGGCGCCGGCCGATTTGAAGTGTCAACTAACATTTATCAAATTGTGTTGTTTTAGATATAAAAATAAATAAATTGGTGAAATTTTATATATTGTTTACAATTGTTTGTTTATAAATGGTTTTAAAATAGTTGTGAAATGTTTCCCTAAGTTGGCGGAAATCGTCTCGAGTTGCTGGTTCACGCATGCGAAAAAGGCCTCGACTGGAAAGGGTTAATTTGTATGTTTTTTTTAATAGTTTTCATTAAATTTGCCAATTTTCACCATCATGTGCGTAGTCAACGTTTCAGAATACGTAGCTTCAAAGAGTTCGGAGGTAAATATCAAACGGAAGTTCGCCTACAGACTCACTCTTACTTTCCTCAAAGATAACCTTCAATTATAAATGAAACAGGATATTCACCATAACGTGGTCGTCTCATCCCGGTTGTCTTCTTATTGACCCACTTACCACGTACATGTTTTTAATGTCCAAAATGGGAAAAGGTATTGAATCAACCTGATTGAGGCTTTTCCTGTAAATCTAAGGATCCCACTGTACAGACAATAAATATAAATTGGAAGCGAACCCCCCTTTCAGCAGAATTCTGGGCGACTATTCTAACCCCTCATCAATTCGCCCAGAAACATAGACGATCTAGATGTTCGGAAAAAGGTGCGAGGAAACAGCAACTTCACCAACCCGCAGAACCTAGACTATTTAATCAACGCTCGAGGAAATTCACGACCGACAGACAGAACAAGAAGGATCACACATTTGTTGGTCTAAGGTAAACAAACTCTCGAGTCCAAGGATTAGGTAGCCAAAGTCGCCCTTAAAACCGTCAAAAACCTTATCGCAGCCGGGTGTGAATTGACGCGTCACACTACCAAGCGGGCAACAATTCACACTCGGGTTCTTGGGAATTGCTGTGGTTTTGCTACAAATATCTGCATCTGCTCGTCGCATCTTCAAATTTGCATTTTCGTTTTGTTCCTTTTCAAAGGGATTTTACATCTATTCACTTTTATGCAAATTTGGAACTTAAATTGATTAGTGGCAACAATGGCAAGAAAGAGCTTACTATTCAAAAATTCACCGCTACACTGTTGGTTGAGGAAAAAACACACGCGATTATTGCAGCTAAATTACGTTGCGATAGAGCACACAATGATTCACACATCAATTTGCTGATAGACACGATTAATTGAACACCTTGTAAACAATTAGAACGTGGCGAGATAACTTCGCGAGTTCGATTGGAAATACGATAAAAACCGACACACTACTATTCTTACCGGCGTTTAACAAACAACTGAGTGCACTCGAGAGCGTAGCTTACATAGAGATCAAAGCTACTCGCGAGGAACTTGTTGCTTGAACTCTACTGCTGGAGAGACCATCGAACAGTGAGTGAAATAAGCTGGCTGCTGCAACATTGAGTCCAAGATTCTACATAAGCTGGCGCTTGGCAACAAATGTTTAGTCGGCGAAGAGGTTGATAAGCACTGAATTGGTAAACAGTTAGAGTGGAAATTGAGTGGATCAGTGATATCGAATTCTACTTATTGGTGGAAAAGTGGGAAAACCATTTAAAAAGTTTATAAAATTGTCCAACTGAATGAGAAAATTTCTTTGGAAATTTTTTAAAAATATATAGATACTTGTTATCACTGAGGAACCTAGTGACCATTTAACACTCCAAGCAACACAATGGCTGGAAGACAGTGCAGCTCAAGTAAACGCTGCTACTACATCAGTTTTTTTTTACAAACACGCGCAGTTTGCCCTTCTGTCATCTTCTTAAATGTCAAAACCTAGTACAGGCTTTTGTTGGTTTCAGTAGAAAGGTGGAAATCTTCAAAAGATACTCCTGGACTGATCAGATATCAGCTTTTCTACAAACACGCTCCACTTGCGGTTCTATTATCTCCTTAGATGCCAAAACCCAGTATAACAGGTCAATTGAAAAGTCCCTGGTCTGACACATAAATGGCGGCACTAGAATTAGTTAGCCCTAACCTTCAAAAGACGCGTGTATAAATTTGACAGATGTCGGATCATTAGTTTGTGAATTATAGTATTTTGAGTAAAGCAACTTCTGTTATTGTGAAAAAAATGGATAAAAAGGAATTTCGCGTGTTGATAAAATATTGCTTTTTGAAGGGAAAAAATACAGTTGAAGCAAAAACTTGGCTTGATGACGAGTTTCCAGACACCGCCCCAGGAAAATCAACCATCAAGGATTGGTATGCTAAGTTTAGACGTGGTGAAATGAGCACCGAAGACGGTAAACGCAGTGGACGCCCAAAAGAGGTTGTTACCGACGAAAACATTAGAAAAATCCACAAAATGATTTTGAATGACCGTAAATTGAAATTGAATGAAATAGCAGGCACTCTAAAGATATCAACTGAACGTGTACATCATATCATTCACGAATATTTGGGTATCAGAAAGCTCTGTGCAAAGTGGGTGCCGCGTGAGCTCACTTTTGACCAAAAACAACGACGAGTTGATGATTCGGAGCAGTGTTTGGAGATGATCAAGTGTAATAAACCCGAGTTTTCGCGTCGATATGTGACAATGGATGAAACATGGCTCCATCATTTCACTCCGAAGTCCAATCGACAGTCATCCGAGTGGACTGCACACGATGAACCCGCCCCAAAGCGTGGAAAAACGCAACAGTCGGCTGGCAAGGTTATGGCGTCTGTATTTTGGGATGCGCGCGGAATAATTTTCATTGACTATCTTGAAAAAGGAAGGACCATCAACAGCGACTATTACAAAGCGTTATTGCGCCGTTTGAAGGACGAAATCGCAGAAAAACGACCACATTTGAAGAAAAAGAAAGTGCTGCTTCACCAAGACAATGCACCGTGTCACAAGTCAGTGAAAACGATGGCAAAAATTCAAAACCGAATCGCTTCCGCATCCACCGTATTCTCCAGATCTGGCCACCAGCGACTATTTCCTGTTCTCAGATCTCAAAAGAATGCTGGCTGGGAGGAAATTTTCGTCGAATGAAGAGGTGATCGCCGAAACTGAGACCTATTTTCAAGCAAAGGACAAATCGTACTACAAAAAGGTATCGAAAAGTTGGAGGGTCACTATAATCAGTGTATCACCCTCGAATGCAATCATGTTGAATAAAAAAAACGAGTTTTGCCAAAAAAATGTGTTTTACTATGGAAGGCCGGGGACTTCTCAATTGACCTGTTACGTTGTTTTTTTTTGGTTTCGGTAGGAAGGTAGAAACCTTCGCCTGGACCGATCCCGAGGCATGCCGGATTTTAACCGACTCAAACCACCTCCCGCGAGCACATATTCCGGTTGTTCCTTGCGGAACAAAATTTGTGCCCTATGAGTACGTTAGAATATACACACATCTAGGCCGGTTTGTCGTAAGATGCGACTAAAGCCCGAGTGATAGGTGGGGTCCCAATGTCCTGTCGCCCGGTGAAATACCACCCCATCAAGCTGTCATTTTTTTTTTCATTTTTATATCATTTTTTATTTCTTCCTATTATTATAATTTACTTACTCGCTAGACAAAAATGATTAAACACTAGCTTATGTTATCCTATTTCTTAACTTACTGGTCCCTTGCGGACTCTCTAACTTACATGTATATGCTTAAAGCATGAAAATTTGTCTTTCGACATTATGATTATTTTGTTTACATGCATTTTTAGGGAACTTAATTAGATACAAAGAAAATAAGGAACAGTAAAAACTTCGTTTTTGTTATTGTTTTTACCTTATCATCATCATCGGCACTACAACCGGGAGCCGGTCTTGGCCTTAGTTAGCAAGTCCTGAGGCTTGTTAAATTCTCCATTATGATTTGTTTTTTTTCCGAGCAAGGTCATTAGTCTTGCGCCAGAGGCTCCCCGACGGGACATCTTTTTTAGAAAAACTTGCGGAGACGTTGGTGCACACATTTAAAAAAATGGTTCTTTGAGACTTGTGAAGACTTATGTATACATCTTTTTGAAAACGGTTGTTTTTACCTTATATCTAACTTAAATACAAAATAATTTTTATTTTTTTTTATTTGTTAACCTTAACTCTATCCTAAACCTACCATCAAGACTAAATCTAAGACTAAATCTTCGAAATGCCAAATCTATGTTAGCTTTCCGTTGTTTGATGGGCTTTTTTAAATATTATTATTATTATTACTTTCCTTTTTTTGCCAGTTTTATAAGGAAACAGGTTTTTAATTGCCACTCAGCCACCAATATCTTCGGTGTTGCTTATTCGTGTCTTTTCGGTCTTTCTGTGATACTGCCGTACTGAACTGCAGGCGCTCTTCATCTGTGTGCGCAACCTCTCGATTATAACATATTCGTTTATCTATACCCGACCGACGCACGTGATAAATCAACGGTATAGCGGATTCATTTTGTATGAGGCCGTTCATGTCAAGACTAAGGAATGCTTCTGGTGGAATAAAGCCATTGCGACGTACCCCCTCATAATACATATTGTTTAGATAATATTCACCAAAAATTAAATCGTTCGGCCAGCTCATTGATCTCGCAAGATGCCCTCAGATCAGCTTGATCATAAAGTTATCCACTCTGTTTATATTGGCCCCACTGTACAACGTTTCATTGGGAGAGTATTTTTTGTGATCGGATTCAGGAGTCCGATGTAAGCTAAGACACGTCCTGAGGCATTGCCTCTCAAAAATCCGAATCTTTTCCATTAAGCCAGGTCCCACATTAAACCACACTGGACATCCATATATGATCATCGGTCTGATGAGAGCCATGTAGCATATAATTTTAACTCTGCTGTCAAGTTGACTACTATGAAACAGTCTTCCTGTCATAGCATAAGCTTTCTTTGCCCTGACCAGCGCAGCCTCCACATGTTTGTTAAAATATAGATACTGATCCAGCCAGATGCCTAAGTATTTGACTACGTTTTTGGTTTCCTGTGTTTGTTGGTGTGGTCCCATAATAGCTAGCTTTCGCCAGATTTTCGTGGTGTCTCTCGTAGCTTCAGCCAGTGGAGTTCTAAAAAGGATGGTTTCACACTTCTGGAAATTGATTTTGAGTTTCCAGTTGTCCCAGTATCGCTGAACATCATTGAATTCGTCTTGTAATAATCCGTTAATGATTTCAATTTTTGATGCTGTTCTATATATTATCATATCGTCTGCATACGCAATAGCCAGATGAAGAGACCTTATCAGTTCGCTAGTGTAAATATTAAAAAAGATCGGAGATAACACCGCTCCCTGTTGCTGACCGTTTTTTATTTTGTAAGTAATGTAGGAGGTCACAGTGCCACTTTTGACGACGAATTTCCTTTCATTCAACATGTCGTATAGCATTGTAGCGAGCTTAGGGTTCGCTGGATTAATTATTTTAAAATAAATAATAGCCGTTAAATCGACTTTGAATTAATGTGACACTTTATTAGTCCGTTAATAACAACCGTTACTTTTTACCGTACACATAACGATTTCTTCGCTTATCGCTTCCGTAATTATCGCGTATTTTACTTCTTCACTGCTTACTCATTACCTATTAATTCCGCACTTATGGCTTGCTTCACTTTCTACTTCTTACTCATCTCCACGATCTGTGTGCGACGTATTTATACCGTTCCCTCATTCTGATTCGGTGTTTCGTTTCCGTCCGTTCCATAATCTCGACTTTTCTATTCCAGTTTTCCAGTACTTCCTAAAATAATCTAGTACTTTGTTTCGGACTTTCTCGAAGATTTCAGTACTGATTGTCATATGCGTCACACTACCCTCTGCCTAGATTAATTCGTCCCGAACTAAGTTCACTGGTCTCTCGGGCCAACAAAAGCCACCAGTCGATCGCGATGCACCACTTTCATCCTGGTGTTCGGCGGTGGAAGTTCTTGACCTTCTTCCAAATTTTCTACTGCTCTCCTTTTCGCGTCAGCTCCAGCCTGCCGCCATTCTTTCTTTTCCTGACGACGGAATTCCTCTTGCGTTTTAGGGATCTCATGCGAATAGTATAAGAGAAAATGCATCTGCACACCCTTAAGCTCTTCTGGAGTTTGCACATCACGTAAGCGGTCTAGATCTTCATCTTTAATTACACACATATCATCTGGTATTGGAGCATCTGTCGATTTCATAACCGTATCCAACTGGCAGTTCCGCATCTTTTCAAATAACTGGAGCGGTTTGTTCTTTGGAGCTGACAGTAAACACCAACGTGCGTCGTAGTAATAGACTTTCCATAGATCGTCGCACGTTAATCCTGGTTTCACGTGTTCTTCTCCATAGAACGCAATGAACGGCACCTCTAGCCGTTGATTACGCCTACAATCTAGGGCTTGCTTGGTCTTTCCCCCCGTATGTGGTGGCTTACAATAGCGGTCTCGACCTCCACCATCCGTTGATCTCTCTTGTTCGGAAACAGTTGATTTACAAAACGCATGCTTTTAAATCCATTCAGCTTCATCTTGTAGTTCATTGGGTCCCTCTGGAACAGGCGTAACCCGAACTTCGCGCAATTGCATTCGCTCAGGAATATCTGCTTTACGGATTTCATTGTCCAAATCCGTAAAGTGACCCCTTTCCAATTCATCATTGAAATGTTTTGCCGCCTCAGTTTCCCTGTGACCACGTTCAGTGCGGCGTTCAACATCGTCTTCGTCGTCGAATAGCTGTTCGTCTATAGCCTCACGTGCTGAACCTTCATCGACGTGCTGTTCCTCTCCATCACTTTCCTTATCCTGTGTACGACGCAGACACTTGGAACGCTTTCTGCCTTCGACTTTCAAACCAAGATTCTCTTCAATAAGGTCACAGTCGTCGTCTTCCTCTCCATCACTTTCTTCGTCCTGTGTACGACGCAGACGCTTGGAACGCTTTCTGCCTTCGACTTTCAAACCAAGATTCTCTTCAATAAGGTCACAGTCGTCGTCTTCCAGTCGGTCGTCCAACTCGTCATCATCATTGTAAATCCGTTTCAGGGAACGGCCTGAAGCATCAGTGTCTTCATCATCACTGCCGTCCTCTTCAATCGGGTTATCATCGATGAAATCCTTCAGTTCTTCACGTAACACATCATCGTCATTTTCCTCCTCTTCCTCACTGCTGTCGGCCATAGCTTTGCTCTTCCTGAGTTTCTTCATTTCATGTGGCTCCAATTCCTCTTCATCCTCAGCTTCTTCCGCTTCCGAGTCCCAGAATTCTTTCATACACTGCCTTTGGGCATCCAATTTTGCCTTAAACTCTGCAGCTCGCGCGTCCAATTTTGCATTAACGTTTGTAGCTCGCGCATCCAATTTTGCAGCTAGCGCATCTAATTTTTCATTAACGTTTGTAGCTCGCGCATCCAATTTTTCAGCTCGCGCATCCAATTTTGAGTTAATATCGATAGCTTGCGCGTCCAATTTTGCCATCATAATCCTGAACATCTCCGAAATGTCCAACGATTGCGAACTCTTCTCCGAATGTCGATCTGCCATCGTCACAATACACTTCCACAGACTTATTTAGTTCACCAATAATTAATCCCACTTCTAACACCAATTGTAGCGAGCTTAGGGTTCGCTGGATTAATTATTTTAAAATAAATAAGAGCCGTTAAATCGATTTAGAATTAATGTGACACTTTATTAGTCCGTTAATAACAACCGTTACTTTTTACCGTACACAACGATTTCTTCGCTTATCGCTTCCGTAATTATCGCGTATTTTACTTCTTCACTGCTTACTCATTACCTATTACTTCCGCACTTATGGCTTGCTTCACTTTCTACTTCTTACTCATCTCCACGATTTTTTTTTTTTTAAACTGTATTTATTAACCATAATTAGAATTTGTACATTTAAGTAATACAGTGACGAAGGGGAAGACGAAACCCTACTCATCTCCACGATCTGTGTGCGACGTATTTATACCGTTCCCTCATTCTGATTCGGTGTTTCGTTTCCGTCCGTTCCATAATCTCGACTTTTCTATTCCAGTTTTCCAGTATTTCCTAAAATAATCTAGTACTTTGTTTCTGACTTTCTCGAAGATTCCAGTACTGATTGTCATATGCGTCACAGCATATATAGTAGTGGTTTATGAATGCCTAGTCTCATTAGCTTGTAGTATAACCCTTCTAGCCAAACGGTGTAGAAGGCCCACTCCAGGTCAATCAAACAGGCACCCGTGCATGTTTCAGATTTTTATGCCACTGAGTGTCTGAAACCAGTTTAGCTGCGGCATGTGTGGTTTCATGACCAGCTTTAAAACCAAACTGCTTATTAGGAATAATATTATTGTCCTCAACCCATTTAAGTAGATCCTTGTTTAGAACCTTTTCGAATACTTTACTGATACTCGGTAACAAACTGATCGATCGCAGATTTTTTGGGTTTGTTCTGTCTTTCCCTTTTTTTGGTAACGGTTGGATGATGGCCGTTTTCCAACGTACTGGATAGTGTGCGTTGTTCAGAGCGTTGTTAAACAAGACTGTATATATATCAATTACGATTGGAGGAAGATGTTTGAGTACGATATTGGGTACTCCATCGAATCCCACTGATTTTTTGTTTCTTAATGATGCAAAGACGCCATGGATGTCTTCACTAGTGATCAAAAGGCTGTTGGCGCTTTCGACAGTGATCTCGGCGTTTGTCGTATTTTCATTATTGAATTCGATAAAACCATGGTTTTCTGCTCACCACTGTGAAATGTCATTTCGAAGATGACGATAATTCAGTAAGCCATGGTTGCGGCGAATTACTTCATCTGGCTGACGGCCCCTACAACATTCACTTTTTCCAAGGATCTTCAAACACAAAAACTTCGTCATTTAGGATGGCGTTGTTTGTGTCTATGCCTATATTTGTCAGCATTCGTTGGTTTGCGTCAGTTCGTGGTATTTGGAGACACTGAATCTCGTTTTCATTACTCCGTCTAAATATTTTATTAATTTGCGGGAACATACTAGGGTTGTTGGATTTTACCGCCCGAACTTTGTTGTTCCAATACAAATTTGCTGATAACCTATAGTTGGCTTTTATCAGCTGTTGGAGATTCTTTAATCTGGACTTCAGTGATATTATCTACTGGTCGAGCCTGTCAGTAAATCATCTGTAGCGCTGTTTTAGTTGAGACAGAAGTCTACTTATTCTTCTGTGGAGTGCGTTGATTGTGGCGTTTCGGTACATGTTCATGTTGTCCGTAGGTGTGGTTTTTAGTATTGTGTTGTCCATAGTTTGTTTTATAGTTTCGTCCATTTTTTGCATGTATTTGTCGATGTCATCGTTGGATATGTTTCTGTTGGTCGGAGGGTTAATATCTTTTAAGCGAATTTCTCTTATTAGGGTTCTCGTGAAACGCGTCCATCGCATACCCCCATAGTTATAGGGTTGCGGTATCATACTTTCACCGAGTTCCACAACTTCGCTTGGTGTTTTTATCACGATTGACAATGCACAATGGTCGCTGTCATACTCAATTGTGCGTAGGCAGTTTATATTTTGTCTGTTAGTATGCGTATGTTTAAGTCGTGTGTCAATAAGCATAATATCTAGGAACGATCCCCCTCTGGGGAAAGAAGGATATTCCGTAGCTAGCAGGTCAGCCTTATATTCAATGTGATGTTGATCTAGCCAACCTGCTAGTTGATTTCCTCTCGTGTTGGATATGCTATTTCCCCAGTTTGGGTGTTTAGCATTCAAATCGCCACCTACGATGTAATAGTTCCCTTCCGAGTAATGTTGTAAGCATTGGAAAAGAGTCTCTATGTGTATATGAGTCTCCACTATGCTCATCAGGCTGTACGCTCCGTGGAATGGTCGGAGAAATCCCTGGCCACCGTTCGGAGGTTGGCTGATGGATCGGTTCGAAAAATGGTTGGATTAGGTGGTAAATAAGTCCCAAGGTAAGTAACCACTGTGGGGGTTCTTTAAAGCCCTCCCTAAGAACCACCCGCTTCCCTAAGTCAATCTGCCCTTCCCTCACTCCACAAGCCACTATACTTACCTGCAATCGACCAGCGTAAGCAATCTTTCAGTAGCTTTCACCTGAAAGTAAAACCTCACCGATGGCATGCATAACATTGAATGTTTCTGGTTCATAACACATGAACCATTTCATATCCCCTATCGGCTCAGCTTGTCACCAATAAACGATAAACACACGCTGGCCAGCGTATTGTGGACACAGCTGCAGCCGATATTCTTCCTACTGTCCATAATTGAACCATTGCTTCCATACCATTAGGTTCCCAACAGTTGAGACCAATTCCCTATTATCGGCTATGTACCGATCATGGGATTTGGACACCAATATGATTAACGTTTAGACAATCATACCCATGAGCATGCCTCATGATGCTCCGGCCTGTAAACCAAACAAATACACAGTAGCATCACTGCGTTTACGCTATTTACCAACCGCTGGTCCATGGCCACCCTGGGCGAAACGTACGCTTGCACATCTGCGAGGCTAATTCCTCGCCATTGTGCGCTGTCATGTAAACAAAACCCAAATCTTCCGTTGACCTATCGTCACCGAAGAATGTATACCCTACAATGGCATTACCTTACCATGAACACCTGAGTAAACACGATGACGACCCAATGTAACATCGGCAAAACCACGAACGATGTGCATCTCATCGTTCGACCCTTGAAATAGCGTTTCTGTTTACTTGGGATGCAGAGACCTATTTCGTTCTCAGGCGTGCAGCATCGACGATTCATGACCACAATGCCTGCAGCCCCTTTTGCTCGCCCATTTGTTTGAACAAGTGCAGAAACGATCGTTGTCGTTATTGCAGGCAAAGCGGCATCGTATTTGCCCTATCCGGCATATGGAAATCCTCCCATTTAACCCCCTTCTCGATTGCTATTGGCCGTCGCCAAGTTGATCCGGTTCGCTCCTCCTACATCGATGTGATCCACCACCGTTGAATCTGACGGATGTGGATTGCATCGACGAGTCAGATTTCGGCACCTTAAGAGTGCACACGCACAACACGCGTCTATTGAGATTTTTAATATGAGGAGTCAAGTGTTACTATCTAAGGCGGTCGGGTGTCAACCACGAGTCAGTGCGATAGGAATAATAATTCGTGTCCTTTTGAAGTCACAAGTGATTAGACGGAAGTAGAAGTATAAGTAATACTGATTCGTAATAGTGGCTATGAAGTAAGTTCATGTGTTGTTCTTTTCTAAATCCGAAAGTATAAACATCTCTACGGTTCCAAATACCTCCGAACCGCGTAAGCAATACGAACTCTGTGTCAAGGATTGAAAAGCGGCTTATCCGAATACAAATACCAATGATTGTAAATGTTGTGCTAAGGTGAATGTTGTTATACGGAAACAATAAAAACATATTAAAAAAAAAAAAAAAATTGTGGCGAGAAGGCCGAATTTAGCGAGACAGGACATATGTGTCCTTCATCTTGTCTCTGACTTCTGGTCATCTTGCGATAACCAGAATCACCCACATCCGTGAAGATGTTGGGCTCGGTCTCGCGGCATCTGAAAAGAGAAGAAAAAGGGGGGGTATCCAAGGATAGTGTGGACAGTGTTAGTCCAAGTGTTCTCTAACTACTTTTATAGAGGGATGGTGGGAAAGAAATCATACAAGACCGGTAGGTCTTGGGTGCGGTAGTAAACGCAGATCACATAAAAACATATTGATCCACGAGTTGCGTTTTGTTACTGTTATTTGTTGTATGCAGTTCCAGAGAAAGAATTGTTTAGTGTGTTGACAAGTGAAGTCCGCCAAATCGTGACAAGTAAGTAAATAGTGCACCTCCCACTTAGCAAATTGGGCTTAGTATCCGGGAGGCGAACATCAATCGCGTGGGTGAAGAACAAATCCCACCAGGATCCGCTATACGAAAGCATACGTGTTTGCAATTTGTGGAAATCTCTTGTGAAAGGATATAAAATACATAAATAGAGGATAGAGAAGTAAGAGTGGTTGGAAATGTGTGACAAGTGTCCCATTTAGTGAAGTTGGCGATTTGGTAGGAAGTGAACCTTAACAGTCCGCGAATTTGTTGGGAACCTTAGTCAACCCGTGCACCTGTCGACACATAATTAAGGGAAATACCCACACCACCTCATTACGTTGTACATTCCGCGATATCGTCGCGCGAAATCTTCGACTATATTTCGGATGTATGGCTGATGGTCAGATAAGGAATTGCGGAGCTAAACTAGTTTCCCATTCGGATTCCCCCGAATGGGTTAAGTCAGGGGGAACATAATGCAAATATTCTGATAAATAAACGAACTTTAAAAAATTCATCGTGGCGAAATCGGGTTCATTCTCGAGGCTCTGTCGACGTTCGACTGATAATGGCGTTTTGTAACATCAGGGGCATCAGTTTCAACAATACGAATGTAACCACCGTCCACCAATATTTGCAAACAGCGAAACCTGATATCCTTGCCCTAACTGGGGCCCAAGTCGATTCGTCAACTGATTCGACATAACTTCGTTAATCAGGATACGACTTACATTCGAGATTCCGTTTTAAGGGTGGAGTCTGCGTCTTCACGTGGTCCGATCTGGTTTGTCAGAGAAAGGAGGCGTTGGAACCTTGTGGGGGGTGATGTCGTGGTGCCGACATGGACACAGAGTTCTATCTCGTCCCCACAAGTTCTCCAAGGTTCGCCGTAAAATAAACTGTTCATCGAGAAAAAGGAAGTACACACCAACACTCAGAACTGCAGCCGGGAAAGAAAACACTAGTGTATATTGTTCAAAAAGAGCTCTTTATTTAAACTGTTATTTATATGTACTTGACTATCATATTGTGTACGTGATTCGTCATCAGAAGGATGCACTGCAACACCAAAAGTTTAACTTTTAACTTAAAAAAACAATGACTTGTGATTTAGAATTTTGAATCACCATAACTAAAAACACTTGAGTTTTAAACCTTAAGTTTATTTTAGAATATAATTAGTACTGGAAGTACTTGGTTAGTATACCCGCCTGTCACCCGGGAGACCGGGGTTCGATTCCCCGTCGGGGAGCCCCTGGCGCAAGACTAATGACCTTGCCCAGACAAAATAAATCATTATGGAAAATTTAACAAGCCTCAGGACTTGCTAAATAAGGCCAAGACCGGTTCCCGATTGTAGTGCCGATGATGATGATGATGATGATGATGATGACTGGAAGTACTTGAAGACGATTCGCCCGAACTACAAATATCGACAGACTTACAATGGTGGTTGCAACACTCCACTGCACACGATCGACTTCCGCAGTTCTCAAAACGTTATGCAAAACTCGACTTTAGGATATTTACACTTCTCCGCCGCGAGACGGAGGGTGGGGGGCAGGCCGACCGGCTCGGTCGGGTGGTGATAAAGGACTCAGTGATATTCGGTTCGTGCAGAGCTGACTCGCTAATGGGGTTGAGTTTCCCCGAGAGAGAAAGTGTTCCTCTCAGGATGAAAACGGGGAAAGAGGATCTCACTGGTGAGGTCCTGTAGTGGTGTGCGTGAAGTCGATCGTTGAGATCAGATTGTTTGCTAACGCCCGCAGGTCAAAGCGAACCGAAAACTAGACAAGGGATGCAGAACAAAGGAAGGAGCGGCCTACGACATCGTTCGGTAATGAGGGTCAGCTGAGTAAATAGCAGCCACTCATTAGATGCTAAAAGGGATTGCGATAATTTATACAATGGAGATCGTATATCGTATCTCTGCCGACTGGAAGAATCGGATTCTTTTGTTTGCATATGTTTATGCTATTGGATCCAATCGGGGGGCTAAGCGCGACGTATTGTTTCAAGATTCAAACAAAGAAGTATTTCCGAGAGAAGTGCTTGCAGCTGAATCAATAGTGGCAAGTCTTTGGAAAGTAATTTAGATGGTTACACAATGACGGTTGTCTATACCATCTATGTGCATGGCATCTATGACGACGCCAGGATCAAACTGTAGTGTGAATATCTACACTAATTGGGAATTCGGTTCTTGGTCGCTAATACAGAGATGCATTTATACATGTATGAATGCCCTTGTAGAAAAAAAATTCTTTTTAGGAATTTCGGGTAATGCTTGTATGCATTAATTGTCCTTGGAAAAGGAAATATTTCCACGTGCCCATGCGATTTCATTGGCGGGGGACAATGGGAGTTGGGTTGCGGATAAGGGGGTTTTTCAGGTAAGTGGGCCGTAAGGTTTGGCGGAACCGCCACAGACTCTTCCCCTTATCTTATGCACGGAGGACCTTTCCTACCTGCTGGAAAATCGCTCGAGTTTAGCCAATCTCATAGAGGGGAAAATGTGTCTCCCACAAAATTACCGGCCGATAGCATTACTGTCTATGTTATCTAAGGTGATGGAAAAGGTCATCAATGCCGAGTTAATTAAGTATTGGGAGTGCAACGGACTTCTGAATGATCGTCAATACGGATTCCGTGGTAGGCGGTCCACGAGAGACCTTTTGACACTTATATCCGATATATGGACATCTGCGATTGAGCGGCATAGTGAGTCAAGAGCTGTGGCATTTGATATCTCCAAGGCTTTTGCCCGCGTCTGGTACGGGGCATTGCCGACCAAACTTCGTTGTTACTAACTTTCCCCGCAGCTCTGCGACAGGACGAGAAGCTTCCTCGAAAACCGATTGATCCGAGTTGTTGTGGACTGCGAGTGTTCTGATCCGGGTTCCTTAAGGTGCTATTTGGGCACCAACAATTTTTTGCTTCACATTAATAATTTGCTGGAGTCAACGGATAACAAAGTGTTCAGTTTTGCAGATGATAGTAAACTTGTTTCCTCTTTTTCGAGTGACCGGCCGATTAGTGCATCAACGTCGCACCAATTGAGTTGTGGCCAGAAAGAGTATCTGAATCGGGATCTGGATAAGGTCCTGCAGTGGGAAAAGCCCAATCTCGTCCACTTCAATGCAACAAAGACACAATATACAACATTCACAAGGAAAAGTGTATCATCGGTTTACAGCTGATGATGAATGGCTAGGCCCTCGAATCTGGGGTAAGTTTAAAATTGCTCGGCGTCACGGTTTCACGTGGGAATGTATCGTGGCATAAACATGTCACCGAGTCCGCCTCAGGAAAACTGATTTATCTTATTAGAGGAAGAAATATTTTACTCCGGCCCATCTTCTCCTCCTGTATAAATCCCAAATTAACATTTTTATAACAAATTTCTTAAAGCCTCGGGGTTAGATATTAGGGTCAAAGTACGCTAGAATAGGTAAATAGTCTTAAGTAAAATCTTTAATTGAATTGTTTATAAATATGGAGATAAAACAAAACAAAACGCTAGAATAGGCGAAGAAGTTATCTCTCTTTTACGTTTATTCAATTCAATTTAATTTTTATTAAGTAGATAATACATTTATATTTTACAACTAGTATTTCAGAGTTTTGGGACAGCAATTCCTTTACAACTATAATTTTAAATCTATGTAATGAAGGTAGCACAATTTCGATGAATAATAAGTAATAAATGATTAAGGGAAAATTACAAGAAAAAACCCTTTTTTGAATCTTAAGACTAATATTGCGCAGGTTTCCGGTTATTTTATGTAATAATGATCTCGATCGAATTTTCGTAGACAGAGTACATAAGTAGTGATTTACGATAACGCGAGATGGGAAGCGAGAACATTGTCAGGAAAGGAACAATTGACGAAGAAGTTTCGATTGATTTCATAAGTGTCATTCCAGTCAAAGGTTACAGGTTTCTTAAGGCCTGGTAGTTGTTTGACAGATTGGAAATAAAAGGGTTTAGGTAAGTAAGCATACCTAATAATCGCTGTATGCCTTTAACGCAAGTCGGAGATGGCATTTCCGTGATAGGTTTCATTTTGGACTTATTATTTAATTTCTCCCGAAAATCACTCCGGCTCACTTCCTGCTTAAACCATTTCCCTCGCTTGTAACCAAGCAACATTTAGTTTCCCCGGAAACCATTTCGGCTCCCATCCTATCTAAACCATCTGAAATAATACAAATTTTCCTTACTGGTAAGCCACCAGCACGATGCGTTGCATTTCCGCGAAACAACCATCGCAACGACCAACACCCTTATTCCTTTGTCTAACCGACAACTCATGCCCATACTCGATTATGCCTCTAAAACCGATTTCTCAGTACACATAGCAACCGAGGAATCTAACCCAGCCTGTACGGCAAGAATTCCCCGATACAAATTCTCTTTGCACACATAGCAACTCTTTTCAAGTTCCTAGTAAGTGGCAGTGAGTTTTACTTAGCGATGACTCCACTGCCATGACACCATGAATGGATTCTTGCACATTTCAGTCAGTCGCTTTACAACCACCGCTGTGGGCACACGCGGAGTCGGGTTCTAACAACGAATCAAGAGGGGACGTCTTTCAACCCGCGTCGCTTATACACACGTATTAACAGTCGAGTTTGGTACGCTGCGGAGCACGAACACCGCGAGTCGAGCTTTCAATCACGTGAGCGCGCGCATTTACCGAAAATGCGTCCGAAAAAATGTACTTTCTTGAGGGCTAACTGACTTTTAGCTTTGTTAAACTTCACACCCGCTTTTTGGGCTCTTTTTAGAACCACATCTAATCTTGCATCATGTTCTTCATTATATCGACCGTGAACTCATAAGTCATCTATATAAATGGGAATATCTACATCACCAAATATTTCAACCATTTTGCTTTGAAACTCTTCTGGATTTGCTTGGATCAGATGGCCAAGCGTGGATGGAGAATGCAGAGAACAGGGAGCGATGGCGCAGCCGATTCAGTCCGTTAATGAACTTCCGGGTTTTTATAGGCCAATAAATAGTAATAGTGCGATGCCTCCCTGATTGAGGTGTTATTTCTGGATTTCAATAGGTTGCCTACACATGGCGATACTGCTGTTGGATGATCCGATCCCAACGAAAATTAATTGTAAAATCGTTTGGCTTTTGCTATCATGGGTCGCAGAATACTCGTGCAAGGGCGGGACCCATGCGAACATAGACCGCAAGTCAATATCTACCATGTGATACTTCCTTCTTGGATATGAATCATTTTTACTGATCGAACCGTTTTTTTCAAATTTGTTTAAAAGCTCCACTGAAGGGCCATCCTGCTTATTTAAACCAATCAGTCTATAAATAGATGGGGCAAAAAAAATAATTATTCCCAAATTATTATAATAATTTTAAAAGGATTTTTTGATTGAGTAACTATGACAGTTTCTAAAGATAAAAAATCGAAATGCCTTTTTTTCGTTTCGTATACATGTATTACACAAAAACAAGAACGTGACGAAAGCGAAGAGTGCGTCTGATGTTCAGATCATTCTTAGTAACTGTTGATAAAATGTAGTGATATCCCTATTAGAATACATGTTATTTCATACTGCAGTACCTTTGTTTTTTATTCTTGCCTTGTATTTTATCTTGTCTTGTCCATGCCAGTAATGTTTATCTATGCGATTTGTTGCTCTCAAAAAGTACATTAGGATGGATAAGGCATCATAGTCTTTCTGCTCAGAAACAACCACAGCTCTTGAAATTATACACAGGTTCGGAACGTTGATAAAGATCAGTTAAAAGAACAGTCCTCAAACATATTTTATGCATGAATGACAAATTGAATCAAATGTGATAATGCTTGAGAGAAACAGCCTTGAATACTGCCAACTGACACTATTTAGTAGCAATATCTCTGTTTTGTTCTTAAATAGCAATATTCAAAGTCGAGTCACTCTTTTGTTGCTTTCCAAACAATAGATTCTTTAGCTCACAGCCTTGTCTGTCAAGCGGAGGATCGCAGCGCAAATTTACTTTAAATTCTAATGAGCTGAACTGCTGATAATGAAAACCCTCTGGCAGTCATAAGATGAGTAAACAACTCTTAAAATAATCTCCATTACTTGAGATATCAAATGTCAGCCGATTGCCAAGTCGTTCGTCCGCTTGTTTGCAGTCAGCTGTTAGAACGATATCACATCACTACTGTCCCAGTAAGTCATTGTTATTTACAAAGCACATTAAATTACAGGGCTTACAAGCTTACCACATGGATAAATCAATATTATTCCCCTCAGGCCCTCAAGTTGCATCCGGCATTTCAATAAGACAATGATCTCCCGAGATGACAGGAGTAGCCAAAATGCTCTCAGCCGAGAACAATAACTAACTGCTATACTTTTGACCCTTAGGCAGTCGGCTTAGGCCTCTGTAAAGTGAACTTAATTCTTGAGCGCTAGCTGCAGACGTAACAACTACTGACTTAGTTGTTTCAAGAAGATCACAATCAACAGAATGGTTAATGGTCAAATGCTCCGTGATAATGCTAATTAAGTGTCTGGAGGGCAGCTCACCGGCCTAAGCATGATTCCAAGAACTGAAAACACACAACAAATACAGAAGACTGGTAATGTTGGACTTGTTGAACATAAACTCTTAATTATCTCCAAAATGGAGATAAGTCTACTACTAAAGTCTGGTGAGAAATACGACATCTCCAGCTGGGTCTGCCGCGACGATCACAGGGAGGAAGACACTAAATCGGTTCATGTATCAATGAGGGTGGCGGCGGGGGACAAGTGGAACTAATTTGTTGAAGTCAACAGCTGCGTGCACAACTGACCACCGGAGTGCGTCGGATCAGATAAAGTAATTAAGTGGAAATGAATTGTGACCACCATCAGTTCAAGGGACAGGGCACGACATCATCTTGAGAAATGACTCCCATTAAGTACGATATCATATTAGAGCGGATACTTTTAGACAACTAAATGTGCCCGAGAGGTCAGGACAATTACTGTGAAATATCTTACCTCATTGTCAGTTCAAAATTGTCATACTTGACAAGTGTAGTGAAGAACCACGGTCCCTGGATGTCTCGTGAAGTCATCGTAAGTTTGTTTCACAGGACAGATTGCTGAAAACCGACACCAATTACCAAAATCATTTGTTAAAGTAATAATAAAAACGAACAATAAATTATTATAGGGAGAAAGAGTTTAAACAGGCAAGAGGGTGATAACAATTTACCTATGGTTAAAGTGAGGGCGAAAATGTGTGTAGAGAATACAAATTAATGTATCCAAATTAGGAAATCTCGTTCAATACATGGAATGCTTGAATATATATATATATATATATATATATATATATATATATATATATATATATATATATATATCATCATTATCGGCACCGGGATCCGGTCTTGGCTTTATTTAACCAGTCTGAGGCTTGTTAAATTTTCCATAATATTTTCTTTTTCCGGGCAAGGTTATTAGCCTTGCGCCAAATCTATATATCATATATATATATATATATATATATATATATATATATATATATATATATATATATATATATATATATATATATATATATATATATATATATATATATATATATATATATATATATATATACCTAGCCGAAAGCCTTAGCCGCTAGTGCTATTAGTTTTAAGTTACCATGTAATTTACTTGCATTGTAATAAATAATAATAATAATATATATATATATATATATATATATATATATTTATATATAGTAAATTATATTCCCCCGCTTGGTAGAAACCTTGACGCGGTGCGGGGGCTTAAAGTACAATGAATCACTCAGGCTATGCTGACGGAAGCATATGCTCCCAGTAAGGTCAACCATGTCAGACAGGCTAGGGAGGAATAACACACAAAGATCTACCACCCCTAATCCAGGGTGTTACGCGTCACCGAAACCCGGCTGGTTTGCAGCCAGGGGTATACCGGCTATATTATAAAGGCGCGTCTCTACCGGATCGAATCAGAGCAGTAAGCAAACTTTACCACATCAAAACGGGGCTCTGATGCGGCGGACAATTTGAAACCCCAAGTCTCGTGGGATCAAAAATGAATAACCAATATACAAAAAACAATCCCACGAAAAACTCGGTAGGCGTAGGTGTGATGAGCCGACACTACCATAAGGGAAAAAATCATCAAGAAAACACCGACTCGGCAAAAAGAAGACCTAGGGAAAAACTGAAAAAGCGGGATGTACGCGTCGGCACGTGGAATGTTCGAACGTTATATAAACCAGGCGCGATACAGACGGTCGTAGAAAACGCGAAACAATATAAAATGGACATCGTCGCGCTTCAGGAAGTTCGACTCCCACATCAAGTAATCGAAACCAACGGGTTTACACTGGTGTGTGGAGGTACCGATACACATAACCTCGGAACTGGCTTCATCATAAGCAAGAAGATTACGTCCTATGTAAAAGATGTGCAATTTATTAATGACCGAATGTCGGTGCTAAAAATACAGGGCCCATGGTACAATTATGTATTTATAAACGTACACGCCCCAACAGAATCTACCGACGAAGAAACGAAGGACACATTCTACGAGACCCTAGAGGAAGTATTTGATGGGATCTCATCATTCGATGTTAAAATTCTCCTCGGCGACCTCAATGCGAAAATTGGAAAGGAAGATATCTTCCAACCAACAATAGCTAAAGAAAGCCTACATGACGTTTCAAATGATAATGGTATTCGAATTATCACGTTCGCAGCGTCAAAAGATCTGGTAGTGAAGAGCACGATGTTCAAGCACAAGCAAATCCATAAAGCCACATGGATATCACCCTACGGCGTAACGCGTAACCAAATAGACCACTTCATCATAGACAATAGACACCACTCGAATATCCTTGACGTAAGATCATATAGAGGAGCAGATTGCGACTCCATTCACCTTCTAGTGATGGGCAAAATTAGAGTCGGCTCGCAGCAAACCCACATGGACAGTCACGGGAGACGAGCAAAAAGTCCGAGATTGATAAACTAAAAGACCTACGTAAAAGGGCTGAATATCAAGACGAACTAACGAATAGATTTAGCATCCTAGAGAATGACAGTAGTGAGGAAGAGGAAGCCAATAGTGTGGACACTAAATGGGCATCGATCAGAGACACAATCAAACAAACAGCCCAAGAGGTATTAGGATTTAAGAAAACATCTAAGTCCAAACCTTGGTTTGACGATGAGTGCAGGGCAAAGATCGAAGAACGTAAACGCCTCAGAATTATCCACTCAGAAGCATATGATGAAGTCAACGCAGTAAGATACGCGACAATTCGGAAAGAAACAACTAGATTTTCAAACGCAAAAAACGCGAATGGGAGAAGACTCGGATCGAAAAAATCATAGAAAATGCCAGAGCAAAGAACAGCAGAGGTATGTATGCCGGCATAAATTCAATTAGAAATGGCTACCGAGGGAGAGCCAAAATAATCCGAGACACAAACGGCTGTATGGTGACAGAAACAAAAAATATCGTGACAAGGTGGAAGCAGTACTTTGAAAACCTGCTCAATGTGCGCACCCATCAACCACAAATAAACGCACCAGACGTACATACAAGCGAGCCCCAGATCCCAGAGCCCTCTTTCGACGAAGTTGTAGACGCGATAAATCGACTGGAAAACAACAAGGCCCCCGGAATCGGTAGCATACCGGCAGAGCTTATGAAGCATGGAGGAGGGGCAACCGCTCGAAAGATCCACCAACTGGTTAAAATAATATGGGACAAGGAAGTCATTCCGGAAGAATGGAAAACCGAATAGTCATACCCATTTTCAAAAAAGGCGACAGATCTGATTGCGAAAATTACAGAGGAATATCATTGCTCCCAATCACATACAAAATATTAACAAATGTCATACTGGCAAGAATCACACCGTACGCAGAAGAAATACTGGGAGACTATCAATGCGGATTCCGTCGGAACCGATCAACAAGCGACCAGTTGTTCACAACAAGGCAACTGCTGGAAAAGAAGAGGGTATACGGAGAGACGGTTCACCAACTGTTCGTGGACTTCAAAAAAGCCTACGACTCAGTCGCAAGGCAAAGACTTTACCATATTGTGGTTGAGCTGGGCATCCCGAAAAAATATGCCGAACTCATTCAAATTTGCACGAACGAAAACAAAGGGCGAGTTAGAATAGAAAACCACCTCTCAGAACCATTTGAAATCCGGGACGGACTAAAACAAGGGGATGGCCTCTCACCATGCCCTTTTAACCTTGTCCTCGAGTGGGTCGGCCGGATCATCCCTGAACGGGGTCACACAAGTGCTCGCGTATGCGGATAACATCGCCGTTCTGGGCGATAATCTCGAAACTATAAGTAAAAACTGTGAAATCATCATGCAAGCAGCACAAGAGGTAGGCCTAGAAATAAACGAAGACAAAACGAAATACATGATTACGACGAGAGCAGGTGGACCTCAGAGAACACATATAAACGTCAGGGACAAGATATTTGAAAATGTCAAAGAATTTAAATATCTGGGAAGTATACTGACGACCAGAAACGAAACGTCAAAGGAAATTAACAAAATACTACATTCCGGCAACGCTAGTTGGCATGCAGCCAGTAAACTATTAAAATGCAAACTGCTATCACGTAATATAAAGCTCCGTGTCTATAGAACCATAATCATGCCGATTGCTCTATACGGATGCGAAACATGGGCTCCCACAAAACGGGAAGAGAACAAATTCCGCGTATTCGAGAATAAAGTTTTAAGGGGTATATTTGGCGGTAAATATGACGAGGAGTCAGGACAATGGAGCAAACTCCACAACCACGAATTGGAAGAGCTATACCGCAAACCTACAATAGTGAGTGTGATCAAGTTGCGAATATTAAGATGGGCCGGGCACGTAGCGCGAATGGGCGATGATAGGACCGTGCATAGAATTCTTGACGGTAAACTAACGGGGAAGAGACCGACAGGACGGCCGCGACGGAGATGGGAGGACAATGTTAGATTGGAGCTCGAGGAGATCGGATTGGATGATCGAACGTGGAAGGAGAGCGCACAGGACAGGGGACAATGGCGGAGCCGAGTTGGTGAAGTCATGAACTTCCGGGTTCCTACGGGCCAGTAAATAATAAAAAAAAAAAAAAAAATATATATATATATATATATATATATTTATATATATAGTAAATTTTTATAATTTGCGGACGTTGTTCGTTTGTGTACTTAACCACAATGAAAATGTTGAGTTTACTGAATAAACTGACAGTGACAGTTTGATGATTAGTGAAAGGGCGCGTTCACGAAATAAATTAAAAGTTGTCAAGTCCCCATTGGAAAACCCTATATATATATATGTATAAATATATATATATATATATATATATATATATATATATATATATATATATTTTTTTTTTTTTTTTAAATAACTTTTACATTTGATAGAGGCTATGTAACAAATGTTAAAATGATGGGCTTGTTCCACCTCTGCCGTGGAGTGTAAAGTTTTTTATCACCCGGAGAAAATTTAAAATTATAATTATAGACTGGAAGGTTGATTTCATGTCATTTTTCATTTTTATAACATTTTTTTGTATATTTTTTATCTTCTTAGTTTCTAAATTACATGCTAGACAAAAAATGCTTAAATTCTAGCTTAATTATCTTATATTATAGCTTATTGGTCCTACGCAGACGCTCTAAGCTAACCATTACATAACTATTGTATAATTTACCTTTCGGCGACAGAACTTTGTTTGTGGCAGTACTTATAGTTACTTAAATGACAAAGAAAAATGTAGTTGTTTTTTTCTTAAAATTTAACCGACATAATTCTTTGTTGTTGTTTTTTTTAAATTTAATTTAAAAAAACTGAACTTAACTTAACTTAAATCTTATACTACCATAGACTGGAAGGTTATCTGCGATGTATGTCTATAGAGATTATAGAGGGATTCGCCATCTGTGAGCTCTCGCTTGCGAATCACCAGGGACATTTTTAGGAGCCCGTTTGGACACTTTTGCGACATTCTTGAGACACCCTAGGGAAACTGTGGCGGTTCCGCCAAACCCCACGGTACACTTACCTGAGAAACCGCCATAACTTCCAACAATCTCATAACTTCACTAATGCAATCGCATTAGCACCTTAAATGCTTCACGCATTAATGAGATCAAATCCTTAATCTAAAAAATCCCTGGAAAAGAAAACTTACCTTTCATGCATCCCTTCGCATACAAATTCCCCGTAAGAATTTTTTTTTCCTTTTCAGAAACCCCAGGCAAATTTCAACTTTCCCACACCTGCATCGCAATCTCCACCTAGCATACCTGAAACATTTCCTTTTACAAGGACATTTAATGCACACAACGCATTATCTAAAATTCCTAGAAATAATTCTTTAAAGTGCATATGGCATCATGAATCCCAAGCCGGCCGGCTTGTCTGTGTTAAAATCCTATGTTGGACAGCTTGTTTTTACAGCTGTAATAAACCGAACCCGCGATTCGTTTGTACAATCGACAAACAATTCCCGCATCCCCATTATTTTCATCGGAACTGGATCCCCTAGCATTTTCTAGTATAAACAGGAACTCGGTTCCTGTACCAGTCGGAGATGCCATAAACCATATTTCTACGCATGTAAACATGCATAAGATCCAACTCATCGTTTGTTTTCCCACTAACAAACAACCTTCAATTTCTTTCCCTGCCGCAACTAATTACCCGGCATATACAAAGGTATGCAAGGGATTCGTTCGGCTACCAATCCCATTAGCATCTTTTCCCAACGTCTATTGTAGCGACGATGCATCGCGTAAACAATTACCCGCATTACCGAACGACGCATTTGGTCGTTTCTCCCTTTTGTCTTTACCCATTGCCTTCGAGCACGTGTAAACAACACAGATCTGAACGATCACACACATACCACCATGATCTGCATTGCGAGGTCTGGTTTTCTGTTCCACAAAGAGAGACTTTACGTCTCTCTTGTGGTAGGTAAAACATATCCTCAATGGAGAGGATATCCATCACCACCGAATCGAGGGTAAATCAAGAACCCGATTCTAACCCTCGATTGAGTCAAATTTCATCCGCGGACCGAGCTGGTCGTGCTAGCTCCTGCAGCCACGTGGAGCCGCGGGAAGCCGGGGGGGGGGGGGGGGGGGGGGCATATTTTGCGCATCAACTAGTCGTGTGTGAAGTTATTAAGTGAATGAAACTGAACAGACTAATTCCTGTGTAGTTTAATTCGAAATCGACATTGGTAAAAATAATAAATAAAGTAAACCGCCTTTGCACAAGTTATTAAGTGAATAAAACTGAACAAACTAATTCCTGTGTTTTAATTTTCTATTTTGTGTCGTTTCCTCCTGGTGAGCAGTTCCTGGCAGCCTGTTTATTGTGTTATCCTGATCCCCGGTGACGTGCAGATCTCTTTCGGTGTCAGATGCACGTCAGGTGGAGACGAGGTAGAACCCCGTGCCGTACGCCGCCACCATGACCTCGTTCCTACAAAACCACCCGGACACCATTGGGACATCCTTAGGCCACCCCGGGGAGACCACGGGGACACCCTTGGGACACCATTGGGACACCCCTGGCATCCCCATAAGATCCTCTTGGGACACAATTGGGTCATTTTTAAGATATTGTGGCGGTTCTATGAACCACACAACCCACTATGGGTTGATACATCGTCGTTCCACCAAGGAACATACTTACCTATATCCATTACACGTGCCCACAGACCCGTTCCCCAAAAGTCCTTTCGTCCGCCTGAAACAAAAGGTAACATTCCAAATACCCAACATTGAATTCAATAGTAAAAACCATTACGTTTTGTTGTGACACAGGAAAAGCAAGGAAATGTTATACAAATTGTATTGTATTGAATACATTCTGCCACTTTTAAGGGCCGATGTTGAATGTGAACCACACCTAAACGTCAAGTTTTTTTCTGAATTTCATTTGACATGTTTCAATTTCAGATGAACTCAATTCGAACCATGACTATTTCAAGCGTCGTCAATGGTCAGAATGGTGACATGAAATGGCAATAGCGGATGATCAATTTTCGAAGAAAATCATCTTCAGTGATGAGGCACATTTTCACCTCAGTGGATTCGTCAATAAGCAGAATTGCCGCATTTGGGCGAATGGTAATCCAAGTGTGATTATCGAAAAACCAATGCACTCACAAAGAGTGACTGTTTGGTGCGGTTTATGGGCTGGCGGCATCATCGGGCCGTATTTTTCCAAAATGAGGCCGGTCAGGGAGATACTGTGAATGGTGTTCGCTATCGTGAGATGACAACGAATTTTTTATGGCCCGAATTGGAAGATATGGATGCGGACGATATGTGGTTTCAACAGGACGGTGCCACTTGCCACACAGCTAACGAAACAATGGCTCTTTTGTGCGACAAATTCAATGGCCGTGTTATCTCACGTGGTGGCGATGTCAATTGGCAAAAATGTGATTTGACACCGTTGGACTTCTTTCTTTGGGGTTATTTGAAAGAAAAGGTGTACGTCGATACGCCAGCAACAATTCAAGAGCTAAAGGATGAGATAATTCGGCACATTAACGGCATAGAACCTCAATTGTGCCTTAGCGTCATCGAAAATTTGGACCATCGAATGGAGGTGTACCGCCGAGCTCGCGGCGGCCATTTGGCCGATATTTAACCCATACATAATTGAACCATACCAATATTATCATAATAAAAAGAAATGACAATAATTTCCTAAATAATTTGTGTTTTATTCAAAATCAACATCGGCCCCTAAAATTTAACCGCAACTGCAACACCTAATCTTTCCATACCACCTTCATCTAACTTCACGATTGTATGTAAATAATCATTTCTTTTATGAATGCAACTTTTAAAAGCTACAATTATTTCTCGTTCTATAAAACAATTCTCTACTAGACTACTGGTAAAATTAAGTAGTTAAAAACTAAACTCATGAAATTGGTGTCAACTAACCATTCGGTTTATCCTTGCATAGAAATGTCAACGATAAAGTATAAACTTTATCTAACCGAAGAACGCATAAGAGTTTTTAAAAAATCATCGTGATGAATCACAATTGCACCCGGCTCTATTAGTAGCGCTGCGATGCCATAAGGAACAACCATAAGGAAGCTTGATTTAGCCTTTCTTACATACTCACCTAGACCTGTCTTACGCAGCAATACCGGGTATGGCACACAAAGCAACCACATGACATGCGGACGTTAAAACGCAGACATTTCGCTTTTTCTCATGTTATCGACAGCGACGTTCGTGTCTATTATGGTACTACTGTCGGCACATTTGGTCCCAACAATACCAGGAGTTGAATTGTGTTTGCGGTTGCGTAACGTAAACAAATGCTAATAACTGCCGTCGGTAGCGCTGTGCAGTGGATTATTACGTAATTAAGCTTAGGGGCTTATTAGTTACTTGCATTTACTGTAGGAAGGGTAATGTGCGTGAAGTCTACACTTATGATTGGAGTTAATTAAGAGTGGGGATTGCTTTCATAGCAGAAAACTATCAAAACGATCGTGGAACCATAAAAACTAGTTAATATCATTGGGGTGGTGCAGTGTGGGTGTACCATAGTGAGGCTCCGAATTTTCGTAGGTAAATCGATTTTGTTGATATTATAATCTACCTACAGCTTACATGTTGGAGAGGAAACTTATATTGTTTCGCTCATTAAAAGCATATTTTAAACTCTTTTCAAAAATGAATTCAAAACATCGTTCTGGTCTCTGAATTTGTTTTGTAGCGTTTTGCTAGTTTATTCAAATCGAAAATTTTTACTTCTGGGGACGAAAAATTACTACACTCTTAAATTATCACTTTTTAACATCAGCATAATTCTTTTTTTTTTTTGTTTGTTTTAAATGTTATATGTGCTTAATAATTTGTTCGAATATTATTATTTTATTACATTTAATCCGAATAAAAAATTGTTAAAAGAACGCTTTTTTGGTTGCTACTCTAGTATTTTGGTGAATTTTATAGAGGTGTACAGAGAAGGTTCACAACAATAGACCAAAACGAACAAGTTTTCAGAAAAGGTAAACTAAAGAAAAATGGTGGAACGTTCTCCTCTAGTGATTATTATTAACTTCAACTAAAACGAAAAACCTGTGTCGGTTTCTCGAATCCCCTATTACTATTACTATACCATTTACTATTTATTGGCCCGTAGGAACCCGGAAGTTCATGACCTCACCAACTCGGCTCCGCCATTGTCCCCTGTCCTGTGCGCTCTCCTTCCACGTTCGATCATCCAATCCGATCTCCTCGAGCTTCAATCTAACATTGTCCTCCCATCTCCGTCGCGGCCGTCCTGTCGGTCTCTTCCCCGTTAGTTTACCGTCAAGAATTCTATGCACGGTCCTATCATCGCCCATTCGCGCTACGTGCCCGGCCCATCCTGCCTGTCCCTTTCCCATTGGCTTACCGTCAAGAATTCTATGCACGGTCTTATCGTTGCCCATTCGCGTCACATGTTCGCGACCTGATTACTCTCAGTATTGTACGGTTCCGGTATATCTCTTCCAATTCGTGGTTGTGGAGTTTCCTCCATTGTCCTGCCTCCTCGTCATATTCATATTTTTATTCTCGAATACGCGGAATTTGTTTTCTTCTCGTTTTGTGAGAGTCCATGTTTCGCATCCGTATAGAACAATTGGTATGATTATGGTTCTATAGACACGGAGGGAATTTCAGCAGTTTATTGACTGCGTGCCAACTAGCGTTGCCGGAATGGAGTCTTTTGTTAATTTCCTTTGACATTTCGTTACTGGCCGTCAGCATCGTTCCCAGATATTTAAATTCTTTAACTTTTTCGAATATCTTGTCTCTGACGTTTATATGTGTTCTCTGAGGTCCACATGAGCCATAGTTGGGTAGGGTCTTGATAACCTCATACGGTCTAAGGAACTTGTGCGCGAGCTTTAAGCTACTTTCTGAATAGCGACGATATCGCCTTCTTGATATCGGAGCAACGCCTTCCTGTTGTTATTGAAGTTCCGTTTGATTCGGACTGCATGCGCTGGATATTATCGTTTGCGTAGTTCTGCTCGTTGGTGGTTGAATGAGGCAATCAATTCTTCCTCCAGAATCTCCTTAATCTGCGGATCGTCCTTCAAACGAGCGTCGACTCCGAACATTAATCGAAATGGTGACATCCCTATGCTCCGAAGCGGCGTGGCGTTTTAGCATATTCGTACGGTGTCCAGCTACCGATACCAATCACTTGGTTTATGAGCTGATAGTTTTGTCAGCAGTGCTATTAGGGTGCGGTTCACCCTTTCAACTTGACCGCTGGCCCTTGGTATCCCCGTGGTTCCCAGGACGTGCTCAATGCCCTCTTCGCGACAATAGCTCCCGAACTTTGAAGTAAACGCGATACCCCTGTCAGAAATGATCCTCCGAGGATTTGCGAAGATAAATGAGTGCCTTCGCAAATGGCAGATGACTTCTGCGGATGCCGTCGGTTTTGTACCATATAGCCAAATGTACTTTGAAAAAGCATCTACGATGACCAGGATGTGTGGGTAAGACTTCATGGTTGAGGCTAGCAGACCCAGATGATCGATATGGGAGGTATCGAGGGACACACTGCCCTTCTCCACAGGATTTAGGAGTCCTTGTCGTTTTCCTCGGTTTTGCTCGGCCAGTATACACGGAATTCAGTTCTGAATTACCTTTTCAATCTGGACCCTTAAATCAGGTATCCAGCAATCATTCTGGACCAGCGCCTCTGTCTTATTGATCCCAAAGTGGCCTCGTTCATGGGCTTATCGTATCACATGTAACTGCATTGACTTCGGAATCACAACACGCACCTCATCACCACCATATTTATGATATGATGATGATACGATGACCGGCTGGAATTGGATGGGGCGTAGATAGTTGGGTAGAGCTGGGAGAGTTAAAGGACCTGGAAAATGACTGGTGTCATGGGTTAATAGAATAAGCTTTGGTGAAATTGGGGTATTTGTTTGATGTTATTGTGACGAAAGGTGGTATGGGATGAGCAGGGAGAGTGGGGCTTAGGGGTTTTGAGGAGTTGAAAAGGGTGGGGTTAGGGTTGAAAGAGACTCTATTACGGGGAAATTTGAAAGAAAACTGCTTTTTACGAGAGAGCTTGTTGTTATATGTAAATCCGCAAGGGAAAGAGGGTCTCTACCAAAAAGTCGACTAAACCCCTTAGTACCTTAATTTGATCATTGGTTAATAATGGCATAACAGCTTCAACTAATCACTTTTCGCACAAATTCATCTTCAGCGAGGAAGCTCACTTATACATTAGTGCTATTGTTAACAAGTAGAACTGTTTGGGGGGATGCAAATCCAAATGTGTTTGTTGAGAAATTCAAGCACCCATAAAGAATCATTTTGTGGTTCGGTTTTAGCACGGTTTTGGGCCGGTGGCGTCATTCGCACGGACTTCTTCGAAAACAACGCTGAACAAGCAGTTACTGTTAACGAGGAACATCACCGCATATTGAAAAGGGCAGTTTGGTGGTCGACATCTGAACGGCTTATGGTTTCAACAATACGGTGCCACTTGTCACAAAGCGAAGGAAACGACGAGGGCTTTTTGTTAGAAGTTCCATCGACATATATCTCCCAGAATGGTGAACACAACCGGCCATGGTTTAACACCGTTATATTTCATCCTTTAACGTTATTTAAAGTAAAAAGTGTATGTGGGTGAGCTTAACACCATTCGGGGGGTAAAAGGTCTTATTATCGTAACGTAGATAAGAATGGATTTCACCAAGTCGTAGAATATATAGATCAAAGGAACGAAGACTGCCTCGAGAACTGTGGCGTATATTTGTCTGATAATTCATTCCACACGTTATTGCCAACAATTAATTATCGAATTAAAAAATAATGATTGATATCGGTTACAACTCGCCGTTTTGTTATATTTACTTTCATCATACAGGTCTTAAGGCAACAATATTTACATGGCTGTTGCTAAAACTTCAAGAGGTGTGGTGTGAAATTTCAAACAAGCAGCTCAAACAGAATTGAAACACAAGGTGTGTTTTAAGGCTTTGTGATTTCTTTGTGTAGAAAAGCACGGAGGAAATGCGCACAGAACAGGACACGGTGGTGTATCCGAGTTTGGTAGGTCGATACTTTTCGGGTTTTACATACACAAAAATAGATAGATAGACAGTAATTTCTTTATATCTAAATTAGGTCCAACTACTATAAATTCGTCATTTTATTTGCTTCCACTTTCAATAGAAAGATTCATTAAAAATCGATCCATTGCAATGGCAGTCCTTTGTAAAGAGACAATTCAACCAACTGTAACATTAACAACCATCACATGGAATCATAATATTTGTTTTCACTTTCTCCCTTGCTTTTGTCTAGACAATCGTTATACTTCCACCTTAATTACATTTGTGAAAAATAGGGAAAGTATAGCGGTTAACATACCAAAGCTCATCCATTAATATCGTGAGTTTATTGTCCACTCGGTCCGAGGTCTAGAGTAATATTCAAATGAGATGCACTGAGCTACGATTGCCCAGATCAGTGACCCACTAATATAAATGTAAGTATAAAAGAAACTCCACAGTAAGTTCAGGAGATTATGTTGACCTTAAATTTCACTGGATTGCGTACCAGCTCATTTAGACAATAACCGATTGGACTGTCTGGGGGTTTAGAAGGGACAGCCGATCAACTCGTTATTTGTACTTTGCATTTACTTTCTGTATTTAATGTGGGATTATCCTTCTTTTATCTGTGACAATTTAACAAAACAGTTTTTTTTCTTTTTTTAAAGATCGATGTTTGCTTTTGTTCCTTTTGCTAATTTATCACAGTCTTTTCGGTTTGGAATGAGACTGATATAAGTTTCACGGGTGTTTAAATGCGATTTGCTTGATATAAGGGATATTATCTCTGGAATTTTGAAATCGTTCACATGGAGTGGAATACAAAGAAGGATTATCTTGACAGTGAAGCAAAGATCTTCTTCCGAATAGAATTTAAAGGTTTGAAAACAACCTGCCGTTTGTAAACAAGTTTTAAGAGATCGGCTGTGTGTGTTCACTTAGGTGGGAGTAACAAAAAGATAGATTGAATTGTAAATTGTAAAGAAGGAATTATGTTCCTGAAGAATAGAGTGGGTGATATAACTTCTGCCTGCGGAACGCCGCAAGTAATTTAATACCATGTCGTTTGACACCATGAGCAGCACTGATCCAGCTGATCCAGCTTTTAATTGTAAAATTCCAAAATCGCTTTAAAACTTGTTGGACAAGGAATTTTGGAAATGGGTTGAAGCACGTAAAGATCCAATATTAAAATATGCCGCACTGAAGCTAAGAAAAATTTTTGTTTGGATGGACTTCCTTAAGTGAAACCACATTTTCTTCAATGCAATTTATCAAAAATACCTGTTGTAAGGACGAACATTTGAATGACAGTTTGAGAGTAGCAGTACCAAATTCCTGTCCTGATTTTGAAAAGTTATGTCAAGAAATACTCTCAACCTCCTCATTAACGAATAACAACTTTTCATGTCATCGTCATCATCATCGGCACCACAACCGGGATCCGGTCTTGGCCTTGTTTAGCAAGTCCTGAGGCTTGTTAAACTTTCCACAATAATTTATTTTTCCGGGCAAGGTTATTAGCCATGCGCCAAACTTTTCATGTATTACGTAATAAATGTCGTTCAATAAAATTATTATTACAGTTTTATGTACAATCAAAATTAAATGAAAAAATATCTTAAGAAAGCATAATTAAGAATTTAAAAAATTAAAAATACGTTATAATCAAATATAAACGGTAATTTATTTTAATACATTTATTGTATAATGTTACACACTTACTATACTACTTATCTACAGACTTTTGACACCGATTTGGAAGCTTAAATATCCCTTCTTCGAAGAAAGATTTAGTGCGAGTTGTTAGCCAATTGGGTGTGAACAAAAAATAGTCACAGGGAGACAAGTCTGGGCTATAGGGACGGTATTCCAGGGTTTCTCAACCCATTTCGTCCGATCTATCCCTTGTCAAGGATGCGGTGCGAGGCCTGGCGTTGTCATGAAGAAGAATGACATCTCAAATGGGCATACCTCGTCTTTTGTTTCGATATTCGGCTTTTTCCATAGCTTATACCCACTTCTGAAGAGAATTCTCCCTCAGTTAAGCGGCGATCACTTTCAATAAGCTCTCGAACGGCACGGATGTTGTCATCTGTACGACTTGTCCTTGGGCGTCGATCATGACTTTCGTTTTCAATACGTCCTCGCCCACTTTTAAATACTCTGGCCCTCGTGTACACTCGATTCTAAGACAGTGTATGATCACCAAACTGTGCCTTCAATCGAGAAACATTTTATAATAATCCGCGCAACAGACGTACGTACATCTTGCTCGCTCATGGCTGTACTGACTACAAACTCGAGCGCGGCCGCTAGTCAAGCCGGTTTCCAACAAACAACAACTAGCTCGCAACTTCTTGCTAAGCAAAAAAGTAAAATTACCGTTGTCATCGTTGTTGTCGTCCGTCCGTCTCGCCTGTCCTCCTCTTCGCCCCTCGTCGTCGTCGTCGTCCACTAGTCGTTTTTATCCGTCGGTTTGTCTGCCGTCGTCGGTTAGTCGTACTCTTCTACCTGACGATGACGGACCGACGATGGACGTACAACGATGACGACGGCGGGATGGTGACGAATGGACTACTACGACGAAAGCACAAGGACCTCGGTCGACGAGGAGAACGACGGTCGATGATGACGACAGACGGACGCACGGACGGACGGACAATGGACGACAACGACTACTACCACGGCACGACACATGACAGACGGTGGACGACGGCGACTGAAGACGACCATGACGGCTGACTACGACCACTACGGTTAGACGGACGACTACGGCGGCCATATCGACGAACCGATGACGCTGTTGATGACGATGATGACCATGACGATGGCGCTGACCATGACGATGACGATGACGATGACGATGACGATGACGATGACGATGACGATGACGATGACGATGACGATGACGATGACGATGACGATGACGATGACGATGACGATGACGATGACGATGACGATGACGATGACGATGACGATGACGATGACGATGACGATGACGATGACGATGACGATGACGATGACGATGACGATGACGATGACGATGACGATGACGATGACGATGACGATGACGATGACGATGAGGACGATGAAGATGACCATGACGACGACGATGGGCGGACGGACGGATAATGACGGAGGGCGGACGAGAACGACGTCAACGACGATGAGAACGAGGACGAATGACGACTAGAGCGGCGGCGATGAGGACGACGACGATGGATGGTCGACAGCGACGGACGAGGACGACGACAGGATATTCCATCGCGGTTGGTTACTTTCCTACAATCGAGCCCATGGAGAATACGTTGAATAGCTCGTGGATAGAACACATCTGGCATTAATTACTGCACCGGCGCGATCACAGCTGTGATCGAAAGTTGAATTCGCGAAGAATAAATTCGTGAACACATTGGCTTTATCTTTTGAAGTCGTGACTAATGCCCGCTGCCCGTTACTAACGAAGGAAAAGTTATTGGATACATTATTCATAAGTTGGCTCAGATTCGGTTGCTAAATTGTAACAGAAACACAAATTTGTTGCTCAACTTGTTATGTCAAAATTCGATGGCTTGGATCAAAGTTTAAAACAAAAATGAGAATATATGCAACCATCGCCGTGCGGAATGATGAAGTGATTTTCGCAAACGGGCCATTTCTTCTCGTAACTCGTACACCTCGGAAAAACTCAAAGTTTGTCAGGTTTTACGATCTAGGCAATCTATTACCCTAAGCACAAGAGTAACATAAACGAGTCATGGCTTTGACTAACTTTTGTTGAGCAACGTTGAATAGAGCTCATTTGTCTGAGGAGTTGCCGACCTTAGATGGTCGGGTTGTAAGACTAGTCGTCAATCATATATGAAAGACTTATTGAATACCTAATTATGTTGGTAAGATTTGTTAAGAATTTCAAGATAGGTAATCCAATGTGTAAGAAATAATATGACATCCCCTTGGGTACGAAAATTGATGAAATCTGGTATCAGGTTCACTTTACCTTGAATTCAAAATCCTTCAGAGTTAAATAAAGGATGTGTTTGAATTTTGTGGGTCATTTCTTCATTGTAAACCTTCTTCCTGCTGCCAATTGCTTGGTTGCACGTGTTTTCGGTGCTGACCAAATTCCTTCTGTTGACCTGTGGCGTAGGTAGTCGTGGCGCCAGGATGGAAGCGAGATCTACTACCTACCCACCACTTTTACTGTCACAAACCATTGTTCCGCTGCCTGCACACGAACGATCACCAGGAAACAAAAGTAAATAAAAACACCCAGGAACAGCAGTCGAAAAATTAAACACACTTGGTTTAGTTTTATTCTTTATTAAAAACCACTACTTTTGTTAACACCATTGGATCCGATGCAAATTAATATTAACACTAATTTAAATAATGTCTTTCTTTCGGTCCAGTCAATGAAATGTAATTTTTATTCGCACAGGCGACTCGCACGATTCAAGAATACACTCGAGGGGGTGTTACTTTCGCGACTCCGGGTTGTACGCGTCTCCGCAGCGATACGGAGAGCGGGAGCAGCAACGACCGTGGTGGTCGGCGGATGGAATTGGACTCAGCGATAAAACCTCCGTTTGGGATGAGTCTATGGTGTGGTGGTAGATTTCCTCTCCACTAAGGATATGTATTTACTTACCACCACAGAAACGTAAAGACTCTCTTGGTGGAATAGGAAACTAGATCTCGTAATGAAGATCATGGTGGTATGTGTGTGATCGTTCAGATCCGTGTTGTGTACTCATGCCCGCAGGCAATGGCAAAACAAAGCAGGCAGGCGGCAAGGACAAAGGGATCGAGAAGACCGTTGGCTATGAAGTGCATCGCGTCTAAATAAATAGATGACGATACTTCGAAGAAATGTGGTAAGGGAAAAGATGAGACGAGGGCATCATAAAAGTCTTAGATGAATGATGCCCTTGTGTAAATGTACGAATAGACATTGGGAAAGGTGCTATTGGGTTGGTGGACGAAACAAATCACTTGCTTGCATTTGTATATGCAGGGAAATTCGTTTGTGGGAAACGGATTCTATATTTGCATTGTTTATGCTTTGAATTCAATCCGGCGGCTATGCGCGAAGTCGATTTGGAGATTCAAACAAAGGAGCAATTCTGGGTAAAGTGCTTGCAGCTGTATCGATAGTTGCAAGTCATTGCAAGGCAGATTAGATGGTTATACAATAACGGTTTGTATATACCATCTGTGTCAATGGTACATGGTATCTATGGCGACGCAAGTGTCGAACTCTAGTGTGAAAATCGACACTAATTGGAAATTCGGTTTTTGGTCGCTTATGCAGAGACGCATTGATACATGTATGAATGCCCTTGTAGGAAAATTTTTTTGCAGGCATTTCCAGGGAATGCATTGAAAGCATTAATTATCCTTGGGAAGGAAATGTTTTTGTTGCAGCGAGATTGCGGTGCAGGTGTGAGAAGGTTGGAATTTGCCTGACAACCGAAGGTACCGAATAGGTTTTGGTTTATGCTCCTGTATAATGGAAAGAATTCTTGTAGGGAATTTGTATGCGACGAGATGCATGAAAAGGTAGGAATTCTTTAACAGGGACTTTTAGATTATAACCTAGATCCGTAAAGCACTTAAGGTGCTAATGCGATTGCATTAGCGAAAACTTATGCCGATTGGGATGTAGTTATGGGGGTTTTTCCGGTAAGTAATAGTGCGGTTTGGCGGAACCGCCACAGACCTCTCTGGGATTTTAGCGCCATGATTTGAATGTCCTATTTTTGGCCGCTGTAATCTGTTCGCACTTTTTATCAAACCAAGGCTTTTCAAATGAATTTCGTTTGATGGAATGCGGAATGTAAACCTCCATCCCGAGAAAAATAATTTCCGTAATTGACTCCGCGGATGCGTTAACATTAAAGTCTCCAAAGCACTCCTCTGACTACGGAAAGAATGCGAAGTGGACTCTCCAAATTGGCCAAGTTAGCTGTCCCGTGCCTCCATACTTGGCGAGGCGGCTTAGATTGGTTATTAGTTTGAAATGTAAGTGATTGCGCGACCGATATCAAACAGTGATGTGACTTTCCCAATGGCGCAGTCGTTTCCATGGAATAAACGCCGCTCGGATCCAGATCCAGCGTGTTCACAAAATCACCTTGGTCTTCCGACACTTGCGTAGGTTCCTCTACCAGTTGAGTCAAATTCCGGCTAACGGCAAACGTCTCGGCTTCATCGCTTTGAATAGAATGTATCAAGCAGTCGAAGTTTTGTACGTTAAAGTCGCTAAGAACAGTAATATCAGAAGCCGGTTGGTTTGTATCCAAAACGGTTTGTGTCGAAAATGTCTTTGGTCGATCGTCATTCAGTGTGCGATAGAGACAACAAAGACATTTCACAGAACTCCTTAGGACAATTTTCATCCAAATGTTGTCCAAGTTAATGGGTTTTAAATGCTTCTTCCCTTAGGCAAGTCAAATCGGATCAGGTGAAGAGGCACACACCCCGTTAACACAAAATCTCGAATGTATGTCGTATCTTGGGGAACGAAGATAATTCGAGTCGGTTGACGAGTCCGCCTGGGTCTGTGTTAGGGCTATGGTGCCAGGTTTCGATGTTTGCAAATATTGGTGGACTTTCGGAATTTTTTATCCAAACGTCCTGAATATAGTCAAACATTTCCCCCGACAATATCGGGGGACGTACAGCCTGACGGGATGGTATCCCGCCTTGGGGCCGACTTACCACCCAAACAAAGTTTTATTTTTGGGCCATTTAAACAATTGTTACGTCTTTGTTCAACATGACCACATATTTCCAAACGTTGCTTGTTCGTGAACTTCACCAGTATAAAAATGTAAACCTTGACTGACCTTTTTACATTGACAGATCATGATTAACAGTTGCAACTTTGCCACTTTGTGTTTCTTTTTACCGGTCGCTTATGTCGGGATTTCTAAAATGATTTTTATAGATTCATTTAGAATCTTTTTATTTAGGAAAACATGTGATTCGAATAGCTTCAGATCATATATACATATTTTAACAGCAACATAAATATTTATGCAGGAATATCGATTTGTCTTTTTCATTAAATTGCATAGTGTGTTGTTTATTTTTACCACAGCTGTAGCTAGTGCAATACCGATAAGGCGTCAGTCTATAGTCTTGTATTGTCCATTTTCATTTGGTTCCCTATCCTGAGTTTATGCACGAATGCCTCTTATTCTGAAAGTTAGTTATCGCGTTCACTTTCTTAAGATCTCTCTCTACTATATTTGACCAGGCTTTGGTACATGTACCTATTTTCATTTTGCCTGAATGTGGTATTTGAAAATGAATACCAGAAAATACTACAACTGTTTTCACAACTCTACAACATGACCTCATTTTATAATCACTTTCCATATTGTTTTGAATTGCAAAGGACGCCTTGTGGGTTAAAGCATAACCTAGCTACATCCAATGGACTTAACATAAACATTTTCTAATGCAAAATCTAAAGAGTCGCCGTGAAAAGTTTGTTGGCTCGCATCTCAACTCGCTGGGTATTTGTCTGTGCATTGCCTCCTAAGACCTAAGTTAGCGAAGATGATGACAACGGCCTATTGACATATCACGACTTGATGTCATCGGCTTACACTTTCAAGACTTGCATCAGCAGTTAGCTATTTATCTACAGTAGTTATTCGGGGATGTACAATAGATACCTTAACTAGGTTAATCGTGACAGTGATTGTGCAGATAGTTAACCGAGTTGGACGAACGTAAATAAAACAGGTAGGCTTTGTGTCGTTCGTAAATGTTGCTTTGACGAATATCGTTATTAAATTTAACTGCATGCTAGTGTGGCGCGGCGGAAAATGCTACAACACTTTTCATATTTTGGAGGTCGGTCATTGTTCGACTAAATTGTCGAGAATAGCTTCCGACTGAGGGGAATGCCTAGCTAGAGTTTCAACATATTTACATCGGATGGTGCTGTAGTTATCTTCATATTAAGTGTTATTTATTAGAATTTAATTGAAAAACAAATTTGTAAGAATTACGTATATGAATTAATGACGTCACTTTTATTATTACGAAATACGATACAACTGAATTATCTAGATAATATCTGACCTGGGGCATCAATACAACTAGGTCTAGCTATGCATCACCATTTTAAGGGTTTAATTACAAAACTATAACTGATTACATTCTTGAACAGATTATTCACTTCTCTCCCCCATCTTCGAGAATATAGTAAGAAGATAAGATTGAAGCGTGATTCCGCTTCTAACAAAGCTCTATGCATGTAGCATTAACCGCAGCAAGAAATCAACGCTTTCTTGGTATATATTATTTTTTCATAGCTCCATTCGTGGATAAGCGCAATATAAATAGTGACAGAGGGCGCAATGGAGAAAGAGAGAGCGAGAGAGAGATAGGGAGACACACAGAGAGAGAGAGAGAGAGAGAGAGAGAGAGAGAGAGAGAGAGAGAGAGAGAGAGAGATAGAGGGAGGAAGAGAGAGAAAGAGAAAGAGAAAGAGATAGAAGCACAAACAGCGCGTGGTTAAATCACGTCCGGGTCATCATTGCTACTCAGTCGGCCTATCCTCGGCTTCCCCCTGGGGAATGTGAATGAGGAATCCCTGCGATTACCAGATGACTTACTGGTCCGGGTTCTCTAGTCGTTCAGGCGTGGGATACTTCCGGTTGAGTGTACGACGGTATCTTTATCAATCCATCTAGGTTTTAAATGTTTACGAACCGTTCTTTACTACTGTTGGGTGGATACGATTCACAATGCCTGGAAAGTAGAGAAAAAATAAGTTAGGCCTTTCGGGACACCGCTTACCGCGGGTGGAGAAAAGGAACACCGTGTACATGAAATGAAAGAATATGTTAAGTGGCTCGAGGATATGTTCCTTTTCGAGTGAAGTTTATTTCACCTTACAGGGGTATGTATGCAAAAATTCTGTATCGTAACCTAACAATCGCTCATGGCAGTCCGATTCGCTCATGAAGTCGCTGATGACTCAAGATCAATAGTGTCTATGGTTCAACATGAAGACGAGTTCTTTGTTATGGTCGTCAGTAACTACAATTTATTGTTAGCTATGCCGCCGACATTTATAATGCCACACGAAGACTATGAGTCCTTGATTCATGGTCGTAAATATTAAGTTTGTTTTTTTTTTTCTAACAGTCTTCATTTCGGATATCTCATAAGCTGATTCGTCTAAAAAAATTTAGACATCCTATTAATATCTCTTTTATACAAATAAAAACTTGTGCCTTGCATCTTAAATCACACGCGTCGTTGCCCAAAATGACGCAGTGTCCAGTACAAACGAACTCGCTGTTCGGCGTAGTACACTTTTCTTTACCTACTTTAGTCTATCAGATTTTACTAATAGTCATACAAGCGTGGTTTGAAATCGTCACATCCTTTTGCTTCCACACTCAATTTATTATTATTTTTCGATATAATACCCTAGATCTAATAATTTAAATTACAAACTTATGGGCAGCCAAACTATACATCTTTTACTTTAAATTACATTACATTATATTAGATTACATTACATTACATTACGTTACATTGCATTACATTAGATTAAGTTACATTACGTTACATTACATTACATTACATTACATTACATTACATTACATTACATTACATTACATTACATTACATTACATTACATTACATTACATTACATTACATTACATACAGAGGACACCACTTGACATTGCAATTAAAGAAAACGCTGCCTTGCATGAGGTCTCTGTGGGGTGCGAAGTAGGGTCTGCCGGCGTACGGCACAGGGTTCACTCCGGTGCCCATCTCTCTGCCACCATACTGTTCACGACGAAGAGAATAAAGGGGGGGCAAACATCCAAATAAAACACACTGTATAGTCATTCACAAATTATTCGGCTTTATTGTCACTTTTCGATAAATAAGGGATTTTCCATAAGTTGTTTGGTTTGTCCGGCTCGATCCCACTCGACTGAGACGCGATAGACACTTATTGTATCTTCGGGGGTTTGCACCCGAAGATACCCGTTACGAGGGGATGACTCTTAAACCGATTTGCGCGCGCCGATGGTAGAATGATGACTGGTGAAATGGAAAAAAATCTATTCTAATTTCGAGTAGAGTTCCTATGCTTGCATAGGAATTCAGTTCCAGCGAATCCTGGCCGTATAAGCTGAGTTAGATTCGTTGGTTGTGTATACGGGGAAATTGGTTTGGCGGCATAGCCAAGTATGTTCAAGGGCCTTGGTTGTTGTGATTGTTTCGTGGAAAATTGGCTGCCGCTTGGTCGCAAGCGAGAAGTAGAATTTAAGGAGAAAATGAACCGAGGTGGTTTTCGGGGAAAATTGGAATTGTTTGGGTGCAAGCAAGGAATATCATTTAGGTGAAATATTAACCGAAGTAATTTCGGGGAAATTAAGATTGCTTGGTTGCAATAAGAAAATATAATTTAAGTAGAAAGTTGACCGAAGCAATTTTGGGAAAATGTATGCGGGGATGATTAGAATATATTCTATTGGGAGTTTGGAAAATGTTTTTTTATTGCAGATTGGGAGATGAATTCTTGCAAGTTCGGGCTGGATGCGCTTGCAGATTGGGATTTGTTTTGCATGTTTACATGTTAGGGTTGGGTGACGCGCTGTTAGCGGTGGTTGGTTGGCATTGTGTGTTGGTTCTCCATGTGGTATAGAGAACCCCCACATCTCGTAAGAGAATCGTCGGAGAATGCGGTCAAAATTGGAGCTCTCAAGCCTAAGAGAATAGCAACGATGGTGGGATTCCTCCACCAAAGGAAGATGGACCTGTGGCGTTTCTAACAGATACACACACAAAACACAAGCAAATGGTGAAGAACACCGAACGAAAATCGAATAAGAAAATTTATCAGAGCCGTATCCCATAGCGATAACATAATAATTCCACATCAGTTGAATGTACTTGAGTTTAGAAATTCGTACAAGCGGCAGTGGCTTGGTGTGTTGAGCATTGGTTACATTTTTAGTGATTCTAACTCTCATAGCATCAGTTCAAATCACGCGTTCTTCATTATCATATCAAAACGCGATAGACCCATACCATGATACCTGATATAGAAACATGGGTGAAAAGAAAATATGGCAAGCTGATTTATCACTTGACTCAGCTAATATTAGCACGATGCTTTCGGCAATACTTGCACAAGTATAAGGATGTGAATCACCCATACTGCTTGTATTGCAAAGGCAAAATAGAAAATGCGGGACACGTACTCACACGGTGTGTGAGATTCGAGAACGCACGAACGATTTTGGAGAGACATATGAGACGGACAGTAACTCCGGCAGGAGTAATAGAATACGTGCTGATTTCAAAACAGGCATGGTCCGTAACAAATGGTATTCTCTGTGAAATAATGCAGCAGTTGCGACGTGACGAGCGGAGTAACAGGCAAACTCCGTCCCGCCTCGCGATGGAATATCTAAAAGAAAGTTCCGCGGGGATCAACGGTAATATGAGCCTGGCGGGAGGTGGTTTTAGTCGGTAAAAACCCGGCATGCCTCTGGATCGGTCCAGAGGTATCTTTTGAAGATTTCCACCTTCCTACCGAAACCAAAAAAATTTACAAAGTAAATTAAATTTACATTACATTTACATTATATTTACATTACATTTACATTACATTTACATTACATTTACATTACATTTACATTACATTTACATTACATTTACATTACATTTACATTACATTTACATTACATTTACATTACATTTACATTACATTTACATTACATTTACATTACATTTACATTACATTTACATTACATTTACATTACATTTACATTACATTTACATAACATTTACATTACATTTACATTACATTTACATTACATTTACATTACATTTACATTACATTAACATTACATTTACATTGCATTTACATTACATTAACATTACATTTACATTGCATTTACATTACATTTACATTACATTTACATTACATTTACTTCACATTTACATTGCATTTATATTGCATTTACATTGCATTTACATTGGATTTGCCTTGCATTTACATTACATTTACATTACATTTACATTGCATTTATATTGCATTTACATTACATTTACATTACATTTACATTACATTTACATTGCATTTACATTATATTTACATTATATTTACATTACATTTACATTAGGTGCTGGCTGCTCTCGAAAATCCTAGACGATAAATAAAATACAACCAAGCAAAGTCAATTTTATGATTCTCGTTTGAATTTTGCGCCGACTGGGTTTTCCTCCACGGAAGTTTGCCAATCTGAACCCCATTAAAAGCCATCAAATGTAATATAATGCATTTCCCTTATTGTGTTTAACAACCTACCTATCTTTCCTCCGAGAAAAAGAACAAGTTATCGTCGCTGTGCTCGAAAATAAAAATATGATTAAAAAGAGGATATAATGGATCATAAATCACACGGCGGAAAATTATTTATAAAAAAGGGCGCTGCCAAACTGTGAAAATGCCACATGATCCTTATCGCATCTTCGGCCAAACAACCGGTGACGTTCGTGTAGGTTGCATCCATACCTTATCAGCGTGCAAGGTGATATATAAAGGTGTAATATAAAGTGAAAGGTTTCCTTGGACGACGAAAGAAAATTACTTTAGAATTAATTATGGAGGAGTGGTGGTTCTAATCGTCGAGAGTTCGGTTATTGCATGTGCGATGTTTTGGTATTTGTAATAAAATAAGAAGCAAGTAATGATCCTTTGGGAGTAAAATCGAAAGTTCTATGCGTACTTGTTACAATTTAAAGTGATATAGTAATAAAAAAATACAAAATTATGAAAATTTGGAATGAAGTGTTTGTAATACTTTTTGATTGTGTCGATCGTTGATCTATCAACAAGCTAACTTCCGACTCACTACTCTGTTGATTTTGCCTTGGACAGTGGCGAAGTCTGATGTTTGTCTGAGAAAGTTCTAAAAATACATCTCTACTCAGAAATTCTAGAACCGTAATACTGTAAACTAGTCTTGAAGTAAAGTAGTAGAAGTAAAATCATATATGGGTACCTGCCCGATGTAAAATTAAGATTTGATGTATTATATACTAGTAAGAGACCTTAGTGTTCCAAAAGTGGTTTCTTAGCATTACAACTACCCATATCGATATAGAAAAGAATTTTTTTAAATATTATAATGGCTTTAATGAGCAGTTTTTTTATGTTAAACGAATGGTAAGCTGAAAAAAAAGTTTTTCTCCGCGAAGTGCCGGACAGATGATCGTAGCACACAAAATCTCAAGGATACCGAAATTCGGTTCGTCGTTTATTTGGGGCCTTAGGAAGATATTTTACACCTCTATTAGATGTGTAGTCGACTCAAAACACACAATCTCTTGGCCACAAATTATATGTAATGCAATGAAATTAAGAGTTGACCGGTTATGTGGGAATTTGCTTTCGGTAGCCAGAATGTGTTAGGTGTCTGTACCTTACTCACAGCACGCATCCATTTCATTCCAAAGTCTCCTTCAATTCATTAAAGTTACAAATCTTTTATTTTCGAATATACGTTAATAGCTTAATATTAATTGTGAGCTATGGATTGCCTTTCAATTAGGTATATACATTTAAATATATGTGACTTTCGTCATAGATTTTTGGTTTTTTATGTTTCATGTCCGTTAAAAAAAGGTTACTTCATTCCAAATGCATTTCGGCCCCACAACACCGTAAAATAAGGTGGGCTCCCCTGTTCTACCATTGCTATCAAGCCCTGTATGCCTACACTCCATGGGTTTACTTGTTTATCTAATTTTCATGTAATCTTGTCTATTAAGGGCTCTCCCATTTCTATTCATTGACTCAGCTAACTGTAAACTAAACTTAACACGGCACGGCTGTGCCTATTTCCATTCCACCAATTTTCCGATTGAACCATGGCAAAGGTATCCAACCGTCAGCCTACTAATCCAAAGTTAGACTTTGTTTGTCTGCCAACTGAGCTCGATCCTCTGGCACACACTTGTTATGTCATGGCAAATGTTAAGACACTAACACCCGCAACCTAATGACTTCCAAATCTGCACTCATTTAACTTTACCTGTATCACGGTGACTGGCGTTTCTCGGCCGGTTGCACTTTACGTTCCGCTCAATGTTCCGCCACGTACGTCGCCGTGTAGTTATTGTGGATACAACAATTAAATTGCATTTCATTAAATCCATTGTTGGTGCCATTGTGCACATTGTGTCTGTTGTTGTTGATTTCTTTGGCCTTTCAAATAGGAAACGATGTGATGAGGACGTAGAAAAAGTTCAACGGTTTCTAACAAATCCCTGATATGGAAACGGGAAGTGCTGTAACAACAAGCGTTTTGCTACTGTGAGAATTTGGCATCAGCCGGTGGATTTACGAAAGCTTGACTAGCTAATGAGAGACTAAGCAAATCACCGGCTAATGTATATTATATCCGATAAATATTTTTGGTGGCAGGCAAACTTGAGAAAGGCTTCGATTGTATAATTGTTGTAAGTGACTAGATCCTTTTTCTCAATAGTTACCATTGAAAATCTAAACAGTTCTTGAGAAGGACTTATGAGTTTATAATAAGTATAATTATCGATATCAATACAATATCAATTTAGAAATATCGTAGTTTTAAATACTCAATGTGGGGTTTGTATACGAATATAGCTCGCAATCGTACTTAGGTTATAATTTATCCTTGTTAGGTACTTTCTTCGAAAAACCATTTTAAATAAATTGGAAATGCAAAGTGTTTTCGGAGGACATAAGCCTATTACAATTCAATTCAATTTTTATTTAGTAGATAATTACATTTATGGTATATTTTACAACTAGTACTTAAGAGATTTAGGATATCAATTCCTTTACAACTATAATCTTAAATCTATATAACGACAACAGCACAATTTTAATGAATAACAAATAATAAATTAAGGGAAAACTACAATAAAAAACCCTTATTTGAATCTTAAGACTAATATTGCACGAGCTTCCGGTTATTTTATGTAGTAATGACCTCGATATAATTTTCATAGACAGAGTACATATGTAGTGACCTAGGATAACGCAAGACGGGAAACGAGAACATTGTCAGAAAAAGAACAATTGACGAAGAAGTTTCGATTGATTTTGTCAATAAGGAACTCTACCGGTTTAACGTTGGCGTTTTCATGTAGTTCATGTGTCGAATAATGCCATGGCAAATTCAGCAACATTTTCAATATTTTATTTTGACACCTTTGCAATTTTATTTTGTGTGTGCGAGCACAATTACACCATACAGGCGCCCCGTACAGGAGTATAGCTTGAAAAATGGTTTTAAATATTATAATTTTATTTTCGATGCTAAGCTTTGATTTTCTACACACTAATGGATACATAACTCTTACGACTTTGTTTATTTTGTCAATTGTGGTAGTGATGTGTTTTTGAAAGATGAGTTTTTTATCTAGAATAATACCTAGATATCTACAGTCTTCGGACCAATCAATATCAACTGCACCCATACTGAGTTTAGTGCCATTTGGTAGGTAACAGTGTTTCCTACATCTCGAAAACCAGACAGCTTGTGTTTTATTACCATTTATTTTTATTTTCCATTTCCTGTAATATACTGCTAGCTTGTCAAGAGCTGCTTGCAAAGAGTTGTAGACATTAGTGAATAAGGCACCCGAAGAGAAAATGGCCGTATCATCGGCAAACATAGCTACCTGAATGTTTTCACCTAGACATGGTAAATCTGCGACAAACAATGTAAATAATATGGGACCAAGGACCGAGCCCTGGGGTACACCATGGTGGATTTGGTGAGTAGAGGATATGTCGGTTCCTAAACTCACAACATATTTTCTCGAACGAAGAAAGCTCTGGATAATTTTGATAAGCGGTATTGGCAGCTTAAGTTTTAGTAGCTTATAAATCAAGGCATCGTGCCATACCGTATCAAAAGCTTTTTCGATGTCTAGAAGAACTAGTCCCGTTGACTCCTTGTCGATGAATTTACCAGCTATGTGGTTTTTAATGCGCAAGACTTGTTGGATTGTGCTGTGACCACTACGGAAACCGAACTGAAAGTTTGGTAAGATGTTATTGTCTTCCACAAAACGATCAATGCTTTCCTTAATGATTTTTTCTAAGAGCTTACTTAGACAGCTAAGTAGACTAATAGGTCTGTAGCTTTCGGGGCTGTTCTTCGGTTTGCCGGGTTTCGGGATAGGTATTACTTTTGCTGTTTTCCAACAGTCCGGAAAATAACAATTCTTAAGACAAGCGTTGAAAATGAATGTTAAATAGTTACTTGCAGCAGGTGGAAGTGCTTTGATTAATTTGTTGTTAATATTATCGAGACCCGCGGCCTTTTTTGATTACGATTTTTTTATCAATTCTTTAACTTTGCTGATATTAGTTGCGTAAGTACTTTCAGCTGGTGTTTGAGAAAGTACATAGATAGTGTTAGCAACTTCAGCTTCAGTATACGCGTCGCTTAGATGCATAGATATGGAGTGGTTCTTACTAAACGTGTTAGCAAGTAGGTTCGATTTCTCCACTGAAGAAATAAACAACTTGTCGTGAACTTTAAACGGAGGAATACTGCACCCTCTCTTTTTCATAATTTTTGATATTTTCCAGAACGGTTTGCTTGCTTTGTCAAGAGAGGAAAGGTGTTTATTCCAACACTTGTTCCTATATGTTGAGATTTCGTTTTTAATGATATTATTTAAGACTTTAACATTAACTAGAAAACAATCGATTCTATAACGCAGCCATTTTCTTCTTTCAGAGTTTCGTAGCCTAATCAGATGGAAGATATTTTCAGGAAGCGGTGCCTTATCAACTGGAGCAGTGGAACATTTAGGTATCGGAAGATCGGCCGCTCTATTGATAATAGAAACAAAATTGTTGCATAGGATATCAATGTGCTCGCTGCAGGTTATAGAATTTAGGCTGGTATCACCTAGAACCAAGTTCGTGTTTATATATGATTTATAACAATTCCAGTTGGCGGCGGAATAGTTGTGGTATAAACTGGTACGATTTACAACTACTGTATGATTCACTGTGAGGCTGATCGGAAGGTGGTCTGAACTTAACGCATTTAGAGTTAATGGTACTGTGCAGTAATTTGGAATATTAGTGATATATAGATCAAGAGTTGAGGGGTTCTTGTTAGCACTCGCTGGGATATAGGTGGGGAGAAGTGGATAAAGTATGGAAAAACTTGGGCTGGATTCTGCAACATCTAGTAAAATGTTACCCCAGCTGTTTGCCCTAAGACAATTCCACGACTGATGTCTGCAGTTTAGATCACCACCAATAATTACCTTGTTTCGAGTGTTGACTCTATACAATTTTTGCAGATCCCGCTTAAAGTAAGTAGATTTCTCTAGGTTTCTATTTCCTCCAGGGAAATAGACCGAAAAAAGACTCACCTTGGAGTTGTCACTTAATGTTACCTCTATACTAATTTCCTCAATTAACTTAAGGCGCAATGAAGGACGCAAGGAATGTTCTATACATTTTTTCACAACAATGGCGACACCTCCACCACTAGCATGTACCCTGTCTAGGCGATAACATATGTAATTTTGATGTGAGAAAGAAATGTCTTGTTTGAGCCAGGTTTCTGAAACAAGTGCAATGTCAATATTAAAATTTATCAAGAAACTAAAAAATTCATGCTTTTTGTTTTTGATGCTTCTCGCATTCCAAGTTATGATGTTAAGAGAATTTCTTAACATGTTTTTTCCGAGTATATGTACTTAATAGCTAATGAAGTAATGACGTTAAATTGGTTAGCTTTGGTTTGACAAGCACTAAGCTTGGTTACAACTTCATTAAGAAGAGAGTTTATCTCGCTAAATGAGAACAGGTTATCATTAGTTAATGTTTCTGACGGATTTTTCTTCGTGTGTGTCGTATCACTATTGGAAGGTTGCTGGGTTTGATGGAGGCCAGAAGCCCAGGTGGATGAATGAAGTGAAGGTTGACGCACAGATCGGGGTAGTGGAGGAAAATTATCAATGGATAATCGGTCGGGCACTGGCTGCTGTTTGTCACTCGGAGGCTGTAGGAAGGTTGTATTTCCTGTACCACGTCCGCGTGGGGATAATTTGCGGCGAATGTCTATGTACTGCTTTCGGCTTATGCATTCTGGATCGGTGGATTTATGTGGCCCACTACAATTTGCACACTTGATGACCTCATTCGTTTTGCAGTCGGATATTTTATGGTTTCCTGAACATATTGCACAGAAGCTATTTATATGACAATGCATCGAGCCGTGACCGTAAAGCTGGCAATTGTGACATTGTGTGACCTTACCTGGATTATGTTTTTTAAAGTCCCAGCGAACGATGGTTTTGAACAAGGTGGAGTAGTTCCGTTTTAGTTCGTTTAATTTAACAGTACCGCGTTGAATGTAGACCATGTACAAGTAGTGTTTGTACAGGGCTTTTGTTGACGGATTTAATGTGATGGTTTTAACATCTAGGCACTTAATCCCGAGTGCAATTAACTCATTTTTCACTATATCGTTGCTTATTAAGTCTAGCCCGGATAACACTACCTTTAATGAACGATTTTCCTTACGTGAGTGGGTGAAAAACTCACATTTTAACCGTAAGAGTTCGGTTCTGATTTTATTATATATGCCCATTGTTGGGGCACATATTTTTTGCCCAAGCGAAATGTTTTTGATTAAGTATTTGTCTATCTTAATGTTGCTCAAAATATCACGCACTTGAGCACTAGTTGTTTTTAATACCACAATTGGCGGAACGGTTTCTTTAGGAAGTTCTGCGCACTGTTCGTCATTGGTCGGATCCATTTCAGGAGAGTCTTCCATCAGACTTTGAAGTGGTTGAAAAAAGTTAGTGTTTGAACACATTTTAGATTTTTCTAGAACTTTATTGTTCACTTTTGAAAGTTTATCGGGAGGTGTTTGGCCTCCAATAACGGGGTCGTAACGCAACCGTTTGCGCTTGATTTTATTTAATACACGTGGCGCAGGGGCCATAACTTAACGGTTATAACACTTGTTCAAATTTTTGTATGCGGAAAACGAGGCAAAGAAAACAAGATAATGATAATTAAATTGTGAAAATTATTGTGAAAATAACGGTTGATTAAGATAACTAGCACGAGCAAAACTGTGAGACAAGTTGTCTGTTTGAAAGTCAGCCAGCTAAGCCTATTACTGTTTGATTTTTCATTTCGTCTTTTATATAGTAGGCAAGAGAATACATGTCAGTCTTTTTTTATAGGAAATTGATATAAATATAGTAGAGCCTGAGCTGGACACTAACGCCTTCCGATTGGGCACACGAAGATTGCTTTTGCAGATGAAAGACTGCTTGGTTATAGTATGATTGAATGTTGTATTCTTCTAGACCAGACTGCGCCAAACCACACTGATGGTTCATGCTGACACCCTGTGTTGAGCGAGAGGGGCGGTATTGGAGGTTCCACTGTTGATATCCGATATCGAAGTATATAGTTTTCGCACTATGGCAGTTGAGTTTTCCTTGCTCTTTAGCTCGACGTTAGCCTGTAATTTCATCGACAACATGACGAGAGTAGATTTATGTTCCTCAGAATATTGATCCTTTTGTTGCTGCCACATCTGCTGCTGTTTCTCGAAACAAGACTGAACGGCATTATCCTGGAAAGCCTTAAGTGCTGGGTTGGACAGTCATTGGGTTTTGCTTGGAACAATGTGTGTGTACTTCGGCGTTACATTTGGTTGATGACGTTCATGTCTGTCTAGAAGTTGTTGCTGCCGTTCAACCTCGTTAATATGATCAGCTACTAACTGACAGTTACTTGGCTGTGGCAAGAGTGGTTTCTGGCTGATATTGAGGATGTTGCTGAATATTGGAGTTCTTGGATACCTTTAGCGTCGAGGATTCGGTTGATAATTGTTAGTTTTTTTTAAGCCCTTATTTATTTTACTTAAATACTATTCTACTATACTATAGAGTTCTTAGTTGACTATCGTGAGGTGCGGTTCATTCTGAGCTCGTAAAAATATTACTATAAATAAACGTACAATTATTCATTATTTTAAAATGAACTCTTCTGTGTGTAAACAAAAAATTGCCCCAAGTTGTATTACAAAAATTAAGTGCAGTGTATGCAAGCATTTCTACCTCTGGCATGTGTAAATATGTCTGCAGAAGTGGGAAAGTACTTCCAAAGCAATACAACACAATATAAATGTGAAGGATGTGAATCGACGAAGCGTCATTTTTTTTTTTCATTTTTACAACATTTTTTATTTTTCTTTTTATATTCTTAATTTCTAAATTAAAGGCTAGACAAAAAATGCTTAAATTCTAGCTTAATTATCTTATATAATAACTTACTGGTCCTTCGCAGACGCTCTAAGCTAAACATTACTTAACATTTGTATAATTTGCCTTTCGGCGACAGAACTTTGTGGCAGTACTGATATTTAGTTGAAATACAAAGAAAAATTTGAAAAACTTTGTCAATTTTTTGTTTTGTTTTTTTTTTCTTAAAATTTAACTTACTTAACTTACCTACTTTTTTTTTTTTTTTTTTTTTTTTTTTTTTTATGTACAAGCACTTAACCTAACTTAACTTAAATCTTATACTACCCTAATTCTAGAAAAGCTAAGCCTATGTAAGCTAGCTGATGATAGTATGATTTTTTACCGACTTTGGTACCCAGGTCTTCATATGCCATTCAACCACCAGAACTGTTGACGCTGTCTAATACTATCGTCCCGGTCTCTGTGGGAGATAGCCCTACTGAAGCGCAGGAGCTCTTTTTCGGTGCGCGCTACTTCCCGGTCGTAGCACAATCGCCCGTCTACAGATGATCTACTTACATGATAGATCAGCGGAATTCCGGATCTATCCTGTATAAGCCCTTTCATATCCAAGTCAAGGAACGCCTCTGGTGGAACAAAGCCGTTGCGACGCACGCTCTCATAGTACAAGGTGTTTGGATAATAAGCCCCGAAAATTAGGTCATTGGACGAGCTTATTGCTCTCGCAATATGTCCTCTGATTAATTTAATCATAAAATTATCCACCCTATTTATGTACGCTTCATTATATAAAGTCTCATTTGAGTAATACTTTTTATAGTCCGATTCCGGTGTCCGATATAATCTGAGACAACTTCTGAGACACTTTCTTTCGAACACCCGAATCTTTTCTATCAAATTTGGACCTATGTTGAACCATACTGGGCAACCATATATGAGCATTGGCCTGATTAGCGTCATGTAGCATATGACTTTTACCCTGCTGTCAAGTTGGCTACTATGAAATAGCCTCCTTGTCATAGCAAAAGTTTTCCTCGCTTTGAGCAAAGCAGCCTCTACATGTCTGTTGAAATACAGATATTGGTCTAGCCAGATGCCAAGGTATTTAACTAAACTTTTGGTTTCCAGTTTATCTCCATGCGGTCCCACGATAACTAGCTTTCGCCAGTTTTTCCTTGTGTCGTACGTGGCTTTATATAATGGAGTTCTAAATAGGATGGCTTCACATTTCTGGAAGTTGATCTTAAGTTTCCAGTCATCGCAATAGCGCTGCACTTTGTTGAAGTCTCGCTGTTTTAACCTATTTATGATCGCAACTTTCGGAGCTGTTCTGTAAATTATGAGATCGTCTGCGTACGCAATAGCCTGCGGAAGTGCATCTAATAAGTCGCTAATGTAAATGTTAAAAAGAATCGGAGAGAGTACCGCGCCCTGTTGCAAGCCATTCTTGATATTATACGTTTTATTAGAGGTCACATTACCACTTTTGACCACGAACCTCCTGTCCTTTGACATATCGTAAAGTACATATAGTAAAGGCTTATGTATGCCATATCTGACCAGTTTGTAATACAACCCTTCGATCCAGACGGTATCAAAGGCTTTTTCCAAGTCGATCAGACAGGCACCTGTGCATTGGTTTCTACATTTATTCCATTGTATGTCGGAGACCAGTTTAGCTGCGGCATGTGTGGTTTCATGACCCGCCCTAAAGCCAAACTGGTTATTTGGAATAATGCTATTGTCGTCTACCCATTTTAGCAGAGCTTTGTTAATGATTTTTTCAAATACTTTACTGATGCTTGGGAGTAAACTTATCGAACGCATGTTCATTGGGTTTGTACAGTCTTTGCCCTTTTTTGGGATGGGCTGAATGATAGCCGTTTTCCAACGCGCGGGATAATATGCATTATTCAACGCGTTGTTAAACAGGACCGTGTATATATCTATTGCCTTTGGGGGCAGGTGCTTGAGTACGATGTTAGGTACTCCATCTATTCCCACTGACTTTTTGCTTCTTAATGAGTCGAAGATACTCTGGATTCCTTCCCTTGTGATTAAAAGGCTATTAGCCACTACACCATTGGCATTAATGTCAATTGACAGATTATCGTCACTGAATTCCGTAAAACCAGGATTCTCCGATTGCCAATGTGAAATTTCATTCCGGAGGTGCAGGTGATTCAGTCGAATTCTGTCCTCCAGGTCATGGTTTCGGTGAATGCTTTCATTCACCTTGTACATTTCCTGAAAGACAGCTCCCACAGCGTTCGCCTTCTCCAAAGGATCTTCGATCACGAAGAGCTCACTATTGAGGATAGCGTTCTCTGTATCTATGCCAATGTTGGTTAGCAGCTGCTTGTTTACCTCGGTACGTGGAATTTGGAGACACTGAATCTCGTTTTGATTATTTCTCCTGAATATTTTATTTATTTGTGGGAACATATTCGGGTTATTAGTTTTTATAGCTCGAATTCTGTTGTTCCAATACAAATTTGTTGCTAATCTATAATTAGCTTTAAGTAATTGTTGGAGGTTTTTTAATTGAGATTTCAGTGATATTATCTCCTGGTCTTGTCTGTCTGTAAACTGTCTGTGTAATTGTTTTAATTTCGATAGCAGTCTGCTCTTTTTCTTGTGGAGTGCGTTTATTGTTGCGTTTCTGTACATGTTAATGTGATCTGTAACTGTTGTTTTGGGAATTGTTTTGTCCATTGTTCGTTTTACGGTTTCGTCCATTTGTTGAATGTATTTGTCGATTTCGTCATTTGTCAGGTTTCTGTTTACTGGCAGATTCAAGTCATTCGAACAAAGTTCTCTTGTTAATGATCTGGTGAACCGCGGCCATCGCATTGCCCTGTAGTTATAGGGTTGCGGAATCACGAATTCCTCCAGATCTGCGAGCTCGTTCGGAAGCTCTATTACTGCCGTGAATGCACAGTGGTCGCTGTCGTATTCAATTGTCCGTAAACAGTTTGTGTTTCGTCTGTTGGTGTTAAGTAATCTCAGTCGTGAGTCGATTAGCAAGATATCTAAGAACGATCTACCTCTGGGGAACGATGGATATTTCGTAGCTAGCAGGTCAGTTCTATATTCAATATGATACTGATCTAACCAACCAGCCAACTGATTTCCTCTGGCATTAGATATATAATTTCCCCAATTTCTATGCTTGGCGTTCATATCTCCCCCTAGGATAAAGTAATTTTTGTCCAGGTGCAATTGTAAGCATCGAAAGAGTGTCTCGAGCTCCGCTATAAATAGGTTTTGTTGGTGCTCCTCAGGTGCGTAGACCGCAATCGCATACAAACCCCTTCCTTGCTGAAGGGGTATGCGGACGATACAGGCTTCCAGCACCCGGAACCTGCGCACTTCTCCACTATATATTACTTTATGATTGATCCCTTTTCTAATAAAGATTGCGACACCCCCCCCTTGAGAGGAGTTAGGTCGATCTCTTCGTATAATATCGTAGTTTTTATGTCCTATCTTATGTCTCTGGTTTAACTTTGTTTCCCCCGCCAGAAGTACATCAGGTTGTTCCTCTTGCAACAGGTTAAAAAGATTGGCTCTTCTCTCAGTTCTTATTAGTGAATTTACATTCACGACAAGAGCTTTTATTGATGTTGTGGTTAGAGGGTTTATATCGACTTGTTATTTAGACTGGGCAAATGCGAGTAGATCTCGTTTATTTGGCTTTGTAGCTGTGTCATCTGTCTCTGCAGATTGAGCAGGATTGCGAACACGTCCGCTTGCGGTGTTGTTTCAGTCCGTGTGGGAGTATTTGTGGCTACCTGTGATGTAGCCTGATTTGGTGTTCTCCCACCCGAAGCAACTTGTGCGTACGACCGCTGCGATGTTAAATCGACGAAGCGTCGGTCGCAACATATGCCGACAAAGACAGCACACAAGCCGCAAACAAAGGAATCCAGAGCATCAAATGTCCAGAGGTGAATGAACCAACGAGTTAGAAACCAGATGAAAAGACACATACCAGTGAAGATCATTATACGCTACAGCAAATATTTGACAAACTTGCTAAATTAGAGGAAATTAACCGCCAGTTCCTGCTGCAAGTTAATGACTTGCGCACCGAAAATGCTGACATAAAAATCAATGCTTTGGAAAGCAAGGTTAACTGGGGAACTCTTTGGAAATTTCAGAACTCGCCAACATAGAGATAGGAGTCGCGTGAAAACCGCCAACGAGACAGCACGTGCGCTTCTGCCTCGTGATCCATACCATCGGATCAATTGTGCAATCCCTTTTGGGATTCTTAGATACACATAAGATACCCAATTGCACTATCGGTTCGGGCGCGAAGCCCTATTGTGAGATCCTAAGCAAACAAACGGATCTTCACACACGCGTCTGTGAGAGGGAAGAGTTTATTCTGACCATGAATTTCCTACCAGAAAGATAAGATGCTAGGAGCTTTGTGATGTTGGAATTCAGACCAAATAAGCAGTGTAGCTTATAAAGTAGTCCTGAGATCCAGACAGAATCAAATGCTTTGGAAATATCGAGGGATATGCATACGGTAGGGCATTGGTTTTCCAGACCAGTTGTGACATCGTGTATAAGTTTTGGTAGAGCATGACAAGTGGAGTTTCGCTCACGAAAGCCAAACTGAGAATAAGGGATGAGAGCATTTTCACTGGCAAACGGGAGAAGGCTTTGGAAGATCTTACATTATAATATATTTGCTTAGGGTGTTTAATAAAGATATCAGACGATAGTTGGTGGTGTTATTGGAACTGCCGGACTTTTTAACAGGGATTACTACAGCAATTTTCCAGTTTTCTGGGAAATGTGAAGCATTTATGATATGGTTAAGAAGGACGAAAATGGGAAGTCGATTTGGTGGGCGAAATCTTTTAAATAGAAGGTGTGGAATTCCATCTAGACCGGCCGATTTTTTGTTGGGTCGTGATTTTCTGAACTTGATTAATTTGTGGGGTTGAAATTGTGTCCCAGGCATGGGCACTGTTTCACTTCATTCCCCAACGAAAGAGTTCCCTAGATGCCACACCGGAGCAGACAATACGACAGTTGATTCCAACGATGGAGCGGGCACAGAACAGCAAAGACAAGCACTCTGATATAGTTTGAATTATTTTATTGTTCCTTTTTAATTAAAACTCCAATAGATTTTATTTACTGTACCTTTTTATTTTCTTTGGTTAAAACACCAATAGATCTTATTCACACTTTAATTTCCTATCGCCTTGGTCGAGTAACATTTGGAACTTAACAAAACTTGTAACTTCACTAATTTTATTTTGCAAAAACGTTTTTCTTATTGTTTTTTTAAATTTGGACAGATTGATTGATTGATTGATCGATTGACTCCGGTAACGTTAATTGTAATAGGTCAAGCCGTTTTACACTATTTAATCGAATTGAGACTTCCATTTGAAACGTCCTTGATAATTTAACACACTTGAGCACTCTTTCGCGCAACCGCAGAGACTTTTATTGACTCCCTAGTGGGATTACTGTTAATCCACTTTTCACCCGTAGAGTTTGGTAGCTAAAATCTGACTCCCTGAGCTGGGCGACGTTGACCCAGCCTCTGGTGATTGCGATGAGTTTCCACGCATGTCATCGCAGAGAAAAACAATCTTTCCAGATAGGGTGAATGTCTTTTCCTCTGCAAGAAAGACAGACGAAACACTCGCTGGGCGCAGGAAAGGAAAAACAAACATGCAGCTGGTCAAATATGATGATCGGTGTACGGTCTGGCTGTATCGCCACCGTACGATAGGGGATCGATTTTTGATTGACGTTAAGTCAACATAGCTTCGCTGCGACGGCAAAGGGTACCAGATTTGGGTGCATGTTTATTTTAGGCATTGGATGCACAGGAATGCTGCACATGCAGGCAAACATAATTTCTTCTGTTTACGTAGAGTACACAGAAACATTTCGTTTAGAATAGCCAGCGTGAGAATAATGGCTGGTCGTTGTTTAGACAACGAATCATTAGACATGATCATGGGTATGATTGTCTAACGTCAATCATATTCGTACCCAAATCCCATGATCGGTAGATAACCGATAAAGGAATTTCGTCGCAACTGTAGCGAACCTTGGGATTGGAGCAATATTCACTCATGAACCATAGCAAGAATACCGGCTACAGCTGTGTCAACAATTACGCAGGCCAGCGAGTATTTATCGGTTATAATTGCTGACAAGCCGAGCCAATTGTCTGGCACGGTTCATGCAATATGAATGAAATAACATTTTTGATGTGCGTGCCTGCTGGGGTTTTACTTTCAGGTGAAAGCTATTTGAAAGAAAGCTTACACTGCTCGAATGCAGGTAAGTATAGTGGTTTATGGAGTGAGAGAAAAGTAGGTTGTTTTAAAGAAATGGATGGTTCTTTAGGAAGGTTTTAAAGAACCGCCACAAATTCATCTGTGGTTAGAAATCTGCTGGTGTCTGAAGGATGCGACGCCTTGTTTGTGTCGTTAAATTCCCCAATGAAAGGAGTATAAGATGCGGGTAATCTGTGAGAGATATATTCGTTTACAGTGTTTCGAAAATTAGGGACTGAGAGGGAATCATTTTGTTGATGGATCTTTGAGAAGTGATCAGCGAGGCAATTGACTATGTCCGTGTTGGATTGGATAAGATTGTTGTTGAGTTGATTGATAAGGTGATCGATTCGCGGTTTAAAGTTGCAACCAGTTAGTCGGTTGATGTTTTTGAAGAGATCACGGTTGGGTTTGATATTGTTAAGTGTAGAGGCATAGGTCTGATCCGCGAACTTTTTTAAATAATCATTTATTAGGGTGGTCAAGAGTTGGATCTGACTTTTAATAAAGGGGCAGAATCTTATGCGAAGTTTTCGGCGGAGTTGTTTTTGAGACGCGGCAATTTAGTTAGGTTGCTGGGTAAAGGTTTTCGTAAATGATTATGAGGGATGGTGGTGGGTGTATTGCTGGTGGACGCATCCTTGAGGATCTGCTCAATTTTTAAGGCTGCTCGATCGATATCAGCAGGGATTAGGTTAGAAGATTCAGAGATTTGAAAGTTAGAAAAACATTCGGGGACGTCGCTATTGACCTTTTTCCAGTTAGTCTTGGAGAAGTTCGAGACAGGACTGTGTGAGTAGAGAAGTTCGAAGGAGGGGACTTTGGTCGAGATGTGAACGGAACCATGATCAGAGGGAAACAGGAAGGATACTGTGGGTGAGCTCGTTGAATAGACATCAGTCGACTTGTGGAAGAAGTCAATTGTTGACTGCATCGAGTTGGTGACACGAGTTGGCTGCAGAGGACTGTCGATGTACGTATATGGGTGAGATGAGAAGAGTTCCAAAAGTTGGCAACCCTATTTGTTATTCTTGATGTCGGTGAATGCTGTATGTCGACCGTTCCAGTCTCCACCGATTATGAATGGTGCGGGGAGATACTGTCTGATTATTTGAGATATGTCAGAGTCAGGGAAGACTGGTTCTCGTGTTGGGGAGAAGGTTTTAACAAACAACCGTAAGTGTTGCTTATAGTATAGAGTATATAGATTCTGCGTTGAGGGCGACTATAGTTAGTTCAGCCATTAAGGGAGAGAATATGGGAGGTTATAAGTGAGAGAATCTGATTTTTTTTTTGATATCCGACATATGCTTCAATGAAGGAAGCATAGTCTGTAGAGTCTTGATGTAGCCCATCATGTCTAAATTGAAGCCAATGGAGTTAAGGCTGTGTGACGTCAGCGTGTTTGGATTGTTTTTGATGACATCCACATATGATGTTCCTGGTCTTCTAGGTTGTGGTAATGTGTTCTGCGATGTGGATTTGGTTGGTGCGGATTTGTTGGTTGCACCTGGTTTTATTCTTCTTTGGAGAATTTTCAATTTATGAGGGCACTGGGAGAAATTGGCTGTTGATGTGGGCCTCCGCAGTTACAACATGTCACAGCGATTTCCTTAGTGGTAATGGATCCCTCGGGGTTTGTGGTTTGGATTTTTCCTGGTTGATGTTCATCGGCACATCTGCCGCATCGTATATTCAGATGGCAAGCCACCGCCAAGTGTCCCGAGCCTTGGCATCTCTTGCAATGGAGGATGCTTTGTTTATGAGGCTCTTCGATGCTGATCTTATGCGTAAACGAGTACTTCATTTGTTTGAGCTTGTTGGTGTCTTCATTTTGAGGGATTTGGATAATCCGTAGGTTTCTTAAGTTGTTTTCTCGCATGTACGGAGTTTGAAAATAGTCTAGCCTGTGAATTTTCAGCTCTGGGCAAATCCTGATGATCTCCGGCGCTAGTTCTTCGTTGGTCCAATTTGGGTCAATGTGCCTAATGATAAATGTTGTTGGTTTGAGCTGGTGGTGTTGGAAGGTAAAAAATGGTTGTCGTAGTTCTGCAAGTTTTCTAACGGTTTTCTCGTGATCGACCAGAGTTGTTGTTGCAATGGAGACAAAGGAGTCTTTAGTGTTTGTGGTGAAGTTGCGGTGTCCTGGGGCATTTTCTACTATTATTATTATTTCCTTGATACTGGTCACGTTTTTGATGTAGATTGGTGGTGGTCTAACATTGTTGTGCTGAGCAGGCAGGGGACTAGGTGCTGGCTTGGCTTGTTTGGTGGATTCCTTATGGGTTGGTGATAGTTGTTTGGGAGGAGATGTTTGATGGTTTAAGCTGGGCGAGGGCGTTATCTCCATACTGGCGTCGTCACTGTTTTTGGTGGGTTGCTTTAGGGAGTGAATTTCCTTCTGGTGTTGCTACGAGGGTTGCCTCTTATGTTTCGGGATTTGGCAACCCTAGCGTTGCAATCCGGCAATTGACAGCTCTGTCGTAAAGTTGGACATTTTTGAGGTTATACGCACTCAGAACGTTTTGACATACGAGCGCTATTTGTGTTGTTTACAGTAGCTTAAAAGATTCATCTCGGCCCAAAAATGGAAGTAAATAGTCAACATTTTCGTGCGATTATTTTTTACAACTTTCGGCATGGATTAACTCAGCAACAGTGCATGGATGAACTTAATTCAATTTTTGGCGATGGAGCTCCATTAAGGACCAGTGTTTGTCGATGGTATGGTGAATTCAATCGTGGTCGTAGTTCACTCCAAGATGAATTTCGTGAAGGTCGTCCAAAATCAGTTGTTGTTCCGAAAACCATTGATGCTGTGCGCGACCTGATATTGGAAGATCGTCATGTGACCTATCGTGAGATTGAGACAACCTTAGGCGTTAGTGGGACCAGCATACATTCAATATTGTATAAACATTTGACTGTCAAAAAAATTTGTTCGCGTTGGATCCCACACAATTTGTCAATCGCCCAAAAAAAGGCTCGTGTCAATTGGTCGAAAGAAATGCTCAAAAAATACGGTCGCGGTGCTTCGAAACACGTCTATGACATCGTGACAGGTGATGAATCGTGGATTTACGCGTATGAGCCCGAAAGTAAACAGCAGTCGACTGTCTGGGTGTTACAAGATGAGCCGAATCCAACAAAAGTTGTTCGCGCACGATGCACTTCCAAGCAAATGGTCGCCTGTTTTTTCGGAAAAACTGGACATGTCGCAACCGTACCACTAGAACAACGCAGAACAGTCAATTCTGAGTGGTACACAACCATTTGTTTGCCAGTTGTCTTCCAAGAAATCAGGAAAACCAACCGCCGAAGACGGATCACTCTTCACCACGACAATGCGAGCTCTCACACATCGGCTGCGACAACTGCATTTTTGAGCACCCAAAACATCGATTTGATGGGTCATCCGCCGTATAGTCCCGACTTGGCACCGAATGACTTCTTTTTATACCCGTACGTAAAAAACAAACTGAGAGGTCAACGTTTTTCGACAGCTGAAGAAGCGGTTGCTGCATTCAGAATGCATGTGTTGGAGATACCTCAATCAGAGTGGCGAAAGTGCTTCGATAATTGGTTCAAACGCATGCAAAAGTGTATAGATCTTCATGGGGAATATTTTGAAAAACAATAAAGTGATTTTCGATGATCAATATTTGTTTTTGTTCTCTAATCCCGAAATATAAAAGGCAACTCTCGTACACCTGTGTTGTAAGTTGTTGTTTTTATCAGTTCACGATCGGAACTAGTGCAATGTACTCCACGACCCATTTTCACAAAATTTTATTTTTATTGTTTTTTTTTCTTCTAACAAACACTAAAACACAAGTCTAAAAAATTTACGAAGATCTCAATAAAGACGAGCTAGTAGTTTACTTCACAATCACGATTGAGGGCTGTGGTGATGGTTCGTTTCTATTATTTTTCCCTGACAAAATATACCTTTCGCTTCCATTTTTTACTACTAGGCAAGAACAAAAAACTGATAAGAGCAAATTGATGCACCATATTAAAGTACTGTCGCGCGTGAGATCGGGGTTCCATTCCCCGTCGGGGAACCTCTGGCGCAATACTAATGACCTTGCCCGGAAAAAGCAAATCATTATGGAAAATTTAACAAGCCCCAGGACTTGCCAAATAAGGCCAAGACCGGTTCCCGGTTGTAGTGCCGATGATGATGATTAAAGGTTCGGGTATAGATTTGGTGTCGAAGAAAAACCAAATTGTACGCAGTGACTGATTGTTGATCGTTATTTCAACCTTTGTTTCTATTATTTTTTCCACCACTGTATATACTAACAGAGCAATCGACCTGAAAATGTATATACATAGTACTATAGAACTTGACATAGTAAGTAGACCCGCTGAGCCATCTGGAGGTCAGACCGGAAACATTTCACTCCATATTCGTACAGGATTTTGAAACTTTAAACGCGTTTTTCTCCAAACCTTGTTTTTTTACATTGGTCTCCACGATATCTCAAAAACTACTTGACGGATCGCCTTTCTTCCTTTTTTTATTTTAAAGCAGAATTGAGTCATTAGAGCTAAAATATATCAAGATGATGTATGCATAATTTTTTTTTACAGAAAAAAAATGCTGGAAAACCGTATTTACAAATTCAAATGCCGGCCATTTTGTTAAATTTCGACTTTCATGGATGATTCTAACAGGGGCTCCAACTACACTCATCTAGTTCATGAAAATTTTTCGATTATTGATTATTGATAATTTTTGCAGGCGCTAGAGTGTCCAACAGTAAGTTACTATGTTTTGAGACGGTCACATTACAAGGCGTGTCAACAATTATTGTCACTATATTTTTTACTAAAAAAAAACATGTTATTTGTACTTTACAACATATTAAACAAATGACAAAAAGTTTGAGTTTTTTATTTATTTCCTTCTATGAGGAAAGAATTCGAGAAAAAATCCATTTTTTTGAGGCTTTCAGATGTGAATCTCCCCTTAAGTTTAATTTATCTTCTCTGAACTAATCTGAATTTTCTAGATAAGTGTCATTTATTTTCTCTAAATCAGATTTATATTATCGAACTTAAGTTTCATGTACCTTTTCAATATTTCTGTGAAGTATTAGTTTAGGTATCGGTATCTTGAAGCATTAATTTAGGTCTCAATAAATACATGTGTTTTTCGTAAAATACATTTGGCCCCCGGAGGACAATATAGTATCTTCAATGTTGCTGCGTGTTTAGGCAGTTGGATGAACTCCAGGACCTCCTTTCATCTTGTCAAAATTTTCCAAGTCACGAAATGGATAACTCGTTAATTGTCCGTTGTCCTATATTTTGTTTATCTTCCTACTAATTTCCTAACTCTATAAAAAAACCCCAACTATGCATATGAAAACGTATCACTGAATTACCCGATGTAAGGCCACGAATTTGAAAAGGCAAAATTAACTGAAATTAATTTCCCTGTCCATCCATCAATGACCACAAACCGTCAAGGTGTACACCTGTTTACATTATCAATTAATCTTAGCTGGGCAATAGGAAAGTCTGAGTAATACAAGTCTGGATCAGATAAACTGCATTAGCGGCAGTAGACATTTATAGCTAACAGACAAGTTTTACGCCTTTAGTTTATACATCGGGTTCTTGGCAGCCGCATTTGCTTCGTCATCAGTCACGGAAGCAATCCTTATGGAGCACTTCTTCCAGTCACATAGCCGATTGATAGCCTAACAACGATAAATAAACACACGACCAATTGGATTTGCTAACTCGTTAAACAACATCGCCGAGTTAGTCACACAGATTTGTCGTGTCCGTTTGCACACACATGTGTGCTCCTAACCATAGTTATAATCTCCACCTTAACAAAGTTAACATGAAGAAAACTTTCTCCTCGGACTCGCAAAGAGAGTTTGCCTTCAACTGATATCTAAAACCAAACGAAACGAAACAAACATCCCAAATAGACAGCCAGACATTTTCACTTTTCACACCTTTCGACACGTCTCGTATTTGTGCATCGATTATCTATTGCCGTTCGATAACTAACAAAATACGAACTTCTAACGAGGAAGTACGGCGGTGCACCCAATCTCGAGATGGTTCAAGAGGAAAAGCTAGTTTTTGTGCGCAATCCAGGTGTATGTTGTGGGTAAAGTGCCCTTACAACTTTCACATAGGAAGTCCTTAAGGTGATAGGTATTCTAATAGATATTGTGATGTAAATTAGGTGAAACTTATTGATTAGAAAACATCCTTTGCCCAAGCTGTACCCACGAATATATGATGCTGCAGTACTTTTTATAAGAAATATGTTACTGTCTTATTTGGGAGATTATATTTTTTGATCCAGTGATTGGACAGGACAATAAAAGCGAAGAAAACCAGAGAGGGCTAAGATCTTCACTGTTCAACAACGACTCAGACTTCCAACCATACTCGCTGCCTCTAGTAGTCCTTCAAACACCTGAAATGGAGTATGACTTCAAAGAATGACTTTATTGAATACCGCTGTATTTCAAGTTCCGCAACTTACCACTGTCTTAGAAGAATAGTTTATTGTCTTGCTGCCACATTAACGTACATTTGTTAGTCGAAATTTCGAACAGCTACAGCTATCCGTCAATCTCTTTATCGACTTTTTTTTTTTTTTTTTTTTTTTTTTTTTTTTTAATTATTATTATTATTATTTCTTTAGTTTTATAAGGAAACAGGGTTTTATTTGCCACTCAGCCACCAAAATCTCTGGTGTTGCTTATTCGCGTCTTTTCGGTCTCTCTGTGCTACTGCCGTACTGAACTGCAGGCTCTCTTCATTAGTGTGCGCAACCTCTCGATTAAAACATATTCGCTTATCTATACCCGACCGACGCACGTGATAAATCAACGGTATAGCGGATTCATTTTGTATGAGGCCGCTCATGTCAAGACTAAGGAATGCTTCTGGTGGAATAAAGCCATTGCGACGTACCACCTCACAATACATATTGTTTGGGTAATATGCACGAAAAATCAAATCGTTCTGTGAGCTCATTGATCTCGCAATATGCCCTCGGATCAGCTTGATCATAAAGTTATCCACTCTGTTTATATTGGCCCCACTGTACAACGCTTCATTGGGATAATATTTTTTGTGATCGGATTCAGGAGTCCGATGTAACTTAAGGCAAGTCCTGAGGCATTGCCTCTCAAAAATCCGAATCTTTTCCATTGAGCTAGGTCCCACATTAAACCACACTGGGCATCCATATATGATCATCGGTCTGATGAGAGCCATGTAGCATATAACTTTAACTCTGCTGTCAAGTTGACTACTATGAAACAGTCTTCTTGTCATAGCGTAAGCTTTCTTTGCCCTGACTAGGGCAGCTTCCACATGTTTGTTAAAATATAGATACTGATCCAGCCAGATGCCTAAGTATTTGACTACGGTTTTGGTTTCCAGTGTTTGTTGGTGTGGTCCCATAATAGCTAGCTTTCGCCAGTTTATCCTGGTGTCTCTGGTAGCTTGAGCCAGTGGTGTTCTAAAGAGGATGGTTTCACACTTCTGGATATTGATTTTGAGTTTCCAGTTGTTGCAGTATCGCTGAACATCATTGAAATCCCCTTGTAATAATCCGTTAATGATTTCAATTTTTGATGCTGTTCTATATATTATCAGATCGTCTGCATACGCAATAGCCTGATGAAGAGACCTTACCAGGTCGCTAGTGTAAATATTAAAAAGGATCGGAGATAACACCGCTCCCTGTTGCAGACCGTTTTCTATATTGTAAGTAATGTTAGAGGTCACATTGCCACTTTTGACGATGAATTTCCTTTCATTCAACATGTCGTATAGTATATACAGTAGTGGTCTATGAATGCCTAGTCTCATTAGCTTGTAATATAACCCTTCTAACCAAACGGTGTCGAAGGCCCTCTCCAAGTCAATCAAACAGGCACCTGTACACTGTTTCAAATTTTTATTCCACTGAATGTCTGAAACCAGTTTAGCTGCGGCATGTGTGGTTTCATGACCAGCTTTAAAACCAAACTGGTTATTTGGAATAATATTATTGTCCTCAACCCATTTAAGTAGAGCCTTGTTTAGAACCTTTTCGAATACTTTACTGATACTCGGTAACAAACTGATCGATCGCAGATTTTTTGGGTTTGTTCTATCTTTCCCTTTTTTTGGTAACGGTTGGATGATGGCCGTTTTCCAACGTACTGGATAGTGTGCGTTGTTCAGAGCGTTGTTAAACAATACTGCATATATGTCCATTGCGATTGGAGGAAGATGTTTTAGTACGATATTGGGTACTCCATCGATTCCAACTGATTTTTTGTTTCTTAATGATGCAAAGACGCCATGGATGTCTTCACTAGTGATCAAAAGACTGTTGGCGCTTTCGACAGTAATCTCGGCGTTTGCCGTATTTTCATTACTGAATTCGTTAAAACCATGGTTTTCTGATCGCCACTGTGAAATATCATTTCGAAGATGACCATAATTCAGTAAAACTCTATCTTCCAAGCCATGGTTGCGACGAATTACTTCATTTGCCTTGTACAGTTCTTGAAAGACGGCCCCTACAACATTCACTTTTTCCAAGGGATCTTCAAACACAAAAACTTCGTCATTTAGGATGGCGTTGTTTGTGTCTATGCCTATATTTGCCAGCATTCGTTGGTTTTCGTCAGTTCGTGGTATTTGGAGACACTGAATCTCGTTTTCATTACTCCGTCTAAATATTTTATTAATTTGCGGAAATATACTAGGGTTGTTGGATTTTACCGCCCGAACTTTGTTGTTCCAATACAAATTTGCTGATAGCCTATAGTTGGCTTTTATCAGCTGTTGGAGATTTTTTAATCTGGACTTCAGTGATATTATCTCCTGGTCGTGCCTATCAATAAATCGTCTGTACCGTAGTTTTAGTTGCGACAGAAGTCTACTTTTTTTTCTGTGGAGTGCGTTGATTGTGGCGTTTCGGTACATGTTCATGTTGTCTGTAGGTGTGGTTTTTGGTATTGTTTTGTCCATAGTTTGTTTTATGGTTTCGTATGTTTCTGTTGGTAGGAGGGTTAATGTCTTTTAAGCGAATTTCTCTTGTTAAGGTTCTCGTGAAACGCGTCCATCGCATACCCCAATAGTTATGCGTAGGCAGTTTATATTTTGTCTGTTAGTATGTGTATGTTTAAGGCGTGTGTCAATAAGCATAATATCGAGGAACGAGCCCCCTCTGGGGAAAGAAGGATATTCTGTAGCTAGCAGGTCAACTTTATATTCAATGTGATGTTGATCTAGCCAATTAGCTAGTTGATTCCCTCTCGTGTTTGATATGCTATTTCCCCAATTTGGGTGTTTAGCATTCAAATCGCCACCCACGATGTAATAGTTCCCTTCCGAGTAAAGTTGTAAGCATTGGAAAAGAGTCTCTAGCTCCACTATAAATTGATTTTGTTGATGTGCTTCTGGTGCGTAGGCAGATATCACATACATCCCCCTACCTTGTCGGAGGGGTATGCGGATAATGCACGCTTCAAGCACCTGAAATCTGCGAATCTCACCACTATATATTACCTTATGTTGAAGTTGTTTTTTAATAAAGATTGCCACCCCTCCTCCTTGTGTGGAGTTGGGTCGGTCTCTTCGTATAATGACGTAGTTTGTGTGACATAGTTTATGCCTCTGATTCAGCTTAGTTTCGCTAGCCAGAAGCACGTCAGGACTTTCGTCTTGCAACAGTTTAAAGAGAGCGGCTCTTCTCTCGATTCTGATAAGTGAATTTACATTCACGACTAAAGCCTTAATTGTGCTTTCTGTTGGGGGGTTTATATTGACGGCTGGCTAGACAACTGCGAATAGACCCAGTCTAGTCTAGTGTCCTGTTCTTTTATTTGTTTTTGCATTTGTGTCATCTGCGTCTGAATAGCGGGCAAGGTTGTGAGCACATCTGCTAGTGTTACTGTTTCTGGAGGCACAGTATGTTGCGGCGGTACCCGTGTGGTGGGTTGTGGCGTGTTTCTCCTGCCAGCTGTTACTTGAGCATACGAGAACTGGGGTGTTACGTTTAGTGCTGGTCGGCCTTGAACTATCGGGCGTTCTGATTTTCGTTGCTGTGAAAACTTTTTTTCCTGTAGTTCGCGGAACTTAGGACAGCCTCGATAATTAGCGGGGTGTCCCTCACTCTTACAAACTGCACACTTTAGAAGAGATCTGTCGTCTACCCTTTCTTTACCTAACGTGCATTGTTCTGCGGTGTGGTCCTGTCCACATCTTACGCATCGATACTGCATTTCGCGGTTTGCTGCGGAGTGCCCGAACCTTTGGCAGCGAAGACATTGGATTATATCTCTGCTTTTTTTCAATTTGTCCCATGTGACAATTTGATGGTTCAGGATAGTGATTTTCCTAAGTCCACCAATTTTGCTCCCAGGGCCCAGCTGCACCAGGAAGAATGGTAATTTTCTATTCTCCCGTCTAGCCCTAGCTGTATTGAAAGGTTTTACTGCGATAAACTCAATATCATTACAGTTAAGCTTTCGCAGCGTTTGTAATAGAACTTCTGGTTCTGTTTCAGGGTCAACGCCTTTTAGTAGAACCGTTATATTCTTTATTTCTTTCGGGGTGTACGTGTAAAAGTCCGCGGTAGCCCGTTTTAGCACATTTTTCATTTTTTCGAAATCCTTAACCGAATTTGTCTGTATGGCCAACCTGTTCCCTGTCAGTCTTTTAATTGAAAAATCTTCCCCAATAGAAAGCTTACATAGACTTACCAGTTCGTTACAGTCCATATCTGTAATGTTGATAGGTGGCATCTTCGTTTTCCTTTTTGCTGCCTGTTGTTCTTGTTGTGGTTGTTGTTGCGTCATCTGTTGTGGTGGACATTCTTTTTGTTGGCTTGGCTTCTGTTGTGCACATTGTTGCTGATTCTGCTGTTGTTTCGTTATTAGCTGCTCCTCTTCAGCAAATTCCTTTTTCCTGCGACGCTTCTCTGCTAATTGCGCCCTTGCTCGGGCTAGCCTTGTTTCAAGATCGTTGATTTCATCTTCTTCGTCCTCAGTGTCGGTAGTTGCTAAACATGCAAACATGTTATTGGTGAGATGGCCGTCATTATATGGAACCGGGGGGAATAGATTGTCCTCTTCCATTTTGTGCGCCTTTTCGAGCAAGTCTGCTATTGCCTCGTTTGGCTTGTTTATTTTTGTTGCAGCTCGTGTTAGTGGGGAGCTCGCCGGGCGTTTTATTAACGCGGACTTCGGTTTTAATTTTTTAATATTTTGTTTTTTGTCTGCCATTCTGCATGCTGAGGGTCCATACACCGAGCTTGTTGCATCCAAGATAGCAGTCCAGTCTTTGTTTGAAACCAGTTCTTAGGTTGGCTTCACTTTGCAGTTTCACTGTATATTTTAGTTCCTTTTGTTTTTTTTTTATTTATATTTATTGTTTTTGTTTTGTTTTTCTCTTACTTCAATTTTTTTTTTTTTTCGCTAAACATGTGCTCACATACACTCTCACAGTTAATTAGTATTAAACGGTGTTTGTTTTGACTGTCAAACCACGTGGCTTCGTTCTCTTTTATTAGTTTATATTTATGTATAATAACTTTGTTTTGACTGTTCTTGTCACTAGAATTGATTTATTTATAAATAGTCTTATTATTTCATATTTCACTCGCGACTCATAAAAGTAACTTTTACATTTATCTCGATCGGCGAATTTAAAACACGTCCGCACTCGGTCAGTGTGTATCGTTGTGCAGGTAGATTGACTCTAAAGACATGCATTCCTTCCCAAAATTAAAGACAACATGCCTTATGTATGGGAATGAGACCGAAATTAATTGCCAACAACAATCAGATTTCAGTGACTTGATTACTTTGAATTTTGAGGAAGGCACGTTCTTCGTTCCTTTGGAATTGGTTGAATTCGAGCGGTTTCCCTACAGGTACGAAAGGTCCTCTGTGATTAGCATAGGGGAAAAAGTTTGCTAAGAACCGGTGACAGTCCTGGAGCACGGTTTTGAAGAACTACTGCTGGTATTTCATCCGATCCTATTGCTTTCTTATAGTCCAGTCCACGGGGAATGTACCAACTAACACGTGGACGGAACTTCATATCTGGTGTTGAAGATTACGTCGGCGTTATCGCCGACTTCTTCGAGAGTTGATTTCGTGAAAAATAAATTTGCGAATCCATTGGCTTTATCCCTTGAATACGTAACTAATGTCCCGCTGCCCGTTACTAACGGAGGAAAACAGAAAACAGAGGAAGCGAAGTTATTCCTGGTGAATATTATCCGTTGAAAGAGGTCAACGAAGGCGATCATATAATAGGCAGAATCGCACATTAACCTTGGAATGAAATAGACGCGTATTGTACGCCGAAAGGTATAAGAAAAAAATATATACATTGTATAATTTGAGTGCTTTCAAACAGCTAATGAGTCGTTGATAAGGATCGCAACTTTATGTCATTGGCGGTAATATATACATATACCGGGTATAGTAAAATCAAAAATATCTGTATCAGTTATTACCTGAGTCTCGGTAAGAGGATGGATTGCTGGTTTCTGGTTACAGATGTGGGCAGGCACGGAGGAGAAATTGCATCTTAGGCCGCGAATGTTGCAACGATCGACGTGAAATTCCCGTTCCAATGAAATGGCCATACAGAAAACCAATACCGCCTCAGAAAAGGATTAAAGCTGGACACGGCTGTAGATAAGCGAAAACAACCACTACAGGTGTTATTCCCTTGTAGTAGGTGTCCCACTAGATCCGTGCCGAAATCCACTTAAACACCAAAAGCTCTCAAAAGACGGTATCAAACGTTGTTTTTTTGATGAGAAAATCTTCTGAAAAACCATTGCAATTGTTGCAAAAATGTTATCCGAAATCTGCTTCTTCGAGAACAACATGGTCGTTTAGTGAATTTGAAAAGGCGCACGTCGCCAAAGAGGTACGAATGCGGAAAGTGTAAAGCAAGTGAATCGAATCGTTTTGAGTGATCGTAAAGTGAAGGTGTGCGAGCGAACCGGGGTCGTGTGCATCATAAAAGGACGGCTGGGATACATTTTGCAAGATATTTTTGAGATGAAAAAGCTATCGGCGCCATAGTACCACGTTTGCTAACCGTCGACCGAAAACAGTAACGTGTTGATTATTCACATAATCAAGCGGACGTTTTTCGACGTTTTGTGGCGATGGATGTGTAGCGTTTCCGCCAAACCCTACGGTCTACTTACCTGAAAAACCCCCATAACTACTACCCAACTCCCTTTAGTTTGCTAATGCAACAGTATTAGTACCTAAAAATGCTGCACGCATTTAAGAGATCAAATCTATGATCTTTAAGTTCCTGTAAAGAAAACTCACCTTCATGCATTCTCTTCGCATACCATTGCTCCTTAAGATATCTTTATTAACTTACCAGGAATTTCCAATCAATTTCGGCATCTACGTCGCCAGTCAAATTCCCTTAGAAGAATTCCTGTAAACAAAATAATTCGGATTGCATTCAATGTAACCGTCATGACAGGGACCATAAATATCGCGCCGTCAATTTTCCCAGCCGCGTCATATACCTTTTCATACACATTGCCTGGCAACCTTTTTTGTTTGTCTTATCAATAAACAACCCAAGCAGCTGCATATAATTAGCGCAATAGACGCCGAAACCAAATTCTCCAGCATTTCCTAATGCAAATATGAACCCGGTTTCTATTGCAGCCAGAGATGCCATAAACATCCAATTTGCTTTTAGCACCTTTTTCTCCTAACGTCGAAAATAGCGACGAGGCATCGTGTAAACAATGACCCGCATTACCAGCGGCGCATGTGGTCATTTTTCCCTATTGTCCTTACCGCCTGCCTGTTTTCGAACACATGCAACATCATTGAATCTGTTCGATCGCGCACATATACCACTGCGCCACTAGTTACACCCTTAAGAGAAAAGTTTTTCTCTCTCTTCCTTTTCTTTTCCTTAGCGAAATCATCTCTGCATGAGATGACGACCAAGGAGTCAAATTCCTTCCTTCGACCCGAGCAGGTCGTGTCTCCATCGCTACCCTGGTGCGCACAGGGGAGCGATAATCGCGAGAATCGCCAGTCGCGTGGGTCGTTCACCAAGTATAGAAATAATGGACGGAAGTCGGTTAAAATTTATTATATTAAATCATTTACAAGGAATAAGGCTTATTACGTGTGTATTAAAATACCCTGTCAAGTTCTCCGTTCATTAATAAAACTAGAATTAAATAATATAAAACCAGTTCAACTAAATATTAATCTGGAGTGTTTCATTATTTTTGTGCCGCAGCTTCCGAGTGTTTTATCTCCTTTCCCTGGTGATCGTACTTTTCATCCTTCTCGGTTGTGGACGAACGTGGCGGCGTTTCGTTCATTTATTGCTAATGACTTTCGGTTCGGTGTTTTGCGCGGCTAACAATTGATGATGGAGGAGGAAGATAATCAGCGCCGTACGCCGGTGCACTACTTCCTCCCCACAGATGAAACGTGGGTGCATTACCATGCGCCTGAGCCCATTAGGCAGTCTGCAGGGTGGCTGGAAAGCCACGGAAGCCGACAAAATGGCCAAAAGACCAACGCTCGGCAGGAAAGGTTATGGTCTCCGTCTTTTGGGATGCACATGGCATAATGTTCATCGATGTTCATCTACCTGCAGAAGAGAAGAACAGTTGCAGGGGAGTATCATGTATCATTATTGAACAAACTGAGCGACCTAATAAGGAAAAAACGGCCTCTTGTGGTGAAGAAAAAAGTTTTGTATGATCACGATAACGCACCGTCACACACGTCCTTGAAAGAAATGGCCAAATTGGGCCAATTACGATTTGAATTGGCTGCTCACCCGCCGTATTCTATAGACTATTATCTGTTCTCAAACCTCAAGCGGTGACTCCAGGGAAAGAGATTCAGATCGAATGAGGAACTCATCGCGGAAACTGAGGCGTATGTTGTATCCCACTAGATAGAGCCTGTGGGCAGAGAAAATAGATGTCTCAGGGACATGAATTCACTTTCTTCCCACAGCCTTCGTCGACACTTCACAAACTGTCCGTGGTGTCCGAAAATAAATGTCAAGTCAAATCAAAACAAGGAAATGAAACACGTTAGTTATGTTTATTAATTAAAAGGTTTATTGAAGATAACCGATAGTTACTTTTTGATTGTTTAAATGAAATACATGAATTAAAACTCATTTGTTTTTGTTGTTTATTAAAGTTTTATTTTTGTTCTCTTTTTTTAACTTTCCCAATTCGGCGAGACACATAACATTTACCACTAGTCAATCGTACTACCCACATTCGCACATAATTGTCATTGCCCGTGGTATATTTACTACGTTTGAAGGTTTGATTCGGTCCTTATTTCTAGATTGTTATGTTAAAAAAACACGTTTGTTGTTTTGGGAGTTTTGACCGATTTACTTAAAATCCAGACTCACACGATTTTCGATGCTTCACCACAGACTCCTGATTATCGGCTCGACCCATGTGATGATTGCGAGATTCAAATCTAATTCACGCCACGTCCGCGTTACGTGTGCGCAGTTTGAAGGTTACTATTTGACTCCACGACGATTCAAGATGTTGTTTCAAGCGGATATCACTATTCAAGATGCACTCAAACAGGAAGAGGGCCTGTACATGGGAAGGACAGTACTTCATATATTAGCTGCAGTCGAATAAGGAAAAACGACAACAAAAACTGACTAACGATATTTGAATTCAAATAGGTCAGCTGTGCAAATAGATGATCGCCCGTATAGCGGCCGAAAAAGGTTGCTATGTTTAAACTAGCGATTCCTTGATGCAGAATTAGGTTTATGAGTATTATGTCAACAGAAATGCTATTTCTGGGGTCAAACGCTAAGATACGCGTTTGTTTGCCATAGCTAATGGTACGAGGGTTGTTTAGGAGAACGATACCGTGGGACCTGATCTGGTGATCAGGGTGATTACACAATGACGGTTGTGTATTTATACACGTCAATTGTGTATTGCATCCCTAGCGAGCCAGTGTGAATATTTATGGATAATCGGCTGCAGCTGTATAAGCAAGCGATTTGCCATGGCTTGATCGTGGGACCAGCGGTTGTTGGAGAAAAGCAAACACAGTGGGATTGCTGTGTATATGGTAGGCATGGATGTCGGCAATAGGACCCGGTGGATTTTTAATGATCGTAATGACCATAAAGGGTGTTAACCGAATGTCTACCAGAGAGTTTGATGCTGCCCAAATAGTGATTCTGGTAGGTGGTAGGTGGTTCTTCGGGAATGCTTAAAGAACCCCCACAAGCCCATTCCACAATCAATACCATACAGCACACAAAGGTCAATGCAAGTTACTTAAGTCAAACCTAGGGATGGGATGGTAAACTGACCATTTAATTCATATTGACATGTTAAACAACATAACATAAAGTATCATCATCATCATCATCATCGGCACTACAACCGGGAACCGGTCTTGGCCTTATTTAGCAAGTCCTGAGGCTTGTTAAATTTTCCATAATGATTTATTTTGTCTGGGCAAGGTCATCAGTCTTGCGCCAGGGGCTCCCCGACGGGGAATCGAACCCCGGTCTCCCGGGTGACAGGCGGGTATACTATAAAGTATATTTCAAGTAATTATTTCAATGTATAATGTTTGAGTATATCTAGTACACCCGTCGCTTAAATACTTTCCACCAACAATTTATACTTTCACGAATTATGTACAAAACATGAAATTACGATGGTGCTGTTCCTGTGAATCTGTCGCAATCAGCTATAACTTTCGTCGTTGGATCAATTGGCGACAAATTTCTCAAAGTATTGTAATTGCGACCGCATATTTCAACTGTAAATATCATAACGTCTGCATTTAATTAAAAAAAACACCGGAACTGCAATCTTAATCAAAGCCATATAATAAGATTTTACATAATAATCACCTCTACTTCGTTACCCGTGACTTCCAATGGGCAACCTTAAACATTGCATAAGGAGTTCCTATAAAACTATACAATCAATCAGAGTATGTACCTCTGTAAACATTGAAAGTCAAATATAAACGACGTAAACAAATATCTATAATAAATCTCCCATCGGATCCACCAATGAATTTTCAACTCTTTACCAAAACCAAACCTCGTTTTTCCAAATCCAAATCAGCATCAAATTTCACACCAATAACGTATCAATTCAATTACCAACTGCGACCATCTACCTGCCACACCATTTCATAACTTTTTTCATAATAATCCAACTGTCCAGATACAAACGTATACTATCAGGTAATTTGAGTCTGAGCGACCGGCAAAAATAATACTGAACCAGATTTCATCACCGAATCAACGCCCTTTCACTTCGGCTCACGCAATACCTGGATTCAATTCAAACCAATCACTCGTCTTGAGTGCAATTAATTCAAATATAACTGACCATTAGGCGGCGTGTTGGCGTCCTGTTTGCAGGGAAGCCTTGCAAGGCTGTCCGACTCTTTGGTGTAATTTAGAATTAACTTGCCACTTAGAACGCAATAGCTGTCGACGATATGGTCAGTTGCTAATGCACAAATGGGGGCTTATCGTAAGTAGAAACCAGATAGACCGGAAAGTAGCCATCGACTTAACTGAAATTAGATTACCTTATTAGTGTATCTAGTGGCACTTGGGAAATAGGTTTTACTAGCCTGTAGGGATAGATCATTGCTTTATGGGGCGGAGGTTCTTTGAGCTACTACACTACGGCGTGGCTACATTAAATTTCCAAATTGCGTGGCGAATTGTTACTGTTGATACTAGTTAGTCTCAAGGAGCGTTGTATGAACCTATTATATCTGGTTGGATACAGTTACTAAATGTAGCTTAAGTTTGATCCTGAATTTTGGTCTTGAGAGTTGGAATTCTACTAAAATCGCTTTCACTTCCTTTAAATTTTTAAAGAAGTTTGTCCCTAGTATATTGAATTAAAAACTACAGTAAGCGATAAGCGATTTGTAACTACGACCACACGCCGATTGTGCTTATTTTACCTCCTCTTGGTAGGCACTGCATACAGGCCTTGTCCATCCACAATCCACTTGTTTAAATAATGTGTGAGTGTTAAACAAGAAGAGATAGAAAATCCGTAATCAGTTATCCAGAGCCACTACTATATGTCTGGTAGGTAGACGAAGATGACGATCTGCGCATGAATTGACAAACTCGTAAGTCAATTGTGGCGTCCAGACTCAGAATAGTTCATACCTAAGGTAAGATGAAATACTTGCAGCTAACATCACTTTGGATTTTAACATAGAGGTGGAGATAAACGAACTCTTGATTGGATAAAGACAACCCATTATACATCCGAAGAGGGTTAATAAATCGATATGTCCAACCAAGTTTGTTCCAGAGGGTTCAGAAAAGATCTGACTGTCCATTTAAGAGTTTTGCATAGTGTAAAAAGCAGAATTGTTATGAAATCTGTAACGCACTTTATCCACGTTTATCACACGCACTATTAGCGGTAAAACACTACACATTTTCTTATTTTATTTTGTTCTTTAATATGTTATAATATAAAATTATAATTTTTTTATTATTACATATTGGGCTGTGCCACATGAAATGTCCGATTTTATAGTAAACATTTAAAAGCCAATATTATTTTTCCGTAAATTTTTATTCAATCCAAACATTTTTCAATTGACATTTTTCCAACGCGATACAAGTTCAAATATTCCTTTTTCGTAGAAGTGCTGACTTTTTGAGGCAATGAAATCTTCAAAGGCTTTTATGACCTCTGCTCGGTTCCGGAAGGCCTTCTGCCGGCAAAATGCATCCAGATTGCGGAAAAGCTTGTAGTCCGTTGGGGAAGTGTCAGGAGAGTACGGTGGATGCGGAAGAATTTCAAATCCCAACTGCAACAGTTTTTGCACCGTTACTTGTGAGGTGTGGGGTCTAGCATTGTCATGCAAAAGTATCGGGCTGTACCTATTGACCAACGTAGGTTGCTTTTCACCCAATTGTGTCATACTTACTTGAGTTCATTTATACTCGTCGCGTACACGTGTGTGGGTGTGTCTCCCTCAAAGAGGAAGCAAAAGTGTGTGCTGGCATGTCTACCGCCGTGTACATACCGAACGATCAACAAAAAAAAAAACGGTGTGTGTGTTAGTGTGTATGCGTGTGAAAGCAGATGTCCCTGCATGTTGCTTCACAAATAAAACATTAGATCTAACGGTGGCAACTAATAATAATAGAAAAAAGAAAAGCTGTGCTAAAAATGATTTCAAAGAGGAGGTCCAAAGCCTAGCCAAACCTCCTTGCAAAACGGCATAAAGCCAAATCTAAGATAAAAACTTTCATAGAAGGAATGACCACTCCTGATAAGCCACATTATTCCGGAGAAGGGAATAAATTCAAAGAACTAGCAACCGAAGATCACGAAACCAGCAATAGAGAAATGGGTGACATAGATTTCGAACGTGCTCAATTTATTACGGAGTTATACAAAAAGAAAGAGGAGCTCTTCAAAAAGAAGAACGATTTGGAGCGACAAATTAAAGAAGCCCTATCGGAAAGCAACACTCAACAGCAAGAGCAGTAACAACAACAGCAGCAAAAGCAACAACTGCTGGGAAAACAATAAGCAGCAGCCAATAAGAAGGAGAAAGGGCCTCCCATCATAGTTAGCTTCATGGATGCTAAGGACCTAATTAAATTGGGTAACTTAACATGTAGACATTTCAAAACGAAAAATTTAAGTAACAATAAAATAAGTTTTTTATGTGATAGTTTAGATGACTATCATAAAATTAAATCTGCTCTAAGGGAAGCAAGTAGTGAGCACTTCACGTACACACCTAAATCGGAGAAAACTATCTCCATGTTACTTAAAGGAGTTGATCCTTCTTTTTCCTCCGAAGAACTCTTCTCGGAACTACAAACTGTCGAAAATGACAGTTTAATAATTACTGATGTGAAGCCATTCTCCACTTCTCTCTCCCGAAGTCGCAACCCCAAGTTGCGTTCTTCATTGTCTCCCTAAGTCCCAAAAGCAAAGTCGATGCACTTAGTAATATTAAAGTTATTTTCCACCAAACAATAATTTGGGAAAAAATAAGGAAAGCTGACCGTGTGTTGCAGTGCATGCGGTGCCAACGATTCGGCCACGTTGCATCTAACTGCTGTATGGAAGTTAGATGTGTAAAGTGCCAAAACAATCATACTGTAGGAGAATGTCCCTTAGGTAAAGAACAGGTTCAGGATAGGAGCAAACTATCTTGCGTCCTGTGCAAAAATACAGGTCACCCGGCCAACTTTAGAGGGTGTCCGAAATCCCAACAACTAAAGGCTAAGTTGGAATTTAAAAAAAAACAACTTGAAGAAGAGAAACGAATGAAGGTTCGTTCTAATAATAACTTCGTTGCACCTAGTGTATCATTCGCTCAAATTGCCGGTAGTCCATTAAACTCAAAATTCGCGGCACAGGGAAGTAATGTCACAAAATCTTCCGCACCTAGCATATCATTTTCTCAAATGGCTAGTAATCCAGTTAATACAACGGCGGCGGAACTTTCACGCAACGTCATAAAAGCGCCCACTCGAGAGGCAAATTCAGATATAAGAGCAATCCTGTTAGCCATACAAGGACAGATTGCTGGATTTGAAAAAAAACTGACTGAACAAGCGGCCCGAATAGATATTATTTATTCGTCCTTGTTCTCAGACAACCCAACAAACCACAATGAACTATCCAACTAATTTAACACTAAAAATTATTGCTGTGAATGTGAATTCACTAATCCACGTGGAAAGGAGGGATAATCTCGGTAACCTGCTTGAAGCCGAATGCCCCGATGTCCTTCTAGCTAGCGAAACCAAGCTAAACCAGAGGCACAAATTGGGCTACAAAAACTATAAAGTCATTAGACGAGATCGTCCACACGCCACACAAGGAGGTGGAGTTGCTGTCTTAATTAAGAAATGCCTTCACCGCAAGGTCGTTTAAAGCACAGCTGTACACAAATTTCAGCTGCTGGAAGCTTGCATTAAGAATATACCTTTGAAAAGTCAAAGGCATCTATACGTGGTATCCGTGTATGCACCAGAAGCTCCTCAGTGTTCGCAATTTATCAGCGAACTGGATACCCTTTTTCGTAATCTCAAGTTAGACTCGGAAAACAATTATTTTGTTCTGGCGGGAGATTTCAACTCCAAAAACAGTGCTTGGAGTGATATCACGCCGAACACAAGAGGTAATGCACTATTCAACTGGTGGGAAGCAAATACAACAGAATATAAACTAGAATTGTACGCTACAAGTACACCATCTTATACAAGAGGAAACTCCTTTCTGGGCTTAGTTATGATGGACGAGATACTACAATTATTAGGCACGGACCTAAATACTCGAAATTGCCTTCGCATAATCGGGTATGATAGTGACCATTACGGCCTTGGCGCCGTTTTACATGTTCAAACGAACATACAATACTTGAGCAGTACGACTAGATACATTCGTTCGTTTTCCGAAAAGCACATTGGTCGCGCTTTGATCGCATAATAAAAAGAGAACTATGCTCTAATGGCGTAGATCCTCCGACTAATAGAAACCTTCGAAATGAGGAAATAGATCATTATCTCTCAACGATGGGCAACATTGTCATCAAAACAATGCACCGTTCCATTCCAAAAGAGGCGCACATGGAGGAGAATTTTAATAGATACAGAAACTCAACTATTGATGCCCTGTATAGACAAAAAAGCGCTCTGCTCTCCCAGCTCAAACTGCTCTACAGACAGTTCAGCGATCCTTATAGCCAAAAAATAAAAACAATTATGTCATTGATTAAAAACGTTCAAAAGCTGATCCGTGACAACTACAGATCAGTAATTAATGAAGAATGGAAACGTAAAATTCTCTCCATTAAAACCAGTGGTGGGAATATGTTTCCGCAAATAAATAAAGTATTTAGAAGAAAATATCATAATGACCGAGGACTCCCGAGAATTGTCAAATATTGCTGAACGCAGGACTCACCCCGGAGCACATCAACTCCAACGAAGAACTAATGATAGTCGAGGATCCGCAAGAAAAAGCGAACTCCATTGGCGCCTGTTTCGAGGCAGTACACAAAGTGAATGAATCCATTCATTCTAACCTCGATATCGAAAACAGAGCTATCCAAAACCATATTTCGCTGCACAATGAATGGCAAAGTTGGCATTCCAAAAACAAAAGTTTCACCATCTTCAGTGAAAACATTAGAGCGGATGCGCTGCTTAGAAATTTGCACGCAAATATATTTCTGAATAAGAATGAACTCATGGACATCCTTAGATCCATGAAGAACAAGAAATCCTCTGGAACAGATGGTATTCCGAATACAGTTCTTAAACATCTGCCTCCGGAAGCGGTGAAAATGTACACTACCTTCTTCAATAACGCTCCAAATAATGCATACTTTCCAAAACGTTGGAAAATAGCAGTAGTCCATCCCATCCCCAAAAAGGGCAAGGACAGGAGCAATCCCATTAACCTTCGCTCGATTAGTCTGCTTCCAAACATTAGCAAAATATTCGAGAAAATCATAAATAAGGCATTGATAAACTGGTGTGATGAAAACGATATCATTCCGAACAACCAGTTTGGCTTTAGAGCGGGGCACGACACAGTTCATGCAGCTACAAAACATGTTTTCGATATACAGCGCAACAAGGCAAAACGACAATGCACAGGCGTATGTTTGGTTGACTTTGAAAAGGCCTTCGATACCGTATGGTTAGGACTTGTATATAAGTTATCAAATCTAGGTTTGCCTGAATATCTGTTATACATCATTTACGACATGATAATGGTTAAACAATTTGTGGTAAAATGTGGGGACAAAATCTCCAATAAAACTTTCCATATTAAAAATGGCCGTGAAGGGAGCCGTGAATTCTTCCATTCTCTTCAATATTTATACTAGTGATCTAGTTTTTTTTTTTTTATTAGACTTTTCTCGGGAGAGGCGAACCTATAGCGCCGAGTGGGCGCACCGAGATGCCATCAAATAACTGTTGCAGTTCTTTTTGAACAGTTGCAGGTTGTAACGCTCCGGGAACACTCGCGTGGGAAGGCAGTTCCACAGCTTCCCCGCTCTGTAACGGAACGAGTTCTGATACAGGGATGTTCGCGCCGTCGGGAGATGAACCACAAACGGGAGCGATCCGTTGGGTCTCTTAATCATGCTATTGCATATGCCGACGATATTGTAGTGTACAGATCAGAAAAAAAAAATCGATGCCGTTAACAGACTTCTTCAAGACGATTTCAATAAAATCAAACGCTTTTCTGACGATTGGAAATCGAAAATTAACTTCCAAGAAACAGAAACCATCCTTTTCAGAACACCTCTTTCTACAGCTTCAAGAGATACAAGGCATAATTGGAAAAACGTTTCCATTGTAGGAAGCAATAATCTTCCGCCACAAATGAAAACTCTTGTCAGGTACCTTGGTATCTGGATGGACCAATACCTATACTTTGATAAGCACATAGCAGCTGCCCTTACCGCAGCTAAAAGTGCATATGCAATGACAAGAAGTCTGTTTCGAAATAGTCTCCTAGATCACAAAGTTAAAATAATTTCGTACTCAGCATTTATTCGTCCAATATTAGTGTATGGTTGCCCGGTATGGTTTAACTTTTCCCCATCCTACATGGAATAGTTTCGTATATTCGAGAGGCAGTGCTTGCGTTCCTGCCTCGGATTACATAGAACACCTGAGTCTCAATACAGGAAATTCTATCCTAATAAGACACTGTATGACAAATCAGGACTAAATAGGATTGACAATTTCATTTTCAAAATTATTCGTGGTCACACTGCAAGGGCAATGTGCAGCGAAAATAATCTTATCTCGGGAGCATACTACCCTAATGACATGTACCTGGAGAGTACCCTCCAAAATGGGTTCATTTTCATTTTTACAACATTTTTTATTTTTCTTTTTATATTCTTAATTTCTAAATTAAAGGCTAGACAAAAAATGCTTAAATTCTAGCTTAATTATCTTATATAATAACTTACTGGTCCTTCGCAGACGCTCTAAGCTAAACATTACTTAACATTTGTATAATTTGCCTTTCGGCGACAGAACTTTGTGGCAATACTTATTGTTATTTGAAAGACAAAGAAAAATTTGAAAAACGTTGTCAATTTTTTTTTTTGTTTTTTTTTTTTCTTAAAATTTAACTTACTTAACTTACCTACTTTTTTTATTTTTATTTTTTTTTATTTTTATGTAAAAGCAATTAACCTAACTTAACTTAAATCTTATACTACCCTAATTCTAGAAAAGCTAAGTCTATGTAAGCTAGCTGATGATAGTATGATTCTATACCGACTTTGGTACCCAGGTCTTTATATGCCATTCAACCACCAGAACTGTTGACGCTGTCTAATACTATCGTCCCGGTCTCTGTGGGAGATAGCCCTACTGAAGCGCAGGAGCTCTTCTTCGGTGCGCGTTACCTCCCGGTCGTAGCACAATCGCCCGTCTACAGATGATCTATTTACATGATAGATCAGCGGAATTCCGGATCTATCCTGTATAAGCCCTTTCATATCCAAGTCAAGGAACGCCTCTGGTGGAACAAAGCCGTTGCGACGCACGCTCTCATAGTACAAGGTGTTTGGATAATAGGCCCCGAAAATTAGGTCATTGGACGAGCTTATATGTCCTCTGATTAATTTAATCATAAAATTAATCACCCTATTTATGTACGCTTCATTATATAAAGTCTCATTTGAGTAATACTTTTTATAGTCCGATTCCGGTGTCCGATATAATCTGAGACAACTTCTGAGACACTTTCTTTCGAACACCCGAATCTTTTCCATCAAATTTGGACCTATGTTGAACCATACTGGGCAACCATATATGAGCATTGGCCTGATTAGCGTCATGTAGCATATGACTTTTACCCTGCTGTCAAGTTGGGCAAAGCAGCCTCTACATGTCTGTTGAAATACAGATATTGGTCTAGCCAGATGCCCAGGTATTTAACTAAACTCTTGGTTTCCAGTTTATCTCCATGCGGTCCCACGATAACTAGCTTTCGCCAGTTTTTCCTTGTGTCGTACGTGGCTTTATATAATGGAGTTCTAAATAGGATGGCTTCACATTTCTGGAAGTTGATCTTAAGTTTCCAGTCATCGCAATAGCGCTGCACTTTGTTGAAGTCTCGCTGTATTAACCTATTTATGATCGCAACTTTCGGAGCTGTTCTGTAAATTATGAGATCGTCTGCGTACGCAATAGCCTGTGGAAGTGCATCTAATAAGTCGCTAATGTAAATGTTAAAAAGAATCGGAGAGAGTACCGCGCCCCGTTGCAAGCCATTCTTGATATTATACGTTTTATTAGAGGTCACGTTACCACTTTTGACCACGAACCTCCTGTCCTTTAACATATCGTAAAGTACATCTAGTAAAGGCTTATGTATGCCATGTCTGACCAGTTTGTAATACAACCCTTCGATCCAGACGGTATCAAAGGCTTTCTCCAAGTCGATCAGACAGGCCCCTGTGCATTGGTTCCTACATTTATTCCATTGTATGTCGGAGACCAGTTTAGCTGCGGCATGTGTGGTTTCATGACCCGTCCTAAAGCCAAACTGGTTATTTGGAATAATGCTGTTGTCGTCTACCCATTTTACCAGAGCTTTGTTAATGGTTTTTTCAAATACTTTACTGATGCTTGGGAGTAAACTTATCGAACGCATGTTCATTGGGTTTGTGCAGTCTTTGTCCTTTTTTGCGATGGGCTGAATGATAGCCGTTTTCCAACGCGTGGGATAACATGCATTATTCAACGCGTTGTTAAACAGGACCGTGTATATATCTATTGCCATTGGGGGCAGGTTCTTGAGTACGATGTTAGGTACTCCATCTGACTTTTTGCTTCTTAATCAGTCGAAGATACTCTGGATTCCTTCCCTTGTTATTAGAAGGCTATTAGCCACTACACCATTGGCATTAATGTCAATTGACAGATTATCTTCACTGAATTCGGTAAAACCCGGATTCTCCGATTGCCAAAGTGAAATTTCATTCCGGAGGTGCAGGTGATTGAGTAGAACTCTGTCCTCCAGGTCGTGATTTCGGTGAATGCTTTCATTCACCTTGTACATTTCCTGAAAGACAGCTCCCACAGCGTTCACCCTTTCCAAAGGATCTTCGATCACGAAGAGCTCACTATTGAGGATAGCGTTCTCTGCATCTATGCCAATGTTGGTGAGCAGCTGCTTGTTTACCTGAGTACGTGGGATTTGGAGACACTGAATCTCATTTTGATTATTTCTCCTGAATATTTTATTTATTTGTGGGAACATATTCGGGTTATTAGTTTTTATAGCTCGAATTCTGTTGTTCCAATACAAATTTGTTGCTAATCTGTAATTAGCTTTAAGTAATTGTTGGAGGTTTTTTAATCAGGATTTCAGTGATATTATCTCCTGGTCTTGTCTGTCTGTAAACTGTCTGTGTAATTGTTTTCATTTCGATAGCAGTCTGCTCTTTTTCTTGTGGAGTGCGTTTATTGTTGCGTTTCTGAACATGTTAGTGTGATCTGTAACTGTTGTTTTGGGAATTGTTTTGTCCATTGTTCGTTTTACGGTTTCGTCCATTTGTTGAATGTATTTGTCGATTTCGACATTAGTCAGGTTTCTGTTTACTGGCAGATTAAAGTCATTCGAACGCAGTTCTCTTGTTAATGATCTGGTGAACCGCGGCCATCGCATTGCCCCGTAGTTATAGGGTTGCGGGATCACGAATTCCTCCAGATCTGCGAGCTCGTTCGGAAGCTCTATTACTGCCGTGAATGCACAGTGTTCACTGTCGTATTCAATTGTCCGTAAACAGTTTGTGTTTCGTCTGTTGGTGCTAAGTAATCTCAATCGTGAGTCGATTAGCAAGATATCTAAGAACGATCTACCTCTGGGGAACGATGGATATTCCGTAGCTAGCAGGTCAGTACTATATTCAGTATGAAACTGATCTAACCAGCCAGCCAACTGATTTCCATTAGATATATGATTTCCCCTATTTCTATGCTTGGCGTTCATATCTCCCCCTAGGATAAAGTAATTTTTGCCCAGGTGCAATTGTAAGCATCGGAAGAGAGTCTCGAGCTCTGCTATAAATAGATTATGTTGGTGCTCCTCAGGTGCGTAGACCGCAATCGCATACAACCCCTTCCTTGCTGAAGGGGTATGCGTACGATACAGGCTTCCAGCACCCGGAACCTGCGCACTTCTCCACTATATATTACTTTATGATTGATCCCTTTTCTAATAAAGATTGCCTTATGGTCTTTTCCGCATTTTACGCAACGGTGCTGCATTTCACAGTTCGCCGCCGCGTGACCAAACCTTTGGCAGCGGACACATTGCAAGATGTCTCTGCCTTTTCTTAACTTGTCCCATGTGACACTTTGATGGTCCAAGACTGTAATCTTTCTTAGACCACCAATTCTGCTGCTGGGCGTTAGTTGAACCAAAAAGAAGGGTAGGTTGCGGTTTTCCCTTCTTGCCTTGGTTGTGGTGAACGGTTTTACGGAGATAAACTCGAGATCGTCGTGCCTCAACTTTTGAAGCATCTCGAGCAGAGCCTCCGGTTCCACCTCAGGGTCGACACCCTTTAATAGAACCGTTACCCTCTTTGTTTGCTTCGGCGTGAACGAGTAGAATTCCGCGGTGGCCCTTTTTAAGGCCTCTTTAATTTTTTCGTGGTCTGCCACCGCATAGGTTTGAATGGCATGCCTGGTACCAGCCAGTCTTTTGATTACAAAATTGTTTCCTATCGCTAGCTTACAAAGACTTACCAATTCCTTACACTCAATATCTATGGTGTTGATTGGTGGCATCTTTATTTTTTTGGTTGTTATTGTTGCTTTGCCGCTGTTGTGTTGCTTGCTGTGGTCGATTTTGTGTTGATTGTTGCTGTTGATGTTGATGTTGCTGTTGGCCGACTTTTGGCTTCGGCTTTTGTTGTTGTTCAGTGTCTTCTTCTTTTTCGAGTGCCGCTATTTTTTTCTTTCGGCGTCTCTCTTCTAGACGGGCTCTTGCCATCGCAAGTTTCGCCTCCAATTCAGTTATTTCCTCCTCTTCATCCTCAGACTCTGAGGATGCAAGAGAAGCGAACGAATTGTTTGCCCCATACATATTAAAATTGTAGGGGGAGGGGCGTTCTCTGTCCTCCTCCATTTGCTGACCTTTTCTCTCCATTGTTAATTTCGCGGTTTTACTTCGCGTCACAATGGAGATTTTCGGTGTACATTTTCGTTTGTTTGTCACGTTTTTGTCTTCCTCCGTGTTCATGCTGGTTCTTTCCAGTTTGTTTTCATTTAAAAAAAACAAAGGCGACCGCAATACGAACCACGAAGTCGTTTTCTTCCGTACGCCGACTCGAACTCGGGTATCGTCGGCTAAGAGTCAGTGAACTTGCACTCGCGCCAAATGATGCTTTGAAAACTCTGTGCGTAACTAGCAATATATTGTCTGTTTTAGTTTTCACTTTTACGACCGAGGTGATATATTTAAATTGTCTTACCTTGTTGTTGCACCTTACTGAAGTTATTTTGTGAGCACGTTTATTGTCACTTTTAACATTTTTTTGTTTGTTGTTGTTGCACTTTGTTTTAGTTGTCACAACACGTCACGTCACTGTTTTTCTATCTCGTGGCTTCGTTCTTGTTTATAAATTGGATTAATTATATGAATACAGTTTTGATTTGTGCAATTTTATGCTAATTTGATGTGCATCTTCTGTGTCGGGTATTTGTATTGACGTCGTCGTCCACGCGGAGTGGGTTTCGTTTAATATGCAAACAAGCCGTACATAAATTAGAGAGTTACTATTTACACAATATCTCTTAGGGTCAATGAATTTTTATTCAGCTTTTAATTTAGTACTTATTTAGTTCAGAGATACATGCATTGGAGGGACGTAAATAGACTTTATTAGTAGCCATGGATACACGATCGCGTCTCACTTAATACTGCCCTCCAAAATGGGTTTATCCCACCTGAAGCGTTCTCTCTCTTGGATAGAAAATGTCTTATCCAAAACAACCACGGAGTCCCTATTATTTACCACGCTTTTCGTGGTGCCAGGGACAAATGGATTCTTTATAACAGTGATATATCAAATGCTGCGGTTTAGCATGGCAAGAGGCCATCGAGATAAATCTATAAATGACCGATCCCATCCCAAGTGGTGGTGGATTGACAATGAAGAAAGGATTTAATATCCCCAAATATAGTAAGATCTTCAGAAGCTACGCCTTCCCTTCCCATTCCTCATTTCCCTTTTCATATTTATTTATTCTTCCTTTTCATTTCCATTTTTCATTTAGATTCCTTTTCGTTTTAAAATTTCTTTATGTTAACATTTTTGTTAATATGTTTGTTATTATTTTGTTTTTTCTAAACTTTTTTACCTTATATTATTATTATTAAAAAAAAAAAAATACCGAGAGAAAACTTCTTCTTCTAAAATATTCGGGTAATAGGAAATATATAAAAATATAATAATATAAAAATATTATTGTACGCCGAATTACACAAAATTGTATCGTGTAATTTAGAGTGCTCGTGTAGAGCCAGTAAATTATTTTATGAATAAGAAAAGATTATAAAATAGGATTTAGCACTTTAGTCCTAAGACAACATTTGTTAAATTATTCAACAACAACAACAACAACAGCTTACTCATTCATACAACGATACACAGTGACCGAGTGCGGACGTGTTTTCAATTCGGCGATCGAGTTAAATGAAAAAAGTTGCTTTTATGAGTCGTGAGTGGTTGAAATATAAAGACTATTTATAAATAAATAAATTCCAGTGATAAAAACAGTCAAAACAAAGTTAACGTGTGTAATTATAATCAAATAAAAGAGAACGAAGCCACGTGTTGTGACAGTCAAAATAAAGAACACAGTTTAATACAAAACATATATTAAATACATTAATCTCCAAACAATAAGTTGGGAGAGAATAAAGAAGTCCGACCACGAATTGCAGTGTATGTGCTGTCATCGCTTCGGCCATGTGACAGCGAATTGCAATATGCATTTCAGATGCGTCAAATGCCTAAATAAGCATATCATTGGAGAATGCCAATTGGGCAAAGAACAGCCCCCGGATAGAAATAAACTATCCTGTGTCCTCTGTAACACAACAGGTCATCCTGCTAACTTTAGAGGTTTCCTTAAGTACCAACAACTTGAATCAAAGTTGGAAGCCAGAAAGAAGCAAGTTGAAGTGAAACGGATGAAAACTCGCTCTTACAACAGTTTCGTGGCAACAAGTGTGTCATACCCCCAAATGGTAGATGGAGTAAAAAATGCACCAATCTTAGAACAATCACGCAATATCATTAAAATGCCTGCTCCAGAGGCATAACCTGATATAACATGTGTGGGTAGAAGTTGGGGTGCCAGACAGGGGTACGGATTCACTTTAATCCCCGACACTTGTTCCGCCGAATACACTTCGCCGAATTCACAGGAAGAAAAGAAATGAAAGGCACTTGGTTTAGTTGTAATTTAGTTTTTATTGTTATCAATTATTATTATTTTTTGATTGTTTACAATTGATTTAGAATTTACACTTTTAAGATGAGACACGAAAGTGATACTTTTAATTAGTACTTGGCGCACGTGAAACGATGCCAAATTTACACTTCGGATTTGTTCTTTATTTATCATACAATGATTCCACATGCACAAATAAATTAATAAAATTTAACTGTTTTCTTGAAGCTAACTAAACCGACTTTTCCTGACAAATGTAAAACTTTACGCGTAAGCTGAAATTCTCCGTGTTATTAAAATGACGTCCTATTCTTGAATAGACCAATTCTCGATGTGTCTGTACTCTCCTGTGGTTGATTATCGACTGGTAACGTGGATGTACGCGACGAGGGATTATTGTGACTCAGTGCGGCGTGACCGTCATCGATGGTGGATGTAAAGCGACTGATCCCAATTACGGATGAAAATTTGGATTTCTTATTTGCACGGGTATTAGCCAATCATCATCGCACTCTCTCATGAATCTATTCAGTTGCATGTCTTAGAGAGGTGAATAATGTTTGCACATGATTCAACAGTCGCTGGGCATGCGAAGGATTATAAAAACAAAAGAGAGAGCGCAATGACTTCGGGGTTGACTTAGCTTGTGTGCTTGAATCAATGCAGCCTCTGAGGATGACCTACTGCCCCAGTGCGATGGCTCTAGTGATCTCAGAGTGCATTGAACTGTAGGGAGACAGAATTGTGGAGGAGAGGTAAATGTATCTAGTGCAATTCACCTGCGAAAAGAGATCATTGATCTCCAGCGAATGGCGTGTCTGGGGAAAGAGAATAGGACGCCGACTTGGCTAGGGAAATCTGATCATGGGCACTAAATTAAATACTTTGATAATTTCCCAAACGGTTGCATAATTATGCAACCGCGTCGTTTGATCAGAATATGCCGTTGCTAACCGGCATGAAGCGATTTCCGGTGGAAATCTCATGGGTTAGCCCAATGAAGTTGCCGCATGGCAAAAAGGTAGCTGAATTCATTATTCATGCATTACTTGCATAGAATAGTGAATTCAGCTACGCGTCCGTTACTGAAATATGTTTTACAGGTGGAATACTGAACGGTGAGATAGGGGATGATATGCCGCCCTGAAACCAGTCGAAATAAGGCGGAAATTGTGGTTGAAATTGTGGATTGGTTCTCCATGTAGTATAGAGAACCCCCACAAACAGCTATATTACTGTCCATACAAGGACAGTTTGCTGGGTTTGATAAACAATTCGAAATGATCGAAAAAAAAACTGACGGAAGAAGTGACTCGAACTGACATTATCTATTCGACCCAGTTTCCAGATGAACCCACACTTTAATGATAACGTTCGCTGCGACTGAATTAACCCTAAAAATTACTGCTGTGAATGTTAATTCACTAATCCGCATGGAAAGAAGGGATATTCTGAGCAATCTGCTGGAAGATGAACGCTCAGGTGTGCTTTTGGCTAGAGAAACTAAGCTCAACCAAAGGCACAAGTTGGGCTACCCAAATTATAAAGAGATCGTCCAAATGCCACTCTGGGGTCGGGGTCGCTGTCTTAGTTAAAAATGGTCTACAACACAAAGTCGTTTACAGTAGAGATGTATACAAGTTCCAGGTGCTAGAAGCGTTCGTTATAGATATTCCTTTGAAAAGTCAAAGGCATCTATATGTGATCTCTGCGTATGCTCCCGTATCTCCACAGTGTCTACAGTTTATCAATGAACTTGATACCCTTTTTCGAAGTCTCACATTAGACTCGGAAAATAATTATTTCTTCATAGCGGGAGATCTCAATTCCAAGCAAAGTGCTTGGGGTAACCTTATCACAAACACAAGAGGCAATGTGTTGTTCGATTGGTGGCAAACAAACGCTATCGAACATAAACATAGCGTCGGTTTGAATCCCACGTTATTCATAATCGTCGCAATCGCTAAGGCCTTTCTTATAATTTTGCTCAGAAAAACCCTGTATTTTCTTCAATGTCCGTTTCTTCAAAGGATGACTTCCCAGTAAGCCAGATTGCTGCTTTCCCTGTGGCGTCTTGTCTTCATCAGTGTGCATTGAAGGGGCCCCTATTCGTCTCGCTCACCAGTAATATGTCGGCCTTACATTTTAGTACCTTTTGAACTAGAATATCTTAAGCGACCTCGCTTGTGTCAATATTTATTTCTATAGGCATATGCATTCTTGGTCTCCTTCTTATAGGTTTCTTTGGCATTTAGCATTCGTATGTGCACTCAGTGTTTTGAATATTGGCAAAAATGGTATCATAAATGCATTGTATATGATAAAAAATCGGTATCCAAAAAAGCGTCTATACCCAAATGTAGCGCCTAGGAGTTACCGCCGTATAGTGTTCATACGTGATGTTTTTTTTTCAAATGAGTGCATTAGATAGTATCCTGGAAAGTTCCGCGACTTTCGATTACTCGCGTAAAGCGATCAATCATCAGCACACACAATAAGCAGGAGTATATCCGCTCCTTTTCTTTTGAAGAATATGTATGGATGATCTACGGACTGTTTGAGACTAAGACGCTTGAATTCATAACACAGTCTTATATGTCTCTAACTACCGGCCTTGCGTAGACCGTAGAAAGCAACATTGTTCAATATTTTTCCAAGTGGCATACGCCATTTTGTCTTAGTATGAGATTAGTATTCTTAACCGTATGATGTGTGTCGTTTGAAAAAAAAGATCGCATGTAAACATTATACAGTGCCATCTATGTGTCCCATTTAGATGCAGCCGCTTTTGGGTGATGTTCTAAACTGTACGACTCTGTACAAAAATAGTTCTCATATGCTCAGTAGTTAGCTTTTTTTTATTTTTTTTATTTTACTTCTCCCAGAAACGGCAAACCTATAGCACTGAGTCAGCGTCCTGAGATGCTAGTTTTTCTCGACCGGGTCCATCAGCCAAGCTCCGAAACCATTTCACGAAGCCCATAGCTTAATGGGGTGGTATTTCACCGGGCGGCTGGGATTTTGGACTCTACCTACCACTCAGTAATTGTGCCGGACTGCATAATAGCAAGAGTCGTCAGTTGAACCTATTGCACAATCAAACGTAAGCCACAACCTCCTTACCAACTCATCCATTGAGGCGGTGATTGTGTTATAACCAAATTCCGTCTGATACTGGTAGACTATAGTATCTTTCCTTTATCAAGTGTCTCCGTTTGCCATTAATGAGCCGAATCAGGTGAATAATTCGGACCCGTCAAATTTATATTCCGCCATTTTGATTATGGGACTTGTTTTGGCAATCGATCGGCCAACACGTATTTCTTGCGTACTGTGACTCTGGGCGTTCCACAAGCCAAAAGGTATTTTGCCTATCGATCGGCCAACATGTAAATTCTTGCGTACTGCAAATCTGTGCGTTCCACACACGTCGAATGTAACGCCCACCAACAACTGTATTTTTTGCTGGGCCGTGGGGAGGACGTCAGGAACAATGATATCTCCTGGCGTGCCCTGATGTGGGTTCCGTGGGAAGGTTGTCAGGAACAATGTGCTCTCCGCTGGAATCAACTGCTATAAATTAAATTGAATAGAAAACAGATTACCTATGGGTTAACCGTTATAACTCCAAGAATAAGTCTCCAAACTAGATACACAACTCGAGGACCTTGTAATGTTACAAAATAATGTTTATTGATTTTGATTCCTTTAATATATACAGCTTAAAAATGGTTGCGACGTAATCGCCAACGCTAAAAATCCAAGAGAGCGATATCAACTCTGACAGCTCAAAATTTAAATATTCGTGTCAGCTGTTTGCTGACATTTGTTATTGTGAATGGCTGCATTCCATTGCGAATTCGCTGGTTGCGTCCAGTGAATCCGCAACAGGACTAATGTTGATTTTTTGCATAGAGGAGACCACCAACTGCTTGGTTTTGTTTTCATTAATACGCGGCGCATGTTTATGTGCGAGTTATCGGTTTTATTAATACCCTCGTGATATCAAGAGCTGCAGTACGGAAAGAAAAGTGAGAAAGGGTGACAAAGAGTTGAAATGAAAAAGGAGGTGCCGAATATGTATAATAAATAATGAAGAAAGTCGGAGTCCAAATGAAGACCCAAGAAAATAAATGCAAACGGATAATTCAGGTGGAGTTCAAACGCCAATGCGGTCATTTGAGCTGTAAAATTCATTTAAAAAAAGTCCCATTTTGGTAAACAAGTGGACTCCCGATCGCCTATCGGCGAATTAAGTACCCGATCACCTATGGCGAAACAAAATTAACTAAAACCAACGAAATCTTTCTGGTCACTGCGCATCTGTTTAGTTACTCATTAACTACAACAGCCGGTCGTAGTTGGCCAAGCGGTCTTCTGTTTTGACGATTTATGAGGTCGGTCTGACCGGTAGACGATGTTCCTTAATGTTTACCTGTTTGCAGGCAATGAATCCAAACCATTTAGTCGCTGTTAAATTTCATAATATTTTCATACGCAATGCGTTTGAAAGTTGTTTTACGCAACCAGTGCAAGTGTGTAATAAAGAAATGAAAAGTCAGTGTTTAATTGCAATTCTGAAGCGTATACAAAGTGTCTACAGCACCACGACTGGTTATTTGAAGTTGGTTTTTTTTTCTTGTTTTTATTTGGTAAAATCATAATTACGTTGTGTGTCGCTACATTCTTTTAACAGCTACGAACATAAAAATTAATAGGCCCCGTATAAATGAACACCACTGAAGTACTCGGTAATAAGCACAACATTGGGCAGGTTTGCAAGTGTACAATACCACCTGGAAGTAACAAGCTACCTGTTGTCAAATGGCCTCAACTTTCATTTCACCTTCGCTGGGGGGGATACATTAAAGTTTAACGTCATCATGCTAAATTGAGGCTTAATTTGGTTTCAGAATTATCAACATGATATCGACGATATTTTTGAGGTAATCGCAAGTTAATGAAACTGACTTGTATCCTTAAAAAATTAACAGCAAACAATTAAGTGAGAAGCATTAATTTGACTGCAATAAGATGAAGGTGTATACCTCTTCGCAATGTTTGTATGTTGTAGGAAAATTTACTGCCAATCGTCCACCTTGATTGGACTCAACGGTTTATGATGCGTTTTTTCGATGGCCGTCAAATCGGGTTTGAATTTACATCCCACACTCCAACCAATATAAAAGCGGGCAATAATTAAAGTTCCTCTTTTTATATTTCAGTTCGGAAATTGTTACCAAAAACGACAATGTTATAGCTCTGTTAAAGGTATAACATATAATTGCCCTGTCTAAAGATTGTGACCAAGGAAGGAAACCTCTGCCTTCACTTGGTGCAACAAGATTTTTATTTCTACTTTGTTTGCTGAGTATTGAGAATTGGGCCAACAGGAATTTTATATACACCTGGTTTAAAAGAAGAAAATACATTTACTACGTTGCTCAGACCAAAGAGAACGTATAATGCCTTATAAGAGGTAAACATTTTTATCGATATAAAGTACTACATATTTAAACGTTAAGCAAAGTGTATCAAATGAGCGAACTGTGTTAAGCATTAACTTGCTCAACATCACGGTCTGAGGGAATGTACATTCTGTCAAAAATGAACTAGCAATTGATCATTTAAAATTTCGCTTAGACGGATTGTCAAAATTCTTTTTGTCACTACATTGGCACAACTGTCTCCTATTCTGACGTGAAGTTTGAGCGCTATGTGTCATTTAGTTTGTTTCCAGTGCGCATTTTCCAGAAACGTTGGTGGCTTGATTCTAACCTTCTCATCGCCATAAATCGAATCACATTCTTCACTAGCTCATAAAACGACAAAAGCCTTATGATGCATTCCTTTTTCTTTCCGCCCCTTTTAGCAAGTAATTATTATAAATAAGAAGTAGGTCAGCAATCAAACATCGGACATTGGACAGTGAGGAGGTACTCGGACGAAGTCGCGAACGTTGAAAATAATACATTGTGTATAACCGAGTGATAACTGGATCCTAAATCGCTACTCCCAACCAAATCCCCAATATTGCCAATACTCCCATCCAAATCCCCAATATTTCCTATAATCCAAATCCAAATTCCATATTGAATCATATGAGCGATAAATTAAACCAAAAGCTAATTTGTCGCACATTGATTCAATTTCACATTAACTTACACCCCAATCCAATTGAATCATATGCACAATAAATTTAAACCAAAGTCCATTTGTCGTGCATTGATCCAATTCCCAATAATTCTGACATCATGAAATGCTTAACTCAAAATGCATTTCATGATTTCCCTTCCAGGAATTTATTCAAATAAATTCCTAGTCACTTCCCCCACAAAACCTTGCGTGTGCTTCTTGGAATTTTTAACAATAAAATTTTTGACAAATCCCAACGAAAAAAAGAATAAAAGGGCAGTAATTTTCAATTTCACGATCAGTAGAATCCCAGAAGGCCGAAGCGACGCCAGTAAGAAGCTTAACCGAAATAAATACGCCAAATAAGTCCAAAGTCATAAAACGACATTTTATTTTCACGGGATACCCTACTGCAAAGAGTCCATGCTGGGTTGTTGCGACCACTAACACTGGAACCCTATTGTAAAGAGTCCATGACAGGTTGTTGCGGCCACTAACACGGGAACCTCTATCGCAAAGAAATAATGACCAGCCATTGCGGCCCCATGGCGGAATAGTCTACAGTACATTAAAGGAAGAACAGCGTACTCTGCCCCGGAGAAACAACCGATGCCCCAAAAAGGAAACTCCGCCCAGTACACCACCACACTAGAGGGATATACCCAAGGAACTCACGCACACCGAGTCTCTCATCGGGAAGCCCCACGCCCACCGAAGGAAGTTGGGAGGGCATACCACACTAAAGGAGGTAAGCCATAGATTTAAATTCAGAAACATAGCACCTTAAGAGGTGTATTCTTTCTTCTTCACTCTTTTCGCAAAAATATAAACGAAATAAGTAAACGTTCTTGCTCCCCCAAAAATGAGGACATTTTACTGTCCTCTAAAACACGAATCGGCGCTCGATTGCAAATGGTTTCAATTAAAAAACTCCCAGGCCAATTATTGGAGACCTTTATAATGTTTGGCTGATAGCAAAGTGATAGCGAAGTCATGGACGAAATCATATCGCTTGATAATTCGCGGAGAACTTAATGGTAATGTTAATGTTAATGTTAATGTTAATGTTAATGTTAATGTTAATGTTAATGTTAATGTTAATGTTAATGTTAATGTTAATGTTAATGTTAATGTTAATGTTAATGTTAATGTTAATGTTAATGTTAATGTTAATGTTAATGTTAATGTTAATGTTAATGTTAATGTTAATGTTAATGTTAATGTTTGCCCCATATTAGTTAACGTTAGAGGGGGAGGGGAGCTTACTGTCCTCCTCCATTTGCTGTTCTCTTTTCTCCATTGTTAATTTCGCGGTTTTACTTCGCCTTACAATAACCATTTTCGGAGCACCTTTTCTTTTGTGTGTTGTTGCATAATTTACTTCTTCCGTGTTCATGCTGGTACTCTCCGGTTTGTTTTCATTTAAAAAAAAAAAACAGCGGCGACCTGCAATACGAACCACGACGCAACCTATCGACGACTAAGAGTCAGTCACCTTACACTCGCGCTATATGATTATTTAAAAACTTATTGCTTAACGATTAATTGCTTATTATTTTCACACTTACGACTAGGGTGATATGTTTTTCTTCTTTTAGTTGCGAATTATATTATTTTTCGCGCTTCCCTGCATGTTTTATTCGTTTATTATATGTTTTGTTTTGTTTGGTTGATTTTAAGTTTTTTTGTTTTGACTGTCTTGCCTTTGTCTTTTTTTTATTATTTTCTATTTTTTATTTTGGTCGATTCACTCAGTGCCGCAGTTCACAACAATTATTTAATGCTTTTAATTAGTATACTGTTCGTTTTTAAATTACAATAACTTTTTTATTTATTTAATTTTATATGTCAAACTTCACAAGTTACAACACTGTAAGCTTTGCGTCGATTTGGAAAAAAATGATCAATACCCCATAATGTAGCAATTATTCACAATAGGTTTTTATATTGAATTAAATTGTTTTTTTCACAGTGCGAAACACATCGTCCGTGTAAATGTGATATTCATAATTGAAAAACTCGACACTGTCCTCAAAGAACAATGGTACCGATGGCAACGATCGAATCGTGCAATTGCTCGTCCTCACATTTTTGTGGTCTACCGCTCACTATCTTTCTTTCACATTGAAATCACCACTTTTAAATAGTCGAAACCATGTCTCACGTGTTCTAATTGATGGTGCGTGTTCATATGTTTCTACCAGCAAACGATAACTTTCAGCGACCTTTTTCTTTTGATTAAATAAGAAAAGCAATGCGTGCCGCAAATGTTCTTTTTAAGGCACAAAACTCGACATGATCACTGATCGATAAAGCAAAGACGTTTTTGGCGGACTCAATTTGTGTGCGTTTGTAGTTCAATCTCAGACGAAATGACGTATGTGTCAAATGAATACGCTGCGTACTCTTCGCTGGCGCCATCTTTTAGTTAAACCGGAAAAAATCGTATGCATACACCTGATATATATATATATATATATATATATATATATATATATATATATATATATATATAAATCCACGCGATTGAATATCAAAAAGAGAGTTCCGCGGGGATTAACGGGAATATGTGCTGGGAGGGTCTGGTTTTAGTCGGTAAAATTCCATGATGCCTCTGGATCTGTCCAGAGGTATCTAGGGGTAGAAAAATATATGTGCTGTCGTTGGCACCGGTTCTACTCCTATCCATTAAGTTACCCCATTGGGTCGTCATCAATGTGGGGTACGAGTTCCGGTTTCGGCTTTGTTATTAATGGAGCTGACGATCACTTTGTGGAATGCAACTGCCGTGGATGACATTTGATTTTACTGGGCATCTTGTCGATGGGCTTCTCCATAGTACTATTAACCCGTCTATCGTAATGCAATGAAACGTCACATCATCAATAAAAGCGGATCACTTGGCAAAGAAGTAGCAAAAGGATAAACGTCAAGGAATTTCAATGGCGAGCAACGCCCTTCCCGATTGTGGTCAGTCCAGAATTAGTCGAATGAGATTAAAACACATTTTTCATTTCCTTTAATACAACACATCGATTTAATATTGTTTTATGATTAACTATAGTTTGCACGCTGGTTTCGGGAGCACAATTAAATAAATAGCTTGTGTTGAACGAATGTTTTAATAGTTGCAAAGTAAAAACTATAATATAATAGAATATTGTGTATTTAATTAAGAAAAATAATATTTTCTTTTTTTCCTTCGCGCGGAAGAAAAAATTTTACACACCGACACCACTTTTTGTATTTAACGTGGAGGCCCGACCCGCCTCAACGGAATCCATAACGCGATTACTACTGTCACCGAAGCGACAGAATTACCAAAAATTCATTCATCGTTCGATGACCATATATGGTAAAATTCCCTTTTGCATTTTATCCTACAAAAAAGGGTTGAAACACACACACGATGATTACCTCTGCTGCTCATCGCGTGTGTCCACATGTATGCGGGCATAGAATCGATCGAATCGACTAGGTTGCAGCTGGTGCAAGCATCTCATCAAAGGGGTTGAAATTTGTACACGATCAACGACTGCGTAAAGCATTATTGCTGACCGTGTACATGTTGCTGGCATCTCCAAGTAGTCGAATTCTCGATGTTAAATTTCCATTTTGAGAACTCGACTTGCTTGGGCGGTCGGCCGGATGCCGTCATGTATTGGTCGGTCGGGTGACCGATCGATGTGGGCATGATATGCAAAGGAAAGATAAAACTGCATGTGTGCGGCTGGCGTGCAAGGGAATATCGCATGGATATTGTTCGGGCAATGTTGGTTGCTAGAAAGTGCAACCAAATGGCGCTTACGTGTGGAGGATGTGTGTCAAATAATGAAAATCGAACTGAGACATATACAATGTATTGGTTCGATTCATGTTGGTTGCGTGATGGTGCGACCAAACTGCTTTCAGGGAAATTCACATTTGTTGCTGATGAAATTTTATGTCAGCTAGAATTAATGCTTCAAAGTATTTCTAATATTATAGGTACGGCTATGGAAGGTAAGTATAATATATAATCATAGCTGTAAGGTAAGTAGTGGCATTCAATGGAACTGACACAATACTTGTTTTTTATACTTTGTGTATGCCCTAGATGCGAGTTTTAACATAGGTAATGGGAGGATGATTGGTGGCGTTCAATAGAACCGCCACATATCTTATGAAGATTTCCACCTTCTTACCGAAACCAAAAAAAAGAATATTAAATATATATACATGTTTTTGTTCTTAAAATGTTTCAATCCAATCTCTTTTTATTTTATTTTAGATTTTATGCAAGGACTTTGTTGTATGTTTCCCCTTAATGAAATTATTTGCTCAACTTTATATGTTATTTTAAAACATTGTATATTTCAGTTGAAAGATATTATGGTTTGTTATATATTATATCTCTGAATTGTAAATTGTGTGGTGGCTTCTCTTTAATATTTGAAATACAATAAAAATCTATATATCTAAATAAAATCTAGGACTAAAAATGTATGATAATAATTATAATATATTAAGTTTTATATTAGAAAATTACTAACGTATTGGTAATTGTACTGCTTTATAATCGATATCCTGCCTTAGCTCTTAGATATTAGAAGTTTAGCATTGGAATTGCGCCATCCTTTCCTTAGGTTTTGTAGAATGTTGAATATTATTGATTTTTAAATAAATTTTGAGTACAGAGATAGCTCTCTGATAAACCAAAAGTGTGTTGAAATATAATATGTTTCTAGATCCAGAGAGTCAGAAATAATAATCACATAAATAATTTGATAGCTATAACCAACATTCTCAGCAGTTAAGACCAGCGTGTGTGATATTTATTACTATATATTATATTAGCTTAAGTTGCTTGCATTAAGCCTAAATAAATAAAAATAAATAAAATAAATAAAAAAAAAAAATACAGGTAGTCCCCGACTTACGACCGTTCGACTTACGACTATTCGCACTTACGACCATTTTTTTTCAAATTATTTTCATAGAAAATGCTTAAAGAAGACAAATATGTAGTTGCGGGGAATCCCTACAATATATGAAAAAAATTAAAAAAAAAAACAAAGTAAAAAAATTCGATTTACATACATATTTCAGTACAAATAATACATTACAGTCGGAGTTTTTTTTATATGAAATTCGACTTGCGACTTAATCGACTTACGACCGATGACCAGGAACCTATCTCGGTAGTAAGTCGGGGAATACCTGTATAGACATTCTAAATTATATAATAATAAATAAACTTTCGAATTCCTACAGACCAAAAAAAGGTCATAGTTTATTGGATATTAAGCAATCTTCTAGTCCGTAGTCTAATTAATTGTCATTCCCTTTATTCAGAACGACTAATGAAGACAATCAATCACAGGAAAATGTCACCATACTCTTCTTGGTATACTATTTAAACACCAGATCAACATTTTACGAAGTACTCTCTGTTAATCAAATGCGAAGCTACGTTCGACCGGAACTAAAGACTCTCATATTTCATCTGTGAAGACACCACCTTTGGCTCCAAACGGCTTCTTACCCACATCAAGCAGCACTTGATCTTAACCCAAAGACCGATCTCGCAAAAACGTATCTGGAACAAATGGAAGTCGCATATCTTACTAACACCGATTCTCCAACTTTAAATTTATGGTTGCGGTTAGCGAGTATATCTCGGTCGGATAGAGGCTTCTGTAGCGAGAGCAGTCTACGCTTCACTGGGACAAGCAACAGGAATTATAATTCTCCGGAGGTTTTTCCAGATAAAACTTTTATATCTGCGGTGATACTTTAGTCGAGCCCGTATAAAAAAAAAACAAGCGAATGATTATTGCTGCGGTAGAATGGGTGGATAAGGTCGAGAATCGCACTCCGGAGGAGCCTCTGAATTGAATGATGGGAACTGCAGATTATTGCATATCACATATTATTTTTTTTTCTAGTCTCATAACGAGAAATGACGATTAAGACAGTGGCAAAGGTTGCATAGTGTTGCCGCAGTTTGATTTACTTTGTGGGAATGTTAGTTAATATACTCACATGTAAAAAAGATGCAAATGTCAATCACCATTAAGGCTTCAGTTTTCTTCTAATCCCCTAATGTAATTATTGCCCGATGTTGGTGGTACCTAGGGAATGTACGGCCAAGAAATATAATACGGTATTGCAACTAAACCGACTAAAAGGTATTGTGACATACGTTCACAATGCTATCATCGTATTACCTTTAGAAGACAAGCTTTTTCTGAGTCAACAGACCCAAATGCCTAGTTAAATTATTTTGCTGTATCAACTTTTTCAATATACTATATTCGATTAAATCACATGCTTCCCAAACTTAAGCCGTTGAGTTTGAACATCACACCCAAAACTCGATGTGTGAACTGCGAATATATTCATCTAATGCCATGCCAAATTGATCCCGCCAAATGGCATCCGGGAAGAAGAATAAAACACAATACGCGCTAAAATAAAAACTCATCCAAACAACTCCTCAGATCAACCCGTTCTGATGCCCCACAACTTTCCTGAATATACAATCGCCTCGGATTCTCATTTCTTAGACCAAGAATGATTGTAACCTAGATTTAGAACTTAAATTACTCAATTTCACTTCTTAAGGTGGTATTGATTAATCTACAAAGAAAAGCCCTAATTCGTATTTATTCTTAAAAAATTCACTATCCGAGTCCTTTTTCTCACGAACCACAAGGAGCCACTAAACCACTCCATAACTTTCCTCCTACTCTTTTGACAAATTGGTCCTCAGAAACATTTCACAGCATTATTTGGTTGTGTCTTTTCTCCCAATTGCTCTCATTTGAAGAACAAGAGGATGATACCGATTCCATAATAAAAGACTTCCTGTCTTTTGTGCCTATGGGCCCTTTTCATTCATTAGACTAGAGCCCAATAGTCGACATCGTGAACAATGAGTTCAGGTGCACCGGCATCCTTTAGTTTAGATATACCTTATTTTCTCACCATTGCTCCACGTTCGATTGGAATTATTCTGGACGGAGAAGGGTCATTGGGAAATAATGATTCTTGGAACTGGTTTCATTCCTAGATCAGCGTGAGTAGAAGATGAGAATTGAGTGTTCTAAGGTGTGTGAAGATTAAGTCGGCGCTGCGTGACAAGGGACATACAAATAGGTTGAAATGAAAGACTTAAACTACCTCAACTGAATGAAACATTCGGAAAGGCATTTTATTAAGATTAATATTTACATTTCATTACTTATGGCGAGAAATATTTTGTCTTACAGACTAAATTAAAATCTAAAGTAGTAATTCAAAAAATTAAAAAAAAGTAAAAACAAGGAAAGGAGAAGGGGACTGGGCGATTGGACAGGTAGGAGGCTGGGGAAGAGCGAGTGTATGTGGGTGTGGCAAATGAGGCATTTGTGAGACAGCGACAGTGAACGGCATATGTGTGGGCTGGCAGGGTGGTGGGGGTTGAAATTGAGGAACGGGCTGAAAAGGTGTAGGGTGTGGGCATGCGGGGGAGAACTAGTTTGAGAGCGGGAGAGGAGAGGAAGGATTGTAGGGCGGGGGGTTATTGGAGGGGGGGGGGGGGGGGGGGGGTAGGATAGGTATGTTAGGAGACGGCGCTTGAGAGCGAGGGCGGAGAGGTTGAAGTCGCAGGAGGTGGGGAAGGAGTTGGCCCGCCGTAGCATACGCGAGATGGGATCGTTAGCGCCATATGAAGTGCGATGGGTGGGCAGGTAGAAGAGTCGAGGGTTACGTAGGTTACGGGGGTTTGTGTGAAATGTTATAGAGGAGAGCATGCTTGGGCAATTGATTGAGCCTGACAGAAAATAATGTCGGCATGGATTCTGCGCTCTTCAAGTATGTTAAGATTGATTAAAGGGAGCCGACTTATGTATGGCGGTAGAGTCAGAGGATTTTCCCAGTTTAGTCCACGGAGGGCAAAGCGCATGAAACGACGTTGAACGCTCCCAATCCTGCGAATATGAAACAATTGATACGGGCCAAACCTGACTAGCATATTTGAGCAGTGGGCGGACAAAGGTTATGTAGAGTAAGCCGGCGACGTAGGGGTTTAGGAATTCTTTCGACCAGCGTTTGGACAACCCAACGGCGGCATTGTCCTTAAGGATTATGTCGTCAATATGTGCGGTAAATTTGAGCTCCTTGTCACATAGGATACCCAGGTCGCGATTCGATTCAACCGATGTTATCGGTTGGTTCAGTAAGAGATAGGAGCGCGGCTGGGTGGGGGAGCGCTTCCGAGAGAAGGTGATTGTGTGACATTTGGCGATATTCAGTTCTAGGTAGTTATTTTGGCATCAAGTCGAAAAGTCTAGGGAAGAGCAGATTGTCTTGTAAATGTTGGTATCATCCGCGTAAAGCGAGATAGAGGAGTGATTGATACTAGAGCTTATATCGTTAATGGTCAGGATAAATAAGAGGGGACCGAGATGATTGCCTAGGGGGCACCTGAGGCTGGAAAAAAAGGATCGGAGAGGGTGGATCTAAATCGCACGCGGCAGGTTAGATAATTGAGATAGGATGAGATCCATTTAATAGCAGGGGTTCAAAACCGGGGGAAGATAACTTAAAGAGAATGGGGTTGTGAGAGATTTTGTCGGAGGCCTTGGTAAAGTCGATAGTGATTACATCAACTTCATCACCGTTTTCGAAGGCAAGGAGTGTGTGGGATGTGAATTCAACAAGGTTGGTAGTAGTGGGCCTGCCGGAGCGGGAGCCGTGCTGGTTGGGAGGGATGATGAGCTTGCAGCGAAAACATAAGGCATCACATACGAGGGTTGCCTCTTATGTTTCGGGATTTGGCAACTCTAGTGTTGCAATCCGGCAATTGACAGCTCTGTCGTAAAGTTGGACATTTTTGAGGTTATACGCACTCAGAACGTTTTGACATACGAGCGCTATTTGTGTTGTTTACAGTAACTTAAAAGATTCATCTCAGCCCAAAAATGTAATTAAATCGTCAACATTTTCGTGCGATTATTTTTTACAACTTTCGGCGTGGATTAACTCAGCAACAGTGCATGGATGAACTTAATTCAATTTTTGGCGATGGAGCTCCATCAAGGACCAGTGTTTATCGATGGTATGGTGAATTCAATCGTGGTCGTAGTTCACTCCAAAATGAATTTCGTGAAGGTCGTCCAAAATCAGTTGTTGTTCCGAAAACCATTGATGCTGTGCGCAAACTGATGTTGGAAGATCGTCATGTGACCTATCGTGAGATTGAGACAACCTTAGGCGTTAGTGGGACCAGCATACATTCAATATTGCATAAACATTTGACTGTCAAAAAAAATTGTTCGCGTTGGATCCCACACAATTTGTCAATCGCCCAAAAAAAGGCTCGTGTCAATTGGTCGAAAGAAATGCTCAAAAAATACGGTCGCGGTGCTTCGAAACGCGTCTATCACATCGTGACAGGTGATGAATCGTGGATTTACGCGTATGAGCCCGAAAGTAAACAGCAGTCGACTGTCTGGGTGTTTCAAGATGAGCCAAATCCAACAAAAGTTGTTCGCGCACGAAGCACTTCCAAGCAAATGGTCGCCTGTTTTTTCGGAAAAACTGGAAATGTCGCAACCGTACCACTAGAACAACGCAGAACAGTCAATTCTGAGTGGTACACAACCATTTGTTTGCCAGTTGTCTTCCAACAAATTAGGAAAACCAACCGCCGAAGACGGATCACTCTTCACCACGACAATGCGAGCTCTCACACATCGGCTGCGACAACTGCATTTTTGAGCACCCAAAACATCGATCTGATGGGTCATCTGCCGTATAGTCCTGACTTGGCACCGAATGACTTCTTTTTATTCCCGTACGTAAAAAACAAACTGAGAGGTCAACGTTTTTCGACACTTGAAGAAGCGGTTGCTGCATTCAGAATGCATGTGTTGGAGATACCTCAATCAGAGTGGCAAAAGTGCTTCGACAATTGGTTCAAACGCATGCAAAAGTGTATAGATCTTCATGGGGAATATTTTGAAAATCAATAATGTGATTTTCGATGATCAATATTTGTTTTTGTTCTCTAATCCCGAAATATAAAAGGCAACCCTCGTAGAAGGCCTTCGAAAGCTTAGCAATTGGACGATAATTGGATATATCGTTGTTTGGTCCTTTTTTTTATGTAGTGGGGCAATATAAGAGGATTTCCAAATGCCAGGAATTGGACCTTGCCCAAGGAATAGATTGAGGATCGAAGCGAGTGGCAGAGAGAGAGAGAGAGAGTAGAGGCACATTATTTTAAGGGGATAGCTGGGAGTCCGTCTGAGCCGGGACTGAAATCGTCTTTCAGTTCTTCAAGTTTTACTATAACTTGGTGTTGTTGAATGTATAGTGGGATGAGAGGGCCGGGGGAGAATTCAGACAGCTCAATGAAGTAAGAGGGGTTAGGCTCAAAAGAGTTGTCCGTAAAGGATAGTTTGAAGAAGGACGCGAAAAGATTACCTATGGTATGGGAGTCATTTGTAGTAGTTGATCTGTAGAAAAGACAGTTGGGATAGGCATTAGATTTGCGTCTGTAGTTGATAAAGTGGAAGAAAGATTTGGGGTTGTTGATCCAGTTGAATTGGGATTTGGTGAGGTAAGTAAACCTGTTACTCCGCTCGTCGTGTCGCAACTGCTGCATCATTTCACAGAAAATACCATTTGTTACGGACCATGCCTGTTTTGAGCTAAGCATATATTCTATTACTCCTCCCGGAGTAACTGTCCGTCTCATATGTCTCTCCAAAATCGTTCGTGGGGTCTCGAATCTCACGCACTCTGTGAGTACGTGTTCCGCATTTTCTATTTTGTTTTCGTAATACAGGCAGTATGTGTGATTCACGTGCTTATACTTGTGCAAATATTGCCGAAAGCATCCATGTCCTAATACTAGTTAAGTCAAGTGGTAATATAGCTCGCCATATTTTCTTTTCACCCATGTTTCTATATCAGGTCTCATGGTGTGGGTCTATCACGTTTTGAGATGATAGTGAAGAACGTATGATTCGAACTGACGCTATGAGAGTTAGAATCACTAAAAATTTAATCAATGCTGAACACATCAGGCCACTGCCGCTTGTACGAATTTCAAAACTCAAGTACACTCAACTGATGTGGAATTGTTATGTTATCGCTATGGTATACGGCTCTGATACATTTTCTTATTCGATTTTCGTTCGGTGTAGGTTCATCTTCCTTTGGTGGAAGAATCCCACCTTCGTTGCCATTCTCTTAGGCTTGAGAGTTCTAATTGTGACCGCATTGTCCGACGATTCTCTTGGGAGACCTTAGGCAATGCAGCGTGTTTTTTTAGCTGCAATGTCACGTGGCGTCTTCCCGCCCAAAATATTTATAGCATTTTCGGATACCGTTCAGAATGCATAACATACTCTTAGTGAAGACAGCCTATGTGCGGAGTTCACTCCCCTCATGTACGACTTATACTGTGCGGGTCCTGCCCATATGTAAGCTGCATACATTATAATGGAGGTGTTCACACTGGTTATGAGCTTCCTTATGTGGGGCCGGCGTCCTCCAACATTGGGTAGCAGTCTCGCCAATACGTTTCATAATCTTGCCGTTTTTTCACTCGTTTTCCTCAGGTGTTCCTTGAAGCGCGACCTGCTGTCGAGTATCATCATCATCATCATCATCGGCACTACAACCGGGGACCGGTCTTGGCCTTATTTAGCAAGTCCTGAGGCTTGTTAAATTTTCCATAATGATTTATTTTTTCTGGGCAAGGTCATTAGTCTTGCGCCAGGGGCTCCCCGACGGGGAATCGAACCCCGGTCTCCCGGGTGACAGGCGGATATACTAACCACTATACTGTCGAGTATAACACCAAGATATTTAATAAAGGGGCTGGATCTGATTATTTGTCCTTCTATTTCCAAATCAAGGTGTTAAACTTTCTAGCGGCTGCTTATTAAAACTGCCTCCGTCTATATCTAGCCAGCGTTTAATGCGCTGGATTGCTTGGGAGCAAATATTCTCCAGGTCATCTATATGTTTAGCTACGGCCACTATTGCCAAATCATCTGCGTACCCAATTATTCTAACCCCTTCTGGTACTTTGACACTGAGCACACCATCATACATGATATTCCATAACAGCGGACCTAATATAGATCCCTGAGATACACCCGCTATTATTTTATATTCCTGTGGTCCCTCATCTGTTTCACAGAGCAGTCTTCTATCCGAGAGATAGTTTTCTAGTATGCGTACCAAGTAGGGTGAGACTTGTAGATCGGCCAACGCTTCTAGAATTCGATTCCAATTCACCGAGTGAAACGCATTTTTAAGATCTAGCGTCACCACCGCGCAATATTTCTTTGTACCACCTAGCCATCGTGCGATGTCGCACACCACAGATAGTGCCTTACCAGTTGGTCTACCTTTCCGGAATCCATACCCCGATGTCTCCTCAGTGAATTGTTCCAGGCGAGTGGCAATTACTCGCTCAACCAGTTTTCCTGTCGTGTCCAACATGCACAACTGGCGATAAGACGACGGCGCCTCTGGATTCTTGACTCATTTTGGAATAAGCACAAGCCGCTGTTTTTTGCATCGTTTGGGAAATTGTCCTGTTTGAAGGCAGGTTGTGAAGAGACTGCTGAAGACTTCCGGGTTTTTTGTTAAAGCAGTCTTCACTACAGCGTTAGGGATACCATCCAGTCTCGGGGTCTTGTTTTTTTTGGCATCCCTTGCAGCCAAGAGCACCTCTTCGGTGGTCACGGGAGGTATCTCTCCTTCAGTTATACTCCACTTCTCTTGCGCTCTCAACACCTAATCACACTGCGGGAATAGAACAGCAACGAGTCATGTCAGTTTTACTTTTTTGCATTTGACTACTGTTGTTCTATAGTCTTTTCATGACTATCCTGTAGGCGCTGCCCCATGCGAAGGCGGAAAATAAAAATGTGCACAGCTGTCGTGTGAAAGTGCGGTATTGTTGTTCTTTTTTTTTTTTTCGTGCGACATACGAGGCTTGCCTTTTATATTTCGGGATTAGAGAACAAAAACAAATATTAATCATCGAAAATCACTTTATTGTTTTTCAAAATATTCCCCATGAAGATCTATACACTTTTGCATGCGTTTGAACCAATTATCGAAGCACTTTCGCCACTCTGATTGAGGTATCTCCAACACATGCATTCTGAATGCAGCAACCGCTTCTTCAGGTGTCGAAAAACGTTGACCTCTCAGTTTGTTTTTTACGTACGGGAATAAAAAGAAGTCATTCGGTGCCAAGTCAGGACTATACGGCGGATGACCCATCAAATCGATTTTTTGGGTGCTCAAAAATGCAGTTGTCGCAGCCGATGTGTGAGAGCTCGCATTGTCGTGGTGAAGAGTGATCCGTCTTCGGCGGTTGGTTTTCCTGATTTCTTGGAAGACAACTGGCAAACAAATGGTTGTGTACCACTCAGAATTGACTGTTCTGCGTTGTTCTAGTGGTACGGTTGCGACATGTCCAGTTTTTCCGAAAAAACAGGCGACCATTTGCTTGGAAGTGCTTCGTGCGCGAACAACTTTTGTTGGATTTGGCTCATCTTGAAACACCCAGACAGTCGACTGCTGTTTACTTTCGGGCTCATACGCGTAAATCCACGATTCATCACCTGTCACGATGTCATAGACGTGTTTCGAAGCACCGCGACCGTATTTTTTGAGCATTTCTTTCGACCAATTGACACGAGCCTTTTTTTGGGCGATTGACAAATTGTGTGGGATCCAACGTGAACAAATTTGTTTGACGGTCAATTGTTTATGCAATATTGAATGTATGCTGGTCCCACTAACGCCTAAGGTTGTCTCAATCTCACGATAGGTCACATGACGATCTTCCAATATCAGTTCGCGCACAGCATCAATGGTTTTCGGAACAACAACTGATTTTGGACGACCTTCACGAATTTCATCTTGGAGTGAACTACGACCACGATTGAATTCACCATACCATCGATAAACACTGGTCCTTGATGGAGCTTCATCGCCAAAAATTGAATTAAGTTCATCCATGCACTGTTGCTGAGTTAATCCACGCCGAAAGTTGTAAGAAATAATCGCACGAAAATGTTGACGATTTAATTCCATTTTTGGGCCGAGATGAATCTTTTAAGTTACTGTAAGCAACACAAATAGCGCTCGTATGTCAAAACGTTCTGAGTGCGTATAACCTCAAAAATGTCCAACTTTACGACAGAGCTGTCAATTGCCGGATTGCAACACTAGGGTTGCCAAATCCCGAAACATAAGAGGCAACCCTCGTACATGGGAATTTGTTCGTGAAGACTTGCCTTCTGTGACGTATCGAGGTCCTGTCCCGTTTGCCAGGAGAGCATTGAAGGTGCTGTCAAGTTAAACCACGCTGTTTATACAGATCGTTATAGCATCCGAATCCCAGGAGGGCCAACAATTTCCTGGTGAGATATAATCGTCTGAATAGACGGGTTGTCCATTCCGTTGCAGTGAATAACCTACCCCAAGGGTCCAATTTCATCGTGGACACCACAGCCTCATGTCCGCAGCGCCAAGAAAGGGATGATATCGCGATTGGCTGTTTGCCAGTAACCTCCGACTTCACTCAGCCGACCCACGTTACGAGGGCCCGAACATCAGATCAGTGGGGCGGGGAATGAGAGAATCGATCTTGAGCTAGGTTCAGACGACAGCTGGGCTGTGCTTTCATGCAGGTGGCCTAATCGTTTGAGAGTGTACGATCTATGGAAGTTGGTGTACTTAACACCTGTTTTCGGGTCGTAGAAAGGAAAGGGGCTCGGGTTAGGGGCAAGATGTAATATGAGGGGAGTGGTAAGGTGCGTTTGGGATAAGGATTACAATTTCGGTTAGATAAAGGAAGGAGGGTGGGGGGGGGGGGGGGGGGCTCCGTTGAACCTCGACTTGGAAGAGGGTTTAGTGGGACGTCTTAAGGTTGGATCGGGAGACGCGTGGGCGTGGTGCTAGATTTGGGAGAAGGGGTGTACGTAATACTGGGCTTGGATAAGGACTTTATAGGACGAGTTGTAACTGGTACGTGGGGTACTCCGGACGATTTTGGTAGAAAAGTGAGTGCCGATTTGAGATGGACAGTACTGTTGTTATTACCTAGTGCGGGTTTAGGTAAGGAGAGCAAGGGTTTTGACGTTTTATTGGAGTTGCTTAGGGGAAAGTCATCCTGGCGATGATACAGTGTCCGTTTTTGTCCGAGTGGAAAATCCAGTCATTTCTAGAAGGGAAGACTAAGCGGAAATATTTCACAACTCTCTCGATCTGTAACGGAACGAGTTCTGATGCAGATATGTTCGCGCCGTCGGGAGATGAACCGGAAAGTGGTGCCATCCGTCGGATTGTCTCGTGGAGCGCATATAAACCGAATTGCGCGTAACAATACCACGAATCTCCGAAGAACACTACCTGTGTTAATAATGACTGAAGAATGTTGTGATGCCATCTCTTGAAGACTGTTTATTTTTACTTTTACGTGGTCTTAATACCTTCGAATCACTTTTCGCCACATATTAATGCCCATTGTAAAGTGAGACAAGTCCTTTGTTTCATAAGTGAACTATGGTAAAATATAATACCTTATTTATATGATCGCATATATGTCCAGGAACTTTTTATACATCTAGTACTATTTATCATCCAACGTAAACGCGACTCTCGATTCAAATCCGATACTCACTCAATGCTTTTCTTACGCGCCAAAATCCCAATCTGTATTCACCTGTCAATTTACTCATCAATTGAATAAATAATAAAGTAAGAAATTTTGAGGGAAGAATTTCAATTTCAGTATCAAACCCCAGAATACGATTATTACCTATGAAGCTTTCTTCGTATCAGATCGAAGACTGCATTAGAACACTTTTATGCTTTAATAGAACGCGGATCATTTCACCGATATACGATGTTTGTTTTAAGTCCAATCGAAGACACATCGAGGCGAATATCACATTCGCTGACAGAGACATATTTTAATTGCCGCGCGCCCACGAGGTGCTCAGCATTTTTATGCAAATCATTTCGTTGTTTGCATTTCAAGTTAGCGAACCAACCTCCTCCGAGTCTTCGGTACCGGTCAGAGGCCTACATTTTGCTTATGGACATAACCGAGAAACTGAGAGCATAAAAGAAAGACTTGATGAACTGTTTTAACTGTTGGTGATTACATCGTCTTCTCCTGCCTTTACTTTCATCCCAAGTCTGTGTTCAAACCGTAGGTCAGTGAACCATCACTCGGTCAAACGTTGTTGAATTGGACTACATTCCGAAATACTTAATAAATTTGCCCACATCTCCATGATATAATTTGAGATGAGCTAGACAGTCATCACTGATCAGTTTAGTAGACCAATAAAGTATGTTGGAAAACCAATTCCGGTTTGTAATATTGTTAAACGATCATACTATATAAAGGTTTGAGGAAGACTTCTCAAAGGGCGAACGAAAATGCGTAGGTTGATGTGACCCACTGACATTGACATATACAAGCAGATGTTTAATTGTCTATTTGTTCCTCAATCAGAGATGGGAGGAGGTGTCATTTTCGTTTTGCCTATTTTGAGAGGAACTGGGGACGAGGTTAAGGAGTCTAGTGAAGATAGGTCATTTCTTTGATTAGTACATTTGGTTTGAACACTTAACTCCTTAGCATTCAGCCTTTTCCTGTTAAGGTTTAACCTAAAGGTTTAGCCCTTGTCTTGGGCTAGATCCTGTTTTCCTCTATGGAATTTCTTTGCAGGTGCCCTTTTCTCAACGTGTGAGAACTTGATTAGCACACTAAATACCCTTGGGTTCATTTCTGTGCGAGCAAATGTGACGCACTGTTTGGGGCATACCTTTCCTAGTAGATCGTCTTCTGGTAGAAGGGGCATACCGCCCACTACTTGAAATTTGCATGGGAGTTTAGATCTACCTTTCAATTGGAAGTTCACCTAACACCTTCCCAAGGTTCTGATATTTCTAAAAGCCGTCTATAAGATGCAAGCCTCTCGCCGACTGATTTATTTTGGTGATTGATCCGTCAATACTACTCTTGTTGACTAAGCTCATCCCAGCGCCAGCGTCCACTACTAGAGATGTGTTTTGTTAACACCTACTGGTAGCCGGGCACTTGGGACACTAGTTAATGGCTGGCGAGAGGTCCTTATGGGGTACCTCCTTTTTACCCCTTAGGGTTTTGGCGTATTTCTTGTTGACCCTGAAGGAGCGACATTTTTTGGGGATTGGCCTTGAATCTGCGATTCCCATTTCAGCTTCTGTTGACAGGGTCCTAGATTATGACCTTGTTGGAGGTCAGGGGTCGCAAATCTGTCTTATGTGTAAGACTCGTCAATTTCTAAGGAGCTCCTTATTACCGTCCCTGTTTAAATTGTGTCGACTTTCGGAGTCTTTTTGTCCCCTTAATCGCCACCAATCACGGATGTCGTGATTTACTTGCTGGCAGTGTGTACAAAAGGGTGTGTTTCTCCTTTTTACTTTGATGACGGGGGTATCTTGTGTCATTGACACGCTAGGACAATCTATTTCCCTTTCAGTTTCTTTGTATGTTGGCTTTGCCAGTAGTGTCGGTTCGTGTTGTTGCGGAGCCTCACGTGTAATGTATTGTGTGAATGGTATTAATCGTATAGTTGAGACAGTGGGCATTGTCTGTCCTCCTGTTTGCACTAGCTCAGTACCTAAAATTGGGTTATTGACCTGTGGAGTTGATGCTGCTGCAAGGGAGAACGGTGGGCAGAGGGTCGAAGTCTTCAGAAAAGCTAATGACAGTAAGAGATTGTTGGATTTATTCCAACTCCAACGTCCTTTGCATCGGGATACCAAGGGGATGATATAGATTTTTGAGGGCTTGTTTGTATATATTCTTGGCAAAGTCGTCGATTTGTGCTTTTATGACCGCGGCGTATTCGGAGCCATACATACATTCGGACCTGCGCCGCCAGCTTCCACCTTTCCATATATACATAGGGATATTGCAATTTGATCAAACATTGATGGGAAAAACTTCTGAAGAATCATTGCGATGGTCACGGAAATGTTATTCCACATCTGCTCCTTCGAGCACAACAGTTTATCGGTGGTTGAATTTAAAATGGGTCGTACAAGCACCGAAGACGCACCTCGCTCTAGAAGGCCAAAAAAGGCTACGAATGCGGCCATGAAAGCCGACCAAAGCGGGTAAATGACCAACTCTCGCCCGAGAAGGTGATGGTCTCCGTTCTTTTTGGGTTGCGCATGGCATAATCTTCATCGATTACCTGGGAAAGAGAAGAACAGTCAAAAGACAGTAATATGCAGCGGCATTTGACAAACTGAACGACGAAATAAAGAAAAAACCTGTGTGAATGCGGAATCGGAAATTGATGATGAAAAGCTACCGCTACTGCGTTTGTTGACCGTTGCCCAAAAACAGCAGCGCGTTGATGATTAAACGGTCGGTTTCATGTTGTTTCACCGTAATCGGGTGGACTTTTGTCGATGTTTTGTCACGATGGATGAAACGTGAGCCCATTATCACACGCCTGAGGTCGATAGACAGTCTGTCGAGTGGCTGGAAGGCCACGAAAACCGACAAAAGCAGACAAAAGCCCACCCATCAGCCCGAAAGGTTATGGCATCCGATTTTTTGGAAAGCGCACGACGTAATCTTCATTAATTAACTGCGGAAGAGAAGAGTAGTCACAAGAGAGTATTATGCAGCGCTAAATTGAACGACGAAATAAAGAAAAAACGGCCACATCAAGAATAAAATACTTGCTTGAAAACGATGGTCAAATTGGACCAATTGCGATTTGAATTGGTTGCTCACCCACCGTATTCTCCAAATTTGGCCCGCAGCGACTGCTATTTGTTCCCAAAGCTCAAGCGGTGACTCCACGCAAAGATATTCAGATCGAATGTGATAGTCATGGTGGAAACCGAGGCGCATTTCGAAGGCTTGAACGTTTCGTAGTACATAAAGGGCATCGAAATGTTGGAAAATCGCTATACCAAGTGTATTGGCCTCAAAGGCAACCATGTTGAGGAATTAATATATTTTGCCCAAAAACACTTGCTTGGTTTCTACCACATGTCCGATTTTCGCTCAGTCGAAAATAAGAAGTTCTCGAGTGAACATCTGTTCCAGAACCTCAATTTTTGTTTTTTTATAAAGTTAAGTGGTACGTATACTTGACGTGTGAGAATATTAGGGTATAGCGTTTGAGATTGATAGTGAAAGAACGTGTGATTCGAACTGACGCTATGACAGTTAGAATCACAAAAAATTGAACCTAAGCGTAACACATCAGGCACTGGCCGTGTTTAGTATTCGATTTTTAAACTCAAATATATTCAACTGATGTGAATTGTTATGTTATCGCTATACGGCTCTGATGCATTTTCTTATTCGATTTTCATTCGGTGTTCTTCACTATTTGCTTGTGTATTGTGTGTGTATCTGTTAGAGACGCCACACTACTCCCTCCCCAGTAACTTTGTTACGATCAGCTTTGTGTGCGAACGACGGAGCGAACGAGAGAACGTCGGAGCAGGCGAAGTCGTGGTCGTGTCGTGAAGTTCCGTTTACTATGGGAAAGTGTGTGCTGTGTGTACAGGTCACGTCGGGTTGTCACCAATTATAGCGTTTGGGAAGATAGTGAAGAACGTGTGATTCGAACTGACGCTATGACAGTTAGAATAACCGAAAATTGAACCAATGCGTAACACATCAGGTTACTGGCCGTGTTTACAATTCGATTGTTAAACTCATATATTCAACTGATGTGAATTGTTATGTTATCGCTATGGTATACGGCTCTAATGCATTTTCTTATTCGATTTTCGTTCGGTGTTCTTCACTATTTGCTTGTGTATTGTGAGTGTATCTGTTAGAGACGCCACAGGGCAACGATAGGACCGTGCGTAGAATTCTTGACGGTAGACCAACGGGAAAGAGGCCGGTAGGACGGCCGCGATGTAGATGGGAGGACAATGTAAGGTTTGACCTTGAGGAAATCGGACCGGATGGTCGAACGTGGAAGGAGAGCGCACGGAACAGGGAACGATGGCGGAGTCGAGTCGGTGAGGTCATGAACTTCCGGGTTCGTACAGACCAAAAAATAATAGAAAAACAGACCATGAGCGATGCTACAACGCCATCGTAGGAATTTCTAAGGACTTATTTGACTTATTTGGCGCAAGACTATTGACCTTGCCTGGAAAAAAAATCAATATGGAAAATTTAACAAGCCTCAGGACTTGCTAAATAAGGCCAAGACCGGTTTCCGGTTGTAGTGCCGATGATGATGATGATGATGATTTGCCTACCCCCGTAGTATTGAATAAAAACAAAGTTTTATTTTATTTTATTTATTTTATTTTGGTGAGGTCAGAATCCTCATATATTCAGCTTAATACAAACGATACAATCATAATTATTCCGCCGCGAAACTAACGATGGAGAAAAAAGAACAGCAAATGGAAGAGGGCGCTGAGCTTCTCTCCCCCTCCGACTTTAACTTGTATGGGGCAATACTGGCGGCCAGTAACGAAATGTCGAAGGAAATTAACAAAAGACTGCATACCGGCAACGCGAGTTGGCACGCAGTCAGTAAACTGCTGAAATTAAAACTGCTGTCACGTAACATAAAGCTCCGTGTCTATAGAACTATAATCATGCTGATTGTTCTATACGGATACGAAACATGGGCTCTCACAAAACGGGAAGAAAACAAATTCCGCTTATTCGAGAATAAAGTTTTAAGGGGTATCTTTGGAGGTAAATATGACAAGGGGGCAGGACAATGGAGGAAACTCCACAACCACGAATTAGAAGAGCTATACCGCAAATCTGCAATAGTGAGAGTAATCAGGTCGCGAAGATTAAAATGGGCCGGATATGTGGCGCAAATGGACAACGATAGGACCGTGCGTAAAATTCTTAACGGTGGACCAACGGGAAAGAGACCGGCAGGACGGCCGCGACGGAGATGGGAGGACAATGTAAGGTTTGACCTTGAGGAAATCGGATCGGATGGTCAAGCGTGGAAGGAGAGTGCACAGGACAGGGAACAGTGGCGGAGTCGAGTGGGTGAGGTCATAAACTTCCGGGTTCCTACAGCCCAATATATAGTAAATATTAAAATAGTTCTGGTGGTTGAATGGCAGTTAAAGACCCGATTACTAATGTCAGTAGAATCACTGCATTATCAGCCAGCTGACACAGACTTAGCTTTTCTAGAATTAGGGTAATATAAGATTTAAATTAAAGCCTTTTAAGTAAATAAATAAATAAATAAAAAATAGAATTAAATTAAATTTTAAGTAAAAACAGGAAAAAAAATTTGGCACAAAGTTTTTCGAATTTTTCTTTTTGACACAAATAATCATAACAACAGCCACAAACAAAGTTCTATCGCCAAAAGGCAAATTGCATAATAGTCATATTATGTTTAGCTTAGAGCGTCTGCGTAGGACCAGTAAGTTATAATATAAGATAATTAAGTTAGAATTATGCATTTTTTGTCTAGCATTTAAGTTTAGAATCTAAGAACAAAAAAAAAACGGAAATAAAAAATATTGGGAAAAATTAAAAATTAAAAAATCATGGTTATTCCATAAATAATCAATCTATATACTATACAAATTTACAAAGGCGTGTTGTAGAATATTTAAAATATGTAAACAATATAGTAAGGGTAAGTAAAGTGACTTACTTGTGCGGACCGAGGAGCGGTCTTTGTTGCTGGTCACTGATATGCAGGTTGCAGGCGGGCGTTGAGTTCTAGACTCCCCTTGTTCAGCTGGCTAATCTGTTCATGATGTTGATAATATTGACAATAATTGATCCTGATTTCTGTATTGAATTGCAGTGGAACCGGGTGCGGCTGCACTTCTGATACTTATATGCCTATGCCTAACTGCTACAGTCGTTCTTGCAATAGGAGTACGTCAACAATTTTTTAATTTAATTTTATTATGGTTTTTTTCTTGTGCTCCCTTTTTGCTGGCAGAAAATCTTTAGCCTTGTGAGTAATTCAGTATTTTTTTTTTCGTTGAGGTTTTTATGTTTTATTCGGCGCCAAAGCCGTATTTTATTATCTACCTGCCGAGTAGAATTTGCGTAAAGCAGTTTATGCAAATTAGCTACTTGATGATATTGATTTCATTTACAGGTAGAGAGGGGAAATTTGAGGAAATTAGCGCGTGTTGGGCGAGGATACGGACACGAGGTCCGTATCAGCCGGCCTGAAAAGTTGCCGACCTCGACGTGAGGATAGCAGCACTTGTCAATAAAATTTAGTGAGTGTAGTTGTGCATCTTTTGACAGTTACTCACCAAAATTTCAGTCATTTTGGATGCGTAGTTTTTTTGAACTGTCGTCTCAGTGAGTCGATGTGTGTTTTTGTGAAAATAGACAAAATTGAGTATCGAGCTGTCATTAAATTTTTGTTTTTGAAAGGCAATACGCCTATGCAATTCAAAGATGAGTTGGACTCTGTGTATGGGGACTCGGTACCATCATTTACCATTGTGAAATTTTGGACAGCTGAATTTAAACGTGGCCGTGAGAGCTTGGGAGACGATGAACGTTCGGGACATCCAAAACTGCAACAACTGACGATAATATCACTAAAGTTCACCAAATGGTGCTAGACGACCTCCGAATTGAAGTAAGAGAGATAGCAGAGGATATGAAAATGCCTTAAGAACGTGTTTGTCACATATTAAATCAAGATTTAGGCATGAGAGAGCTGTCCGCGCGTTGGGAGCTGCGTTTGCTCATGTTAGACCAAAAACGTGTTCGAATGAACATTTACAATACTCTCTGGCACAGTTTGGGCGCAATAAATCCAAGTTTTGGCACCGATTAATTACTCTCGATGAAACTTGGGCACACCATCATACGCCCGAAACAAAAATACAGTCAAAACAAAGGACTGCAAAGGGGGAATCGACTCCGAAAAAAAGCAAAAACTGTTTTTTTCGGCTGGGAAAGTGATGGCGACTGTTTTTTGGGATAGTCATGGAGTTATCTTAATCAATTATCTTCAAAAAGGAAAAACCATTACAGGAGCATATTACGCATCATTACTTGACCAGCTGAAGGCAGAAATTGCGGAAAAGAAAATCCTGTTTCACCAAGACAACGCGCCATCTCATACCTCAGCGGTAGCTATGGCGAATATCCACGAATTTCGGTTTGAACTCCTCGACCATCCGCCTTACTCACCAGATCTATCCCCAAGCGACTTCTTTTTGTTCCCTAATCTAAAAATTGCGCTCGGAGGACAGAGATTTTCGTCAAATGAGGAGCCAATCTGTGGAGTAGTGGAAGTTGTAGTGCCTGGCACGGGCCCAGTTTCACATCACTCCCACCAAAACGTCGCTGGATAAATGGATTCGATTCGCCGCAAGTCAATCACGGGAATGGGAAAAATAAAACGCACTGTAGGATTTTGTTGTATACTTGTTTATCTCTTTATTTTTGAAAAATAGGCTGGTTTGGACAACAAACGATTTTTATTAATATTGTTAGAACATTTAAAAATTCCCAATCAACGATCTCTTAATTATGTCTCTTGAATTATTATGGCATACCTTCACAAAGAGGTTGTACGATATAATGAGTTTTAATTTAAACATTAAGATTCACCATCAACGATCTTTAAACTATGTCTTTTGAATTATTATTGCACACTTTCACTAAGAGTTTGTTATACCAATGAGCGACGACCGTACCGACAAGAAAACCTCTGACTCCTGCCCACACGCTGGTGGTTCCAACTTTACTCTCTAGCTGTGTGTGCGTCCACCGCGGGGGATGAATATAGACTCCTCGTGCCGTCGCACCAATCATACCGCAATCGCAACTGAGGTGGATTCCCACTGCTGTGGTGAAAAGCAAATCCGGTATTTTATTCTAGAGGCGGCCAATGAGAGATCGATTCGGTTTGATTGGAAGTATTTCCATTGTGACCATATGTTGAATGCCCATTCACCGGAAGCCAGGACAAACGAAAATGCGAAGGATGCTCAGAAGAGAATCCAAATATGCAGCTGGTCAAATAGATGATCGTGTACGGAGGCTGGTATCATAAACAATAGAGGATGGATTTTTCTGTTGATGTTAAGTCAACAGAACTTTGCTTACGTTGGCAAGGGCTAGGATGGATGGGTGCATGTTTGGTTTGGGAAACAAATGATAGTGCATGACCATTGATATGATTGTTTGGAGAAACAACTATCGGTCGTGTCCTATCCGATGATCGTTTATCGATTGGGTGACCGATCATGAGGAATTTAGCTTGTAAATGTGCAAGCGTACACTTACTAGCTCGCTTTGGACGAACGGAATTGCATCAGGGATTGGATGCGAAGAAGGGAGTTCGACCAGGTCAGCTGTGCAAACGAATGGTAGCTCAATAGTGACTGAAAAAGGTTGCTATGTTTATACTAGCGATTCGTTTATGCTAGGGAATGTTGCCGTGCGGGCCAAAGTAGCTTCTTCTGTTTATACATCGTGTATTCAGAAGCGTTCTGTTTGATAGCCAGTATGGGGATCGTGGCTGGTCGTTGTTTAGACAGCAAATCGTTAGACATGACCGATGCGATGATCGTTTCTCGATAAGGCGACGGATCATGCAATCAGTCATGCAGCCATACAAGCAAGCGACTTACTATGGCTTGACCGTGGGACCAACGGTTGCCGGAGAAGAGCAACCACAGTGGAATTGCTGTGTAATGATAAGCATGGATGTCGGCAATAGGACCCGGTGGATTTTCTAATGAATCGTAGTGGTCATGGGTGCCTACCGAAGGAACCCATTGGGCTGGTGAGATGCGGCTATGTTACTTGATGCTATGGCAAGATGATGGTCTTGCTATGGGTTGTTTCGTTTTTTTTTTTTTCAGGAAATGGATGGTGATTGAAAGGTAGCTTAATGCTGCCGATTGCAGGTAAGCTAATAATCTCTAGGTGAGTGATGGGGAGTTGATTAATATAGATGGGTGGTTCTTTGGGTAGATTAGAAGAACCCCCACAAATCACCTCCGTGAACAGGGAGCATCGCTGGGAGAGGTGTGTAGAGTTACAAGGAGACTATGTAGAAAAATTAAAATAAATTTTAAGACAAAATGTCTTGTATCTTTGTTAGGTCGGAAACTTTCCAGGCCACCCTCGTATCTGTCTATACATTTTTCTATCTATTCACATATATATCGGTCCACCCTTATATACGAGGGTTGCCTTTTATATTTCGGGATTAGAGAACAAAAACAAATATTGATCATCGAAAATCACTTTATTGTTTTTCAACATATTCCCCATGAAGATTTATACACTTTTGCATGCGTTTGAACCAATTGTCGAAGCACTTTTGCCACTCTGATTGAGGTATCTCCAACACATGCATTCTGAATGCAGCAACCGCTTCTTCAGGTGTCGAAAAACGTTGACCTCTCAGTTTGTTTTTTACGTACGGGAATAAAAAGAAGTCATTCGGTGCCAAGTCAGGACTATACGGCGGATGACCCATCAAATCGATGTTTTGGGTGCTCAAAAATGCAGTTGTCGCAGCCGATGTGTGAGAGCACGCATTGTCGTGGTAAAGGGTGATCCGTCTTCGGCGGTTGGTTTTCGTGATTTCTTGGAAGACAACTTGCAAACAAATGGTTGTGTACCACTCAGAATTGACCGTTCTGCGTTGTTCTAGTGGTACGGTTGCGACATGTCCAGTTTTTCCGAAAAAACAGGCGACCATTTGCTTGGAAGTGCTTCGTGCGCGAACAACTTTTGTTGGATTTGGCTCATCTTGAAACACCCAGACAGTCGACTGCTGTTTACTTTCGGGCTCATACGCGTAAATCCACGATTCATCACCTGTCACGATGTCATAGACGTGTTTCGAAGCACCGCGACCGTATTTTTTGAGCATTTCTTTCGACCAATTGACACGAGCCTTTTTTTGGGCGATTGACAAATTGTGTGGGCTCCAACGCGAGCAAATTTTTTTGACAGTCAAATGTTTATGCAATATTGAATGTATGCTGGTCCCACTAACGCCTAAGGTTGTCTCAATCTCGCGATAGGTCACATGACGATCTTCCAATATCAGTTCGAGCACAGCATCAATGGTTTTCGGAACAACAACTGATTTTGGACGACCTTCACGAAATTCATCTTGGAGTGAACTACGACCACGATTGAATTCACCATACCATCGATAAACACTGGTCCTTGATGGAGCTTCATCGCCAAAAATTGAATTAAGTTCATCCATGCACTGTTGCTGAGTTAATCCACGCCGAAAGTTGTAAAAAATAATCGCACGAAAATGTTGACGATTTAATTCCATTTTTAGGCCGAGATGAATCTTTTAAGTTACTGTAAACAACGCAAATAGCGCTCGTATGTCAAAACGTTCTGAGTGCGTATAACCTCAAAAATGTCCAACATTACGACAGAGCTGTCAATTGCCGGATTGCAACGCTAGGGTTGCCAAATCCCGAAACATAAGAGGCAACCCTCGTATATCTATCTATTTACTTAATTGCTTGCTTTTTCAAAAATAGGGTAATAAAAACGTACGTACAGAAGCAAATAATACATCAAAACTACAAATAATTATAAATTAAAAGAAAAATAAATGAAATCTAAACTTTTTTTTGTAAGGGCAGTTGAAAATCTGGAAAAGCTCTTATGCAACAACATTCGTCATTTTTTAAGTAACCAGACGGTTCAATGTATTTTAGCTTCTACAAAAGAATTACTTAAACTGTCATCGAACTGACACATAACTCAGTGCAGACTGCTTCATACCTTTCTTTATGTTGGGTATTCAAAACACCGAAGCAATAACTGCACGAACTACAAACTAATTAACACAGTTTTCTTCGAAGTGCACCACAAAACAATTGTCGGCCAACATGGTGCTGGAGACAATAGAAGGGACAAAACACTCTGTAAAACGGTCACGTTTTTTTTACACACCTTATTGAGACTGATACGAGTACAATAAACAGGGGGAGCCATTAAATTGAGACTTCAAATGGCTTCTAACAGTATCCCTGTTCGCCTCATTAGAATTGTCGCATTCACCGAGCCACCTATCCGTTGCGTAGATTCATTCAAATTCTACAGTTGTAGAAAGTGCAACGAACGACAAATTGATGCGCTTCAAGTACTCCCGTTCAATCAACTGACAACCAACGATGTTCACCAAATACCTTTTTTTGGTAAACTAATAGAAAACGATGCTCAATACTCTTATCGGCTGATCTTTGAAGGGACAGACTTTATCAGGTAACGTTAGTGGTCACGCTCATCATTCTCCATTCCGTTTCTCGAGTATAGCATCCTCGGCTCAGACACGTATTGGCACTCGTTCCAGGTTTCCAGAAGTAATTTACGCCATTATCTTGCGAATTATGTTAATCTCCGTCTCGTTTGCATTTAAATTCCTGCCATAACACTCAGCTTATTGCGGAGATGCCATTGAAAGTGCAGGCGGCATATTCTTCCTGGTTCTCAAGAAATCATGCGCAGTCCGCCAGTAATCTTAACCAAGGTAAAAGGTTTTAAAGTAAACTGAAACTGGGTATGAATATGGAACCCTTATCATTTCTTTAGGTGGAGAATGGGGAGACTAGATTCATTCCACTAATTAATTGAGTGCAGGATTACGTAGATATTATTTAATTTTTATAATTCGATTTTATGATCCATAGAGAAATTGCACAACAAGTGGTTTTTCCATAGGAGCGGTTGAATGTTAAGGATTATTAACAAAATGAAGACTGTACGACTCTATGTGAATTTTTATGTATTTGATAGACCGTTCAATTTCATTTATAATGAATAATTAATTATAACTTATCAAACTTGGTTTTATATGGAATAATTGTTTCAAAAAATACTCACGCCAATGTATTTTGTTTTACACTCCTTCACTCTTATTTTCAGTCGTGGGTTTTTGATATTGTTGGGTTGTGAAATATACTAAACTGACAATTAATTTTCTATTTCAATAATTTCGTCCAGCTGTGAGAAGATTTCACTCAGATTTATTAAGTTGATCTTAATAAGCTTATTAGCCACATGTAAAAACGAGAATTATTCTTTGTTTTTGTGTCATATGCAAATTTCAACGCCATTCTGTTAAATACCAGCTTTTTAAAAAAAGAAATTACGTCAAATAGATTTAGATACAAATAGATGTAATAAACTTTATATTCTTAATTAAGAAGTCATAAAATTAACTGATATCATAGTACATGTGGGACCAAAGCCGTCTGAGATTTCAGATTTCGTAACTTCTCACGACTTTACTGAGATATATAAGTAAGTTTATTGCCCTACCGCCACAGTAACATAGGCTGCTCAGATCAAAGCATATTGGAACTCGCTTTCCGCCGGGGCCACTTAGGCGAGTTTATATTAGTTGAATTCTTTTTATATTTTCAAAACCCGCTAACGTCCAGTAATAATCGTTAATTTTTAGAGTTTGTCTGCTTTATTGTTGCTTGTGCTTAAATGTCCTGGTAGATCCTTTTTTCATCTTCACCGATGATTACTACCAACTTTGCAGGAAAAGAATCCAATTTGGTGTCTAACAAATTATCTACTGACGAACTATTTCATTTAGGAAATGATCGAAGGATAGTAGACTTGGTAATTGGAACTCCAAAATCATTCTTCCCATTTACAAAAAGAGAGGTTCCTTAATATGTGTCGGCTATAGAGACATAAATCTGCTTAACTTCCCATGCATCTTCTTGCATCCCATGTCTTTTCTTCACTGTTCTCTTTATTTGAAGGCCCAAAACCCTTTTGCTAACGAAATGTGGTTTTAAATTCGAAGTCCTTAATGTACAGCCTGCATATACTGGAAACATCCGTGAAGTTCCAATCCCTTCACTACCTTTTCATCGACGTTAAGCCTCCAAGTGACGATGTTTCCAAAGACGATGAAAGCAGGGTCATGTTTGCCTTGCCACCTAATGGTTGATTTGTTAAGGAGGTTGTATCAAGCATTGGATTGTGCATACATAGATTCAACCGACGACAGTTGCTACTTTGTCAGTTCGGCACAATTACTGAGTGACAGTCTCAAATATTTCACCATTAAGCTAAAGGATTCGAGAAATATCGTTGGCCATCTTTCGCAGCTTGGCTGACGGGCCCGGTCGGGAAAACAAAGCATCTTAGGGTGTCGAACCCGCGCTGTAGGTTTGTTTTTCTTCAGAGAAGTAAAATAATGGCATAGGGACATTCGACTGTAAAACAGTATCCGGACTGAATGAGATACTGGCCATGATCCTTAACATTATGTGTTAGCATTCTTCAGTTTAGTTTTTTAGTTTAGCGGCGTTACTGTCCCATTTATTAGCTTGTCTCAGGCTTATACAAAAAGATTCGTACAAACTAACTAACGAATCACCTTAACTTAACTTAGCCGAAAGTAGAAATTTAATTATTTTGTCAAGAGGAGGGACGGGAGGTGGAGACATGTCAGTAAGAAAACTGTAGGAACCAGCGCTTAAGATTGAGGGTGTGGGTGAGAGGAACGATTTAGGAGGCCATACTCATGTATAGATGGCGCAAGACTAATGACCTTGCCCGGAAAAACAAATTATCATGGAAAATATAACAAGCCTCAGGACTTGCTAAATAAGGCCAAACCAGTTCCCGGTTGTAGTACCGATGATGATGATGATGACTCATGTATGGAACCGAGTCCTGGATGATCGGCAAAAGGCGCTCTGAACTCTTAGCGCCGATCGAGAGAAAGGTCTTAAGGTTGGTTCCGTATGTGAGGGAGGACAATACCGGAAACGCTACAACCATGAGTTGTACGCGATCTACCTTGAAGCTACCTTTGTAAGAAAAATCAAGCTCGGTAGACTCCGGTGGGCGAGACACATAGCTCGAACGAGCGAAGGGGAGCCTATAGCGTTTGGGATGATAGTGAAGAACGTGTGATTCGAACTGACGCTATGACAGTTAGAATCACCAAAAATTGAAACAAAGCGCAACCCATCAAGCCACCATCATGTGTACGAATTCGATTTCTAAACTCAACTACATTCGATTGATGTGGATTTGTTATGTTATCGCTATGGCATACGGCTCTGATGCATTTCCTTATTCGATTTTCGTTCGATGTTCTTCACTATCTGCTTGTGTATTGTGTATGTATCAGTTAGAGACGCCACAAGCCTGCCCTGAAAGTCCTTTGTGACAGGATGTATGTAAAGGCGACAGCGCGGCAGACCTTGTCTGCGATGGAGCGATGACGTAGACTAGGACACCCAGAACCTGGGAGTGCCCAATTAGATCACATCGGGTCAAGATAGGGACCGGTGGAGAGATTTGCTAAATAAAGCCTAGACTGGATTCCGGTTGTAGTGCAGATGATGATGATGGTAGTGAAGTCAAAATCAAACATAGTCTAGTAAATGTTGACACTTCTCAGCACCTGCGATACGGGCTCATGGAAGCCGTAAATGGCGTGACTGCGTGTGTGTGTGTGCGTGTGTGTCTGTTTGTGTGGTTTGTGTGGAGGGGTGGTCGTATGTTCGTATGTTCGAGTATTTGTGGAAAGAAGAACTGAATTGAGGAGAAGGCGCAGTCGACCGAGTCGGAAAGAAGCCGATAAATGAACAGAATGTCGGCTAACACTCTACGCTCGTCAAGGGTATTTACGTATATTAATTCGAGACGACTAATGTTAGCGGCCAAGATCAAAGAGCTTGTCCATCCCAGAATACAATCGATTCTGCTGATACGAATCTTTGGATAAGGGGCTGTGGCTTATGTCTTTACCATGGCATCGACAAGGATGTAGGTTCGATAAAAACGCCCACGTAGTTCACAGGAAATCGTCATTCGAAGACCGAAAACAAAATTGAGCTGACGAACACTGACTTCTGCACTCAAGTTCCTGGGGTCTGTGCACTACAAAACAAAACGCCAAATAAAAACACGATGTCGTTGTTCTGCTGGAAGTTCTTTTATTTTAGTTAGCTCCTTGAAGGTTTACAGGATTAGTCGGCAGTTTAACGCTCACTTTATTTTTGAACAAACGTTACTTAAGTATTAATATTGTCTTAATGTTACCGCAACCACTTTTTTTTAAACAAGATATTACTTTAATGACATTACATTCGTAGAAAGGCGAATTATTGTCTTTATGTTAGCGTAACCACTTTGTTTTGAACGGAACTTTACTTTAATGATATTACTTTAGTAGAAAGCGAATTACTGTCTTTGTGTTAGTGCCACCACTTTATTTCAACAAACTTTACTTAAGTATTATTATTGTCTTAATGTTACCGCAACCACTTTATTTTAAACAAGACTTTGCTTTAACGATATTAGTTCAGTAGAAAACGAATTGGGCGCCGACCCTTTGACTACGTTTATCATGACTTCGACCGAATGAATCCGTGCGCACTCCTACGATGTGTAAATCTGACTCCTCGATGCAACTCACATCCATCAGATTCAATGGACGTGAATTGCATCGATAGAGGAGGAGCATAACGGATCCACTTGACTGTAGCCAGTGGTGATCGCGTAAAAAGGGTATATGTGAGAATTTCCATTGCTGTGTAGGGCAGGCTAGATGCCCTGCGATGAAGACGATGATCGGCGGACACCTGATTAAACAAATGCACGGTCATCAGGGGCTGCGGCGATGTACCCATACATCGTTGATGACGTATGCCAGGGAACGAAATAGATTTTTGTTTCAAAGTAAACAAAAACGCAATTTCACAGGTCAAATGGTGGCACGCATAATGTAAATGATGTGCCTATGTTACAAAGGGGTCGTCATTGTATTTGCTTAAGATTCCGGGGAAATACCGATGTAGGCAATATCTACTGGTGTCAATAGCTCGACCAGAGATTGGGAATCTGTTTACTTTAGCCAAATGGCTCTGAAGCAGAATGGGGGAAATTGGTCCTGAACGTTAAGTCCACAGAAAACTCGACGACGGTGGCTATGGATTGTTTGTTCGGGTTGGATGAAGGGTCTTCATGGGACATGAACGTGAGTAAATAAACGATCACGTTCATGCTCAAATCAAATGCATGGTTGGGTAATGGTTAGAGAATTGGTCGCACTTACGCGGACCTTAGGGTAGGATAAGATATACGATTATGTAGGTATATCGATTGCAGCTGTGTCCCCAATACGCTGGCCAGCGTTTGTTTATCGGTAATTGAAGACAAGCTGAGCCGATAGGAGATGAGCTGGTTCATGGAGTATGAACCAGAAAAGCTCAGAATGTGTGTATGTCGTCGGGTAGGTTTCCTTTCAGGTATGGAAAATGCTGCTGGGAGCTTACGCTGCCCAAAATTGCAGGTAAGTACCATGGCTTTGTATGGGAAGAGGAAGGTTAGGTGGGGTTAAAGCGATGGGTGGTTCTTCGGCCCCTTGAAGAAACCCCACAGGGCCATGTTGCAAAATAAATTAGCACACAAAATGAATATTATATAACTAAAAGTTACTCATTGTTGTGCCCCGGGGTTTGACTCGGCGGGGATGTGGTTACCTTATCTGCATAGAGCTGTTGATGTTGATGTAGTCTATCCTTTATCTTCTTTAGTTTTCCACGGCGGCTGTTGTCGTTTTTCCCTTTGTTGCAAAATAATGTTTGCAGACAAACAATTTAAATAAATGTAATAATGGTGTACTCACTGTTTCGCCCCCAAGTTTGGCTCGACGGGGAGTGTCGATGTTTGCTTAAAGATGTTTGATGTTACCTTATGTTTATCCCGTATTTGTGGAGGTTGCTGATTTCGCTGTTGTCGTCATAGCTGGTGTTTCCAAAATTCAAAGCTGGTTGTGCCCCCTTCGCCCGCTTGGCTAGAATTGCGTAATGCGTATGAGCCAGCGTCCAAGTTGAGACACTCCGAGGTTGATATTAAGCGTATATATTTATTAATTATGGTGATGTCTACTTTTCTTTGTTTGCAATTAATGAACACTTTATTATTTTTCTATATCTTCTTGGGGAATCTGATTAAAAGTTGTAATGCTCCTAAATCACTACTCCCATCCCCATTATTACCTGAAATCCCAATCTTGTTCCCATAGTGAATCATACGAGCGACAAATTTAACCAAAATTTAATCTGTCGCACATTGATTCAATTCCCAATTACCTTACCCTTACCCATAGTCCCAATCATGTTCCCCAATTGAATCATATGCACGACAAATTTAACCGAAAGTCGATTTGACCATTAACATTATAAAATGCCTAATTGTAAATGCATTTCAAAATTTCCCCTTCCGGGAATTTGTTCAACCAAATTCCCATCCACTTCCCAGAATCCATTTTAAATGAAGCACACAAAATTTGTTTCTGCTTCTTGAAATTTTTAAGTAAAATTTTTAACAAATCTTTGTCGCCACCGAGTATAAAAGGGCGCCACATTTTGGATTCGTGATCTAAGCAACTGCACAACATCTTGAAGTAGAGCAACAAGTTGACACCAAAGTTAAGCTTCTCTGCTATAAGCAGCTAATCCGATCTGGAATATCATACGCCTTTCCCATATGGTCCTGCATATCTTCGGGCCAAATGGAAAGACTTCGAGTTTTCGAAAGGGAACTCCTCAGAAGATGCATCAACCACTTTAGAAGGCCTGACGGTCGCCATTACCCGAACTCTCACCTATACGAAGGTGCCTCCATTTTTCCTATCGCCGAGTACTTCCTACAATTATCATACAAGTACCTCGAAAGCATGCAGAACAGCGAGAACCCACTCGTACGGGAGTCTTGCGTTCTTGACCCTTCTCTCTTTCGATCTCTTCGAATCAGACCACCACAATTTCTTCTTCAGTACAAAACTGAAGAAAGCAGCCTTCCCAACAACATTCTCCTTTATAATAGAGGATTCCTGGACCCATCCCATAGGGTCTACTGCTGACACACTACAAACACCCACGCACAGTACAAGACAGCACAACTAAACACACACACACACACACACACACACACACCGACCAAAGCGCAGATTATCAGACACCAAAGAGGTGATCTGCGTTTACTACCGCACTCAAGACCTACCGGTCTTGTTCGATTTCTTTTCCACAACCTCTCCATCCCTCCATCCAAGTAGTTAGAGAACACCTGAAACAACCCTGTCCACACTATCCTTAGATATCACCCCCCCCCCCCCCTCCCCCACCCCCGCTTTTATCAGATTTCTCGAGACCGAGCCCAATATCCTCCCGGATGTGGGTGATTCTGGTTAACGCAAGATGACCATGGTAGAGTTACTGTTGACAATTCTCAGCTGACGTCATAGGAGTTCATTGAAGTCGCAGTCGACCGAGCCGATGAATGAACAGAATGTCGGCTAGGGCTCTGCGCTCTTCAAGGGTTTTTAGGTCGATTAATTTGAGACGGTTATGATAAGTGGGGAGAATCTAACGCTTTTCCCATCCCAAACCGCAGAGAACGAATCAAAAGAAACGACGTTGAATACATTCGATTCTGCGGATACGGATCTTTTGATAAGGGGCCCACCTGGCTTGCATTCTCTAGCAGTGGACGAATGAAGGAAGGTAAAGGGATCGAGTCACGTAGGGGTCTGAGAATTCCTTCGACAAGCATTTCACGAACCCGAGGACGGAGTTGGCTTTAAGAAACATCTCGTCAGTATGTGAGAGAAAATTAAGCTCCCTATGCGATAGGATCCCAGGGTCACGGACAGTTTGGTCAATGGTTAGGATTTCATAATGAAGGAAATATGGTCGGTGGGAAGAGTGATCGCAGTTATGAGAAAAGATTATAGATTGACTTTTTTTATTATACCTCCACTTGCGGACTTCTCCACAATATATGATCCTATGTTGGAGTCATTTTTTAACGAAGAATGCCACCCCCTCTCTCTTGAGCGGAGTTACGTCGATCTCTTCGTGCGACATTTTAATCCTCATACCTTGCCTTGTGTCTCTGGATTAGCTTCGTTGCGCTAGCAAGAAACACGTCAGGGTTTTCGTCTTACAGACATTTTAATAGAACGGTTCTGCTGTGGATCCTAATCAGCGAATTCCCATTTACGACGAGAGCATTAATGATTTTTGTTTTGCTGGCGTTGACCTTACATTTAGCGGAGTTTACATATCCAGTCTAGTCGTATCTCCTCATTTATTTAGTTTTGCATATGTATCTTCTACGTTTGAATATGTATATATATATATATATATATATATATATATATATATATATATATATATATATACATAATATATTTTTTAATTGCCCTTCTCTCGGGAGAGGCGAACTTATAGCGTCGAGTCGGCACCCCGAGATGCCACCACACAATCGTTGCAGTTCCTCTTGACCAGTCGCATGTTATGACGCTCCGGAAACACTCGCGCGGCGCGGGAAAGGAATTTCACAGCTTTCTCGCTCTGCGACGGGACGAGTCCTGATGCAGAGATGTTCGCGCCGTCGGGAGATGAACAGCAAAGTGGTGCGATCCGTCGGATTGTCTCGTAGAGTGCATATAAACCGAATCGCGCGGAACAGTACCACGAATCTCCGAAGAACGGTATCCGTGATAATATTGGTAAAACAGACAGGGGTCAGCTACGCGCCTTTGATGTGATAGCGATTGTAGTCCCAACATCAGCGCCGTGTCCCGATCAGGGGGATCGCTCGTCTCACTATGCTCTCAAGTAGCTTAAGGGCATGCTTAGGAGCGGAACTAATTTGGGATTTATACAGAAGAAAAAGTTGGGGCGGAGTAAAATATTTCTTGGCTCTGAAAAGAGAACTCCGTTTTCCAGAGGCGGACCGGAGTCGATCTGGGTACATCACAGCTGATGCGACATTGATTCACTAAAGGGCCGACCACCCGAAAAAGAGGAAACAAGCGTTCTATCATCCACAAAACTGAACACTCGGTTATCCCTTGTCTCCAACAAAACGTTTATGTGAAGAAAAAACAAGGTCGGAGCCAAAATAGAACCTGAGGAATTAACAAAATACAGGTCCGAAGGCTCGCCGTCTACAGCAGCCCAGATCGATCGATTTTCGAGGATGCTCTTCGTCCAGTCACAAAGCTGGGGAAGCCTATATGAACGAAGTTTTCTCAGCAGTACTCCGTGCCAGACGCGGTCAAAAGACTTTTAGACATCCAATGGGACCGCTCTTGACTCACCACGCCCCTCAATCGCAGATGTCCATATATCGATTATAAGGGTCAAAATGTCTCCCGTGGACCGCTTGCCACGGAATTCGTATTGACGACCATTCAGAAGTCCATTGCACTCCAAATACTTACATGTAATTAAATCGGCATTGATGACCTTTTCCATGACCTGAGACAACATAGACAGTAATGATATCGGCTGGTAATTCTATTGGAGACACTTTTTCCCTTTCTTTGTGATTGGTTGAACTCGAGCCACCCTCTAGCAGGTAGAAAATGTCCGCCGTCCAGAAGGGATGCGAACTAGTTGGGCACTCAAGGAAGTTATTGGTCACTCAAAGAATTTACCGGTCACTCGCCAAAATTGTGGCATTCGTCAAACCACAGAAAGTCCGGAGGCGGCGATTAGAATTGTAGGATCGACGCTAAATCATTCCCTTGATCGTATGTATGCCTACTCAGTACGTTGTCTTATATCCTTTTCGCACGGTTTTCATTTTCATTAATCACTGGGTTTTTCTTCTTTTTTTTAAGCACTAAATTGGTTTATGTTGTTAGCACTGAATGAATTTATGTTGTTTTCTTGCTTCCTATGTCCAGTAGTTGTTTTCGTCTATAAAGTATTTTTTGGGTCCGCTCACACAGGGAATATTAAAAATATTTCGAGTAGCATGATTGCCTGTTAACTTTCATCATCATCATCATCATCATCGGCACTCCAACCGGGATCTGGTCTTGGCCTTGTTTAACAAATCTCTCCACCGGTCCCGATTTCGAGCCGACGACATTGAGTTTGGCACTCCCAGGCTCTGGGCGCCCTGGTCTACACCATCCCTTCATCGCAAACAAGGTCTGCCGCGTATTTCTTCTTTGATATTGTCATCGGCTGATACCATTGACCCAAGGGAGTTAAAGGATTGCACTACTTCAAATTCGTGCTCCACTACCCTGATAGTTTGACCAACACTAGGTCTTCCCTTCGCAGAAATTGCCACCATGTACTTGGTTTTTTTTTTTTTTTTTTTTTTTTTTTTTTTTTTTTTTTTTTTTTTTTTTTTTTTTTTTTTACCATGTACTTGGTTTTCCCACATTAATGTGCAGTCCCAGTTTTTGTGCCGCCTGGTCGAACTGAGTGAAGGATCATGTGCAGCCGAATCGGATCTACCGGTGATGACGATGTCATCTGCGTAGGCAAGTATCTGGCAGGACTTGGTGACAATAGTCCATCTAGTTGTGACGCCGGAGTCACGGATTGCTTTCTCCAACGCCAGGTTGAAGAGGAGGCAGGCCAGACCATCCCCTTGTCGGAGTCCGTTAAAGATGTTTATTGGTTTGGACAGCAATCCCGCTATTTTTACTTGACTAGTTACGTTGGTCATGGTCAACCTACAAAGTCGTATCAATTTGTTTGGAATGCCGAACTCTCGCATGGCATTATATAGTTCTACTCTGTCTATGCTGTCGTAGGCGGCCTTAAAGTCTATAAATAGATGATATAATGGAATCTTAAATTCCCGACATTTTTCCATCTCCTGCCTAAGGGTGAATATCTGATCAATCGCTGATTTGCCTGGAATGAAGCCACACTGATATTGATCAATGATGACTTTAGCGTATGGGGCTATCCGATCTTGTGGGATAGAGGAGAGTATCTTATAGGCGGTACTCAGCAATGTTATACCCCTATAGTTGCTGCACAGTGCGATATCAACCTTCTTATGTATGGGGCAATTTATTCGACGACGCCAATCTTCCGGCATCTCATCTTGCTCCCATACGTGCACCACAATCGTGGTGGTTTTTGATTTGGCATTGGTGGAGCCTCCAATTATTCTGTGAGCTGACCATTTAGCAATTCATTGAAGATGGTCCTCAGGATCGGTGATCAGATAACGCTCTTTATCTTTGCAGTAAGTGCAGCGTGGTGTGCACCGCGTTATACTGTGGATTATTTGGTAGAACTTTCGCGCCTGGGGCGGACCTCGCTCTCTACTTTTCTCTATTTGACAAGCAACGTTTTTTTGCCGGGCACTTTTCTTTTGTCTGTGAAGTCTTTTTTCAGATCTTCTGAGCTCTTTGTATTACTCGTCGCGTACCCGCGTCCTATGAGACTGCTGCATTGCCTGGTATTCTTACGTTCAGTCGCTAGTTTGCACTCATCATCAAACCAGTGGCTCCGATCTCTAGGACTAGTGCCTAAGATGGAGTTGGCAGTACTAATGACAGTATTCTTAAGGCGTGTCCATTTCTCTTCTACGCCCGGCAGTCTGGCCCCAGAACTTACTCTCCCTGCGTCGAGCTCTTCGAGGGCGAGTCTTAACGCAGCACCAAAGGTGTTACTGGTATTCTCATTGCGTAAGGCATCCCTGTTGATTCGAACCTGACCCGCGGATGCAATATCTCTCCGTAAGACAATCCGCGCCCGGAAAACTGTACCAACAAGATAGTGATCCGAGTCGACGTTGGCACCTCGGTACGTTCGTACTGTCATCAGGCTCGAGGAATTAAGTTTGACTTCTTTGAATTTTACAAAAAGCTATTTTTTCCGACTTACGGCCGGAGTTCGTTACTTTATTCGCTAAGTTTTCGGTATAAAATAAAGCGCTTAGGCTAGATTTACATATCATTTATACTACGTTCTTATCAACCAAAGAGAGACTTATCATTATACTACATCGTCATCTTAACATGAATCACCAGAAGTGAGTTTAAACATAGAGCTGTGGAAAATTAAAAGTGCAAAGTTGTAGCGCTCTCTTTTCGCCATTCTTGATCACCACAAGATTATTATACTTCATATAACCTTCTCCTTGTCGTACTTATTTACAATGGGGATTCGCTTTCGGACTCCAGTAGCAATCTTTTCCCCAGTTTCCCATCACGTCGATGTCATCCAGGTTGTCACACCAAGGTTTTATAACTCATGAAAAATATTCTGATCGCAAAATTCTTTATTGTTAACACACCTTATATAAGAATAAGACTGATAATGCTTGCTATAAAAAGGAAATTATTTCCAGTCTTGTTGTAAAATTCAAACAAAAACAAAGTAATTGTACCAACAACATCCGGATGCATATCAACACAGCATTAGATTATGTCAGTGACCCCTTTAAACACTACTTCGGCTTAGTATGTAGTAATCAAATGGTAAATATTTGACAGCGAAATGTTTGTTTACCAATTTACTTTGCCGCTCAGTAACACTAATGATATATTCTTTAATCTACACTGACTATTCCCAGGCTACAAATTAAAAACTACAATATCTTAAATAGATTAAAATTAAGAACTGAAAGCAAAGTACGAAAAGCAATTTCTAGTTATTAGTAAAACAAGGTTAATAGTCTACAGTAAAGCAATGAAATAAAAGCTAAGAAAAATAATTATCGAAAAACTTAAAACTAAAGATCCAAGAATTAAGAACTGCTAATTAAAAACTAGGAAATAAAATTAAAAATAAGAAATATAAATGAAACAGAAAGGAATACTAAACCGACTAAATATAAAATAAACTGCAAACTTGTACCAAAACTTAAGCCATATAAAAAAGAAACTAAAAATTAAACCGGTAAGGTAAAAGTTAACAATGAAAACTATAAAAGTTAACAATGAAAATTATAATATAAAGTTAACAATGAAAACTATAAACAAAAATAGAAAAACTAGTTCTATAGACGAAAATGGAGAACTAACAGTGCACTAAAATGATGTTATATATTCTCTTATAATATTTCATTTACCAATTCGATGTCGTCTTTATCTCATTGTCTATCACCTACTTACATGTTTTACCTTCCTTCGGTGTTCTCCCTTGCCTGGGTTGGCAAACTGTAATAAGATAATTTTGCGAATAATTTTGCATCATTCTCCACCTTAATCAAATCAATTGAATGTCGGTGATGGTTCTTTTCAGTTGTTGGGATTGTGCAACTTCTCCCAAACCAAAGATCTTATGAAGCCTCTTCTTGACTGTTCCCACGCCGGAGGAATGTATTTTGATTCCGTGGGAAGACGACTGCATTAGTCTTTTGTCTCAAGTCGATCGTAAATCAACGAATTACGTAATGCGCCGAAGCAAATCATATTTCAACTGACGAGATGCTGTATTAATCTGAGGTGTGTCTGTGGAAACTTACCCACAAACTACAATAATTCTGTAATTGATGTACAATATTATAGTACGCTTTGCAATTTGTATATTACAACACCCATCTTCTTTTAGATCTCTAGTCAGATACTGAGCTAAGACAAAGAGTTATGTTATATCATTTTTTCTTGTTGCAATCTAAGAGATAACACCAACGTATACAAAGTTTAATGTTCCCGGGCCAGGATTGGTCCTTTCCTCGATCAATATTCTTGCTGATCGAATTTATAACAGACACATTTTACGTTTGATAGCTAATTTTGGTTGCTCTGGGCTCACTTTTTTTCAATTATATTTACGCAGTAAATCCAGGTATGGCAGGGTCTTCCTTTCTTTACTGAAAAACGGACTGCAACATCGAATTTCTGTGATTATCAATATATTTGTTTATTTTTTTATTCGAATACTAATAACCTCTTTTTATGCGCCTCTGACGTGCCGTGCACCTATGTTCTACTTATACGAGTATATGCATTTCGGGTCTTTTACTGTGCACTGGAAATAAAAGGCACTTATTAGAGTTACTTAATTGTAAAATTTTCTTATTTATTTAAAATAATTGGTATAACACTAAAAAATATTCGTTGACATAATGAAAATTCACGGTGCACGACATAAAAACAACCAACCGCTGTGAGTAGCTTATGTCAACTGACTCACATCTACAAATAATAACAAAAACCGACGCCATCGACATTTCTTGAAGGTTCTAACTGATTAATGTGGCTTTGTTGTTGTTTTCTCTCACCCTCTGAGCATGCTCGTGATGTTCGTAAACTGACTAAAAATACGAGCGAGTCCGTTGGAATGGCACAATGAACTGAAAAATTGCCAAATTAAGATTTCCATCAGGTGATACCCAGGTGGCTTTGTGGACATATTTCCGCGGAAACCTGGTACTTGCAACGACCAAGTTTTTCGATGCTGCCAGTTCGTTGAGTCGTAGTCCATTGTCATTAGTGTTCTCATGCAAACTATGGAAACCTGTGTAGTGCCTGAAAACCGGCTCCCGAACTATTTTCGCATTCAAATCACCAAGAACGATTTTCACATCGTATCTTGGGCAGGCATTGAGGGTCCGTTCGACGTTCTCGTTGTATTCTTCTTTTTCATCGCCAGGGAACTCCCTTGTAGGTCCGTGAACGTTTATGAGGCTTAGGTTCTTAAGCTTGCCTCGCACGCGAAGAGTGCATAGCTTCAGTTTTTGGCTGACTAGAAAGCCTACCCCGAGCGCATGGTGTTTTGCGTGACAGCTGTAATAGATGCCATACTCGTTTCCTTGAATAACACGTTTGCGTGGTCGTCGTCGTGTATCCGGACCATATCCGAGGCTTGTTAAATTTGTCATCATATATCGTTTTTACGGGGATGGTTATTAGCCTTGCGCTCACCTTACTCAGGATCTGTACCATCATTTACGACTGTGAAATTTTGGACAGCTGAATTTAAACGTGGCCGTGAGAGCTTGGGCGACGATGAACGTTCGGGACGTCCAAAAACTGCAACAACTGACGATAACATCGCTAAAGTTCACCAAATGGTGCTAGACGACCACCGAATTAAAGTGAGAGTGATAGCAGAGGATATGAAAATGTCCAAAGAACGTGTTTGTCACATATTAAATCAAGATTAGGTATGAGAAAGCTGTCCGCGCGTTTGGTGCCGCGTTTGCTCACGTTAGACCTAAAAAGTGTTCGAATGAACATTTCCAACGCTCTATTGGCGCAAGAAATCCAAGCGCCGATTAATTACCGTCGATGAAACTTGGATACACCATTATACGCCCGAAACAAAAATACAGTCAAAACAGTGGACTTCAAAGGAAGAACCAGCTCCAAAAAAAGCAAAAACTGTTTTTTCGGCTGGGAAAGTGATGGCGACTGTTTTGTGGGAAAGACGTGGAGTTATCTTAATCGATTATTTTCAAAAAGGAAAAATCATTACAGGTGTAGTATATTGTACCACACGTAGTATGTCGAAATCCAATTATCGTACGGTCTGCGACAATCGCAATATAGTCAGTTGTCACAGAAGGGCCTATAATGCACCGAGTTCCCTGTCCATGGTGCCAAGTGGTTATGTACTTGCTGTTTCCTAGGGTTGTGGGCCTTCCGTCAACAGTACTTTGGTCACCCAGTAGTGTCAGTCGCTTTTTGCGCCAGCCGCTGCAATCGCTCATAAACAAGTTGCGCTCCTCTTCACGGGATGTTGATCTTTTTGCTTGCGCCCGTTATGCTGCTTTTCTTTTATTTCTCCGTTGCGGGGTACAGTGAACTATAGTCACCAGATACGGTTCATCTTAGATTGTACGGTAAGCTTCGAGGAACTCCAACGGTAGTCTCTGCGGACGCACACACACGCAGTTATTGGCCGGTCTTTCACCATCTGTGAAACGGAAATTTAAAGGCTTCTATATGTTACCATTTCCTCTTGCTGAGTATGATCCTCCAACCAACGACTCTAACCACTCAGGATGACCCAGGCAACAGCAAAACAAACGAGCCTCACTCCAATGTACATGCGTTTTATTTGAATATTCCTGATTTAATTTATATAAATATATTTACAGAAGACGCTTTCATTAACAATTGTTTACTACTTTTCATCATCATCATCATCATCATCGGCACTACAACCGGGATCCGGTCTTGGCCTTATTTAACAAATCTCTCCACCGGTCCCGATTTCGAGCCGATGTCATCCAGTTTAGCACTCCCAGGCTCTGGGCGTCCTGGTCTACGCCATCCCTCCATCGCAGACAAGGTCGCGATGTCTCCTTCCATACATCCTGCCACAAAGGACTTTCCGGGCAGGGTCCTCTTCGCTCATTCGAGCTAGGTGTTCCGCCCACGGAGTCTACCGAGCTTGATTTTTCTTACAATATGAGCTTCAAGGTAGATTGCGTACAACTCATGGTTGTAGCGTCTCCGGAATCGTCCTCCCTCACATACGGGGCCAACAATTCTCCTTAAGACCTTTCTCTCGAACGCGGCCAAGAGTTCAGAGTGCCTTTTATTAAACACCCAGGTCTCGGATCCATACATGAGTACTGGTAAGACCATGGTCTTGTACAGTAGTAGCTTGGATGTTCTGGATAAATTTCGGGATTTAAAGAGCCTTGATAGACCATAGTAGGCTTTGTTGGATTTAATCAGCCGTTCGCGTATTTCTTCTTCCATATGGTTATCGGCTGATACTATTGACCCAAGGTAGTTAAAGGATTGCACTACTTCAAATTCGTGCTCCACTACCCTGATAGTTTGACCAACGTTAGGTCTTCTCTTCGCAGAAGTTGCCACCATGTACTTGGTTTTTCCCTCATTAATGTGCAGTCCCAGTTTTTGTGCCGCCTGCTCGATCTGGGTGAAGGATGCCTGTACCGCCGATTCGGTTCTACCGATGATGTCGATGTCATCTGCGTAGGCAAGTATCTGGCTGGACTTGGTGACAATAGTCCCTCTTGTTGTAACGCCAGAGTCACGGATTGCTTTCTCCAACGCCAGGTTGAAAAGGAGGCAGGCCAGACCGTCCCCTTGTCGGAGTCCATTATAGATGTTTATTGGTTTGGACAGCAATCCCACTACTTTTACTTGACTAGTTACGTTGGTCATGGTCAACCTACAAAGTCGTATCAATTTATTTGGAATGCCGAATTCTCTCATGGCATTATATAGTTCTACCCTGGCTATGCTGTCGTAGGCGGCCTTGAAGTCTATAAACAGATGATATAGTGGAATCTTAAATTCCAGACATTTTTCCATCGCCTGCCTAAGGGTGAATATCTGATCAATTGCTGATTTTCCTGGGATGAAGCCACACTGATATTGACCAATGATGGCTTTAGCGTATGGGGATATCCGGTCTTGTAGGATAGTGGAGAGTATCTTATAGGCGGTACTCAGCAATGTTATACCCCTATAGTTGCTGCACAGTGTGATATCTCCCTTCTTATGTATGGGGCAAATTATACCACGACGCCAATCTTCCGGCATCTCCTCTTGCTCCCATACGTGCACCACGATCTCGTGAATTGCGTGATGAAACGCTGTCCCTCCTTGTTTGATCAGCTCAGCTGGTATGCCATCAGCTCCAGGGGCTTTATTTGATTTTAGCTGTCTAATGGCTTTTAGTGTTTCCTCAATGCTTGGTGGCGGCAGCATTTGGTCCTGGTCTTGCATTGGTGGAGCCTCCAATTCTTCTGTGAGCTGACCATTTAACAATTCATTAAAGTGCACTTCCCATCGCTCCAGAATGCCTTCAGGATCGGTGATCAGATTACCCTCTTTATCCTTGCAGTAAGTGCAGCGTGGTGTGTAGCGCGTCATACTGCGGATTATTTGGTAGAACTTCCGCCCCTGGTGCGGACCTCACTCTCTACTTTTCTCTATTTCACAGACAAGATTTTTTTCCCAGGCACTTTTCTTTTGTCTGTGAAGTCTTTTTTCAGTTCTTCTGAGCTCTTTGTATTTCTCCTCGCGTACCCGGGTCCTATGAGACTGCTGCATTGCCCGGTATGCAGCATTCTTACGTTCAGTCGCTAGTTTGCACTCATCATCAAACCAGTCGTTCCGATTTCTACGACTACTGCCTAAGATGGAGTTGGCAGTACTAATGACAGTATTCTTAAGGCGTGTCCATTTCTCTTCTACGCCCGGCATTCTGGCCCCAGGACTTACTCTCCCTCCGTCGAGCTCTTCGAGGGCGAGTCTTAACGCATGACCAAAGGTGTTGCTGGTGTTCTCATTGCGTAAGGCAGCCGTGTTGATTCGAACCTGATCCGTGGATGCAATACGTCTCCGTAAAACAATCCGCGCTCGGAAAACGTACCAACAAGATAGTGACCCGAGTCGACGTTGGCACCTCGGTACGTTCGTACCGTCATCAGGCTCGAAGAGTGGCGGCGATCGTGGTCAATTTGGTTGCGAGCGGCTCCATCAGGTGATACCCAGGTGGCTTTGTGGATATCTTTACACGGAAACCTGGTACTCGCAACGACCAAGTTTTTCGATGCTGCCAGTTCGATGACTCGTAGTCCATTGTCATTAGCGTTCTCATGCAAACTATGGGAACCTGCGTAGTGCCTGAAAACCGGCTCCCGACCTATTTTCGCATTCAAATCCCCAAGAACGATTTTCACATCGTATCTTGGGCAGGCATTGAGGGCCCGTTCGACGTTCTCATAGTATTCTTCTTTTTCGTCGTCAGGGGACTCCTCTGTAGGTCCGTGAACGTTTATGAGGCTTATGTTCTTAAATTTGCCTCGCACGCGAAGAGTGCATAGCCTTTCATTTATTGCATTAAAGCCGATGATGGCAGGCTTCTGTTTTTGGCTGACTAGAAAGCCTACCCCGAGCACATGGTGTTTTGCGTGACAGCTGTAATAAATGTCATACTCTTTTCTTTGAAAAACACCACTCCCCGTCCATCTTATTTCTTGTAATGCTGTTATGTCAGCCTTATATTCGGACAGGGCATCGGTTAGTTGCTATGCAGCTCGAGCTCTGTATAGTGAACGTATGTTCCATGAAAAAATCCTTAAATCATTTAGCCGTTTTCGTTTCCGTGGTCGTCGTCGTGTATCCGGTCCATATCCGAGGCTTGTTAAATTTGCCATAATAATTCATTTTTACGGGCCTGGTTATTAGCCTTGCGCCAACCTTTCTCAGGATGTCGCTGCATGCATTGGTTCACTACTTGGCGGGTGTCAAAGTAGTGCTGGCCTTCGCCGGGTTGAAGGCAATCAGAGACTTTGCCCTGTATGTTCGCACCCATCCGCCCTTACTACTTTTCACTATACAAAAATTCGCGTTTTAAAAATAACTAGCTTCTCGCATCGCGTTTTCTTTTTTCGAGTTAGTTGTTCTCGCTTTTTTTTTTTCACGCAACCACAACTGCTTCCTTTTATTTCCAGCACAAGACTACTTCGAAACTCTCTCCCTCTCAATCTCCACCCACTCCGAAAAGGGAATCTGCTTCCACACGATCCACACTCGAACAAGAGTATGTTCGCACCGTCAACATGTGGATCGTGTGTTTCCTCCACCACCTTATCATATATTATTAAACTATATTAAAAACCATTTAAATGATGGGGGTGGCGGAAGCCGCACGTAACACAGGAGCATACTACGCATCATTACTTGACCAACTGTAGGCAGACATTGCGGAAAAACGGCCACATTTGTAGAAAATAGAAATCCTGTTTCACCAAGACTGAACTGCTTGACCATCCGCCTTACTCACCAGATCTAGCCCCAAGCTACTTTTTTTTGTTCCCTAATCTAAAAATTGCGCTCGGAGGACAGAGATTTTCATCAAATGAGGAGACAATCACCTTCGTGAACAGTTATTTTGCAGAGAAAAACACCGGGTTCTATTTGGACGGGTTAAAGAGACGAGAGCATCGTTGGAAGAAGTGTGTAGAGTTACAAGGAGACTATGTAGAAAAATAAAAATGAATTTTAAGAAAAAATGTCTTGTATCTTTGTTAGGGCTCCTCGATAGTATAGTGGTTAGTATACCCGCCTGTCACGCGGGAGACTGGGGTTCGATTCCCCGACGGGGAGCCTCTGGCGCAAGACTAATGACCTTGCCCGGCAAAAACGTATCATTATGGAAAATTTAACAAGCTCATGACTTGCTAAATAAGGCCAAGACCGGTTCCCGGTTGTAGTGCCGATGATGATGATGATCTTTGTTAGGTCGGAAACTTTTCCGGACACCCTCGTATTTAGAAATGACTCCATATTGTTACAATTGCTCCGATAATCCGTTAAATTAATAAATACGCAAATTACATAAATACCCAATCAAATTGATTTAAATACCTGTGTGTATACTGTGTTGTAAAGTGGACATAAACTAGTGTACTACTGCATTCGAATATCACCTTCCACTACACTGTCTTTCTTTCACCAAGAACACTTCGTGATCTCTGACAGAATCTCATATGTGACCCTTTTTCTCAAAGAGCTTCCATTAAATTAATCGCACCACTCAATCAAAAAGCAATTTTTCCTCAATTTAGCTGATTAACTTCACACACAATGGGGCAAGATGTTTGTAGCTTGTTTCGCTCGTAAGACTCAATTCGTCTTAAATTGCAAGACTGGTTATGGCGGATCTCCGTGTGCTTTGATATGTACTTCCCGCTGTGATTGGAAGTTATCACAGTGAAATAGGAGCACTTACTTACCAAACTGGAGCACACACAAAGCAATGCGGCAAATGTTTAAATTTAATAAAAGAGTACAAAGGCCTAAACTAAAACCTGGTGGTAGTTATGCCTTCTTATACTTTCACTTAAAGAAGCCGCAAACCGTGTAACGACTAGATAATTGCCACAAAATGAAATCTCTTTTTGATAGCAGAATTGTAATACTAATCTTCGTATTTGAACCAGAAAGAAAAAACGATTTGCCTTCGGCTAGTGGAAAACGAACTCAGGGTTTAGAAATTACACAAAACTTTCATTTTGTAATTGTTCACTGATTTTTTTCTTTCATTAGATCAAAGCGAACGGCATTTTATATTCGCTTTCCACAAGTTTATGGGAATACACAATTAATTTGCTGTCCAATAACCAACATTGACACAGAGTCGTCAGTTGAACCCACTTCCGTATGGCTAAACACTAAATTTGGACTTCTACTATCAATAATTGTACCTTTTGCAGTTGGTGATTGACCAGAAGCGGCTGGAATTGGCCAATAGAAGAGATATTATGGGTCATCAGAAAAGCATACATCTGTAATGACTTTCCAGAAATTCTGATTGGAACGTTTTGATGCCACCCATAGGTCAGACTGTAATAAAAGTCACTCCCGTACTTCTCATAATTGAAGAAGAGGAGCGACCTGGTTTTGGAGTTTATTAAAACACTTTTTTTCACTACCGTCCTTTATTTTTACTTTAAAAAATTCAACTATTCGCAGACACCGTCGTGAAACCACAAACTCAGCTAGAATGTTCTGCCGCACAGCACCAAACCTACACTGCCTGAATTGCCACCCGCAATTCATTTATTTCGTTTATCATTTGGAATTGGTTTGGGGCTGAACACTGGTCCAGTAAACCCTTACATGTTTTACTTCACGTTTCACTTAATTAAACTAAATTAAGTACAATTCAAACATAGTATTAAATTAAACTGTTAAGATTGTACTATTCATATCCAATAAAGGATGTTATTAAAAAAAAAATGAAATGGGATCACAAAAAGGAAAAGAAAGCACCAAAGGTCATAAATGCACTTCGCCAGGAAGCAATAGATAAAGGATCTTGCGGATGCGCATTTATGATCCTAGATATTGATGCGCGATAAAATGGATATGTGGTTCACTTTATGGCGCAATTTGTTTGTATTTGAAGGTGTAAATGGATATTGAGTTTTGTGGGATCATATTTGTGTAAACAAATTCAGAGGATCATAAAATTGCAGACGCGCATTTTTGAATCACAATAATATTTGTTCGAAGGTGGGATATCTGATCCGCACATTTAATTTGAGTTAGGGATTTAGGAAATTTATAATTGAACATACAATGCATATGAAGATATGCTTTGTGATGTTTCAATTTTAACGATTTCTGGGAATTGAATCAATGCGACAATTGAACGTTTGATTAAATTTGTTCAACGTTGGATTCAATATTGATTTGGGGATATGGATGGAGGTATGGGAAGAAGGTGCAAAATATATTGGAGGGGAAATGGTAGGGCTTCGTGAGGCACTACAGGACCTAGCACCAAGCGATTCCCATACTTCTAATTTACATTGCAAAACTTCTGTTCTCTGCCTAACTCCTTCGACGGTTTCTGATGTCCTGATGGCCCTAAAACTAGATTTAACGCATCAGTCAAAATAACAGTATTAACAATTCTAGATATTTTAAAATCCCTGCTTCACGGTAATTTATTTTTCTGGAACGATGTTATGACTTTAGTAGCGATACTTAAATAAATATTTTAAGAATTTAATTTGTCTTTATTCGAAATCAAAATTGGTTAACTGCTTATACCAATACCAGTCAATTTGACTAGTGCATTTTATAATTTTTCTATGCGATGTAATACCTTTTGCGGCTACAAGTATAATAAATGAAAAGTATCAGTATCAGAAAAGTCGTTGAACGAACTACGAGGGCAGTCCCAGAATTAATCGGTCTGACCTAGATGGCGGTCGTTATTAAAACTCGTCAACGAAAAAATATTAAATGTATTGTTCGCGTGTTTGTGTTTCTTCCCCGCAGAAAAAATAAAAGTGAAGTGGGGAATAGGGTCGCTCCATTGAGAACCATAACATTCCCGAGGTTGGGATTATGCGGTGCAGTTTTGCTGGTGAGGCTCCTCCATGAGACATCCAGGGTTTTGATGTTGGGAGTGTCGAGACTGGTCGCCTGGACCGACTCCGAGATAGCGTTATGTTGAATCAGATCGTCTTCGTTCACGTGGAATACATTCGTTAGCATCGTTAGCAGTAGAGTTGCTAGATTCAGAAGCTGATTAGTGGTGATAAATGGATACACGTGACATCAGAGTGGAATCCGGCGGATTTCGTATTTCAAAGTTGCCCATCATCAATTCTCTTGAACAATGGTCTTTGGTGGAATGGACCGTCTTATTTGGGTGCCACTTGGGAAATCAACACGTCTGATAAGGTAATAAGTATCTAAGGATAGTGTGAAAAGGGTAAGTTAAATGTTCTATAACTACTTGAATGGAGGGATGGTGGGAAAGAAATCATACAAGGCCGGTGGGTCTTGAGAGCGGTAGTAAACGCAGATCACGTCTTCGGCGTCTGATAATCTGCGCTTTGGCCGGTGTGTGTGTGTATTTGTGCTGTCTTGGACTGTACGTGGGTGTTTGTAGTGTGTCAGCAGTAAACCCTATGGGATGGATCCGGAAATCCTCTATTATAGAGGTGAATGTTGCTGGGAAGGGTGCTTTCTTCAGTTTTGTACTGAAGAAGAAAATGTGGTGGTCGGATCCGAGAAGATCGAAATAATGAAGGATCAAGAACCCAAGACTCCCGTACAAGTAGGTTTTTGCTGTTCTGAATACTTTCGAGGTATCCTCTGTTATGAGGATGGAACGACATCGTCTTTTTATGAGCATAGAACATGATTTATGTTTCGTTATACAACATTAAATTAAAGCATTATTAATAAACAATTTTATAAGAGTTACACGAAAAGAAACAATACAAGTGAAGTAACTCGTAGCGGTTTTAGTTCAATCCCGTAGCACCAGCATCCTTACCAAAGCGATCCAATTTATGAGTTGATTACCAAAAACTGAGTGTCCGAAGTTTCAACTAGAATCTCGTAAAGTCGGGTTGCAGCGTTATTTATCTCAACCATCGTTAGGTTCCTGTCAGTGGGAAGAGAGAGTTGGTGAAGTATTTCGTTCAATGTGACATTGAAGTTGCCCCAATTTGTGAGCACATAATCGGGCATATATCTGATATGAGTCCACGATACTCAATAGTTGCGAATGAACGTGGTCACAGCGTTGTAGTCGGATACACCCACCGATACTTGGGGAGGAGTGATTTGTGAAAGTAAATTTTTGGGCACAAAAAATATGTCCAAATTGAGTTATCTCGGGTACCAACCGTAGGTGCGACTATTTCGAAGTTGAGGGCATGAGAGTTTTCGGTATACCATTTAAACAACTTTGTGCCGTTTGGACAAGAGACAGAGTTGTTCCAGTGGAGATGTCTGGAGTTAAAATTGCCGACTATGATGAAGGGTGTATGCCCCCAGGATCTTATTAATTGGCCGATATCTTCGGGATTAATGGGGCCATTATTGGTTTTATGCGAGTAGTATACGGAGTCGGAATGTGAGAAGCTAATAGCTTTGTAGCGATTCTACGAACCACTCAACCCACCATAGGGTGAGGTATCCTTCCGCCAAGGAATATGCTTACCTTTGTCAGTACACATACCCACAGACACGTGTCTCCATAGTCATTAATCACACCTGAAACAAATGGTAATATGACATGCAACGACGTTGAGGTCGATATCAAAGATCAAGGAACTAAACGTTCAATAGCTTCCAATATCAAGTTCAACGCATCCATACATCGTATCCAAACCAATGCGCAAAACGCAGCTAGCCATCGCATGTAAGTCAAGCACCCATTCTAAGCATCGACGCGATGCTTCCCTTGAAACACTATTGTGGGTAAATAAACCGAACAACGGATGCCTACTCTGGTAGCTAATAGCAATTAGCACCTAAATCCCTTGCATGACCCTAACGCAAAAGGCACACTTGTGCAAACAAGATATCGTTTCGCTGCCGGCCAATAGTCATGCAATCATAAACATCGTAACGTAGATCGCTCGCTAGATATTTATGGTTAGGAAATGCTAACAAAGAAACTATACCAATCCCACGGTTCCTTTTATTATCCATCTGAAACGCACAAGAACATTGTTAGTTTAAGCTAGATGGGTAACCTAAACAAACCCCACGAAAAGATCGGAAAGTAAGTGGGGGTACGATCGATCGTCGAACGAAGGAATAAGAAGGAAGACAGAAAGAAGAATGATGGATTTATGATGGGGAAATTTTCTTTACAGTTACGATGGGAAATTCTGTTTAGCAGATTGGATTGGGAAATTTTCCTTTGCAGATGCAGGAAGAGAAGTTTGGATTGAATTTTAAAAGATAGAGACAATTAGTCTAGAGGATATAGTCGAACAGAAAAGTCTAAAAGAGATAGTCGAACAGAGAAGAGCAGGACAAGGAGGTGTCCGCGTAGCCCATATTTTCGTAAATAACCGCAATTGGGAAACAGGCCCGAAGCCGCGTAACGTTTAAATACGCGAACTAACAAAAGTCGACAGTGAGAATCCCAACGGTGACGGAAGTGACGCTAAATTGGCTAAGGTAATTTATCATGAAAACTAATTAGATATTTTGATAAATTCCCGAGCGGTTTCGCTATCATGCGACGGCGTCGTTTGGTTCGACTTGTTGTTGCTAACCGGCATGATGGGATTTCCGATGGAAATCTCATGGGCTAGCAATAATGGAGTTGCCGTGTGGCAAAAGTTAGCCGAATTCAATTCTCCATTATCTGCATAGAATAATGAATTCCGCTATGCTTTCTTTTACAGGTAAAGTAGCTGAGCGGTGGAATAGGGGATAATGTGACGCGCTATTGCGGTCGAAATCAGGTTAGGATTATGGGCTGCTTCTCCATGTGATATAGAGAAACCCCACAGGAGCATCCATGAATGCACCATTTCCTTTCGATACCGAGCTCAACCGACGACTCAGCTGAAGCGAAACCTTCCTGCAGCGTGAGTAGGGATATCCAGATCATCGGGGTACGCTGGAGTAGACTACACTGGTCCCACAGATGTGAAAGCCTTGTTGTATTAGTTATTGGCTTCGCTCCCAGGTAGCGTGTCTCCTGGTCCTGAAAAGGATGAGGGATCTCTATTGGCCGCTCCTGAGGGGACCCGTTGCGGTCGCCGCCGTTCTTCCTCAAACCTGAGGGAAGAGTAACGAACTATCGTTGTCGATTCTAGTGCCGCAAGCTTCTGAGGGCAACCGCCAGGGGCTTCTGCTGGCTTCCGTGAGGCAAGTTATCTTCAGCATCAGCGACAATCTGTGAAGAAAACGAAAGGGGCGAGAGCCACTGCTCTACTCACCATATCAGAATAAAACTCCGTTTTATTTAGGCGTACATGGTCTTCTTTATTTCGTCAAATTTATTTATTATCCTGGTGATCTCCTGCAGCACTTCCTCCAGAGACCATGTATATCTATCAACTGCTTCCGAAGATCGTGATGCATCTTCCTTATAAATGAAAACAAAACGAGATTTTGTATCTTGAAACGAACGTTTCAGATTGAAAATCTCGATTTCGGGTGTGGTGTTCAATGTGCACATTAGGGTAATGGTTCGGTTTTATGAGTTCTCATAAAACTAGTATGCATAATTAGGATATGCATTGGAAGACAAGAGTTTGCGTGTCCTTCGGGTAACACAAGATCCGTGGGAATTAGGTATTGGTTTTTGAATTGGTGCATTTACAAGTCATAAAACAGCTGGCATGTGAAGATATGCATTAGGATGTTTATGATTGCTCGAATTGTGTGTCGGCGAAAAATAGATATGCCTTTGTTTGGACACATGCACGTTTTGGCCTTTGGATCATTTAGGAATTTGAATTGAATTGAATTCGATGTTTTTAAGTTTGAACGTTTAGTTCGATTTGGTTGACATTGAATTCAATATTGATTTGGGTGTAGGGATTTGTATGTGGGGGAAGGAGATTGTTTCTATGGGGTAAGGAAATTGTAGGGCTTTCCGGAGCGCTACAGCCTGAAAGGGAAGACAGGCGAAAACTCTGAAGAGCGACCTGGCGATTTTTGTATGTATGTTAACTTAGGCGATCCACATCGAGCAAGTCGCCAATTTAACGACACAGGCTTTCTTGGCTGCCTCCAGACGGTTTGCTGCGAGAAGAGGTCTGTGCGATGAATTGTTCAGTGATTGCGGCACGAATTTTGTGGGAACCAACACCGAACTGAGAAGGTTGCTGAGGGACGCTTGTACCGATTGGACGTCGTGTGCAGAGGTTTTGGAAAGTGAAGGAACGAAATGGAATTTTAATCCCCCAGCTACACCACATTTTGGGGACTTGTGGGAGGCCGGAGTTAAGTCAATCAAATACCATCTAAGGGGGTTCACAGTTGTTCACTTACGAGGAACTCAACACCCTGTTAACGCAGGTTGAATCGTGCCCCAATTCAAAGCGCTCGCACGCCATAGCGGATGATGTCAACAACTGCCGTGCACTTACGCCGGGGCATTTTCTTATTGGTGAGCTACTCGTGTTGCCTTCTCCGCCCAAATAACCAAGGGAAAAGATGACACGCCTCGAAGGGTGGAACGAATCCAAGCTCACCTCCAATCCTCTTAGAGTAGGCGGTGCAATGAGTACGTGACTCGACTACAACAACCCCTAAAGTGGACTAAGATTGAACCGCATGAAATCAAGGTTGGTTACTGGGTTCTCGTCAAGGAGGACAAGTTACGACCAGCTCAATGGAGTCTATGAAGAATAACTGAATTGCACAGCGGCGATGATGGCTTGACTCGGGTGGTGTCAGTTAGGAGGTTCACGCAGACTAAAACGCGCGAGTTTAAAACTGCTATCGTTAGAATTTGTTGCTTACCTAGCAATGAGTCCCCAACAGAGGCGCCACTCATGATCATCATCGGAACTACAACCGGGATCCAGCCTTGGCCTTATTTAACAAATCACTCCACTGGTCCCGATTTTGAGCCCATGTCATCCAGTTTGGCACTCCCAGGCTCTGGGGGTCCCGGTCTACGCCATCCCTTCATCGCAGACAAGGTCTGCCGCGCTGTCTCCTTCCATACATCCTGCCACAAAGGACTTTCCGGGCAGGCTCTTCTTTGCTCATTTGAGCTAGGTGTTTCGCCCATCGGCGTCTACCGAGCTTCATTTTTCTTACAACATTAGTTTCAAGGTAGATCGCGTACAACTCGTGGTTGTAGCGTCTCCGGAATCGTCCTGCCCCACATACGGGGCCAACAATTCTCGTTAAGACCTTCCTCTCGAACGTGGCTAAGAGTTCAGGGTGCCTTTTATTGAGCACCCAGGTCTCGGATACATACATGAGTACTGGTAAGACCATGGTCTTCTACAGTAGTAGCTTGGATGTTCTGGATAAATTTCGGGATTTAAAGACCCTCGATAGACCATAGGAGATATTGTTGGATTTGATCAGCCGTTCGCGTATTTCTTCTTCCATATTGTTATCGGCCGATACTATTGACCCAAGGTGGTTAAAGGATTGCACTACTTCAAATTCGTGCTTCACTACCCTGATAGTTTGACCAATGTTAGGTCTTCTCTTCGCAGAAAGTTCCAGTTGTCACGCCAGAGCCACGGATTGCTTTCTCCAATGCCAGGCTGAAGAGGAGGCAGGCCAGATCATCCCCTTGTCGGAGTCTATTAAATATGTTTATTGGTTTGGACAGTAGTCCCGCTATTTTTAATTGACTAGTTACGTTGGTCACGGTCAACCTACAAAGTCGGGTCAATTTGTTTGAAATGACGAACTCTCTTATGGCATTATATAGATGATATAATGGAATCTTAAATTCCCGACATTTTTCCATCGCCTGCCTAAGGGTGAATATCTGGTCAAGCGCTGATTTGCCTGTGATAAAGCCACACTAATATTGACCAATGATGACTTTAGTGTATGGGGCTATCCGATCTTGTAGGATAGTGGAGAGTATCTTATAGGCGGTACTCAGCAATGTTATACCCCTATAGTTGCTGCACACGTTGATATCTCCCTTCTTATGTATGGGGCAATTTATTCCACGACCTCAATCTTCCGGCATCTCCTCTTGCTACCATGTAACGCTGTCCCTTCCTGTTTGATCAGCTCAGCTGTTATGCCACCAACTCCGGGCGCTTTATTTGATTTGAGCTGTCTTTGGCTTTCAATGTTTGCTTAATGCTTGGTGGCGGCAGCATTTGGTCTTGATCTTGCATTGGTGGAGCCTCCAATTCTTCTGTGAGCTGACCATTTAGCAATTCATTGAAGTGCACTTCCCATCGCTCCAGAATGCCTTCAGGATCGATGATCAGATTACCTTCATTATCCTTGAAGTAAGTGCAGCGTGGTGTGCACCGCGTCATACTGCGGATTATTTGGTAGAACTTTCGCGCCTGTTGCGGACTTTACTCTCTACTTTTCTCTATTCCACAGGCAAGGTTTTTTCCCGGGCACTTTTCTTTTGTCTGTGAAGTTTTTTTTTCATATCTTCTGAGCTTTTTGTATTTCTCCTCGCGTACCCGCGTCCTATGAGACTGCTGCATTGCCCGGTATGCAACATTCTTACGTTCAGTGGCTAGTTTGCATTCATCATCAAATCAGTCGCTCCGATCTCTACGACTACCGCTTAATTTATTTTCGTACATTTATTGATTAATGTTACACACTAACTATACTATCAACATTTTTCAATATAGTCTCCTGCGTGATCTACACAATTGTTTTTCCTCCAAGTAATTCTTTCAAGGGTGCGAACAAAAATAGTCATAGGGAGACAAGTCTGGGCTATAAGGAGGGTGTTCGGGGGTTTCTCAGCCCATTTAATCCAATGTATACCTTGCCATGGACGCGGTGTGAGGCCCGGCGTTGTCATGAAGAAGGATGACATCTCGAATGGGCATACCTCGTCTTTTGTTTTGATATGCGGTTTTTGCCGACTGTAACAACCGATTTCTCCAACAGTTAAGTGGCGATCAGTTTCAATAAGCCCTCGAACGGGACGGATCTTGTCATCTGTACGACTTGTCCTTGGGCGTCGATCATGACCTTCGTTTTCGATACGTACTCGCTCACTTTTAAATTCTCTGGCCCACGTATACACACAATTCTGAGACAGTCTATCATCACCAAACTGTGGCTTCAATTGAAGAAACATTTCCGAGGATTTAACGCCTTCATGTGTTAACAATTTTATAATAATCTGTTGGGCAATATATGTGTGTACCTCTTGGCCGCTCATGGCTGTACTGCCAACAAAGTCGAACGCGACCGCTAGCCAAGCCGGTTCCCCTAATATTCATAAACCAAACAACAACTACGCACAAGATTATCTAGATCGCAACTTGTTGCTAAACAATAGAGTAAAATTACCGTGATTGATCCTTTTCCGACGAGTACAAAAAAAAAAAGACAAAATTCTACAAATTCCTTAATTCCGCAGAAACGTTTGATGTGAGGATTTTTATTCTTGCACTCATTATGAAACCGATCGTTCCGAACTCTACGACTATTGCCTAAGATGGAGTTGGCAGTACTAATGACAGTATTCTTAAGGCGTGTCTACTTTTCTTCTACGCCCGCATTATGGTCCCAGGACTTACTCTCCCTCCGTCGAGCTCTTCGAGGGCGAGTCCTAGCGCATCACCAAAGGTGTTACTGGTGTTCCCATTGCGTAAGGCAGCCGTGTTGATTCGACCCAGATCCGCGGATGCAATACGTCTCCGTAAGGCAATCCGCGCTCGGAAAACTGTACCAACAAGATAGTGATCCGAGTCGACGTTGGCACCTCGGTACGTTCGTACCGTCGTCAGTCTCGAGGAGTGGCGGCGATCTAACAACACGTGTTCAATTCGGTTGCGAGTGGCTCCATCAAGTGACACCCAGGTGGCTTTGTGGATATCTTTACGCGGAAACCTAGTACTCGCAATGACCAAGATACCAGTCATTTGAGTGAAAATTACGAGTTCCTGATTCTCAATCAACGTAGCACATTTGGATGATTGTCCTACACTCCCAACCACTCTAACCTTACCGATTTCTTGACGTAGCTACCAGATCATAGCTGTTCCAGACCACACCACAGCACACCGCTCCACAACACTTCTCACAAACACTCTACACATCATTAACTCAGGCAGCAATCACCGACTCGGCCCTACAATTAGCAGCTCGATGCATAAGGCCTATTCAACACAGAGCCCCTATTCTGCAGCCCCACACAACACATGTACATCGATAACTCCTTTCCCTATGTTTCCCTTCGCCTTCCTCCCGCAAATTTTTTTTGAAATACAGGAGTAACTCAAAACCATATTCGTAATAAAAAAAAACCAACGTAACTTTGTAATAATTACCTGGATGGTCCCGAAGGTTATATAGGCATCGCTGAAAAACGGTGTGCAAATCATTTCCAAAATAAAATTGAAATTTAAATCCTAATAATTCAGTTGCATGTCTATTTTATTGTATTAGCCATGTATAATCCAGTCGGTGTGAAAATAGTAATCGGTTTCCAAAAAACCGTTGCAAATTAGTCTAACCCTGAAACTTCAGTTCCACCGAAGCCAAATAACGAGTCCCTGCATCTGTCACTTTCAATTCAACAGCTCTACTGGAACAATCTTCCAAAAGAAAACCCCGTGCGCTAATTTCAATTTACCTTTTCCAACATTCTCACTGAATAACGCCCTCATTCAACCTGGGTAAAGACCATTACCATTAGATCCACGACAAAACTGCATCAAACGAATGCTTGTAATTCCCTGTAATCCACATAGGTTACACAACATTAAATATCCGGAATGCTACACCTAGCTCCCCTCCTTGTGGGTGGAGATAGAAGACCGACATCAATTTGAACCTCGGCTATTAACAGCTCTTAAGTTTCAATATCAAGGTGTAACATTTCTCATCTTCCGCAGAGCATGTGCGAGTACCCATTAGAATTAATGTCATTAAGAGCTATCGGCCGCTAACTTTTACGAACGCCGCTAGAACTGTCCAGTGAAAAGTGTTTCTGTGGGGACTTTCATTTTCCAATTTTCCTCTTGCGAAGCCCTGTTTCTTAATGACTTGGAAAGCAGCAAAATATGAATAGAAAAACGAGTTTCATCTACTCAAAGGAGATTATCTCGTCACTCGCTTTCATTTCCATTTACAGGTCGATCGAATTCATTCTTCCATAAACTTTAATTCAGTCCGTGAGGTGTTTACCTTTTTAATGAACCACTCATAATGGGCTTTCGTTCTTTGTGCCCGATAAGCCTGCAAAGATTTCTCATTTACCTTAATGGTAAGTAGAAACCGATTTATGTCAATCAATCCCCCATCGGATACATTTCGTTGAATTACTCGCGCTGCGTTTACTTGTGCCTTGTAAAAATAATGCTTTACTATGATTAGGACACACCTGATCATTTAAGATATTCAACATATTGGCAAATTGTGGCCTGTAATGAGTTGTGACTTTCACTGGTGATAAAGTGGATAGGTACTGTAGGAAACCTAAGTGGTGTCTTGAAAACAACATAGACATATATGAAAGCGATCATATTATATCTGGCATTCGGATACAAGGCTAATTTCAGGTCGTGCGCAGCTCGACGGATAAAAATGGGTGAACACCTGTTCATTCCATTACGTCTGTGGCTCGCAATTACAGCCTGTCTTTTTTTGCTAATATTTTGTCTCTATTATTACATATATTACAGGATATATAATTTTTATCGCAGTTACTTAAACGGCGATCATTGCACGGTCAGCAAACAGCAAAACTGAAAACGCCATAAAAACACCGCAGCAGAGAACCTTGGCATCTTACTGATTGGTTTAATTAAACAATCAATATTTAGCATTTAAAGCGTTTGCAGTTGCAGGATAGTTACTAACTGGTGTCATTGTGTTTTGACGAAAAAAACTACTGAAGTGATCTTTCGAACTCCATGAAAACCAGAACCTTCCACGTAAGTTATGTTATTTTTTATTACACTTCTCTCGGATACAGCGCCCCGAGATGCCACCAAATACCTGTTGCAGTTCTTTTTGAACGGCTGCAAGTTGGAACGCTCCGAGAACACTCACGCGGGGAGAGCATTCCACAACTTTCCCGCTCTGTAACGGAACGAGTTCTGATGCAGAGACGTTCCCGCCGTCGGGAGATAAACCGCAAACTGGGGCGATCTGTCGGATTGTCTCGTGGAGCGCATATAAACCGAATAAGAATAACACCACGAATCTCCGAAGAACAGTACCCGTGACAATATCTGTAGAACAGACAGAGGTCACCTACGACCCTTAGATGTGATAGCGGCTGTAGTCCCGATGTCAACGCCGTGCCCCCGATCAGTCGGATCGCTCGTCTCTGTATGCTCTCAAGTAGGTTGAGGGTATGCTTAGGAGCAGATCTCGAAACATGAGAGTAATATTCGAGTGCGGGTCTAATTTGCGATTTCTATAGGAGAAAAAGTTGGGCCGGAGTAAAATATTTCTTGGCTCTAAAAAGATAGTTCTGTTTTCCTGAGGCGGATCTGGCGATGTTCGACACGTGTTTATGCCACGATACATTCCCACAGATCGTGACGCCGAGCAATTTCAAGCTTTCTCCAGATTCGAGGGCCTGGCCATTCATCATCAGCTGTGGAACCGATGATCCGCTTTTCTTTGTGAATGTTGTATACTGTGCCTTCCTTGCATTGAAGTCGACGAGATTGACCCTTCCCCACTGCAGGACCTTATCTAGATCCCGATTCAGAGAGTTAATCTGTCTACATCTCAGTTGGTGCGACGTTGATGCACTAATCGGCCGATCACTCGTAAAAGAGGAAACAAGCGTACTATCATCCGCAAAACTGAACACCCAGTTATCCGTCGACCCCAACAAATCATTTATGTGAAGTAAAAACAAGATTGGAGCCAAAATAGAATCTTTAGGCACCTCGGCATTAACAGGATACAGACCCGAACACTCGCCCTCCACAAAAACCCGGATAAATTTTCGAAGAATTTCTTCGTCCAGTCGCAAAGTTGCTGAGAAAGTCCATATGAACGAAGTTTGCTCAGCAATACCCCATGTCAGACGAGGTCAAAAGCCTTGGAGATATCCAATGCGACCGCCCTTGACTCACCATGCCGCTCAATCGCAGATGTTCATATATCGGTTATAAGGGTCAAAATGTCTCCCGTAAACCGCCCGCCACGAATCCGAATTGACGATCATTCAGAAGTCCATTGGACTCCAAGCACCTAATTAACTCATTGACGACCTTTTCCATTACCTTAAATAACACAGACAGTAATGCTATCGGTCGGTAATTTAGTGGGAGACCCTTTTTCCTTTCTTTGGGATTGGCTGAACTCGCATGACCTTCCAGCAGGTAGGAAATATCCTTCGTTCATAAGATAAGCGGAAGAGTCTGCCAAGAACCGGCGATAATTCAGGAGCACAGCTCTTAAGGACTATTGCTGGTATTCCGTCCGGGCCGTTTGCCTTCCTACTCTCCAGTCCCCGTAGAATGCGCTGAATAGTACACGGGCGAAACCTTCTATCCCGCATCGAAGACCGTACCGGTGCAATCACAGGTGGCTCCAAAAGACCAGCATCGAGGTTTCAATTCGCCGAAAATAAATTCTCTAACACATTGCCTTTATCCTTTGAATTTGTGACTAGTCTCCCGCACCCACCCCCCCCACCCCGCCCCCACTAACGGAGGAAAAGAAGAGGAAGCGAAGTTACTGCTGACGGCCCTTCGCATTGACCAGAAGGAGCGCGAACCAGTCGGGCACTGAACGAGTTTATTGGTCACTCTGTCGTTGTAGGCCTTCTTCGGGGTATCAATCGCCTGGCAGCACACGTTTCTGATTCTAACGAAATTCGTTCTGTTAACCTCGGTGGGATTGGAACGCCACTGCTTAAAAGCTCTATTTTTTGCCGCTATAATCTACTTGCATTTTTTATTAAACCAAGGTTCATCCGATGAACTTCGTTTGATGAAATGCGCAATGTAGATCTCCATCCCGAGAAGAATAATCTCTGTGACCGATTCCGCGCCGGTGTTAACATCGGAGTCTCCGAAGCACAACTCCGACCATGGAAAGGGTGCGAAGAAATCTCGCAAATCGTCCCAGTTAGCAGCCCCATACCTCCATACATGGCGAAGCTGCTTAGGTCGGTTATTCGTTTGAAATGCAAGTGATTGCGCGACAGACACCAATCAGTGATCTAAGTTTCCCAGTGGCGCAAGAACTTCTACGGTATAAATGCTCGGTCCCGATGTTAAAAACAGATCCACAGTGTTCGCATAATCACCGCGGGTATCTGGCAGCCGCGTAGGTTCCTCCACGAGCTGAGTCAAATTGTGGTTAACAGCGAACATCTCCGCCAGCCTCCCAGCCTCGTCGGCTCTGTTGGCGAGCACCAACCAGCCAGAATTGAGTACATTAAAATCGCCAACAACGATAATTTCAGAAGCCGGGTGGTTGATCTGTATCCAGTCGACGGTACGTGAAAGATGTTCGAAAAGTGTTGTCGGTCGATCGTCATTCGGGGAGCGGTAGAGACAACAAAGAAATTTAACAGAATTCATCAGCATTACCTTCAACCATATGATGCCCTTGTTATTGGGTTCTAACGCCTCCATTCTTTGGCAAGCGAGATCGTATCGCGTGAAGACCCATATTCCATCTTATAACGTAATCTCGAATAACGAAGATATGTCGAATCAGTTGACGAATCGACCTGGGTCTCAGTTAGGGCAAGGATATCAGGTTTCGCTGTTTGCAAATATTGGTGGACGGTGTTTAAATTCGTATTGGTAAAACCGATGCCCCTGATGTTACAAAATGCCGTTACCAGTTGAGCGTTGACAGAGCCTAGTGAAACCACCCCATTATGCGATGACGAATTTCTTAAAGTTCGGTTATTTATCATAATATTTGCATGATGTTCATCCTGACATAGATCCACCGGAAATCCGAATGGGAAACTAGTTTACCTCCGGTATTATTTATCTTGGAAGGTACCATCATTACTTATCTCCGTGTCAGTCCGTGCCATCAGCCATAGATCCGAAACATAGACGGCAATTTTTCCCGACGATGTCGCGGAATATACAGCGTGACGGGGTGGTATCTTATCTTGGGACCGACTACCACCTAAACCAACATTTTATCAAGCTGGTCCATCAGCCTCCGAAAGATGGGCAGGGATTTACTCCGACTATTCCATGGAGCCTATAGCTTGATGGGGTGGTATTTCACCGGGCGACAGGGAGTTAGGACCCCATCTACCACTCGGCCTTTAGTCGCCAACCCGGCCTAGCTGTGAGTATATTCTAAGCCTAGCTGTCAGTATATTCTAATCACAGATGTGCGGCTAAAGATGATCCATTAGCTGTAGTTTTTGACGTCAGGTGCACAAGTATATAATGGCCTGGTAACGGCAAACTTGCTAAGACGAGTCATTGTAGTTAAAATATGTTGAAAATATTCATTGCTCTCGTTAAGAAAATTTTTTTATTCTTTTGGGGTAAGATGGTAAATTATGAATCTACGGACGAAGAAACGAAGGACTCGTTCTACGAGACCACTAGAGGATGTATTTCATGGGATCTCATCATTCGATGTTAAAATCCTCGTCGGAGACTTCGATGCGAACATTGGAAAGGAAGATATCTTCCAACCAACTAAAGGTAAAGAAAGCCTACACGACGTGTCAAGCACAAGCAAATCCATAAGGCCACATGGATATCATCCGACGGAGTAACCCGTAACCAAATAGACCACTTCCTCATAGACAAAAGACACCACTCGAATATCCTTGACATAAGATCATATAGAGGAGCAGATTGCGACTCCGATCATCTTCTAGTGATGGGCAAAATCAACCCACATAGGCAGTCACGGGAGACGAGCAAGAACATCGACATTGATAATCTAAAAGACCTGCGCAAAAGGGCTGAATATCAAGACCAACCAATGAATAGATTTAGCATCCAAGGAATGGGAGTAGTGAGGACGAGGAAGCCAATAGTGTGGACACTAAATGGACATCGATCAGAGACACAATCAAACAAACACCCTAAAAGGTATTAGGATTTAAGAAACCAATTAAGTCCAACCCTTGGTTTGACGATGAGCGCAGGGCGAAGATCGAAGAACGTAAACGCCTCAGAGCGATCCACTTACAAAGATATGATGAAGTCAACGCAGAAAGATACACGACAATTCGGAAAGAGACAATGACATTTTTCAAACGCAAAAAACTGCGAATGGGAGAAGACTAGGATTGAAAAAATCCTAGAAAATGCCAGAGCAAATAATATTAGAGGTATGTATACCGGCATAAATTCAATTAGCTACCGAGGGAGAGCCAAAATTATTCGAGAAACAAACGGCTGTCTGGTTACAGAACCAAACAATATCGTGACAAGGTGGAAGCAGTACTTTGAAAACCTGCTCAACGTGTGACAACGTGTGACAGATCTGACTGCGAAAACTACAGATGAATAACATTGCTCTCAAGCACATACAAAATACTAACAAATGTCATACTGGGGAGAATCACACCGGTCGCAGCAGAAATACTGGGAGACTACCAATGCAGATTCCGTAGGAACCGGTCAACAAGCGACCAAATGTTCACAATAAGACAACTGCTGGAAAAGAAGTGAGGATACGGAGAGACGGTTCACCAACTGTTCATTGACTTCAAAAAAGCCTACGACTCAGTCGCAAGACAGGGCAGGTGGACCTCAGGGAACACATATAAACGTCAAAGGCAAGATATTTGAAAAATTTAAAGAATTTAAATATCTGGGAACAATACTGACAGCCAGTAACGACATATCGAAGGAAATTAACAAAAGACTACACTCTAGCAACGCTAGTTTGCACGCAATCAGTAAACTGCTGAAATCCAAAATGCTATGACGTAACATAAAGCTCCGTGTCTATAGAACCATAATCACGCCGATTGTTCTAAACGGATGCGAAACATCCTTACATAACCCCCATACATAAAAAGGGAAAAAAAACGATATATCCAATTATCGTCCCATTGCCAAGCTTTCGCACATTTCCAAACTGTTCGAAGGCCCTCTATATGAGGCGTTATGTTTTCGCTGCGCACCCATCATCTCTCCCAACCAGCACGGCTTCCTCTCAGCCATGTCTATTACTACTAACCTTGTCGAATTCACATCCCACACACTCCTTGCCCTAGAAAACGGCGATGAGGTCGATGTAGTCGCTACCGACTCTAGCAAGGCCTTCGACAAAATCTCCCATAACCCCATTCTCTTCAAGCTATCTTCCTTCGGTTTCGAACCCCTTCTGATTAAGTGGGTCTCATCCTATCTCAGTTATCGATCCTGCCGCGTGCGATTTAGATCCACCCTCTCCGATCGTTTTTTCCCAACCCCAGGTGTCCCCCGGGGCAGTCATCTCGGCCCTCTCCTATTTATTCTAACCATAAACGACATAGGCTCTTGCATTAATCACTCCTTCATCTCGCCTTACGCGGATGATTCCAATATTTTCAAGACAATCCGCTCTCCCCTGGACTCCTCACTGCTCAAATCGGACCATGACAGCTTCTCGACTTGGTGCCAAAATAATTGCCTAGAAATGAATATCGCCAAATGTCACACAATCACCTTCTCTCGGAAGAAGTCTCCCACTCACCCACGCTCCTATCTCTTATTGAACCAACCGATAACATTAGTTGAATTGATTCGCGATCTGGGCGTCCTATACGACAAGCAGCTCAAATTTACCGCACATATTGATTACATAATCCTCAAGGCCAACGCCGCCCTTGGTTTTGTTAAACGCTGGCCGAAGGAATTCCTTAACCCCTATGTCGCCCGATCACTCTACACAACTTTTGTCCGGCCACTACTCGAATACACTAGTCAGGTCTGGTCCCCGTATCAAGTGACTCACATTCGCAGGATTGAGGGTGTTCAACGTCGTTTCTTGCGCTTTGCCCTCTGCGGACTAAACTGGGAAAATCCGCTGATTCTACCACCATACACAAGCCGGCTTCCTCTAATCAATCTAAACACACTTGAAGAGCGCAGAATCCGTGTCGACGTCACCTTTGTCCATCGCTTTCTGTCTGGCTCAATCAATTGCCCAAGCTTGCTCTTCACTTTAACATTGCATACAAACCCCCGTAACGTACGTAACCCTCGACTGTTTTACGTGCCCGCTCAACACACTTCTTACGGCGCTAAAGAACCCATTTCGCGTATGCTACGACTGGCCAACTCTTTCCCCATCTCCTTCGATTTCAACATCTCCACTCCCGCTCTTAAACGACGTCTCAGAATAAACCCGCCTTAAATCCGCCTCCTCCCTTCAATAACCCCTCTACCCTGCAATCCTCTCCTCGCCCTCCCTCAAACTAGTACTCCCCTACACCTTTCCAACCCCAGCCAGAACCCCCCCCCCCCCCCCCGCTCACTAACCCCTGCCCCTGTATCAGTCCGTACAGTCCGTACATCCCCTCCACTGTCGCACAAATGCCGCGTTTACCACCCCCACATACACTCGCTCTTCCCCGGCCTCCTACCTCCCCTATCGCTAAGTAAATCTCAACTTCCTCATTTTCTTCTCCTTTTTTTCGATTGAATAATTGATTAAGGTCTTAACCACTACTCTAGATTTTAAGATAGTCTGTAAGGTTTTATGTTAAGTTAATTTTAGGCTTGCATTAAGCTAAATAAAAATGGAAATTCCGCCTTCAATCAATCAATCAATCAATCAATCAAACATGGGCTCTCACAAAACGGGAAGAAAACAAATTCCGCGTATTAGAGAATAAAGTTTTAAGGGGTATCCTTGGAGGTAAATATGACGAGGAGGATGGACAATGGAGGAAACTCCACAACCACGAATTGGAAGAGCTACACCGCAAACCTACAATAGTGAGAGTAATCAGGTCGCGAAGAATAAGGCGGGCCGAACATGTGACGCGAATGGGCAACGATACGACCGTGCGTAGAATTCTTGACGGTAGACCAACGGGAAAAAGACTGGCAGGACGGCTGCGACGGAGATGGGAGGACAATGTTAAGTTTGACCTTGAGGTGATCGAATCGGCTGGTCAAGCGTGGAATGATAGTGCACAGGACAGGGAACGATGACGGAGTCGAGTCGGTGAGGTCATGAACTTTCGGGTTCCTACAGGCCAATAAATAGTAATAGTAATAGTTTAGTGAAAGAGTCGATCATTCTAAAATTGACATATAAATCGATTGTGGTTTTAATATAAAAAGAAAAATATGTAAATAAAAATTCGTTACAAGGAAAGTTATACTTTAAAAATTTTATTTAATAATTCGAATTATTTTATCAATAGTTTTAAACAAATAAAATTATTTAAAAGTTATTAAATGATGTACATATTCGTCATGAAACCATTTTGATTCTGTGTAATTTAGAGAGCTCGCATATAGCCAGTAAGTTAATTTAAGGACTGTAATAGTAAAATAGGGTTTAACATTTACCCTTAATATTATACATATTATGTAAAAAGAATTGGGAAAATAAATGTGGTTTAAAACTAAAACTAAACTAAACCATTTTCATTATTCTAGATGCTCGATAGTATAGTGGTTAGTATACCCGCCTGTCACCCGGGAGACCGGGGTTCGATTCCCCGTCGGGGAGCCTCTGGCGCAAGACTAATGACCTTGCCCAGAAAAAATAAATCATTATGGAAAATTTAACAAGCCTTAGGACTTGCTAAATAAGGCCAAGACCGGTCCCCGGTTGTAGTGCCGATGATGATGATGAGCTGCTTTGGTGGGCTATAGAAAGACTACTCTTTACTGCTCCTATGACCTTGTTTATACTTTCAAACTCTTTATTGCTCCTAGTACCTTGTTAATCTTTTCTAGCACAAATTTCGATAGCAAATTATACAATCAACCATATGCAGTCAGCTGCTTTCATTTTACGCTTTACAAGTATACATTTAATTATTTACATTCTGAAACTTATTTCTCCTATTTGCCATCAATCCTCATTTTACCATCAAAATAATCTACGATTAATAATCGGGTATCTGAAATTCATTACCAACATTTCAAAGAGTTGTCCCCTCTTATTAACACTATATTTCAAAATAATTTTTTATAACTATTAAAGTATTTAGTCATTTGACATTTTAATACAAATATAATAACTTGTGACATCTTGGCTAAACCATATATCGAACCCATGCGAGTATATTAGTCATTCTTGGTTCCTGAATAATGACCCTCATCTTTAATCAAAACCAAGCAATTTTATCTCTCCCAGGTGAGGTAAACCATGAAAAATAAATGTCGTTGTCATGCCTACGGTCATGTATCACTCCAATGCACGACTATATTTATGAACCTTGGAAAAGCACACATCAAGGCACCAAATTTTTGGGTTCACTAACCGCGTCCTCGATCGTTTCCCTTTTCATAAAAACTACTTTCCTTTTTCTGATCACGTTCCCCTTCATTGTAACCGAATACTAATGCGGCCGACGTGCAATCCGGAGTGAATGTCAAAATAAATAGAAACAACGTCCTAACAATAAGAGAGATTCAAGCACCTTGTCACTGATCCAAGCCTAGTTCCTGTGCTGACTCCCAAGATTCTCGATACTTTCACCACAAAGCTATCAGCTCCGGTAGTCCATATGGTTTTTCATATGGCGAAGGACGACAGTCGAAGAGGCACTTTCTTTCATTCGAGATAAATATATGTGCAGCCAAGCATATCAACGAGCATTGGCACGATTAGATCTCTTGCGAACGTCATAATGAAATGAAAAATAATTCTTACGACTTTGGACACACCCAAACTGAAAGAAGGGTATGGTGGAGCACTGTCGTACATTTCAATCGTCTCCGGACCATCGTATCGAGGCTAAAAACAAAGGGCAGTTTTGGACTTGTCTGCTTTTATGATGCCACTCACGAATTTCGTGGAGGCAAGACGTGGTGGGATCACTTATTCCAGCTACAGCCCGGAATAGCCACTTTGTCATGGATATTTTAATGTTAAGTTGACAACTTAAAATTATCGTATAATATGACTGAGAATATTAACGACCCACTTATTATCTGATAGAATGTGAAAGTTAAAAAATCCAGTGATGACTTTACCGCCAAACTGTTTCAAAGAGTTTTATTGTCTCCTACGAGGTATTCAAGGAGTACTATGCCAGGTTGTATATTAAAATGATTAGGCTTAAAAATTGTTGTGCTAGAATTAGTTGGACATTGAAAACCTTCCAAGTGTGGTAGGTTAAGCAGACGCTGGGGATTTTCAAAATACAGTGAGAGATGTCCCAGTGACCAGTGTTAACATATGAAATTTTATAACATATATTGTAACAATATCGTAGAATGTCTTGAACCTAGAGGTAGAAAAACGGCTGGAGATTCCCCTTTATAGCTTTCTGATCAGTGAACGATTTTTCGTCGAGAGGGCTTTGCGTGGATCGGAACAATGCCAGATCTTATAAATACTGTGGGTAAAAACATTCCAGTCCATCTGGCTTAATTTTTCCTGAGTGATTATTACACTGTGCGGTTTGGCGATACTGGAATACCCCTTTGCCATTGACCAGTTCTGGGCGTTTCTCTTTCAATGTTTCGCGCAGTTTTGATATTTGTTCATTTTCTATCAAGTTTACAGAGCTATAACACGAACAGAACTCGCGCTCTATCTATCTATTTATTGGGCTGTAGACTCTTGAAAATTCGTGATCAAAACTAATACCAAAAAAATTCACCTGTAACAGAGGAGGGTGCTGCTAGTTTTCTAAAACATATTAAGATATCTTAAAAAACCTTTCACTAACGAAAAAACCCGAATGGAATTTTAGGACAACCAAATACTTCTAACATCTGTTGCTGTGTTAAGGAAGTTCGAAATTAAAGCGGAAGTTGTACCGCTGTACCTCGCTGTATCCATCGAGCAAGTAACATTTTGCCGCACATAGTCATTGCGAAATAGTTCGAAGCAATTGGCAAAAGCTCAAGATTTCAATGAAAATGACTTCGGACAAGTATAAAAACGTTATTCTACATAGTTCAAACAATTCTTTAAGTCGATAAAAAATTGCAGTTTTTGAAACCTCTATAGTGATTCTGTGGCGGTTCTACGAACCACACAATCCACTATAGGTTGAGATATCGTCGTTCCACCAAGGAACTACTCACCTATATCCAAATTACACATGCCCGCAAACACGTGTCCTCAAAAGTCCACCTTTCCACCTGAAACAAAAGTAACATGCATCTGGGAGGCAACAACCCCATGTGTCCACAGATACGTGGGTCACAAGTCCGACCAATTGTCCTACGCCTGCACGAGAATCGAAGGACACAACACAGCATAGAAATTGTGTACCAATCCATTAACTGGATATACACAAAGGGTTGGCTCACCTGCGCCAGATGTCAACAGACATCGCATCTCCGGCGATAAGCTAATTGCTGGAAAACCACTTCGTCTAAACAAAGGCCAATGCGATGCACCAGCAATAACCCAAACGCTCTTCCCATGGGGCTATGTAAACAACGAAAATTACATTATCCCACGATCGTCTAATGTAAATCACACATTCGATTGTGTGCATTACCGATGCATTAGAGGGATGAAAATTGACGATCACAGGATGATCTACAACATGCAGACAATAACCTCCGCGTCTGTATGCCTGAGCGCGATTCTCTCTGGTGAAAAGATTCTCGATTGAGAGAAAGTCACCACACAAGGAAAGTGAAAGGAGGAAAAGAAAACGATGGGGGTGAATAGGATCATCCCCGAGAGAAAGTAACCACATTCGTCACAGAAAACGCGAAGAGGAGGTCTGTCCGCGCAACGAAATTGTGAAAAATTAAAAAATTAAGGTCGAGTGTGTAACGAACGTGTGGTTCAACGTAGTCTTCAAAACGGGGCTACTTAATCTAACGAATCTAGCGGTTGATATTTGAAAAATGTGCCTAGTAATTTGTTTTGTTACAAACACCTATCAAGAAAACATTATATTGTGAACGTCGAACGATATTGTTAGATTTTAATAAACCATTATATTGCGAACACCAAAGCGATTGTGTTAGATTGTAATGAGTTATTAGATTGCGAACATCAAAACAATTGTGTACATTCTAATAAAGTAAATTTAAAACGTAAATAAAAGTTCAAAATAAAACAATTCTTTCCGTGTTTAGTTTGTGCCGTTTTCGCCCCAGTGCGCTTCTTCCTTATGTGCGGACAGTGTTCGGCGGAACACTCCCACATCCTTCAGAGATTAACGACCAAAGACAAAACTTCGCCAAAATTCAACCACGTAAATGCCAATTATTTCGGTTTTCTCACCTGCCACATATTTATTTGTTAATTGGGTTTAAAACCAGTATTTGTTGTCGTCGTACTTTTCTCGCAGTCAAAACCCGACTTCATTCAGGAAGTAATTAATGCCCCCCCCCCCCCCCCCCCCCCCCCCCTATTATCACTTGTACCCTTAAATCCCATTAACCTCAAATTAATATTTTACTGATTCATGTGTGTGGTGTGGAAATGGTTCTATATTTACATGTACCACCGAAATGTTAAGGCCTGTGGTTCCTTTTGAAGTCGTTGAGACACAACCCCCATACCGGCGGATTGCCTTTTTTTAGATATCCTTGACAGCTAGCGCTGGGAATTTAAATACAGTCCACTACAGCGTTAAGGTTCCGTCCGTCTTTAACCTTAAAGCATCAACAATTGGATCATTAACAGTTGGTCCATTTGAGCCTAACCAACAATATTTGTTGATCCTTCGAGCCGGATCAACAACAACTCCCATGCCATATGAGAAGGACCTTAGAACATACTTACAGCTAAACCGGCTTGTGGTAAAAGGCGACCAAAGGCCGAATGGGAAGTGGGGTCCCAACGCCCTACATCCTGGTGAAATAACGCCACATCACCACAGGCTCCATGAAATTGTCAAGAGAAATTCGATGCCATCTACCCGGTAGAAAAAAAAAATTGGAGTAGATGATAAGTCGATTCCAAGGTGAGATTATAGCTTTTGAAATAATAGTGAAGAAGATCGTGTTATTCGAACAGACGCTATTACAGTTTGAATCCCGAGAAAAATTGAACCTAAGCGTTACCCATCAGGCTACTGACCGTGTTTAGAATTTGATTTCTAAACTCGACTATACTCCACTGATGTGAGTTATTTTTGTTATAGCTTGGTATACGGTTCTGATGTATTTTCTTGTTCGATTTTTCGTTCGGTGCCCTTCACTATTTTGCTTGTGAATTGTGTGTGTATCTGTTAGAGTCGCCACAATATATTACACCGTTACACACGATAAACCTGTTAACATACGAGAATCGAGAGGGAAAGCAGTCACTTCAGTGCGCATCGGCAGCAGCGGTAAGGCGTACTTAAAAGTGGTACCTGTCGATCTTTTCGGATCGAAAGGATCAGCCTGAATTTTACCTCTTCTGGACGAGGGATCGTCGATCTCACCTTTGACTTCAGCAATCGTTAAGAACGGCATCAGAACTCGTTCCGTCACAGAGCGGGAAAGATGTGAAACTCCCTTCCGGCGCGAATGTTCCCGGAGCGTTACAGCCTACAATTGTTCAAAAAGAACTACAACAGTTATTTGGTGGCCTTTCGGCGCGCCACGCCTCTCCTGAGAGAAGTATATTAAAATAAAATAATAAAAAAACTTCCCGCAAATGACGATTATTTAGCACAAAATCAGACATTTTCACACAATTAAAAGTATATGACGCCAAAACAAAATCATTACTGTGTCAAAGCGGTTTGGTTACCATATGTCTAAGCTTGATTCATGACGTTCTGGATATGTCGAAATCGGCCAACACTTATTGCTGGAGCCATCTATTGGCAAACAGCGGGAACTCAGTTGTGCGCCTAATATAAAAAAAGAAAACTAGAATTAAATCTCAGAAAACTTCTACCCTTTCTGTTTTAAAAAATGCTTCTTTGCAGTAGTGGAAGGAGAGTGCCCAGGACAGAGAAGGATGGCGAAGGCGAGTCGGTGAGGTCATGAACTTCCGGGTTCCTACAGGCCAATAAATAATAATAAATAATAATAATAATTCTTTGCAGTAGTGAGAGATACTGTAAGGTTACCAGAAATGCGGGTTAACTTCAGGGTGGTCGTCCTTCCTGTGTCTCTAGATCTCCGGTTGTTGGTTTAAAGGAAGTAGGTTTCCGTTGGTTTTAACTTCTTTCATTTAACTTTCCTTTTCTTGGAACTAGCTTACTTGTCTAAAAGCCCACTTTGGCCTATCAGTTAACTCTGAGCTTAACTCCGTTGTAACCACTTTTTATAAACACAAATTATGAGCGCAGAAACGAAAAGCGATGCAACCTCACTCGAACTTCGATCCGAACGTATGACCCATATTGACTCCAATTGCCTAGCACGAGTTATCCGCATTTATTAATTATGATCGCCATTTAATTGCCCCACTTAAGATGCAACGGCGTTGGCTTGTGAAATTGTATTGCTTAATTTGCAATTGATCGAACCAATTAAAGTACAATGGCCCACGTTCAAGCCATTTGTATCGTTTAATCGGTTTGCGTTTCATCACTTTGTCTGACTTTTCGCCGATCTCAGCACCTTCATGGAAATTCCGTTAAATGATGCGCCAATTTCCTTTGAAGGCGGCGGCAGTGTCGTATGGCACGTGTGATCCCCGTTTTCGGATATGAACCAAAAAATGCATTTGCAATATGATAACATGTGAAAATGTCTCATGCAAGGTGCAGTGCTTGTTTTTGAATAGGAAGCAAAAAGTCCAAATATGATAGTGTGCAGCTTGGGAATTGAGAATGCGTCACGAGTGAGCAATTAGCGGGAGTATTCGAATGACTATTATGAGTATCGCAACGTGTGCGAGATGAGCATTAATTGTATTAGGTTAATTTAATATGGGATATTGAGTGTGGGAAGAATCAAATTAATTGTGAACTGCGGTAATTGCATCGTGTATGTTAATTAGTTAATGAGTTATGGTTTTTTTGTAGCGGGATGCAACAATACACACATTGCATTTTTGTAAGTTTCCCATGCAGGACACAGAGTTAGATTGGTCTCAGAGATAACGTTTCCAATGAATTTGTTGTATTCCAGAATACTACCCTTTATTTAATTTAACACTGAATCTCCTTACACATCCTTAAAAACTTCCCTTAACATATATTACATTCTCACTTAATACATACCATTCATAAACATTCACAATATTGCCAGTTACAGCACATTTAATAGCATGCCCCTTTTCATAACTAGCCCCTTTTTATTTCAAAACAGAGCACTTTGATTTTCGTTCAAATTTTATTCAATTTAAAAGTCACAGAAACTAAAGGAATACTTTGAGAAAATTTGTTTTGTTCATATTATAATTTACAGTAAATTAGAACACAATGTTCTATAAGTAGAGAAAAAATTCATTTGTAAAATCAGTTTGAGAAAAGCAGAGTTGAGAGATAGAAGTGTTTTAAATATAGTTTGAGTTTTGAATTCGGAGAAAGTAGACTTTGAGTTCAGTTCAGTTGAGTTTTAGTTTGAGTTTTTTTTTTGAGAGTTAAGTATTGAGGAAGTAGTATTGTGGATTTGAGAGTTTAAAATAAATATATCGAAGAGACGGAATAATTTCTTTCTTTGATAATGGATTATCAATGGCAATAAATTGCTCAAACAAACGGAGCGAATAAACATTGCAACGCGAATTGATGAAAGAATATTACATAAAGAAGTAATAAAAGGTCCCCGCTCTTCCCTCATCCGAGGAAGCACGGCGCCGGACGTCAACAAATTCAAAAGATCGAATAGTGTAATATTTAATGTATACGGTGACACTAGAAATTGTATCAAAGAGTCGAACTTTCAACTGCTTAAATTTGATGACTTTTTTTGTTAAAGAGTTATTCTCGCCTTAATTTGTGTCCCCATTTTTTTTATTGGCTTAGGTTACATCAAAATATTCCTAGAATCAAAATGTACAACGCCCAAGAACCGATCTAAATTAAAAATTTCTTAAAATCAGTTTTACCTAGGCAAATATGCATAAATTCTGCTTGGAAACAGATGCATTTTGAAACTTTAAACACGTTTTTCTCGAAGTCGTGTTTTCAAAATCGGTCGGCGGTAGAACTCGAAAAGTTTACATCCGATTGACTTGAAATTTGAACTGTAGCTTCATTTTTTGATTATCTACTGAAGTACGATTTTTGAAGTTAACAGGAAAAAAATTATAAAAAACGGTCGATTTTTTCCCAAAAAAAAACGAGTTTTTGTTAAAAAAATCGCCATTTCCCGAAAATATTCTAAAAATATAATCATGGGTACTTCATGGGTAGCGGATCTCATGTAGATATAAACACATTTTTTTCTGTTCTAGGTTGAACTGGACAAGACTTCTACTGCCGGCCACGGAAGGCCTTTTTGAAGTAGTGCTCTACGCAAACTACTGTTGTGTGTCCAACAAGCGTTGAACACACCTTCCACACACAGAGGGTTGTTGATGTGGTGTGGGCTGGATGGTTGCGTCAGGAACACGATGGTGTCTCTTGGCGTTTGATGCTGGATCTAGAATAACTTGGATGTTACTGTAACAAATATCAACGAATATCTTTAGTGAGAAAACCAATCCAGGATATAAAGGAATTCTCAACAAAACTGTTCCCAACAAAAGAATAATCCGCGCCGGTTGTTTTGAGATAATAATAAAACGTTTAGTTTATTTGATGAAATATATTTTCTTGTATTGAAAATGAAATACGACTTATGTCATCAATAGATTAACGAAGAAGAAGGTGAAAATAGAAAAGAAAAATGGTTGTCGTTTGACAACCAACAGAATTAATTTTAAAATGTCAGCTAATTGTTTAGGGTGGTGCCACAGGTAAGATTTAATTGCGAATTCGCCGGTTGTGTCAAGGGCGAATCCATAACAACTGTACAGTCGCTATTTTGTAAAACAATTAATTTTTTTTCTAACATCAAGAGTTGTTTAATCCACTGATGTATTATTTGTACACCATTCATCTCAAATGTCTTTCCAAAAAAGTCTTAAAAAGAACATTTTTTTAGGGGCATAAGACGGGAAGAACACCTTAAGTAATAAAAGATTTAATCGTTACTTCCCTTATTTCTGTTCACATGCTGCGAGAAACATAAAAAGGAAGTATAACCATATGCAGTTTGATAGCGGCATAAAAATTACCTTCTACTGACTAGAAATAAAAAATAATCCGGTCTTGCCGATACACAACCGAGGGTCCACTAGATTTTTTGTTATGAAACGTTAAAATAAAATAAAAACGTGATAAAGAGATAAGTAAATCAAACACACTTAGTGCAACAACAAAACTGACAAAAGACAAGACTGACCACTTCCTTTTTGAAGGACACAATCATGAGTACACAGCTCATAAATTCCTTCGCAGGCACTTTATAATCAATGAAGATATCCATCCAGTCCATTGACCAGTTACATTAAGTCGCGCTTTAAGAGACAACCTAAAAGGTGTAATCAGCATGGTACAAGGAAGCCGTTTTGTGAAGCTGCATTGCACGTTGCTCGGTCATTATCCCAGCGGCATCTATACTCAGACCTCAGTATTTTAAGTTGGTCAATGTTATACAGGTCGGCGTATAAAAGGACTTTCACTTTCTGCAATTGTGCAGAGGATTACTTAAAATATATTGCTTGGTTACTATATTGACTGGTTACTGCGCTCAGCCAACGAGTAGGACGAAGGAGTGAAGTGGTAAGGAAAAAGTCTTCCATCCGTGGTCGCTTCTTGAAACCTGTTGAGCTAAGACCAATAAACTGCATCATGCCACAGAAGCGATAATTGCATAATGATCAACTACATCAGAGCCTTTATGATTCCAGACTGTCACTTCATCTTGGATCCTTTGGTATTTGTGTCTATGAAATACAGTACGAGCGGTTACCAAGGTACACACAAGACAACAAAATAGAACTATGGTTGTGTACATAGGTTTCGAATATTGGACAGAACCTAGACAACATGCATGTGACATTTGACATTTGCGTTTTAATTGTTTTCATCTTCTGAGAAAACAACATTGAGTACTCAATCGGACAAAGAGAGAGTTCTTATGACATCTTTTAGCTATGGAAGCAGAAATGGTTCATTGTTTATACCTTTTTTATTTAAAAAAGTCAAATGAGTGGTCTAGTCAAAAATATTAGTCCAATGTTAAATTTATGTGCAAGATTAGTTTGAATCTTTTATAATATTTATACATCAAAGCAATATATGCACACACTCGTATTTCGAGGTAACCTTTTCCATAGAAAATTCAGTAAACTCATGCAGTTTGTTTCACAACTAAAAGCTCTCATATAATGATTAAAATGCTCCTCGATAGTATAGTGGTTAGTATACCCGCCTGTCACGCGGGAAACCGGGGTTCAATTCCCGGTCGGGGAGCCTCTGGCGCAAGACTAATGACCTTGTCCGGAAAAAACAAATCATTATGGAAAATTTAACAAGCTCCAGGACTTGCTAAATGAGGCCAAGACCGGTTCCCGGTTGTAGTGCCGATGATGATGATGATAATGATTAAAATATCTTAAAAGAGGTGTGGCGATTCCAGTAGATTACGCACATCCAACCATAGTGAAGAAAATTGCGTTGCAAGCCAATTGGTAAAATCAACAGGGGCGTGTACAAGAGCATTAATGCAGTAATCAGAGTTTGTGGCAAGTTAAGACTGGAGTTATCCCTTGTTACAATCGTAGCGTTTTGTAGCGATTCTAACAGATACACACACAATTCACAAGCAAAAATAGTGAAGAACACCGAACGAAAAATCGAATAAGAAAAATACATCAGAACCGTATACCAAGCGATAAATTAAAATAATTCACACCACTGGAATATAGTCGAGTTTGGAAATCAAATTCTAAACACGGTCAGTAGCCTGGTGTGTAACGCTTAGGTAAACTTTTTTTCGTGATTCGAGCTGTCGCTATAGTTCGAATCACACGATCTTCTTCACTATTATTTAAAGCGCTATAGTTTCAGCCACATTCTTTTTTCTCACTACGTACAATCAGCACAAGTATTTTTAAAACACAACAATTTCTCAATTATGATAAATTATTTATTTTTCTTATTTATGTAGTGGCCATTTTTTCAATCCTGGGTTAAAAAGTCAACAACACGGGAGGCACTCGACGAGATATTGAAAAAGAGAGACCATTTTTTGCTTCATATCCGAGAACAGGGATCACACGTGCCATACGACACTGGCGCCGCCTTTAAAGGAAATTGGCGCACCATTTAACGGAGTTTCCATGAAGGTGCTGAGATCGGCGAAAAGTCAGACAAAGCGATGAAACGCAAACCGATTAAACGATACAAATGGCTTGAACGTGGGCCATTGTACTTTAATTGGTTCGATCAATTGCAAATTAAGCAATACAATTTCACAAGCCAACGCCGTTGCATCTTAAGTGGGGCAATTAAATGGCGATCATAATTAATAAATGCGGATAACTCGTGCTAGGCAATTGGACTCAATATGGGTCATACGTTCGGATCGAAGTTCGAGTGAGGTTGCATCGTTTGCGTTTCTGCGCTCATAATTTGTGTATATAAAAAGTGGTTACAACGGAGTAAAACTCAGAGTTAACTGATAGGCCAAAGTGGGCTTTTAGACAAGTAAGCTATTTCCAAGAAAAGGAAAGTTAAATGAAAGAAGTTAAAACCAACGGAAACCTACTTCCTTTAAACCAAAAACCGGAGATCTAGAGACACAGGAAGGACGACCACCCTGAAGTTAACCCGCATTTCTGATAACCTTACAGTATCTCTCACTAATGCGAAGAAGCATTTTTTAAAACAGAAAGGGTAGAAGTCTTCTGAGATTTAATTCTAGTTTTCTTTTCGTCGGGAGATGAACCGGAAATTGGTGTGATTCGTCGGATTGTCTTGTAGAGCGCATATAGACCGGATTACGCGGGACAATACCCCGAATCTCCGAAGAACAGAACCCGTGATAATATCTGTAGAACAGACAGAGGTCGGCTCCGCGTCTTCGATGTGATAGCGACTGTAGTTCCGATGTCGGCGTCGTGTCCCCGATCAGGCGGATCGCTCGTCTCTGTATGCTCTCAAGTAGGTCGAGGGCATATTTAGGAGCGAAGCTCCAAACATGAGAGCAATATTCGAGCGCGGGTCTAATTTGGGATTTATACAAGAGAAGAAGTTGACCCGGAGTAAAATAATTTTTGGAGCAATTTTAAGCTTTCCTCAGATTCGAATGCCTGCCCATTCATCATCAGTTGTGGAACCGATGATCCACTTTTCCTTGTGAATATTGTATACTGCGTCTTCGTTGCATTGAAGTCGATGAGATTGGCCTTTCCCCACTGCAGGACGCTATCTAGATCCAAATTCAGAGAGTCGATCTGGCTACATCTCAGCTGGTGCGACGTTGATCTACTAAAGTGTCGACCACTTGAAAAAGACGAAACATGCGTACTATCATCCGCGAAACTGAACACCCTGTTATCCGTCGATACCAACAAATCATTTATGTGAAGCAAGAACAAGGTTGGGGCCAAAATACAACCTTGAGGCACCCCGGTATTAACAGGATGCAGGTCCGAACAGTGGCCGTTCACAACAACCCGGATTGATCGGGGGCTGTTCGTCCAGTCGGAAAATCTCCTGGGAAACTCCATATGAACGGATTTTGCTCAGCAATGCCCAGTACCAGACGCAGTCGCAAACCTTTAAAATATCCAATGCGACCGCTCTTGACTCACCATGTCCCCCAGTCGCAGATGTCCATATATGGGTTATAGGGCCCAAAAGTAAACGATCCTGTGGGTAGTTCCTATTGGGCATCAACACGGATGCGGGTTCAACAGAAACACCACCGATATTACGCTGTCAAAATGTCCTACAAGAAAAATCAAACACACTGAATTAATTTTAATATTCCTTTAATTGATCTTTTGATGTCACACTTTCTTTAGTTATTATTTTTGTTTACAGTTGTGACTCTCTTAAAATCACATAGATGTATACTGAGATGCAGCAACAATACTTTAGAATAAAACAAAGCAAAGTTACGGAAGTGATTAAGGAACTATAGAACTGGCGAGAGGTCTCTCATATTATCACGACATTTGAGTGAGTCGATGTGAGTGTTATTGTGAAATTGGACAAAATTGAGTATCGAGCTGTCATTAAATTTTTGTTTTTGAAAGGCAATCATCATCATCATCGGCACTACAACCGGGGACCAGTCTTGGCCTTATTTAGCAAGTCCTGAGGCTTGTTAAATTTTCCATAATGATTTGTTTTTTCTGGGCAAGGTCATTAGTCTTGTGCCAGAGGCTCCCCGACGGGGAATCGAACCCCGGTCTCCCGCGTGACAGGGGGGTATACTAACCACTATACTATCGAGGAGCCTTTGAAAGGCAATTCGCCTACGCAAATCGAAGATGAGTTGGACTTGTGGGGGTTCTCTATACCACATGGAGAACCAACCCACAATTCCAACCAATTTTGACCGCTAACAGCGCATCACCATAACCCAAACCGGCAATAGCACACACCTCACAATATGCAACAGCATCCGTCCCCAAATCTGCAATTGCATACATCCCCCAACTTACCAAGAATCCATTTCCCAAGCTGCAATAAAACGCATATTCAAATTTACAACGGAATATTAATCATCTCCCCCAACTACATCAAACCGGATATAATTTTTCCAAAAACCACTTCAGTTAATTTCCTATTTAAATTATATTTCTTGCTTGGAACCAAGCAGTTCTAATTTCCCCCGAAAATCATTCCGGCTCACTTCCTGCTTAAACTATTTCCTCGCTTGTAACCAAGCAACATTTAGTTTCCCCGAAAATCATTTCGGCTCCCATCCTACCCAATACCAATTCTCCTTACTGGTAAGCCACCAGCACGATGCGTTGCATTTCCGTGAAACAACCATCGCAACGACCAAGACCGATATTCCCTTGTCTAACCGACAACTCATGCCCATACTTGGTCGCGTTTCCAAACCAATTTCCCTGTATACATAGCGACAGAGGAATTTAACTCAGCCTGTACGGGGGCGATTCTCTGGAACTAAATTCCCTATGCAAGCATAGCAACCCTTTTTCAAGTTCTTAGTAAGTGGCAGTGAGTTTATTTAGCTATGACTCCACTGCCACGACGCGATGATCCTTTTCTTGCCCTTTCATAGCCAGTCGAGTCACAACCACTACTGAGCGCGCATCGCTCTTCCGTCGGTCCAGTCGAGTTTCGTTACCCAAACCGTGCACACGAGTCTGCTGAACCCGTAAAAGGGCGCAACGTAATCTAGCGTTTATGCGATGTATCCTTCAAGGTATTTACGGGTTGCTAAAAAATGTTGGGTCTATAAGCGTTCCCGGGTGTAAGTTGTCGTCGAGTGCAATACCCTTTAGAGTACATACTAATTCCAAGTACCGAGCTAAGCGATTAATTATGAGTATACATGTATAGACAATATCGTCATCTGGTCAGTGAAGAGTAATACTCCAACGGCTTGGAGTCATGTGAAACACAAATTTAAGATTTGGATAAAAGTTTAATAACCTTTGTATAGATCCATCGTAAAGTTAAATAAAAGATCAGTTGGACTATCAAACAAGCCATAAGTGTTTCATTTTTGCTTCTTCTTGGTGGACAATTGTCGATGGAACAGTTGACTATTCTGCTGTGAATTCCCGGTGGACGACCTTCAACGAATTAGATGGTGGAAGTTTGGTGAATCCCGCGCCCTTGAATGGCGCCCCGACAGAACTTACCCACAAACTGTGTATGGGGGCTCTGCACCATCATTTCATCATCATCATCATCGGCACTACAACCAGGCTCCGGTCTGGTTATAAGCCTTGCGCCACCATCACTTACCACCGTGAAATTTTGGTCAGCTGAATTTAAACGTGCCCGTGAGAGCTTGGAGACGACGAACGTTCGGGACGTCCAAAACTGCAATAATTGACGATAACATCGCTAAAGTTCACCAAATGGTGCTAGACGATCATCGAATTAAAGTGAGAGAGATAGCAGAGGCTATGAAACTGTCCAAAGGATGTGGGTGCCGCGTTTGCTCACGTTAGACCAAAAACGTGTTCGAATGAACATTTCCAACACTCTGTTGGCGCAGTTTAGGCGCAATAAATCCGAGTTTTGCCGCCGATTACTGTCGATGAAACTTGGATAAACCATTATACGCCCGAAACAAAAATATAGTCAGAACAGTAGACTGCAAAGGGGGAATCGTCTCCAAAAAAAGCAAAAACTGTTTTTTCGACTGCGAAACTGATGGCAACTGTTTTGAGGATAGTCATCGAGTTATCTTAATCGATTTTCTTCAAAAAGGAAAAACCATTACAGGAGCATACTACGCATCATTACTTGACCAACTGAAGACAGAAATCGCGGGAAAATGGCCACATTTTCAGAAAATAGAAATTCTATTTCACCACGACAGCGCGCCGTCTCACACCTCAGCGGTTGCCATGGCGAAAATCCATAAATTACAGTTTGAACTGCTTGGCCAGCCACGTTACTCACCAGATCTAGCCCCAAGCGACGTGTTTTTGTTCCCTTATCTAAAAATTGCGCTCGGAGAACAGACATTTTCCTCAAATGAGGAAGCAATCACCTTCGTGAACAGTTATTTTCCAGAGAAAAACGCCGAGTACTATTTGGAAGGGTTAGAGAGATGGGAGCATCGCTGGGAGAAGTATGTAGAGTTACAAGGAGACTATGTAGAAAAATAAAAATAAATTTTAAGAAAAGATTTTTTGTATCTTTGTTAGGTCGGACACTTTTCAGACCACCCTTGTATATGATGTAGTTACATATTGTTGCATCCGCAACTTTAATTATGCCTTTGCGCCCAAAAAGGATGGTTATGCCTGATTTAGAGTAATCGTGGAAGACAAATAAAGAAGTTTGGGATATGTCATGGTATAACTTTTTTTTTTTTTTTTTTTTTATTAGACTTCTCTCGGGAGAGGCGAACCTATAGCGCCGAGTGGGCGCCCCGAGATGCCATCAAATAACTGTTGCAGTTGTAGGTTGTAACGCTCCGGGAACACTCGCGTGGGAAGGGAGTTCCACTGGTTCCCCGCTCTGTAACGGAACGAGTTCTGATGCAGGGATGTTCGCGCCGTCGGGAGATGAACCACAAACGGGTGCGATCCGTCGGATTGTCTTGTGGAGCGCATATAAGCCGAATTGTGAGGGAACAATACCAAGAATCTCCGAAGAACAGTACCCGTGATAATATCTCTAAAACAGACAGAGGTCGGCTACGCGCCTTCGATGTGATAGCGACTGTAGTCCCGACGTCAGCACCGAGTCCCCGATCAGGCGGATCGCTCGTCTCTGTATTCTCTCAAGTAGGTCGAGGGTATGTTTAGGAGCCGAGCTCCAAACATGGGAGCAATATTCGACCGCGGGTCTAATTTGGGATTTATATAGGAGAAGAAGTTGGGCCGGAGTAAAATATTTCTCGGCTCTAAAAAGATAGCTCAGTTTTCCTGAGACTGACTTGGCGATGCTCGACACGTGTTTATGCCATGATACATTCCCACAGACCGTAACGCCGAGCAATTTCAAACTTTCCCCAGCCTCGAGGGCCCGGCCATTCATCATCAGCTGTGGAACCGATGATCCACTTTCCCTTGTGAATGTTGTATATTGTGTCTTCGCTGCATTGAATTCGACGAGATTGGCCCTTACCCACTGCATGACCCTATCTATATCCTGATTCAGAGAGTCAATCTATCTACATCTCAGCTGATGCGACGCAGTTGCACTAATCGACCGAACATTCGAAAAGGAGGAAAGAAGCGTACTATCATCCGTAAAACTAAACACTTTGTTATCCGTTGTCTCCAACAAATCATTTATGTGAAGCAAGAACAAGGTTGGAGCCAAAATAGAACCTTGCGGCACCCCCGAATTAACAGGATACATATCCGAACACTCGCCGTCCACAGCAACCCAGATCGATCGATTCTCAAAGAAGCTCCTCATCCAGTCGCAAAGATGCTAGGAAAGTCCATATGAACGAAGTTTGCTCAGCAATGCCCCGTGCCAGACGCGGTCAAAAGCCTTGGAGATATCCAATGCGACCGCCCTCGACTCACTATGCCGTTTAATCGCAGTTGTCCATATATCATAAGGTCTCCCGTGGACCGCCTGCCACGGAATCCGTATTGACGATCATTCAGAAGTCCGTTGTACTCCAAATACTTAACTAACTCTCTATTGATGACTTTTTCCATCACCTTAGATAAAATAGACAGTAATGCTATCGAAAGGTAATTTTGTGGGACACTTTTTTCCCGTCTTTGGGACTGGCTGAACTCGAGCGATTTTCCAGCAGGTAGGAAATCTCCTCCGTGCATAAGATAAGCGGAAAAGTCTGCTAAGAACCGGCAATAGTTCTGGAGCACAGTTCCTAAGAACTATTGTTGGTATTCCATCCGGGCCGGTTGCCTTCCTACAATCCAGTTCATGTAGAATGCGTTGAATAGTGCGCGGACGAAATCTCACATCCCGCATGGATGACTGCACCGGCGAGATCACAGGTGGCTCCAAAAGGCCGGGATCGAGGTTTGAATTCGCCAAAAATAAATTCGCGAACACGTTAGCTTTATCCCTTGGATTCGTGACTAACGTCCCGCTGTCTGTCGCCAACGGAGGGAAAGAGGAGCATGCGAAGTTACTGCTGACAGCTTTTGCCATTGACCAGAAGGAGCGCGAAGCAGTTGGGCACCGAAGGAGCTCATTCATGACCCCGTCGTTGTGAACCCTCTTCGCGGCATCAATCGCCTGGTTGCACGCGTTTCTGATTCTAACAAAATTTGTTCTGTTAGCATCGGTGGGATTGGAGCGCCATTGCTTAAAAACTCTATTTTTGCCGCTGTAATCAGCTCGCATTTTTTGTCAAACCAAGGTTTATCAGACGAACTTCGTTTGATGGAATGTGGAATATACATCTCCATCCCCAGAAGAATAATCTCTGATACCGACTCCGCGCAAGCGTTAACCTCGGAGTTTCCGAAGCACACCTCGCACCATGGAAAGGATGCGAAGAAATCTCGTAAATCGTCCCAGTTAGCGGCCCCATACCTCCATATATGGCGAATCTGCCTAGGCCGGTTATTCGCTTGATATGCAAGAGTTTGCGCGACGGATACCAAGCAGTGATCTGAGTTTCCCAGTGGCGCAGAAACCTCTACGGAATAAATACTCGGGTCGGATGTCAAAAACAGATCCATAGTGTTCGCATAATCTCCTCGGGCATCCGGCACTCGCGTTGGCTCCCCCACGAGTTGAGTCAAGTTCTGGCTTACAGCAAACATCTCCGCCAGCCTCCCAGCCTCGTGGGTTCTGTTAGAATGTAACAACCTGACGGAATTGTGCACATTGAAATCGCCAAGGACAACAATTTCAGATGCTGGGTGGTTGATCTGTATCCAGTCGACGGTATGTGAAAGATGTTCGAAATATGTCGGTCGATCGTCGTTTGGGGAGCGGTAAACACAACAAAGAAATTTAACAGAATTCCTCAGTACGACCCTCAACCATATGATGTCCATATTATTGGGTTCGAATGCCTCCACCTTCTGGCAAGCCAGATTGCACAGCGCGAAGACCCAGACTCAGCACTTAAAACGAAATCTCGAATGTAAATCGTATCCTGAGCAACGAAGATATGTCGAATCAGTTGACGAATCGACCTAGGTCTCAGTTAGGGCAAGGATATCAGGTTTCGTTGTTTACAAATATTGGTGGACGGCGTTTACATTCGTATTGGTGAAACCGATGCCCCTGATGTTACAAAATGTCGTCAACAGTCGAAGGTGGGCAGAGCCTCGAGAGCGAGCTCGGTTATGGGATGACTATCCTCTTAAAGTTCCATTATTTATCATGATATCTGCATGATGTTCCCCCTGACATAGTCCCCCCCGGAGATCCGAATGGGAGACTAGTTTACCTCCTACCTTTATATCAGAAGATACCATCATGACTTATCTCCGTGTCAGTCCAGGCCATCAGACACACATCCGAAATACCGTCGAAGATTTCTCTCGGCGATATCGCGGAATGTACAGTGTGACGGGGTGGTATCTCACCTTGGGACCGACTACCACCTAACCAACCTTTTCTCGAACCGGTCCATCAGCCAAGCTCCGAAAGATGGCCAGGGATTTCTCCTGACCATTCCATGGAGCCTAAAGCTTGATGGGGTGGTATTTCACCTGGCGCACAGGGCGTTGGGAGCCCGGCTACCACTCGGCCTTTAGTCGCCTCTTACGACAAGCCGGCCTAACTGTGAGTATATTCTAACGCCCTACTCACAGGACCCTAAAAAGGTAAAATATGTAAAATATGTTCTCTCTAAATGCGTTTTTAACCTCAAAAAACTCAAAAAATATGTGCAACTGTTGCCGCATCAATCTAGAAGTGTCCGCCTTGCCTGTGTCCATTGTCGTTTGGGCGCGCGAGTCAAGTTAATGCGATGATATCGATTGATCAGCATCGTAAAACTCTGGACGTAACAGGCAGTGAAAAAACACAGCAATGAATGCTTGCTTGTTTTTTTCCTTCTATTGTTTTTTGTGGTTAATCCGATTATTGATTCACCAAAGTTGAACATTGACCAACTAATTTAGAAAATATTTTACAAGCTTTTAAATCATTGGCTAATTAGTGAAGTAACTGCCAATAAATTTAAATATATTCTTCGATTCAAAGACAATTTTCCCATCCACATTCTTCGTTTCCATAGACTGGCCTTTTGGCGAGATAATTTATGAAGAATTTTACTTGTTCCTTAGAAGACGAGGTAATATATTACCCTTAATAACTTTCACACTCACTAACTCAACAAGTGTCAGGAACTAAACCAACTAATTCAATCCACTTATACAGTTAATTCTTAATTCCACTTAATCATTATCTGCAATATTTCTAATTAATTCCATACTTTTACCACACGTCTGAATGCCAATCAAATATAAAAGACGACAAAAAAGCGCCACTTCCGGCTGCTGTCCTCAATTACCTCAGACTAATTAACGTCTTAAATGACCTATCTGTCGGAGTACGTTTTCATGTCAGCCGTTCTTTTGTGTTCAATTTTCCTGTTTGCATGTTGTCCCGGACCAAAGAGTATAATTACCTAAAATGCTGGATCATGATGTAATCGGGCATTGGTTGGAAGCGGGAGGAGATATTCTGGGACTTAATGAGTTTCTTAAGTAGGCGAATGTATTTGCTGGCGGCTTCCGTCATCTCTCTAAGCTCAAAATTCTTACCTTGGGTTTTATGTCTACTGAAGCCCTCTGGTTCCTTATAGAATTACAATTGTAAAGGAATCTTGAAAAAGCAGTTATTCGTCAGAAGAAACTTTTATTGTGTTTCCACATATGACAAGCCTCTCAGTACTATACAAATGCATGCCGAAGGCACAACATTTTTAATATACCACAGACAATACATCAAGTACTTTCTGTTTATAAACCAATAACCTTAGGCACTAAATGAAACTAAATTGACAATTATAGTAGTCACAGTGATGAGATGTCAAATTGTTCCTCAAATTTGCAAAAATTTGACGATTGTCGGGAACTTAACCTTTGGGTTGTAAATAAATTGCAAGTGTACTAATAATTATTTAACGGCTACAGCCCTTATATAGTATTTGCCTATATGACACTATGGATCTGCGGAGTAAAATCTGTCGAATTTGAAAATCGGGTTTCTTAACCCCCGGAAAAAATTAAGTTTTGATTTTCCTTCCTATTTATTGAGAAACAATCAAAAGGATTGTAAATAAAACGGGGCCACTAGTTAATCTTCTATCCTTGACATACAATTGACAGTCTCGCTGTTAAAGATACTCGATAGAGTTACGATACACTTTTCCCATTATTGCTGAGTAAAGTCTCCAAATTTGTTTTTAAAATTAAATAAGTACTCAAAGGCTCAGTACCGAAACTGGCCAACGCAGCTCTTAAGACAGATCACCATTGTTTTCCTGCAGAGATGCCTTCGGCCCTTCGCATTTCATTCGACCTTTCGCATTTCCTAGTACGTATGTCAATTCCCTGCAAGCAGCTTCTGATGCCCGCATTTAGATGAACCCTTTCAAATCTTCCGACAACGATATTCTCAATTGTATCTTAGGGTGCTTCTGTAGTATAGCCTACTTGCTTTTCATCGAATACATTTATTTGGTAATTAACCACAAAATCGACAGTTTTATTATGCCCCACCAAGTCGTAGAACTTTTATGAGTACCTGAATAGATTTTAGTATAAGAATCACTGTAATAGTTGTTCTGGCTAATTAATGACGATGCCTTGTCGCCGCCTTGTGATTAAACATGCAATCAACTCGCTTTTGTGTTCCATTAGAAGAGACTTTATGGCCTCTACCCCGCTGATCGGCTACAAGTTCTTGCCGAAAGGTAACATCAATATCCGTTCGCTCTGAGTTTTATCTTCCCTTCGTAGTTTTTTTTTTCACTTCTTGATTCTCAGAATTTTCCGACAAGAAAATACTTTTTTTATAGGCTTTACGTGTGCCAACTCACAGGTTAGGCAAGACAGAAGAAGATCCAATCGATCTGTATTTTCTTTTTTGTAACGAAGTGTTTTTTAGCTGTGGCACCTGATGGACTGAGATATTAATTTTCTAATAACTGGTATTCTTACTTTATGCCAATGATGTAGGTTCCTCCCTTATGTACAGGTAATCGTGAAACCGTACAGGGTAAGGAGAAGTCGGATATATATAATGACATAGAACAACCCATGAGACTAATAAATAGAGACTCAAACGAGAATCCGAAAATCAACTTGTAATTGGAAAGGAAGAGTTCTCTCAATGGAGCATTGATGAGTTTTCTTGGAAATGGTATCCGAAAGGATTCCAAAGAAGACGAGAATTACCCGGATCAGTTGGTGATTACAAGTGTGGGACTAAATGTCTATGGCCTGACAGCAGGATACAGTCAATTTACATATTCAGGTAGATTCAGGTGGTTTTGAGATTTGTTTTTAGATGTCACAGGTACGAAAACGATCTTTATTATGTTGAGGCGATTTGTCGTGAAATATCATTTCAAACTGGAGACATTATTCTTCGCATACTAAAACAGATTGTAAATATTTTCAGGGGTCAAACTACTTAGATATTAAAGACGGCGTTGGTGCAAATCTTGACTTTTACGATGATTTGTTAAAATTTAAAACAAGCGTAACGTATTTATTACAATATCACACAACGTATATAATATTATCGTGCCTATCCCCTCCTATATGTGTAAAAGCAAAAGCATTCGTATATAAGAGTCCTATAGCGTTGATTTTACTGAAAATTTGACGTTTAATAGGATATGGGTTGCATTGAAATGGTCGGGAGAAATCCCTTCTTTCGGAGCTTGGCTGATGGACCGGTCCGAGAAAACTTTGGTTAGGTGGTAGTCGGTCCCAAGGTGAGATACCACCCCGTCACGCTGTACATTCCGCGATATCTCCGAGAGAAATCTTCGACGGTGTTTCGGATGTGTGGCTGATGGCCTTGTCTGACACAGAGATAAGTCATGATGGTACCTTCTGATATAAAAATTTCCGGAGGTAAACTAGTCTCCCATTAGGATCTCCGGGGGGACTATGTCAGGGGGAACATCATGCAGATATCATGATAAATAATGGAACTTTAAGAGGATAGTCATCCCATAACCGAGCTCGCTCTCGAGGCTCTGCCCACCTTCGACTGGTGACGACATTTCGTAACATCAGGGGCATCGGTTTCACCAATACGAATGTAAACGCCGTCCACCAATATTTGCAAACAACGAAACCTGATATCCTTGCCCTAACTGAGACCCAGGTCGATTCGTCAACTGATTCGACATATCTTCGTTGCTCAGGATACGACATACATTCGAGATTCCGTTTTAAGTGCTGAGTCTGGGTCTCCGCGCGGTGCAATCTGGCTTGCCAGAGGATGGAGGCGTTGGAACCCAATAATATGGACATCATATGGTTGAGGGTCGTACTGAGGAATTCCGTTAAATTTCTTTGTTGTCTTTACCGCTTCCCGAATGATGATCGACCGGCGACATTCTTCGAACATCTTTCATACACCGTCGACTGGATACAGATCAACCACCCAGCTTCTGAAATTGTTGTCCTGGGCGATTTTAATGTGCACAATTCCGGCTGGTTGTTACATTCTAACAGAACCCACGAGGCTGGGAGGCTGGCGGAGATTTGTGCTGTAAGCCAGAACTTGACTCAACTCGTGGGTGAGCCAACGCGAGTGCCGGATGCCTGAGGCGATTATGCGAACACCCTGGATCTGTTTTTGACATCCGAACCGAGTATTTATACCGTAGAGGTTTCTGCGCCACTGGGAAACTCAGATCACTGCTTGGTATCTGTCGCGCAACCACTTGCATATCAAGCGAATAACCGAGCTAGGCAGCTTCGCCATGTATGGAAGTATGGGACTGCTAACTGGAACGATTTGCGAGATTTCTTCGCATCCTTTCCATGGTGCGAGGTGTGCTTCGGAAACTCCGATGTTAACGCTTGTACGGAGTCGGTATCAGAGATTATTCTTCTCGGGCTAGAGAAGTATATTCCACATTTCATCAAACGAAGTTCGTCTAATAAACCTTGGTTTGATAAAAAATGCAAGCTGATTACAGCAATGGTGCTCCAATACCACCGATGTTAACAGAACGAATTTTGTTAGAATCAGAAACGCGTGCAACCAGCCGATTGATACCGCGAAGAAGGCTCACAACGACAGGGTGATCAATAAGCTCCTTCGGTGCCCAACTGGTTCGCGCTCCTTCTGGTCAATGGCAAAAGCTGTCAGCAGTAACTTTGCATCCATCTCTTTCCCTCCGTTGGTGACAGACAGCGGAACGTTAGTGACGAATTCAAAGGATAAAGCTAATGTGTTCGCGAATTTATTTCCGCGAATTCAAACCTCGATCCCGGCCTTTTGGAGCCACCTGTGATCTCGCCGGTACGGGCTTCGATGCGGGATGTAAGATTTCGTCCGCGCACCATTCAACGCATTCTACGTGAACTGGATTGTAGAAAGGCAGCCGGACGGAATACCAGCAATAGTCTTTAAGAACTGTGCTCCAGAACTATCGCCGGTTCTTGGCAGACTTTTCCACTTATCTTATACACGGAGGACCTTTCCTGCCAGCTGGAAAATCGCTCGAGTTCAGCCAATCACAAAGACGGGAAAAAAGTGTCTCGCCCAAAATTACCGTAAGATAGCATTACTGTCTATTTTATCTAAGGCGATGGAAAGGTCATCGATACAGAGTTAGTTAAGTATTTGGAGTGCAACGGACTTCTGAATGATCGTCAATACGGATTTCGTGGTAGGCGGTCCACAGGAGACCTTTTGACACTTATAACCGATATATGGACATCTCTGATTGAGGGGTATGGTGATACGAGGGCCGTCGCATTAGATATCTCTAAGGCTTTTGGCCGCATCTGGCACGGGGCATTGCTGAGCAAACTTCGTTCATATGGACAGCTTTGCGACTGGACGAGGAGCTTCCTTAAGAATCGATCGATCCGGGTTGTTGTGGGCGGCGAGTGTTCGGATATGTATCCTGTTAATTCGGGGTGCCCCAAGGTTCTATTTTGGCTCCAACCTTGTTCTTGCTTCACATAAATGATTTGTTGAAGACAACGGATAACAAAGTGTTCAGTTTTGTGGATGATAGTACGCTTGTTTCCTCCTTTTCGAATGTTCGGCCGATTGGTGCATATGCGTCGCATCAGCTGAGATGTAGACAGATTGACTCTCTGAATCAGGATATAGATAGGGTCCAGCAGTGGGGAAAGGCCAATCTTGTCGACTTCAATGCAGCTAAGATACAATATACAACATTCACAAGGAAAAGTGGATCATCGGTTCCACAGTTGATGATGAATGGCCGGGCCCTCGAGGCTGGGGAAAGTTTAAAATTGCTCGGCGTCTCGGTCTGTGGGAATGTGTCATGGCATAAACACGTGTCGAGCATCGCCAAGTCAGTCTCAGGAAAACTGAGCTATCTTTTTAGAGCCAAGAAATATTTTACTCCGGCCCAACTTCTTCTCCTATATAAATCCCAAATTAGACTCGCGCTTGAATATTTCTTTCATGTTTGAGCTCGGCTCCTAAACATACCCTCAACCTACTTGAGAGCATACAGAGGCGAGCGATTCGCCTGATCGGGGGCTTGGTGCTGACGTCGGGACTACGGATCGCACCCGTTTGTAGTTCATCTCGCGACGGCGCTAACATCCCTGCATCAGAACTCGTTCCGTTACAGAGCGGGGAAGTTGTGGAACTCCCTTCTCCAGCGAGTGTTCCCGGAGCGTTACAACCTGCAACTTTTCAAAAAGAACTGCAACCGTTATTTGATGGCATCTCGGGGCGCCCACTCGGCGCTATAGGTTTGCCGCTCCCGAGAGAAGTGTAAAAAAAACATAACTTACGTGGAAGGTTCTGGTTTTCATGGAGTTTGAAAGATCACTTCAGTCGTTCTTTTCCTCAAAACACAATGACACCAGTTAGTAACTATCCTGCAACTGCAAACGCGGTAAATGCTAAATATTGATTGTTTAATTAAACCAATCAGTAAGATGCCAATGTTCTCTGCTGCGGTGTTTTCATGGCGTTTTCAGTTTTGCTGTTTGATGACCATGCAATGATCGCCTCTGCCGAGAGAAGTCTAATAAAAAAAATATAAAAAATTGGGTATATATTTTAATAGGGAGATAGGAGCGGTTTGCTAAGCACTACAAGAGGATATCTTACATGATTAAAAGAATAGTACTTATTTAAAACTCATTAACATTAATTAAAAGTTAACCCTGATGATATATATATATGTACAAACGATGGGTGACCTGAAAAGTTTCCGACCTCAACGTGAAGATAGCAGCACTCGTCAATAAAAGCTAGTGAATGTTGTGTATCTTCTGACAGTTACTCACCAAAATGTCAGCCATTTTGGACGCGTAGTTTTTGTTTGACAGTCGTTTGAGAGCGTCGATGTGAGTGTTTTTGTGAAAATGGGCACAATTGAGTATCGAGCTGTCATTAAATGTTTGTTTTTGGAAGGCAATACTATTACTATTTATAAGCCTGTAGGAACCCGGAAGTTCAGGACCTGAACGACTCGACTCCGCCATCGTCCCCTGTCCTGTGCACTCTCCTTCCACGCTTGACCATCTGATCCGATCTCCTCAAACCTAATATTGTCCTCCCATCTCCGTCGCGGCAGTTCTGCCGGTCTCTTTCCCGTTGGTCTACCGTCAAGAATTCTACGCACTTATTCTCGAATACGCGGAATTTGTTTTCTTCCCGTTTTGTGAGACCACATGTTTCGCATCCGTATAGAGCAATCGGCATGATTAGGGTTCTATAGACACGGAGCTTTATGTTACGTGACAGCAGTTTGGATTTCAGCAGTTTACTGACTGCGTGCAAACTAGCGTTGCCGGATTGCAGTCTTTTGTTAATATCTATGCAAATGTAGCAAATAGCATCCAATATTAGAGCATGTGTATGTGCATGGGTATGGATGGAACGTGGGAATTGCTGAATTGCAATTCTGGTTATGAGAACTGGAAATGCGTTTACCAACAGGTAGGCATGTGATAAAGTTTCACATCTACACCGAAAGGATTCCATCGGTTGCAACAGGAAATTATATTTGATGATACACAGAAAGAATTCTTTCGGGTTAAAGTTAATAAAACTTGTCCTATGTGCATGCAACCTTATTGTATTTGCAGAATTTTGCGTATAGCATATGTGGGGGTTCGAAGTTGGTTGCCGACGTACGGCATAGGGCTCACTTAACACCCCAACGCTTCACTGGGTAAATAAAACTGGATCCGCTGCAACACACGTTCACAAAAATTAGCAAGAAAAACAAACACAATTTATTTTGTTGGGGATGATGATTTGTTCTTTTGTTTTATTGTTATATATTTTATTATTTCACACTTTGTATTTCTTCGCGACGCATTTCATTACTTGTCTATAAATGATTGACACTACCGCCTCGTAAAACAGAAGGAAAACTTGATCGCTAACTCGCAGTCATAGACGTGTGTGTACGCCAATGATTGACTGGAGCATTTAGGGATGAAGATGGGATTTTGCTTTTGCACAACGATCAGCCAATGGTAATCGCGGTCTCATGTGCATGCTTCAATTCTCTACGTTCATTGAGGTGGATAAAATACTTGCGTATTCGTTTGACGTCGATGGGCATAGAAAGGATGAAGAAACCAAAAGGAAAGCACATTAACCCTGCTTGATCTGGCTTTGGTGTGCGTGTATCAATGCAACTCTGAGGATGGCCCACTGACCTATTGCGGTAACTGTGGTGATCTCAGAGTGCATTGAACTATGAAAAGATAAAATCGTGAAGGAGAGGAAAATTTATCTTGCGCTATTCACCTGTAAGACGAGATCATTGATTCCCAGCGAATAGAGTGTCTGGGAAAAGTCGAAGTGAAGCTACTTTGACTTGGGTAATATTACGGTGGGAAACACGCTGAGGAATTCGATAATTACCCAAGCCGTTGGATAATGGTGCACCCGCGTCGTTTGATTCGACTTGTTGTTGCTAACCAACATGAATTGGAATTTCCGGTGGAAATCTCATGGGTTAGAGGACTGGAGTTGCCGTATGGCAAAAAGGTAGCTGAATTCAATTATGCATTACCTGCATAGAATAATGAATTCAGCTAAGCGTCCGTTTTTAAAACATGCTTTATAGGTGAATAGGTTAGTAGGAGGAATTGGGGTTGATTCGACACGCTGTTGGCGGTCGAAATAAGGCGGAAACAGTGGGTTGGTTCTCCATGTAGTATAGAGAACCCCCACACATACATGTAGAGTATAGGAATTCTGCGTGTAACAGATTTATGTACGTATTAGATTATGGGCTACATGCGTATTGTATACATGTTATATGTAATGTAATGGGTTTTGCGTACAGCAAATTATAATAAACATGTTATATGTAAATGTATGTTATATTATTAGAGTTGTTGGAGTGTTGCATGTATGTAATTATCGGAGTATTAGATTTGTGCGTTTAACAAATGCTTTTGGCAATTTTTGCACAAGTATAAGCAGGTCAATCACTTATACTGCTTGTACAGCGAAAGGAAAATAGAATACACAGTACACGTACTCACGGAGTGTGCGAGATTCGAGACCACACCAATTATATTGGAGAGACATATGAGACGGACCCTGCAAACAGAAACCACACGTAAAGCAAAAGAGCAAATGCTGACTTGATCTCGGTGTTCAATACATACAGAGACAGAAAAAGCTCGACCTATCGAACCTTTTGGTTTAAGGAGTTTTTAGCAAGAGAAAGAGATCATAGGGATAACTGGTTTGCGGCAGCCAAGCGTTCATGGTGATGCCACTTTTTGATCGTTCGCATACATGCTAACTACAAATCAAGCACGGTCCATAACAAATGGCATTCTATGTGACATAATGCGGTAGTTGCGACGCGACGAGCGGAGTAGTAGATGAACTACGCCCTGCCCCGCGATGGAATATCTAAAAAAGGTTTCGTAGGGAACAACGGGAATATGTGTTGGCGCGAGGTGGTTTTAGTTAATAAAAATTTGGCGTGCATCTGGCTATATCTTTTAAAGTTTTCCACCTTTCTACCGAAAAAAGTAGACTATCTTATATATATAATCTTATTCAAAGAAAAATTTACATAGGGAATCTTATATAGACAGTGTTATATAGATAATCTTTTATATATAATTATATTTAGACAATCTTATGTACACTATTTTAGGTAGACAATGATTCTCTTCCCGGTTGTAGTACCGATGATGATGATGATGATGAATGATTCTCTTATTTTAGCATAAACGATCTTATATAACTGAGAATCTTATATAGATACTATAGCGTTTGAAATAATAGTGAAGAAGATCGTGTGATTCGAACTGACGCTATGACAGCTCGAATCACGAAAAATTTTTACCTAAGCGTTACTCATCAGGCTACTGACCGTGTTTAGAATTTGATTTCCAAACTCGACTATACTCCACTGATGTGAATTATTTTTTTGTTATCGCTTGGTATACGGTTCTGATGTATTTTTCTTATTCGATTTTTTTTCGTTCGGTGTTCTTCACTACTTTTGCTTGTGAATTGTGTGTGTATCTGTTAGAATCGCGACAATACTTTTATATAGATTTTCTTATAGAGACAACCGTATTCAAGGAATGTTGTATAGACAATTTTATATGAGAAAAGCTACCAAGAACATAGTTTTTTAATCATGCAATGGTTTATCAATATTGTCTCATCTCATTAATTCGCACATTACGCAGGTAATTACTAATACAATTACCTAGGTAATTACTAATAATATTTCCGATTTTAATCTACCTGGATATAACTTAGTGCCTCTGTTCTTTCCACATCGTGGTATAGCCACATACATACGAAATGATATTGCTTATCAGCTTCTGCCACAATATGGGATCTGTTCCCAGAATTTAGTTTCTCTTGGCTTCACGTTCGTAAGCATATCATACATTACTGCTTTCTTTACAGAAGCCCAAACTTGGATAGAAACGCATTTTAACGAATTTGATGCTCTGTCTGATTCTATCGATAGGATCTTGACCGTATATCCGCACACTGAACTCATTATTGCGGGCGATTTTAATGTGCATAACTCTCAGTGGCTTCGTCACTCCGGACACACAACACCTGAAAGTCAATATGTCCAGCTTTTTGCTGACTCAAATAGATTAAATCAACTTGTCAATGAGCCAACACGGACACAATTCTATTTGGCATGCGGACCTTTATTCCACACTGAGTAAAGAGTATCATAACCAAGAGAAATATGTGGTTCGATTCCGGGTGCAGAGAACCTATTAAGGGTAAAGAGTTGAGCTTCCAGTTGTATAAATCAAACAATACTGAGGAAAACCGTAAAAGATTTAAGAGAGCTAGAAATGACTGCAATGCGTATATTCAACGCGCCAAGTTCTTGCATGACTTGAGAGTGAGACAAAAAATACTACACTCTCCCACAAGTAGTAGAACTTCTGAGCATTCGTGAAAAACATTCAAAACTCAGGCTCTTCATCCATTCCATCGCTTATAGTCGATGACAAACCAGTCACCACTGCAATAGAGAAAGCGAATCTACTTGCTGCACATTTTGCAGCGAATTCAACACTGCCTGATACCACATCAGCTCCACCTCAACTTGAGTATAGGCAGCACACCATGAGCCAGATTAACTTCCGAACTCGTACTGTTGCCTGCGTACTCAAAGAGCTAAACGCACACAAATCCGCTGGTCCGGATGGCATTCTCCCAATCCTCTTGAAGAGATGTTCCTCTTCAATCGCTAAACCACTGCGGAAACTCTTCCATTTGTCTTATTCTACTAGCCGTTTCCCAAATAGATGGAAGTCTGCGAACATTCAGCCAATTCCCAAAAAGACAAATCATCCCTTTCTTCTTATCGACCCATAGCACTAACTTCTATTCTCTCCAAGGTAATGGAATCACGTATCAACCGTTAACTTTCGAAATATCTGGAATCAAATGACCTCCTCAATGATCGCCAATATGGATTTCGTAGCAACAGGTTCAGAGGAGATCTGATGGCGTACCTTACCAAAAATTGGAGCCATTCCATCCACTACCTCGGTGAAAGCAAGGTAGTCGCATCGGATATTTCAAAAGCTTTCGACAGAGTTTGGCATCCAGTTCTCTTGTCAAAATTACATTCATATGGACTGGACAATTCCCTGATCCAATGGATAAGAGACTATCTTTCTGGCCGTTCAATCCAAGCGGTTCTTGATGGTCTCAAATCTGTCTCCCATCAAATTAATGCAGGTGTTCCCCAGGGTTCAGTACTCTCACCCACTCTCTTCCTCATCTTTATAAATGATCTCTTGTCAATTACTCACAACCCAATTCACTCGTCTGCTGATGATAGCACGTTGAGTTTCTCATACTCATACGAACACTTCCGTTCAAAACTCTTCGACCGTCACTACCAACAAGCAACGTATGCTTGATACATTGAATTCAGACATCAACAAGATATAGCCGTGGGGATTATCTAACCGAGTAGAATTCAATGCCCAAAAAACTTAGTGCTGTCTCTTGTCGTCAAAGGTGAACTCCAAAGTAAATATACTTTGGCGGTATATTATTTGTTGTGATTTGACTTTGACGAATGTTTATTGTCCTTCGGTTGAAGGTCCTGGTTGCAGCGTTCCGCCGCACACTGCTAGCACACAACGAATCCACCGAGGGAAAAGCACAAATAAAACACACAGATCGTTTACGGATTTAATCTTTTTTATTTCGTACAACTAATTGTTCATAAATTGCGCAGTATGCCGGATTCAACTTAAATACGTGTCTCGACAATATTTTAAACAAACACATGCACGAAACACACGTTACTCCCTTAGATTAAATTAAAAGAAATTAGGATACAATTCATCGTTTGCTTTTTTATATCTCCCGCTACGTACGAATTGTCGTCCCGTTGACGGTCCAAATTATACTATCTATCTCAACCCCAAAAATATCCTGCTACAGATCGTATCTATATCTGCACAGAGAAATTTCCTATTCGCTCTGCTAACAGAACATCTGGTGCGTGGCCGACGGATATCGTGCAGTTTGAATGGACGTACGGTCCATGGTTTTGTTTAACTTCTTTCGGTTAAAACTAACAATCCATTAGACCTTTCTAATGGGTGTGAAAATCGCAAGGGATCGTGGGATCGGAATAGATCATTTGTAGGTTTTTAGCCTCATAAATTTTCCGAATTATCTCGTTGAGATAATTACGGTTGCCTGCAATTTGGTAGCGGATAGGTTGTCGCTGCCCTTGTTTGCTTGACGGATTTGGGTGGTCTTTATGGCAGCTACCCGCACGTGCAGCCGCTGGTCGGCTAATTTACCGACAATAGCGATTCCTTGTAACATCGTGTAGATGTTCAGGATTTCCTGTTGTGCAGAGCTGGGATGCGATGCATTTCGATCTTTCGGAACTTCTCTAGGGAGCCGGATGAATGTATGGTTTTTACCTTTGTTTCAGGTATGCTACAATCGACATGTTGAGCTTGACATTGAAAGCTTTGGGACGTTCAGTTCCTTGCTTTCTCGTGTCGGACTCAACGTTGTGGTGAATGTTTCAGGGCCCTAGCGGACTTAGTGGCACGCGTCTGTGGGCGCGTGTAACGTTTTCAGGTTCAGGATGGAATTGTGCGTTCCTAGAACGCTACAATGCTGTCTATGAACGGCACTTGCATCGACGAAGGCAAGGAATTATCAATCCTCGGCACTCGAATTAATTCGACTCTTAACTGGAATGACCACATATTTGAAGCTGCGAAAAGTGCAGCCAAATGCATGGGGTTCCTTAAGAAATGCAAAAGATACTTCATTCCATCCAACTTGGCCACTATTACAAGGGGTATATTCGTCCAAAAATGGAGTTCAACTCCAATATTTGGTCAGGGGCATCCAAAACTGCACTACACGTGCTCGACAAGATGCAAACACGAGCAGTGAAACTTATTAGGGTCTCAGCCCTAAGTCGATCAATTCCGTCGTTGCTCAACTGAACTTGCTGAATGTGTTCCGCCCCTTCAGACATTTTCCCGCGATACCCGTTGTTACGTGCGGTTTCCGCCACCCCATCAATTAATTGTTTTTAATATAATTTGTTTTAATGTAGTTTGATGGTAAGGTGGTGGAAGAATTGCATGATCCACATGTGAGTGTTCGAACACGCCCCGATTCGAGTGTGGATCGTGGGAGAGTTCGAATTCGGTTTTCGGAGTGGACGTCGATGGAGAGTGAGTGAGGGAAACAGCAAGATATTTGAATTCGGTTTTGTTTTGGTTCCGTTGTTGACTGTTCTTTTTATAGACAGATTTTGCAAGTGAAATTCCGTTTGAAAAATTGAAAAAGAGTGGATTAACCACCGAAGGGCAGAAAGGAAAAGAAAAAATTATTAAAAACCTATTGAAAAGTAATTATTATTTGAGATTAAACGTGTAAAAAAAAAAGTAAAAAGTTAAAGGAAGCAACACAAAAAGATGTTGACTCATGTTTGTAAAGTTTATTATAATAAATAAAACGTGTAATAAAAGGACCAAAGGCTCGTTCTCTTGTTGGAGTGCCGTTTTGCCGACGCAAGGATTTGGATTGGCCAAAACTCCTCGTGTTTTGTACAAAAAGGGGACACATTCGTGTTCGAGTAAGAAGACGAGATAGTAGACCCCCCACGTTGGACTACCAGGTAACCTATTTTAAATTACCCCCAATTTTCTGTGGCTAAATACGTCACTACTGGCGCTGCGGACAGGATGTTGAAGCTGAAGGCACTCCATCCTAGATATGGCATGGATGTGCATAGATCTACAACGCTCCAAGCGCTGTTTGTCAAAGGCAAGTCGAGGGGATGCTGCACTGGGAATTTCAAGTTGCACCGTGAGATTCCCTGCAGTTTCCAAATAGTAGATTCCTTGCCGGGTTTGGGGGAAGGCGGATTGTTGGGGTACGACTTCCTGTCTCGGAATTGTAAGGTAGACGGGCCGGGTGGTTGTTTGGTTTTTCCCCGAACGACCGTAAATCCCGTGCCATTCTCCATTCAATTTGTCAACTATGAGACGGGAAGGGTTGAGCATGTGGCAGCCGAACGGGGAGACGTGCCAAAGGAACCTGTCAAGGTCGATACTGCGGCAGGTACTCGCCCGGAGACCCTACCCATACAGGGGAGGGCAGCGAAAAGCTGTTCAACCACGTGCTACCCAAGTGGTCATCTGGATGAACCCCAAACAGCGGACGTTGATAACATGGTTATAGACACCTTTTATAAAAAACAATTAAGGAAAGGTTAAGCCTTCCTGTAACTTGGAGCCCCTGATCCCAGCTGGCCAGGCTCTGGTTTCCCTCCGGAATCTTCGTCCTTGTAAAGGACCTTCGTTGCAGGGATACCAAATGGAGTCTGACGAAAAAGTCTTTAAGGCCAGGCCTAATGCCGCAGGCGTAGTCCCAGCGCAGACTGCAAAGGCAAACCCCAGTGCTGGGGGTTGGATCACAAATAGAAAGTGCGAAAGCGCACTATAATGTCGGGTGATGGTAGGTTTTGCCGCCGGAACGGGGCAACCCCCCGATCTGCCAACCCATGGACCGGGGCAAGTAAAGGAGTCCAAAGATGAAAATCAAAGAAAATATATAGGAGCGGGACGATTTCGCCGGCCGGGTGACATTTTGGAGGTTAGACGAGAGGGGATCACCTCGCCTTGGCGAGGGAGTCCTAACCGGATCGTATGGGCGGTCGAGCTTTCGGTCGGACCATCTGGTTAAGTGGCGGGCCCGTCGCGGGCGTTTGTATTGTCCTTGGTTTTGTGGAGTGCTTGTTAGTGTTCCCCTAATAAATTGTTTAGTATTTATTTATTTTTCTTACTAACCCTAATTTATAAGTAGTATAAGAATATATAGAAAATCCCTACTAAAATTAACACCTAAGCATGTCGACTAATTTATTTATTTATTTATTTATTTATTTGTTGATTTGTTGATTGTTTGTTTGTTTGCTCTCCGCCGTCCACTCTCCGGCGTGACATTCCTCTCCTAAGAATGCCACGCAGTCTTGTGAGGTGGGGGGGGGGGGGGGGGGTGTTAGTGCGGTTTCCGCCACCCCATCAATTAATTGTTTTTAATATAATTTGTTTTAATGTAGTTTGATGGTAAGGTGGTGGAAGAATTGCATGATCCACATGTGAATGTTCGAACACGCCCCGATTCGAGTGTGGATCGTGGGCGAGTTCGAATTCGGTTTTCGGAGTGGACGTCGATGGAGAGTGAGAGAAGGAAACAGCAAGATATTTGAATTCGGTTTTGTTTTGGTTCCGTTGTTGACTGTTCTTTTTATAGACAGATTTTGCAAGTGAGATTCCGTTTGAAAAATTGAAAAAGAGTGGATTAACCACCGAAGGGCAGAAAGGAAAAGGAAAAATTATTAAAAACCTATTGAAAAGTAATTATTATTTGAGATTGAACGTGTAAAAAAAAAGTAAAAAGTTAAAGGAAGCAACACAAAAAGATGTTGACTCATGTTTGTAAAGTTTATTATAATAAATAAAACGTGTAATAAAAGGACCAAAGGCTCGTTCTCTTGTTGGAGTGCCGTTTTGCCGACGCAAGGATTTGGATTGGCCAAAACTCCTCGTGTTTTGAACAAAAAGGGGACACATTCGTGTTCGAGGAAGAAAACGAGATAGCAGACTCCCCACTTCAGGCGCACAAATAAACATAGAGAGTCATTCTTTAGCCGAACCACACAAATGTGGAATGTTCTGCCTGATCATGTGTTTCCTGGCCGTTGTGATGTCCAGACATTCAAGACCAATATACATCGACACCTCCTTTCCTTATCCACTTCCTCTCCATCCGCTCGCACTGTGCTCTGACATTTAAGGGTACTTCAAAATTCCCTTTTGTGCGCGTGTTAGTGTAAAAAAAACACCTAGACTAAATGCGTGCGTTATGAAGGTGAACAGTAATAAGAACAGCTCTGCCCCACAACATAGCGTGTATGTGCAAGATACGAGGCAAGTAGTTAAATTCAAATTAACAAATACACTGCCGCACGACTACCTCTGTTCATGATACTAGCAAAATTTGCTCATCGTACACCACTCTGCTTGTGGTACTTGCTTGAGGCCATCGAAGAACTTTGTGGAAATTTGATACACTTTCGTGAAGTCTTATTCCAGCCGAATGCGGTGGGCCATCAGAAGCAAGGCGGTCGTCTTGGCCTTGCAGCTATAAATTACTACAGTGTCACCATCGCCACGTGACGTTCTAATTGGGTATTATATTTTATAAAACGAGTGGCGCTATATTACCAAGAGTCACGTCCACTTGCTCGTACATGGAGGGGTCTGTGGTCGATGTGTGAATCATTTAGGCGAATTATATTTGTCGTGTGGAAAAAGTGAAATTAGAAAGTTTTACTTGAAACTAATTGAGATATATCATTAATTTGATTTAATTACTGAGCATTTCTAGATTGATTCCAATGAGTTCATTTGGCAATCATAGAACACCCGGCAACCATCAGGTATTCAGTTCATGACATTAGCATAGTATAATTAAGTTTTATAAAAACGTTTTTTAAAACTATTGTAATCGAGATGTATTATTGATTTGATTTAATTACTGAGCATTTCTAGATTTATGCCAATATATTCCTTCGGCCATTATAGAACACCCGGCAATCATCAGGTATTCAGTTCACGACATTAGTATAGTATAATTAAGTTATATAAAAGAGGTAGTATCTAACTATACTATAATAGCGTTGTTAATTTCCCGATTTAGAACCAATTTGCAATCTTATTGCGAAGTGAAGTTTATAGTTAAATTCATAAAAACAAATATGGATCCTCAAGCTATAAGTAACATTCATTCATTTTTTTATTATAACAGTATAATAAATTAAAAACAAAAATAATATAACTTAAACTATTAGCAACTAGGACTACCTGCTTGATAAGAAACAATTATTCCAATCCTTCCAATATCACTAACTTTATACGAAAAAAAAAACCAGCTACGGCATCCTGTTTCATATCTCCAAGAGTAAAGTAAGAGTCTTCCGACTCCTAAAAGCCTAATCATAAGACCAACGGAAAGTTCATATGAAAGAAAAACCACTGAAATTGATTTCTCCCAATACTCTGGTAAAATGGGGAAAGTAAATAGCAAGAGTTTTTATTTTATTACACAGTCGTAAACATAAATATAAGAAGGTGTGGCATTTGAGTTCAGTGTGCAATGTCAAAGGTGTAAGATCGCATTCAAATAAAATGTGTGGCCCGGCCTGCTAGCTAAGTGGACACTTAATTGTGATGTCTGAGATCACCGACCTTCACCGATTGATATAGTGGAAAAAGAAATCCTACTGAGAATGTTGCATGGATGACCGTGAGTTTCACCGTGTATCTATAGAAAGACCCATTCAAAAAACATTTGAAGTGGACAACGAATCGATTACACTCAATACATAAGAGAATCAACTTGATGCTATTAGCAGGTTTTGGGTACAGTGGAAACACTTTCCAATGAATGACCTTCATAACCACTTCATTACCGTAGATAAATGAACATATCGAGTTAGACGATGAGGTGACCCACCTAGCCAATATACAATAACAAAAAATTATGTTTGCTACCTAGATTCTTGAATTCTCCTTTCTTATAGAGATGACGCTATATTCTTAAATATGTTGGGGGGTAAGTGACAATGTTCATTTGGGCAACTAATTTGCTTTATGGGTACATGTTGGATTTTCTCGTAGGCATGCGTTCAATTTGCAGTTGTGAATTGATCGTTCATTCCCTTCAACCTTTTAGTAATCAATTAATATAACAAAACTTGCGCGACTGTGCAACGACGTAATACAATATTAAACAGTATAACATGAAATTATGGCATAGTGGTATAACACTAAGTATGTAAAGGTATATATAGTAGGTAACGGGAAACAAGAATAAATAGATAATCGGAAACACTAATAAATAAGGAGCAATGAATAGGTAACCGGAAACAGAAAAGGACATCATAATACAAAGTATAACCACGCTGAAGACATCTGCAAACAGTAGAGCACTAAATTGTGTAACAGTGAATAGTACAACCTAACTCATCCTTATAATAGTGTGTAGTACATCTTAAGAAAACGATGTATATTAACATACATTAAAATCATCATCATCATTATCGGCACTACAACCGGGATCCGGTCTTGGCCTTATTTAGCAAGTCTCTCCACCGATATCCGGTGCTTATCCGAGACTTGTTAACTTGTCCATAATAATTTGTTTTTCGCGTATGGTCATAAGCCTTGCACCGTACATACATTAAAATGGTGTTATATAATCGTTACAGTATAACAATATAATATAACAGTAAATAGTCCAATTGTGCAACAATAGATTAAACAAATACCTTAAATGGAATAACAGCAAATACTATACGAGTAAATAGCATAAAAATAATTAATATAATCGAGATGGGGACCCAGTATAACCGGAGATGGTATAACAGTTAACACTGATATAGTATATATCGGGTGGCGCAAAATTAATCATCCATGTTGTTTTTGAATTACATTTTTCATCATCATCATCGGCACAACACCGGAGACCGGTCTTGGCCTTATTCAGCAAGTCCTGAGGCTTGTTAAATTTTCCATAAGGATTTGTTTTGTCTTGCGCCAGATGCTGCCCGACGGGGAATCGAACCCCGGTCTCACGCGTGACAGGCGGGTATACTAACCACTATACTATCGAGGAGCCCGAATTACATTTTTACTAAATAAAAAAAAAATGATTTTGAGTAATGGAAATCTTTATTTGGACCTTTACAATTTTTTCTGGTAAATTAAAAGATGACTGCAGCTGCCTAGTCGAAAAATGTCAAATATGATTGACGTACGACGCCATTTGCAAAAATTATAACATCTGCCGATAGGGTGATTAATTTTGCGCCACCCTACAGTATCCGCGATATATATAACGATATGAGTGATTGATAAATTTTAATTTGGTGAGGACAGAACCCTCATACAATATATTTAGCTTAAGCGATAAATAAACTTAATAACCAATTTAAAACAAAAATATAATAAAGAAGCGGGAAAAACTTAATGAAAAGTTAACTAGGTGGACAAAAATTAACGCAAGAGACAGAAGGTAATTTAATTTAGTGCGGTGAGTCCCCCATGAATTAGCTTAGTACAAGCTTATTTTAGAACTGTTGGAGCTCACAGGAAAAAGTCGGTAATTGCTGTGATATGACGAACTGGTAACTATGGTCCTCGCTGGAGCTTCTGGACATAACGCTAATGGTGAATATGAAGGTAAAAACGTCAACGATGACGGGTGTTGAAACAAGATATCTAAGCTCGCAGCTGCACAAACAAATTTTGAAATAAAAACCCCACATCAAACGTTTCTGCGGAATTAAAGAATTTGTACCATTTTGTCTTTTTTTTTTGTACTCCTCGGAAAAGGATCAATCACGGTAATTTTACTTTTTTGTTTAGCAACAAGTTGCGAGCTAGATGATCTTGTGCGTAGTTGTTGTTTGGTTTATGAAGATTAGGGGAACCGGCTTGGCTAGCGGTCGCGTTCGACTTTGTAGTCAGTACAGCCATAAGCGGGTAAGAAGTACATAGATATATTACCCAACAGATTATTATAAAATTTGTAACAAATGAAGGCGTTAAATCCTCGGAAATGTTTCCTCGATTGAAGGCACAGTTTGGTGATCATACACTGTCTCAGAATCGTGTGTTTACATGGGCCAGAGAATTTAAAAGTAAGCGAGTACGTATCGAAAACGAAGGTCATGATCGACGCCCAAGTCGTACAGATGACAAGATCCGTCCCGTTCGAGAGCTTATTGAAACTGATCGCCATTTAACTGTTGGAGCAGTCTGTTGTTATAGTCGGCAAAAGCCGCATATTAAAACAAAAGACGAGGTATGCCCATTCGAGATGTCCTTGGCAAGGGAGACATTGGATGAAATGGGCTGAGAAACCCTCGAACACCCTCCTTATAGCCCAGACTTGTCTCCCTATGACAATTTTTTGTTCACACCATCGAAAGAATCACTTGGAGGAAAAGAAATCGAAAGTAATGAAGAAGTCGAGGAGCACGTGCGCAATTGGCTAATAACTCGCCTCACATCTTTCTACGAACAAGGGATATTAAAGCTTCCAAATCGGTGGCAAAAGTGTGTAGATCACACAGGAGATTATATTGAAAAATGTTGATAGTATACTTAGTGTGTAACATCATTCAATAAATGTATAAAAAGAAATTACCGTTTATAATTTGATTCACCCTTGTATGTTTTCAATAAACTATTATACGTTATACATCTTTGGTTTTCCTTTTCTCTTTTGTTTACGCTACTCACACCAGTGTCGGTATCGCATAAGAATCACACACCCTTCGACAGGCTGTTTAGGGTTATGATTGTCGAGCCACAAGGCACGGTGTTTGTTTTTCAAACTACGCACATTATATTTAATGCAAAATCCCCTGCCAACCAGACACATTCAGGTTTTGTTTACACACCGAATGAGTCTCAGACAACTCTGTTGAGTCATCAAACAACAAAAATCCTGACAGAGAATGGGTCAACGGTGTCGAGTGCATATTCACGGCATGGGCAATGGCTTAGTCTCATTCAAGGTCCGTCAGATAAATCGGACGTTAATCACACAATCTCTTTAAAGAGTGTTTTAAAAAACAATCCACAATTTCTTAACTCTGTGGACCATATACTTTAAGGGTTACTTGCCAGTGCGTTGCACTATTTCTTGTGCCTTGTTTCCGTTGTGCCTTGTGTTTCACCGTGCAATATACTTTCTAGTGTGTGAACGTTTCATACATCAGTCAGGTTCTCGGGCTTCCATTGACTAGTAATACCTGGCATCTTACGAACTGATCCAAACAGCACAAACATACTTCTGGGTGAATAAACTTTTCAATACCACAAATCATACTGCTGGACACACGTACCTGTTGCCCATTTGACGTTACTTGTGGTGACAGGAATCTCATATGCGCCGAAATACCCATTTCTAGTCGCGTCCATGTTGCTAAATCGTGCTCAATACAGGAACCATCCTCTTTGATCCCGTTACGCGCAAAACCTTCCACTGCTTAATATTTACCTGCTGGACTAGCGATACACATATACCTGTTGCCCATTTGACGTTACTTGTGGTGACAGGAATCTCATAAGCGCCTTGCACCCATTTCTAGTCGCATACATGTTGCTGAATCGTGCTCAACACGGGAACACGCAGAACCATTCGCTTAAAGGATGAAGCGCTCTGCAAGCCCTAGCATTGCCCCCATACATTTCCCACATATCCCGAAATTAATATTGAATCCAATGTCAAACAAATTAAACTAAACGTTCAATTGTCGAACATTGAATTCAATTTATAAAATCCAACGCGTGATTAAGGAACCAAATGTTCATTTGGTTCGCATACGCAAAATTCCCTGGATCCGAATGTGCGCGCCAGATGACCCGCTCGCAAACAAATATCGTTGAGAATCATAAAATGCACAAAAGGCAATTTTATGATCCTCTAAAAATTTGTTTTCACAAAATTCCGAAACCAATTGGGAAACAAACAACTTGTGCCATAAAACGAACCAGATGTTTGTTTTATCGCCCACCAACATCGAGGACCAAAAATGCCCACCCGCAAGATCCTTTCTTGATTGTTCCATTTTTGTTTTCCCTCCTTTGATCCCAATCCAGGAAAGATAAAGAAAAATGAATGCCGGTGGCAAAACGGATTGGTTATGAAGGGAATAGCGACGTGAGGATGGGTGAATACACTTACAAGAAAGGGTTATAGATTGGCAGTAGCCTGACTTACTTCATTCACCGGCAGGTATTGCCTGTAAAGTGAGCCCGGTGGTACTTGTGGTGTCCGATGTCCTTCTGCAGTGGTAAGGCGGAATATTTACAGGTCTAGTCATAGAAAGGGTACCCTTAATGTACTTCCTGCGAATACGGTGGTGGATTTGGTTGTGGGTGGTGGTCCTGTGAGGGAGAGGGGGCGAAGGGGTGGTGTATCTTGCAGAAAGGGAGTAATATGTGCATTAAAGTTCGGTGGTTGGGGTAGTGGGACCCGACCGTTAATTGGTGGAGTGAGTGTTGATGAATGGCTAGGGTTGAATGTTGTGGAATTGATTGTAAAATTTGCAACCCCAGCCGAGCCTCTTAAAAGAAGGGAGTCGTGTTGTCGCGGTATCTCCCTCTGGGATCCTTCCATCTGGGGGAGCCTATTCAATATGTCATCGAGAGGACCAGCCATAAAAGCCAGCAAATTCTGCCACCGCCCATTATAACGGACTTCGCCATCTTTTTCTGTCCGTAGGAATACTCCGCCTCCTCCCTGCAACGCATAATGAACCGGTTCATATGAGAAACAAAGCCTGTGGTATCTTCCGTAGGAAGTTGCCGCATTGCGAAGAGCTGCGCTCACAATTCTTCGTATGACTCTTGCGGCTGGTACGCGTTCCTTAGGAGCTGCTCAAACTCCAGGAAGGTCCCGGGTGCTGCCTCACTTATCAGCCGGTATGCTTCACCGCGCAGCCTCGTTGGCAGCCACTTGAAGACGCTCTCCTCCTCTTCCTTCGCCAAACAGCCAAGGATCCTTTTGCAACCATCAAAGAACATTTGCAGTTCAATAGCTGCATTGGAACCCTTTTGTCCAGAGGACACCGGGAACGTCTTTACGAGGGTTGCCTCTTATGTTTCGGGATTTGGCAACCCTAGTGTTGCAATCCGGCAATTGACAGCTCTGTCGTAAAGTTGGACATGTTTGAGGTTATACGCACTCAGAACGTTTTGACATACGAGCGCTATTTGTGTTGTTTACAGTAACTAAAAAGATTCATCTCGGCCCAAAAATGGAATTAAATCGTCAACATGTTCGTGCGATTATTTTTTACAACTTTCGGCGTGGATTAACTCAGCAACAGTGCATGGATGAACTTAATTCAATTTTTGGCGATGAAGCTCCATCAAGGACCAGTGTTTATCGATGGTATGGTGAATTCAATCGTGGTCGCAGTTCACTCCAAGATGAATTTAGTGAAGGTCGTCCAAAATCAGTTGTTGTTCCGAAAACCATTGATGCTGTGCGCGAACTGATATTGGAAGATCTTCATGTGACCTATCGTGAGATTGAGACAACCTTAGGCGTTAGTGGGACCAGCATACATTCAATATTGCATAAACATCAGACTGTCAAAAAAATTTGTTCGCGTTGGATCCCACACAATTTGTCAATCACCCAAAAAAAGGCTCGTGTCAATTGGTCGAAAGAAATGCTCAAAAAATACGGTCGCGGTACTTCGAAACACGTCTATGACATCGTGACAGGTGATGAATCGTGGATTTACGCGTATGAGCCCGAAAGTAAACAGCAGTCGACTGTCTGGGTGTTTCAAGATGAGCCAAATCCAACAAAAGTTGTTCGCGCACGAAGCACTTCCAAGCAAATGGTCGCCTGTTTTTTCGGAAAAACTGGACATGTCGCAACCGTACCACTAGAACAACGCAGAACAGTCAATTCTGAGTGGTACACAACCATTTGTTTGCCAGTTGTCTTCCAAGAAATCAGGAAAACCAACCGCCGAAGACGGATCACTCTTCACCACGACAATGCGAGCTCTCACCCATCGGCTGCGATAACTGCATTTTTGAGCACCCAAAACATCGATTTGATGGGTCATCCGCCGTATAGTCCTGACTTGGCACCGAATGACTTCTTTTTATTCCCGTACGTAAAAAACAAACTGTGAGGTCAACGTTTTTCGACACCTGAAAAAGCGGTTGCTGCATTCAGAATGCATGTGTTGGAGATATCTCAATCAGAGTGGCAAAAGTGCTTCGACAATTGGTTCAAACGCATGCAAAAGTGTATAGATCTTCATGGGGAATATTTTGAAAAACAATAAAGTGATTATCGATGATCAATATTTGTTTTTGTTCTCTAATCCCGAAATATAAAAGGCAACCCTCGTAGGACGAGGTCAAAAATGTTGTCCACGCCCAAGATGGTTATTGATAGAACTGTCCGATCAATTACGCCCAAGCTGTCAGATGTGTCGGGTGCACTTGGACAGATTCCTGGTTTCTTGGCGTACTCTTTGGAGGCAAAGAAGGTAGGGATTTTGGCGAGGAGAGCTCTGTTGGTTTCTTTTCAGCTGCTTTCTTATTTTCATCTAAGGAACACGCTGTCCTTACCATTACTTACTTCAGGTAGGCTCTAGGAAACGAAGCGAGAACAAATACGGGAGAGAAAAACAAAAGTGGATTTAAAAATTTATTTGGGCCCAAGACTATCCCCTAAAGATCGAAGAATACTCTACCCAACTGATAGTCAACCACTAGGCGAAAAAAAAACGGAGTGAATGATAGATAGCTGATCATTGGTTTTAAACCTACAATATCTGAGCTGATTAGGATTTGTTTCGAAATCGAGAAAATGGGACACTTCGTCGGTACCCAGACCGAATAGGAAAAATAAAAAACAAAATTAAAGAAGTGGGAGACTTCATAAGTCCCCAAACCAGGAGAGAACGACCGAAAAGAAAAACTCCTGCGATTACCGAAGTGGGAGACTCGTCGTTTCCCAAACCGTGTGTTGAAGTGGAAAGAGAAAAAAACCAGTGAAAAAATAAAACATTTGGAGGAGACAAACAAACCCAAAACATCAGTCAGCCTAGAAGCAATATTAAAAAAAACACAATATGTAGGAAAACCGTAAAAAATCATTATGAAAATTAAAAATTTAGAGAAAAGTAAATAAAAATAAATAATACTAGGTAACAAAAATTTGAAAGGGAGGAAAGGCTAACAACCTTGCCCATAAAAAACAAATTATTACGCAGAATTTAACAATCCTCGGATATGGACCGGATACACGACGACGAACACGGAAAAAAAAATGGCTACACGATTTGAGAATTTTCTCATGGAACGTCCGCACTATACAGAGCTCAAGTTGCACGGCAGCTAGCCGATGCCCTGACGAAATATAAGGCTGACATAAAAGCATTACAAGAAATAAGATGGACGGGGAGTGGTGTTATTCAGAGAAACAAATATGAAATTTATTACAACTGTCATGCAAAACACCATGTGCTCAGGGTAGGCTTTCTAGTCAGCCAAAAACTGAAGCCTGCCATTATCGACTTGAATGCAATAACCGAAAGGCTATATACACTCTTTGCGTGCGAGGCAAGTTTAAGAAAATATCATCGAGAGGACCACCCCCAAAAGCCAGCAAATAGTGTCAGGAGTGGTCCTCTCTAACATCGCACATAAGCCTCATAAACGTCCACGGACCTACAGAGGAGTCCCCTGAAGACGAAAAAGAAGAATACTACGAGAACGTCGAACAGGCCCTCAATGCCTGTGAAAATCGTTCTTGGTGATTTGAATACAAAAATAGGTCGGGAGCCGTTTTTCAGGCACTACGCAGGTTCCCATAGTTTGCATGAGAACACCAATGACAATGGACTACGAGTCATCGAACTGGCAGCATCGAAAAACTTGGTCGTTGGAAGTACCAGGTTTCCGCGTAAATGTATCCACAAAATCAATTGGGTATCACCTGATAGAGCCACTCGCAACCAAATTGATCACGTATTGATAGATCGCCGCCACTCCTCGAGCCTGGTGACGGTACGAACGTACCGAGGTGCCAACCTCGACTCGGTTCACTATCTTGTTGGTATAGTTTTCTGAGCTCGGATTGCCTAACGGACACGTATTAAAACCGCGGATTAGGTTCGGATCAACACGCCTGCCTTACGCAATGTGAACACCAGCAACACGCCTTAAAGATATTGTCATTAGTACTGCTAACACCATCTTAGGTAGTAGTCGTAGAGATCGGAGCGACTGGTTTGATGATGAATGCAAACTAGCGACTGAACGTAAAAATGCTGCATACCGGGCAATGCAGCTGTCTCATAGGACGGGAGTACGCGAGGAGAAATACAAAGAGCTCAGAAGATCTGAGAAAAGACTTCACAGACAAAAGAAAAGTGCCTGGGAAAATAACCTTGTCTGCGAAATAGAGAAAAGTGGAGAGTGAGGTCCGCACCAGGCGCGGAAGTACTACCAAATAATCCGCAGTTTGATGGGGTACACACCACGCTGCATTTGCTGCAAGGATAAAGAGGGTAATCTGATCATCGATCCTGAAGGCATTCTAGAGCGATGGGAACTGCACTTCAATAAATTTCTAAATGGCCAGCTCACAGAAGAATTGGAGGCTCCACAAATGCAAGATCAAGACCAAATGCTGCCGCCACCAAGCATTGAGGAAACAGGAAAAGCTATAAGACAGCTCAAATCAAATAAAGCCCCCGGAGCTGATCAAACAAGGAGGGACAGCATTACATCGAGCAATTCATGAGATCGTGGTGCACGTATGGGAGCAAGAGGAGATGCCGGAAGATTGGCGTGGTGGAATAATTTGCCCCGTACATAAGAAGGGAGATATCACAGTGTGCAGCAACTATACGGGTGTAACATTGCTGAATACCGCCTATAAGATACTCTCCACTATCCTACAAGATCGGATAGCCCCATACGCTAAAGTCATCATTGGTCAATATCAGTGTGGCTGATCAGATATTCACCCTTAGGCAGGCGACGGAAAAATGTCTGGAGTTTCAGATCCCATTATATAGACTTTAAGGCCGCCTACGATAGCATAGCCAGGGTAGAACTATATAATGCCATGAGAGAGTTCAGCATTCCAAACAAATTGATACGAATTTATAAGTTGACCATGACCAACGTAATTAGTCAAGTAAAAATAGCGGGATTGCTGTCCAAACCAATAAACATCTATAATGGACTACGACAAGGGGACGGTCTGGCCTGCCTCCTCTTCAACATGGCGTTGGAGAAAGCAATCCGTGACTCTAGCGTTACAACAAGAGGGACTATTGTCGCCAAGTCCAGCCAGATACTTGCCTACGCAGATGACATCGATATCATCGGTAGAACCGAATCGGCGGTACAGGAATCCTTCACCCAGATCGAGCAGGCGGCACAAAAACTGGGACTGCACATTAACGAGGGGAAAACTAAGTACATGGAGGCAACTTCTGCGAAGAGAAGATCTAACGTAGGTCGAACTATCAGGGTAGCGGAGCACGAATTTGAAGTAGTGCAATCCTCTCACTACCTTGGATCAATAGTATCAGCCGATAACAATATGGCAGAAGAAATACACGAACAGCTGATCAAATCCAACAAGGCCTACTATGGTCTACCGAGCATCTTCAAATCCCGAAATTTATCCAGAACATCCAAGCTACTACTGTACAAGACCGTGGTCTTAACAGTACTCATGTATGGATCCGAGACCTGGGTGCTTAATAAAAGGCACTATGAACTCTTAGCCGTGTTCGAAAGGAAGGTCTTAAAGAGAATTAGTAGCCTCTTATGTGTGGTAGGACGATTCCGGAGACGGTACAACCATGCGTTTTACGCGATCTACTTTGAAGCTAATATTGTAAGAAAAATCAAGTTCGGAAGACTCCGGCGGGCGGGACATCTAGCTCGAATGAGCGAAGAGAAGCCAGACGGGAAAGTCCTTTGTGGCAGGATGTATGGAAGGATACAGCGCGGGAGATCTTGCCTGCGATGTAGGGATGGCGTAGACCAGGACGCCCAGAGCCTGGGAGTGCCAAACTGGATGACATCGGCTCGAAATCAGGACCGGTGGAAAGACTTGCTAAATAAGGCTAAGACCAGAGCCCGGTTGTAGTGCCCACGATGATGATGATGGTTCTTTAACTTATTGGGCTTTGCATGAACCTAAAATTGTATAAAAATTGTAATAGTAAATATTGTTTTTAACAATTTGTTTTATGCTGCCGGCCAGTAACGAAATGTCGAAGGAAATTAACAAAAGACTGCATTCCGGCAACGCTAGTTAGCACGCAGTCAGTAAACTGCTGAAATCCAAACTGCTGTCACGTAACATAAAGCTCCGTGTCTTTAGAACCATAATCATGCCGATTGTTCTATACGGATGCGAAACATGGGCTCTCACAAAACGGTAAGAAAACAAATTCCGCGTATTCGAAAATAAAGTTCGTATTTTTGGCAGTAAATATGACGAGGAGGCAGGACAATGGAGGAAACTCCATACCACGAATTGAAAGAGCTATACCGCAAACCTACAATAGTGAAAGTAATCAGGTCGCGAAGAATAAGATGGGCCGGACATGTGTTTTAGTTTTAAATAGCTTATCGCACAGAAAAGAGTATATTAATGATAGTAAGGAACGTACTTCATCATCATCATCGGCACTACAACCGGAAGTCGGTCTTGGCCTTATTTAGCAAGTCCTGAGGCTTGTTAAATTTTCCATAATGATATGTTTTTTCCGGGCAAGGTCATTAGTCCTGCGCCAGAGGCTCCCCGACGGGGAATCGAACCCCGGTCTCCCGCGTGACAGGCGGGTATACTTACGTTCCAATAAAGACGCACGTCTTTCAGTTAAATAAAGTTGTTTTTTAATGTATAGTAAACTAAAAATATACGATTTGAACTTATATATCACAACAGCAAAAAATAATGTGGAAGAAATAATGGAAGAAGAAATTCCAGCAACTAATTTTGAAGATTATGTTTACACATTCTTCAGTCGACCGACCCAAATGATGGACAATTTGCGTCACTACAATTTTTATTTTTTTATATTTATTTTACTTCTCTCAGGAATGGCGAACCTATAGCGCTGAGTCAGCGCCCTGAGATGCTATTTTTTCTCGACCAGGTCCATCAGCCAAGCTCCGAAAGGTGCTCAAAGATGTCTCCCAACTATTTAACGAAGCCTATAGCTTAATGGGGTGATATTTCACCGGGCGGCTGAGCTTTGGGACCCTACCTACCACTCAGTAATTGTGCCGAACTGCACAATAGCAGGAGTCGTCAGTTGAACCTTACCAACTCAGCCAATGAGGTGGCAAACAAGCAAACCTTTTATTGCAAATACCAATTAATATTTTGTTACTCTCTTTTCCTTTATACTACAGCATAGGATCTATCATGTGGTTAAATACACGAAGTTTTATCGGTGGTCAGAATAAAAGTAAAAAAATAAAAAAATAGAAGACAGTTTATGTTTCGTACAACCTGTTCTAACCGGATATCAGTTAACTAGAGTCGTAAATATACACAGGATATTAACTCAGCAGGATTCATCTTCACTCCTCCTACTGATAATATCAAATCAATGAAACTGTGAACTAGAAATCGTTCATATTAAGGAAGTAGTTAACACGTAGGAATTTAAAAACTTCCCTACAATAGATTTCTTTCTTTACAAAAGTCTAGGCTTATAATTTCTAATTAGATGGCAGTTACGGCGTGTATTATCCAAGGTTTCGAAACTTTGAGTTTCCCCTTCGCTAAATTATGTACCTTCAGTCGAAAGCAGTTTATCTTCAAATAAACTGCATCAGACGTGATGGTCTACTCAAATATTGATAGCCGTGAAGGGTATCAGTTTCTTATTTCTTGATAGTAAATAGTGGCGCAACAACACCACACCGGATCACCTCTTCGGGGCGACCTACCATAAGTGTCTTATTCTAATAGATGATACAAGACACACGACATGTTCTTTCTCAAATTAGTTCTGGGATCTTGAAGATCCTTCTAATTAGATGCCGATATTTGGTCTGTGGCAGTCATGTTTACTATGCTTGTTTATGTCTTCTCTTCTCCAACTGTGTCTCGGATTGATTTTCAAAGGTTCCGTGGCACCAGCACCAAGTGATCTTTTCGGCCCCTTCATTGTACAAGTATTTAGAGGAATTTAGACGGTTGAGAGGCACTTAGAAAAGAGGCAAGAAACTGGTCAATCAAGTCACTTGTTAGCGGCAAGTGGCGCATCAACGTTATAAATGAAGGCTAACCCGAGTTTTTGAATGAACACTCTAATGAATGAAGTTGTGAGGTTTCTATTTCAAAACAACATTCAGGTATGGGCAGATGCAGCGAGGCAAATGGGGAATGTGTTAAATGGTGAATCGTGAATTAGATCTGGAGAAAATTCACGTGGTAGAAAGTCATGGATGTGGGGAAACTAAGTCAGATGTCAGATATATTTTGGACAATGATTTTGCAGTAGCAGATTGTTTGTCTCAAGAATGCGGTCGACTGCTGAATGAATTTGGGAGAATGAATGTTAAAAAGGGGCAATAAATGCCGTCCCAAATTATCTTAATAAGTAAAACGACCTTTCTTTAGTCTGCAAGTAGGAACTCGGCTCTGGAGTTGTTTGCATTAAAAACATACTTGAACGCATTCAATTCACTCACCCTTTTGGATATTTGTAACTAGTTATAACTGTTTTTATGGCTAAGTTTTAGTCATTTACAAGCTGTCATTCGGTGTGCATCAGTTGTATAAGAGATGGATGTCGATAAGCAACCTTTTTTTTTGCAAGATTTTTTATTTCCTTTTTATATTTTTAAATTCTAAATTACAAGGCTAGTCAAAGAATACTTAAATTCTATCTTACTAATCTCATATTATAAACTACTATTCCTACGCGGACGCTCTAAGCTAAACGTACTATGACTATTGTTGTACTGCTTGCCCCTCGGCCACAGAACTTTGTTTGTCTATTTAATTATATATTTTTTGTGACAAAGAAAAACTTAAGAAAAACTTTGTGCCAATTTTTGTGTTTTGTCGATAGGCAACATTTACGCCATTGCATTCTGTCTGTTTTCAAATGAAAGAATATGCTGCTCAAGCTATGGAAATAATTAATTCGTCTTTGCGTGAACATTCTGACTCATTCAACAGTAAAAGAGTGGTTTGAAAGATTTCGTGAAGGAAATTTTTATCTTGAGGACGCTCCATGTCCAGGTGCAGTATTAAAATTTGACGACGAAGAACTTCAACTTTTACTGGTTTTTCGTGTCAGACTCGTAAAGAGCTTGGAGAAGAGTAAGGAGTTTCTCACCAAGCAATACCCAACAATCTTTGTTTACTATTACTACTGCTTACTACTATTTATTGGGCTGTAGGAACTCCGAAGTTATAAGTATACGAGGGTTGCCTCTTATGTTTCGGGATTTGGCAACCCTAGTGTTGCAATCCGGCAATTGACAGCTCTGTCGTAAAGTTGGACATTTTTGAGGTTATACGCACTCAGAACGTTTTGACATACGAGCGCTATTTGTGTTGTTTACAGTAACTTAAAAGATTCATCTCGGCCCAAAAATGGAATTAAATCGTCAACATTTTCGTGCGATTATTTTTTACAACTTTCGGCGCGGATTAACTCAGCAACAGTGCATGGATGAACTTAATTCAATTTTTGGCGATGAAGCTTCATCAAGACCAGTGTTTATCGATGGTATGGTGAATTCAATCGTGGTCGTAGTTCACTCCAAGATGAATTTCGTGAAGGTCGTCCAAAATCAGTTGTTGTTCCGAAAACCATTGATGCTGTGCGCGAACTGATATTGGAAGATCATCATGTGACCTATCGTGAGATTGAGACAACCTTAGGCGTTAGTGGGACCAGCATACATTCAATATTGCATAAACATTTGACTGTCAAAAAAATTTGTTCGCGTTGGAGCCCACACAATTTGTCAATCGCCCAAAAAAAGGCTCGTGTCAATTGGTCGAAAGAAATGATCAAAAAATACGGTCGCGGTGCTTCGAAACACGTTTATGACATCGTGACAGGTGATGACTCGTGGATTTACGCGTATGAACCCGAAAGTAAACAGCAGTCGACTGTCTGGGTGTTTCAAGATAAGCCAAATCCAACAAAAGTTGTTCGCGCGCGAAGCACTTCCAAGCAAATGGTCGCCTGTTTTTTCGGAAAAACTGGACATGTCGCAACCGTACCACTAGAACAACGCAGAACAGTCAATTCTGAGTGGTACACAACCATTTGTTTGCCAGTTGTCTTCCAAGAAATCATGAAAACCAACCGCCGACGACGGATCACTCTTCACCACGACAATGCGAGCTCTCACACATCGGCTGCGACAACTGCATTTTTGAGCACCCAAAACATCGATTTGATGGGTCATCCGCCGTATAGTCCTGACTTGGCACCGAATGACTTCTTTTTATTCCCATACGTAAAAAACAAACTGAGAGGTCAACGTTTTTCGACACCTGAAGAAGCGGTTGCTGCATTCAGAATGCATGTGTTGGAGATACTCCAATCAGAGTGGCAAAAGTGCTTCGACAATTGGTTCAAACGCATGCAAAAGTGTATAGATGTTCATGGGGAATATTTTGAAAAACAATAAAGTGATTTTCGATGATCAATATTTGTTTTTGTTCTCTAACCCCGAAATATAAAAGGCAAACCTCGTAATACACACATGTACAACATGTTCAACAAGGATTTCTGGAGTCGCATAGATTCCCAAACGTTCCATTAGGACTATCCAGACTTATTTTCCGTTTAAAACCTTCGATCGACAGATGCATGCCCTCGAGGAGATCTTCGCCCAATAATGCATCCTATACTATTACTATTTATTGGCCTGTAGGAACTCGGAAGTTCATGACCTCACCGACTCGACTCCGCCATCGTTCCCTGACCTGTGCACTCTCCTCCCACGCTGCACCAACCGATCCGATCTCTTCAAGGTCAAACCTAACATTGTCCTCCCATCTCTGTCGCGGCCGTCCTATCGGTCTCTTTCCCGTTAGTCCACAGTCAAGAATTCTATGCACGGTCCTATAGTTGCCCATTCGCGCCACATGTCCGGCCCATCTTAATCTTCGCGACCTGATTACTCTCACTTTTGTAGGTTTGCGGTATAGCTCTTCCAATTCGTGGTTGTGGAGTTTCCTCCATTGTCCTGCCTCCTCGTCATATTTACCGCCAAGGATACCCCTTAAAATGTTATTCTCATATACGCGGAATTTGGTTTCTTCCCGTTTTGTGAGACCCCATGTTTCACATCCGTATAGAACAATCGGCATGATTATGGTTCTATAAATAGGGAGCTTAATGTTACGTGATAGCAGTTTGGATTTCAGCAGTTTACTGACTGTGTGCCAACTAGCGTTGCCGGAATGTAGTCTCTTGTTAATTTCCTTTGATGTTTCGTTACTGGCCGTCAGTATCGTTCCCAGATATTTAAATTCTTTAACTTTTTCAAACATGTATCTTGCCTCTGACATTTATGTGTGTTCCCCGAGGTCCATCTGCTCTCGCCATAATCATGTATTTCGTTTTGTCTTCATTTATTTCTAGGCCCACCTCTTCTGCTGCTTGCATGATGATTTCACTGTTTTTACTTACATCATCATCATCGGCACTACAACCGGGAACCGGTCTTGGCCTTATTTAGTAAGTCCTGAGGCTTGTTAAATTGTCCATAATGATTTATTTTTTCTGGGCAAGGTCATTAGTCTTGCGCCAGAGGCTCCCCAACGGGGAATCGAACCCCGGTCTCCCGGGTGACAGGCGTGTATACTAACCACTATACTATCGAGGAGTTTTTACTTACAGTTTCTAGATTATCGTCCAGAACGGCGATGTCATCCGCATATGCGAGCACTTGTGTGACTCCGTTCAGGGATGTTCCGGTCATGTTGTCGTCTTGTACCTTTCTGATGACATACTCGAGGACAAGGTTAAAGAGACATGGTAAGAGGCCACCCCCCTGTTTTAGTCCGTCCCGGATTTCAGATGGTTCTGAGAGGTGGTTTTCTATTCTAATTCGCCCTTTGTTTTCGTTCATGCAGATTTGAATGAGGGCGGAAAATTTTTTCGGGATTCCCAGCTCAACTACAATATGGTAGAGTCTTCGTCTTGAGACAGATTCGTGGGCTTTTTTGAAGTCAACGAACAGTTGGTGAACTGTCTCTCCGTATTCCCACTTCTTTTCCAGCAGTTGCCTTATTGTGAACATTTGGTTGCTTGTTGACCGGTTCCTACGGAATCCGCATTGGTAATCTACCAGTATTTCTTCTACGTACTGTGCGATTCTCGCCAGTATGACATTTGTTAGTATTTTGTATGTTGTTGGGAGCAATGATATTCCTCTGTAGTTTTCGCACTCAGATCTGTCACCTTTTTTGAAAATGGGGACGACTATTGCGGTTTTCCATTCTTCCGGAATGACTTCCTTATCCCATATTGTTTTAATCAGTTGGTGGATCTTTCGAGCGGTAGCCTCTCCTCCATGCTTCATAAGCTCTGCCGGTATGCAGTCGACTCCAGGAGCCTTGTTGTTTTTCAATCGATTTATGGCGTCTACAAATTCGTTGAAAGAGAGCTCTGGGATCTGATCAATGTACCTGGTTGTGTGTGGAAAATATTCAAAGGCCCTCGTTAAGAGAATTTTGTAAATTATTTTGATTTAATAATTACGAAAATGCGAGATAGTAAATGAAAAGGGTGGAAAATTTTTACCATGAGAACTATTTTTGGTATCGGATTGTATTAAGGCCGGGTGTGGGGGCGGGGACGAACATACAGGACAAAGCCTCTGCTTTCAACCCAGCGAAGGCCAGGACGAACCTTCTCCCTGTTCAATCCAAGTTGACATGCAGCCTCCACGCGACACCCCTGGATAGCTACTTTGGCACCCACCAAGTAGTGGAGCAGTGCATGCAGCGACATCCTGAGAAACGTTGGCGCAAGGTTAACAACCTTGCCCGGAAAAAGAAATTATTATGGACAATTTAACAAGCCTCGGACCGGATACTGCTGGAGAGACTTGCTAAATAAGGCCAATACCGGATCCCGGTTGTAGTGCCGATGACGATGATGATTGTATTATGTGAGGGGAATTTGAATTAGGAAATGTGCTATTGAAGTGTAGGATAATGTTGTTTGTTATGTGTATTTTGTGGGATAAGGACGCGAATTCGGGTATTGATGTAGATGGAAAAGGGGGGTGATAATTAACATTGTTAATTATGTAACATTTTGTCTTCACAGTATGAGCAGTATGGGTGATTGACATGTTTATATTTGTGCAAGTATTGCCAAAAGAAGGCTTCTGACTTTTTTGTTAAAGCGGTCTTCACCACAATATTAAGAATTCCATCCAGTCCCGGGGTCTTGTTATTTTTAACGATCTTTGCAACCAAGAACATCTGTTCGGTCGTCACTGGGGATATTTCTCTTTCAGTGATGTTCCATTCCTCTTGCGCTCTCAACACCTCATCACACTGCGGGCAGAGGACGGCAACGGTTCTGGACATGCCACTTTCACTCTTTTGTATTTGAGTCCCGTTGTGTAACCTCCTCATAACTATCCTGTAGGCGGTGGCCCAATGGCTTTGTAGCGTCTCTAACAGATACACACACAAAACACAAGCAAATAGTGAAGAACACCGAACGAAAATCGAATAAGAAAATATATCAGAGCCGTATACCATAGCGATATCATACCAGTTCACATCAGTGGAATATACTTGAGTTTAAAAATCGAAATCTAAACACGGCCAGTAGCCTGATGGGTTGCGCTTTGGTTCAATCTTTGGTGATTCTAACTGTCATAGCGTCAGTTCGAATCACACGTTCTTCACTATTATCCCAAATGCTATAGCTTGTTATTTAATTCATCCCTTAGGGAGCAGAACGCGTCATATTTACTCTTGCGGATCACATTCCTCAACTCCTTCCATTTGTTGACGACTTCCACATGTAGCTGTGGGTAGATGTTACGGTTTCTTGCTCTTTGTTGCCAGCGTCGTAACCTGTTGAACTCCGATCGCACATGGATGTTTTCTGGAGTTTTGAATGCTTACACCCATAGTGACCACCAAGTCGTGTTGATTACGAAATATAACCAGAGGAGATTCATCACTGGCAGATTGGCGAAGAAAGCCCAGAAAAATGGGGGGAAAGAAAAGGACCTCGATGCGGAACTGGTCGATTATATACTGGAACACCAAAACGAACAGTTTGACTCAGAGGCCGATGCAAACAGTTGTGAAGATGTGTTGCCAGATTTGTTGACCATTGAGCGGAGTCCAAGGAGGGCGGCGGGCGGTGAAATCATCCACCCGTCAGCGGTGCCGGCGCTCCACCACCCCCGTTAGAATGAGGATGTTAAACCGTTCGCAACCGAGAATCTGAGAAAGGCGATGAAAGAAAGCGGGCTCAAATTGACGGCCCTGATCTGTGGCCAGGCGCAAAGAACAGCAGAATCGTGCCACCCAGTTGAAGAGGAATGCGGCAACAACCGAAGTAACCGTTTTTTTTTTTTTTTTTGGTTTCGGTAGGGAGGTGGACATCTTCAAAGATTTCTCTGGACCGATCCAGAGGCATGCCAGATTTTTATCGACTAAAACCACCACCCATCAGGCACATATTCCCGTTGATCCCTGCGGAACTTTCTTTTAGATATTCCATCGCGTGGCTGAACGGAGTTTATCTGTTATCCGCTCATCGCGTTGCAACTGCTGCATCATGTCACATAGAATATCATTTGCTATAGGTCATGCTTATTTGGAACTTAGCATGTATTTTATTAGTCCTGTCGGAGTAACTGTACGTCTCATATGTCTCTCCAAAATCGTTCGTGCGGTCTCGAATCTCACGCAATCAGTAAGTACGTGTTCCGCATTTTCTATTTTGCCTTCGCAGTACAAGCAGTATGGGTGATTGACATACTTCTACTTATGCAAGTATTGCCGAAAGCATACATGTCCTGATATCATCTGAGTCAAGTGGTAGTTCAGCTCGCCATGTTTTCTTTTCACCCAGGTTTCTACATAAGTTATCATGGTGTGGGTCCATCTTCCTTTGGTGGAAGAAGTAGCCGTGGTGGCAGGTATTGGAATGACTTCAGGCCAGCATGTTGCTCGATCGACGGATGTGAGTACGTAGCTGAAATCATTACATGTTAGAAAAGGGCCGACGATGTAAAAATAAACGTGTACCAACTATCACCTGCTGCGAACATTCCCAAGGGCTGGTTGGTATGTCTGTGCCTGTTCCTTCGCTGACAGTCGTGGCAACTCCGTGCCCACTTTCCAATTTCCACTTTCATTGATGGCCAGAAGAAACGTAAGGTGATGGTTTTACGCGAAGCCTTTACCCCTGGCTGGCTGAGGTTGTGAACTGTTTCGAAAGCGGTTCGCCTGAATACCTCAGATCCGGAATCATCCGGAAGTTGTTTTGCAGATCACCTCTGTTTTCGGAACAAAGTTGGTGCATTTTATGCGACTTACCGATCTCAGATTTTCCAGCTCTGGGTCTATCATTTGTGCCTTGGCTATGGTATCGTAGTTCATACTTATCGGGTTGTCAGTAGCTGCAATACGGGAGAGTGCGTCTTCTGCAGCGTTCTCAGACCCACTGACATGGCGAATATCGGTGCAAAATTAAGAGATGAATTCCAAATACCGTTGTCGTTGTGGTATCTCTGATGTTGATGGCGGATTGCAAATGGTGAATGTCAGTCGGTGAAAATATCACAAGACCGTTCCTCGGTGAAGCGTCAAAAGTACTCGATTGCCAGCTTAATTACCAACAACTCACGATTAAAAGTGCTGGATTTCTGTTGCCTCGCAGATAAAGTCTTGGAAAAGAATCCGAGAGGTGCAGCCTTCCCCCGACCACCTGGACAAGTACCGTCCCGAAGGCCGTGATTGAAGCGTGGGTCATGAGGCGCAACTCGGCGCCTGGAAGAGGTTGTGTCAACGTGGCGGCGTTCGTGAGTGCTTAGCGACAGTGGACAAAACTGCTTCAGACGATAAGTGTCCAGTTTAGTGGTGTATTGTCCTTTTTCTTTGCGCCATGAAGCATTTTGAAGAGAGATGCATGGTCTGATGCAGCGTGTGGCATTCTAAGCTTGAAGAAGTTGAGTGCACCGAGAAAACGACGAACTCCATTGACAGTTTTTGGTTTAGGAAATTCTGCCATTAATTTGATGGAGTCCTGTGGTGATCGAATGCCGGTCGCCTCCACTTGATACTCTAAGAACGTTATTACTTGCTTTCCGAATTCACACTTGTCTCTGTTTAGGACGCTGCCGTTTCGGTTGAGACGCTTTAAAATATCCTCTATATGCTTCAGGTGTTCCTCTTGTGAGTTTGGCGTTATGGGCATGTCATCCACGAGTATATATGTCTAGATAAAATCCAGGTCGGCGAATATAGAGTCGAAGATACGCTGCTGGGTTTGGGCGGCGTTCCGAACCCTGAAAGTCATCCGCTCAAACTCATATAACCCAAAAGTGGTTATAATTGGGGTTTTCGGAACATCCGCTGGTGCCATGGCGATTTGGTGATACGCACGGTTCAGATCAAGACGAGTAAAGATTGACTTAACCGGTAGGATCAGTTGGAAATCCGTGAGACGTGGTAGAGGATACCTATCGGGGAGTGTTACGGCGTTGAGGCGTCTGTACTCACCGCAAAGGCGAATTGTGCCGTCCTTCTTTATGACGATGTGTAGGGGACTACCCCACGGACTTCTTAAAGCTCGACAACTGCCCTCATTCACCATGTATTGGAACTGTACTTTAGTCTCCATGTAGTACTTTGGAGGAATTGGTCTTGTGCGACAGTACACCGATGTGGCAGATGTTTTCAAGCGATGCAATACTGAACGTTGTGGTGTTCGGAGTATACTGAGTGGAAGGGCGATGGCGGGGTGCCGCTGAAGCAAGCTGTATACATCATTGTGGTTGATGGCTTTTAGTTTAGTTTAGTGGTGCAACCAACCCATTTATTGACTTAATTCAAGCAATATAACTACTTATAAGCTAAAGAATATATAACTTTACAAACTAAAGAACGCAAGAACAAACTTAACTAAGCTGGACCAAGGGTAAACCGGACAGGTAAACATTTAACGAGCCCTCTTTTGATGACATAAGAAGACGTGAGGTACTGCAGTTGAAATCTGGGTTCACGAGTGGGCGGCCACGAATATCGACAGGTAGTCGGAAGAAAAACAAAAACTCTGCTCCCAAGATTGAGTGTGGGATTGATGGACGGGTGAATGTCCAACGAAGCGTGCGTCCCATACGAATACCAAAGTCCAACGCAAGCGTCATCGTACCAAAAGTGCTGTTTTTAGTGCTTGGTTACAACCTCGCTATACTTTTGACGGATATGATTGATATGGCAGCTCCGGTATCTACTAGAAGAATACCCTCCAGCTGAACGAACCAGAGAAATAGTCTCTCGCGACAAAACTGGGGCATTCGTGCAGCCACAGAAAGTCCCGAGACGGGCTTGGAATTATAGGACAGATGGGCGTTTGTCTTTTGTTGGGAACGACCTCTACTTCGTCCGGCATACTCTCGCCTTAGAGCGGTGTGACGATGATGAAATTGGGAACTCCGTAGTGGTGAATTTTGCTGAAATGCTGGTACCGGCAGAAGCATACCAGAATTCACGCGATTATTTTCCACAGCAAGATGGCTGAGGATGACGTAGATTTTGATGGATATTTATGATGCACGTCGAACAATGGTTGTGATAAAACGGTTAAAATTGGTATTGTATTGTTCCTCTTGTACACCGATTTGATTTCACGAAAACTAAATCATATTATTGAAACTTAAACTAAACAATTCGCAGTAAAGAAATTCTGAACTTAATTCAATTGCACAGATAATTTTAAGATGACAAATGAAGCTTAACGCTATCCAAATTAGTTTGCTATACCAGAGTCCGCTGATGCTGCTGAGAGCCGGCTGATACCACTGACGCTCTCGACCACAACCCAGGCAAGAAAGGAAATAAAGACCGAACGGAGGTAAAGAAATCCGGATGGCAGATCAACGGCTGCCTCCAAGTGGGGTACGTTCACTGGCGTGCAATGTTGTGGCGCTTTCTGTTCGTCATTGTTGGTCGCTCTTTATGAGAGCATGCAGGGCCATTTGTGCGGTGCCGCCGTTCTTTTCATTCGTTGCATTTCAATGCCACGTCCCCGCCATGAGTATGTTTATGAGAGCATAATGAGCCATTTGCCGCCGTTTCCAGTCCTTTGAATGCCACATCCCAGCCATTGTTATGTGTGTGAGAACCATTTGTCCAATTGCCGTCGTATTTTCATTCCATGCATTTGAATGCTACATCCCAGCCACAATTTATGACTGGGCAACAAAAGCAGATTTCAGCATCATGCCGCCATCACCACCAGACTCAACCCAACAGGATATCTACATTTGTCCGCAACCAGCAAATTCCAATTGACAACAGCAAACATTTTCAACAGCAGAAGGTGATAATTGAATTGCCGCCAACCCAAAAGGGACCACCATAAACATAATATTTCTGTTTTCTTTGTACAGGAACGTGCGTTCCTTCTGTCTTTTGTTTCTGTGCACAACAATAATTTGTGTGTATCTTTAAAATGCCGATTGTCCTTCGGCTTGGTCTTATTAATGCTATGTTGTAAACAGGAATCCTGTAGTTGAGTTTATGTATGTATGTAAACAGGAATCCTGTAATCCTGTATTCAAGATTGTAGATGTAAGAATATTAGTGTAAATATTTTGTATAAATAGAATTTTAAGAGAAAAATAAAATCAGAATGCAACCGACCACCCCGGCGTATTCTCGCTTAATATTTTGCTTCTTTTTCAGCTATTTTGATTCTACTTTGAAATATTCAGTGGCGTTGCGCCCGAATTTTCAAAGATAGACTTTTTTAGATGTTTAGTGGCGTTGCGCCCGAACATCACCCCAAAATATCACACTAAGGGTGTTGCACCCTAGTGTACAGTAGGGTTGTAGAATATAGGTCCAACAAAACTTCAGATCACAAGAGGCCTGAATCAAACATTGGACTTAGGTTTTCCAGCAACAAAAACATCAGGTCAAAAGAGGCCTGATACAAACATTCGCTACAACCTACTTAGACGTGGACTATGTCCCTGAAATTTTGGATAAACCTGTTGCAAATTTTTACTTACACACAAATAAATATAACTAATTATGATAAGAGTACTCATTGTGTTGCCCCGGTTTGACTCGGTGGGGGTGTCGTGGTTTCTTCTTTTTGTTATGGTCGAGGATGGCCAATCACTCGGTTCGTGTGGCGTTGGTGTCTTCGCTGCTGACTATCCGTTTATTATTTATGGATTCTGGATGTGTTGTAGTTGCTGGTGTTATTGTTTCTGCTGATTGAAAATGATTATGTGCTTTCCTGCGAATTAATTCACTTGCACTGTCTTTATTCTTAATTTGATAGAAGTTAATTAAAGAGGGAACACTGAATGGTAGAATTATGTCTTATGGAACACCACAATATCGACTGTTTATCTTCTTCGTGAAATAACAACGAAGGCACGTAGCCGACATCTGTCTGTTTTACAGATATTATCACGGGTGCTCTTCGGAGATTCTTGGCATTGCTCCACGCAATTCGGTTTATATGCGCTCCACAAGACAATCCGACGGCTCGCACCCGTTTGTGGTTCATCTCCTGACGGCGCGAACATCCCTGTATCAGAACTCGTTCCGTTACAGAGCGGGGAAGCTGTGGAACTGCCTTCCCACGCGAGTGTTCCCGGAGCGTTACAACCTGCAACTATTCAAAAAGAGCTGCATCAGTCACTCGGCGCTATAGGTTCGCCTCTCCCGAGAGAAGTCTAATAAAAAAAAAATTAAAAAAATAAAAACACATTAAAATTTCATAAAGTTATATTTAGTCATTAATTTATATTTTGAGTCAATTTACACCAATTTTGAATATTTAATGAATGAATTCCACGAGATACAAGCGTTTTGCATCGAATTTTAGAACAAATCAATCAGCCTCGACGAATTTTTGAATATAAAGAGCTGCTCCGATTACGATTAAAATACGAGTCCATTTTCAAATAACACAACGCGAGAAAATCGCTCATTCGCGTGCTTTTATACTGGGAGATAGATTTAACCCCACCTTACCATTTACTGATTCATTGGAATTTGATTTCGGCTCTCGCTGGCGTGAACCCCCTTCCAGTAAATCCTCAGGTGTACAAGTATATAATGGTCAGGTAACGGCAAATTTACAGGAAAGGGTCATTGCACTTAAAAATATGTGTGCAAAATATTCATTCTCATCGTCAGGAGAATTTGGTGATCCTTTAGGGTAAGAATGACGACATTTGCGAGATAGGGTAGAAAAAGTTTGTATGGATAATACCTTTTTCCATTAGATTTATCACTATTCCTTTTGAATAGATTGTACAAATTATGTACGATGGAAAGTTTTGACCATGAGCCGCTTTTGGGATAGTATTATGTTAAGAACAAATATTTTGAATTGTAATGTGAAATGTGTTATAGAATGTGTGTAATTACAGGATAAGGACGCGAATTTGCGTAATTAATTAAATGGAAAGAGAGGGTGGAATTTATAATTGTTAATTATGTAACAAACCCAACAAACCCATGTTTTGAAGGGGAATTCTTTGAAATGGTATCACATATCTCTGAAGAACCTCTTCGTCTTTCTTTCATTTGTGTCTCTATTTATTTAGTTTTGTTGTTAATTTTTTTTTTGCTTTAATGTTGTGCGTGGTTTTAATAATAATAAAAAGGGATGAATAACTTGATGTAAGAAACTAATGAGATCGGGAACAAGTAAATTTAAAAAAAAAATTATAATGATATACAAATATTTTATAATAGCAATTGAGTTCATTACAATCTATTAAAGATAACTTAAAACTTAAAAAACAATTGCTTCCTCAAAGGCAGCAACAAAAATAATAATATGCTTGTGAAAGTCCCAATCAGATGTTATTAAAAAAATTGTAAAATTACTTCTTTTTTTTAAGTAAAACAAATTTTAATGTACGTAAAATAAATATGGTTTAAAACAAAACAACACAAAATCAAACAATAGCTAGGAACCTGATAAAAACCTGCATATGAAAACAAAAATAAAACCTCACCAGTAAAGAAGAAAAGACATCTTAAAATATTATATTACAGATTACCATTTTATCATAAACATGGTTCTGAAAGCAAATTAACGAAAACACATATTCCAAATATAAACTTTTACTACCTCGCACACAGAGAAAGGGCAAAACAACAGCAAATTAAAACATCACTTAAGAACCAATTAAAAAGCTGTTGAATTAGAGAAATGGACGAGTTGACATATTTTCTAGAAGTGTATATGCGCCATATAGAAGCGATAACAGTTTACCGTTAATATGTTGTTGGTATTAGAAGGGACAGCCAACTAACTGATCATAGAATGTAGCATAGCTATAGACCAGATCTTAGGAACACTGTTAGTTGCCATAAGTCTTTCGTCAAAGAGTAGCGCATAGTGTAATAGGAATACTCAATACCATGTTCCGAACAGTGTTTCGTTACTGCAATGTGTTTTTATTATTTATTAATTTAATTACCCACGACTCAATAGTCAGCGCGAGAACAATTGGTAATCAACTGGATTCTGGATTTAACAAAGGTAAACTATTCAGATCTCAGCAAAACTGATAGTTACAATCACCTGCCTTAGGTTATTCTAAAGCCTCTGCACTACTAAAACCGAAATGTGATCCATGCCCCAAGGGAATACAATGCGTTCCACAAATTCAATGTCCTGCCCATATCAGAATGGATAAGCAGGACAAACCACAGATCTGTGACTTACCATCGGGAAATTATGGCCTCTGCTGCACAACGGGACAGAACCACACCGGTAGTTTTGAACTTTTAATCTCATCTAAAAAAAACAACAAACGTTTATCAAAAATTCTTCTAACAGCAAATCCAGGTCCAAAGAGCCGTATTTTCGGTTTTCACCTGCCAGATGTTGCCTTTGAGGAAGCCCGGTCAAGGTTAGCATTCATACTGAAGAATGTCGCAGGAACACCAGTTCAGCAGGGTATGCCGGATTTCTTCCATAACATTATGTTTCACTCCAATGGAATTGATGATATGGAGAGTTTTGAGGCATCTTCTTCGGCTCTGGAAGAAGTTATGGCCTCTCAGATATTTCGAGAAATGTAAGTACATTATTTCGTTTACTGTTTTGCCCTAACGAATAGGCTTTAAATTGTAACAAGCGTCTCAACTGTGACTAATATGTAATTCAAATTACTTGTTAACAATATAAATAATAATTCCAATAATAATTCAAATTACTTGTTGGCAATAATATCAAAAACGATATAATAACATTGTTATACAAAAATTGCGATAAATAATAATAAGAATAAATAAAAATTAAGATGGATGTTAACAAGGATAAATAATAATGAAGGTGAATAATAATGATAAATAATAATAATGAAAAATAATAATCATAGTAAATAATAATAAAAACAAATAATAATATAATATAAATAAATAATAATAATAAAAATTAAAATAATGATATACAAAAACTGTTAAGTAAATAACTACGATTAAATCTGGCTCGAGTAAGTCTTGCGGGTCGCCAAGGGTCCAATGCAGTCCCAGAAGAAGATACTTTTTCTTGATATGTTAGAAAGAACTGATGTACGCTTGATGTTTATTACTATTGTTTTTATTGCTTCCGATGTATGTTTTTGTAATTTGGCTACAAAGTGAAAATGAACTTAAAACACAATGCTCTGCATGGAGTCCTCTGTCGGGAGTCTTCTCCCAGGCGTCCTCTATCACCCCTTGCTTGTATGGTTGACAACAGTTGTCTGGTCGCAGCTGACAAACGTGATGCTAATAGAATTGTAATGCAATACTATTGTCAGGCCGGGGTTCGATTCCCCGTCGGGGAGCCTCTGGCGTAAGACTAATGACCTTGCCCGAAAAAAAAAAACAAATCATTATGGAAAATTTAACAATTGCTAAATAAGGCCAAGACCGGCTCCCGGTTGTAGTGCCGATGACGATGATGATGACTATTGTTATAATTGTTGATTCTAAATTCGGATAACTGTGAATCCGCAACAAAAATAGTGATAAATAATAATGAAGATGAATAATAGTGATATATAATAACAAAGTTAAACAATAGTAACAAATAATAACAATGATAAATAACAATAAAAATAAATAATAATATCGGGTTTTCCAATAGGGACTTGACAACTTTTTTTAAAATAAAACGCAAACCATTTGATATATTTCAAAAACTTTTTATTAATGGAACTCGACTTCGTTCATATGGCCACCGCGGGCACGTTAGCAGCGGTCGATTCGTTGGACCCAATTTTAGATGACTCGGCCACACATTACGGCGAAACGGCCGCTATTTCCCGTTCAATGTTAGCTCTCAGCTCTTCCAACGTCGTCGGCTTGTTGGCATAGACCAATGACTTGACGTAGCCCCAAAGAAAATAGTCTAGAGGCGTTAAATCGCACGAACGAAGCGGCCAACCGACTGGCCCATTTCTTGAGATAACACGCTCATCAAACTTACTCTTCAATAAATCGATTGTATGGTGTGTTGTGTGGCTTGTGGCATCGTCCTGTTGAAACCACATCTCGCCCAAGTCCATATCTTCCAATTAGGGCCAAAAATAATCGGTAATCATGGCGCGATAACGATGGCCATTAACAGTAACGTGACGATCGCTATCGTCGACGAAAAAATATGGCCCAATGACGCCGCCGGCATGCAAACCGCACCAAACAGTTATTTTTTGTGGATGAAGTGGTGATTTATGAAACACATGTGGATTTTCACCCGACCAATAACGCATGTTTTGCTTATTGACGAACCCATTGAGCCAAAAATGAGCTTCGTCACTGAAGATGATTTTGCGATGTAATTCATCATTTTGGCGCATCTTTTCGGAGAATATACGTCGCTTCAAATGGTCCATCGGCTTCAATTCTTGAGTCAGCTTGATCTTGTATGGGTGTAAACCAAGATCCTTACGCAAAATTCGCCATAAAGTGGTCTGGACGATGCCCAATTCTTGAGAACACCGTGGAATTGACTGATTTGGATCATTTGCTACGAACGCCTGAACGGCTGCGATATTTTCGACACTTCGACCAACCCGTTGTGTAACAACATCACACAACGAATGTGTAGAGTCAAATTTTTGCACTAAACTTGTTATTGCCTGTCTACTAGGGCTAGAATTGCCACCGAAAATTGGAGTTAACGCTCTTAAAGTTGCGGTCACCGACTCCAAATTTCGGCAGTAAATTTTAGTAATTTGCAGACGTTGTTCGTTCGTGTACTTAACTATGATGAAAATGTTGAGTTTACTGAATAAATTGACAGTGATAGTTCGATGATTAGTGAAAGGGTGCGTTCACAAATTAAGTTAAAAAGTTGTCAAGTCCCTATTGGAAAACCCGATATAAATAAAAATAATAATGACAATATAATGAGATTTATAAATAATAAAAATGATATATAATGATAAATAATAATGAAGATAAATAATAGTGATATATAACAACGAAAGTACATAATAATAACAAATAATAATATTGATAAATAACAATAAAAATAAATAATAATAATGACAAATAATAGAATTTTAAATAATAAAAATGATATATAGAAATAATAATAAATAATAACAATGAGAAATAATAAGAATTATAATTAATAAAAATGATATATAGAAATAATGATAAATAATAATGAAGATAAATAATAGTGATATATAACAACGAAAGTACATAACAATAACAAATAATAATATTGATAACTAACAATAAAAATAAATAATAATAATGACAAATAATAGAATTTTAAATAATAAAAATGATATATAGAAATAATAATAAATAATAACAATGAGAAATAATAAGAATTATAATTAATAAAAATGATATATAGAAATAATGATAAATAATAATGAAGATAAATAATAGTGATATATAAACAACGAAAGTACATAATAATAACAAATAATAATATTGATAAATAACAATAAAAATAAATAATAACAATGACAAATAATAGAATTTTAAATAATAAAAATGACATATAGAAATAATAATAAATAATAACAATGAGAAATAATAAGAATTATAATTAATAAAAATGATATATAGAAATAATGATAAATAATAATGAAGATAAATAATAGTGATATATAACAACGAAAATACATAATAATAACAAATAATAATATTGATAAATAACAATAAAAATAAAGAATAATAATGACAAATAATAGAATTTTAAATAATAAAAATGATATATAGAAATAATAATAAATAATAACAATGAGAAATAATAAGAATTATAATTAATAAAAATGATATATAGAAATAATGATAAATAATAATGAAGATAAATAATAGTGATATATAAACAACGAAAGTACATAATAATAACAAATAATAATATTGATAAATAACAATAAAAATAAATAATAATAATGACAAATAATAGAATTTTAAATAATAAAAATGATATATAGAAATAATAATAAATAATAACAATGAGAAATAATAATGAAGATAAATAATAGTGATATATAAACAACGAAAGTACATAATAATAACAAATAATAATATTGATAAATAACAATAAAAATAAAGAATAATAATGACAAATAATAGAATTTTAAATAATAAAAATGATATATAGAAATAATAATAAATAATAACAATGAGAAATAATAAGAATTATAATTAATAAAAATGATATATAGAAATAATGATAAATAATAATGAAGATAAATAATAGTGATATATAAACAACGAAAGTACATAATAATAACATGTTTTCAGAATCGTCCCTACCTTTGACGGGAAACCCTGCGACTTAGGTAAATTTATTTCCGGGGGAGACGTTTTATTTAGATCCATAAAGAAGGCAGACCCGGATATATACGAGACATTTTTAGAGCTAATCAAAAATAGACTAGAGTGTCATGCTTACGATCTGATTAGGTATAGCAAAATCGCTAAGTGGGAGGATTTAAAAGAAAAATTAGAATCGGAATATAAAGAGGAGCAATCTCGGTCGACGGCACACAATGAGTTGATTTCTCTGAAACAACGCTACAGAGAAACCGTCCGGGAATATGGCGATAGAGTTGCGAATGCTCTAAGGACTCTAAACTCTGCCACGTGTGAAATAACAGCAGACGCGGTGGTTAGGGAATACTTAATAGAAGAAAACATAAAATTGGCCGTACAAACATTTGAGGATGGACTAAACAACGAACAGCTAAAGATACTAGCTAAAGTCCATGGGGGAAACAATTTAAAACAGTCGATTGCACATGTAGTGTCACATGCGGCTCGAATGGACAACTCTCCCAGGTCATATCAATATAACGAAAAACCTGCATTCAATCGTATAGTCTGCCAAACCTGTGGTAAGTCAGGGCATACACAGGACACATGTTATCGAAACATGCAGTCCACTTTTCCGAATAGACAACCCATAAAAAGGAAATATAACATTGTATGCAATTTCTGTGGACGGAATAATCACACAGAGAACGAGTGTAGATACAAGATATCTAGGAATGGAGCGTCTTCAACAAATTACCAACAAGGTACAACAACGCGTAACCCATTCCGAAATAATCCTACAAACTCTGAAAATCGTTTTGGTGAAAATTCTAGGACCACCAATAGACAAAACGATAGACAAAATGTTCACTTTTCTCGGGTGCAAGAGTCGGAAAACGAGGCCTGACGCCAACCAAAATTTATGGAAGACAGACCAAATTTTTCTATTTACAGCATTAGATCTTTGGAAATAGATAACGACCATTTTAATGAAGCTCCTAGCCAAATTTACCCTGAGCCCACATACTCCTATAAACCTAGACATATAAACAAAGATAACCCTGTCCCTAATATAAAGACTCCGATTCATACTCCCATTCTGGAAAATAATTCAGCAACACAGACTGAAAATTCGAAATTTTCAGCAGTATTAAAGACTGAAATCCCTAATATCTCGGCTATCCCTATTGACAACGCAGACACTTCAGCAACCAAGACTGAAAACTCAGCAGTATTAAAGACTGAAAATTCGGATCCTGCAGAAAATATACAAACAGAAATCCCTAATATTTCGGCTATCCCAATAGACAACCCCGACACTTCAGCAACAAAGACTGAAAATTCAGCAGTGTTAAAGACTGAAGACCCAAAAATTGCAATAAAAATCGAAACCCAAGTCAGTTCAGCAGCTAATACTGATGAACAAATCTTTTCTGCAACAAAGACTGAAGTATTGAATGTTTCTGCAGCAGATATAACTGAAGAAATAGTTCAAACAGCAAATAGGACTGGGAACCAAGATGTTCTAACAGCTAATAAGTCTGAAGAACTATACGAATCAGTAAATGAGACTGAGAAACTAAACGATCCATCAGCAGTGAGTAAGACTGAAAAGGTAGACGTTCCGACAGCGGTTAAAGCTATGGACAATGACAACACTAAGCCGAAAACAATAAATATTTTAAACAACGAAAACAAACACAAACACTTACTCAAACACGATATAATAAATAATGAAAATAATAATTTATCTAAAATAGGTACGGAAAAGGAAAACCATATAAGTACATTACAAATTTTCTTTTACAACAATAAACATTTATTCAAACACAAAATACAAAAAAATAAAAAGTTACACAGTCATTTAGGACATTTGAAATCATTTCTTAAGAAGATTTTTGGTATTATGCATTTCTATACAATCATCATAATAATAGTCCCAGAAAGGTTTTGGAAAATTTTCCATAAATTTAAGGAAAAGATAAACACATAACAAATGGCCTTTGTTTTTTTATTCAATATATATGAACTAATCAAACAATTGTAGGAAATGACGAAAACGGAAAAAAAAAAAAAAAAAAAAAGTTAAAGAGGGGGAATCACGAAAGAAAATTTTACAGGTAATATATATTGGAAATTTTGGAATTAATATATATTCGAACGGAAAAGGAGAGAAAGGAAATTTTAGAGGTAATATATATATTGGAAATTTTGGAATTTATATACATATTCGAACGGAAATGAGAATTTTGAAACAATAATATTAATACTATATAATTAATATAATAACTTTTGGATAAGAAAAGAAAAGGTTCCAAGGAGAAATATTTAAATTTACTTAGTTAATATGTAATGTAAATAGACTATTTGGACTATTTTTCTAGTGTTAAGAACTTTTTGATTATTGGAAAAATTTAGTTAATATATAATGTAAATAGATTATTTTTCTAGTATTACGAACTTTTTGATTATTGTAACCTTTGATGAAAGATTAATTTTGAAAACCACTGTAATGTAATTGAACGAAAATCCAAGTCTTTAATTAATCTTAAGCTAACATATAGTTACTAGAAAATTATTCTCTTCAAGGATAATTTTCTTTCTCTTTCTTCCCTTATTAAATTTAACACTGAATCTCCTAACACATCATTAAAAACTTCACTTAACATATATTACATTCTCACTTAATACATACCATTCATAAACATTCACAATATTACCAGTTACAGCACACTTAATAACCTGCACCTTTTTATTTATTCAAAAACATAGTAACTTGGATTTTCGTCCAAATTTGATTGAATGTGAAAAGTCACAGAGAGAAAATTAAGGAGAAAAAAATCAGTTTGAGTTAAATAGATGAAAAGAAAAATGTATCAAAATAAATAAAAATTAATTTAAACTAAAACAAGAATTAAAAGAAATAAAAACAAATAAACAATATCAATTAAAAAGTAAATAAGACAAAAAAATTGTAGTCCGCGTAGTAAAAAGATAATAATTAAAATACATTGAAGAAATAAAGAAAGTAAAATATAAAACATCAAATCAATCTCTGTTAAATTCCTTGCGGTAAGATCGTTTCGAAAAATAAATGGTTAAATCGAGATACATAGGTGGATGTCGTGACGAGCAAAAAAAGAAGACAGACAGAAAACGTCTTACCATCCTCTAGAAAAGAAAAGGTCCACGCTCTTCCCTCATCAGAGGAAGCACGGCGCCGGACATCAACAGGTGGCTGGGGAAAGTTTGAAATTGCTCGGCGTCACGCTCTGTGGAAATGTATCATAGCATAAACACGTGTCGAGTATCGCTAGGTCAGCCTCAGGAAAACTGAGTTATCTTTTTAGAGCCAAGAAATATTTTACCCGGCCCAACTTCTTCTCCTATATAAATCCCAAATTAGACCCGCGCTCGAATATGGCTCTCATATTTGGAGCTCTACTCCTAATCATACCCTCGACCTACTTGAGAGCATACAGAGACGAGCGATCCGCCTGATCGGGGACTCGGCACTGACGTCAGGACTTCAGTCGCTATCACATCGAAGGCGCGTAGCCGACCTCTGTCTGTTTTACAGATATTATCACGGGTGCTGTTCTTCGGAGATTCGTGGTATTGTTCCACGCAATTCGGTTTATATGCGCTCCACAAGACAATCCGACGGATCGCCCCCGTTTGCGGTTCATCTCCTGACGGCGCGAACATCCCTGCATCAGAACTCGTTCCGTTACAGAGCGGGGAAGCTGTGGAACTCCCTTCCCACGCGACTGTTCCCGGAGCGTTACAACCTGCAACTGTTCAAAAAGAACTGCAACAGTTATTTGATGGCATCTCTGGGCCCCCACTCGGCGCTATAAGTTCGCCTCTCCCGAGAGAAGTCTAATAAAAAAAAAATAAAAAAAAGAAGTTAGGAAAGAACTCTTACAGGGAATTTGTATGCGAAGAGATGCATGAAAGGTAAGGATTCTTTACAGGGACTTTTAGATTATAAATTTGATCTATTTGATGCGTGAAGCACATTAGCGAAAACCTAGGCAGTTTGGGAATTAGTTATGGGGTTTTTCAGAAAAGTGGCCCGTGGGGCTTGGCGGAACGGTCGATTTAGTTTTTAATATCACTCACTTGGTGATGTTGACTGTCAAAAAATCCGTTGATGATAAACATAGCTGATATCGGTAGAAGTGAGGTTGGATTCACTGCATGATAATAGTAGAGCGATTAAGAGGAGGTAACGTAGAATTGAAAATGAATGTATCGATATATAGGAAGTAAAAACTATGAAGGGACAAATAAGTTCTCATAACAACCACGAACCGATGAGCCCCTTTTTAAATTCGAATAGTTACTTATTTATATTATATTTTTTACAAAATCGAATTAATCTCTATTTATATAATAAAATATTCTTTTGAATCACTCTTAGGGAGCAAATACCAATTGAAGAATTTATGATGTCCAATATTGACGTTGGTTTTGACTCCTCTCCCCTGGGACACCACTGTAAGGCACCGCTGCCGTGTAGCAATCCTTCATCGGCTTACCGAACATTTGATGGAACATGCAACAATGCAATTGCACAACGGTCCATGTGGGGAGCTGCAGGCCAACCAATGGAACGACTGCTAGTACCAAATTATGAAGACGGTGTTTGGAATGCCAGAATACACAGTGTTGATGGCTCTCTTCTGACAAGTGCACGAGAAATATCGAGAATACTATTGGTAGACGTCGACAGACCACATCCCAAACATAACCTCTTAGTAATGCAGTTTGGTCAATTTATCGCGCACGATATCACTCAATCTTCATCATATCGGCTACGTAAGTACATGAGGTCTCCCGTCCAAAAACAACTAAACATGTTTAACGAATTTGCAGGAGATGGAAGTCCTATCGAGTGTTGCACTCCTGATGGTTCGGGGGTTTTACCGACAAACAAAACTCACTTCGCCTGCATGCCAATACCAATTGAACCTCATGATGAGTTTTATTCACGCTTCAACCAAGGCTGCATGAATTTTGTTCGTCTGTCACTTTCTCCAAATTCAAACTGCAAAGTAGGATATGGTCGTCAACGCAGCAAAGTCACCCATTTCTTAGATGGGTCTCCAATTTATGGATCTAGCATTCAAACTGCGAAAGAACTACGTTTATTTCGAGGTGGACAACTGGAAATGCTTTCGGACTTTGGTAGACCCCTGCTACCTCTAACAGAGGATAAAGAGGCATGCGGTGGGTTAGGACCAGACAAAATTTGCTTCAAATCAGGTGACGCCCTTTTTACGAAGTAGTTCTCCTTTTAACCAAACTAGCGAATTTCAGGAGACGGTCGGACAAATCAAATCATTTCTCTAGTGGCTATCCATATACTTTTTGCTAGAGAGCACAACCGGGTCGCTGACGCCTTGTCGCACCTAAATCCGCACTTTTCCGATGAGACACTCTTCCAAGAAGCTCGCCGAATTGTCATTGCCGAACTGCAGCACATTGTCTACAATGAATACCTGCCCATCGTAATCGGTGCTTCACAAATGAAACGATTTCAACTAGAACCAAAATCTAAAGGATACAGCGAAGGATATAGCGTAGACATTAATCCTGCTGTAACGAATGAATTTACAGGAGCTGCATTCCGGTTTGGCCACTCTACAATTGCCGGTAAATTCCATGTACACGCCGACAATCAACTTGATGAAGTTATTGATATCCCCGATGTTATGTTTAATCCGTCACGTATCCGTAAGCCACCATTCCTCGATGGAATAATGAACACAATGTTGGAATATCCTTTGCAAAAAGTAGATGCTTCGATCACACAAGGTGTAAGGAATATGCTTGAATTTCGTGAAAGGATATTCTAATTAAAAGACGAACTCTCTTTTTTCAGGTAAGTAAGTTCCTGTTTCGTGGAGGGAATCCTTTTGGCTTGGATTTGGGTGCTTTGAACATCCAGCGGGGACGAGATCACGCCTTAAGAAGCTACAATACCTACCTCGAACTTATTGGAGGAAGAAAAATTCAAAACTTTAATCAGTTTCCTCCAGAGGTCAGTTTGTCCTTGTTCTAATTTAATGTATATTTCGATCATAGTTCATTTTAGGTAGCACGAAAACTGTCCATGGTTTATCAATCTCCTGATGATATCGATTTGTGGATTGGCGGGCTGCTGGAAGGACACGTCAATGGAGGTCTAGTGGGACCAACATTCAGTGAAATTATTGCAGATCAATTTTCAAGACTGAAACGCGGTGATCGTTACTTCTATGAATTCAGTTCTCACGTCAATCCGGGCGCATTTACTGAGACTCAACTAAACGAGATTCGTAAGTCAACAATGGCAAGGATTATCTGTGATAATGCTGATCACATTGCACTGTTTGAAGTCTCCCCAAACGCATTCATTCGTCCTGACTTTCCAGGGTAAGTTTGGCATTTTATTGTATTCAAAAGTCTCTTTACAACACCGTCTTGATATCCGCAGTAACAAGAAAGTCCAATGTAGTAGCACTGCCATTCCTGTTGTGAATTTGGATGCCTGGAAAGCTTGATCTCATTCTTATTTATTTTTGGTATAAGTAGTCAATTTTAATGTTTTCATTATTGTATAAGTAGATTGTATTAATGTTATTGTAAAATAAATAACGGTTCATGCCAACTGCTCTCGAACAATTGTCCTTGATTTAAGTGCGAATATGTTTAAAAAAATTTACATCGTTTTTCCGACGGGGTACCGAATTGTGCATTTGGAAGCCAGAATACATGGACAAAAGATGGTTGCTCTAAGTGTACGAAAGATATTCCTCGTAAAATGCCGATTTTCGTATTAGAGCTGAGTAATTTATAAACTCCGTGACGAGCTAAATCCTTCCAAGATGATATGTCACACAATACTGCACTTAAATGCCATGAGTTTGACAGATCGATCTGTCATAAGATCCCTTCTGGAAGAAAAACCTACAAATGATACGTCTGATATTACGATACAACCTCTGACCCGCTTAAGCTTTTAAACCATAAAAGAACCAAATATTTAACGAACGGCATAATCCACCAAGCAATGAGGAAGACAAAACCCAACAAAAAACGCTGCTGCAACATATATGGTTCTTAAGTAATTTATTAACCCAGTGCTTTGTGATGTGACAATTCATAAGTAAATCTGTCTTTTTTAATTATCTACGTTATAACTTTAAAAATATAACATTGTTTCCGACAACTACCACATATCAATAATAGCATTACAAGCAGTAGTATGACTCCACAAGAAGCCCGGCTGAGAGGATTTAAAGGATTATTTTAGGAACTTGGTCCTTTTTCGCCATAAAAATGTCCACGTTGGATTGGACAATTATAAAATGAAATAATATATTATATAATGGTCTCAATAAAATGAAAATCTTACATAAAATACAAAATGTAATCAATATTATTTATAAAATACGACGTCAGACAAATAACGACCTTCTGTGGCTACGTTTCATCCAATTTTCGATAATTTTTTTTTCGGAACTGCTAGAGGAATTCTGGCCTCAGAGTCATCCACTTAGAAAGATATGATGAAGTCAACGCAGAAAGATACGCGACAATTCGGAAAGAGACAACGAGACTTTTCAAACGCAAACAACGCGAATGGGAGAAGACTAGGATCGAAAAAACCCTAGAAAATGCCAGAGCAAAGAATATCAGAGGTATGTATGCCGGCATAAATTCAATTAGAAATGACTACCGAGGGAGAGCCAAAATAATTCGAGACACAAACGACTGTCTGGTGACAGAAACAAACAATATCGTTACAAGATGGAAGCAGTACTTTGTAAACCTGCTCAATGTGAGCACCCATCAACCACAAATAAACGCAGATGTACATACGGCCGAGCCTCAGATCCCAGAGCCCTCTTTCGACGAAGTTGTAGACGCAATAAGCCGATTGAAAAACAACAAGGGTCCCGGAATCGACAGCATACCGGCAGAGCTTGTGAAACGTGGAGGAGAGGCAACCGCTCGAAAGATCCTCCAACTGATTAAAACAATATGGGATAAGGAAGTCATTCCGGAAGAATGGAAAACCTCAATAGTCGTCCCCATTTTCAAAAAAGGTGGCAGATCTGACTGCGAAAATTTCAGAGGAATATCATTGCTCCCAACCACATACAAAATACTAACAAATGCCATACTGTCGAGAATTACACCGTACGCAGAAGAAATACTGGTAGACGACCAATGCGGATTCCGTAGGAACCGGTCAACATTAGCTTCAAGGCAGATTGCGTACAGCTCATGGTTGTAGTGTCTCCGGAATCGTTCTTCCCCCGATACGGGGCCAACAATTCTCCTTAAGATCTTTGTAGCGGTTCCGCCAAACCCTACGGTCCACTTACCTCAAAAAAAAACCCCATAATTGCCATCCAATTTCCTAACTTCACTAATACAATCGCATTAGTACCTGAAAATGCTTCACGCATTATATAGATCAAGTCAATGATCTTAAAGTCCCTGTCAAAGAAAACTTACCTTTGATGCATGCTCTTCGCATATAATTTCCCGTAAGAATCTTTTCTTTACCTTATCAGGCAGAACCCCCATTATTACGACCCAATCTATATCAGTTTCCGCTAATGCAACAGCATTAGCACCTGTAAATGCTGCACGCATTAAGCTTACCGAATATATTTATTTTCAAGCTTCTGGAAAAGAATTCTTACCTGCAAGCATACCTTCGCATGTAAAACCCCCTATAAGAGTTCTTTATCTTATCCTAAATTACCTGAAAGGAAACTCATCGGTTCATATATAATACAACCGCATAATCAGGAAACCTTACCCTTGAGGTGGTTTATCCCAGCTTCATCATATGCATCATAAATCACCAGACAAACACATTGGCTGGCGACCTACACCCAAGGGACTAAAACAAATACACACATCTCTTGGCACCAATTAATCATACAGCATAAGCAAATGCGAATAGGAATTCAATACTTACCCTTACCAGTCATGCCATAAACACCATTTCCTGGTAATCTAGCCAAAACCTATTAACACAATTTCTTCATTGCGCCGTGTCTATTTATTTAGCCACGACGCACATCTCAAACAAAGATGCAACTAGCATCCGACGAGTTTCGGTTTTGTTTGTTTTACCAGACTCGCATCCCATGAATGCACCTCTTCCTTTCTTTGTTTATATTCCTTCCCATGGTTTTGATCCATAAAAGAACCAGTTTACACACATATATGTGTACTGTGGCGATCTTCCGTATGAGATCTGTTGGTTACCCCAAAGAGAGACTTTACGTCTCTCTTGGAACAGGAAATACATCCTTAATTTAAGAGAGCCAGCTTCACTGACCGAATTCCCTAGTCAGCGAATTTATATCGCCAAGTCCTTTTCCATCTGCCGACGACAACAGTCGTGCGGACTTCCGCTTCCGTTCCGCGGACGGGAGCGATAATAACTAGAGTCTTAATATAACCACTAATCAGAGCGGTCGTCGTACACCCCCTTAAGCGTGTGCATCGGATTGCACACGCCTCCAACGCGTATATATCTCGAAGTCGAGTCGTGTCGAAACTCCGCGCCACTATTTTAATCAAATTAAAGAAATAAAAAAAAAAAACAAAACGATCGCAATTTTATTAGATTACATGTGAACAAGGATTTTAAATAAATTTCCGTAGATACAGTGCCTAGTGAAAATAATAAAGAACAACTCAAAATCAAACAGCTTGCGGTGTGTTTAACTTTTCCTGTGTTGATGTCGCGGAGTTTCGCTTTGTGTTTCCCTCTCGGTGCGCCTGTTTTCCCCACAGAAACATTTTGCTGTTTGTCCTGTCGTTGTGTCCGGAGAACTGTTTTCAGCGAGGTGAATGATGGAGGAGGAAGTGAATCAAGTACCCATGCTGGTACATACTTCCTCCCCACACCTTTCTCTCGAACGCGGCTAAGAGTTCAGAGCGCCTTTTATTGAGCACCCAGGTCTCGGATTCATATATGAGTGCTGGTAAGACCATGGTCTTGTGTAGTAATAGATTGAATATTCTGGATAAATGTCGGGATTTAAAGTGCCTTGATAATCCAAAGTAGAGTTTATTGGATTTGATCAGGCATTCGCGTATTTCTTCTTCCATATTGTTATCGGCTGATACTATTGTTGGCGCAAGACTAATGACCTTGCGCGGAAAACAAATTATTATGGAAAAATTTAACAAGCCTCAGGACTTGCTAAATAAGGCCAAGACCGGGTCCCGGTTGTAGTGACGATAATGATGATGATACTATTGACCCAAGGTAGTTAAAGGATTGCACTACTTCAAATTCGTGCTCCACTACCCTGATAGTTCGACCAACGTTAGGTCTTCTCTTCGCAGAAGTTGCCTCCATGTACTTAGTTTTCCCCTTATTAATGTGCAGTCCTAGTTTTTGTGCCGCCTGCTCGATCTAGGTGAAGGAGTCCTGTAGAGCCGATTCGGTTCTATCGATGATGTCAATGTCATCTGCGTAGGCAAGTATCTGACAGGCCTTGGTGACAATAGTCCCTCCAGTTGTAACGCCAGAGTCATGGATTACTTTCTTCACTGCCAGGTTGAAGAAGAGGCAGTCCAGACCGTCCCCTTGTCGGAGTCCATTAAATATGTTTATTGGTTTGGACAGCAATCTCGCTATTTTTACGTTGGTCTTAGTCAACCTACAAAGTCGTATTAATTTGTTTGGAATGCCGAACTCTCTCATGGGATTATATAGTTTTATCCTGGCTATGCTGTCGTAGGCGGCCTTAAAGTCTATGAATAGAACATATCATCATCATCATCGGCACTACAACCGGGGGCCGGTCTTGGCCTTATTTAGCAAGTCCTGAGGGTTGTCAAATTTTCCATAATGATTTGTTTTTTCCGGGCAAGGTCATTAGTCTTGCGTCAGTGGCTCCCCGACGGGGAATCGACCCCCGGTCTCCCGCGTGAGAGGCGGATATACTAACCATTATACTATCGAGGAGCCGAATAGAACATATAATGGAATCTTAAATTCCTGACATTTTTCCATCGCCTGCCTAAGGGTGAATATCTGATGAATCGCTGATTTGCCTGGGATGAAGCCACACTGATATTGACCAATGATGGCTTTAGTATATGGGGCTTTCCGATCTTGTAGGATACTGGAGAGTATCTTATAGGCGGTATTCAGCAATGTTATACCCATATAATTGCTGCACAGCGTGATATCTCCCTTCTTGTGTATGGGGCAAATTATACCGCGATGCCAATCTTCCGGCATCTTCTCTTGCTCCCATACGTGGACCACGATCTCATGAATTGCGTGATGTAACGCTGTCCCTCCTTGCTTGATCAGCTCAGCTGGTATGCCATCAGCTCCGGGGGCTTTATTTGATTTGAGCTGTCTTATGGCTTTTCCTGTTTCCTCAATGCTTGGTGGCGGCAGCATTTGGTCTTGATCTTGCATTGGTGGAGCCTCCAATTCTTCTGTGAGCTGACCATTTAGCAATTCATTGCAGCGCACTTCCCATCGCTCCAGAATGCCTTCAGGATCGATGATCAGAATACCCTCTTTATCCTTGCAGTAAGTGCAGCATGGTGTGTACCTCGTCATACTGCGGATTATTTGGTAGAACTCCCGCGGCTGCTGCGGACCTAGCTCTCTACTTTTCTCTATTTCACAGACAAGGTTTTTTTTCAGGCACTTTTCTTTAGTCTGTGAAGTCTTTTTTCAGTTCTTCTGAGCTCTTTGTATTTCTCCTCGCGTACGCGTTGATTAATGTAACACCAATTATCAATTCATCATTATTATCGGCACTACAACCGGGAACCGGTCTTGGCCTTATTTAACAAGTGAGGCTTGTTAAATTTTCCATGATAATTTGTTTTTCCGGTCAAGGCCATTAGTCTTGCGCCGGAGGCTCCCCAGCAGGGAATCGAACCCCGGTCTCCCGCGTGACAGGTGGGGATACTAATCAGTATACTATCGAGGATACCAAATGCCAATTGGTGTTACATTAATCGATGTTGATGCCAATATATCCATTGGTGTCACAGTTGCATGGACCTCAATTAACAAAAACAAATGAAAAAGAAACAACTGAGGACAAAAAGAAAAAAAAACATTTTTTTTTCATAAACAAATTGTTAACAACAATACTTTATATTACTATTTTTATAAAGTTCCTGTGAAGGCCAATCAATTAATGAATATCTCTGTAAAATTTGAAGTCAATCGGTTAAAACTTCGTGAGTTACGCTGCGCGGCGCGGAAAACAAACATGTTTCGAGAAAAACGCCATTGAAGTTTTCGTTTTTGAAACGTTTTCAGTGAAACCGCCAATGAAACGCTCCAGTAGATCGTCTCGTGATAAACCTTCGTATATCGGAAAATATTCTTTTGTATTTCTGGGGCTGGATGTTCCCTGGGTATTTCTGGGGCTGGGTGTTGCCCAACTTTTCAAAAAAGAAACTAGCAAACTTACCAGTAGAGGCCGTAAAGAGCGCTTGTTTGCTTACCTGCTATCGGTACTTTTGCGCATCAGTTTGGTGACTTTCTAGGGTCATTAAGGACTTTCTGTTTGGTCCCAAACTTTGAGAATACATTCTCCAGATGCAAAATTAATGTTTAAAGCAAAATAAATTTTTGTTACAGGGACTTTGTGGGGGGGGGGGGGTGGTGTTGTGCGCCAACGTATGGCACTATTTCACTACCGCCCTACTTACGTGTTCGTCGCAACCGTCGTTGGAAATTCGTGGTGCCAAGGGGAATGAAAATACTTGTCTTATTTGTTGACGTTCCTTTAAATGTGTTCTTTATTCTGCTCCCGCACCGTTCGGCTTAACTTGATACAATTAATTCACGCACTTAATCGTAAAGATCGCAACCTTGTCACTTGAACCTACTTAATTACCACCACTCGGCTATGTCATAAGATCTTATTCTCTCCACACTCTCGATACTGGAAGTACTTAATGGATAATTCAAATGATTAGTTATTTTGCTTCAGTGCGTGACACTTTTCACTTTCTCAATTTCTTTTTATCACTCAAAAACCAACGGTGAGAACTGACCCTCTGATCGCATATCTACGCAGCTTGAGGATTCAGAAAGAACGCGGACTCCCGATCGACTCGGGTGAAGGTAACACGCGACTGTGCGCACTCTGTGATACTGGGATTGCGACTCTTTGTCGCGGACGCCACGGTGGATAAATTGCGACTGACTCATGGAATTGAAAATCCATTGCGTTGTGGTAGTGGCATCGTAAACTCATTGTCACTTCCTAGGAATCTAGTGCTATGCCTATGCATATGAGTTTAGTTCCAGCGAATCCTTGCCGCATAAGCTAAGTTGGATTCATTGGTTGTGTATACCAGGAAATTGAAATTGCTTGGGTGCAAGAAAGGGGTATCGTTTAGATAGAAATGTTAACCGAGATAATTTCGGGGGAAATGTGCGCGGTTTAGTCGGTTGGTAATGTTCCGTTGAGGATTTGGATATACGCTTGTTAAGGCATATGAACTTCGGAGAAATGTGTGCGGCTTGGTATACTTGCTAATGTTCCGTTGAGGATTTGAATATACGCTTTGTTAAGGCATATGAACTTCGGAGAAATGTGTGCGGCTTGGTATACTTGCTAATGTTCCGTTGAGGATTTGATTTTTGCATGTTTGCAGGTTAGGGTTGTGGGTTGGTTCTCCGTGTGATGTAGAGAACCCCCACAACTCCCCCCCTAAATATTAACCCATCTACTCTCTCAACATCACGACCTGTCCCTACTCGAGCGTTTTCGCTCATTTCGACCTCAAAACTGGCGCAAAGTATCCCAATTTCCTCAGCGCGCATACTCTCCACCCTACAAAATCCCCAAAAGCCCTCCGAACACAACACTAGATTGAACCTTACATCCGCTCCTGCATCCAAATCTCGTACCTACCGAACACCGGCTTACCCCCACCCCGTAATTAATCCCCTCTTATCTCTCGCTACTAAAATTACACAAAATCCCATAAACTCAACTGAATATCGTTACGCCCTATGTAAATTCAGAAACAAACTTACGAAAACGCCCACATCTACCTTGCATTATTTCACGACAAACCCGATTCAATCAGTTTTAAAGGCAAAACGAAAACGAGCGTTGCTGGTTTCCATCCAGCATGAAGGTCTACCCACCGACGTGCGCCCACTACCCGAAACCTTTTATGAAGTTCCACGAGAACTTCAATTTGCTGCCCCAAAAGGTTTCAAAAGCTCTTTCGGGTCTCAGTCAATACATTCACAAGAAAATGGCTCCGCATCACCAACCTAGTAAAGTTAACACTGACAAGTTTTTTCGCTTTTAATTTTTTTCGCCCACTCCATCCTCTTCTAAGTCCCTCCGTGTACCCCCTCTAACCTTCAAAATATTAGAGGACTTCGTTCTAAAAACCAATTAATCCTGCAAAAAAACTCATTCTCTTCCTTTCGACGTATACGCTCTTACCGAAGCCAACTTTATCCTCTTTATTTAAAGTCAAGAACTGTTTCCTTCCTCTTTTAACATCTTTTGTAATAACGATATTCATCGATCTTGTTCTGACTCCCACTGCTCCTAGCTATCCAAAATAGATTTGCCTCATCCCTTATTGCTATCTGTTGCTCTCCCCAACTCGATTGTCTCAATTAAAATAAATATTCCCTTACAATCTTTATACGCCATTTGTTTTTATAGTCTTCCTTCGCAAACCATCGAATCATACGAACTCGCAATAACTGCAATCGACCACTTAATCGAGCTGAGTACTTCCCAAGGTGATATTGTAGTCCTCGGCGACTTTAACCTCTCTCAACTACAATGGACGTTATCAGATGATCAATCCTTTTACATCTAAGGTCCCTCCAGTGCCAAGGAATATCTCTTTATAGATCGTCTCACCGACTCATGCCTCTCTCAAGTAAGCAATATCCAGTGCTGGATTACCCATTAGGCCGGACTAGGCCATGGCCTGGGGCCCCTGGCGAGCAAGGGCCCCCAAGAAAATTTGTCATGATGGTTTTGAATTTATTTTTAATTTTAATTAAATTTTTTTATATATTTTGGAATTTTGTTAACAAAAATTTTTTTAAAGACAATTCATTCATCTTATGTAATTGATTATACAAATGTATTTTCAAACAAAAATATTTAAAAATCTTAATTGATTTATTCTTTTGATTGTTATTTTAAGCTACGATTTGAATTTCAAATCGCGCGCTAAATAACCGAAACAGCGCTTGCAAACTCGAGCTTGTTTATATAAACAAAAACGATTCATTTCAGTGTTTTAAGCAAAACAAAACTATCTGTTGCTTCGTCGTTTGTCAAATTACATTTGTTCGTTGTTCTTAGAGAAAAAAAGAACGTTTTGTCAATTAGTGACGAATCTATCGAAAACTACGCATTTGTTGAAAAAGGTAGATTCTGTTTTATATTGTATCTTTTCACACAACACAAAAAACATCACCAATCAAATTGTCTTTTTTTGTTATCCAACAACAATAATGAAAGTGAGTTTGTATATTGTTTTCGTTTTAAATTTCTTTTTTAAGTTTCGTTCAGTTTTTCGAAATTTGTTTTGTTGTTCGAATTTGATTTTGTAAACTGATTTAGTTTTAGCTATTTCGATAATTTAACATTTTGGTTTTGTTTTTTTGATTTATTTTTGAGTTCGATTTTTTGATTTTAAACTTTGTTGTTTAATTTCAAATGCAGAATTTGATGTTTGCTTTTCCTATCAGAATGTTACGATTTAAGTATGTTTGTAGATTACATAATGCGGTGATCCTATCAGAGCGGGGCTCAAAAAAGAAAAATTGCGGATGAAAAGAAAAAACGAATTGAGACAGATTTATCGAAACTACCAAAATTGACGTCATTCTTCCAAAGTTCCACTGCACATGCTTCTTCATCAGCTAATGAACAGATCGAATCTAGTAATGAAGATGTAAGAATCGAAATATGATTTACTGTTGATATTTATAAATTATAACTTGCTTATAAAATATAAATTAAATTGTTTTTAGAGCAAATGTAATTCTTAAAACTTTTGAATTCAAAATTGTTTTATCAAATTTGTAGATTCAATCTGAAACAGAGCAAGTCGATCATCTCAAAACCTCTGAATCTTTGGATCAAGATGATGGATCAAACTCGCAGCGTGATGTTAGTCTGAACGAATACGAAGAGCTCAGAGCCGCGGATTTGGGTACTTTTGAAGCTGCAGCGAACAATGATAATTGTTCGAGCGATGCAGGCAAGTGGGGTGATTTCACTGACGATGACGCCAATTTTTGGATCAATCGTGGTCCAAGCATGTGCCAAAATCACTCTGGACCGTTTGAGCCGTCTCGTAGATTTTACGAGGCAGAAGGTAGAGCAAGATATTGCTCAGAAAAAACGTTTTTTGGAAGAAACGCAAATCAAGAACGGTTCAAGCGCGAATGGCTAATTTATTCTCCCACTACTGGTTGCGTGTATAGTTTTGTATGTAAAATTTTTGCTTCCAAAGACAAACAAAACAAACTGGCCAGCGATGGATTTAATGAAATGTTTCTCAATTACATCAACATGAGAATGGATCTCTTCACAGAGAATGTATGTTGACATACATTCAAAGGCGACAGAACTGCGTCGATGTTTCCGACAACATTCAACTTCAGTACCAGAAAGAGAAAAATTATTGGAAAGATGCAGTGCGACGATTGATTCCAGTCATCATAACGTTGGCTGAACGAGGATTACCTTTCAGAGGCACAAACGAGCATTTCGGCGTTCCAGATAATGGAAATTACTTAGGTTTACTCGAACTAATTGCACAGTTTGACCCGTTCTTAAAAAATCACATTGAAAATTTTGCGGACCGAGGCAAGGGTAATCCCTCGTATTTATCAAAAACAATTTGTGAGGAGTTGATCAGCATTATGGGTTCAAAAGTAAGACATCACATTATTCAAGAGGTCTTAGCCGCGCGATATTATGGTCTTTCAGTCGATTCAACTCCGGATATCGCTCACGTTGATCAACTCAGTGTAGTTGTCCGATATGTTGCTAAGAATGGAAAGCCCGTTGAAAGATTTTTGACTTTTTTAAACTTTGATAGCCATAGAGGTGTTGCGATGCCTGAAGTGGTTTTAGAATTTCTTGCGATTTGCGGCTTAGATTTTAAATACTGCTGGGGTCAATCTTATGATAATGCTCCGAATATGTCGGGTATTTACTCAGGTATGCAATCGATCTTGTTAAATCTCAAGGAATTTGCAATTTATTTACCATGTGCAGCGCATTCGCTTAACTTAGTTGGAGAAACTGCTGTAAAGTGTTGCTTCTTTGCAGTGAATTTTTTTTCTTTTGTACAATTATTGTACACATTCTTTTCAAGCTCAACCCACCGGTGGGACGTTTTCAAGGAACGTATCGGAAACGAAAAGGTACTGAAATCGTAATCCCAAACTCGTTGGGAAGCTCATGCGAACGCCACTGAGGCAATTCAAAAATCTTTCAACGAAATCGTAGCAGCATTGTATGAAATTGCTGATGATTTAACACAAAAAAGTGACTGTAACCGAAATTCAACAGTTTGATAAAAGGTTTGATAAAAAATGCGAACAAATTACAGTGGGTAAAAATAGGTCTTGTAAACAGTGGTGATCTAATACCATGGAGATCGACAGACCAAATTTGGTGGAAGAAACGTTTACAAACGAACGATTGACGGTTAGAATAACTAAAAATGTAACCAATCCTCAACACATCAGGCCACTGCCGCGTGTACGAATTCGATTTCTAAACTCAAGTACACTCAATTGATGTGGAATTGTTATGCTATCGGTATGGTATACGGCTCTGATGCTTAGCTTATTCAAATTTCTTTTCGGTGTTTTTCACTATTTGCTTCTATATTGTGTGTGTATCTGTTAGAAACACCACACCACTCCCCTCCCTCCTCAGTAACTTTGTCACGATCAACTTTGTGTGCGAGGAGCGAGGAATGAGCGAGCGAGAGAACGTCGGAGCATCTTTCAACGAAATCGTAGCAGCGAGTCCGACGAAGAACAAGACAGCCAAACGATGGCGATGCTCCAGAGGTTGCATTAAGTCCGCGCGACTATTTTCGTGTAGGGAATAATAATCTCCCACTACAAGTGAAAACTGTAGTCAGATATCTCGGTATTTGGCTTGATCAGTATTTATACTTTGACAAGCATATAGCAGTCACTCTCTCTGCAGCAAGAAACGCATTTGCTGCCACAAAAAGTCTATTCCGAAGCAGCATTCTCAATCCAAAAGTTAAAATAATTTCATATTCGGCATTCATCCGACCAGTGTTGGTCTATGGCTGTCCAATATGGTACAATATATCCCCATTCTATATGGAAAAGATTCGCGTGTTCGAGAGACAGTGTTTGCGTTCCTGCCTCGGACTTAATAGAACACCAGAGTCACGATACCAGAAATTTTACCCTAATAAAACCCTGTATGATAAATCAGGACTAACTAGGATAGACAACTTCATTATAAAAATTATTCGTGGCCACATTGCAAGGGCAATGTGCAGTGTAAATAATCTTATAGCGGGAGCATATTATCCGAACGATATGTATCTGGAGAGTACCCTCCAGAACGGGTTCATTCCCCCAGAGGCGTTCCTCTTCTTGGACGAAAAAGGTCTAATCCAAGATGAGGGTGGAATACCTATTATATACCACGCTTTCCGTGGTGCTAGGGATAAACGAATTGTCCACAATAGCGATATCTCTAATAGGCCAGATCGACTTCGATTCAGTATGGTGATCAGTGAAAGAGATAAATCAATAAAAGACCGAACCAACCCCCACTGGTGGTGGCTCCAAAACGAAGAGAGGACTTCACGTCCTCAGATATAATATTCAGCTCTGGCGCAGCTTCCTCCCTTCCTTTTCCTTTGCCCTCCTTCCCGTTAACTTCTGTTGTTTTATCTTTTTTGTTTTCATTAAGCACTTATTGTTTTGTTTTTAAAATGTTTGCATCCTCAAAAAAAAAAATCTTTATTTTTTTTGTCATAATGCCTCGAAAAGAGGAAGAGACCTCTAAGATCATAGTTTATTTTTTTTATAATGTATGTGTATTATATTAAGAATAAATAAAAGAAAATGTAAGCTGAAAGGCATAAATTAAGCATATAATATTGTATAATTTAGAGTGCTTGTGAAGAGCCAGTAAATTACATTATGTAGTAAAATTATTAAGATAGGTTTAGCATTTAGACTAAAATTGTAAAATATAAAAAATACTTTGTGAATAAATGCGTCTGCAAACAAACAAAAGTATTTTCGTGTAAACGGTTTTTTGGTAATCATCGATACGCTCAAGATTGAAATCAACAGACGAAGCAAAGTTTACTTAGAGGTTTCGGAGAGATTTTCGTTTTTGGCTGATTTTGATTTGACCGAAAATGTGTGTTCCAAAAAGATTTCCGATTTAGTTGACTTTTACTCTGACGATTTAGAAGAATTTTACCCTGAACTCATACAGTTTCACGCTTTCATTAAATCAAAATTCCCAATGAAACTTAAGTTCACTCACTCTGACCTCAACGAAAGTTTGATTCCAGATCATCTTGAATTAGTGTTTCCGAACGTTGAAATTGCTCTTCGCATTTTTTTAACTCTTATGATCACGAATTGTTCGAAAGAGCGCTCTTTTTCAAAATTGAAACACATCAAAAACGAGCAAAGTAGTGTTATGCGTCAAGAACGATTAGACATGCTAAGTCTGATGTCCATTGAATCGGGCATTCTTCGTCAAATTGATTTTGTTGATGAAAAATGTAGAAAAAAAGTTTGTTGAAAACGAGCGTCGCTTTCATCTTCCAAAGAGATGTCCAAAGATTATTTTATAATTTAATATACTGTTAATTATTTTTAATCAAAAAATATGTAATTCAACTGAAAAAAATGATTTCCTTTATTTTATTGTATTTGAAAACCTTAAAATGATATGAATTAGTTGTTTAAATTATACAAATGCATCAATAACGATTAATTATTAAAAAAAAGAGGGCCCCAAAATTTGAATGGCCTAGGGCCCCCGATTGGCTTAATCCGGCACTGGCAATATCCCTAATCATATAGGCAGGCAACTTAACCTTGTTCATACACCTAATCCCAATAATTCTTCAGTTACCCTCAGTTCACAATAAGGCAACTGCTGGAAAATAAGTAGGAATACGGAGAGACGGTTCACCAACTGTTCGTTGATTTCAAAAAAGCCTACGACTCAGTCGCAAGGCAAAGACTCTACCATATTGTAGTTGAGCTGGGAATCCCGAAAAAGTATGGCGCCCTCATTCAAATCTGTATGAACGAAAACGAGGGGCAAGTTAGAATAGAAAACCACCTCTCAGAACCATTTGAAATCCACGACGGACTAAAACAGGGGGATGTCATCAGAAAGGTACAAGACAACAACATGATCGGATCATCCCTGAAGGGGGTCACATAAGTGCTCGCATATGCGGATGACATCGCCGTTTTGGGCGATAATCTAGAACTTGTAAGTAAAAACAGTGAAATCATCATGCAAGCGGCAGAAGAAGTGGGCCTAGAAATAAATGAAGACAAAACGAAATACATGATTACGGCGAGAGCAGGTGGACCTCAGAGAACAGACATAAACACCAGGGGCAAGATATTTGAAAATGTCAAAGAATTTAAATATCTGGGAACAATACTGACGACCAGTAACGAAATGTCGAAGGAAATTAACAAAAGACTACACTCCGGCAACGATAGTTGGCATGCAGTCAGTAAACTGCTGAAATCCAAACTGCTATCACGAAATATAGAGCTCCCTGTCTATAGAACCATAATCATGCCGATTGCTCTATACGGATGCGAAACATGGGCTCTCACAAAACGCGAAGAAAACAAATTCCGCGTATTCGAGAATGAAGTCCTAAGGGGCATCTTTGGCGGCAAATATGACGAGGAGGCAGGGCAATGGAGGAAACTCCACAACAACGAATTGGAAGAGCTATACCGCAAACCTACAATAGTGAGAGTAATCAAGTCGTGAAGATTAAGATGGGCCGCACACGTGGCGCGAATGGGCAACGATAAGACCGTGCGCAGAATTCTTGACGGTAAACCAACGGGAAAGAGACCGACAGGACGGCCGCGACGGAGATGGGAGGACAATGTTAGGTTTGAACTTAAGGAGATCGGATCACATAGTCAAGCGTGGAAGGAAAGTGCACAGGAGAGGGAACGGCGGTGGAGTCGAATCGGTGGGGTCATGAACTTTCGGGTTCCTACAGGCAAATAAATAGTAATAGTAGTAGAGGAATTCTGGAAGTTTCATCGGAAATTAGTGTTTTTAATTATTCCAAGCTTTTCAGCCGATCGGTGCACACGATCCACACCCCATAGTCTGGCGCAAACCGTTTAGATAAGCGAAATAGCCAAACCAAACGAACGCGTTTTGAAATTATGCGATTACCTAACCGTTTACAGACTACCTCCACTGTTTCGATTGCTGTATGACGTCGCACCGTCTTGTTGAAACCAAGTAGATCAAAGACATCTATGACGGCGAAGAGTATGTATTAGGAACCTATTCAACACCTCCGGGGCCCGGCCGTCCCCTTGTCGGAGTCCATTACAGATGTTTATTGGTTTGGACAGCAATTCTGCTATTTTTACTTGACTAGTTACCTTGGTCATGGTCAACCTATAAAGTCGTATCAATTTGTTTAGAATGCCGAACTCTCTCATGGCATTATATAGTTCTACTCTGGGTATGCTGTCGTAGGCGGCCTTAAAGTCTATAAATAGATAATATAATTCCATTATAAATTCCAGACATTTTTCGATCGCCTGCCCAAGGGTGAATATCTGATCAATCGCTGATTTGCCTGGGATAAGCCCACACTGATATTCATCAATGATGACTTTAGCGTATCGGGCCAATTGAAGAATTTATGATGTCCAATATTGACGTTGGTTTTGGCTCCTCTCCCCTGGGACACCACTGTAAGGCACCACTGCCTTGTAGCAATCCTCCATCGGCCGAACATTTTATGGAATTTTTTTTTTTTTTTTTTTATTAGACTTCTCTCGAGAGAGGCGAACCTATAGCGTCGAGTGGGCGTCCCGAGATGCCATCAAATAACTGTTGCAGTTCTTTTTGAACAGTTGCAGGTTGTAACGCTCCCGGAACACTCGCGTGGGAAGGGAGTTCCACAGCTTCCCCGCTCTGTAACGGAACGAGTTCTGATACAGGGATGTTCGCGCCGTTTGGAGATGAACCACAAACGGGTGCGATCCATCGGATTGTCTTGTGGAGCGCATATAAACCGAATTGCGTGGAACAATGCTAAGAACATGCAACAATGCAATTCCACAATGGTCGATGTGGGGAGCTGCAGTCCAACCATATTCAAAATCTGCGTGTCTACATTTCCGTCGAAGAAATAAAGACCAACGATATTCCAGGATGTTTTCAATATTTTCGCGAGTTCGATCCGTTTTTAAGGGCCTGATCACTTTCGATTTGATACACTGACAATCTTAGTTTTATACCCAACTCAATATTGTTCCATGCGCAAGTATTAGATATCACGGCCGAATCTTTAAATACTTACGAAATTCACACTGTACGCGCACGACAGAGTTGACGATGCGGAAATAGCAAACAGCAAACTTGCGATGTTATTTTGACCAATATGCCATTGTAATACTAACCAAAATAGGTTGATAATTAATTCTCCACACTACTCGTACAGCTCACAACTGTCCCTGTATCTCACTTTTAACGCCATTTATTGCATTTTAGAATCGTCAAAATCCCAAGAAGCACGCAATACAATAAAAAACAAATTACGAAATTTTGAAATGCTTAACTTATAAAACAAAATTTCAATCATAATGTAAACTCGCTTTACTAGTTTCGAAATCTTATTCTTAAGTTTTAAATATAAACAATGCCCGAATCTGTTGAGCTCTTTATAAATATTGGTGGAACAAGTTCTTTAAGATCTCTTTGCTTAATGTGCAGCGTTTGACTGCTTGACTCGTACTGCCACTAACTCAAAAAAAAAAAAATTGTGGCGAGAAGGCCGAATTTAGCGAGACAAGGACATATGTGTCCTTCACCTTGTCTCGACTTCTGGTCATCTTGCGATAACCAGAATCACCCACATCCGTGATGATGTTGGGCTCGGTCTCGCGATCTCTGAAAAGAAAAGAGAAAAGGGGGGGTATCCAAGGATAGTGTGGACAGTGTTAGTCCGGGTGTTCTCTAACTACTTTTATAGAGGGATGGTGGGGGTTTGATCCGAAGAGATCGAGAGAGAGAAGGTTCAAGAACGCAAGAGTCCCGTACAAGTAGGTTCTCGCTGTTCTGAATGTTTTCGAGGTACTTATATGCTAATTGAATCAAGTACTTGTCGATAGGGGTGATGGAGGCGCCTTCGTATAGGTGAGAGTTGGGGTAATGACGACCGTCAGGCCTTCTAGAATGATTGGTGCGTCTTCTGAGGAGTTTCCTTTCGAAAACCCGAAGTCTTTCCATTTGGGCCGAAGATATGCAGGACCATATGGGAAAGGCGTACGATATTCCAGATCGGATTAGCTGCTTATAGCAGAGAAGCTTAACTTTGGTGTCAACTTTGTTCCTCCATTTTAAGATGTTGGGCAGTTGCTTAGACCGACCGAGGCCCCTTTGGAGAATGTGGGTCAAATGTTTGATGAAATTCATTTTTGGGGTATAAGTGACCCCAAGATATTTCATCTTGTCCTGTGTTCTAATCGTAGTATCTCCCATTTTTATTCGAATATTCTGTGAATATCGAGAAGCAGGTTGGGAGTGTTTACTACTCAGAATTATGGCTACTGCTTTGGATGGATTAAGTCGGATTTTCCATCGACTGTAATACTGATACAGTTCGTCCAAGTGACGGTTGAGTCGATTTGTTGCGAGGTTAGGGCCTTTGGTTGACGTGTACACCAGGACGTCATCCGCGTAGCATATCTGATTTACTCTCCCGTCCACAGGGCGGGGAATATCGGAGGTGTAAATATTGAATAAGATGGGGCCTAGAATGGAGCCCTGTGGTCCGCCTGCAGCGGCGTGAAAAGTTCGGGAAAGCTTTCCATTCACTCTAACTTGGAAGGTTCTGTTTCGAACGAACTGGTAGATGATACTACATAGCGTTCTACTGAGGCCAGTATTTAATAGTTTAAAAGCGAGACCTTCGATCCAAGTCGTATCAAAAGCTTTTTCAATGTCTAGGCTTACCGCAACGGTGGGTTCCTTATTAAAGAGCCGCACGCAGACGTGGTTTTGAAATAAATTGAGAGCCATAGTGGTGCTGTGCGCTCTTCGAAATCCAAATTGGAAATCAGGTATTAGGTGCCTGGCACTGACAAAGTTATTTAGCTTCTCGTATATGAATTTTTCATATATTTTGCTGATGCAAGTAAGAAGCGAGATAGGGCGAAAGCTTGAGGGGTGATACGTTGGTTTCCCAACTTTTGCTATTGGACAAATAATAGCGTGCCTCCAAGCTTGGGGAAAGTACCCCATGTTGTAAGCATGGTTGAACAGAATGGAGAGCTTTATAAAGAATAAGGCAGAAAGCCTTCGCAACGAGTGGTATGATATGTTGTCCATACCAGGCGACTTCTTAGGGTGTCGAGATTTAACCAGGCTCTGTAGGGTATTTGGTGTGATGAAACCGTGACCATTATCACGTGTGTCATCGATGTATGCACTGTTAGTTGGGTTAAAGACAAGAATTGGCTCGTTGAAGTCGTCCAGCTTACTGTGGACCTCTGAACTAACGATTGCATTAGTATCCGGGTCGCCATCTTGGAGAGTAAGTTTGTGGTTGTTTTCGAAGGTCTCTCCGATGATATTTGCTTTATTGGTGTCGTTATTGACAACAACACCATTGTGCATAATTGGCCCAGTGATGCGGGAAGTGCCACATATCTTTTTAACGTTTTTATAAACGTTCTGGTCCATCTGAATACCCTTCAGCTTGTCTTCCAATTGTTGGGTACGATTGTTTTGGATTCTCTGTTTTATCAGTGTACCAATATTGTTAATAATGGATCGCAATAATGGCTCCCTTTGCGTAAAGTGGTGACGAAATCTCATTCTGCAGAGCTTTTTACGCTCCCGGATGAGACGAAGAGTGAGGTCGTCCTGGGGGATCTGATAGGTCTTTTCAAGTTTGTACTTCGGGACATGAGTCTCCGAAGTTTCAACTAGAATCTCGTGAAGTCGTTTTGCAGCGTTGTTTATCTCAACCGTCGTTAGGTTCCTGTCAGTGGGAAGAGAGAATTGGTGGAGTTTAACGTTCAATGTAATATTGAAGTTGTCCCAATTTGTCCGCCCATAATACAATAATGTGTGGCCTGTTTTCCGAAGTCTGACTTGGCTGTTTGCTTAGCTCGAGTCTCCTTGGATCTTTGTTTAATTTCCTTATATTTAGGACAATTTCTATAACTGGCCGGATGCCCTTTGTTGCCGCAGTTGCAGCAAGTTGGCAGTGTTATTTCATCCTACACATTTGTTGCCGGATCGTATTTCGCTAGCGGTAGTTCGCACTTGCCAATATCGTGGGATTTTCCGCAACGAACGCAACGGGGACTCATGTTGCAGTTTCGGGATACATGCCCGAAACGTTGGCAACGTCTGCATTGAGGCATTTCTCTGTTATGAAATACCTCGAAGACAACTTGCTGATGTAGGATTGGGAACGACTTTGTTCGTATTATGGAATCTATGTCGGTTCCTGGGGCAAGGTGAAGCTGCCATATGTTCAGCTTGCTGTATTTTTGTGGTCTGATGTTCACAAACCGTTGTGAGGGGGGGAGAATTTTTTGATGTCAATGAATTTGACGTTAGGGAATGTTGTCTGAAGAGCAGTTACGATGTCGTCCTTTTCCCAAGAGGCAGCGACTCGTTTTAAGAGGATTGTCCTGGACTTTTCGTCGGCCGGCGTGAAGGTGTAATAATTCACCTCCTTGGCCTTAAGGTTGTCGTTAACCTTGCGATAGGTTTCCCTATCGTAGGTCACGATTTTGTTTAGGGATGGACTTAAGGTCTTTGCCTCGAAGTTAGAGATCCCTAGTCGGTTCATGTAACTGACGAATTTTTTTAAATTGAGGTCTCGTGCAAAGGCCCCGGGTTGCTGCTTCTTCTTAGAGACGGGTGGGCAGACCACGCCCTCTGGCTGGACAGTGTTGGGAACGCAAGCGGCCTTTGGTTTTGGATTGACCACCAGAGTTGGCCTCGGAGGGCAAGACTCCTGCGGAGGCACGATTTTCGGGTAGTTTTGAGTTATCGTGGGGTTCGACAACTTGTTGGGGACAGGAGATGATGATGATGGGGGTGGTGTTGGCGGGCAGCCGGTAGCGACGCGCTTACTGGTGGGTCCTCCCTCACAGCTTGTTGTTGGGAGTGGCGTTTTTCGTTTTGGCGCCCTAGATGAGTTTGGGGTGAGGGTACGCGACTGATCGTCGTCCATTGAATCGTCAGAGTTGTCGGTGACAATCTCTAACTCCGGCTCGAACTCTGATTCTGAATCAGAAGCTTCCGAACCCGCACCGAAAAGGGACGCGGATGGGGCGGCCTACTGCCACTAACTCCACAACTGCCGCTGCTTATATTCGCTTTTTTGTCTCCTTTCCCTCGTTCGCATGTTGTCACAGGAACAAGGAGCCAGAGTATAAAATGTGCGATGCTCAGTCTGCCAGTCGGCAGTCGGGTGCTGCTAGTCGGCCGTCGTGTGCTGCTCCGTCTCCAACATTCCGCCCACCTCGAACTGTCGGTTCAACCGTCTTATCTTCCGGAACCGGGAGTAGGACCAACTTCGTGACGGGTCGCTTAAGGGTTCCCCCCTGAATCTTTACAGTTGCCACCCGCACCTTGCCATCTCTGCCAGGATGAAGCTCGATGACCCTTCCCATGGGCCAATAAGTCGGAGATAGTTGCTCGTCCTTCAGAAGCACCACGACCGCATTTCCCAGGTTTGGTTCCAGATGATACTCGTATCATTTGTTGCGAGCCTGCAACGTGTGGAGGTATTCGTTCTTCCACCGGTACCAAAATGCTCGATGCAACGCCTGCAAGTACTTCCATCTGGACCACCAAGTGATTGTTGTCTCTCCCGGATCGACTTCCGGGACGCTCATAGCCGGTCCTCCAACTAAGAAATGACTGGGGGTCAACACCTCGGGGTCGGCAGGCACCGTTGGCAAGACTACTAGCGGTCAGGAATTCAGACAAGCCTCGATCTGGGCCAACATGGTAGTAAGCTCATCGAACGTCAGAAACGCATTTCCAATAGCTCGCTTCAGATGATGATTCACGGACTTGATTCCTGCCTCCCACAAGCCACCAAAGTGGGGAGTTGCCGGGGGAATGAATCTCCAAATGATGCCGTTGGTGGCCAACTCCGTCATTATCCGGTCCTGGGTAGCCTTCCGGTTTATGTGTTCATAAACTTCTCGCAGTTCTCGGCATGCCCCCACGAAATTGGTACCATTATCACTCCATAAAGTGTGACAAAAACCCCTACGCGCGAGAACTCTCCTTAATGCTGCCAGGACAGCCTCGCTGGACAACTCGCTAACCGCTTCGAGATGTATTGCCTTGGTTGCCAAGCATACGAAGAGACAGGTGTAGCCTTTGACTCGCTTCGCGCCGCGTCCTTTCCATGTCCGAAGAGTGATAGGACCTCCATAATCGACGCCGGTGTTACTAAATGGCCGTGCGGGATTAATCCTACTGGCTGGCAATGCGGCCATTTGTTCAGATAGCACCCGTCCCTTGTGACGAACGCAAACCGTGCATTCAGCGATGACCCTCCGGACAAGTCCTCGACTCCCTATGATCCAGTACCGGGAGTTCACCGCTGCGAGCAGTAGCCGGTTTCCAGCGTGCATCAGTCTCAAGTGCAAATCCCTCACTATGATCTTTGCAGGGTGATGTTGCCGGTGTAAGATTGGTGGATGTCGGCGTTCGTATTCCATCCTTGCTGCCTCTAGTCTTCCGCCCACCCTGAGGATACCTTGGTCATCGATGAATGGGTCGAGCGCAACCAGTTCGCCTCGTCTTGATACTTGTCTCCCGGCTCTAATGGCCGTTAGGTCCGTCTTCCGCCACGCTACTGTTCGCACCGTTCGAGTGAAGCTGGAGACTCTACTTGTAATGTACAGCTCCCCTTGCTGTATTACGACGCACGATGGCTTTCGCTCCTCGGGGTCTACCGGTGTTCCGGTGTCCGTCTCTCGGACTTGGTGAGCGGGCGTCCGGGGCAACTTCAGCTCCTTGTCTCGCAGAAAAGCGGGTTCTCGCCACCACAGCTCTGCTCCGGTGAGCTTGTGGGGCTTTTCAGGGCCCGAAGAGCCATACATCATTCGATCCCCACTATTCCAGGCGAACCGACTCACCTCTAAGTCGAACTTCAGCAAGGTTGCGTAACCTTGCTACGGCATTTACCCCCAGCCAAATCGCTGGAATTAATACAGTTACCCAATCGGATAACTGTTATGAATATCCGTTAGGCAGCTTACCTATTCTGTGGGGGGGTTTTCCGTCCAAATCCCGTTTTTCTCCAACACCATCCCTGAAAAACATTAAGTCCACGGCAAAGCTTATCACTTAGCCGTGGCGTCGAAAATTTATCCTCGGGCAGGCATCGATTCCTAAAAAAACATTAAGTCCACGGCAAAGATTATCACATTGCCGTGGCATTTGAAATCCCATCCTTAGGCATACATTCTACCCAGGGCATCTCGTTTCCATAGCCTTATGCTATGGAAACAACATCAACAAAGAATTCCTTATTGACTCGTTTTCTTGTTTGCCCATGGCACTCCTTGCATGCGGCTATTAGGTCCCATTGGTTTGCCACCGCCGACAAGGTTTCGGCTGAGGCAAACCAAACATTTCCCTAATTACCAGCAATAGCTGGTTTCCTATTATCGGTCCCCACCGATCAAGGACCGCAAACAAGCAACGAATTGGATGCAGCCAGCAAGTGTTTACTTTCAACATCTGGCAATGGCTGCACCCTATATTCGTTGCAATATCTAAACATCGCATTGGCACCACAGAATGCTATGCATACACAATTCCCTAATAACGGCCGCCACCCGTCGGCGGACCAAAGGAAATTCACATCGTCAACCGAAATGTTGATTTATGGCCTCCCATAGGATGACCAGATCTTCGGTTCGTGTCTTTTTCACCCCAGATGTTATTGTTTGCATTCGTGGAAGATGCAGTAGCGATGTTGGCATCCATCCACGGTCGCCGGACGATCGTATGCGAGGCATACACACATGTGCATAATGTATGCCTATTCCCCGGTCCAATCACGATTAACTACCTCGAGTTAATCGTGTGGCTCCTTCCCTTTTGCGGTTTCCTTTAGGTGTCCCTTTTCTTATTGTGAGCGTAAAATGGCAGTCAGATATCTACCGTCACCGAGGTCGTATGAGTTTGGAAAGTACTTATCGATTAGTTTTTCAAATTAAATAATAAGAGAGTTTAAGCACCTTTTCCAATAAAAGAGACGTGCGCGAAAGTGGAATGTGCGTGTTGTAATTAAGTTTAAGAACAGCACCATTACTATTAATTACCAATTACTAATACGAACAATTAAAAACAGTGCTCTACATTAATATACAGTGTTTCATTCTTTTCATTACTTTCTTTGGCGAAGCAGTGACATTTTTTTCGTGGTGTGTCGTGACTTCTCTCTACGTCGTTGGAAAGTTAGTAAAACCGGTGCCCGTGTCTTGGCACAATACTAACAATACCCCATAAGCTCCTTTGCTTTAAGGCCCCTTGATAAGTAATCCGCTGGATTTGACGCAGTCGGTACATAATTTTGATGGCCTTTAGATTGGTGTGGTATAGATTGCTACCCCATAGGTTGTGGGGCCAAAGACTGTTGCGGAACAGATTGCTGCTGCATACTTTGCTGTGCCATATGCTGTTGTGGCACCGATTGCTGAGTCATAGGCTGTGGCAAGGTTTGATGAGAGACATGCCGCTGTGCCATCGATTGTTGTGGCATGGATTGCTGCGGTACAGACTGCTGTGCCATTGATTGCTGTGGTACAGACTGCTGTGGCACAGACTGCCGTGGTACAGACTGTTGTGGCACCGACTGTTGTCGTACAGACTGTTGTGGCACAGACTGTTGTTGAATAATTTGTGGTTGCAACGATTGTGGCTGTTGCAAAGTTTGATGCTGTTGCAGTGGTGGTGGTTGTTGTTGAATTTGCATTTGCCCATTCGGCAGAGTCCCTGAATTTGAATAAGGTTGTGAAGATACCTGATAAGAACTCTGTGGTTCATTTGTTACTTGAGAGGTTATGTACGTAGTGCCCGTCATTGTGTTTGTGGCACCAGAGGAATAGGGTTGCTGAGTTATATTAGAAGCAGATGGTGAATTATAATTTTGGAATTTTTGTTGCTGTGGTTGTGTGGAAGATGATGGAGAAACACCGAGTTCATTTCCACCTTGATACACCGATGTCGGAACATAAGGAGCTTGCTGATAATTCGTATTCGCAGCTTTACCATTGCCGACATCGTTATATGTAGGCATAATGGGTCGACTTGTTGGGTGACAGTGCAGCAATGTTGTTCCTGATCGAGCAGAGCTGGTCCACTCCCTGCGATTACCCAGCCGAATATGGTGTTCTGCGCCATCATTTTACTATCGGGATCAATCAGTCGTCCATCGCGCAGGGTCTGGAAGATAGTGTCCGAACCCAGCAACAAGTCAATGGGTCTTGATTTGTGGAATAGCGGGTCGGCCAACGCCAGCGATGAAAAGCTTCTCCAGTCATGTTCCAGTGACCTTGACGGCAGATCCGAAGTGAACCGTCCAATCACCAATGCCGTTATCCGAATACTTGTTTCCCGTGTTCGGCCTTTCAGCAGCATCTCGACCTTTCCTCGGCTGAGTTGTGGATTCGCTTCCCCTATGCCACTTATCTTCACCTTCGCCTGCGTGCGTCGCAGGCCCAACTGCTGAACGAATGATTCTCGGACTAAGGATGTGGTCGAGCCTGAGTCCAGCAGCACCCGGCAAGGAACCAACTGGTTTCTGTCGTCCATCACCGTTACTATTGCTGTAGGCAGTAGTGAATCCTGGGTTTGTACTGTCGCGCAAGATCCCTCTGATGGGCCAACCTTTGGTGATAACGTCGGAACGTTTACGGGTTGATGCAGCAGAGAGTTGTGCCGTCCGTTACACTCTCGACAGTTACCTCTCTCACATTTGTCAATGCTGTGGTCGGGGCTGAGGCAATTTCTGCATAGCTTGTGGCGGCGGACAAACTGATCTCGCTGTAGAGCTGAGAGATTCCTGAATGCACTGCATCGGAACAATGGATGCGGCTGCGCGCATCTGGGGCACTTAGCCGTCCCTGGTGATGTGATTGCCGAGTACGTCTTCTTGGATGGACCAGCTGATATACCTCTGTCCCGAACAAAGTGACCCTTTGCGTTGCTCTTCGCTGTCGGAATGCTCTCTAGTTCGGTGAGTCGAGCTTCCAGGAATTCGGTCAGCTCCTCGAATGTCGGCATCTCGTTCCTGCTGGTTTCTCGAGCCCATAGCTGCCTAGTCTCACTGTCGAGTTTCTCGACTGTGGTGAAAACTAGCCAACAACTCCAGTGCTCCACTGGTAGCTCTAAGGCTCGCAAAGCCCGAACCTGCTAGAAGAGGCCGTTGATGAATCTGCGGAACTCCGTAACACCTGGTAATTGCATAGCTGGAATCGTCATTAGTGCTCGTAGATGTGCCTCCACGATGAGCTTCTTCTTGTCATAGCGCGAGACCAGTGCTGCCCAGGCCTCCAGATAGTTTGCGGCCGTGACCGGAACATTGCGAACCACTGATAGTACGTCCGCTCTTAAAGAAGTCCGGAGAAATTGGAATTTTTCGACTGCTGATAACCGGGGGTTGTCGTGGATGAGTGGTTTGTACAGGTCTCGGAACGTTACCCACTGCTGGTAGTCCCCATCGAAGGTAGGCACGTCGATATGCCTCAATTTGATCGGTCGGGTTGCCGTTCCAACGGTGTTGCTGTCATGTCTGTTGACCGGGTACCCAATTGTTCTACCAAGCTGCTTATGAGCCTCTGGCTGGCATTCATGGTGTCAAGCAGCCTCTCCATTCCTGGTTGCTCCGCTGTTAACGTTGGAGTAGTTGCCGTTCCCAGGGTGTCTCCTGACGTCTCCAATGCGTTCGAACCTGTGCCTGTTGCCATGGTCCGCCGCTGGTTGAGCTTGCCTTGCAGCGAAAAGTATCGCTCTTCGAACTCTGCTCGCTCTTCGTTCTCCCTGTCAATGTTCAGGTCTGGGTCGTTCTCCTCGATGCTTTCCTGGAGGCGCTCAAAGGATTTAAACGCGTCTTTCAGCTTGCTTAGTCTGCATGCGACTTCCTCTCTGGTCACTTCATTCGCCTTGGTCGCGAACTCCTCCAACCGCGTGAAGAATCCCTTAAGGACTCCTCGTCTTCGTTTGCTTGCCGGAACAGTCTGATCCGCCATTGCCTTGCTTGGCGAATCACTGGTAACCATTGTGGTTTAGCTGCCTTCCTTTCGATGCTTGTGGATCGAAATTGCCACTAGCTACTTGAATCCGATGCTTGTGGATCGGCTGTAGCTTACGCAACTGAGTGCGCTGCTGTTTGCTACTGGCTGGTTAGGCTGCACGACCGTCTGTCTGCTTGGTCGCAGAGGGTGTGCTTCAATGCGTTGTAGTTGAAACGCTTGGACAGCTTGTGTTGTCCAGTCGGCAGCTGCTGTGTTTCCTTCGATGACTTGATCCGGGTCGAAGGACCAATTGGTAAACTCGCTTTACTAGTTTCGAAATTTTATTCTTAACTTTTAAATATAAACAATGCCCGAATCTGTTGATCTCTTTATAAATATTGGTGGAACAAGCTCTTTAAGATCTCTTTGCTTAATGTGCAGCGTTTGACTGCTTGACTCGTACTGCCACTAACTCCACAACTGCCGCTGCTTATATTCGCTTTTTTGTCTCCTTTCCCTCGTTCGCATGTTGTCACAGGAACAAGGAGCCAGAGTATAAATGTGCGATGCTCAGTCTGCCAGTCGGTCATCATTATCGTGACATATCTCGTGCAGTGCGGACGTGTAAGGAAACGTGTTTACACGTGTGTGCAGTGCGCTATTAAATTGTCTAGTGCAATATAAAAACAAAAAAAAATATATAATAATAATTAAAAAGAATAACAAAAAAAAATTTTTTTTTTAAAACAACAAGAAAGCAGTTACTACACAACTCCGATGATAGGCGATGACCCAGGCAATGCACTGGAGTACATAACCGAAAGAAAAAGGAAGGCTCTGGACATCTTACGAAACGCACCAGTAAAAAAATCCACAAACATGGACAGAACAAGCAGCCCCGCAAATTACAAACAAAAGTTCGAAGAAGCGTTGGAAACCATTAACCAATTAACGGTTAAAGTGAAACAACTCCAGGAACAAATCCATAAACAAGGTTCCATCAATAACACTGATGACGTCCATATGGAAGAAACGTCCCGTCAACGCCCAAATTCGAGTCAAAGCCAAGGCGAACCACCCACCAAAGTTTACAAACAAATGAAGGCCTCATCAAATTAAATACCCCCCCAAGCCAGAGCAGAAACAACAACGAAATCAACCGCGAGAAATGAAAGACCCCCGCCAATCTACGTCAAAAACCTGACCAGCACCAAAGCTATAATTCAAACCCTGCAAAATGCTCTGGGTCACCGGAATTTCAGCACAAATATAAAAGGATCTAGGACTTCCATAACAGTCAGATCATTAGACGATCATGAAAGGGCAGTTAAAAAACTGTTAGAGGAAAAATATCAGTTCTTCACCTTCCAACATCCAAATAGCAAACCAACTACCTTTATTATAAGGCAAATCGATCCAGAATGGACCAATGAAGAATTAGGACTGGATTTTGCTAGGATATGTCCACAAATAAAAATTAATAAGTTGGACTACTTCCAAACACCATACATGAGGACAAACAACATAAAAAGCCTCCGGATCATACAAATCCCACCAAATCAGGATATCAACCAACTTAAACAAATTAAATATTTGTTTACTCAAAAAATCGCAATCGAGGAGCCACACAAACAAGAAATTCTACATTGCAAGCGATGCCAAGACTCAGGACACTTGGCGGTCTCATGCCACCAGCAAAACGTTGCGGCAGATGCGCAGAGGAACACGAGCTAGATGAATGCAAGGTAAATCCACAAGGCCTGGAACCAGAGACAGTCCAAACCGCCAACGCCGATGGATCCATTACCACAAAGAAGATTACAGTAAAATGTTGTAACTGTGGACGGCCACATCCAGCAAATTTCTCTCAATGTCCTCAGAAGCTAAAAGTTCTGCAAAGACGGAAATTAGCAATGTCAAGAGTTAAACCAACTACAACGAAACCAACAGTATTGCAGGAAGTAAAGTTAACCCGACCCGGAATATCTTACGCGGATGCAGCAAAAGGAAGCCTCAACACTACCACTCCCTCTAACGATAATATTAAAAATTTCAATCTGGACATCATGGGTTACATCCAAAGCCTACAGGCCATGCTTCCTTCGCTGAGGCATATGTCAGAAACAGAAAAAAAAGGTCAGATTCTTTCACTAATAACTTCCCATATTCTTTCCAGCTCTCTTTAAGCTAACCATTATCTCCCTCAACACAGAATCCATTTACCCTAATATACGTAAGCAACACCTCCGGTTGTTTGTTGAAAAATTTTCCCCAGATATCCTCTTCCTTTCAGAGACCTGGCTCAAACCAAATTCCCGAGTTTCCATTCCCAATTATACTTTTGTTTCTAACCCCAGAACTAATGGATCCCACGGAGGTACCGGCATCTTAATACACAAAAAATTGCAATTCAGTGAAATTAGATTCACTAATATATTCAGCATTGAATACACGGCGGCTAAACTTTTTTGTGAGAACAATAAAGTGCTCGTCTTAACATCCATTGATATTCACCCTTCACGACAACCAGATTTCCCAGATGCTGACATTTCTCAGATAATCCAACAGTCTGTTCCCGCTCCATTTATAATCGTGGGAGACTGGAATGCTCGTCATACAGCATTCAATGATAATAAATGCAACAAATATGGTCGTCAGTTGCTAGCCCTCCTCCCATCTTATCCATATACATACATTGACCCCCCATTACAGCCAACCCGTGTCACTAGCACAGCGAAGTCAACAATCGACTTCTTCCTCAAGTCCGATGATGTTCACTCAGCGGGTCCACCTACAGTCTCCTTTATATTTCCTTCTGATCATGGTTCCGTTCATACCACGATCCAAATCCCCTCTTTCGACCCACTCTACTCGTCAAACCCTGTCCCAAACTTCACCAAAACAAATTGGAGAAAAGTCAATAGGGACATAGCGATAAGTTTCTCTGACTTGTATATCCCTGAAGCATCTAACTTACTCCCTATTGAAATCGATCACGCATCTTTAAGAATAGAGCAAATTCTTAAGGAGGCTCTCAGCAACAACACCCCGACAACCATTCCTCATAACTATTTAGGAAAGCCTTTGCCCAGCATCCTAACCAAATTATTGCGCCTTAAAAAGCAGCTCCGCCGTAAACTCCATACAAGACACTGCCCCTTTATTAAAAGCCAAATCCAACTCCTATCCACTCTGATAAATGAGCAGTTGAAAAAGTTCGCAGATGAAAACTACATCTCCACACTTAAAAATATCAAACCAAATCGGGATCTTTTCAAAAACATCAACCAATTAACTGGTCGTAAATATAAACCCCGAATTGATCATCTCATCAACCCAATCAGCAATAATATTGCCCAGTCCGATACGGACATAGCAAATTGCCTCGCAGATTACTTTGCAAAGATTCATGAGCAAAATAATTCTCTATCAACTCCCGGCTTCGAGAACACAGTAAACGAATACATCTCAAACAGATTATTCACATCTTTTACTCCTTTCATCGGTGAATTTAACAACACGAACATAGCTTCACACCCCTTAGACACTACAAATTTTCTAACTGCGGACGAATTATCCGAGATCGTAAGATCAGGAAATAACAAAAAGTCAACTGGATTAGATGGAATCCCACGCCTTCTATTTAAAAGGCTACGCCCACAGAATCTACTTCCCATCCTCATTCTTCTTAATCATATAATTAATGCATCGCACTTCCCAGAGAACTGGAAAACTGCGGTAGTAATTCCTATTAAGAAGCCCGGTAGTAGTAATAGCCCTTTCAATTATCGTCCAATATCCCTATTAAGTACATTAAGTAAGATACTGGAACGCAAGATCTACCAAAATCTTCTCTCATTTGCCAATGAGAATGCCCTCATCCCTAACTGTCAGTTCGGATTTCGTAAGCGACAATCCACATGTCATGCTCTACTAAAACTTACACACGATGTTACAACTGGTCTCCAAAACCAAAGCCCCACTGTGTGTATATCTCTCGATATTTCTAAGGCGTTTGATTGCGTCTGGATCTCAGGGCTTCTGTACAAACTGCACTCCATATTTAATCTAAACTCTCACACAACAAAGCTCTTAGCCTCTTATCTTTCTGACAGAAAATTCGTTGTGAGAATAAATTCTTCCGTCTCAGAAACCCACAACATAACCGCGGGTGTTCCCCAAGGCCCTATTTTAGGGCCAATTTTATATATGTTATATACCGCGGATATTCCTCAACCCGTATCTCCTAATGTTGTGATGCTGAATTATGCTGATGATACATTAATTTACTCTAGCAGCAAATTTGTTAAGGCTGCAAGAAATCGCATTAACAACTTTCTCCCTAACCTATCATCATACTTCAATAAGTGGAAAATTCACCTTAACCCAAATAAAACGCAGCTCATAGTGTTCAAGGGCAAACACGAGCACTGTACAAACAACACTAGACGATGCCACAACAAAATTAAGATTCAACTGAACAACACTCTGATAAAACCCTCCAAAACCCTAAAATATCTGGGAATCACTTTTTCTAATAACTGGTCTTTTTCCTCCCACATTAAAAATTCCCTTCAAAAAGCCACAATTCGGCTTAATCTCTGTAGAAGAGTAATGTGGAAACCTAATAGTCTCTCTCACAAAGTCAAACTGCTCAAACAAATTATCAGGCCCACACTCACGTACGCGTGTCCATTGTGGTACCATATCACTCCCTCCCAAATGGAGAAATTACGAGTATTCGAAAGAAAATGCTTTAGGTATGTCTCTGGGTTACATCGTCGTCCTAACTCCTATAGGTACTATAGTAGCGTCGAACTCTACAATACCGCTGGTATTGAGCGCCTCGATAGACGATTCCTCGAGCTATCTATCAAATTTATCGAAAACCTACGAAATAATCCCAATCACATAATAACCTCGCTCTTAGAGAACCCTCTAGATGTCAGAACTAACTACCCCAACTGTCTCCACACCAGAGCTATCTTCGCCTCAGGCAGACTGGTAAATGATTCAAACGAGATCATATACCACAACACCGAAGTTACCCCTAACCAGTTCAAATACTCTAACGTCCAACCATTTTCCAACATCCTACGTTTTTCCAACGAACAACCGGAAAGAAATACTCTTCCTCAAACCCATAACTGACCTCATTCCACATCCTTTAATTCATAAATCCCATTAATTATAAAACTTTGTTTTGTTTATAGCTCATTTTATAATAATCAGACTAAGTTAGGTTAAGTTATATTTATATTTATATTTAGGGTTAAGTTCAGATTAAGTAAAGTAAAAATAAGAAATTCCTGGTTTTCTGACCTTTTCCAGAAAGACGAAACCCTACTAAATGTATAAACACACATATAGCCTATAACTCTTAAAACATTGTTTGGAAAATGTATTATAATAATAATTATATGTAAGCAATTGTCACGAATTTAATTTTAAGTCACTGTATTACTTAAATGTACACATTTTAATTATGGTTAATAAATACAGTTTTAAAAAAAAAAAAAATCTGCCAGTCGGCAGTCGTGTGCTGCTAGTCGGCCGTCGTGTGCTGCTCCGTCTACAACACATAACTAATTCTTAGTTACTGTAATCTCTTACATTGCATTGATAGTTTTTGAATTATAATTAATATTTTGATAATTATTAAATCCGTTTCTCACATTGTTCTCCGAATTTTTCCATCGCACTCTGTGGCGTTTCTAACAGATACACACACAATATACAAGCAAATAGTGAAGAACACCGAAAGGATATTCGAATAAGCAAAAGCATCAGAGTCGGATACCATAGCGATAACATAACAATTCCACATCAGTTGAGTGTACTTGAGTTTAGAAATCGAATTCGTACACGCGTCCAGTAGCCTGATGCTTCAATGCTTCGCTTTTCACCCGTTTCATCGTATATTCAAATCACCGTTTTCACTATCCTTGCTTAACGCTACAATCCCATATATATATATATATATATATATATATGAAATAAGTCATATATTAGAGGGACTCCTCGTTTACATCTACATGTATATATTATTATTACCATTTTTTTTTTTTTTTAATTATTATAACAAACAAAAACTTCAAAACGAATAAAAAATAAAAAATAAAATAAAATAGCAACACAAAAGTAATTGGGAAAGGAGGACAGGGGGGGGGGGGGGGGGGGGACAAGAGGAAGGAGAGCGTTGCTCTTGAGAGGCATACTATATCTGAGGAAGTGTCCTCTCCTCGTTGAGAAGCCACCACCATTTGGGAGATGTTCGATCTTTGGCTGATTTATCTCTTTCACTGATCGCCGTGCTAAAACGCATGCGGTCTGGGGCATTGGAGATATCACTATCATGGAGAATTCGTTTGTCCCTGGCACCACGGAGAGCGTGGTAAATAATCGGGACTCCATGCATGTCTTGGATAAGGCCTTTTTGATCCAAGAAAGGAAACGCTTCTGGGGGAATAAACCCATTCTGGAGGGTATTCTCCAGATACATATCATTGGGATAGAATGCTCCCGAGATAAGATTATTGTCACTGCACATTGCCCTTGCTGTGTGACCACGAATAATTTTAATTATGAAATTGTCTATCCTATTTAACCCTGATTTGTTATACAGGATTTTGTTGGGATAGAATTTTTTATATTGCGACTCTGGTGTTCTATAAAGTCCGAGGCAGGTACGCAAACACTGCCGTTCGAACACACGAAACTTCTCCATATAAAGTGGAGATATATTATACCATACTGGACAGCCATAAATCAAAACTGGGCGGATGAATGCCGAGTACGAAATGATTTTGACTCTGGCGTCAAGAAGACTACTCCGGAATAGACTTCTTGTCATAGAATATGCGCTTTTAGCTGCGGAGAGGGACGCTGCTACGTGCTTGTCAAAATATAAATACTGGTCTAGCCAGATACCAAGGTATCTAACTACAGTTTTCACTTGCAGTGGAAGGTTATTGTTACCTACAATAGAAAAGTGTTTCCAGTTGTATTTTGTATCCCTCGAGGCCCTGGATAGGGGCGTTCTGAAAAGAATAGTCTCGGTTTTCTGGAAATTAATTTTTAATATCCAGTCGTCGCAAAATTGTTTTATTTTGTTGAAGTCATCTTGAAGGTGCCTATTGATGTCGTCTATTTTTCCTCCTGTTCTGTACACCACTATGTCATCGGCGTACGCAATGGCGTTTTTGAGAGAACTCACTAGATCACTAGTGTAAACATTGAATAGAATGGGAGAATTCACAGCTCCCTGCTGTAAGCCATTTTTAATTTGGAAGGTCTTGTTGGAGAGTATGTCCCCGCATTTCACCACAAAATGTTTGTCCATTATCATATCATAAATAATGTATAGCAAATATTGCGGCATACCCAGGTTTGTTAACTTATAAACAAGCTCTTCTAACCATACGGTGTCGAAAGCCTTTTCAAAGTCAACCAAGCAGGCGCCTGAACATTGTCGCTTTGTCTTGTTCCACTGTATATCGGAAACAAGTTTCGTCGCTGCATGAACTGTATCATGTCGCGCTCGAAAGCCAAACTGGTTGTTGGGGATGATATCGTTTTCATCACACCAACCTATCAGTGCTTTGTTTATAATTTTTTCGAATACCTTGCTGATGTTGGGAAGCAGGCTGATCGAGCGCAGATTAGCTGGATTGCTCTTCTCCTTACCCTTTTTGGGGATAGGGTGGACTACTGCAGTCTTCCAATGGGTTGGATAGTGTGCATTGTTTAGAGCGTTGTTAAACAAAGTAGTGTATATGTTCACTGCTTCGCGAGACAAATGCCTTAGAACCACATTTGGAATGCTATCTATTCCAGATGATTTCTTATTTTTTATTGAGCTAAGTATGTTTCTAAGTTCATCCTTGCGCACAAACATATTTGTATTTTCATTTCTGACGGGAGAATCCGTCCTATTATTTTCGCCGAATGTGATGAAACTATGGTTTTCGGATCGCCAGTTGTGAAGTTGATTGCGCAGCGAGCAATGTCTTTGACGGGCATTGCTTTCAATTTCAGTGTTACCATGAATCATTTGTCAATTAACTATCTAGACTGAGGAAAATATGTGACTGAAACTATGAACTAGTTTAAGTGAGTGATACATGATTATCTGTGTGTGCATTAACGTGTCCGATTCTCAGTTGTTTTATTAATAAAGCTTAGTTTTAATTATAAAAAACAATGTTTGTGTGATGTACGTGTGTGGTGTTAGATATCATAACAAGAGAAACAATTAAATACCTGTGCAGCCGAGGACCTTGTGGAGTGTTAGAATAATACAGAATCTAAACACTTTAAATACACTTGGGATTTCCTGTTTTATTGCGTGTCCTTTCAACTAACAAATACATGAATTGTAGGTATTAGACTCACAGCTGGCATTTCCTTGTGTCGTGTAAACCTCAGTTTTCGTTTTTAACCTTATGATGTACCGAGTTAATTGATGTTTTATAATTCATCCTCCTTATGTTGTGTAGATTATCTTGCCTTTCCTTCGTTTTTCCAAGCCAAGCCTCTGTTCCCTTATCACCTTTGGCTTTAATTTATAATTAAACGTAAGTTGATATTAATCCTTATGTCCAAGCACGATTACCCACCGCCGCTCCCAATTCACTTTTTCTCATCGACTTATACATAGTTCTAGTAGAATGCTGCCGAGTTTTTTAAAATACCAAGATGTCTCTTTGGAAAGCAGCCGGTCAAATTGACCTATGTTGAAAAAATTCGGAAATTGGTTGGGGAATTACCTATCAAGAATTACCTAATGTAGGTAATTCCGCAAAGATTTTCCGAATTCTTTCTACATAGGTCAATTGGACCGGTTGTCTTCCGATGAGACATCTTGGTATTTTAAAACACTATCGGCAGCATTCCACTAGAACTATATATAAGGTCGATGAGAAAAAGCGATTGGCTACTTCTTTCCGACTACTATTAAAATGACTCCGAAACATTTTGTTATTCCATATGTATAATGTTGTGAATCGTTCTTTGTTCGTCCGCAGTGATTCCATCTCTGTTCTTCAGTACCTTCGGCTTGTTCTCTTGATCTGTCCCTAGTAATTCTTGTGTCACAATAAAACGTAGTAGAACTAGGTTGTTGATAGTTCTGGTGCAGTGACACAAGCTAGGCAAGCGAAGTGTTATGAGGAACTCTTTCTTGTCAACTCTAGTTGCAACCGCAACACTGACATTATTCCCCGGATTTTTCCATTGCAAAAAGCACGCACTCTCCTCTTCATATTCCACCAACTTTTCTCCCATAGGTCTCGAAATTCCAACAAATGTTTAATAGTTTTTCAAGTTCGTTTGTCTTCCGTTTCTGACATTATTCTCCGAATTTTTCCATTGCAAAATGCGCGCACTCTCTCCGTTATTTTCATATTCAAATTTCACTAACTTCTCTCCCGTAGGTCTGCAAATTCCAGGAATTTTTAATAGGTTTTCAACTTCGTTTGTCTTCCATTTCTCACATGTTTCTCGGGATTTTTCCATTGCTAAATGCGCTCAGTCTGCCTCTTATAGGTCTGCAAATTCCGACAAAGTTGTAATAGTTTTTCGAGTTCGGTTGCTATCCGTTTCTGATATTATTCTCCGATTTTTTCCATTGCAAAATGCGCGCACTCTCCCTTATTCTTACATTCATATTTCACTTACTTTTCTCCCGTAGTTCTGCAAATTCAGACAAATTTTTAATAGCTTTTCAAGTTCGTTTGCCATCCGTTTCTGACATTATTCTCCAGACTTCCAATAATTTTTTCCAATGTTACTTTTCCTTTTCATTCTGCAACTGTTAACACTTTTTTGCTTTTTGCTGATATGAGAAAAGGGCTATCGAAATGCAAGCGTAATAATGAAGAAATCTTGGGACCCGCAAGTTGGTTTGAATAACTTCGAAGAATAATGTCAGAAATGAGTGCCAAACGAAATTGAACATTTGGTACCCAATTCTGGCATTATTCTTCGAATTCTTTCAAAGAAACAAGTCCAAGTCCAAACAGTTTGTTACGTTTGCATTTTGTTGCCCTCTCCCCACAACAGATTACAACTTCTGAAAACTTTTTATTCGTTTTTTAAACCTTTCTGACATCCGTTTCTGACATTATTCTCAAACAACTTGCGATCCTGAATATTTTTCGTCAGAGTCACAGTCATTCATTGCAATTTCTGCTACTTTCTTGTTAGTTACTGCAATCTCTGATAATGTATTAGTAGTATTTGAAGTATAATTAATATTTTATAGTTTGTTTAATTCATTTGTCATCCGCTTCTGAAATTATTCTCCGAATTTTTCCATGGCAAAATGCGCGTACTCTCCCTTATTTTTACATTCATATTTCACTAACTTTTCTCCCGAATAGGTCTGCAATTTCCAATATATGTTTAATAGTTTTTCAAGTTCGTTTACCATCCGTTTCTGACATTATTCTCCGGATTTTTCGATTGCAAAGTGCGCATATGGGCAAGTAGGAGTAAATCCATCCTAGTCACTTCCGTCTAATACTTTTGACATACAAATAAAATACCGATATATGTATAATGAAAAAACACTCGTACAAATTTAATGTTAACATAATTAATAAGTTATGATAAGGCACATGTAAATTTGTTTTAGACTTTAGCGATTATTATAAAAGGAAACAACATCGTTGTTTTAACCACTTTCAACTGAATCAACTTTAAGCAACATGTCGGAATTTAGTAAATAAGCTATAAAGTACTCGAAGAGTCGACTTCAAATCCATATTAACGATATCTGTAAAATAAGCACAATTTTTTAATAGTAAACTCAGTCCCACAATGTAATATTTCACTGTCTCTATACCTTCTGGTCTAGCTTTCGACTTAGGCAGTCCCACGTCCTGCATCAAATCAAATGAAAATCCAACGTTGTGCACCATCTGCTCAACATCCTGCGGAGTTAAATGAAACTCGTAAAAGGGCACAAAAAACCCACCCAATAATCCCATTAGCAAGCATAAGTAAACTCCATCGCGGAAATCTCCGTTTAAGTCATTGACTTCGAAATTCAGTTTAGTCAAATGTTTATTAACGAAAGTGATCAGAGATTTCTTAACCACTGCCAATTTCTCAGGAGCGCAGTCGAACAGCGTATCGTAAGCATCCTTCTCACAACGCATTCCCACATCATCATACTCCGATGTTATTTGTTCCTGAAATTTTCTACAGCCGAGAGTCATTTGAAAATTTGTTTAATTATATCATAAGACAACTTACTGTGCGTTGAGAACACCTCCATTTTTCTGAGCAATAACCACATTGACAAAAACGTTTTCTGGTAGACGAACTGGTGCTCGGAAGTAACGTACAAGAGCGACCAACAAGTGCAAAATGGTCACGATATTTTTCGAGTGTACGCTCTCAACAGACCATTTCGGAACTTTATTGTGGAAGCCTAGAGTCTAAAAGCAATGGATTGATATCATTCATGTAATCTGCATTTTATTATTAACGGAATTTGAGGATTTTTAAATTGTTATGATATAAAAGGTTGTTAAAAAGAACAAGGACAGGATGAAAGGACAGAAAACTATTCATTCATTCGGCTAAACTTCAAGAAGCAATGGTGTGGCGTTTCTGTCAGATACATGCACAATATATAAACATACACGTGTTAATCTGATGCTCCAATGCTTCGCTTCTCACCCATTTCATGGTGTGTTCAATTCACCTTCTGCACTATACTTGCTAAACGCAACAATCCCAACATATTTTCTGACACATAACACACATTCTCCCATAGGTACACTTGGCTTTACTACTATGATCACGACTTCAGCACCGACTCACTCACCTTTTCCGATGTTCTCTCATTCGCTCGCTCCTCGCTTCGTCTTTCGCACCCAAAGTTAATGGCAACAAAGTTACTGCGGAGGGAGTAAAGAGGTGTTTCTAACAGTCACACGCACAATATATAAGCAAATAGGGAAGAACGCCGAAAGGAACTTCGAATAAGCAAAGCAACATAACAATTCCACATCAGTTGAGTGTAGTTGAGAATAATGATCGAATTCGAAAACTCGGCAGTGGTCTGATGTGTTGAGCGTTGGTTCTATCTTTTAGTGATTCTAACCGCCATAGCGTCGGTTCGAATCACACATTCTTTACTGTCGTGACAAACGCTATAATAGCATTACCCACAGTTCAATTTTTTCAAATTAATTCCGAGTTCTGCAATAGAGCCAAGTCTCTAAATATTTATGTAACTTAAGAAACTGATGTTTTCGCTCTGATCTCAAATATCGAACAGAAGCTAATAACAAAATGTCTAAGTATTTCCAAACCACATTGCAGAAAGCAACGGTAATTATCAAAAAACCAATGCACAATGATAAAGCCTGTTCTCTCTCACTCTCTCGGAAGTCTACGAAATACAGATGCTATAGCATAAGTAATGTGCGAAATCATATGAAGAGGCAACTTGACCTTGTATTTACAACGGGCCCCTCTAATTCCTCAGTCGCCCTTGGTCCTCACGCTCTCTCCACCATCGACAATTACCACCTCCTGTTTCTCGTATTCCTTTATCGTGACAGCTTATCTCAAACCTCAGCAACCCACGTCATCGCATTTCGCTTTGATCACCTATAGGTAGAAGAAACTACTGCCGCTCTCTATAAGGAAATATACAATGCCATTTCCCTATATGTCCCTTATTCTCGACATAGGACATCGGTATCATCACATCCGTGGTACAACCGCAAACTCCGTACTCTTCGGAACAAAAGGAATAATTTGTGGAACATTTTCCTAAGAACACGTTCTTCCCTGGACTACTCCAACTTTCTCGGTTCCTTTTATAAATTCACCGAGCTTTACAACTTTTTTTACTACAATTATCTCACAAAAACACAAAACAACCTGATAAATGACCCCAAATCTTTTTTCCACTTCATTAACTACAAACGTAAATCTGACGCCTATCCCAACTCCCTTTCCTATGACACGATTACTTCAACCGACCCACAAACTACTGCCAGTCTTTTCGCATCTTTCTTTAAAAAATCCTTCACGGACAACTCTTTCGAGCCTAACCGCTCTTACTTTAAAGGCCTGCCCGAATTTGCCCTTGGCCCCTTCATCCCTCAGATTATCCAGCATCACCTAGTTGAAGAAAAATTAAACTAGCTTAAAGACGAGTTCAGCCCTTGACCTGATGGACTTCCGGCTGTCCTTTAAAAAAAAATGTTCCTCTTCTCTTTCTCCCCCACTATCAAAGATTTTAAATGTATCCCTTACACAACGTGTCTTCCCAAATATTTGGAAATCCTCTTTTGTCACCCCCTCCCTCGGCTTCGGACCCCTACTGATTAAGTGGAATTCTTCCTATCTTAACGATTGAACCTACCGTGTCAGATTTAGATCCATCCTCTCCAATCCTTTTCATCCGACGTCAGGGGTTCCCCAGGGCAGTCATCTTGGACTCCTCCTGCTCATCATCATCATCGGCACTACAACCGGGATCCGGTCTTGGCCTTATTTAACAAATCTCTCCACCGGCCCCGTTTTTGAGCCGATGTCATCCAGTTTGGCACTCCCAGGCTCTGGGCGTCCTGGTCTACGCCATCCCTCCATCGCAGACAAGGTCTGCCGCGATGTCTCCTTCCATACATCCTGCCACAAAGGACTTTCTGAGCAGGCCCCTCTTCGCTCATTCGAGCTAGGTGTCCCGCCCACCGGAGTCTACCGAGCTTGATTTTTCTTACAATATTAGCTTCAAGGTAGATTGCGTACAACTCATGGTTGTAGCGTCTTCGGAATTGTCCTCCCTCACATGCGGGGCCAACAATTCTCCTTAAGACCTTTCTCTCGAACGCGCCTAAGAGTTCAGAGTGCCTTTTATTAAGCACCCAGGTCTCGGATCCATACATGAGTACTGGTAAGACCATGGTCTTGTACAGTAGTAGCTTGGATGTTCTGGATAAATTTCGGGATTTAAAGAGCCTTGATAGACCATAGTAGGCTTTGTTGGATTTAATCAGCCGTTCGCGTATTTCTTCTTCCATATTGTTATCGGCTGATACTATTGACCCAAGGTAGTTAAAGGATTGCACTACTTCAAATTCGTGGTCCAATATCCTGATAGTTTGACCAACGTTAGGTCTTCTCTTAGCAGTAGTTGCCATCATGTATTGTATTTTTCCCTCATTAATGTGCAGTCCCAGTTTTTGTGCCGCCTGCTCGATCTGGGTGAAGGATTCCTGTACCGCCGATTCGGTTCTACCGATGATGTCGATGTCATCTGCGTAGGCAAGTATCTGGCTGGACTTGGTGACAATAGTCCCTCTTGTTGTAACGCCAGAGTCACGGATTGCTTTCTCCAACGCCAGGTTGAAGAGGAGGCAGGTCAGACCCTCCCCTTGTCGGAGTCCATTATAGATGTTTATTGGTTTGGACAGCAATCCCACTACTTTTACCTGACTAGTTACGTTGGTCATGGTCAACCTACAAAGTCGTATCAATTTGTTTGGAATGCCGAATTCTCTCATGGCATTATATAGTTCTAGCCTGGCTATGTTGTCGTAGGCGGCCTTAAAGTCTGTAAATAGGTGATATAATGGAATCTTAAATTCCTGACATTTTTCCATCGCCTGCCTAAGGGTGAATATCTGATCAATTGCTGATTTGCCTGGGATGAAGCCACACTGATATTGACCAATGATGGCTTTAGCGTATGGGGATATCCGGTCTTGTAGGATAGTGGAGAGTATCTTATAGGCGGTACTCAGCAATGTTATACCCCTATAGTTGCTGCACATTGTGATATCTCCCTTCTTATGTATGGGGCAAATTATACCACGACGCCAATCTTCCGGCATCTCATCTTGCTCCCATACGTGCACCACGATCTCATGAATTGCGTGATGTAACGCTGTCCCTCCTTGTTTGATCAGCTCAGCTGGTATGCCATCAGCTCCAGGGGCTTTATTTGATTTTAGCTGTCTAATGGCTTTTAATGTTTCCTCAATGCTTGGTGGCGGCAGCATTTGGTCTTGGTCTTGCATTGGTTGAGCCTCCAATTCTTCTGTGAGCTGACCATTTAGCAATTCATTGAAGTGTACTTCCCATCGCTCCAGAATGCCTTCAGGATCGGTGATCAGATTACCCTCTTTATCCTTGCAGTAAGTGCAGCGTGGTGTGTACCGCGTCATATTGCGGATTATTTGGTAGAACTTCCGCGCCTGGTGCGGACCTCGCTCTCTACTTTTCTCTATTTCACAGACAAGGTTTTTTCCCAGGCACTTTTCTTTTGTCTGTGGTCTTTTTTCAGATCTTCTGAGCTCTTTGTATTTCTCCTGGCTTTGTGGATATCTTTACGCGGAAACCTGGTACTCGCAACGACCAAGTTTTTCGATGCTGCCAATTCGATGACTCGTAGTCCATTGTTATTAGTGTTCTCATGCAAACTATGGAAACCCAGGTAGTGCCTGAAAACCGGCTCCCGACCTATTTTTGCATTCAAATCCCCAAGAACGATTTTCACATCGTATCTTGGGCAGGCATTGAGGGCCCGTTCGACGTTCTCATAATAGTCTTCTTTTTCGTCGTCGGGGGACTCCTCTGTAGGTCCGTGAACGTTTATGAGGCTTATGTTCTTAAACTTGCCTCGCACGCGAAGAGTGATTAGCCTTTCATTTATTGCATTAAAGCCGATGATGGCAGGCTTCAGTTTTTGGCTGATTAGAAAGCCTACCCTGAGCACATGGTATTTTGCGTGACAGCTGTAATAAATGTCATACTCTTTTCTTTGAAAAACACCACTCCCCGTCCATCTTATTTCTTGTAATGCTGCTATGTCAGCCTTATATTCGGACAGGGCATCGGCTAGCTGCTGTGCAGCTCGAGCTCTGTATAGTGAGCGTACGTTCCATGAAAAAATCCTTAAATCATTTAGCCATTTTCGTTTCCGTGGTCGTCGTCGTGTATCCGGTCCATATCCGAGACATGTTAAATTTGTGATAATAATTCATTTTTACGGGCCTGGTTATTAGCCTTGCGCCAACCTTTCTCAGGATTTCGCTGCATGCATTGGTTCACTAGTTGGCGGGTGTCAAAGTAGCTATCCAGAGGTGTCACGTGGAGACTGCATGTCAACTTGGATTGAACAGGGACAAGGATCGGCCTGGCCTTCGCCGGGTTGAAGGCAATCAGAGACTTTGCCCTGTATGTTCGCACCCATCTCCCCACCCCTCCTGTTCATTCTTACTATTAATCATATAAACTCCAGTATCAAGCACTCCTCTATCTCTCTATACGCGGACGACACTAAACTCTTCAAGACGATCCGCTCTTCTGTCGACTCCTCACTTCTCTAAATGGATCTCGACACCTTTTCAACTTGGTGCCAAAATAACTACCGCGAAGTAGATATTGCCAAATGTCACTCAATCACCTTCTCCCGTAAACGATCCCCCTTCCCGCTACGTTCCCATCTCTTACTCAACCAACACATAACACGATTCGTGACCATAGCATCTTATGTGATAGGGAGTTTAACTCCATCCCACATATTGATGACATTATTCTCAAGGCCAACACTCTCCTTGTTTTTGTGAAACGCTGGTCGAGAGAATTCTCTAATCCATACGTTTCCAGATCGCTCTATATAGCTTTTGTCCGTCCCCTTCTTGAATATGCTAGTCAGGTTTGGTCTCCTCACTACTCGTCCCAAATTCGCAGCGTCGAAAATGTTCTGTTGTACAATACAAACGAACGTATCAGTATCATGCCGCCATCACCACCAGATTCCACCAACAGGATCTGCATTTGTCCGCAACCGGCAAATTCCAATTGCCATCAGCAAACATACTCAACAGCAGAGGTGATAATTGAATTGCCGCCAACCCTAAAGGGACCGCCATAAAATTACTATTTCTGTTTCTTTGTACAGGAACTTGCGTTCCTTTTTTCTTTGTTTCTTTGCATCCAATGATTTGTTGTGTAGTTTGTAAATGCCGATTGTCAATCGGGTTGTTTTTGTATAACGCTCTGTTAAGAGCAGATAATGTTCAATTTTTAGATGCTACCTTTGTTCTTTGTAATGCTCTGTTGCGAGCAGTGATTCTGCATTCAAGTTTTTTAATGTATGTAATAGTAATGCTCTGTTGCGAGCAGGAATCCTGTATTCAAGTTTTAAATGTAAGAGTATTAGTGTAGATATTTTTGTATATATAGGATTTTAAGCGTAAAATAAAATCAGAATGCAACCGACCACCCCGGCGTATTCTCAGCTAACCTACTTGAATTTCTTCTTACTTTCCAGGTTTCATCCTTTGAGATATTTAGTGGCGTTGCGCCCGAACATCGACACAAAATTATCGCACTAAGGGTGCGTCCAGTAGGGCTTCAAAGTGGGCAAATAAAAACATCAGGTCAAAAGAGGCCTGATACAAAAACAAAAGTGTTTGTGTGTTATATGTGTGTGGTGTTAGATATCATAACAAGAGAAACAATTAAATACCTATGCAGCCGAAGACCTTGTGGAGTGTTAAAATAATACAGAATCTAAACACTTTAAATACACTTGGGATTTCCTGTTTTATTGCGTGTCCTTTCAACTAACAAATACATGAATTGTAGGTATTAGACTCACAGCTGGCATTTCCTTGTGTCGTGTAAACCTCAGTTTTCGTTTTTAACCTTATGATGTACCGAGTTAATTGATGTTTTATAATTCATCCTCCTTATGTTGTGTAGATTATCTTGCCTTTCCTTCGTTTTTCCAAGCCAAGCCTCTGTTCCCTTATCACCTTTTGCTTTAATTTATAATTAAACGTAAGTTGATATTAATCCTTATGTCCAAGCACGATTACCCACCGCCGCTCCCAATTCGCTTTTTCTCATCGACCTTATACATAGTTCTAGTAGAATGCTGCCGAGTTTTTTAAAATACCAAGATGTCTCTTTGGAAGGCAGCCGGTCAAATTGACCTATGTTGAAAAAATTCGGAAATTTGTTGGGGAATTACCTATCAAGAATTACCTAATGTAGGTAATTCCGCAAAGATTTTCCGAATTCTTTCTACATAGGTCAATTGGACCGGTTGTCTTCCAATGAGACATCTTGGTATTTTAAAACACTATCGGCAGCATTCCACTAGAACTATATATAAGGTCGATGAGAAAAGGCGATTTGGCTACTTCTTTCCGGCTACTATTAAAATGACTCCGAAACATTTTGTTATTCCACATGTATAATGTTGTGTTCACGTTTACATTTTGTTGCCCTCTCCCCACAACAAATTACAACTTCTGAAAACTTTTCATTCGTTTTTTAACCTTGTTTGACAAAAGTTTCTGACATTATTCTCAAACAACTTGCGATCCTGAATATTTTTCGTCAGAGTCACAGTCATTCATTGCAATTTCTGCTACTTTCTTGTTAGTTACTGCAATCTCTGATAATGTATTAGTAGTATTTGAAGTATAATTAATATTTTATAGTTTGTTTAATTCATAATAGTTTTTCAAGTTCGTTTACCATCCGTTTCTGACATTATTCTCCAGATTTTCCCTAGTAACTTGGGACTTCCAATAATTTTCTTCTGCCCAATTCTGGCATTATTCCTCGAATTATTTCAAAGAAACAAGTGCAAGTCCAAACAGTTTGTTACGCTTACATTTTGTTGCCCTCTCACCACAACAGATTACAAATTCTGAATACTTTTCATTCGTTTTTGAAACTTTTTTGACATCCGTTTCTGACATTATTCTCAAGCAACTTGCGATCCTGAATATTTTTCGTCAGAGTCACAGTCATTCATTGCAATTTCTGCTACTTTCTTGTTAGTTACTGCAATCTCTGACAATGCATTAGTAGTATTTGAAGTATAATTAATATTTTATAGTTTGTTTAATGCATTTGTCATCCGTTTCTGACATTTTTCTCCAGATTTTTCGATTGCAAAGTGCGCATATGGGCAAGTAGGAGTAAATCCATCCTAGTCACTTCCGTCTAATACTTTTGACATACAAATAAAATACCGATATATGTATAATGAAAAAACACTCGTACAAATTTAATGTTAACATAATTAATGAGTTAAGATAAGGCACATGTAAATTTGTTTTAGACTTTAGCGATTATTATAAAAGGAAACAACATCGTTGTTTTAACCACTTTCAACTGAATCAACTTTAAGCAACATGTCGGAATTTAGTAAATAAGCTATAAAGTACTCGAAGAGTCGACTTCAAATCCATATTAACGATATCTGTAAAATAAGCACAATTTTTTAATAGTAAACTCAGTCCCACAATGTAATATTTCACTGTCTCTATACCTTCTGGTCTAGCTTTCGACTTAGGCAGTCCCACGTCCTGCATCAAATCAAATGAAAATCCAACGTTGTGCACCATCTGCTCAACATCCTGCGGAGTTAAATGAAACTCGTAAAAGGGCACAAAAAACCCACCCAATAATCCCATTAGCAAGCATAAGTAAACTCCATCGCGGAAATCTCCGTTTAAGTCATTGACTTCGAAATTCAGTTTAGTCAAATGTTTATTAACGAAAGTGATCAGAGATTTCTTAACCACTGCCAATTTCTCAGGAGCGCAGTCGAACAGCGTATCGTAAGCATCCTTCTCACAACGCATTCCCACATCATCATACTCCGATGTTATTTGTTCCTGAAATTTTCTACAGCCGAGAGTCATTTGAAAATTTGTTTAATTATATCATAAGACAACTTACTGTGCGTTGAGAACACCTCCATTTTTCTGAGCAATAACCACATTGACAAAAACGTTTTCTGGTAGACGAACTGGTGCTCGGAAGTAACGTACAAGAGCGACCAACAAGTGCAAAATGGTCACGATATTTTTCGAGTGTACGCTCTCAACAGACCATTTCGGAACTTTATTGTGGAAGCCTAGAGTCTAAAAGCAATGGATTGATATCATTCATGTAATCTGCATTTTATTATTAACGGAATTTGAGGATTTTTAAATTGTTATGATATAAAAGGTTGTTAAAAAGAACAAGGACAGGATGAAAGGACAGAAAACTATTCATTCATTCGGCTAAACTTCAAGAAGCAATGGTGTGGCGTTTCTGTCAGATACATGCACAATATATAAACATACACGTGTTAATCTGATGCTCCAATGCTTCGCTTCTCACCCATTTCATGGTGTGTTCAATTCACCTTCTGCACTATACTTGCTAAACGCAACAATCCCAACATATTTTCTGACACATAACACACATTCTCCCATAGGTACACTTGGCTTTACTACTATGATCACGACTTCAGCACCGACTCACTCACCTTTTCCGATGTTCTCTCATTCGCTCGCTCCTCGCTTCGTCTTTCGCACCCAAAGTTAATGGCAACAAAGTTACTGCGGAGGGAGTAAAGAGGTGTTTCTAACAGTCACACGCACAATATATAAGCAAATAGGGAAGAACGCCGAAAGGAACTTCGAATAAGCAAAGCAACATAACAATTCCACATCAGTTGAGTGTAGTTGAGAATAATGATCGAATTCGAAAACTCGGCAGTGGTCTGATGTGTTGAGCGTTGGTTCTATCTTTTAGTGATTCTAACCGCCATAGCGTCGGTTCGAATCACACATTCTTTACTGTCGTGACAAACGCTATAATAGCATTACCCACAGTTCAATTTTTTCAAATTAATTCCGAGTTCTGCAATAGAGCCAAGTCTCTAAATATTTATGTAACTTAAGAAACTGATGTTTTCGCTCTGATCTCAAATATCGAACAGAAGCTAATAACAAAATGTCTAAGTATTTCCAAACCACATTGCAGAAAGCAACGGTAATTATCAAAAAACCAATGCACAATGATAAAGCCTGTTCTCTCTCACTCTCTCAGAAGTCTACGAAATACAGATGCTATAGCATAAGTAATGTGCGAAATCATATGAAGAGGCAACTTGACCTTGTATTTACAACGGGCCCCTCTAATTCCTCAGTCGCCCTTGGTCCTCACGCTCTCTCCACCATCGACAATTACCACCTCCTGTTTCTCGTATTCCTTTATCGTGACAGCTTATCTCAAACCTCAGCAACCCACGTCATCGCATTTCGCTTTGATCACCTATAGGTAGAAGAAACTACTGCCGCTCTCTATAAGGAAATATACAATGCCATTTCCCTATATGTCCCTTATTCTCGACATAGGACATCGGTATCATCACATCCGTGGTACAACCGCAAACTCCGTACTCTTCGGAACAAAAGGAATAATTTGTGGAACATTTTCCTAAGAACACGTTCTTCCCTGGACTACTCCAACTTTCTCGGTTCCTTTTATAAATTCACCGAGCTTTACAACTTTTTTTACTACAATTATCTCACAAAAACACAAAACAACCTGATAAATGACCCCAAATCTTTTTTCCACTTCATTAACTACAAACGTAAATCTGACGCCTATCCCAACTCCCTTTCCTATGACACGATTACTTCAACCGACCCACAAACTACTGCCAGTCTTTTCGCATCTTTCTTTAAAAAATCCTTCACGGACAACTCTTTCGAGCCTAACCGCTCTTACTTTAAAGGCCTGCCCGAATTTGCCCTTGGCCCCTTCATCCCTCAGATTATCCAGCATCACCTAGTTGAAGAAAAATTAAACTAGCTTAAAGACGAGTTCAGCCCTTGACCTGATGGACTTCCGGCTGTCCTTTAAAAAAAAATGTTCCTCTTCTCTTTCTCCCCCACTATCAAAGATTTTAAATGTATCCCTTACACAACGTGTCTTCCCAAATATTTGGAAATCCTCTTTTGTCACCCCCTCCCTCGGCTTCGGACCCCTACTGATTAAGTGGAATTCTTCCTATCTTAACGATTGAACCTACCGTGTCAGATTTAGATCCATCCTCTCCAATCCTTTTCATCCGACGTCAGGGGTTCCCCAGGGCAGTCATCTTGGACTCCTCCTGCTCATCATCATCATCGGCACTACAACCGGGATCCGGTCTTGGCCTTATTTAACAAATCTCTCCACCGACCCCGTTTTTGAGCCGATGTCATCCAGTTTGGCACTCCCAGGCTCTGGGCGTCCTGGTCTACGCCATCCCTCCATCGCAGACAAGGTCTGCCGCGATGTCTCCTTCCATACATCCTGCCACAAAGGACTTTCTGAGCAGGCCCCTCTTCGCTCATTCGAGCTAGGTGTCCCGCCCACCGGAGTCTACCGAGCTTGATTTTTCTTACAATATTAGCTTCAAGGTAGATTGCGTACAACTCATGGTTGTAGCGTCTTCGGAATTGTCCTCCCTCACATGCGGGGCCAACAATTCTCCTTAAGACCTTTCTCTCGAACGCGCCTAAGAGTTCAGAGTGCCTTTTATTAAGCACCCAGGTCTCGGATCCATACATGAGTACTGGTAAGACCATGGTCTTGTACAGTAGTAGCTTGGATGTTCTGGATAAATTTCGGGATTTAAAGAGCCTTGATAGACCATAGTAGGCTTTGTTGGATTTAATCAGCCGTTCGCGTATTTCTTCTTCCATATTGTTATCGGCTGATACTATTGACCCAAGGTAGTTAAAGGATTGCACTACTTCAAATTCGTGGTCCAATATCCTGATAGTTTGACCAACATTAGGTCTTCTCTTAGCAGTAGTTGCCATCATGTATTGTATTTTTCCCTCATTAATGTGCAGTCCCAGTTTTTGTGCCGCCTGCTCGATCTGGGTGAAAGATTCCTGTACCGCCGATTCGGTTCTACCGATGATGTCGATGTCATCTGCGTAGGCAAGTATCTGGCTGGACTTGGTGACAATAGTCCCTCTTGTTGTAACGCCAGAGTCACGGATTGCTTTCTCCAACGCCAGGTTGAAGAGGAGGCAGGTCAGACCCTCCCCTTGTCGGAGTCCATTATAGATGTTTATTGGTTTGGACAGCGATCCCACTACTTTTACCTGACTAGTTACGTTGGTCATGGTCAACCTACAAAGTCGTATCAATTTGTTTGGAATGCCGAATTCTCTCATGGCATTATATAGTTCTAGCCTGGCTATGTTGTCGTAGGCGGCCTTAAAGTCTGTAAATAGGTGATATAATGGAATCTTAAATTCCTGACATTTTTCCATCGCCTGCCTAAGGGTGAATATCTGATCAATTGCTGATTTGCCTGGGATGAAGCCACACTGATATTGACCAATGATGGCTTTAGCGTATGGGGATATCCGGTCTTGTAGGATAGTGGAGAGTATCTTATAGGCGGTACTCAGCAATGTTATACCCCTATAGTTGCTGCACATTGTGATATCTCCCTTCTTATGTATGGGGCAAATTATACCACGACGCCAATCTTCCGGCATCTCATCTTGCTCCCATACGTGCACCACGATCTCATGAATTGCGTGATGTAACGCTGTCCCTCCTTGTTTGATCAGCTCAGCTGGTATGCCATCAGCTCCAGGGGCTTTATTTGATTTTAGCTGTCTAATGGCTTTTAATGTTTCCTCAATGCTTGGTGGCGGCAGCATTTGGTCTTGGTCTTGCATTGGTTGAGCCTCCAATTCTTCTGTGAGCTGACCATTTAGCAATTCATTGAAGTGTACTTCCCATCGCTCCAGAATGCCTTCAGGATCGGTGATCAGATTACCCTCTTTATCCTTGCAGTAAGTGCAGCGTGGTGTGTACCGCGTCATATTGCGGATTATTTGGTAGAACTTCCGCGCCTGGTGCGGACCTCGCTCTCTACTTTTCTCTATTTCACAGACAAGGTTTTTTCCCAGGCACTTTTCTTTTGTCTGTGAAGTCTTTTTTCAGATCTTCTGAGCTCTTTGTATTTCTCCTGGCTTTGTGGATATCTTTACGCGGAAACCTGGTACTCGCAACGACCAAGTTTTTCGATGCTGCCAATTCGATGACTCGTAGTCCATTGTTATTAGTGTTCTCATGCAAACTATGGAAACCCAGGTAGTGCCTGAAAACCGGCTCCCGACCTATTTTTGCATTCAAATCCCCAAGAACGATTTTCACATCGTATCTTGGGCAGGCATTGAGGGCCCGTTCGACGTTCTCATAATAGTCTTCTTTTTCGTCGTCGGGGGACTCCTCTGTAGGTCCGTGAACGTTTATGAGGCTTATGTTCTTAAACTTGCCTCGCACGCGAAGAGTGATTAGCCTTTCATTTATTGCATTAAAGCCGATGATGGCAGGCTTCAGTTTTTGGCTGATTAGAAAGCCTACCCTGAGCACATGGTATTTTGCGTGACAGCTGTAATAAATGTCATACTCTTTTCTTTGAAAAACACCACTCCCCGTCCATCTTATTTCTTGTAATGCTGCTATGTCAGCCTTATATTCGGACAGGGCATCGGCTAGCTGCTGTGCAGCTCGAGCTCTGTATAGTGAGCGTACGTTCCATGAAAAAATCCTTAAATCATTTAGCCATTTTCGTTTCCGTGGTCGTCGTCGTGTATCCGGTCCATATCCGAGACATGTTAAATTTGTGATAATAATTCATTTTTACGGGCCTGGTTATTAGCCTTGCGCCAACCTTTCTCAGGATTTCGCTGCATGCATTGGTTCACTAGTTGGCGGGTGTCAAAGTAGCTATCCAGAGGTGTCACGTGGAGACTGCATGTCAACTTGGATTGAACAGGGACAAGGATCGTCCTGGCCTTCGCCGGGTTGAAGGCAATCAGAGACTTTGCCCTGTATGTTCGCACCCATCTCCCCACCCCTCCTGTTCATTCTTACTATTAATCATATAAACTCCAGTATCAAGCACTCCTCTATCTCTCTATACGCGGACGACACTAAACTCTTCAAGACGATCCGCTCTTCTGTCGACTCCTCACTTCTCTAAATGGATCTCGACACCTTTTCAACTTGGTGCCAAAATAACTACCGCGAAGTAGATATTGCCAAATGTCACTCAATCACCTTCTCCCGTAAACGATCCCCCTTCCCGCTACGTTCCCATCTCTTACTCAACCAACACATAACACGATTCGTGACCATAGCATCTTATGTGATAGGGAGTTTAACTCCATCCCACATATTGATGACATTATTCTCAAGGCCAACTCTCTCCTTGTTTTTGTGAAACGCTGGTCGAGAGAATTCTCTAATCCATACGTTTCCAGATCGCTCTATATAGCTTTTGTCCGTCCCCTTCTTGAATATGCTAGTCAGGTTTGGTCTCCTCACTACTCGTCCCAAATTCGCAGCGTCGAAAACGTTCTGTTGTACAATACAAACGAACGTATCAGTATCATGCCGCCATCACCACCAGATTCCACCAACAGGATCTGCATTTGTCCGCAACCGGCAAATTCCAATTGCCATCAGCAAACATACTCAACAGCAGAGGTGATAATTGAATTGCCGCCAACCCTAAAGGGACCGCCATAAAATTACTATTTCTGTTTCTTTGTACAGGAACTTGCGTTCCTCTTTTCTTTGTTTCTTTGCATCCAATGATTTGTTGTGTAGTTTGTAAATGCCCATTGTCTATCGGGTTGTTTTTGTATAACGCTCTGATAAGAGCAGATAATGTTTTAGATGCTACCTTTGTTCTTTTAATGTTGTGTATTTTGTTCATGTATGCAATAGTAATGTTCACAATAAGATAACTGCTGGAAAAGAAGTGGGAATACGGCGAGACGGTTCACCAACTGTTCGTTGATTTCAAAAAAGCCTACGACTCAGTCGCAAGGCAGAGACTCTACCATATTCTAGTTGAGCTGGGAGTCCCAAAAAATATGCCGCCCTCATACAAATTTGCATAAACGAAAACAAAGGGCGAGTCAGAATAGAAAACCACCTCTCAGAACCATTTGAAATCTGGGACGGACTAAAGCAGGGAGATGGTCTATCACCGTGTCTCTTTAACCTTGTGCTCGAGTATGTCATCAGAAAGGTACAAGACGACAACATGGCCGGATCATCCCTGAACGGGGTCACACAAGTGCTCGCATATGCGGATGACATCGCCGTTCTGGGCGATAATCTAGAGACAGTTAGTAAAAACTGTGAAATCATCATGCAAGCGGCAGAAGAGGTGGGCCTAGATATAAATGAAGACAAAACAAAATACATGATTACGGCGAAAGCAGGTGGAACTCAGATAACACATATAAACGTCAGAGGTAAGATATTTGAAAAAGTTGAAGAATTTAGATATCTGGGAACGATACTGACGGCCAGTAATGAAATGTCGAAGGAAATTAACAAGAGACTGCATTCCGGCAACGCGAGTTGGCATGCAGTCAGTAAACTGCTGAAATCCAGACTGCTATCACGTAACATAAAACTCCGTGTCTATAATCATAATCATGCCGATTGTTCTATATGGATGCGAAACATGGGCTCTCACAAAACGGGAAGAAAACAAATTCCGCGTATTCGAGAATAAAGTTTTGAGGGGCATCTTTGGAGGTAAATATGACGAGGAGGCAGGACAATGGAGGAGACTCCATAACCACGAATGGGAAGAGCTATATCGCAAACCTACAATAGTGAGAGTAATCAAGTCGCGAAGATTAAGATGGGCCGGACACGTGGCGCGAATGGGGAACGATAGGACCGTGCATAGAATTCTTGACGGTAGACCAACGGGAAAGAGGCCGGTAGGACGGCCGCGACGGAGATGGGAGGACAATGTTAGGTTTGACCTTGAGGAGATCGGATCGAATGGTTAAGTTAAGCGTGGAAGGAGAGTGCCCAGGACAGGGAACAATGGCGAAGCCGAGTCGTTGAGGTCATGAACTTCCGGGTTCTTACAGGCCAATAAATAATAAAATAATAATGCAATAGTAATGCTCTGTTGCGAGCAGGAATCCTGTATTCAAGTTTTAAATGTAAGAGTATTAGTGTAGATATTTTTGTATATATAGGATTTTAAGCGTAAAATAAAATCAGAATGCAACCGACCACCCCGGCGTATTCTCAGCTACTCTATTTGAATTTCTTCTAACTTTCCAGGTTTCATCCTTTGAGATATTTAGTGGCGTTGCGCCCGAACATCGACACAAAATTATCGCACTAAGGGTGTTACACCCTAGTGTCCAGTACGGCTTCAAAGTGGGCAAATAAAAACATCAGGTCAAAAGAGGCCTGATACAAACAAATGTGTTTGTGTGATATACGTGTGTGGTGTTAGATATCATAACAAGAGAAACAATTAAATACCTGTGCAGCCGAAGACCTTGTGGAGTGTTAAAATAATACAGAATCTGAACACTTTAAATACACTTGGGATTTCCTGTTTTATTGCGTGTCCTTTCAACTAACAAATACATGAATTGTAGGTATTTGACTCACAGCTGGCATTTCCTTGTGTCGTGTAAACCTCAGTTTTCGTTTTTAACCTTATGATGTACCGAGTTAATTGATGTTTTATAATTCATCCTCCTTATGTTGTGTAGATTATCTTGCCTTTCCTTCGTTTTTCCAAGCCAAGCCTCTGTTCCCTTATCACCTTTTGCTTTAATTTATAATTAAACGTAAGTTGATATTAATCCTTATGTCCAAGCACGATTACCCACCGCCGCTCCCAATTCGCTTTTTCTCATCGACCTTATACATAGTTCTAGTAGAATGCTGCCGAGTTTTTTAAAATACCAAGATGTCTCTTTGGAAGGCAGCCGGTCAAATTGACCTATGTTGAAAAAATTCGGAAATTTGTTGGGGAATTACCTATCAAGAATTACCGAATGTAGGTAATTCCGCAAAGATTTTCCGAATTCTTTCTACATAGGTCAATTGGACCGGTTGTCTTCCAATGAGACATCTTGGTATTTTAAAACACTATCGGCAGCATTCCACTAGAACTATATATAAGGTCGATGAGAAAAGGCGATTTGGCTACTTCTTTCCAGCTACTATTAAAATGACTCCGAAACATTTTGTTATTCCACATGTATAATGTTGTGTTCACGTTTACATTTTGTTGCCCTCTCCCCACAACAAATTACAACTTCTGAAAACTTTTCATTCGTTTTTTAACCTTGTTTGACAAAAGTTTCTGACATTATTCTCAAACAACTTGCGATCCTGAATATTTTTCGTCAGAGTCACAGTCATTCATTGCAATTTCTGCTACTTTCTTGTTAGTTACTGCAATCTCTGATAATGTATTAGTAGTATTTGAAGTATAATTAATATTTTATAGTTTGTTTAATTCATAATAGTTTTTCAAGTTCGTTTACCATCCGTTTCTGACATTATTCTCCAGATTTTCCCTAGTAACTTGGGACTTCCAATAATTTTCTTCTGCCCAATTCTGGCATTATTCCTCGAATTATTTCAAAGAAACAAGTCCAAGTCCAAACAGTTTGTTACGCTTACATTTTGTTGCCCTCTCACCACAACAGATTACAAATTCTGAAAACTTTTCATTCGTTTTTGAAACTTTTTTGACATCCGTTTCTGACATTATTCTCAAGCAACTTGCGATCCTGAATATTTTTCGTCAGAGTCACAGTCATTCATTGCAATTTCTGCTACTTTCTTGTTAGTTACTGCAATCTCTGACAATGCATTAGTAGTATTTGAAGTATAATTAATATTTTATAGTTTGTTTAATGCATTTGTCATCCGTTTCTGACATTTTTCTCCAGATTTTTCGATTGCAAAGTGCGCATATGGGCAAGTAGGAGTAAATCCATCCTAGTCACTTCCGTCTAATACTTTTGACATACAAATAAAATACCGATATATGTATAATGAAAAAACACTCGTACAAATTTAATGTTAACATAATTAATGAGTTAAGATAAGGCACATGTAAATTTGTTTTAGACTTTAGCGATTATTATAAAAGGAAACAACATCGTTGTTTTAACCACTTTCAACTGAATCAACTTTAAGCAACATGTCGGAATTTAGTAAATAAGCTATAAAGTACTCGAAGAGTCGACTTCAAATCCATATTAACGATATCTGTAAAATAAGCACAATTTTTTAATAGTAAACTCAGTCCCACAATGTAATATTTCACTGTCTCTATACCTTCTGGTCTAGCTTTCGACTTAGGCAGTCCCACGTCCTGCATCAAATCAAATGAAAATCCAACGTTGTGCACCATCTGCTCAACATCCTGCGGAGTTAAATGAAACTCGTAAAAGGGCACAAAAAACCCACCCAATAATCCCATTAGCAAGCATAAGTAAACTCCATCGCGGAAATCTCCGTTTAAGTCATTGACTTCGAAATTCAGTTTAGTCAAATGTTTATTAACGAAAGTGATCAGAGATTTCTTAACCACTGCCAATTTCTCAGGAGCGCAGTCAAACAGCGTATCGTAAGCATCCTTCTCACAACGCATTCCCACATCATCATACTCCGATGTTATTTGTTCCTGAAATTTTCTACAGCCGAGAGTCATTTGAAAATTTGTTTAATTATATCATAAGACAACTTACTGTGCGTTGAGAACACCTCCATTTTTCTGAGCAATAACCACATTGACAAAAACGTTTTCTGGTAGACGAACTGGTGCTCGGAAGTAACGTACAAGAGCGACCAACAAGTGCAAAATGGTCACGATATTTTTCGAGTGTACGCTCTCAACAGACCATTTCGGAACTTTATTGTGGAAGCCTAGAGTCTAAAAGCAATGGATTGATATCATTCATGTAATCTGCATTTTATTATTAACGGAATTTGAGGATTTTTAAATTGTTATGATATAAAAGGTTGTTAAAAAGAACAAGGACAGGATGAAAGGACAGAAAACTATTCATTCATTCGGCTAAACTTCAAGAAGCAATGGTGTGGCGTTTCTGTCAGATACATGCACAATATATAAACATACACGTGTTAATCTGATGCTCCAATGCTTCGCTTCTCACCCATTTCATGGTGTGTTCAATTCACCTTCTGCACTATACTTGCTAAACGCAACAATCCCAACATATTTTCTGACACATAACACACATTCTCCCATAGGTACACTTGGCTTTACTACTATGATCACGACTTCAGCACCGACTCACTCACCTTTTCCGATGTTCTCTCATTCGCTCGCTCCTCGCTTCGTCTTTCGCACCCAAAGTTAATGGCAACAAAGTTACTGCGGAGGGAGTAAAGAGGTGTTTCTAACAGTCACACGCACAATATATAAGCAAATAGGGAAGAACGCCGAAAGGAACTTCGAATAAGCAAAGCAACATAACAATTCCACATCAGTTGAGTGTAGTTGAGAATAATGATCGAATTCGAAAACTCGGCAGTGGTCTGATGTGTTGAGCGTTGGTTCTATCTTTTAGTGATTCTAACCGCCATAGCGTCGGTTCGAATCACACATTCTTTACTGTCGTGACAAACGCTATAATAGCATTACCCACAGTTCAATTTTTTCAAATTAATTCCGAGTTCTGCAATAGAGCCAAGTCTCTAAATATTTATGTAACTTAAGAAACTGATGTTTTCGCTCTGATCTCAAATATCGAACAGAAGCTAATAACAAAATGTCTAAGTATTTCCAAACCACATTGCAGAAAGCAACGGTAATTATCAAAAAACCAATGCACAATGATAAAGCCTGTTCTCTCTCACTCTCTCAGAAGTCTACGAAATACAGATGCTATAGCATAAGTAATGTGCGAAATCATATGAAGAGGCAACTTGACCTTGTATTTACAACGGGCCCCTCTAATTCCTCAGTCGCCCTTGGTCCTCACGCTCTCTCCACCATCGACAATTACCACCTCCTGTTTCTCGTATTCCTTTATCGTGACAGCTTATCTCAAACCTCAGCAACCCACGTCATCGCATTTCGCTTTGATCACCTATAGGTAGAAGAAACTACTGCCGCTCTCTATAAGGAAATATACAATGCCATTTCCCTATATGTCCCTTATTCTCGACATAGGACATCGGTATCATCACATCCGTGGTACAACCGCAAACTCCGTACTCTTCGGAACAAAAGGAATAATTTGTGGAACATTTTCCTAAGAACACGTTCTTCCCTGGACTACTCCAACTTTCTCGGTTCCTTTTATAAATTCACCGAGCTTTACAACTTTTTTTACTACAATTATCTCACAAAAACACAAAACAACCTGATAAATGACCCCAAATCTTTTTTCCACTTCATTAACTACAAACGTAAATCTGACGCCTATCCCAACTCCCTTTCCTATGACACGATTACTTCAACCGACCCACAAACTACTGCCAGTCTTTTCGCATCTTTCTTTAAAAAATCCTTCACGGACAACTCTTTCGAGCCTAACCGCTCTTACTTTAAAGGCCTGCCCGAATTTGCCCTTGGCCCCTTCATCCCTCAGATTATCCAGCATCACCTAGTTGAAGAAAAATTAAACTAGCTTAAAGACGAGTTCAGCCCTTGACCTGATGGACTTCCGGCTGTCCTTTAAAAAAAAATGTTCCTCTTCTCTTTCTCCCCCACTATCAAAGATTTTAAATGTATCCCTTACACAACGTGTCTTCCCAAATATTTGGAAATCCTCTTTTGTCACCCCCTCCCTCGGCTTCGGACCCCTACTGATTAAGTGGAATTCTTCCTATCTTAACGATTGAACCTACCGTGTCAGATTTCGATCCACCCTCTCCAATCCTTTTCATCCCACGTCAGGGGTTCGTCAGGGCAGTCATCTTGGATCCCTCCTATTCATTCTTACTATTAATGATATAAACTCCAGTATCAAGCACTCCTCCATCTCTCTATACGCGAACGACGCTAAACTCTTCAAGACGATCCGCTCTTCTGTCGACTCCTCACTTCTCTAAATGGATCTCGACACCTTTTCACCTTGGTGCCAAAATAACTGCCTCGAAGTAAATATTGCCAAATGTCACTCAATCACTTTCTACCGTAAGCGATCCCCCTCCCCGATACGTCCCCATGTCTTACTCAACCAACACATAACACCTGTACAAACGATTCGTGACCATGGCATCTTATGTGATAGGGAGCTTAACTTCGTCCCACATATTGATGACATTATTCTCAAGGCCAACTCTGTCTTTGTTTTTGTGAAACGCTGGTCGAAATAATTCTCTAATCCCTACGTTTCCAGATCGCTCTATATAGCTTTTGTCCGTCCCCTTCTTGAATATGCTAGTCAGGTTTGGTCTCCTCACTACTCGTCCCAAATTCGCAGCGTCGAAAATGTTCTGTTGTACAATACAAACGAACGTATCAGTATCATGCCGCCATCACCACCAGATTCCACCAACAGGATCTGCATTTGTCCGCAACCGGCAAATTCCAATTGCCATCAGCAAACATACTCAACAGCAGAGGTGATAATTGAATTGCCGCCAACGCTAAAGGGACCGCCATAAAATTACTATTTCTGTTTCTTTGTACAGGAACTTGCGTTCCTTTTTTCTTTGTTTCTTTGCATCCAATGATTTGTTGTGTAGTTTGTAAATGCCGATTGTCTATCGGCTTGTTTTTGTATAACGCTCTGTTAAGATGTACCTGCTACCTTTGCTCTTTGTAATGTTCTATATTTTTTTCATGTATGTAATAAGTAATGCTCTGTTGCGAGCAGGAATCCTGTATTCAAGTTTTAAATGTAAGAGTATTAGTGTAGATATTTTCGTATATATAGGATTTTAAGCGTAAAATAAAATCATAATGCAACCGACCACCCCGGCGTATTCTCAGCTAACCTATTTGAATTTCTTCTTACTTTCCAGGTTTCATCCTTTGAGATATTAAGTGGCGTTGCGCCCGAATATTCAGGATTCTTTTTAGATGTTTAGTGGCGTTGCGCCTGAACATCGACACAAAATTATCGCACTAAGGGGGTTACACCCTAGTGTCCAGTGGGGCTTCGAAGTAGGCAAATAAAAACATCAGGTCAAAAGAGGCCTGATACAAACATTGGTGACCCCGACGTGATAGTTTCACATTGGTTACTGCCCCCCAGCCGAGGTAAGTAGCAATATCAGTAAACACTAGTCACAAAACGCGCATCCTAGGCTATCACCAATCGCCAAGGCAGCTATCACCGCGGTAGACGGCATCCGTGAGCGTGTTTGCGAAACACACCAATTTTTAACAGTACCACGTATTTCGAACTGAAAGTATCATGGCTGGGCGAGAAGTAAAAAGGGTCCTAGCCACGCAAACGGGCTTACAACGAGAGGTGAACAAGGTCAAGGCAGCCCAATTTAACGATTACATCCGCCTTAACACCTACGAGCAGGTACAATCGATGTACCTGCAACTAATAGCGACAGCGCCAATAAAACAGCAATCGGACGGTGCAGGCGACTCGGTGAGCAGTCCACGAGCAGACATATCACACATTGACGACAACGGGATCCCAGAAGCCATCAAATGTATCAGACGATACAATCTAAAGAAGGAGACTCTCATTCGGGCGCTTAATAGAACGCGAGCAATGAGAGGGACAACACAAATGAGCTTCCATCAGGAGCTCGAATTTTCAACCATCCAAAGGCTCTGCCGCGCCATTTCGGACTCTGGCTCACAAGTCAATTTGATCAGTGAGCGAGTCATAAAGAGACTAGTAGTAGCCACAAACTCTGCAAAGTTGACTATACACCGCATCGGGGACGTACCACAGAGAACACAACGACACGCGAATATGGGGCTCACTGCCACAACAACAAAGTTCTCCACGCGACTCGAATCACATGTGATCAGCACGATCAGTTCGCCACACCCAAGTCAGGAAACAACCAGGCAGAATCGACGTCCTGCTGGAAGCCGAGCACTTCTTCTCATTGCTATCCATTGGTCAAATTAAACTTGGACCAACGCTTCCAGTACTCCAGAATACCCGCCTCGGCTGGATTGTCGCCGGACCGACCCATCAACGTCCAGTAGCATCAGCAATTTGTGGCATGTGTACCACCGACGACGAAGAAGGCATCAAAATCTCCATTCAAAAATGCTGGGAATTGGATAATCTGGCGGACGGTCAGGAACGACGACTCTCAGTCAAGGAACAACAATGTGAGACATTATTTCGCCCGCATTGCGTCAGAGACTCCGTGGGTCGCTTTACTGTTAGGCTACAATTTGCCAGCGACCCACAAACACTAGGAACGACGTTTGGAGAGGAATCCTGAGATCTACGACCAATATAGGTCCTTTATGAAGGAGTACTTCAAGTTGGGACACATGGAACCACTAGATGCGATGAAGGTTCCGTCGCCGCATTATTACATCCCCCCATCACTATGTTTTGAAGCCTGACAGCATCACTACACGATTACGAGTGGTGTTTGATGCATCAGCGAAGACATCTACCAATACTTCGTTGAACGACATTCTGCATTCCGGACCAGCTTTACAGGAGGACTTGTTTGCCGTCCTGCTCCGATTCAGACTCCCACGGTATGTCTGTACAGCAAACATTGAGAAAATGTACCGGCAGATCAGCATTCTGCCCGCTGATAAGCAATACCAACTGATTTGGTGGCAGGCTAGTCGCGAGCAATCATTGAGATGTTACCAGCTCAATACGGTAACTTATGGCACGACTTCGGCACCATACCTAGCAATCAAGTGCCTACGTCAGTTAGGGGAGGAGGCCTCACCACAGTTCCCACATGCAGCAGAAGCGATAAAATATAATTTCTTCGTGGACGACGTAATGACTGGCTCCAACAGCCTGATCACAGCAGGTGTGATGCAAAAGGAATTGACGTCGCTGTTGGGCCAAGGAGGCTTTAAATTACGAAAGTGGTGTGCGAATCATCCGAAACTCCTGGAATATATTCCAACCACGGACCAGGAAGTCGAACTGGACTTCAGCAACAGCGAAGATACCACCGTCAAAACCCTGGGGTTAATATGGCTCCCAAAGATACACGAATTTGGAGTCCGAGTGGAGCTGCCACCCAGAGGACGTTCATCGAAACGCACCGTAGCTTCTGCCATTGCTCGGATATTCGACCCTTTAGGACTGATTGCTCCAGTAACAATTATTGCAAAAAGATTCCCCCAAGAATTATGGGGACTACAACAAGATTGGGATGCAGCACTCCCAATGAAATTCCAAACCAGGTGGCTTCAATTCCGAGAAAACCACAAGACGATCGAGAGCCTGAAAGTCCGACGACATGTCTGCGGTGGAGCAATCATCAAGGATCCTCAGCTACATGTGTTTGCAGACGCTAGCGAGAAGGCGCACGGAGCGGCCGTATACTTAAGATCAACGGGATGAGATGGACTAATTCACGTTCATCTGTTGTGCTCAAAAACTATGTTGGCCCCACCTCCACCCAAGCGAGTGACCATTCCTCGCCTGGAACTCTGTGCGGTAGACTTGGCGGCCGCTTTGTGTGGAAAGGTGCAACGGCACTTGCGTTGACAACATCCCGGCATATCTATGGACGGACTCAGAAATCGTATTAGCATGGATCTGTAGCGTTCTACGAACGCACAATTCCGCGCAGGTAAGGTTCCTACCTTCAAAGAACTTACTTACCTGATAACGCAGCGCACGTGCCCACAGACGCGTTCCCCAAAGTTCCACCATAGGGCCTGCAACTCGCAGCCAACGTTGAGACCGACACCAAAAAGCAAGGAACTGAACGTCCCCAAAGCTTTTTAGGTCAAGCTCAACAATTATAACTCATCATGCCTGAAACAAAGGTATAAACATCCATGCGTCCTATTCCTAAAAAAAGAAAAAAACAATTCCCAAAATGCCATACATGCTGCCTGCGCCCAGGAACATCTCATCGAACCGGCAATTCCGAAATTCGATACAAAAGAATTGCTATCATCAAAGAATGAACCGATCAACGGATGCACGTGCGGGTAAACTAATGCAAGGACCACCCAAATCCGTTGAACAGCAGAAGGCAGCCACGACCTATCGCAATCGAATATATCTCAACGAGATATCCGATAATTTATGAGGAGTTAAGCCAACAGAGGCAATACTCCGGTCCCACGGCCACGCTAGAATTTCGCACCATTATAAAGATCTAATGGATTTCGATTCCGGGTACCAAGTTCAAATAAGACCCACGGACTGCACGTCAAAACAATCGCCGAATATCTCTGGTCTGGGCGCCAGATGTTCTGTGCAAACAGAAGGCCGTGGAAATGAAATTCTATCAGCGATAATAATGATGTATGCACAGATGACTTTCCCCTTTCAGGAGACTACAAAATATCTCTTAGTTGAATGCGGAATTCAATAGAAGATTGTTCCCAGATTTAAATTGTTTAACTGATAAAATTTCACACAGGAGTCTTTACTACTTTTACCCTCGAGGACACTTATAGACACGATGCTTCTTACTACCGATAGTTTAAATAAACGTTAAATTATGTCGCGCCTTTTACGGATTCAGTGTACTAGTATACACAGTTTGGGGAACGAACTCGACTCTCAGCGCGCGTGTAATCTCGACAGGAGATAAATTCGGGATCTCCCGCTCCGTTCGGTGGCTAAAATCTGACTCCCCGAGCTGGGCGACGTTGACCCAGCCTGTCGGTGATTGCGATGAGTTTTCAAGTATGTCATCGCAGGGGAAAAACAATCTTTCCTTTTCGAGAAAGACACCCAAACACTCGCTGGGCGCAGGAAAGGAAAAACAAACATGCAACTGGTCAAATATGATGATCGATGTACGGCTGGGTGTATTCCCATCGTACGATAGGGGATCGATTTGGGTTGGCGATAAGTCAACAGAACTTTGCTGCGACGGCAAAGGCTACTAAATTTGGGTGCATGTTTATTTTAGGCATTGGATAATGCGCAGGAATACTGGCATGCAGGCAAAAATAATTTCTTCTGTTTACGTAGAGTACACAGAAGCGTTTCGTTTAGAATAGCCAGCGTGAGAACAGTGGCTGGTCGTTGTTTAGACAACGAATCATTAGAAATGATCATGGGTATGATTGTCTAACGTCAATCATATTCGTGCCCAAATCCCATAATCGGTGGATAACCGAAAAAGGAAATTGGTCGCAACTGTAGCGAACCTTGAGATTAGAGCAATATTCAATCATGAACCGTAGCAAGAACATTGGCTACAGCTATGTCAACAATTACGCTGGCCAGCGAATGTTTATCGTTTATAATTGCTGACAAGCCGAGCCGATTCGTCTGGCACGGTTCATGTAATATGAATGAAACAATTTGTTTGATGTGCATTCTTGCTGGGGCTTTACTTTCAGGTGAAAGTTATTTGAAAGAAAGCTTACACTGCTCGAATGCAGGTAAGTACAGTGGTTTATGGAGTGAGGGAAAAGGTAGGTTGTTTTAAAGGAATGGATGATTCTTTAGGAAGGCTTTAAAGAACCGCCACAGGTTCATCGGCGCTCTCAAGCGCTTCTCATCCAGACGTGGGAATTGCTCCCACTTATATTGTGACAATGCTACAAACTTTGTAGGAGCGCGAAACCAAATGAGAGAGGTCGGAGAAATGTTAGCATCACAAAGAGCTCTCAATAAGGTGACCTCATCTCTCAGTAACAAAGGAACCCAGTTTCATCTGATACCGGCCCGAGCCCCACATTTTGGAGGACTGTGGGAGGCGGCGGTCAAATCAGCAAAACATTTGCTGCGATCATCATTGCATGCAGCGTCCCTCACATACGAGGAATTACAAACCATCATCACAGAAGTAGAAGCCATTTTGAATTCCAGGCCTCTTACACCAGTGTCCAATGACCCAAACGATTTATCGGGACTCACCCTGGGACATTTTCTCATTGGAGAGCCGCTGACCGCCCATGCGGATGCTCACGCTGTCCCACTAGAGGTGAAACTACCCACACCTTGGAAATTGGTCACACAGCTAAAACATCAATTCTGGAGACGATGGCACGTGGAATACTTACACCAGTTACAAGACCGAAGTAAGTGGAAGCAGCGAGTCCATAACATTAACCCAGCGACAATGGTCATCATCCAAGAAAACAACCCCGGGGGGAGTATGTTTATGAGAACATGCAGAGCCATTTGTGCGGTGCCGCCGTTCTTTTCATCCATTCATTTCAATGCCACGGCCCAGCCATATTTATGATTATGAGAGCATGCTGAGCCATTTGCCGCCGTTTCCATTCATCTGAATGCCATGTCCCAGCCATAATTTAAGACTGGGCAATAACACAGCATCATACCGCCATCACCACCAGATTCCACCAACAGGATTTGCATTTGCCCGCAACCGGCAAATTCCAATTGCCATCAGCAAACATACTCAACAGCAGAGGTGATAATTGAATTGCCGCCAACGCTAAAGGGACCGCCATAAAATTACTATTTCTGTTTCTTTGTACAGGAACTTGCGTTCCTCTTTTCTTTGTTTCTTTGCATCCAATGATTTGTTGTGTAGTTTGTAAATGCCGATTGTCTATCGGGTTGTTTTTGTATAACGCTCTGTTAAGAGCAGATAATGTTCAATTTTTAGATGCTACCTTTGTTCTTTTTAATGCTCTGTTGCGAGCAGTGATTCTGCATTCAAGTTTTTTAATGTATGTAATAGTAATGCTCTGTTGCGAGCAGGAATCCTGTATTCAAGTTTTAAATGTAAGAGTATTAGTGTAGATATTTTTGTATATATAGGATTTTAAGCGTAAAATAAAATCAGAATGCAACCGACCACCCCGGCGTATTCTCAGCTACTCTATTTGAATTTCTTCTAACTTTCCAGGTTTCATCCTTTGAGATATTTAGTGGCGTTGCGCCCGAACATCGACACAAAATTATCGCACTAAGGGTGTTACACCCTAGTGTCCAGTAGGGCTTCAAAGTGGGCAAATAAAAACATCAGGTCAAAAGAGGCCTGATACAAACAAATGTGTTTGTGTGATATACGTGTGTGGTGTTAGATATCATAACAAGAGAAACAATTAAATACCTGTGCAGCCGAAGACCTTGTGGAGTGTTAAAATAATACAGAATCTAAACACTTTAAATACACTTGGGATTTCCTGTTTTATTGCATGTCCTTTCAACTAACAAATACATGAATTGTAGGTATTAGACTCACAGCTGGCATTTCCTTGTGTCGTGTAAACCTCAGTTTTCGTTTTTAACCTTATGATGTACCGAGTTAATTGATGTTTTATAATTCATCCTCCTTATGTTGTGTAGATTATCTTGCCTTTCCTTCGTTTTTCCAAGCCAAGCCTCTGTTCCCTTATCACCTTTTGCTTTAATTTATAATTAAACGTAAGTTGATATTAATCCTTATGTCCAAGCACGATTACCCACCGCCGCTCCCAATTCGCTTTTTCTCATCGACCTTATACATAGTTCTAGTAGAATGCTGCCGAGTTTTTTAAAATACCAAGATGTCTCTTTGGAAGGCAACCGGTCAAATTGACCTATGTTGAAAAAATTCGGAAATTTGTTGGGGAATTACCTATCAAGAATTACCTAATGTAGGTAATTCCACAAAGATTTTCCGAATTCTTTCTACATAGGTCAATTGGACCGGTTGTCTTCCAATGAGACATCTTGGTATTTTAAAACACTATCGGCAGCATTCCACTAGAACTATATATAAGGTCGATGAGAAAAGACGATTTGGCTACTTCTTTCCGGCTACTATTAAAATGACTCCGAAACATTTTGTTATTCCACATGTATAATGTTGTGTTCACGTTTACATTTTGTTGCCCTCTCCCCACAACAAATTACAACGTCTGAAAACTTTTCATTCGTTTTTTAACCTTGTTTGACAAAAGTTTCTGACATTATTCTCAAACAACTTGCGATCCTGAATATTTTTCGTCAGAGTCACAGTCATTCATTGCAATTTCTGCTACTTTCTTGTTAATTACTGCAATCTCTGATAATGTATTAGTAGTATTTGAAGTATAATTAATATTTTATAGTTTGTTTAATTCATAATAGTTTTTCAAGTTCGTTTACCATCCGTTTCTGACATTATTCTCCAGATTTTCCCTAGTAACTTGGGACTTCCAATAATTTTCTTCTGCCCAATTCTGGCATTATTCCTCGAATTATTTCAATAAACAAGTCCAAGTCCAAACAGTTTGTTACGCTTACATTTTGTTGCCCTCTCACCACAACAGATTACAAATTCTGAAAACTTTTCATTCGTTTTTGAAACTTTTTTGACATCCGTTTCTGACATTATTCTCAAGCAACTTGCGATCCTGAATATTTTTCGTCAGAGTCACAGTCATTCATTGCAATTTCTGCTACTTTCTTGTTAGTTACTGCAATCTCTGACAATGCATTAGTAGTATTTGAAGTATAATTAATATTTTATAGTTTGTTTAATGCATTTGTCATCCGTTTCTGACATTTTTCTCCAGATTTTTCGATTGCAAAGTGCGCATATGGGCAAGTAGGAGTAAATCCATCCTAGTCACTTCCGTCTAATACTTTTGACATACAAATAAAATACCGATATATGTATAATGAAAAAACACTCGTACAAATTTAATGTTAACATAATTAATAAGTTATGATAAGGCACATGTAAATTTGTTTTAGACTTTAGCGATTATTATAAAAGGAAACAACATCGTTGTTTTAACCACTTTCAACTGAATCAACTTTAAGCAACATGTCGGAATTTAGTAAATAAGCTATAAAGTACTCGAAGAGTCGACTTCAAATCCATATTAACGATATCTGTAAAATAAGCACAATTTTTTAATAGTAAAACTCAGTCCCACAATGTAATATTTCACTGTCTCTATACCTTCTGGTCTAGCTTTCGGCTTAGGCAGTCCCACGTCCTGCATCAAATCAAATGAAAATCCAACGTTGTGCACCATCTGCTCAACATCCTGCGGAGTTAAATGAAACTCGTAAAGGGGCACAAAAAACCCACCCAATAATCCCATTAGCAAGCATAAGTAAACTCCATCGCGGAAATCTCCGTTTAAGTCATTGACTTCGAAATTCAGTTTAGTCAAATGTTTATTAACGAAAGTGATCAGAGATTTCTTAACCACTGCCAATTTCTCAGGAGCGCAGTCGAACAGCGTATCGTAAGCATCCTTCTCACAACGCATTCCCACATCATCATACTCCGATGTTATTTGTTCCTGAAATTTTCTACAGCCGAGAGTCATTTGAAAATTTGTTTAATTATATCATAAGACAACTTACTGTGCGTTGAGAACACCTCCATTTTTCTGAGCAATAACCACATTGACAAAAACGTTTTCTGGTAGACGAACTGGTGTTCGGAAGTAACGTACAAGAGCGACCAACAAGTGCAAAATGGTCACGATATTTTTCGAGTGTACGCTCTCAACAGACCATTTCGGAACTTTATTGTGGAAGCCTAGAGTCTAAAAGCAATGGATTGATATCATTCATGTAATCTGCATTTTATTATTAACGGAATTTGAGGATTTTTAAATTGTTATGATATAAAAGGTTGTTAAAAAGAACAAGGACAGGATGAAAGGACAGAAAACTATTCATTCATTCAGCTAAACTTCAAGAAGCAATGATGTGGCGTTTCTGTCAGATACATGCACAATATATAAACATACACGTGTTAATCTGATGCTCCAATGCTTCGCTTCTCACCCATTTCATGGTGTTCAATTCACCTTCTGCACTAAACTTGCTAAACGCAACAATCCCAACATATTTTCTGATACATAACACACATTCTCCCATAGGTACAGTTGGCTTTACTACTATGATCACGACTTCAACACCGACTCACTCACCTTTTCCGATGTTCTCTCATTCGCTCGCTCCTCGCTTCGTCTTTCGCACCCGAAGTTAATGGCAACAAAGTTACTGCGGAGGGAGTAAAGAGGCGTTTCTAACAGTCACACGCACAATATATAAGCAAATAGGGAAGAACGCCGAAAGGAACTTCGAATAAGCAAAGCAACATAACAATTCCACATCAGTTGAGTGTAGTTGAGAATAATGATCGAATTCGAAAACTCGGCAGTGGTCTGATGTGTTGAGCATTGGTTCTATCTTTTAGTGATTCTAACCGCCATAGCGTCGGTTCGAATCACACATTCTTTACTGTCGTGACAAACGCTATAATAGCATTACCCACAGTTCAATTTTTTCAAATTAATTCCGAGTTCTGCAATAGAGCCAAGTCTCTAAATATTTATGTAACTTAAGAAACTGATGTTTTCGCTCTGATCTCAAATATCGAACAGAAGCTAATAACAAAATGTCTAAGTATTTCCAAACCACATTGCAGAAAGCAACGGTAATTATCAAAAAACCAATGCACAATGATAAACCCTGTTCTCTCTCACTCTCTCAGAGGTCTACGAAATACAGATGCTATAGCATAAGTAATGTGCGAAATCATATGAAGAGGCAACTTGACCTTGTATTTACAACGGGCCCCTCTAATTCCTCAGTCGCCCTTGGTCCTCACGCTCTCTCCACCATCGACAATTACCACCTCCTGTTTCTCGTATTCCTTTATCGTGACAGCTTATCTCAAACCTCAGCAACCCACGTCATCGCATTTCGCTTTGATCACCTATAGGTAGAAGAAACTACTGCCGCTCTCTATAAGGAAATATACAATGCCATTTCCCTATATGTCCCTTATTCTCGACATAGGGCATCGGTATCATCACATCCGTGGTACAACCGCAAACTCCGTACTCTTCGGAACAAAAGGAATAATTTGTGGAACATTTTCCTAAGAACACGTTCTTCCCTGGACTACTCCAACTTTCTCGGTTCCTTTTATAAATTCACCGAGCTTTACAACTTTTTTTACTACAATTATCTCACAAAAACACAAAACAACCTGATAAATGACCCCAAATCTTTTTTCCACTTTATTAACTACAAACGTAAATCTGACGCCTATCCCAACTCCCTTTCCTATGACACGATTACTTCAACCGACCCACAAACTACTGCCAGTCTTTTCGCATCTTTCTTTAAAAAATCCTTCACGGACAACTCTTTCGAGCCTAACCCCTCTTACTTTAAAGGCCTGCCCGAATTTGCCCTTGGCCCCTTCATCCCTCAGATTGGCCAGCATCACCTAGTTGAAGAAAAATTAAACTAGCTTAAAGACGAGTTCAGCCCTTGACCTGATGGACTTCCGGCTGTCCTTTAAAAAAAAATGTTCCTCTTCTCTTTCTCTCCCACTATCAAAGATTTTAAATGTATGCCTTACACAACGTGTCTTCCCAAATATTTGGAAATCCTCTTTTGTCACCCCCTCCCTCGGCTTCGGACCCCTACTGATTAAGTGGAATTCTTCCTATCTTAACGATTGAACCTACCGTGTCAGATTTCGATCCACCCTCTCCAATCCTTTTCATCCCACGTCAGGGGTTCGTCAGGGCAGTCATCTTGGATCCCTCCTATTCATTCTTACTATTAATGATATAAACTCCAGTATCAAGCACTCCTCCATCTCTCTATACGCGAACGACGCTAAACTCTTCAAGACGATCCGCTCTTCTGTCGACTCCTCACTTCTCTAAATGGATCTCGACACCTTTTCACCTTGGTGCCAAAATAACTGCCTCGAAGTAAATATTGCCAAATGTCACTCAATCACTTTCTACCGTAAGCGATCCCCCTCCCCGATACGTCCCCATGTCTTACTCAACCAACACATAACACCTGTACAAACGATTCGTGACCATGGCATCTTATGTGATAGGGAGCTTAACTTCGTCCCACATATTGATGACATTATTCTCAAGGCCAACTCTGTCTTTGTTTTTGTGAAACGCTGGTCGAAATAATTCTCTAATCCCTACGTTTCCAGATCGCTCTATATAGCTTTTGTCCGTCCCCTTCTTGAATATGCTAGTCATGTTTGGTTTCCTCACTACTCATCCCAAATTCGCAGTCAAAAACGTACTGTTGTACAATACAAACGAACGTATCAGTATCATGCCGCCATCACCACCAGATTCCACCAACAGGATCTGCATTTGTCCGCAACCGGCAAATTCCAATTGCCATCAGCAAACATACTCAACAGCAGAGGTGATAATTGAATTGCCGCCAACGCTAAAGGGACCGCCATAAAATTACTATTTCTGTTTCTTTGTACAGGAACTTGCGTTCCTTTTTTCTTTGTTTCTTTGCATCCAATGATTTGTTGTGTAGTTTGTAAATGCCGATTGTCTATCGGCTTGTTTTTGTATAACGCTCTGTTAAGATGTACCTGCTACCTTTGCTCTTTGTAATGTTCTATATTTTTTTCATGTATGTAATAAGTAATGCTCTGTTGCGAGCAGGAATCCTGTATTCAAGTTTTAAATGTAAGAGTATTAGTGTAGATATTTTCGTATATATAGGATTTTAAGCGTAAAATAAAATCATAATGCAACCGACCACCCCGGCGTATTCTCAGCTAACCTATTTGAATTTCTTCTTACTTTCCAGGTTTCATCCTTTGAGATATTAAGTGGCGTTGCGCCCGAATATTCAGGATTCTTTTTAGATGTTTAGTGGCGTTGCGCCTGAACATCGACACAAAATTATCGCACTAAGGGGGTTACACCCTAGTGTCCAGTGGGGCTTCGAAGTAGGCAAATAAAAACATCAGGTCAAAAGAGGCCTGATACAAACATTGGTGACCCCGACGTGATAGTTTCACATTGGTTACTGCCCCCCAGCCGAGGTAAGTAGCAATATCAGTAAACACTAGTCACAAAACGCGCATCCTAGGCTATCACCAATCGCCAAGGCAGCTATCACCGCGGTAGACGGCATCCGTGAGCGTGTTTGCGAAACACACCAATTTTTAACAGTACCACGTATTTCGAACTGAAAGTATCATGGCTGGGCGAGAAGTAAAAAGGGTCCTAGCCACGCAAACGGGCTTACAACGAGAGGTGAACAAGGTCAAGGCAGCCCAATTTAACGATTACATCCGCCTTAACACCTACGAGCAGGTACAATCGATGTACCTGCAACTAATAGCGACAGCGCCAATAAAACAGCAATCGGACGGTGCAGGCGACTCGGTGAGCAGTCCACGAGCAGACATATCACACATTGACGACAACGGGATCCCAGAAGCCATCAAATGTATCAGACGATACAATCTAAAGAAGGAGACTCTCATTCGGGCGCTTAATAGAACGCGAGCAATGAGAGGGACAACACAAATGAGCTTCCATCAGGAGCTCGAATTTTCAACCATCCAAAGGCTCTGCCGCGCCATTTCGGACTCTGGCTCACAAGTCAATTTGATCAGTGAGCGAGTCATAAAGAGACTAGTAGTAGCCACAAACTCTGCAAAGTTGACTATACACCGCATCGGGGACGTACCACAGAGAACACAACGACACGCGAATATGGGGCTCACTGCCACAACAACAAAGTTCTCCACGCGACTCGAATCACATGTGATCAGCACGATCAGTTCGCCACACCCAAGTCAGGAAACAACCAGGCAGAATCGACGTCCTGCTGGAAGCCGAGCACTTCTTCTCATTGCTATCCATTGGTCAAATTAAACTTGGACCAACGCTTCCAGTACTCCAGAATACCCGCCTCGGCTGGATTGTCGCCGGACCGACCCATCAACGTCCAGTAGCATCAGCAATTTGTGGCATGTGTACCACCGACGACGAAGAAGGCATCAAAATCTCCATTCAAAAATGCTGGGAATTGGATAATCTGGCGGACGGTCAGGAACGACGACTCTCAGTCAAGGAACAACAATGTGAGACATTATTTCGCCCGCATTGCGTCAGAGACTCCGTGGGTCGCTTTACTGTTAGGCTACAATTTGCCAGCGACCCACAAACACTAGGAACGACGTTTGGAGAGGAATCCTGAGATCTACGACCAATATAGGTCCTTTATGAAGGAGTACTTCAAGTTGGGACACATGGAACCACTAGATGCGATGAAGGTTCCGTCGCCGCATTATTACATCCCCCCATCACTATGTTTTGAAGCCTGACAGCATCACTACACGATTACGAGTGGTGTTTGATGCATCAGCGAAGACATCTACCAATACTTCGTTGAACGACATTCTGCATTCCGGACCAGCTTTACAGGAGGACTTGTTTGCCGTCCTGCTCCGATTCAGACTCCCACGGTATGTCTGTACAGCAAACATTGAGAAAATGTACCGGCAGATCAGCATTCTGCCCGCTGATAAGCAATACCAACTGATTTGGTGGCAGGCTAGTCGCGAGCAATCATTGAGATGTTACCAGCTCAATACGGTAACTTATGGCACGACTTCGGCACCATACCTAGCAATCAAGTGCCTACGTCAGTTAGGGGAGGAGGCCTCACCACAGTTCCCACATGCAGCAGAAGCGATAAAATATAATTTCTTCGTGGACGACGTAATGACTGGCTCCAACAGCCTGATCACAGCAGGTGTGATGCAAAAGGAATTGACGTCGCTGTTGGGCCAAGGAGGCTTTAAATTACGAAAGTGGTGTGCGAATCATCCGAAACTCCTGGAATATATTCCAACCACGGACCAGGAAGTCGAACTGGACTTCAGCAACAGCGAAGATACCACCGTCAAAACCCTGGGGTTAATATGGCTCCCAAAGATACACGAATTTGGAGTCCGAGTGGAGCTGCCACCCAGAGGACGTTCATCGAAACGCACCGTAGCTTCTGCCATTGCTCGGATATTCGACCCTTTAGGACTGATTGCTCCAGTAACAATTATTGCAAAAAGATTCCCCCAAGAATTATGGGGACTACAACAAGATTGGGATGCAGCACTCCCAATGAAATTCCAAACCAGGTGGCTTCAATTCCGAGAAAACCACAAGACGATCGAGAGCCTGAAAGTCCGACGACATGTCTGCGGTGGAGCAATCATCAAGGATCCTCAGCTACATGTGTTTGCAGACGCTAGCGAGAAGGCGCACGGAGCGGCCGTATACTTAAGATCAACGGGATGAGATGGACTAATTCACGTTCATCTGTTGTGCTCAAAAACTATGTTGGCCCCACCTCCACCCAAGCGAGTGACCATTCCTCGCCTGGAACTCTGTGCGGTAGACTTGGCGGCCGCTTTGTGTGGAAAGGTGCAACGGCACCTGCGTTGACAACATCCCGGCATATCTATGGACGGACTCAGAAATCGTATTAGCATGGATCTGTAGCGTTCTACGAACGCACAATTCCGCGCAGGTAAGGTTCCTACCTTCAAAGAACTTACTTACCTGATAACGCAGCGCACGTGCCCACAGACGCGTTCCCCAAAGTTCCACCATAGGGCCTGCAACTCGCAGCCAACGTTGAGACCGACACCAAAAAGCAAGGAACTGAACGTCCCCAAAGCTTTTTAGGTCAAGCTCAACAATTATAACTCATCATGCCTGAAACAAAGGTATAAACATCCATGCGCCCTATTCCTAAAAAAAGAAAAAAACAATTCCCAAAATGCCATACATGCTGCCTGCGCCCAGGAACATCTCATCGAACCGGCAATTCCGAAATTCGATACAAAAGAATTGCTATCATCAAAGAATGAACCGATCAACGGATGCACGTGCGGGTAAACTAATGCAAGGACCACCCAAATCCGTTGAACAGCAGAAGGCAGCCACGACCTATCGCAATCGAATATATCTCAACGAGATATCCGATAATTTATGAGGAGTTAAGCCAACAGAGGCAATACTCCGGTCCCACGGCCACGCTAGAATTTCGCACCATTATAAAGATCTAATGGATTTCGATTCCGGGTACCAAGTTCAAATAAGACCCACGGACTGCACGTCAAAACAATCGCCGAATATCTCTGGTCTGGGCGCCAGATGTTCTGTGCAAACAGAAGGCCGTGGAAATGAAATTCTATCAGCGATAATAATGATGTATGCACAGATGACTTTCCCCTTTCAGGAGACTACAAAATATCTCTTAGTTGAATGCGGAATTCAATAGAAGATTGTTCCCAGATTTAAATTGTTTAACTGATAAAATTTCACACAGGAGTCTTTACTACTTTTACCCTCGAGGACACTTATAGACACGATGCTTCTTACTACCGATAGTTTAAATAAACGTTAAATTATGTCGCGCCTTTTACGGATTCAGTGTACTAGTATACACAGTTTGGGGAACGAACTCGACTCTCAGCGCGCGTGTAATCTCGACAGGAGATAAATTCGGGATCTCCCGCTCCGTTCGGTGGCTAAAATCTGACTCCCCGAGCTGGGCGACGTTGACCCAGCCTGTCGGTGATTGCGATGAGTTTTCAAGTATGTCATCGCAGGGGAAAAACAATCTTTCCTTTTCGAGAAAGACACCCAAACACTCGCTGGGCGCAGGAAAGGAAAAACAAACATGCAACTGGTCAAATATGATGATCGATGTACGGCTGGGTGTATTCCCATCGTACGATAGGGGATCGATTTGGGTTGGCGATAAGTCAACAGAACTTTGCTGCGACGGCAAAGGCTACTAAATTTGGGTGCATGTTTATTTTAGGCATTGGATAATGCGCAGGAATACTGGCATGCAGGCAAAAATAATTTCTTCTGTTTACGTAGAGTACACAGAAGCGTTTCGTTTAGAATAGCCAGCGTGAGAACAGTGGCTGGTCGTTGTTTAGACAACGAATCATTAGAAATGATCATGGGTATGATTGTCTAACGTCAATCATATTCGTGCCCAAATCCCATAATCGGTGGATAACCGAAAAAGGAAATTGGTCGCAACTGTAGCGAACCTTGAGATTAGAGCAATATTCAATCATGAACCGTAGCAAGAACATTGGCTACAGCTATGTCAACAATTACGCTGGCCAGCGAATGTTTATCGTTTATAATTGCTGACAAGCCGAGCCGATTCGTCTGGCACGGTTCATGTAATATGAATGAAACAATTTGTTTGATGTGCATTCTTGCTGGGGCTTTACTTTCAGGTGAAAGTTATTTGAAAGAAAGCTTACACTGCTCGAATGCAGGTAAGTACAGTGGTTTATGGAGTGAGGGAAAAGGTAGGTTGTTTTAAAGGAATGGATGATTCTTTAGGAAGGCTTTAAAGAACCGCCACAGGTTCATCGGCGCTCTCAAGCGCTTCTCATCCAGACGTGGGAATTGCTCCCACTTATATTGTGACAATGCTACAAACTTTGTAGGAGCGCGAAACCAAATGAGAGAGGTCGGAGAAATGTTAGCATCACAAAGAGCTCTCAATAAGGTGACCTCATCTCTCAGTAACAAAGGAACCCAGTTTCATCTGATACCGGCCCGAGCCCCACATTTTGGAGGACTGTGGGAGGCGGCGGTCAAATCAGCAAAACATTTGCTGCGATCATCATTGCATGCAGCGTCCCTCACATACGAGGAATTACAAACCATCATCACAGAAGTAGAAGCCATTTTGAATTCCAGGCCTCTTACACCAGTGTCCAATGACCCAAACGATTTATCGGGACTCACCCTGGGACATTTTCTCATTGGAGAGCCGCTGACCGCCCATGCGGATGCTCACGCTGTCCCACTAGAGGTGAAACTACCCACACCTTGGAAATTGGTCACACAGCTAAAACATCAATTCTGGAGACGATGGCACGTGGAATACTTACACCAGTTACAAGACCGAAGTAAGTGGAAGCAGCGAGTCCATAACATTAACCCAGCGACAATGGTCATCATCCAAGAAAACAACCCCGGGGGGAGTATGTTTATGAGAACATGCAGAGCCATTTGTGCGGTGCCGCCGTTCTTTTCATCCATTCATTTCAATGCCACGGCCCAGCCATATTTATGATTATGAGAGCATGCTGAGCCATTTGCCGCCGTTTCCATTCATCTGAATGCCATGTCCCAGCCATAATTTAAGACTGGGCAATAACACAGCATCATACCGCCATCACCACCAGATTCCACCAACAGGATTTGCATTTGCCCGCAACCGGCAAATTCCAATTGCCATCAGCAAACATACTCAACAGCAGAGGTGATAATTGAATTGCCGCCAACGCTAAAGGGACCGCCATAAAATTACTATTTCTGTTTCTTTGTACAGGAACTTGCGTTCCTCTTTTCTTTGTTTCTTTGCATCCAATGATTTGTTGTGTAGTTTGTAAATGCCCATTGTCTATCGGGTTGTTTTTGTATAACGCTCTGATAAGAGCAGATAATGTTTTAGATGCTACCTTTGTTCTTTTAATGTTGTGTATTTTGTTCATGTATGCAATAGTAATGTTCACAATAAGATAACTGCTGGAAAAGAAGTGGGAATACGGCGAGACGGTTCACCAACTGTTCGTTGATTTCAAAAAAGCCTACGACTCAGTCGCAAGGCAGAGACTCTACCATATTCTAGTTGAGCTGGGAGTCCCAAAAAATATGCCGCCCTCATACAAATTTGCATAAACGAAAACAAAGGGCGAGTCAGAATAGAAAACCACCTCTCAGAACCATTTGAAATCTGGGACGGACTAAAGCAGGGAGATGGTCTATCACCGTGTCTCTTTAACCTTGTGCTCGAGTATGTCATCAGAAAGGTACAAGACGACAACATGGCCGGATCATCCCTGAACGGGGTCACACAAGTGCTCGCATATGCGGATGACATCGCCGTTCTGGGCGATAATCTAGAGACAGTTAGTAAAAACTGTGAAATCATCATGCAAGCGGCAGAAGAGGTGGGCCTAGATATAAATGAAGACAAAACAAAATACATGATTACGGCGAAAGCAGGTGGAACTCAGATAACACATATAAACGTCAGAGGTAAGATATTTGAAAAAGTTGAAGAATTTAGATATCTGGGAACGATACTGACGGCCAGTAATGAAATGTCGAAGGAAATTAACAAGAGACTGCATTCCGGCAACGCGAGTTGGCATGCAGTCAGTAAACTGCTGAAATCCAGACTGCTATCACGTAACATAAAACTCCGTGTCTATAATCATAATCATGCCGATTGTTCTATATGGATGCGAAACATGGGCTCTCACAAAACGGGAAGAAAACAAATTCCGCGTATTCGAGAATAAAGTTTTGAGGGGCATCTTTGGAGGTAAATATGACGAGGAGGCAGGACAATGGAGGAGACTCCATAACCACGAATGGGAAGAGCTATATCGCAAACCTACAATAGTGAGAGTAATCAAGTCGCGAAGATTAAGATGGGCCGGACACGTGGCGCGAATGGGGAACGATAGGACCGTGCATAGAATTCTTGACGGTAGACCAACGGGAAAGAGGCCGGTAGGACGGCCGCGACGGAGATGGGAGGACAATGTTAGGTTTGACCTTGAGGAGATCGGATCGAATGGTTAAGTTAAGCGTGGAAGGAGAGTGCCCAGGACAGGGAACAATGGCGAAGCCGAGTCGTTGAGGTCATGAACTTCCGGGTTCTTACAGGCCAATAAATAATAAAATAATAATGCAATAGTAATGCTCTGTTGCGAGCAGGAATCCTGTATTCAAGTTTTAAATGTAAGAGTATTAGTGTAGATATTTTTGTATATATAGGATTTTAAGCGTAAAATAAAATCAGAATGCAACCGACCACCCCGGCGTATTCTCAGCTACTCTATTTGAATTTCTTCTAACTTTCCAGGTTTCATCCTTTGAGATATTTAGTGGCGTTGCGCCCGAACATCGACACAAAATTATCGCACTAAGGGTGTTACACCCTAGTGTCCAGTACGGCTTCAAAGTGGGCAAATAAAAACATCAGGTCAAAAGAGGCCTGATACAAACAAATGTGTTTGTGTGATATACGTGTGTGGTGTTAGATATCATAACAAGAGAAACAATTAAATACCTGTGCAGCCGAAGACCTTGTGGAGTGTTAAAATAATACAGAATCTGAACACTTTAAATACACTTGGGATTTCCTGTTTTATTGCGTGTCCTTTCAACTAACAAATACATGAATTGTAGGTATTTGACTCACAGCTGGCATTTCCTTGTGTCGTGTAAACCTCAGTTTTCGTTTTTAACCTTATGATGTACCGAGTTAATTGATGTTTTATAATTCATCCTCCTTATGTTGTGTAGATTATCTTGCCTTTCCTTCGTTTTTCCAAGCCAAGCCTCTGTTCCCTTATCACCTTTTGCTTTAATTTATAATTAAACGTAAGTTGATATTAATCCTTATGTCCAAGCACGATTACCCACCGCCGCTCCCAATTCGCTTTTTCTCATCGACCTTATACATAGTTCTAGTAGAATGCTGCCGAGTTTTTTAAAATACCAAGATGTCTCTTTGGAAGGCAGCCGGTCAAATTGACCTATGTTGAAAAAATTCGGAAATTTGTTGGGGAATTACCTATCAAGAATTACCGAATGTAGGTAATTCCGCAAAGATTTTCCGAATTCTTTCTACATAGGTCAATTGGACCGGTTGTCTTCCAATGAGACATCTTGGTATTTTAAAACACTATCGGCAGCATTCCACTAGAACTATATATAAGGTCGATGAGAAAAGGCGATTTGGCTACTTCTTTCCAGCTACTATTAAAATGACTCCGAAACATTTTGTTATTCCACATGTATAATGTTGTGTTCACGTTTACATTTTGTTGCCCTCTCCCCACAACAAATTACAACTTCTGAAAACTTTTCATTCGTTTTTTAACCTTGTTTGACAAAAGTTTCTGACATTATTCTCAAACAACTTGCGATCCTGAATATTTTTCGTCAGAGTCACAGTCATTCATTGCAATTTCTGCTACTTTCTTGTTAGTTACTGCAATCTCTGATAATGTATTAGTAGTATTTGAAGTATAATTAATATTTTATAGTTTGTTTAATTCATAATAGTTTTTCAAGTTCGTTTACCATCCGTTTCTGACATTATTCTCCAGATTTTCCCTAGTAACTTGGGACTTCCAATAATTTTCTTCTGCCCAATTCTGGCATTATTCCTCGAATTATTTCAAAGAAACAAGTGCAAGTCCAAACAGTTTGTTACGCTTACATTTTGTTGCCCTCTCACCACAACAGATTACAAATTCTGAATACTTTTCATTCGTTTTTGAAACTTTTTTGACATCCGTTTCTGACATTATTCTCAAGCAACTTGCGATCCTGAATATTTTTCGTCAGAGTCACAGTCATTCATTGCAATTTCTGCTACTTTCTTGTTAGTTACTGCAATCTCTGACAATGCATTAGTAGTATTTGAAGTATAATTAATATTTTATAGTTTGTTTTATGCATTTGTCATCCGTTTCTGACATTTTTCTCCAGATTTTTCGATTGCAAAGTGCGCATATGGGCAAGTAGGAGTAAATCCATCCTAGTCACTTCCGTCTAATACTTTTGACATACAAATAAAATACCGATATATGTATAATGAAAAAACACTCGTACAAATTTAATGTTAACATAATTAATAAGTTAAGATAAGGCACATGTAAATTTGTTTTAGACTTTAGCGATTATTATAAAAGGAAACAACATCGTTGTTTTAACCACTTTCAACTGAATCAACTTTAAGCAACATGTCGGAATTTAGTAAATAAGCTATAAAGTACTCGAAGAGTCGACTTCAAATCCATATTAACGATATCTGTAAAATAAGCACAATTTTTTAATAGTAAAACTCAGTCCCACAATGTAATATTTCACTGTCTCTATACCTTCTGGTCTAGCTTTCGGCTTAGGCAGTCCCACGTCCTGCATCAAATCAAATGAAAATCCAACGTTGTGCACCATCTGCTCAACATCCTGCGGAGTTAAATGAAACTCGTAAAGGGGCACAAAAAACCCACCCAATAATCCCATTAGCAAGCATAAGTAAACTCCATCGCGGAAATCTCCGTTTAAGTCATTGACTTCGAAATTCAGTTTAGTCAAATGTTTATTAACGAAAGTGATCAGAGATTTCTTAACCACTGCCAATTTCTCAGGAGCGCAGTCGAACAGCGTATCGAAAGCATCCTTCTCACAACGCATTCCCACATCATCATACTCCGATGTTATTTGTTCCTGAAATTTTCTACAGCCGAGAGTCATTTGAAAATTTGTTTAATTATATCATAAGACAACTTACTGTGCGTTGAGAACTCCTCCATTTTTCTGAGCAATAACCACATTGACAAAAACGTTTTCTGGTAGACGAACTGGTGCTCGGAAGTAACGTACAAGAGCGACCAACAAGTGCAAAATGGCCACGATATTTTTCGAGTGTACGCTCTCAACAGACCATTTCGGAACTTTATTGTGGAAGCCTAGAGTCTAAAAGCAATGGATTGATATCATTCATGTAATCTGCATTTTATTATCAACGGAATTTGAGGATTTTTAAATTGTTATGATATAAAATGTTGTTAAAAAGAACAAGGACAGGATGAAAGGACAGAAAACTATTCATTCATTCAGCTAAACTTCAAGAAGCAATGGTGTGGCGTTTCTGTCAGATACATGCACAATATATAAACATACACGTGTTAATCTGATGCTCCAATGCTTCGCTTCTCATCCATTTCATGGTGTGTTCAATTCACCTTCTGCACTATACTTGCTAAACGCAACAATCCCAACATATTTTCTGACACATAACACACATTCTCCCATAGGTACACTTGGTTTTACTACTATGATCACGACTTCAGCACCGAACACCGGCTCACTCACTTTTTCCGATGTTCTCTCATTCGCTCGCTCCTCGCTTCGCCTTTCGCACCCGAAGTTAATGGCAACAAAGTTACTGCGGAGGGAGTAAAGAGGCGTTTCTAACAGTCACACGCACAATATATAAGCAAATAGGGAAGAACGCCGAAAGGAACTTCGAATAAGCAAAGCAACATAACAATTCCACATCAGTTGAGTGTAGTTGAGAATAATGATCGAATTCGAAAACTCGGCAGTGGTCTGATGTGTTGAGCATTGGTTCTATCTTTTAGTGATTCTAACCGCCATAGCGTCGGTTCGAATCACACATTCTTTACTGTCGTGACAAACGCTATAATAGCATTACCCACAGTTCAATTTTTTCAAATTAATTCCGAGTTCTGCAATAGAGCCAAGGCTCTAAATATTTATGTAACTTAAGAAACTGATGTTTTCGCTCTGATCTCAAATATCGAACAGAAGCTAATAACAAAATGTCTAAGTATTTCCAAACCACATTGCAGAAAGCAACGGTAATTATCAAAAAACCAATGCACAATGATAAACCCTGTTCTCTCTCACTCTCTCAGAAGTCTACGAAATACTATAGCATAAGTAATGTGCGAAATCATATGAAGAGGCAACTTGACCTTGTGTTTACAACGGACCCCTCTAATTCCTCAGTCGCCCTTGGTCCTCACGCTCTCTCCACCATCGACAATTACCACCTCCTGCTTCTCGTATTCCTTTATCGTGACAGCTTATCTCAAACCTCAGCAACCCACGTCATCGCATTTCGCTTTGATCACCTAAAGGTTGAAGAAGCTACTGCCGCTCTCTATAAGGAAATATACAATGTCATTTCCCTATATGTCCCTTATTCTCGACATAGGACATCGGTATCATCACATCCGTGGTACAACCGCAAACTCCGTACTCTTCGGAACAAAAGGAATAATCCCCTAAGAACACGTTCTTCCCTGGACTACTCCAACTTTCTCGGTTCCTTTTATAAATTCACCGAGCTTTACAACTTTCTTTACTACAATTATCTCACAAAAACACAAAACAACCTGATAAATGACCCCAAAAACCTCAATGGTTTTAAGTATAAATAGAGTAAAGAAATATAATAAAGTCTTAGTTCTTATACCAAGTACAAAGCGTACATAAGTTTTTAAACAGTTATGTAAAATTAAGTGAATAATAATTAACTCTAAAAATTGAATGCATCACGTCCGCGAACGTCTTATATACCGTGCGCTCAAATATCTGCATGTAAACTAGGCGCACAATTTCTTTCAAATTAATGTTAGCATTCCCTAAAAAGCCTCTATACCCAGAAATCATGGCAGTAAAGAAGTCTGCGTTTCCCGTTTATAAAACACTCCCAATCCGAGCGGTAATCTGGTCTCACTTACCATTAGTAATAAAATTATTTAATTTGGCAAAAATCGAACTTACATGATTCACCTCCCTCAATATAACACCAAGCTTTTGTCGTTGACCTTCTTCGGATTGAGTTACTTCCAGGACGTCTAGTTTCTTTCCGGTTAACTTTTCCCACAGTTTGTGCAGCACCTGAAATAAAAGAAGCGGCTGATGATCATCATCACTCAAAAGTTCATTTCTACCGAGGTGTTTCACTGCTCCCCATAGAGAAATACTTGCTACAGTTAGCGTACAAATGCCTCGATACCGCTCAGAAAAACAATAGTCCTCTTGTTCCAGCGTACTCTTTGAATGAAACTTTTCTAATAGGGCCCTTACTCCTAAATTTAAGATACTACCCTTCCCGAGAATATTCCTCATGATTTTGCGACGTATTTCATTCTATTACTAACGAACACTACTTGTACATAAGCGATTGGTATCTGAACTGGTGCATGAAACATTTCTCTGCACATTGAGATAGGATCTAGAAACAAGGATAATGTCTCCTAAAAAATAATCACGAAACTACACGAATCTTCAACGATCCCACTGGCATACCATACGGCTCGCTTGTTTATGATGGATCTGGGTTTTTCCCAATTTATTCTGTATCTGCACCCTTCCCATGTGTGACCTTGTCGGTCACAAAATCACGGCAACATTGAATACTAAATAATCAATGATTCGATGCCTTACTTCAAAGAAAAGAGTTGGTATGGTCCCTGATCTGTTTCATTCTGAGACTCCCTCTGTTGATTTTGTGGCCTAATTAGTTTCGGATGCCGGAGATTGCATAGAAACATCATTGATGCCCTGTCCATATTCTCTACAATCTCAGTAGAACGGAGTATTTCCTCTTTCTAGGCACTCTTCATATAGATGATCCTTTTTCTTGTAAAATCTGCAAGTCATGGGGTGCGATGAACGATTGTCTTGAACCTCGGCCGGGTAGTTGTGGTGGTACTGATCACCACCGCCTTGTTGTGGTACCGAAGCTCCAGGTCATATTGGTGGAAACCCGCTTTGTGGTTGGAACGGGTATGAGTATTCACAGACTGGGAGCGCCTAACAGGCGCCTCCGGTGAATACTGGGGTTGACCTGTAAAGGTCGAAGTAGCGTCGACCGACCTACCGCAAATAAGCCCAAGTGTATGAGACACATCCTTCACAGGCAGATATTGTCTGTTAAGAGATTCCTGTGAATACTGTTTGACTTGCAGAGGTTGATGGTATCTATTGAAGTTCCGTAGAAGTAAGACGACCTACAGGAGTAGTCACAGGAAGGGGGTGCTATAGAGTTCCCTGCATTGAACGCGACCTTAAAGGAAGCGGTAAAGAACTTAAGAAGGAAACCAGATGGCGCGTCGGCTGCCATGATCCGTTTACCAGCAGAAAAGGCTTGGAACCGGTTTCCTACGGGTCGGATGGGTGAGATGCAGACTACGAGAACATATCCCACTCACACAAGGTTTTAGATGCTGGTAATACGGACATGTGGCGAAATTCTGCAAATTCAAAGAAGATCGTTCGGAAAACAGTTTTAAATGCGGTCGAAAAGGCGGCGAAGCGATGGGCTGTAAAGCATAACCAAAATGCATGTTCTGCGAATCAGGGTGCGAAGGCGGTAACGAACACTCAACAGGAAGTTACAAATGCCGACCATTTAAAAACGCGATGACCAATCTTCTGAATAAAAAAAAAGAATAAAAAATATCAAAGGGAAGATTATCACACGCGTTTCAATACCGCACTCAAGACCTACCGATCTTGTATGATTTCTATCCGCCATCCCTCTTTCCAAGTAATTAGAGACTGTGGCGGTCCTGCGAACCTCATAAATAACTGTGGGATTACCCCTCCCTTACCAAATACCTTTTCGCCCGGCTAAAGGAGTTATACATACTGGTGTCCTCAATCCCACCTATTCACAGACACGTGGGCCCAACTCCTCATGCCTGCACGGTTGTTGAAGGACACTATACCAAAAACGAAGTCGTTTGGCGACCCATTGGCTGGGTAAACACAAGTGGCCCGGTGGGACAGCGCCAGACGCCCACAGCCACCCAAAAACCCAAGCGACAAAAATACGACTAAGAAATAAACAATATTTATGATCTTCTCTTGAGCCAACCACAATTTGGTTTTCTCTCATTGAAAGGATTATTGTGGGAATAGAAGGGAAACAATAGACGATCCAACACTGTTTCTACAAGGAGATAAAAACCTTGTACAAATATCGCAGCCGAAGATAACGACGTTGGCCGAGGAAATCACCAAGGCCATAAACCACAAGCAGATAAATTACACAAAGGGATACCGCAGATGTGTGAAAAGCCTAACGATTCTCGGCATATCTTCGGCCACATGGACAGCAACGTTAGCGTCTGTGTGTGTGTGGGTGCATCCACACTCTATCTCAACGAACGAAGTGGAATCGTAAAACAAGATAGGGTGCGATCTCCTGGAAAGGAGAAATCCCTTGAAAAAAAGAGAATACCAAGGGAAGATGTTTTTAAGAGAATAGAAAGAACAACCGGTGAGTTTCCTTTTCTCCGGGAAATTTTTAATTAGCAGTCCAGTGATAACATTCGCCGCGTAAGGATCGGCGACAGTAAAAGGAAAACGGTCAAGAGTGTGTCAGAGCGAGTGTTCGAATAAAAAAAGGAAAAATAAAACAAAATTAAAATCCATGAAAAGAAAATTATAAGTGACTTTAATTTCGTGGACAGTGTTCGGCGGAACACATCGACAAACACCACCAAAAGACAATTTGAACGAACCCTGTAGATACTGTTTGACTTGCAGAGGTCTATCCTTATATACCTCCCCCCGTATTTCTTTTTCAGATATCTTGATACCGAGCCCAACATCCTCACGGATGTGGGTGATTCTGGTTGGCGCAAGATGACCAGAAGTCAGAGACAAGATGAAGGTCACATTTGTCCTTGTCTCGTTTAAATCCGCCTGCCGCCACTCTTCTTTTTTCTGAATAAAAATGAATAGGTTTAAGTGCATTCAAATTAACCTCAACCATTGTGCAGCTGCACAAGATCTCCTTTCCTAAACGGTTAAGGAATATGGTGGCGATGTGGTACTTATCAATTAGCAGTACAGGATGCCTGGCACTGGCACAATTACATGGGAAAAAGACAGAACCGGAGCAGCAAGCATCTGGACAACTGGAAATTCCCCCATAGAACACAGAAGTGTCCAGCAGCAGGAAGGATGTTTCAGATGCTGGCAATACGGACATGTGACGAAATCCTGCATATCCGAAGAAGATCGTTCGGTCTACTGTCTGAAATACGGAAATTCCCCCATAGAACACAGACATGTCCAGCGGCAGGAAGGATTCGCATATACTAACATCAGGTGTATTCATTTCGATTGTTACAAGAAGCTAAAGGTAAGAGCAAGGAGCTAGAGGTAAGAGCGCCCTTATAGTTGCTGGAGATTTCGGCGCTTGGGCGGTAGAGTGGGGAAGCAGCTCAGCCAACAGTAGAGGACAGACACTACTAGAATCCTTCGCAGTCCTAGATGTGGTGCTACTTGATGATGGTGCTGATTACACCTTCATAAACGAGAGAGGGCGGTACAAAATCGGCATCACATTTACCAGCTCCATGTTGGCAAAAAGTATGGAATGGCGAGTTTTGGACACCTACACCCATAGTAACCACCATGCCGTAATGTATCAATTATTACCACACAGGGGAAGCGTCACTGGCACATTGGCGAAGAAAGTACTGAAAAATGGATGGAAATAGAAGGACCTCGATGCGAAAGTGCTCGATTATATACTGGAAGACCAAATCAAACAATTCGACACAGAGCCCGCTGCGAACAGGCAACCTGGAAAAGTCATGAAGTGGCTAATAAACGCATGCAATGTTTCTATGCCACGACAAAGACAACCAGCAGGGGCAATCAAACCAGTGCATTGGTGGAACACAGAAATCGCCCATGTGCGAGCCGAGTGCAACAGGTTACGATGCTTGCGACAAAGAGCAAGAAACGGTAACACCTACTCACAGATACATGCGGAATTCGTCAACAAACGAAAAGAGTTGAGGAATGTAATCCGCAAAAGTAAATATAACGCGTTTTGCTCCCTAAGGGATGAATTAAATAACAACCCATGCCGCAGCGCCTATAAGATAGTTATAAAAATGTTACACAACAGTAGTCAAATGCAAAAGTAAAAGAGACTTGGCTAGAATCGTTGCTGGCCTCTTCCCGCAGTGTGATCAGGTGATAAGTGCGCAAGAGGAATGGGACATCACTGAAAGAGAAATACCGTCCGTGACCACCGAAGATGTGCTCTTGGCTGCAAGGGTTGCTAAAAAGAAGTAAGATCTCGGAACTGGATGGTATTCCTAACGCTGTAGTGAAGACTGCTTTAACAAAAAAGTCGGAAGTCTTCACCAGTCTCTTCATGACCTGCCTCCAAACAGGACACTTTCCTCAACTATAAATAAAACAACGACTTGTGCTTATACCAAAAGGAGTCAAGAATCCAGAAGCGCCTTCATCCTACCGCCCGTTGTGCATGCTGGACACAACTGGGAAACTGCTTGAGCGAGTAATTGCCACTCGCCTGAAACAATTCACTGAGGAGACATCGGAACACTCTGAATGGCAGTATGGGTTCCGGAAAGGTGGATCAATCGGTAAGGCGCCATCTGTGGTGTGCGACATCGCTCGTAATGGAATAGCTGGAGCACGATAGATATAAGACACGAAAAAATATTCCGCCGTGGTGACACTAGACGTTAAAAATGCATTTAACTCGATGAACTGGAATCGGATTCTAGAAGCGCTGACCGATCTACAAGTCTCAACCTACTTGGTGCGTATACTAGCAAACTATACCTCGGATAGAAGATTGCTCTATGACACAGATGAGGGACCACAAGAATATAAAATAACGGCGGGTGTACCCCAAGCGTCTGTATTGAGTCCGCTGTTATGAAATATCATGTGTGATGGTGTGCTCAGGGTCAATGTACCAGAAGGAGTAAGAATCATTCAGTACGCAGATCATTTGGCGATAGTGGCCATAGCTAAACATCTAAACGACCTGGAGAATATTTGGTCCCATACAATCCAGGACATTCAATGCCGGCTAGATATGACCGGACTGAAACTAGCCGGACATAAGATGGAGGCGGCTTTAATTAGCACCCGCAAGGAAGTTGAACACCTTGATTTGGAAATAGAAGGACAAACAACCAGATCGAGTCCTTATATTAAATATCTTGGTGTTACTCTCGACAACAGGTTGACCTTCAAGAAATACCTGCGGAAAACGAGTGAAAAAACGACAGGAGTATGCAACTGCTACCCAATGTTGGAGGACAACGGCCCCACATAAGAAAACTGATAACTGGCAAGAACTCAAATTATAATGTATGCAGCTCACATATGGACAGGAGCCGCACAGTATAAGTCGTACATGAGGGGAGTGAACTCAGCACATAGGCTGGCAGCATTAAGAGTATCCTGCGCATTATGAACGCTGTCCCACGATGCCATAGATGTCTTGGCCGGGAGGAAACCATTTGACATTGCAGCTAAGGAAAACGCTGCTTTTGCATGAGATATCACAGGAGAATCGCCGGCAAATGCGGCGACAATTAGAGCTCTCGAACCTAAGAGTATGGCAACCAAGGTGGGATTCTCTCACCAAAGGATGGCTGGCTCACACCATGATACCTGATGTAGAAACATATGTACAAAGAAAACATGGTGACCTGAACTACCGCTTGACTCATGTGATATTGTGGCGGGGAAGTATGTACCAGCATGGGTACTTGGTTCACTTCCTCCGCCAACATCCTCTTACAGTCGCACATTGCGCCGGCCTAAACTGTCCGCAGGAAATTGTCACCAAAGAATGAAGCAAAACGCACCGATGGTAGTCTCCGGAATAAAACGCACTGATTTGGTTAATGTTAATTCTTTAATCGTTACGAGGTTGCTTTCACTTAGATTTATCTTTTAACATTAAACTGATTTTTCGAATTTAATTTAAACACCCACACGACGGATTCGTTTAATTACTCCTTTCGTTACCACGCACTAGACTCTAGTTATTATCGCTCCCGTCCGCGGAACGGAAGCGGAAGTCCGCACGACTATTGTCGTCGGCAGATGGAAAAGGACTCAGCGATCGTCATCTCCTGCAGAGATGATTTCGCTAAGGAAAAAAGGAAGAGAGAGAAAAACTTTTCTCTTAAGGCTGTGAATATATCTTTGCCAAGGATTTGTTTTATCTCCCACGAGTGTAACGTAGAGTCTCTCTTGTGGGAACAAGAAAACCAGATCTCGTAGTCGAGATCATGGTTGTGTGTGTGCGGACGCTCAGTTCCGATGCTATTCACACGTGCTCGACAGCAGTGGAACAACGAAACAGGCAGGCGGCAAGGACAAAAGGGAGAAATGACCAAATGCGCCGTTGGTAATGCGGGTCATTTTTTACGCGATGCCCGACGCTATTATCGACGTTGGGAGAAAAAAAGGTGCTAAAAGCAAATTGGATTGTTATGCCATCTCTGGCTGCAGTAGAAACCGGGTTCATGTTTGCATTAGGAAATGCTAGAGAATTTGGTTTCAGCGTCTATTGCGCTAATTATATGCAGCTGCTTGGGTTGTTTATTGATAAGAAAAACAAAAAAGGATGCCAGGCAATGTGTATGAGAAGGTACATGACACGGCTGGGAAAATAGACGGCGCAGTATTTATGATCCCTGTCATGAAGGTTACAATGTATGTAAATCTAATTATTTTTTTTACCGGAATTCATCTAAGGAAATTTGACTGGCGACGTAGATGCCGAAATTGATTGGAAATTCCTGGTAAGCTAATAAAGAAATCTTAAGGAGCAGTGGTATGCGAAGAGAATGCATGAAGGTAAGTTTTCTTTACAGGGACTTAAAGATCATAGATTTGATCTCTTAAATGCGTTAAGCGAATGCGAATGCATTGGCGAGGACTTGAGCGTCTTGGGTGATGATTATGGGGGTTTTTCAGGAAGGTAAACCGTGGGATTTGGCGGAACCGCCACAATATCAGGACATGGATTCTTTCGCCAATTCCTTCACAAATATAAACAAAATCACTCATACTGCTTGTACTGCGAAGGCAAAATGGAAAAAGCAGAACACGTACTCACAGAGAACGTGAGATTCGAGACCGCACGAACGATTTTCGAGAGACATATGATACGGACCGTTACTCCGATAGCAGTAACAAAATACATGCTAAGTTCCAAACACACATTCTATGTGATATAATGCAGCAGTTGCGACGCGACGAGCGAAGTAACAGATTTTTTTACACTAAAGCGCGCACAAACGAGTATTTTGAAGTACCCTTATATGTCAGAGCACAGTGCGAGCGGATGGAGAGGAAGTGGATAGGGAAAGAAGGTATCGATGTATATTGATCTTGAATACTTGGACATTACAACGACGAGGAAACAAATGATTAGGTAGAGTATTCCACATCCGTGTAATTCGCCTAAATAATGACTCTCTATATTTCTTTGTACGCCTGAAGTTGTCTTTAAACGTGAATTGATGCGCATTCTCAAATTGACGGGTCTCGCGGAAAATGTCTGAGGAGGTGCAACACATTGAGCAAGTTTAGTTGAGCAACGGCTTTGGTAATGCCTATAGAAAAGAAACAGGCATGATACTATAGCGTTTGGGATGATAGTGAAGAACGTGTGATTCGAACTGACGCTATGACAGTTCATCATCATCATCGGCACTACAACCGGGATCCTTGCCTTGCTATGATAGTTAGAATCACCAAAAATTAAACCAAAGCGCAACCCTTCAGGCCACCGCCGTGTGTATGAATTCGATTTCTAAACTCAAGTACATTCGACTGATGTGGATTTGTTATGTTATCGCTATGGTATACGGCTCTGATACATTTTCTTATTCGATTTTCGTTCGATGTTCTTCACTATTTACTTGTGTATTGTGTGTGTATCTGTTAGAAACGCCACAATACGTTACGCCTATATTGTAACGATGGAATTGATCGACTTACAGTTGCTCCGCAATAAGTTGCACTACTCGTTTTTACATCCGCATATTTGGTCAGGCGTAGTTTTGGATGCGCCTGACCAAATATGGGAGTTGAAACCCATTTTAGTACGAATATACGCCCTGCAAATAGTGGCCAGGTTGGATGTAATGAAGTATTTGTTGCTCCCCTTAAGAAACCCCATACATTTGACCGCACTTTTCGCAGCTTCAATGTGGTCGCTCCAATTAAGAGTCGAATTAATTCGAGTCCCGGGGATTAATAGTTCCATGGCTTGGTCGATGTAAGTGCCGTTCATCGACAGTATATTTACTTTGGAGTTCGTCTTTGACGACAAGAGGCAGCACTGAGTTTTTACGGCATTTAACTCTACTCGGTTAGATAATTCCCATTGATATATCTTGTTGAGCTCGGAATTCAATGTATCAGGTATAACCTGCTGATTGGTAATGACATTCTAAGATTTTGGTCGGGAATGTTCATATGAGTATGAGAAACTCAACGTACTATCGTCAAGAAACGAGTGAATTGGGTTTGGGTAGTTGACAAGAGATTATTTATAAAGATAAGGAAGACTGAGTGAGAGGACCGAACCTTGGGGAACACTTGCATTAATTTGATGGAAGACGGATTTTACACCGTCAAGAACCACTTGAATTGAACGGCCAGAAAGACAGTCTCTTATCCATTGGATCAAGGAATTGTTCACTCCATAGGAATGTAATTGTGACAAAAGGGCTGAATGCCAAAATCTGTCAAAGGCTTTTGAAATATCAAGTGCAACTACTTTACTTTCTCTGATATAGTGAATGGAATGTCTCCACTTTTCGGCAACGTACGCCATCAAATCTCATGTGGAGCTGTTGTTAGAAAGCCATATTGGCGGTCATTTGATTCCAGATATTTCGAAAGTTGACAGTTAATCAGTAATTCCGTTACCTTCGAGAGACTAGAAGTTAGTGCTATGGGTCGGTAAGAAGAGAGGGACGATCTGTCACCCGTTTGGGGAATGGGCTGAATGTTCGCTGATTTTCATCTATTTGGGAAACGGCCAGTAGTATAAAACAGATGAACAAGTTTCCAAATAAATAAATAAATAAATATATATATTCTTTTTTTCCTTTTTTTAACACCTTGCGTCCCACCTTCTACCACATCAACCCTTGAAAATGCCTACGAGCTGAAGGACGTTACAAAAAGATATGTTTGTGATCCTCGAATTCCGAACTTAGCATTATTAACAATAATGTACACAATAAAGCAGTTCTTCTTCGTTTCCCAATTACCACTCAAGCGCCCTGAAAACCCTAAAACGTTCAGCTTACAAAATATTGTTCATACCTGTCCATCATACATGTCCTCATCCAATTGCTGAACAATGATTCTCTGTTCCGCAAGTTCATCATTAATCCAATCAATTAAAATTTGCTGCAGTTTCACCAGTTCGGGATCTTTTGCAGACTGGGGATCAATAACCGCACGTTGTTCAAGGTCACCTGGAGGATTTACATGTTCTTCAAAAAGTAACTTTTATTGAAATGTCTAAAACTTACGCAAGGCATAATCTTCTGGAGGAATATCAAACTGGCTTGGGTTCCCAGGCGAGTCGATAGCATGCTTTCCTTCCTCTTGAACTTCTTGTACTGCAATAATAATGAAATACAAAACAGTCAATAGTATTAACTTGCGAGTTCCAATAAAAAGGTGATTGATTAATTGTTAGAAGAGCAAGGTATCGTGTCGAAGGAAAACTAAACCCTCTTCGTTACAGCATTATGCAAAGGAATTGAAATCTGATTCGCTTTGGGAAAGTGAAGAATAAAATAAAACATTACAGCACACAAGCTATTTGTTAACATTTCGCAAAAGTGAAGTTAGTCTACTAGAAACAACAAGATGTTTTTAGAACAAAGAAGACTTCAACAGCTGAAAACATCAAAAAATTCCCACAACCACTCAGGGCACAAATAAACAACTATAACAGAGTTGAGAACGTTGATGTAGTCACTTCAAAAAACATATAATATAGATATTTACTAACTAAATCATAACATGAATATCACCGACAACTTGATTTACCAGCAAAAAACAGTACGGACACGTGACATTGAATGTCTGCAGATTGAAATCGCGGAGAACACATGAGTAGACAGAGCTTTCTATGCTGTGTATTTCGGTTGGAGGACGATACCTAAGTACTAGAGCAAGAGGAGTGCAATTGTTGAGTCCAATTGAACATATGTTGCTCTTTACGGACAACAGATTTACAGCATGCGTTGCGCCATATTCTTATAGTGAAAATTAGGCATGTTGCGCCTTGAAACCTCCATGAGTTCCATTGCTCGATCCTACAAAAGCACTAAGTATGAACCTTATTCTTATAGAAATCCGGAATACATTAATAGAGCACCTTTACCATATCAAAATTTTTTCGTCGACACGGATTTCCTTCGAAACAATAATTTATAACATTCATCCAATAAAAGAACATTCTTTCAGTGAAAAGAATCATCAACTATAACTACAAGTAGTCTTGTGTGGAGAAAATATGTACAAAACTACTCCAACTACTGTAAGAACAAATCTATAAATTGCACACAATGATTCACCACCAAGTTATGCGCGAATACAATTTGAGAACAGACCAGATGGTCTTTCTCTGGTCAACTAGTGTGTTACATGTATCTCCATAAGGGAAATATGAGCCTCATTGCAATTAATGTCCTAAAAGTATTGTGGAGATTACGATATGAACTGATGGAAGTACAGAGTCCTGGATACATTTCAAGGCTCTTTATGTAATGAATGAACACAAAGTGGATCATACCTTCTTTGATGCGTTTTTTTCTGCCAAGAGTTCCGATTTTGTCCCAGAAGCTTTCTTCCTTTTCTCCACTTCTAATGGAAGTTGGAGTTCGAGGAGATTTTGGTCGCGGAACCGTGGTCATGGTCACACCTTTCTTGTTTATATTTTATGGTGATGTCATAGAAGCTACAAGTTGACAAACTGCCTGCGCTTGACAGAGAGTCGAGCTAGATTTCATATGCAGGAAATTGACGTTTGAACTCAGGTATGTTATATGTATAATGTCATAAGGGTAATTAATTGGTTTCGTTTTACGCATTAATATTGTAGCGAGCTTAGGATTCGCTGGATTAATTATTTTTAATAAATAAGAGCCGTTAAATAGATTTTGAATTAATCTAATACTTTATTAGTCCGTTAATAACAACCGTTACTTTTACCGTACACATAACGATTTCTTGACTCATCGCTTCCTTACTTATCGCTTGCTACTCTGCTTTCTTCTTACTTCGTACTTGTCTCCATGATCTGTGTGCGACGTATTTATACCGTTTCCTCACATTCTGATTCGGTGTTTTGCTTCCGTCCGTTCCACAGCCTTGAAAGTTCTATTGTTCATAGTCTCCAGGTTTCCAGTACTTTATAGAATATTCTAGTACTTTGTTTCGGGCTTTCTCGAACATTCTAGTACTGATTGTCATATGCGTCACAATATATTGACGTGTAACAAACAATTGTTATTCATTCACATCATTTTTTGAATCAATCGTAATGTTGTTCTCGATCAACGAGGAACTCTTTAATAATGATACATATTTTCCAGTATAATAATATTTTAAGAGTAATTTAAGAGCTTTAAAGAGAACACCGTACAGCCTTGTCTATTCAGCGGGCACTGACACTTATTCACTTGCACTAGCGATTAATTGGGGCAGCATCGACGATGAATGGGCAATGGCTATAGAGACGCGAATGTGAAGACATTTAATACAATAAATGCAGTAACAAAATAAACGACCTTTATTTTCACACAGTTTGTTACAATTATAACGAGATTCATACAATCTCGACAAAAAGAAAAAAGTGGCGAACCATCAAGTCGAAGACCTCGTTAAATGGATTTCGATGAGCCAGCGTAAAATTGGCTCATGTGGAAACAAAACACAAAACTGTGGCCGGGAAAATGGAAGCAGCTTAAGGTAGCCTTGTTTCTTCACCTTATTGGAGAGAGCGACATCGAAATATTATTTCCAATAGGGACTTGACAACTTTTTTTCGGTAGTAAATTTTTATAATTTGCAGACGTTGTTCATTCGTGTACTTAACCATGATGAAAATGGTGAGTTTACTGAATAAACTGATGGTGACAGTTTGATGAATAGTGAAAGGGCTCGTTCACAAATTAAATTCAAAGTTGTCAAGTCCCTATTGTATAACCCTATACATACAAGGGTGTTTCAACTGGCTACTGTAACGTATTCTGTCTCATTTTTCTGTAGATATTATAATAATCAATTAAAGTTTGATAATGAATTCATCCATGTAACAAATCTAGAGTGCTTGTAAAGAGCCAGTAACTTAACATAAGAACAATATTTGTAAAATAGGACACGCATTTAGTCCTACATAAAGAAAAATGTATAATTTGATGTTGAATTAAAATAAATGCGGCCTTCATTTAAAAAAAATGGATTTATTTTGTCTACCTTCCATGCGTTGGGGGTACCGACACTTGTAGATCCGGTTATACCTATCCTTATATATATATATATATATATATGCCCTCCCTCTAGACCTTTAATCGACCCACTATTACCCCTATCTGTCAAACTCACTCAGCTAACCATTAATTCTTCTGACAACCCGTATGTCTTGTCTAAATTTAGGAACAAAAAGAACCTACGAGAATGTCTGCCTCTATTTTTCATGCCTCCACGACAAATCTGACTCTGTCTGTTATGAAGGTAAAACGAAAACCAGCATAACGGCCTCCATCCAACAGGAAGGCCTACCCACCGAGTTTCCTAGACTCCGCAGCCTGTTCGTTAAGTCCCATCAAAATCTCGATATGCTCCCTAATAAGGTGCTAAAATATCTCTCGGCATTTCGCCAATATATCGACAACAAAATGACCTATCCCAATAATGACAAGCGCTTTTGGCCCTAATCAGTCGCCCTCTTGTCCCCCTTATCATCCCAGTACCCTCAATATGCTCCCCCAAACCGCCTACTATCAGAATGTTAGAGGTCTCCGCTCCAAAACACATTCGACTCTGGAAAATGTACATTCCCTCCCCTTCTACATATACGCTCTGACTGAGACCAACCTTATCCCTAGTATTAATAGTCTTGAACTATTTCCTCCCTCCTTCAATGTTTTTCGCGATGATAACGCTCATCGAGAATGTCCCAATTCCCCATGCCGTGGGGTGCTGCTTACCACTCATAACAGACTCGCTTCGTCTCTAATTGCCATCTCTTCTTTTCCGGATTTTGACTACGTCGCAATAAAAATCGACAAGCGCTCTAAGTCTCTTTTCATTATCTGCTTCTATATATCTCCTTCGCGACCCAGCGTGTCATACGAACTCGCAATAGAAGCGGTAGATAACCCGACCGAGTTGTGCACCTCCCTAGACGATATTGTCGTTCTTGGCGATTTTAACCTCCCTCATCTCCAATGGACATTGTCTGAGGAACAAGCCTACGTCTCAAACCCCACTAGTTCCAAGGAACGTATTTTTATAAACGGGCTCACCGACTCATGGCTCCATCAAGTAAGCAATGTCCCAAATCATATGGGGAGACAACTGGACTTCGTGTTCACAACGGGCCCACATGTGTCCTCAGTTGCCCCTAGTCCACACGCCCTCTCTACCATTGATAATTACCACCCCCCGCTGCTCTTATCCATATATCTTGATCATGAAACCCACCCTACTCTACCTCATGGCAGCTTTTCCTACAACTTCCACAAAGCTAACTTCCGCCTTCTAAATGAGCATCTTAGCAAAACAGCGTATCGCTGTGATCATCTGCGAGTAGAAGAAGCTACTACCACTCTCTATAAGGAGATCCACTATGCCATCGCCCTATATGTCCCCTATTCTCGTCACAGGACATCGGTTTCATCGCCGCCATGGTACAACCACACACTCCGTGCTCTTCGGAACAAGAGAAATAACTTGTGGAACATTTTCCTCAAAACGCGTTCTTTCCAAAACTACTCCAACTATCTCGGTTCCTTTTATAAATTTTCCGAGCTCTACAACTCCCTCTACTCCAACTACCTCACAAAAACACAATCCAATTTGATCAATGACCCCAAATTTTTTTTTACTTCATAAATTACAAACGTAAATCCGATGCCTATCCTAACTCCCTTTCTTATGGCGCGACTACTTCAACCGACAACCTAACTATTGCCAATCTATTCGCTTCGTTTTTCAATAAATCCTTCACAGACATCTCCTTCGAACCCAATCCGTCTTACTTCAAAGACTTGACCGAATTCTCCCTCGCCCCCCTCACCCCTCAAATTATTTAGCGTCACGTAATTGAGGAGAAATTAAACTTACTCAAAGTCGAGTTAAGCCCTGGACCTGATGGACTCCCGGCTGTATTTTTAAAGAAATGTTCCACTTCTCTTTCTCTCCCGATATCAAAGATATTCAATCTAGTATCTGGAAATCCTCCTATGTCACCCCCATACATAAAGAGGGACCTAAAAATGATATCAGCAACTACCGTCCCATCGCCAAACTGTCTCAAATCTCTAAACTGTTCAAAGGGATTCTTTACAACGCGTTCCGTTGTAAATCCATCATCTCACCCAACCAGCATGGTTTCCTTTCGGGTAGGTCGACCACAACGAATCTGATCGGGTTCTCATCCCATACTCTCCGTGGTTTAAAGAATGGCAACGAAGTTGATGTAATCACCACCGATTTCAGCCAGGCCTTTGACAAAATTCCCCATAATCTCATCCTTTTTAAGTTGTCCTCCCTAGGTTTCGAACCCCTATTGATCAAGTGGCTATCTTCTTATAGGAAAGATCGATCCTACCGTGTCAAATTCAGATCCTTCCTTTCCAATCCTTTTCTTCTCACGTCAGGGGTTCCGCAAGGCAGTCATCTAGGTCCCCTCCTATTTATCCTTACCATCAATGATATTGACTCCATTATTAAATACTCATCCATCTCCCTCTATGCGGACGACGCCAAACTCGACAAAACGATCATTTCTCCTCTCGACTCCTCACTTCTCCAAACGGACCTCGACAGCTTCTCACCTTGGTGCGGTAATGACTGCCTTGAACTCAACGTTGTCAAATGTCACTCCCCCCCCCCCCCCCCCCCCCCCCCACCCCCCACCACCCCCCGCCTTAATTTCCCTCTTTTTTCTTTTTAACCATAGTGTATATTCTTTAGTTTTAAGCTAGTTATTCAGTTTTATCGCTTGTACTAAGCTAAATATATGATGGTTCTGCCCTCACTACACTAAACTTATCGCTGATTGGAGAGTTCATACGTTTGTCTTATCCAGGTAGTTTGTGCGTTGGACATATTTATAAATTAAGTAACCTGATATAAAGACGCAACTGTAACCGAGACAGTTGACCATCAGCTTCAGACGACGTTCCCAGGACCAGACGCGAATTCGGATCCTGAACATAAGAACCCCATGGGCGGAGATTGACGCGCAGAGTCATCACCCTGGTCCCAGCCAAGACGTCACCACCGCAGGAAGAAGTGCCTCGCACTGTGAGGGAGGCTGTTGGGGGTGCATCATGCAATGCCCAAGACGCTACATCAAAAAACATGGTGCCGATTTCTGGGAAACGGCGCAATAGCAGCACACGGGTTTCTTTTCAGAGTATTGTTTTTACCGGCTGGCGCTGCGAGTTTGAATTTACAGTCCACTACGTCGATTAAGGTTTTCCCAGACATGTTATATTTATTTACTGATTCATCAAGTACATGGCGGTAAACATTTTCAAATGAAATTAGGTTTACTTACTTGGTAAAATGCCGAACCCATGGTTGGTTGGTGTTTGGCTACTATTCTTGTTGCAGGGGCTTGTTGTATTTCTTACTCGGCAAATTATGTTAACTGTAATTAATTTTAACTATCTCGCGGCGGCGAAGTATGTTATTTGAAATTAATTTTGACTCTCGGTTTTGTTCGTTTTTTCTTACTCAACGAATTAAGTTAATTATAATTAATTTTAACTATATCCGGGTGGCGAACTATATCATTTTTTTATTTTAACTATCTGCTTCCGTTCGTTTTTCCTAACTGAAAAACTTCTGTCACAAAGTTTTTCTTATTTGTTTTTTATTCGGCGCCAACTTTTTGTTCTAATTATTACCAAGTAATTTTTTATGTTTTCTACTTGTTATAATTATTATTATTATTTATCAAGAAGAAGATAGAGAGTGTGTGGGTGTGGGATTGTATCTAACAATTTAGATGTTGTCTGTGGAACGACTCCTGTGGGTTTGGCAATAATTCACCGGAGGACTGGTCTACAGCCCTTGTCGTTGCCTGTGTTTGATTTGATTCGCCTTCCCAATAATAAAACGGGTTGGTACTGTGCATGATCAGTGTGTCGAACATGGTGGAACCATGGTATGGAACACACATTAGATGGGTGAACATGGCATGTTTCAACACTCGTCGATGTTCCCATACCATAAAAATCCCTCTTTTTGAATATATCTTTCTGCGTTTTTTCCATTTGCCGGAGTCGCGTGATGATTTCTTAGAGAGGATCTTCTCCTGATTCCAGTGAACGATGTCGGAAGTGGTCCTCTCTGACTCCCAACATGAATACGGATTTCGCCAACCTTTCGATTTGGATGGCGAATGGGGCATTGGTGTCCGGTCCATATGAGCGCGTCGCCGCTTCCTTGCAGAATGTCACCACTTGTTTCACACGAGAAACGAAATCTGCGATGACCTTATAGCGTTAGCGCCGATAGTGAAGAACGTGTGATTCGAACTGACGCTAAGACACAGAATCACTAAAAGATAGACCCAATGCTCAACACATCAGGCCACTGCCGCGTGTACGAATTCGATTTCTAAACATAAGTACAGTCAACTGACGTGGAATTGTTATGTTATCGCTATGGTATACAGCTCTGATGCTTTTGCTTATTCGAATTTCCTTTCGGTGTTCTTTAATATTTGTTTGTATATTGTGTGTGAATCTGTTAGAAACGCCACAACCTCTCCTCGGAGCTGTCGCATTCTAGAGAGTTGCGAATGTAACTCTGCGGGGGAACTAGGTAGGCGCCAGCACGGACGCGGTTTCACGGCGCCCCCCAACACGTCACTGAAAGAAATAAGATCGACAATGTTCGCTGACCGGGGAGAGAAGAAGGGAAATTGTGTTCTTCTTTCGTTTTGTTTATTCTTTCTTATACACAAAATGTTTCGGTTTTTACTTATAGGCAACACTTCTTACACTTACACGGAAACATATATACGTTACACAAACTTTACTTCAATGCGAATCGGCTTTACCGCCACGCGAAACGGCAGGGGGAAAAGGGGGAGCAAAGCTCGACTCGCGACTGGTTCGCAAAACCCGCACTGGGTAACTCCTAGGGTGGTGGTTAAACCGTGAATGGGGGGTGGGGGTGGGGGGGGGGGCGATGGGAAGGACGACGTGCGCTCCAGGGTTGCTGGACAAAGACTGACTTATGAACGAAAATAATTCATTCATTGCGTCGTGGCGGAGCGTCATAGCAAAATTAGGCTCGCTGCCAATTACAAGGAATTGTGAACGAGTTGCTATGCCTGCTTAGTTCCGGCGAATCCTTGCCGTATAAGCTAAGTTGGATTCGTTGGTTGGGTATTTCGGGGAATTGAAAATGCTTGGGTGCAAACAAGGAATATCGTTTAGATAGAATATTAACCGGAGTCGTTTCGGGGAAATGTATGCGGCTTCGTTAGTTGGTAATGTTCCGTTGAGGATTTGGATATGCGTTTGTTATGGCATATGAATTTCGGGGAAATTAAGATTGCTTGGTCACGAAGAGGAAATATGAATTAAGTGGAGAATTGACCGAAGCGATTTTGGGAAAATGAATGCGCGGATGGTTAGAATATATTCGGTTGAATTATATTCTGTTGGAGGTTTGGGAAAATGTTTGTTGCAGATTGGGAGATGTATGCTATTGGTGAGATGTATACTATTGCGGATTGGGTTTTTGCCTGTTTGCAGGTTAGGGTTGTGGGTTGGTTCTCCGTGTGATGTAGAGAACCCCCACAACTCCTCATATGACTCTGGCGGCAACAACGCGTGCCTGAGTCGCTGCTCGAATTCTTGGAAGGTTACCGAGGTTTTCTCGTTAATAATTAGGTAAGCTTTTCCGCCTAACCCCATGGGTAACCATTGCAAAAAACGTTATTCTCGCTCCGTGGACAAACAATTTAAAGTCCTATTACAACTATCAATGAACATTTGTAGTTCGCCAGTTGCGTTAGGGCCTTTTTGTTCGTTAAACACCGGCACGGTCCTATGGACTAAGTCTAAGACTTTATACGCCCCCAACATGTTGTTCATAGGTTGTTCTGATGCGCGATGAGGAAAATTAGTAAGGGCGTTTCATTTCGAATGCTGTCTCGTCTGCATCGAGAGATACGCGATTAATCTCTCAATCCCCCAAGACTAAAGGAAACGAATGGAAACCGTAGAGGAGAGAACAAAAGGTGAAGAAAATAGATAGCGAACAAGGATGAACCAGAAGAAAGCGATGAGCAACGAAACTAAATATCTGTAAAAAAAAGGAAAGAAAAGAGCTGACAAAACACTGAATAAGGGAACAAAAACAACGGAAACGCTCAACGGCGTAAAATAAAATGACCGGCTGCTTTCTCCTGTTAAACCTATCCCTCTCTCTCCTGTGTGATGAAAAATATACATTTTATTTTATTTTTTATTAATATAATTATTATTTTCTTTGTAAAAACCACTAGTAAGGCTAGTTGGTGTAAATCCGCTAGAGCCTCAGGGCTCTACCCACCACAAGACCTGTACCTCCGAGAAATAATGTATTCTCGAATTTAAGGGGGTATTCTGGTCTAGACGGACGAATTTAACGCAATTTTTGAAGAGCTGTAAAAAAAAGCAATCAATATTTTTACTATTCATTTTTTTATAGGATGTTTATTAATATTTCAAGAATACAGTAAAAAAAATTGAAAGTAAAAAATTCAAAATTCAAAAAGTTAGCAGCTGAATCTCAAAAAGTTGGCACGCGACCATACCCACGATTCAACCCTCCTAGCAATCTGAAAAAAAAACATTATTAATTTACAGAAATGCCTCTATCGTTGGAAGTAAAAAAAGTTGAAAAAAAATTTTTTTTTAACAAAATGGCGACTGCTTGAAAAAAAATTTATTTTTGTACCACTTTTTTTTAATTTTTCGAATTTTTTAAAAATAGTTAACATTGAAATTTGGGGATGAGGATAGTTCATGCAATAGAAAAGCCTATAAAGAAGACATATACTAAATTTGAAGTAAATCGGTTCAATAGGACTTGAAAAATCGTGGGCATTGTTTTAAAAAAGACAGTTTCGAGAAAAACGCGTTTAAAGCTTCACGTAAAGGCCGAGTCGGTATAGACGGCGCGTCAGCAAAACAGCCATACCTCCGAAAATAATTTGAATTTTCTAAAATCCTCTTAAAGACATATTCTTAGAGGGTTAAGCTTTGAAAATATTAAAAAAAAAATATTTTTTCAAATTTCTAGACCAGAATACCCCCTTAAGGAGCTTTTCACTTCAGTACAGCCCTCAGTTGGTGGTTACCGGCTGCGCCAAATTTGCTATATTTATTTACCGATTCATCAAATACAGGGTGGTGAATATTTTCAAATGAAATTAGGTTTACTTACTTGGTAAAACGCCGAATCGATGGTTGGTTGGCGTTTGACTGCCACTCCTGTTGCAGGGGGTGTTGAAGATTTGAGCCGCATGTGTATTTCTTACTCGGCGAATTATGTTAATTGTAATTAATTTTAACTATCTCGGGGCAGCGAACTATGTTATTTTAAATTAATTTTAACTATCCGGGGCTGTTCATTTTTTTCTTACTTGATGAATTAAGTTAATTATAATTAATTTTAACTAGCTCCCGGTGGATTTTTTTTATTTTAACTATCTGGTTCCGTTCGTTTTTCCTAACTGAAAAACTTCTGTCACAAAGTTTTTCTTATTTGTTTTTTTATTCGCCGCCAACTTTTTTTTCTAATTATTACCAAGTAGTTTTTTTATGTTTTCTACTTGTTGTTAATTATTATTATTATTATTTATCAAGAGGGAGAGAGAGTGTGTGGGTGTGGGTTTGCACCTAACAGATCCTCTGAGAGCCAGTTCTCTGTCTTTAACTAAAACAGCACAAACAACTATCCTATAATGAAAATTGGATTTCAAACTTTTCGACGGTATACCGGGTTGGGCCTTCGGTGGGCGGATTACGTCAACCATAACTAGCTCTAAACTCGTATACCACATTTTTCGTAGAACGCTGATTTTCGTAATACAACTGAATAATTTATAAAAGCCTTAAAGCATATATTTAGCTATGTTTTATGATGCTAGAGAAGAACGTTATGAAAAGGTAAGAACCAATGCACCGACGCATTAGACGTTTTTTTTTTTTTTTTGTTTTATATCCGCATTTAATCAACAATTCAATTACATATTTCACTTAAGACTAAATGTTAACATCTATTTTACAAATAACATTCTTACATTAACTTACTGGCTCTTCGCAAGCACTCTAAATTACACATTATCATATTTCATATGCCTTTCGGCGTACAATAACTGTTTTTACAACATGTCACAATAATTGATATGTTTTCTCTTTTAAAAGTTATTCTATTTTTTCTACATCCTGTATTATTTATATTTTTTTTTTATTACATATATAGGGGGTTGACAAGCAAAATAAATAAAACAAAACGGACAAACATAAACAAGGAATAAAGGAATACAAATAAAAATTAAAATAAAAAAATAAAAAATTAGAATTAAATTAAAAACAAAATTAAAAGATAAAATAAAAATAATTGGGAATTGTGGATAGGGGAAAGGAAAGCGGTGCGCCTGAGTGGCATACTATGTTTGGGGACGTGCAGTCCTCTCTTCATCACTGATCCACCACCAGTTGGGATGGGATCGATCTTTTATTGATTTATCTCTTTCACCGATCACCATACTAAAACGCAGGCGATCTGGAAAATTAGAGATATCGTTATCGTGGAGAATTCGTTTATCCCTAGCACCACGGAAAGCGTGGTAAATAATAGGGACTCCACGTTTGTCTTGGATAAGTCCTTTTTTATCCAAGAAAGGGAACGCTTCTGGGGGAATGAACCCATTATGGAGAGTACTCTCCATATACATATCATTGGGATAGAATGCTCCCGAAATGAGATCGTTTTCGCTGCACATTGCCCTTGTTGTGTGACCACGAACAGTCTTGATAATGAAGTTATCTATCCTGTTTAGTCCTGATTTGTCATACAGGACTTTATTCGGATAGTATTTCTTATACTGCGACTCTGGGGTTCTATACATTCCTAGGCAGGAACGCAAACACTGCCTCTCGAACACCCGAAACTTCTCCATGTAAAATGGGGATATGTTGTACCATACTGGGCAGCCATACACCAATATTGGTCGGATGAATGCTGAGTATGAAATTATTTTTACCTTGGGGTCCAGCAGACTACTACGGAAGAGTCTTCGTGTCATTGCATATGCGTTTTTAGCTGCTGTAAGAGCAGCTGCTGTATGCTTATCAAAGTAAAGATATTGATCAAGCCAGATTCCAAGGTATCTGACGACAGTTTTTACTTGTAGTGGAAGATTATTACTTCCCGCAATAGAAAATGTTTTCCAATTCCGTTTTGTGTCCCTTGATGCACTGGACAGTGGCGTTCTGAAAAGGATAGTCTCTGTTTTTTGGAAATTTATTTTTAATTTCCAGTCGTCGCAAAAACGTTTGATTTTGTTGAAATCATCTTGCAGAAGTCTGTTGATGACATCAATCTTTTCTCCAGATCTATACACTACAATGTCGTCGGCATACGCAATTGCATGGTTGAGAGAACCCACTAGGTCACTAGTGTAAATGTTAAATAAAATGGGAGAATTCACTGCTCCCTGTTGTAAGCCGTTTTTGATGTGGAAGGTTTTGTTAGATATTATATCTCCACATTTCACTACAAATTGTTTACCCATTATCATATCGTAGATAATGTATAATAAATATTCGGGCATACCTAGATTTGATAACTTATATACAAGCCCTTCTAACCATACGGTGTCGAAAGCCTTTTCAAAGTCAACCAAACAGGCCCCTGTGCATTGTCTCTTCGCCTTGTTCCACTGTATGTCGGAAACAAGTTTTGTCGCAGCATGAACTGTGTCATGTTGCGATCGAAAACCAAATTGGTTGTTCGGGATAATACCATTTTCCTCACACCAGTTAGTCAATGCTTTATTTATAATTTTCTCGAATACCTTGCTGATGTTCGGAAGCAAACTAATCGAGCGAAGATTGGCTGGATTGCTCCTGTCCTTGCCCTTTTTGGGGATGGGATGGACTACAGCAGATTTCCATTGGATTGGATAATATGCATTGTTTAGAGCGTTATTGAACAAAATAGTGTAAACCTTCACTACTTCCAGAGGTAAATGCTTTAGAACAATGTTTGGAATACTGTCTATTCCAGAAGATTTTTTGTTCTTAATCGATCTAAGAATGTCCGTCAGTTCATCCTTGTGTACAAATATACCAGTGTTTAGATCTCTAAGCGGGGAATCCGCTCTATTATTTTCACTAAAGATAGTGAAACTTCGACTTAAGAGACGCCAATTGTTAAGTTCATTGCGTAACGAAATATGTTTTTGGAGAGCCCTATTTTCCAGGTCAAGGTTAGAATGAGCCGATTCGTTCAATCTATACACTGCTTCGAAACAAGCGCCAATTGAGTTTGCCTTTTTTTGCGGATCCTCGACTATTATGAACTCTTCGTTAGAGTTGATGTGTTCCAAGGTAAGTCCTGCGTTCAGCAGCGTTTGACAATTCTCGGGAGTCCGCGGAACTCGCAGACATGGGATGTCATTATAATTTTTCCTTCGAAAGACTTTATTTATTTGTGGGAACATATTCGGTCCACTAGCTTTAATGGCTTGAATTCTCTTGTTCCAGTCTTCATTGATTACTGATCTATAGTTGTCACGGATCAGTTTTTGAAGATTTTTAATTAATGATTTAATTGTTTTTATTTCCTGGCTATTTGGATCTCTGAATTGTCTGTAGAGCAGTTTTAACTTAGAGAGCAGAGTACTCTTTTGCCTATACAGCTCGTCGATCGTTGCGTTTCTGTACCGGTTTGTATGGCTCTCGGAGTGAGACACTTTTGGGATAGAACGATTCATTGTATTAGTAACAATGTTGTTCATCGTCGAAAGATAATGATCAATTTCGTCATTATGAAGATTTCTGTCAGTTGGTGGATCTATGCCATTGGAGTGTAATTCTTTTTTTATTATCCGATCAAAGCGCGACCAGTGTGCTTTTCCGAAATTAAAAGAATGTATCTGTTTGTACTGCTCAAGTAGTGAATGTTCGTTTGGGACATGTATTACAGCACCAAGTCCATAATGATCGCTATCGTACTCGATTGTACGAAGACAATTTCGAGTAGTTAGATCCGTATCTAATAGTTGTATTCGCTCGTCCAGCAACAGTAAATCCAAGAAGGAATTTCCTCTTGGATACGACGGGGTACTTGTAGCGTACAATTCTAGTTTATGTTCGATAGCGTTTGTTTGCCACCAGTCGAACAACGCATTGCCTCTTGTGTTTGTGATAAGGTTACCCCAAGCACTGTGCTTGGAATTGAGATCTCCCGCCATAAAGAAATAATTATTTTCCGAGTCTAACTTGAGACTTCGAAAAAGGGTATCAAGTTCATTGATAAACTGTATACACTGTGGCGCTTCGGGAGCATAAGCAGAGATAACATATAGATGCTTTTGACTTTTCAAAGGAATATCTATAACGCAGGCTTCTAGTACCTGGAACTTGTATACATCTCTACTGTAGACGACTTTGTGTTGTAGACCATTTTTAACTAAGACAGCGACTCCGCCCCCCTGAGTGGAATTTGGACGATCTCGTCTAATTACTTTATAATTTGGGTAGCCCAATTTGTGCCTTTGATTTAGCTTAGTTTCGCTAGCCAAAAGCACATCTGGGCGTTCAGCTTCCAGCAGATTGCTGAGATTATTCCTTCTTTCCATGCGGATTAGTGAATTAACATTCACAGCAATAATTTTTAAAGTTAATTCAGTCGTAGTGAACGTTATGATTAGAGTGTGGGTTCGTCTGGAAACAGGGTCGAATAGATAATATCCGTTCGAGCCACTTGTTCCGTCAGTTTTTTTTTCGATCTTTTCGAATTTTTTATCAAACGCAGCAAACTGTCCTTGTATGGACAGTAATATTGCTGTTATATCACTTTGTGCCTCTGGAGCAGGCGTTTTAATGATATTACGTGATTGTTCTATAATTGGTGCATTTTTTACTCCACCTGCCATTTGGGCGTATGACACACTTGATGCAACGAAGTTGTTGTAAGAGCGAGTTTTCATCTTTTTCTCTTCTTCAACTTGCTTCTTTTTGGCTTCCAACTTTGATTTTAGTTGCTGGTACTTAGGGCAACCTCTAAAGTTAGCAGGATGTCCTGAGTTGTTACAGAGGACACAAGATAGTTTACTTCTATCCGGAAGCTGTTCTTTGCCCAATGGACATTCTCCAATGATATGTTTGTTTAGGCATTTGACGCATCTGAAATGCATATTGCAATTCGCTGCCACATGCCCGAAGCGCTGACAGCGCATACACTGCAATACGCGGTCGCACTTCTTTATTGTTTGGTGATTAATGAATTTAATATATCTAAGTCCATCAATTTTACTATTGGGGCTTAGCGACACAATGAAGAAAGGCAACCTACGGTTGCGATTTCTAGAATTTGCTGTAGAAAATGGTTTCACACCTGTAAACGTCAGGCTATCGTTTTCGAAGTTTTTTAGCTCTTCGAGCACCTCTTCGGGGGTAAAGGAAGGGTCAACTCCTTTGAGGAGCATGGAGACAGTTTTCTCCGATTTAGGGGTGTACGTGTAGTACTCGCTTTTCGACTTCCCTAATGCCGATTTAATTTTGTTATACCCTTCTAAATCCTCACATGTTAAACTTATCTTAAAATCATTTATTCGTTTTGTTTTAAAAGTTTTGCATGTCAACTCACCCAATTTTATGACATCCTTTGTCTCCATGTAGCTAATGTAAATAGGAGGTACTTTCTCCTTTTTTTTGACTGGCACCTGCTGAGGTGTTTCCTGCTGTTGGTGTGATTCGTGCTGTTGATTTGATCCCTGCTGTTGTTGTTGATGTGATTCCTTCTGTTTAGTTTCCTTATCTAGCCGTGTTTTCTCTGCCTTCGTGGGTTGCTGTTGTCTTTGTTCTTGCTGTTGTTGTTCTAGCATTTTCGTTTTTCGCTCGTTGTGGCTCAGGTTGTTTTTTAGTTTAACAACTTCCTCCATTTGTCTATCCAGTTCTTCTTTTTTACGACTAATCTCATGGATGAGTCTGTTGAGGACCTCGATTTGACTGCTAGCGTCTGCATTTGTTTCGCTGACAGCTAGTTCTTTGAATTGGTTTCCAGCCCCTGAGTACTGGGCAGCATGGCTGTTGTCTTTGTCATCGCTGGTTACAATCGACGTCTCTGTTTTCTTATTTTCATTTGTTTTAACGCGTTTAGTCTTTAGGTTTAGGTCCGTATTTTGCCTTCTCCGATTTGCCATTTTGGCATCAATTTGTTTTACGTCCATATTATGGACCGCGTGTTCTCACTTTTTTTTATTTTTTTATTTTATTCTTTTTTTTCACTTTTTTGTGACAAACAGATTGTGACCTCGCGCACACACTCACACGTAGATACCGTTAACGTGTTACTCACACACTTTTTGTATTAAACTGTGTTCTTCGTTTTAACTGTCACAACACGTGGCTTCGTTGTCTTTTAATTGTTTCTATTTATTTATATTTACTTTGTTTTGACTGTTTTTATCACTGTAATTTATTTGTCCACAAATAGTCTCTTTATAATACTTCAGCCACTCGCGACACATAAAAGCAACTTTTTTCATTTAATTCGACCACCAAACCGAAAACACATCCGCACTCGTTCACTGTGTATCGTTGTATGGACGCATTAGACGTTCGGCCATGTGTATGCGAGGTTTCTTAACTCGCTTCTAAAGCTGTGATTGCTACGTTACTATTCTGGTATACGGCACTGATAATTTTTTCGAATCTTTTTTGGTGCACTGTTCCTTCCAATGGTTGGGTACGTGTAATCTGTGGGATTCGTGGTCACTGAAGATTTATTACCATTTAAAATGGTGGCAATCTTATTGAAACATACCTTACATGAGATATTTTTAAGGATTCCCTATCAAATTTGTTGTAAATTCAAACACGGTTGTTGTTCATTTTCATGTAAAAAGTTTTATTATTTACATTGCATAAAAACATAATATAATTAAATTAAATCACAAGTGTCGTTTGTATGCGTTCGAATTTTAAAGAATAATTTAAAAACAAAAACAATACAAAGTCGTTCGAATACATTTAAGGAAGTCTATTTCATGATCATTTTAGCAGATCTTCTTTTTAATATTTTGTTTAAAAAAAATATTTAAACAGTGGACCAAAAAAAATAAAAATATTAATTTGGAAAATTTGTGGCTGCAATAGTAGAATAAGGGAACGTATATACAAATGGGTCACCATTCCGAAGGGTGTAGATCTAATGTTGTATGACGACTAGTTCTTAAACTCACTGTGTACACATAATGAAGCCTAAAAGGATATCAGAGGAATGGAGAATGGCAACTTCGGGTTGTATCTTTTTGCAATATTGTTACACAAGTCGTATGCTCGCGATATGACAGTTCAAACCAAGAGACCAATTACTTATGTATTCTATAATATTAACCTGTTAACCGAACGTGACTCACGACAAACGTAAACAGTATCGAGTACGGGTATGACGTATAGAAAGATCCTTGAAATATATGTTGTACCCTTGAACTTTTTTATTTTTCTTTACGTTTTTATATCTGAATAAACGAAAAAATATATGTTTCATTGCCTTTTAATTAATTCTAAGCATTGATAAAAAAAATTGATTAATAATAAATTGTCTAGGGGGTGCGGCATACAACCCGTCTTTACGAAAAAGAAGTGGGCGCCCATTGTATGTTGCGTAATTAAAAAGGGTTAACAGGTTAATGGCGCACCATACACGGCTTTACGAAAAAGTGCGCGCCTATCGTATGTTGCGTAATTAAAAAGATTAACAAGTTAAGGGCGCACCATACACGTCCCTACGTAAAAGTGTGTGCCCACTGTATGTTGCGTAATTATAAAGATTAACAAGTTAATGGCGCACCATACACATCCTTATGAAAAATGTGAAAAAATTGATGGTGATTATGTTTCAACGGCTATATATAAAAATATCAATGATGGATGATTTTTTTTGGACGGATTGGAGAAATGAATCTATAAAATTACAGTTAACCGGAAATAGGTACTATAAACTGATGAACATTTTTTTTTTAGGTCGGAACAAAAAGGCATTTACACATTAGTAAATTGTGAAGTGAAGGACCTCGGCAATTGATGAAATTGGTTGTGCAAACGTGAAACATGAATTGATTTGTTTCTTTTTTTTCACTTGTGTTTCACTAAATAACGTTTGATTAACCTTTTAACATTGTAAGAAACTAATCGAGTGGTGTAGAAATCATATATGAAAAAAAAACACTTGAAAGCCAAACAATTCAACAGTCCCGTAACGAAGACAAAATTGCTAGTTTTCTATTGTACAATATTTGACTTCAACTAAAGCTCTTGTAGTAGATCTTTCGAATCATATTAGAAAACGTCTCGTGAAGTAGGCACTTCTTCCAGGAGCATTTATGGAAGGAATATTTACTATTGAAGCAACAGCAATAGCAAGTATCGCCTTACTTAAAAAATACCCAACTTTGTGAGTTATCGCATTTCAATAAGTTCTTTTTTACATACACAAAATTCTGCTAGGAAAGGCGAACTTATAGCGCAGAAACTGCACCCTGAGCTGCTATTATATGACTGTTGCAGTGTTTCTTTCACGATTGTAAGTTGTAGTGCTCTGGAAAAATGCACATTGGGACAGTTTTCCCAATCTGTAACAAAATTAGTTTTTGGGCAGTAGAATTCAGTAAAAGATATGCTTCTAGACTATGGCTTGGGAATTGACGCTTACAGAAGTGTAAGGAATATAGATAATTTTATCAAATGTGTATGAATCGAAGGTGTTCTGTGTTGGTTTAGTAGAATGTACACGACCTTCTGTTACAAAGGCAAGAGATAAAAAATAGACTTTTTCGGAAACCAAGTGCAATACAAACAGAAGGTGATAAAGGCAAGAGGAGTTAATGTGATATCTACATTAACTTTGCAGCTCAATTTAAACGGCCCAACTGTTTCGCGTAATACTTATCAATTAGAGGCTGCTTACTGGTTAAAATTACGTTCAACGTTGTTGATATCTCTTGACAAATTCTATTATTTGATCAGGAATAAATTGCACTAGACATGCTTGTTAGAATACCAAAGTGAGCTTGCAGTATATATACCATTCATCCTTCATCCATAAAACCCTTTTCTGTGCAAATGTTGAACTGTGACGCAAATCGATGAAGAAATATCGGCTGACGCCACAGTTCAAAGCAATTGTGAATTGAAGTTAAAATGCGGAAATTAGGTCATTGCGAAATGAAATTGCATTATCGTCGTCGGGAGGTGTTGACCCCGAGGTGTCGACAAGAGGTGAAAGCAAGTTAGGAGGTAGTCGGTGGTTGGTAATGGTGTGGAGTGGTGAATCTAACACGATACGTTAGTTCCGGGAGAGTCTGGATGATAATTGATTAATCGATTAAAGGAGAAGAACTAAAAGTTAATTGGTCAAAGAAGAAAGTGAATTCCGTTCATTACTCGAAGAGAATTTGTTAAGATATTAAAGAATAAGAACTAACAGTTAAGTGGGCAAAGAAGAAAGTGAATGCCGTTTATTACTCGAAGAGAATTTGTTAAGATATTAAAGAATAAGAACTAAAAGTTAAGTGGACAAAGAAGAAAGTGAATTCCGTTTGTTACTCGAAGAGAATTTGTTAAGATATTAAAGAATAAGAACTATAAGTTAAGTGGTCAAAGAAGAAAGTGAATTCCTTTTATTACTCGAAGAGAATTTGTTAAGATATTAAAGAATAAGAACTAAAAGTTAAGTGGGCAAAGAAGAAAGTGAATGCCGTTTATTACTCGAAGAGAATTTGTTAAGATATTAAAGAATAAGAACTATAAGTTAAGTGGTCAAAGAAGAAAGTGAATTCCGTTTGTTACTCGAAGAGAATTGGTTAAGATATTAAAGAATAAGAACTATAAGTTAAGTGGTCAAAGAAGAAAGTGAATTCCGTTTGTTACTCGAAGAGAATTTGTTAAGATATTAAAGAATAAGAACTAAAAGTTAATTGGACAAAGAAGAAAGTGAATTCCGTTTGTTACTCGAAGAGAATTTGTTAATAGATTAACAAATGAGAACTGAAAGTTAATTGGTCAAAGAAGAAAGTGAATTCTGTTTATCACCCGAAGAAAATTTGTAAATAGATTAGAGAATACGAACTCTATAAGATAATTAAGTTAGATAATAACACTTGTAAAACTGAAAACTCTCTTAGTAAAAATAAAAAGAAATGGTGGAGAAAATAAAAGGAAGACTCAATGTTTGAAAAGTGCTCACTGGTTGGTGCAAAAGCGGTTTTGGTCGTCTTTTTCTTGGTGTTGTGACTTTTTGGTTCCAACGGTTATCCAACAAACCATAACTCGGGTTAGTGTAAAAAAAAAGTCTTTGAAACACAAACACCGTGTATCCTCCTCATTTCTTTTCTACGATTATCACCATTGCTAAAAAGAAAGTGCTACCTGTGTTTCGGTAGAACAGATGCCAGTTTAGACTTTGGAATAATCATTCTATAGCTAAACTTAGAGAATGGAACTTATTTTTCGTTTTTTAATAAACACACACATGCCATTATCATCAGTGAGAAACTGTTGCTCAGATATCATTAAAAATTAACGCTAAACGACTGGATAAATGCAAGGTTCACATTAAATTTAAAGTTTTAAAAAACAGGTAAATGTAAAGAGTCGGTTTTCAGTCGCACCATACAAACATGAGCCATGCTAGCTGGCCATGTATTTTCTTTCCCTACCCTTTTCTTCTTCAACCAATCGCTCTGTGCTTGATAACATAAAATATGTCCACTCAGGTCTCAATGTTTTCGATTTGTCATGATTATTACTGAATTATCTTCTACCTTGGTGTGGTCCCGTCTTTGGCACTTGTTATCACTTTACTTTGATATTTATAAGTATCAAAAAAACTTTCTTTTGTACGCTTGATAGGAAAAATTATTTTTTAGATATTGAGAGACGATATGGTTCAATACTACACACTTTCCTTCCCTATCGCTCTTTGCTTTCTAAGAGATATTACCACATCACGGCTATGAAGAAACTGCCACCCACCATGGTTCAGTGCTACACCTTTCCTCTCTCGTCTTACTTTGCTTTCTGAGAGATATTATCCTATCTCGGCTGTGAAAAAACTGCCACACAACATGGTTCAGTGCTACACCTTTCCTCTCCCGTCTTACTTTGCTTCCTGAGAGATATTATCCTATCTCGGTTGTGAAAAAACTGCCACACAACATGGTTCAGTGCTACACATTTCCCTTCCCCATCTTACTTTGCTTTCTGAGAGATATTATCCTATCTCGGCTATGAAAAAACTGCCACACAACATGGTTCAGTGCTACACCTTTCCTCTCCCGTCTTACTTTGCTTTCTGAGAGATATTATCCTATCTCGGCTGTGAAAAAACTGCCACACAACATGGTTCAGTGCTACACACTTCCCTTCCCCATCTTACTTTGCTTTCTAAGAGATATTACCATATCACGGCTATGAAGAAACTGCCACCCACTATCGTTCAGTGCGACACCTTTCCCTTCCACATCTTACTTTGTTTTCTGAGAGATATTATCCTATCTCGGCTGTGAAAAAACTGCCACACAACATGGTTCAGTGCTACACACTTCCCTTCCCCATCTTACTTTGCTTTCTAAGAGATATTACCATATCACGGCTATGAAGAAACTGCCACCCACTATCGTTCAGTGCGACACCTTTCCCTTCCACATCTTACTTTGTTTTCTGAGAGATATTATCCTATCTCGGCTGTGAAAAAACTGCCACACAATATGGTTCAGTGCTACACCTTTCCTCTCCCGTCTTACTTTGCTTCCTGAGAGATATTATCCTATCTCGGCTGTGAAAAAACTGCCACACAACATGGTTCAGTGCTACACATTTCCCTTCCCCATCTTACTTTGCTTTCTAAGAGATATTATCCTATCTCGACTATGAAAAAACTGCCACCCAACAATCGAAGAGGCTCTGTTTGTAGTTTGTCTGCTTTTTTATGGATAATTTTGAACCCTCTATTTTCTCTTGGACCTACTTTTTGGCTATTGGTTCGACTGTGGCAACATAACATAGAATTTAGAATATGGTCACAGTTATGCCAACACAGACAACTAATAATAATCACGAAAACTTCATAGCCCATAAATCCACCCATAGACCTTAACTTCTTGGTTTTTTATATCTTAAGGGAGTTCAAATATCGAGGTTGTAGTAAACAAACAGAAAATATCGAAGGATGGGCGACGGTTTCATTAATGGTTTGTGTTTAGAAAAATACTTGGGATTTTCACGTTCTGCTTTACATGGTCATTCAAAATTGTTGTTTTATATGTATGTACACTCGGATCTCTCTTTATACAATAAAGAAGTTTCCCACCGCATAAAAAACATTTGACAAACGTATAAAAATAAGTAATATGTTCCATATCTTTCTAAAACTGCATTAAAAGAGACCAGAGTGTATTATCTTTGGTTTCGTATCATCATCATCGGCACTACAACCGGGAACCGGTCTTGGCCTTATTTAGCAAGTCCTGAGGCTTGTTAAATTTTCCATAGTGATTTGTTTTTTCCGGGCAATTATGATTTAATAATGCCAGTGCCATGAGGCTAAAATGCCAAACTGCTGTGCCGACCAGAAAACGAAAAAAAAAATGGAGAAATTCAAATTAGTCTTGAAAGTCGGAATGCTATAATACGAGGGCAGGTCAAAAAGTCTTTAGAAAATGAAGACGATTTTTATTTATTATCTCATTTCATCATCATCGGCACTACAACCGGGAACCGGTCTTGGCCTTATTTAGCAAGCCCTGAGGCTTGTTAAATTTTCGATAATGAATTTGTTTTTTCCGGGCAAGGTCATTAGTCTTGCGCCAGAGGGTCACCGACGGGGAATCGAACCCCGGTCTCCCGCGTGACAGGCAGGTATACTAACCACTATGCTATCGAGGAGCCATTTAGCTGACCTAATAATGACACATAATATGGTCCAATTGTCGTGTCCCTTTTCGAAATAGTCAATGAAGATAATACCATGTGCATCCCAAAACACAGTAGCCATAACCTTTCCAGCCGATTTCACCGTCTTTGCCTTCTTTGGAGCCCGTTCCCCTTTAATAAACCACTGTTTTGACTATTCTTTCGTCTCGAGAGTGTAGTGGTGTATCCCTGTTTCATCTACATTTACTAATCTACGCAGAAACTCATCTGGGTTGCGACGCATGCGCTCCAAAAGTTCTCAGCAGAGAGCAAATGCGACACCCTTTCTCGCAGATATTTTTTTCATACCCAATTTGTCATGCAAAATTGCAACATGAAACAAATTGAAAATTGACAGATACCTAGTGAGAAGTGATGCTTACTAAGAACAGACCATTAGCGATGCTACGAGCACCATCGTAGGCGTTTCTAAGGACTTATTGACCTACCCTCTTAAGGGGGTATTCCGGTCTAGAATTTTGAAAAAATCGATTTTTTTCTTTTTATATTGTCTTATAGCTTATATTTTTAAGAATATGCTGTCCAAAGGAAATTTTAAAATTCCAATAATTGGCGAAGTTACAGCTGCTTTAGAAGTATTATGTCACTTGAAGGTACTATACCCTGAAATTTCTAAACGCGTTTTTCTCGAAACTATTGCATGAACTATCCTTATCCCCAAATTTCAATGTTAACTATTTTTGAAAAATTCAAAAAACTAAAAAAAGTGGTACAAAAATAATTAAAAAAAAAATGGATTGTCTCCACCAAGTAAAAGTAGTATCACTTTTCGAAAAAGGATAGACACGACCCATGGTGCATATGTTCTAATCACGAAATAGGACGACTTGCTCCTAAGTCCCCTATAAGCTTTACATATAACATTCGAGTTTGTAGCTATGAAAAGTGGTCAGACCCTACGAGTTATATCTCATCGCCAATCGCACACAAATCAAATGGTTTACCGAACAATCTAAGAAAAGAGGTTTGAACCCACGAGTTATATCTCATCGCCAGTCGCACGCAAGTCAATAGCTTACCGAACAATCTAGGAAAAGAGGTTTGAACCCACGAGCTATACCTCATCGTCAATCGCACACAAATCAATCGTTTACCGAACAATCTATGAAAAGAGGTTTGAACCTATGAGTTATATCTCATCGCCCATCGCACACAAGTCAATGGTTTATCGAACAATCCAAGAAAAGAGGTTTGAACCCACGAGTTATACCTCATCGCCAATCCCACACAAGTCAATCGTTTACCAAACAATCTAAGAAAAGAGGTTTGAACCCACGAGTTATACCTTATCGCCAATTGCACGCAAGTCAATCGTTTACCGAACAATCTAAGAAAAGAGGTTTGAACCCACGAGTTATATCTCACCGCCAATCGCACACAAGTCACTCGTTTATCGAACAATCTAAGAAAAAAGTTTGAACCCACGAGTTATATTTCATCACAATCGCACACAAGTCAATCGTTTACCGAACAATCAGAGTCAGTATAGCACTCTCGGTGTTAAATTTTCGAGGATTTGAATACAATTCTTACAGGACCAAGGTATGATAAACGTATTATGAAAAAAGAAATAATACTGGCAATTAAAATTAATACATTCTTAGATATATATATATATAATTGAAATACATACATATTGTAAAATATTTTCTGCTCTACAAATCGAAGTTGGTCCAACTGCTTAACAACATTGACAGATTTTTTCATTTGAGAAGTTGTTAAATGTATTCTAACGAACTCAAGACCATCAAATGTTTTACTGCAAGTTACCTAAGATTGTTAATAAATTAGAAAGATAGGAAAACAAGATAAATTAAATTATAGGATGTTCGACTTCATACATAAAAAGATCTAAACATAATTTCACTCTGACTGGACTGGCTAAGGAATTATTCCCTATAAGCAATTACATTCTCCACTAATGAAAAGAATGTAAATGAAGTCCGGAAAAGTAAAAAGGAGAAAACTACATGGAATTTTCATCCTTTTACAATAATAATACATTGGAAATAATTTGTGTTTTCGACAGAATAAAGTTCATATAACTGTAGTACATATACATATATATACACTAAATATATATATACATATATATGCTACGTATATAATATATATAGCAGAAAATGCTATGATCGAATAACTTATCCTTAGTGTATACTTAATCCGATGGATGCATATGAAAAATATATATATTTTACATACTCTTTTTTTATAATTTATTATAATTATGTCACGCTACTTTGGTGGTAGAATGGCAGAGCAAGCCTACAATTCAAAGCCTGGCACATTAAAACTGCTATTGGCCACGAATATGAGTAAACAAGAATGAATGAATTGCTGGCTTCAAAAGCTAATATCCTTTTCCTTTTGGGCAAGTTCAAGGGAGAAGTAATTCCAATTTACCTTAACCCACCATTCATTTGAATGCCCTGTTAATGTTTGATGAGAATTTAAAATAAATATTAATTCATAGAAAATAACATTTGTCTTGATTGTTATGTTAAATAAATACTAAGATTAGGTGTTTTCGAATGTTCGGAGTCAATTGAATTGGGCTCGAAAAAATCACGAAATGTTACAGCTGTTCCTTGTACTGTGACTTTGTGTTGGCTGCTTGCCGCGATTCTTGCTCTTGGAATGAGTCAAGGTATTGAAGCATTGATTCGTTGTCAATGCATATGATTTAAGTGTTGACTTTACAGATGGCGGCAGCGGTAGTGTTTCAATGGCGTAAACGCTTGTTCGACGGACAATTGTCCTACAACAAAGCTCCTGTAAGGATAATACTGAAATAGAAGAATAATAAAAACCATGTTTAAGGAGAAAAATTAAAAAAAAAAAGAATAGCAAACAGTTATGGCATTGCTTACCTTTGTTACTTCGCCATATCCTCTCCATACCGTTTCGATGCAACGCCATTCGGGCTAATTCACAAAAGGACTCTCTTATGTTAAAATCACAAAGCGGGGATATTTCGAAGCAGGACATATTGTTTCTGGACGCATACAACTCTGCTTGTTTTGCTGCAACTTGCCGTTTAAATGCTAAATGTAAGCGATTGCCGACAAGTACCTTTGGTATTCCGGGTGCATGCTAGAATGGAATTTGAAATCATTTACATGAATTCATTTTACGGAAATGTTTATAAAGTAAAGACAAAAATGATATTCAGTCTAATGAGAGTGCGGGGGTTCTTTAAAGTCTTCTCCAAGAACCACCCACTACCTCAACTTAACCTGTCTTTTCCCTCACCCACAAGACACCATACCTACCTGCAATTTTGGGCAGCGTAAGCTCCCAGCAGCATTTTTCATACCTGAAAGGAAATCTTTCCGACGGCATACATAATTCCGAACTTGTCTGGTTCATAATCCATGAACCAGTTTACATCTCCTATCGGCTCAGCTTGTCATCAATTAACGATAAACAAACGCTGGCCAGCGTATTGCGGACACAGCTGCAACCGATATTCCCTTCTACCATACATAATTGTATATCTTATCTTTCCCCTAATGTTCGCTGAGTTGCGACCAATTTCCTAATCATTATACAACCGAACATTTGATTTAAGCATGAACATAGTCATTTGTTTACCCACGTGTATGCCCCATGAAGTCCCATCATCTAACCCAAACAAATAACCCATAGCCACCGTCGCTGTGTTTTCTGTGGACTTAACGTCCATGAACAATTTTCCCTATTCTGCTATAGAGCCATTCGGCTAAAGCAATTAGATTCCCAATCTCTGGTTGAACTATGGTCATCAGCAGATATCGCCTACAACGGCATTTCCTTGGAATCTTAAGTAAATACAATGACGACCCTTTGCAACATAGGCACATCATGAACATTGTGCATCCCATCATTGGACCTGTGAAATAGCGTTTTTGTTTACTTTGAAGCAAAAACCTATTTTCGTTCCCAGGCGTAGATCATCAACGATCTATGGCCACATCGCCGCGGCCCCTGATGATCGTGCCTTGTTTGATCAGGTGTCCGCTGATCATTGTCTGCATTGCAGGGCATCGAACTTGCCTATACGGTATATGAAAATTCTCCCATGCTCGATCACGATTGGCCGCCGCCAAGTTGATCGTTTCGCTCCTCCTCCATCGAGGCAATTCACCACCATTGAATCTGACGGATGTGAGTTGCATCGTGGAGTCAGATATTATCTATAGAACCACGCACACGTACCGGGACGTTGCGTATCCGAGTTCCCTTCGGTTGAGGAGCCCAAATTTACTTCATCCGCGAGTCAGTGGTCTGTCGCCGTAAATATATTCAAGTAAAAAATACCGGAGTTGGATATTGTCACCCTAAATTAATTCAGTGATTGCCAAAGTCATCAAGTAGATTGTGCACTAAGAAAATAAGTATTCCCGTGTTAACACATTGTGTCCAAATATATAACTCATCGTGTAATAATTTCCAAGAACAAATAAAGGAATATTAAAATTAATCCAGTTCGTTTTATTTATTTTGCTTGGTGGTGAATGTAACATCGGTGGATTGACTTTTCGGTGCCTTCCCAGTGCTCCCAATAGTGTTGTGTAGCTTTCTCTGAATCCGCTCTCTTGCAGGAGCACAAATAGAAAACACCTACAAGAGGCTTTCCGGAATGTATGCAGCATATGTTCAATTCGATGTCAACCGTGGATGAATGAAGTAAGGGCAGAACCGTCAGTTTATTTCGCTTAATACAAGTGGTATAGGGTGGGCCATAAATGTTTGCACATTTGAAACATGAATAGAAATAAAACTACAAATGTTATTTTGTTGATCATTTATTCAACGTAATAAACGTTTATTGAAAAAAATTTTTTTTTTAAATGACATCGTCGAGATGGGCCCTGTTTCGTCGTTGGCACTCCTGCAATCGACTACGCACACTTTAGAAAACTCGCTAACACGTGCTGCGAGTTACCGCGGCTATCTCCTCCTGGATGTTTTCTTGAACCTGGTCGCCCTGTTTGTTTAATATCCGTTGTCGATCCCGTTTGCTCGAACTTCTTGACCCAAGCTTTGATTAAATTAATACTTGGACACTCACTTACACGGCGTAATCCGTATTCAATTCTAAATAGGCGTCGTACAGTGACGTAGGAATCGTTGTTTTTGTAAAATTGTTTTACACAAAACGCAGGCTGTTGTCCCATGAAGCGTTCCATCATGACTAAAAATGCATGAAGTAGCGCACAATTCCCCGCCACTCGATCACCCCTCCCTCTAACGATTTTTAAGAAATCAACTGTTGCCATTTGCAAGAATGTATGGCCCACCCGATATAAACATATAAACTTATAATTAGACTCACGAACTAACTTAAGAACTAAGGCATGAGGGTTGGGGGTGGAAGATTAACTTTAAAGTAACTTAAAAACTGTGGAATGGGGAACTAAACAAAGATGGATAGAATAATAGTATAAGTGGTAGGACAGGGAAGGGCGAGGATAAGCCGGATGCTAGGGTGTGAGTATGGGTGCGGGAAAGTGGTGGTGGTGAGGGGGGGTCGGGTCAGGAGGGATAAGAGAGGAGACGACGTTTGATAGCGGGAGAGGTGAGATTGAAGTCAAAGAAGGTGGGGTAAGAGTTTGCCCACCCCTGCATTCGCGAAATGGGTTCATTAGAACCATAAGACGTGTGATGGGCGCGCAAATAGAAGAGACGAGGGTCTCGCAGGTTTCAGGGATTAGGAGATAATATGATGGAGGAGAGCAGGCTTGGGCAGTTGATTGAACTTGAGAGTAGACGGTGGATGAGGAGGATGTCAGCATGAATTCTACTCTCTTCAAGTGTGTTAGGGTTAGTTAGGTGAAGACTGCTCGTGAATGGGGGTAGATCTGAGGATTTTCCCAATTCAATCCTCCGAGGCAAAACGCAAAAAACAACGTTGCGCGCTTTCGACCCTGCGAATATGGGACGAGTTGTGAGGAGAGCAAACCTAACTAGCATATTCAAGAAGGGAGCGGACAAAGGCTATATATAGTGATCAGGAAACGTAGTGATTCGAGAATTCTTTCGAACAGCGTTTCACAAAACCAAAGACAGAGTCGGCCTTGAGAATAATGTCATCAATATGTGGGACGTAGTTAAGCTCACTATCACATACGATGCCAATGTCATGAATCGTTTGTACAGGTGTTATCCGTTCTATTGGTTGAGTAAGTCATACGAACGTATCGGGGAGGGGGATCGTTTACGGTAGAAGGTGATTAAGTGACATTTGGCAATATTTAGTTCGAGGCAGTTGTTTTGGCTTTGAAAAGCTGTCGAGATCCATTTGGAGAAGTGAGGAGTCGACAGAAGAGCGGATCGTCTTGAAGGGTTTAGTGTCGTCCGCGTATAGAGAGATGGAAGAGTGCTTGATACTGGAGTCTATATTATTAATAGTAAGAATGAATAGGAGGAGTCCAAGATGACTGCCCTGGGTTACCCCTGACGTGGGAAGAAAAGAATTGGAGAGGTTAGATCCAAATCTGGATAATAGGAAGAAATCCACTTAATCGGCAGGGGTTCGAACCCTTGAGGAGGGCAGGGTCGTGGCTGACATAATGTTCATTCATCCTATTTCTCCGGCTCGGTCGACTGCGCCTACCCCCTTAACTTAATTCCTCTGAACACAAACTGAAATACGCGTAATCCCCGCTTGCTCTACGTTCTTCCTCAGCGCACCTTTTTATGGTCTCAACGAACCCCTATCGCGGATGTTGAGAAATGTCAACTCCAATTCCATCTTCTTCGACTTCGACCTCTCTACCCATACTCTGAGGCACCGCCTTCTAAACAATTCTCACCACCAATCTTAAGCGGCATTTCTACACGGATACTGTTCTTCGGAGATTCGTGTTATTGTTCCACGCAATTCGGCTTATATGCGCTCCACAAGACAATCCGACGGGTCGCACCCGTTTGTGGTTCATCTCCCGACGGCGCGAACATACCTGCATCAGAATACGTTTCGTTACAGAGCGGGGAAGCTGTGGGACTCCCTTCCCACGCCAGTGTTCCCGGATAGAGAGTCGAGCGATCCGCGTGATCGGGGACACGGCGCTGATGTCGGCACTACAGTCGCTATCACATCGAAGGCGCGTACCTGGCCTCTGTCTGTTGTACAGATACTATCACGGGTACTGTTCTTCTTCTCCCACCAATCTCTTCACGGAGATTCGTGGTATTGTTCCACGTAATTCAGTTTATAGCCGCTTCACGAGACAATCCGACGAATTGCACCACTTATCTTATCTCCCGACAGCGCGAACATCTCTGCATCAGAACTCATTCCGTTACAGAGCGGGAAAGCTGTGGAATTCCCTCCGAGTGCGAGTGTTTCCACAGCATTACAACCTGTTACTGTTCAAAAAGAACTGCACCAGTTATTTGGTGGCATCTCGGGGGCCCCACTCGGCGTTATAGGTTCGCCTCTCCCGAGAGAAGTCTAATATTAAAAAAAAAAAAAAAACTTTACTATAACTTGTCCCCACCTCTCGCCCCCTACTCTTGCCTTCTTAATTTGTCCTGGTTACCGTAGGTTAAGCCTAGTTAAGATAGTTCTTAAGCTCTCTAGTTTATAACTTATATATACTTTAGTTGTAGGTAATTATGTTGCTTGAATTAAGCCAATAAATGGGGTGGTAGCCCCACTAAACTAGTTAAAGTTGGATTCGTGGAAGCCGAGAGGCCGACACGATTCATTAATTTTTACACCAAGGAGCACTTGCAAGGATTAACTCGCGCAACGTATCATGTCTATCTCTTTTCTATAGGAATTTTCACAGTCATTGTTTAACTGAATGTACTGTGCCTCTCTAGACATTTTCCCTCGATATCCGTCAATCAGATTAATTTATGTTGAAAGTCAACGACAGGCGCACTAATCAACATACGAGTAATTCTTTAGCCGAACCACACGGATGTGAAATGTTCTACCTGATCACGTGTTTCCTCGTCGCTGCGATGTCCAAGTATTTAAGACCAATGTACATCGACACCTCCTTTCCTGATCCACTACCTCTTCTTCAAAATCAATTTTTGTGCGCGCACTAGTGTAAACAAAAATAATTTTTCGGATAATGCACGTGTATTGCAGATATATTCGCCACATTGTAGAACACTATACCAAACGAGAAACGAAAAAGTTCATCTGGGCCGTACACTAGAGCATTAACGTAGCAATCCGCACCTTATGTTGGGAGTTGAGATATCCTCGCGATCGTCATCTAATGCCTCGGTGTTTTCGTTCTAACCTCTTCGTATTATGAGTTCACAAAATGCTATAGCATTTGTGACAAATAAAACGGAATACGTATTTGTGTCTTTTGTCTTCGATTCACATGTGCAGTAAATGTGGCATCTTATAAAAACAAAAAGCTCTCCACCACATTTGCACTCGATAACGAGTGTTTGTGAAGGATTTGTGTAGTCACGTTTATGAGCGTGAGAATTTCATTCGCTTCTTGTCTCTACGCATCTAATCCGCTACACAAATATTTTGGATTTGGAATTATTGTAATGATTCATCTTTGCAATTGCTCTCCACATGCACCTGGATATGAATTTGGGATAACGTCGGCATGTAATGATTCATCTTTGTAATGTGGGAGTAAAGTTACATCCTTTACGAACTTTTTTAAGTTGAGAATCTTCAAGGATTCTTATGAAAAGGGCAGCTATCACCCATTGTGAATCTCAGTATACATCACTCTTCAAGGTGCTATTGTCATTCATGCTCAGCCATTGCAATGGTGCAAACATTTCGCGTAAACCATTTTACAATAATTTCCGTAACATGAGATACAATTTCTTTGCAGTGTCGGTCTATCTGGCCAAACACAAACCATCGATGCTTTCACTTGTACGAAAATACTAAACTACGCGTACAACACTAGCCTTAAATTCCCTTCTAACTAGAGTTTGATAACAAAATTCAGAGCTTTGGCCCAACCGCTCTTATTCATAACCAACGCATTGGGCATCGGTTCGCTAATACGCCAAGTATTTCAAGATTCGAAGAACACACCTCTCTTTCGTAATTATCCACATAACTATTCTACCTCGATTTGCTACAAGTGTAGAACCAAAACAAGCGTTATGGCTTCTATACAATAGGACAACTACTAACGCATTAGGTCTGTGGATGTTTTATATTGGTTACCAGAAGATTTTTATAATATGATGACTTTAGTGGAATCTAAAGTAACACCGTCGAGGAATTGTTCGCCCCTAACTTGCTACCTCTGCCTTCCTGAATCAACATTTTTATAATAAATTGCAGCAAACACAACAATAATACCCACGTGAAATATAAAATACAAATAAATCTACAAGTACTAGAAAATAAATACCTCTTCGACTTCCTTTAACCACCTATCAATTCCGTCGAAGCTCCATTTGTTTGTTATATCGTAAACTAGTATAATTCCTTGTGCCCCTCTGGAATACGATCGAATTATTGTGCAAAATCGTCCCTGTCCTGAGGTGTCCCAGAGTTGCAGTTTGACTCGTTTTCCCTCAAGCAAAATTGTCGTCGTTTTATACGCTGAAATAAATAAGAAAAATCATATTAAACTAAAGTGAACTAAAGGAACTACAAACATGTTACCGTTCCCACTACAGAAAGGACTTTCGGAAGACGCATCTTCGAGGCCTGATAAAATCTCATGTTTACCAACGTCACTGTCTCCGACAAGTAGAACTTTCAGTAAATAATCGTAATCCTTGGCCATTGTACATTAAAATTCCTGAAAATGTTAATATTTGAGTTTTATTAGAATAATGTTGTAAGTTGATATTTTCTTGAGAGTACAAATAAGTTTCGAGGGTTCTACAAAAGATGACGTTAACTAGGACTAAATCGCATCGGACCATCTTGTAACTATATTCATGTTACAACTTCATCATTTCCCTATAAAAAAGGAACGCGAGGTGAGGCCAGTAAAATTTGGTGACACTGAGCTGGAGGCGTCATTTGATTCGGATTCATGCCAAACTCAAGAGTATCTTGTGGCGTTTCTAACAGATATACAAATATACAAGCAAATAGTGAAGAACACGAATAGTGAAGAAATTCGAATAAGCAAAAGCATCAGAGCTGTATACCATAGCGATAACATAACAATTCCACATCAGTTGAGTGTGCTTGAGTTTAGAAATCGATATCGTACACGCGGCAGTGGCCTGATGTGTTAAGCATTGGTTTAATTTTTAGTGATTCTAACCGTCACAGCGTCAGTTCGAATCACACGTTCTTCACTATCGTCGCAAAATGCTATAATTGGTGACCCGGACGTGATCTGCATACACACAACACACAATCTCCCATAGGTAAACAGAACTTTACTACCCGATCACGACTTCCACATAGAACACCGGCACACTCCCCTGCTCCGACGACCTCTCGCTCGCTCGTTGCTCCCTCCGTCGTTCGCACATGAAGTTGATCGTAACAAAGTTACTGAGGAGGGAGTAGTGTGACGTTTCTAACAGATTGTGGTGTTTTGGGCCGTGTCGTCATGTGGTGTAAGCGGAACAGGATCGCAATGTAATGTTATAAAGGGAGTAATGGCATTAAGTTACTTATTGGATTCGCCATGCAATATGTATGTTGTAATATTCAAAATAACTGACAAAAATTCTGTTTCCCTAATTGTGCTGTATGTAGCGCAGCCCGCTTAAAGTTTATGGCATAGAGCGCCGCGGTAGTTGAATCAAAACGTTTCAGGTATTTGATTGCTTTGTTATCCCAATCAATCACTCAATTATTCATAAATTTCTTAATCTACTCATACAAATTATGCTTCATAAGCCATTTCACACTTAATTCGTAATTCACTCAAAATACAAATTGCTTATTATGCTATTCTATTCTCTATCACCAGCTTGGTACATAGTGTAAGAACAACGACACGATTTGACCCAATTAATTTATGAATCATTCACCTGCAGCAAGCTCGCAAACGATTGTCATTTGATTCTTGCAAATCGTAATCGGAGCAATTCGTTTCTTTTGCTCAATGAAAAGAATCGACCTTGAATTGTTGTCGACAACGAATGCGGGTTACCTGAAACTTGCTAATTGTGGCAAGGTCAAATTGATTTACTTGATATTATACTTAATGGTCATTTTGTGGATATGTTGTTACACTACAGATACACACACAATATACAAGCAAATAGTGAAGAACACCGAACGAAAATCGAATAGGAAAATGCATCAGCCGTATACCAAGCAATAACATAGCAATTCCACATCAGTTGAATGTACTTGAGTTTAGAAGTCGAATTTGTACACGCGGGAGTGGCATGATGTGTTGAGCATTGGTTCAATTTTTAGTGATTCTAACCGTCATAGCGTCAGTTCGAATCATTGTTAAAATAATTTATTTATGACCGAATGTCGGTGCTAAAAATACAGGTACAATTATGATACTCTCCAATATCCTACAAGATCGGATAACACCATACGCTAAAGCCGTCATTGGTCAATATCAGTGTGGCTTCATCCCAGGCAAATCAGCCATTGATCAGATATTCACCCTTAGGCAGGCGATGGAAAAATGTCTGGAATTTAAGATTCTATTATATCATCTATTTATAGACTTTAAGGCCGCCTAGGACAGCATAGCCAGGATAGAACTATATAATGCCGTGAGAGAGTTCGGAATTCCAAACAAATTGATACGACTTTGTAGGTTGACCATGACCAACGTAACTAGTCAAGTAAAAATAGCGGGATTGCTGTCCAAACCAATAAAATTCTTTAATTCGTGACTCTGACGTTACAAGTAGAGGGACTATTGTCACCAAGTCCAGCCAGATACTTGCCTACGCAGATGACATCGGCATCATCGGTAGAACAGAATCGGCTGTACAGGATTCCTTCAGCCACATCGAGCAAGCGGCACAAAAACTGGGACTGCACATTAATGAGGAGAAAACTAAGTACATGGTGGCAACTTCTGTAAAGAGAAGACCTAACGTTGGTCAAACTATAAGGGTAGTGGAGCACGAATTTGAAGTAGTGGAATCCTTTAACTACCCTGGATCAATAGTATCAGCCGATAATAATATGGAAGAAGAAATAAGCGAACGGCTGATCAAATCGAACAAAGCCTACTATGGATAAATCCCGAAATGTATCCAGAACATGCAAGCTACTACTGTACAAGACCATGGTCTTTATTTATTTATTGGCCTGTAGGAACCCGAAAGTTCATGAGCTCACCGACTCGACTCCGCCATTGTTCCCAGTCCCGTTGCGTAGGTCTTTTAGTTTATCAATCCCGAACTTTTTGCTTGTCTCCCGTGATTGCCCATGTGGGTTTGCTGCGAGCCGACTCCTAATTTTGCCCATCACTAGAAGGTGATCGGAGTCGCAATCTGCTCCTCTATATGATCTTACGTCAAGGATATTCGAGTATTGTCTTTTGTCTATGAGGAACTGGTTTATTTGGTTACATGTTACGCCGTCGGGTGATATCCATGTGGCTTTATGGATTTGCTTGTACTTGAACATCGTGCTTTTCACTACCAGATCTTTGGACGCTATGAAATGTCGTGTAGGCTCTCTTTACCTATACTTGGTTGGAAGATGTCTTCCTTTCCAATTTCCGCATTGAGGCCCCCGAGGAGGATTTTAATATCGAATGATGAGATACCATCGAATACTTCTTCTAGGGTCTCGTAGAATGTGTCCTTCGTTTCTTCCTCCGTAGATTCTGTTGGGGCGTGTACGTAAGACCATGGTCTTACCAGTACTCATGTATGGATCCCGGACCTAGGTGCTCAATAAAAGGCACTCTGAACTCTTAGCCGCGTTCGAGAGAAATGCCTTAAGGAGAATTGTTGGCCCCGTATGTGAGGGAGATCGATTCCGTAGACGCTACAACCACGAGTTGTACGCAATCTACTTTGAAGCTAATGTTGTAATAAAAATCAAGCTGGGTAGACACCGGTGGGTGGGACACCTAGCTCGGATGAGCGAAGAGGACCCTGCCCGGAAAATCCTTTGTGGCAGGATGTATGGAAAGAGACAGCGCTGCTGACCTTGTTTGCGAACGAGGGATAGCGTAGACCAGGACGCCCAGAGCCTGGGAGTGCCTAACCGGATGACATCGGCTCGAAATCGGGACCGGTGGAGAGATTTGTTAAATAAGGCCAAGACCGGATTCCGCTTGTAGTGCCGATGATGATGATGAGAGCCCATCCGCCTGTTCTAGTCCGTCGCGGACTTCAAATGGTTTTCTATTCTAACTCTTACTTTAAATTCGTTCATGCAGATTTAAATGAGGGCGACATATTTCTTCAGGACTACCAGCTCAACTACACTACTGAGTCGTAAGCTTTTTTGAAGTCAACCAACAGTTGGTGAGCCGTCTCTCCGTATTCCCACTTCTTTTCCAGCAACTGCCTTACTGTGAACATTTGGTCGCTCGTTGACCGGTACCTACGGAATCTGCACTGGTACTCTCTCAGTATTTCTTCTGTGTACGGCGTGATTCTCACCAGTATAACATTTGTTAAATAGTATTTTGTATGTGGTTGGGAGCAATGATATTCCTCTGTAGTTTTCGCAGTCAGATCTGTCAACTTTTTTTTAAAATGAGAACGACTGTTGAGGTTTTTCACTCTTCCGGAGTGACTTCCTTATCCCATATTGTTTTGATCAGTTGCTGGATCTTTCGAGCGGTTGCCTCTCCTCCATGTTTCATAAGCTCTGCCGGTATGCAGGCGACTCCGGGAGCCTTGTTATTTTTCAATCGATTTATTGGGTCTACAACTTCGTTGAAAGAGGGCTCTGGGATCTGAGGTTCGGCTGTATGGACGTCAGGTGCGTTTATTTGTGATTGATGCGTACGCACATTCAGCAGGTTTTCAAAGTACTGCTTCCATGTTGTCACGATATTGTTAGTTACTGTGACCAGACAGCCGTTTGCGTCTCGAATTATTTTGGCTTTCCCTCGGTAGCCATATCTAATTAAGTTTATGCCGGCATACATACCACTGATGTTCTTTGCTCTGGCATTTTCCAGGATTTTATCGACCCGAGTCTTCTCCCATTCGCGTTCTTTACGTTTGATAAGTTTCATTGCGTTTCCGAATTGCCGCATATCTTTCTGCGTTGACTTCATCATAGCTTTCTAAGTGGATCACTCTGAGGCGCTTACGTTTTTCGATCTTCGCCTTGCAGTCATCGTCAAACCAAGGTTTGGACTTAACTGTTTTCTTAAATCCTAGTACCTTTTGGGCTGTTTGTTTGATTGTGTCTCTGATCGATGTCCATTTAGTCTCCACACTATGGGTTCCTCTTCCTCACTACTCCCATTCTCTAGGATGTTAAATCTATTCGTTAGTTCGTCTTGATATTCAGCCCTTTTGCGCAGGTCTTTTAGTTTATCAATGTAGAACTTTTTGCTCGTCTCCCGTGACTGCCCGTGTGGGTTTGCTGCGAGCCGACTCCTGATTTTGCCCATCTCTAGAAGATGATCGGAGTCGCAATCTGCTCCTCTATGATTTTACGTCAAGGATGTTCGGATGTTCGAGTGGTATCTTTTGTATATGAGGAAGTGGCCTGTGTGGTTACGCGTTACACCGTCGGGTGATATCCGTTTTTTTTTTTTTGGTTTCGGTAGGAACGTGGAAATCTCCAAAAGATACCACTGGTCCGATCCAGACGCATGCCGGGTTTTTACCGATTAAAACCACCTCCCGCGAGGCTCACATTCCCGTTCATCTCCGCGGAACTTTCTTTTAGATATTCCATCGCGGGGCGGGACGGGTTATATCCATGTGGCTTTATGGATTTGCTTGTGCTTGAACATTGTGCTTTTCACTACCAGATTTTTTGACGCTGCGAACGTAATAATTCGGATTCCATTATCATTTGAAACGTTGTGTAGGCTTTCTTCACCTATAGTTGGTTGGAAGATATCTTCCTTTCCAATTTTCGCATTGAGGTCCCCGAGGAGGATTTTAACATCGAATGATGAGATCCAATCAAATACTTCCTCTAGGGTCTCGTAGAACGTGTCCTTCGTTTCGTCGTCGGTAGGTTCTGTTGGGGCGTGTACGTTTTTATGTATATAATTGTACCATGTGCCCTGTATTTTTAGCACCGACATTCAGTCATTAATAAATATCACGTCTTTTACATGGGGCGTAATCTTCTTGCTTATGATGATGCCAGTTCCGACGTTATGCGTATCGGTACCTCCACACTCCAGTGTAAACCCGTTGGTTTCGATTACTTGATGTGGGAGTCGGACTTCCTGAAGCGCGATGATGTCCATTTTATATAGCTTCGCGTTTTCTACGACCGTCTATATCGCACCTAGTTTATATAACGTTCCAATATTCCACGTGCCGACGCGTATATCCCGCTTTATCCGTTTTTCCGTACGTCTTCGTTTTCCCGAGTCGGTGTTTTTTTGATGATTTGTTCCCTTATGGTAGTGTCGGCTCATTACACCTACGCCTATCGGATTTGTCGGATAGTAGTGCTTATTTCAATTTAATATTGCGCGCGGCCAAACAGAGAGTAATGCTTATAGAACCAAGAAAAGAAGAAACAAGACAAAAGAAAAAACCTAAACAACTTATAATTAAACTTAACTTAAATAGGGAAAACCGGACTAATAGTCACCGTCCCGGTAAGCATCCAAAACTTCCTTCTTCCTGAATATTTTTCGAGCAATAGTCCAAGAGATTCTTGTATAGCAATGATGCAAGCAATTGGTGTTCACACTTAGTAACGATTTTTTAGGGGTCACTTATCTATATTTTCATTTATACATTTATACTATCACGAAATATTTCATAAAAGTAAATAACATAATGTTAATATGAAATAAAAAAGTATATTGTCTTACCACCAACGAGCTGGCAAAACAGTCAGTTGAACACGCATATGTTCAACCGTTCCTTACCGACTGGATCAGTAACGCTAGTTGACTTATATGAATCCCAATAAAACGACTAACAGTCAGAAGTAGAAAAAAACTGACCGGAAATTAACCAAATTCTTGTTTACCGGCTTACATAAAACAGGCAAGTTAATAAATTGATTTAATAACTGTTTTACATTGAATTGCATGGCAATATTCCTCTGATTTATTCACATCGAGACCAGTCATTGTATTCTTATGAAAAACTACGTAGACTCGAATGCGGGTTGACCATTAAAGTGTGAGCCTTCGCATTGGACTATAAATTAAACATGAATTTGTACAGGTTAGCGGCAAAAATACAAGTTTATTTAGACAGCTTTATTCCACAATTGTTTTCAAGCAGATTTCCTTTCCCATTAAAAAGAAATTGATTGAATATCGAAAGATATAAACTTCTTTCCTTTATAGCGGTGTTACTCATGAGATCCAGAGACGATTGAAAATAAAAAGAAAAGGCAATATTTCGTCTGACGTGAGAAATGGATTTGCCAATACGAGGGTTGCCTCTTATGTTTCGGGATTTGGCAACCCTAGTGTTGCAATCCGGCAATTGACAGCTATGTCGTAAAGTCGGACATTTTTGAGGTTATACGCACTCAGAACGTTTTGACATACGAGCGCTATTTGTGTTGTTTACTGTAACTTAAAAGATTCATCTCGGCCCAAAAATGGAATTAAATCGTCAACATTTTCGTGCGATTATTTTTTACAACTTTCGGCGTGGATTAACTCAGCAACAGTGCATGGATGAACTTAATTCAATTTTTGGCGATGAAGCTCCATCAAGGACCAGTGTTTATCGATGGTATGGTGAATTAAATCGTGGTCGTAGTTGACTCCAAGATGAATTTCGTGAAGGTCGTCCAAAATCAGTTGTTGTTCCGAAAACCATTGATGCTGTGCGCGAACTGATATTGGAAGATCGTCATGTGACCTATCGTGAGATTGAGACAACCTTAGGCGTTAGTGGGACCAGCATACATTCAATATTGCATAAACATTTGACCGTCAAAAAAATTTGTTCGCGTTGGATCCCACACAATTTGTCAATCGCCCAAAAAAAGGCTCGAGTCAATTGGTCGAAAGAAATGCTCAAAAAATACGGTCGCGGTGCTTCGAAACACGTCTATGACATCGTGACAGGTGATGAATCGTGGATTTACGCGTATGAGCCCGAAAGTAAACAGCAGTCGACTGTCTGGGTGTTTCAAGATGAGCCAAAAGCGGTTGCTGCATTCAGAATGCATGTGATGGAGATACCTCAATCAGAGTGGCAAAAATGCTTCGACAATTGGTTCAAACGCATGCAAAAGTGTATAGATCTTCATGGGGAATATTTTGAAAAACAATAAAGTGATTTTCGATGATCAATATTTGTTTTTGTTCTCTAATCCCGAAATATAAAAGGCAACCCTCGTATTACAACTCCTTCCACACGAAGAATATGTAAAAATTGGATACGTTTTATAATAATCGGGAGATCAACATCCGCAATACAAGACAAACAGTCTTTTATAATTATAAACATTACTAACCACATCAATGGTCACATTTTACAAATACTAAAATTTACCCTTAATACCTCAATCGAACTGCACCAGATAACACATTCGTCTTCAACAGTACATCAGCAGGACAGAGTCCAATGTAAACAAATGAAGCATAAACTTTTCTGATAAACTTAACTACGGCTCTGACAAGAAAAGTAACTTTCACGTGCGCACCGCACACAGCACTCAGGTGCTCCATAACAATATTGAAAGCCAAAACAGAGAACGTGAAGTACAATCGTTCACTTTAAGATTCCCCTCCCACTTGGCAAACGAAGTAGCAGGCGAAACAATCGCCATTTCGAAACACATCCGCGATCAAATGACATGAAATCAATTCCAACTAACCCACCAACGACAAATCTATATTCTAATTACATCCAATCTATTATTCATGAGACATTCGGCCGTGTCTAATGGCGAACATGGGACTCACCACCCACCAGTTGTACTTTACGGTGACTTCGTTCTTTCTCTTTTATCATTACTACCATTTCTTTTTTTTTTTTTTAATCAACTGCGGCATGTTGAATTAATGATTTTCTGCACACCGCCGACAATCAACCATTTACGCCCGCCACCCCCTCTCTAGGGCAGACACAATGCACCTGTGTCTGGAAATTTTATTTTCAGTGCTCAAGTTCAACACACAATTCAACTTACCTCTGGGGAAAAATGAATATCCTTGACTACTCCACTTGTCCACTTTGGATAAAATTTACAAAACTCGGTGCAAAGTAGGAATACGATAAAGATTCGATTCGTCAGTAATTCCCATTATAAGTAATCTTAGGGCGTAATACCCCTTAGTATAGTTTAGACCCGGATTAAGGAAGTAATTAGCAAGGAAAGCTCGCTAGTCGGGTATATGCAACTAAGTGATATGATATTTTTATAATAATTAACCAATAAGGAGATAAAACAGTTTATCAGTAAAAAAATAATCGTTTATGAAAGTTGTCTGTCTATTATTCGCAATACAAAATAATTCTCACTGTTATGTCAACTGACGATTGCAGTGAAGTGCGAAGCAGTTGTGAGCTGAACGTCAATTGTGTTCGAAATTGCTTCTTTATAAGAAACGGAATTCATTCGAATCAGTTCTTTACGCTTACATTTATCACGACCAAGCAATCAATCAATGTAACAAATTGTATACATCTCCCTTTTTATATCTGCATTTTAATTATATTTATTTATATTCAGTCTCCCTTTTCGTGAGAATAAACTGGATTATTTTTGCATTTTAAAATGTTAACCCACTGAGACAGAATTGGCAAAATTCCGTTAGAGATATATGTTCATTGGCAGATAATTCAATAATTAATCTATTATAATTCAGAAATTTTACGAATGGTTATTATTTATTAATTGGCCCTTATCAATCAGGAAAATATATAATAACATTATAGTAGTTCTCTTTATTAAAAGGTTTTTTCTCTCCATATTTTCCTTCTGAAAAAATTCCTTACAAATATTATAACATCACTAAATTATTAAAAATATTGTGACGCATATGACAATCAGTACTAGAATATTCTAGAGAGTCCGAAACAGAGTACTAGAATATTCTATAAAGTAATGGAAAACTGGAGACTAGGAACAGTAGAACATTCAAGGCAATGGAACGGACGGAAACGAAACGCTGAAACAGTATAAATACGCCGCACACAGAGCATGGTGATGAGTATGAAGTAGAAAGTAATAAGTCTCGAGTGAGAAGCAAGCGATAAGTAAGAAGTAAAATACGCGATAAGTACGGAAGCGATAAGTCAAGAAATCGTTGTGTACGGTAAAAGTAACGGTTGTGGTTAACGGACTAATAAAGTGTTATATTAATTCAAAATTGATTTAACGGCTCTTATTTATTCAAAATAATTAATCCAGCGAACCCTAAGCTCGCTACAATATAAAAAAAAAACCATTATCATCATCGGCACTACGACCGGGATCTAGTCTTAGCCTTATTTAGCAAGTCTCTCTATTGGGCCCGATTTCGAGCCGATGGCATCCAGTTTGGCACTCCCAGGCTCTGGGCGTCCTGGTCTACGCCATCCCTCCATCGCAGACAAGATCTGCCGCGCTGTCTTCTTCTATACATCCTACCACAAAGGACTTTCCGGGCAGGCTCCTCTTCGCTCTTTCGAGCTATTCCATCCACCGGACTCTACCTATCTTGACTTTTCTTACAACATTCGCTTCAAGGTAGATGGCATACAACTCATGGTTGTAGCGTCTCCGGAATCGTCCTCCCTCACATATGGGGCCAGCAATTCTCCTTAAGACCTTCCTCTCGAACGCGGCTAAGATTTCAGAGTGCCTTTTATTGAGCACCCAGGTCTCGGATCCATACATGAGTACTGGTAAGACCATGGTCTTGTACAGTAGTAGCTTGGATGTTCTGGATAAATTTCGGGATTTAAAGAGCATTGATAGACCGTAGTAGGCTTTATTGGATTTGATCAGCCGTGCGTGTATTTCTTCTTCCATATTATTATGCCCGGTATGCAGCATTCTTACGTTCAGTCGCTAGTTTGCACTCATCATCCAACCAGTCTCTCAGATCTCTACGACTACTGCCTAAGATGGAGTTTGCAGTACTAATGAGAGTATATTTAAGGTGTGTTCATTTCTCTTCTTCCCATCGAGTTCTTCGAGGGCGAGTCTTAACGCTTGACCACAGGTGTTACTGGTATTCGCATTGCGTAAGGCGTGTTCCGAATCAGATCTGCGGATGTAATACGTCTCCGTAAGCCAATCCGCGTTCGGAAAACTATACCAACAAGATAGTGATCCGAGTCGACGTTGGCACCTCAGTACGTTCGTACCGTCATCAGGCTCGAGGAGTGGCGGCAATCTATCAACACGTGATCAATTTAGTTGGGAACGGAACGAAGTCCCCTAAAACAGATTCTACTAAAAAAATAAAAAAAGATGATAGTTGAAAATGGCTAATAACTGATTTAAAATCTTTTTATTAATGTAGGGGACACAACCGTTTGGATGAAGGCTGCGTCCACGGATGGGTGATAATTGTGATTCTCACGAACCACTGTCCTGAGTGTGATGCAATTCAATTACGCCAGTAATTGCGTATTTCAATTCAGTTGGTCTTTGCACGAATAAGGCAGATGGAAGATGAAAACGACTCGAGGAATTTACCTTTTAAAGAGATTGAGTTAGTTTATTGAACATTCAATAAATATGTTAACAACAACGACAATTCATAACTTCTTGTTCCGTTTTACTCGTGATGACGATGCTTGCTCCGATGTAACGAGCCCGTTGAAGGTTGGTTGCAGACTGACTCAGCGGGCATAACTGCCAATTCAAAAAAGGGACGCTATGACCTCATCGTTGGTGGCAATCGGCCAGCTGGTCCGTGACAACTGGTATACACTCCGAATGTACTAGATTTCTCCAGCGCATCCCAGCACATTCAATTGCCAATCCGCAACATTAATATATTGTGACGAATATGACAATCTGAAACAAAGTACTAGAATATTCTAGAAAGTACTGGGAAACTGGAGACTACGAGCAGTAGAAAATTCGAGGCTATGGAACGGACGGAAACGAAACGCCAAAACAGAATGAGGAAAACCGGTATAAATACGTCGCACGCAGATCAGGAAGAAGTAAGAAGTAAAAAGTAAGCAGTCAAAGACGCGATAAGTACGGAAGCGATAAGTCAAGAAATCGTTGTGTACGGTAAAAGTCATTATCATCGTCGGCACTACAAACGGGAACCGGTCTTGGCCTTATTAAGCAAGTCCTGAGGCTTGTTAAATTTTCCATAATGATTTGTTTTTTCTTTTTTTGGACAAGGTCATTAGTACGGTAAAAGTAACGGTTGTTATTAATGGACTAATAAAGTGTTACAGTAATACAAAATCGATTTAACGGCTCTTATTTATTAAAAATAATTAATCCAGCGAACACTAAGCTCACTACAATTGGTGTCAGAAGTGGGATTAATTATTGGTGAAATAAATAAGTCTGTGAAAGTGTGTTGTGACGATCTCAGATCGGCATTTGGAGGATCTTCGAGTTCCTGAGTTGAAGAAGGAACTTCAGGACCGGAATATGGATAGCAGAGGACAGAAGCAAATTCTTCGACAGCGTCTGCAAGCAGCAATGGAGGAAAAGGGTATTGATGTCGACACATATGTTTTTACGATTGGGCCAGACCGTCCGGATGGAGAAGAAACAGCGAGTCAAGATGGTGGCAATGTAACGGAGAAGAGCTCGCCACAGTTGGACATTTCGGAAATGTTCCGGATGATGATGAAAATGCAAAGTTGGATGCCCAAATTTCAAAATTCGATGCACAAGCTGCAGATCTGAATGCAAAATTGGATGCCCAACCGCAGTGGATGAAATGTAATTTTCAACACTTTAAGGAAGAAATTCGAAACAAAGTAGAAAATCTGGATCTAAAAGTCACCGATGAAATAAGACTTGAGTGCGTTGAGAGAAATAAGACATCGCCTAGCAATCAACATGAATGGGATGGAAAATCCCATCGAATACGGATTCTAGTCCCAGCTTCAAAAGTGAAGGATGTACCAACAGAAATGCACGACGGGGCCTCCGGTGAACATCTGGGAGTTAATAAGACACTTTCAAAATTACGATGTCGCTTCTACTGGCTTCACATGAGAGATGACGTTGAGTCTTGGTGTGGGAAGTGCACAACTTGCACTGCGACCAAAGGGCCAACGGCAAAACCAAGGAGCGCTATGAAGCAGTACAACTTGGGTGCCCCTTTCAAGCGAATTGCGATTGATATCTCAGGACCATTCCCGAAAACCAACGACAACAACAAATACATGTTGGTCATCATGGATTACTTCAGCAAATGGGTGGAAGTCCTTCCAATTCCAAACCAAGAAGCAACAACCGTCATTGAGCAGCTTATCAATAATTGGATCAGCAAATATGGAGTCCCCTGTGAGCTTCATTCCGATCAAGGCCGAAACTTCGAATCACAGATATTTAAAAGCATCTGTGCGGCACTGGGCGTAGGGAAAACCAGGACCACACGCTTTCACCCGCAGTCAAACGGAATGGTTCATCCGAACAATGAAAGAGTATTTATCGAAGGTCGTTAGTGATCACCAACGAGATTGGGACAAATATGTACAAACCTTTCTCATGAGCTATAGATCGGCTAATCACAATACGATAGGCCATTCTACAGCAAGAATTATATTTGGACGAGAGATACGATTACCACCCGATCTGCGATTCGGAATACCTCCAGACGCCATAGACAAGACCGAAGACTACGTAGCCGAATGGAGAAATCGCCTCGATGAGATGCATCATTTGGTTCGAAAGCAAATCAAGGTATCCAGTGACAGGATGAAAACAAAGTACGACGTTCGAGCCAAGACATCCGGATTTAATGCAGGCGATAACGCGTGGCTTTATAACCCTCATCGGCAAAAAGGAAGGTCTCCGAAGTTGCAGCAACATTGGGAAGGACCGTATAAGATTCTCACAAGAATTAACGACGTTGTCTATAGGATTCAGCGAAGACCGAACGCCAAGATGAAAGTGGTACATCGTGACCGACTGGCGACTTTTGTTAACCCAGGAGACCAGTGAACTTAGTTCGGGACGAACTAATCTAGGCGGAGGGTAGTGTGACGCATATGACAATCAGTACTAAAATATTCGAGAAAGTCCAAAACAAAGTACTAGAATATTCTAGAAAGTACTGGAAACTGGAGACTATGAACAGTAGAACATTCAAGGCTATGGAACGGGCGGAAACGAAACGCCGAATCAGAATGAGGAAAAGGTCAAAATACTTCGGACACAGATCATGGAAATAAGTAAGAAGTAAGAAGTAAGCAGTCAAAGACGCGATAAGTATGGAAGCGATAAGTCAAGAAATCGTGAAGTGTACGGTAAAAGTAACGGTTGTTATTAACGGACTAATAAGGTTGTAGCGATCCTAAATCGCTACCCCTATCTAAATCCCCAATATCATTGATTCAATTCCACATAATAAACCCAAATCCCAAATTTTCCATTGCTTCATATCCAAATTCCATATTGAGTCACATGTACAACGAATTTAACCAAAAGTTAATTCATCATACATTGACTCAATTCCTAAAAACCTTGACATCATGAAATGCTTAATTCAAAACGCATTTTATTATTCCCTTCCCAGAATCTATCCAACAAAAACCTTTAAACAATTCTCGGAACAAAATTCCAATCGAAGCACGCCAAGCCTTGCGTGCGCTTCTTGGAATTTTGACATTAAAATAGTTGACAAAAGTCAACTCCAAAAACTATAAAAGGGGGGTGCTTTTCAATTTCGCCATCAGTTTAACTTCGAAGTCCGAACCGCTGACCGTATGTCCGGTCAAACATATCTTGAATTTAAATACAATTAAAATTAATCTATTTTTATATTTTCTAAATGTTTTTCCGTCTTTTATTTTACACACGCAAACCTTCGCGCTCTTCTCTCGGGTGTTCCGATAAAGCACGGCGCGGAGTATAACAAGGTGTTAGATTAATACAAAATCGATCTAATGGCTCTTATTTATTAAAAATAATTAATCCAGCGAACCCTAAGCTCGCTACAATTGGTGTCAGAAGTGGGATTAATTATTGGTGAAATAAATAAGTCTGTGGAAGTGTATTGTGACGATGTCAGATCGACATTTGGAGGACCGGAACCTAGATAGCAGAGGAGAGAAGCCAATTCTTCGACAGCGTCTGCAAGCAGCAATAGAGGAAGAGGATATTGATGTCGGCACAGATGCTTTTACGAGTGGGCCAGACTGTCCGGATGGAGAAGAAACAGCGAGTCAAGATGGTGCCAATGTAACGGAGAAGAGTTCGCCACAGTTGGACATTTCGGAGATGTTCAGGATGATGATGGCAAAATTGGACGCGCGAGCTGCAGAGTTTAAGGCAAAATTAGATGCGCGAGCTGCAAAACTGGATGCCCAAAGGCAGTGTATGAAAGAATTCTGGGACTCGGAAGCGGACGAATCTGAGGATGAGGACGAATTAGAGCCACATGAAAGGAAGAAACTCGGAAGAGCAAAGCTATGGCCGACAGCAGTGAGGAAGAGGAGGAAGATGACGATGATGTGTTACGTGAAGAACTGAGGGATCTCATCGATGATAACCCGATTGAAGAGGACGGCAGTAATGGTGAAGATAATGATGCTTCAGGCCATTCCCCGAAACGGATTTACAATGATGATGACGAGTTGGACGACCGACTGTGACCTTATTGAAGAGAATCTTGGTTTGAAAGTCGAACGCAGAAAGCGTTCCAAGCGTCTGCGTCGTACACAGGACGAAGAAAGTGATGGAGAGGAACAGCACGTCGATAAAGGTTCAGCACGTGAGGCTATAGCCGAACAGCTATTCGATGACGAAGACGATGTTTAACGCCGCTCTGAACGTAGTCACAGGGAAACTGAGGCAGCAAAACATTTCAATGATGATGAGGAATCGGAGTCTGATGCTGAGGATTTTATTGTAAACGACGAAGGAAGGCCAATTGCTGAGAAGAAGAAGAAAAGACGACTTCTAGTCACTGACGCGGCATTGCAAGTAGGTCAGGACAGTTTCGGTGTAGATTTCGACTATGAGGATTTCATTAATTATGACGAGGACAGATATGAACCCGAATACGAACCTAGTGAAATGGAAAGGGGTCACTTTACGGATCTTGGACAATGAAATCCGTAAAACGGATATTCCTGAGCGAATGCAATTGCGCGAAGTTCCGGTTACGCCTGTTCCAGAGGGACCCAATGAACTACAAGACGAAGCTGAATGGATTTACAAACAGGCGTTTTGTAAATCAACTGTTTCCAAACAAGAGAGATCAACGGATGTTGGAGGTCGAGACCGCTATTGTAAGCCACCCCATACATTTGAAAGATCAAGCAAGCTCTAGATTTTATGCGTAATCAACAGCTAGAGGTGCCGTTCATTGCGTTCTATAGAAAATAATACGAGAAACCAGAATTAACGTGCGACGATCTATGGAAAGTCTATTACTACGATGCACGCTGGTGTTTACTGTCAGCTCGAAAGAACAAACTTCTCCAGTTATTTGAAAAGATGCGGAACTACCAGTTGGATACGCTTATGAAATCGACAGATGCTCCAATGCCAGATGATATGCGAGAAATTAAAGATGAAGATCTAGATCGCTTACTTGATGTGCAAACTCCAGAAGAGCTTAAGGATGTGCACATGGATTTTCTCTTATACTATTCGCATGAGATCCCTAAAATGCAAGAGGAATTCCGTCGTCGGGAAAAGGAAGAATTGCGGCAGGTTAGAGCTGACGCGAGAAGGAGAGCATTAGAAAATTCGGGAGAAGGTCAAGAACTTCCACCACCGAAGGCCAAGATGACAGTGGTACATCGTGACCGACTGGCAACTTTTGTTAACCCAGAGGACCAGTGAACTTAGTTCGGGATGAACTAATATAGGTGGAGGGTAGTGTGACGCATATGACAATCAGCTGGGCATCTGGCAGGTCTCCAAAACAAAGTACTGGAAAACTGGAGACTATGAGTAATAAAAACGATAAGTCGCCAGTGAGAGAAGTGTCACCGGGAGGAGAACCGAAGAGTCAGGGAGAAGCGAAAAGTCAAGGAGAAATTAAGTAACGGTTGTCATTAACGGACTAATAAAGTGTTATATTAATTCAAAATCGATTTAACGGCTCTTATTTATTAAAAATAATTAATCCAGCGAACCCTAAGCTCGCTACAATATTATGTTTATTAAGATTTAAAACGAATATAGGGAGCGTGTATAAAGTCTCTTAAAACAGATTCTCTTAAAAAAAAATGAATAAAGCGGATAGTTGAAAATGGCCAATAACTTATTTAAAATCTTTTTATTAATTTATGTTAATTAAGTTTTAAAACGATTATGGGGAATGTGTACAAGGTCTCTTAATACAAATCCTAGTAAAAGAATAAATACCTGGTAATGGATAGCTGATTTAAAATCTTTTTCTTAATACATGTTTATTGTGTTTTAAAACGAATATAGGGAATGTTTGGGGTTTGTATTCTCTGCTGCAGTGTGGCTCTGGGGTGAGGGTGCGCGCCGCCTCCGCGCCGGGGCGGATGTATGTAGTGGGTATGTGGGCGCCCTGTGGCTGGCGGGCTCCTGAGCAGGGGTCCCGGCTTGTGGTGTGGGCAGCTGGGGCTGGATCGGTTGGTTGGTGTGGGCCGACTCTGCCTTTTCCAGGTAGGCTGGTTTGACTTGGTCGATTGAGACGGTTTTCTCCTGGCCATTGACGTCGATGATGATTGTTCTGTATTCCGTGCGTCGGATCACACGGTGTGGACCTGTGTAGGGCGCGGATGCTGTCGAGTCGTCTGAAAACAAGGGTGCAAGTCTGCAGATCCTTGTGGATGATAACGGGAGCCCGGCGTAGGCTCGCGACGAAGTTGGTTTTGTTTGCCTGTGCCGGTTCCGACGCGACGAATTCTCCGGCGATTCGAATGGTTGTGCCGTAGAGCATTCCGGCTGGGGAGGCTTCGAGATCCTCTTTGTACGCCGTCCTGAGGCCCAGCAAAACTGTGGGCAGACTATCCAGCCAGGAATGTGGGCAGCATCTTAGGGCGGCTTTGAGAGTTCGGTGGAATCTCTCCACCATTCCGTTGGACTGTGGGTGGTACGGCGTTGTGTGAATCATCTGCGCGCCAATGCATTTGGCGAGCTCTGTGAATAGCTCTGCCTCGAATTGTGGCCCTCTGTCTGACGTGATGTGAAGTGGAGTTCCATAGTTACTGACCCAGTGGTCCATGAATGGCTTGGCGGTTGTGTTTGTTTTGATGTTGGGCAGGGGCACCGCCACGGGCCATCGCGAGAATCTATCGATGATGGTCAGGCAGTACTGCATCCCTTGCATTAGTGGCATCTTGATGAGGCTTAAGTGGACGTGCTCGAAGCGATTGTCCGGCTCTTTGCATTTTCCCAGGGCCTCCCTGTTGTGACGTCCTACCTTGGAGCGTTGGCAGTCCTCGCAGTGCCAAGAAAACGACGGAGCTCTGTTGAAGTGGTTGGTTTGGGGAAGGTCCTGATGGCGTCCACCTTTGACGAGGGAGGTTGAAAGCCTTTCTCCGAAATTTGGTAGCGCAAGTAGGTTACCTGGGGCTGGCCGATGGCGCATTTTTCGTCGTTGATGCGCAGACCGGCTCCTCGGAGGGTGGTTAGCAGTTCACGCGGGTGTTCGGGGTGTCCGTCTGATACGACGAGGATGTCGTCGATGTATCGTCTGACGAACGGCAGTTTGCGAAGAAAGTGGTTGAGGGCCCGCTGCATTGACTGCGGTGCGTTCCTCAGACCTAGCGATGTGCCCACGAATTCGAAGAGCCCGAAGGGCGTTGTGTCAGCCGTTTTTTCGATATCTTCCTCGGCGATTGGCACCTGATAGAATGTTTTGCGCAGGTCCACCGGCGAGAAGGTTGTTCCGTGGCTCTCCTGGAGCAAGTCTTCAATGACTGGGAGCGGGTAGCGGTCCGGGATGGTGCACGCGTTGAGACGGTGGTAGTCGCCTGTTACCCGACAGGAGCCGTCTGGTTTGCCGACCATGTGGAGTGGGCTTGCCCATTGGCTGGAGGAGGGCCGAACGATGCCCTTTTCGAGAAGGTCCGCGAAGGTCGCTTTGGCGGCCTCGAGCTTGTCGCCGCTCAGCCTGCGTGGGCGTTCGAAGACCGGTGGGCCTGTGGTGCAGATGGCGTGCTTTACCTTTAGTCCGGGGATCTGGACGGGGCCGACATTAGGGGTGAAAACGTCACGGAATTTTTCCAGTAATTTCGTGTATCGTTGTGCTGTTTTGTGATTGTCGAACGGGCCGGCGATAGTGGAGAGTGAGCGCAGTGCTGCTGGAGCGATGGTTCCGCGTGACGCCACGTCAGTGAGTGGGTTAGGCGTTTGTTTTTTATGTCGACTATAAGTCCGTATTTCGCCAGGAAGTCCGCCCCCAGGATGGCGTGGGAGACGTCGGCGATGATGAAGTCGCATTCGAGGCGCCGTTGCAAACCCAGGTCCAGTGTGCGTCGTTGGTGTCCGTACGTGGATATGGGTGTCGAGTTAGCCGCGTACAGAATTCGACCCTGTCTCCGGAGGTTTTTAGCCGGTCGGGGTAGCAGCGAGACGACCGAGCCCGTGTCGACGAGGAGCCTTATCTGGGAGAGTCGGTCGTGTAGGAGCAGGCGAGGCTCAACGTGGGGGCCCACCTCCGTTACCTGCATTTGAGGTGGGCGACTTAGTTTCCCGACCTCGCGAATGCGCAAGGTGGTCTACAGGTGCGCGGGTCGGCGCTGAATTCCCGATGATAACACCTGGATTCCGGTCTCGTATCTGTTGTGTGTCCTGTATGTTGGCCTTGGTCTCGGGTGACTTTGCTGTTGTCGCCTGTTGGGGCTATCCAGGTTGGGTGACAAACTGCTGATGGTTAGCTGTACGATGGCCGCCTCTAGGGCGTCGATCCGCTGGGCGAGTGTGTCCTGAGGCCTTTTCTTGTCGCCGACTGCCATAATGGCCTCCAGAGGATTGTCGACGACCTCGTCGGCCGCGGAGACCAGGGCCTCCGTGATTTGGGGCTTGAATATCCTCAATGTGTTTTGGGCGTTTTGCGGTAGGAGCGATCTCCATTTTACCAACAGCACCCCTTCGTCGATCCGCGTTCCGGCGAGAGCCTTTATTTTTTGCCACAGTTGGGACGGTTTCAGATCGCCGAGTTGGAGCTCTGTGGGCACTGTGTGGAGCCTCTTTTCTTCAGAGTCTGTTGTGCGACGTAGGATGCTTTCCTTAAGCGTCCTGTGTTTGCCCGCTGCTGGTGGGCTGGCCAAGACGCCGGCAAGCTCGTCGATTGTGTTGGTGTCGAGGGCGCCCAGGACCACGAAGAACTTTTGGCTGTCGTCCTCGATGCCATTCATTGTGAGCATTCCCTCAGCTTGAATGAACCACACATGGGGGTGTTTGCGCCAGAAAGGTAATAATTTTACCTTTGGCATGGCGTCGGTCCGATGGTGGGCAGTAGCGTCTAGGAGGGTACAGGTTTCGATGCTGCTGTCTTTGATCTTTCTTCCTCGAAGCTCCGCGTTGGCGTGTTTGTTGTTTTCTTTATTTTTGTCTTAAATACAGTACACATTTAATCCACTTGTATCTTTTAACCGACAGGACTTCACAGGTTAAGAGCAAATACACGCGTTTTAAAGTTTTGTTTAAAATTTCATACAGCGGATTTGATTTATGTGATTCGCTTTAATTTCCTTTTCTTTTTTCCTTTTTCGGGGTCAACACTTTGGGGTTTCGGTCCCCAAATCGTCCTTGTCGTCTGCTCAGTTGAAGAGGCTGGAGTCACTGAGGTCACTGGTGGCGGCTGATGTTCTTCTTGTGGCGGCGGTTGATGTCGAGGTCTTCTGATTGATGCACACGTCCGGTCACAGCGGCGGCTTAAGTCGAAGTGCCCGTGTGTTCGCGCCAATTGTCCACACATGTGGTACTCGTATTTGTCAAACGAAATTGGCGGGAAAGATCTGGCGTCAGTTCTCGTTCTACGTGTGAGCGAGACCAACGTAGTACCGCGTCGAACACACGCCAATTCAGCCGTGACTCTCCTTTGTGTGTGAGGGTGGCCGAGACTGTGCTTGACTTAATTAGTCGAAAGCTACTCTCGGTGTAAGTCTTTGCTTACGGCGACTGCGTGGAGGTTGTGGATTGCGCTGACCCGCCACAAATCTATACAAAAGTCCGTTAAAACAAATTCTGGTAGAGGAATAAATAAAGAGGATAACTGAACATGGAATAGCTGATTTAAAATCTTTTTATTAATTTGTGTTAATTAAGTTTTAAAACCAATATAGGGAGCGTGTATAAAGTCTCTTAAAAAAATGAATAAAGTGGATAGTTTAAAATGGCTGATTTGAAATCTGTTTATTAATATATGTACGTTTATTAAGTTTTAAAACGAATATAGGGAACGGGTACAAGGTCTCTTAAAACAAATCCTAGTAAAAGAATAAATAGCTGGTAATGTCTAATGGCTGATTTAAAATTTTTTTTTTTGTATTATGCGTATTAAGTTTTAAAACGAAGATAGACAATATGTACAAAGTATAATATTCAGTGCGCTCAGCACAAGCCTGAATGATACACAATATAAACTGGAATGAAATGAGAAGACGAACACAGTCCTTTAACACAAAGGTTAATTGAAAATGGCTGCCTGCGAGGTTATCAGGTCTTTTGTCTTCTTCTGATCAGTTTTTCAATCGATATTTTGTGTTAATGAAAGAGTTTCAAATAATTATTTTATTCAGTTAACTCCATTCTAAAAAAAATATATGAAACGGGACAAGATATTCTATTTACTATCATTAACAAAGTGCGCGTGTTGACGCATAACGCAGTAGTCTGACATCAACATTTTGGGTACTCTCTCCCAGAATTGCACCACAGCTGCGTTTCGTCGATTCTCGCTTTTATTCTTTGAACAAAAAACCTGTACGTTTTTTTTTTCTTTCTCGTAATTATTTCCGATCGCCTACCTACCTACGTATGTAAGTCGTTTTCAATTCGGAATAAAGAAAATATAAAAGTATTCAGGAAAAAAAATATTACATACATGTGCAAAAAACAAAATCTGATCTATTAGTGATGTCTTAACCGTTGCGTCAAAATTCTGAAAGAGGATTAATTTAGTTTTTTTTTAATTTAGAAAATTGTTAGCACGCTTAAATGTACAAAAATAATTGAATTGGGACGTAAATATATATTTGTCTCTGTCACTACTTAATATTCGTTTTGGACAGCCCTTCTGTGTTTCTTTTAAGATTTATGTAGATAAAAACGAGAAAATAGCGAAAAGTGTCACGCGGTTAAGAAAAAACGAAAGCAAACGGAGTATCTTGATCAATAATACTAATATTTTTATTTATTTTTTGTTTCGCGACATAAATTATAACAAAATTGAACCGGGGGCTGGCAGTTGGGAAGAAATAAAAGCCAAAAACCAAAAACAAAAAACCACCCGCAACAACAAAAATAAATAAATATAATGGAAAAGTTACGGCAGATGAAGGACAGCAGAAGTTCCGATATCATAATCGGTGGCAAGTACAGAGTCATCCGGAAGATAGGTGAGTAAAAGTAGTTGTTGAGCTTTTTAAAGGACTTCTAGGGCGAAATGGTGGACAGAACTCGTTTCGCGGCCATTTTGCAATCATTCCTAACTGTTTCTTTTAAGGAAGTTCATTTCTATAACATCTGTTGCAATTTTTATTGATTCTGATACCGACATCCTTCGTATGAATCATATTCTCTGCATTAAGTGAATCGATTCATGGGGAAGTCAAAGACTTGTGAACTATTGTGGATCTATTCGTCACGTGTGCCACCATTCCTGTAGCTCTGTCAATAGTTCGTATGCTTCATACGTTCCCATTTTATTCTTCCTAGTCAAAACATCAATCGTAACCTCTCCGCATTGGGCATACAAAAAACAGTTTAAACGTGACATACATTTGTTGTTTGAGGTTAGGACGCGTACGTAGTAAGTGTACTGCATTTGAACGAAGAATAACTTTTGTTTACATGGGTTTTAGAAAATGTGCTATACAATTGTGCTGTGCATTGTGGCAGAACAAAATCGAGTAATGTGGTTTGTGTGAACTTCATCGAATGTGGTTACGACGCCAAGATTCAAGGAAAGCTATGAAAGGCCTCAATCTTACTCCATGATTCCATTGATTTCATTTTAAATACCAAACTGACTAATGTTTTCATTTTCGAACAGCCTCAATGAACATGGGGAATCCCGAAGTCCCTCTTTTCTCCCTTGAGCCCTCAAGTCTGTCGTGGGAGGCTGATTTAATCGAAACAAGAAAAAATGTGTGCTTCATCCTGTCTCTAGCGTCTGGTCGTCTTGTGACAACCAGAATCATCCACATTCGTGAGGATGTTGGGGTCAGACTCAACATATCTGAAAAAGAAAGGGAGAGGTCTCTAAAGATAGTGTTGCAGGGTTAGTTCGAATGTTCTCTACCTACTTGGACCGAGGGATGGTGGGATGGAAATCATACAAGATCAGTAGGTCTTGAGTGCGGTAGTAAACGCAGTTCACGTCTTTGGCGTCTGATAATATGCGCTTTGGTCGGTGTGTGTGTGTGTGTTTTTTTGTGCCGTCTTGTACTGTATGTGCATGCGTGTAGTGTGTTGGCAGTAGGCCCTATGGGTCCCGGAATCCTCTATTATAGAGGGGAATGTTGTTGGGAAGGGTGCTTTCTTCAATTTTGTACTAAAGAAGACATTGTGGTGGTCGGATCCGAAGAGATCGAATGAAAGAAGGGTCAAGAATGTAAGACCTTCTGATATAAAGAATTCCGGAGGTAAACTAGTCTCCCATTCGGATCTCCGGGGGGGACTATGTCAGGGGGAACATCATGCAGATATCATGATAAATAATGGAACTTTAAGAGGTTCGTCATCGCGGCTCTGCCCACGCTCGACTGGTGACGGCATTTGGTAACATCAGGGGCATCGGTTTCACCAATACGATTGTAAACGCCGTCCACCAATATTTGCAAACAACGAAACCTGATATCCTTGCCCTAACTAAGACCCAGGACGATTCGTCAATTGATTCGACATATCTTCGTTGCTCAGGATACGACTTACATTCGAGATTCCGTTTTATGGGCGGAGTCTGCGTCTTCGCGCGGTCCAATCTGGCTTGCCAGAGGATGGAGGCGTTGGAACCCAATAATATGGACATCATATGGTTGAGGGTCGTGCTGAGGAATTCCGTTAAATATCTTTGTCGTCTTCACCGCTCCCCGAATGAGGATCGCCCGGCGACATTTTTCGAACATCTTTCACATACCATTGTAGGGTTATATTTGTATAGATTGTTCTTCTTACCTCGGTTCCGGGTCTTTTGGCCTTGTGTCCAAGATGAAAATAGGAGATTTAATTAGTTTTTATTTTATTTATTTTAATCATTGTGGCCGTTCTGGCCTCCGGATCCAAACTGATCTAGAATCCAAAATGCACTCCCCTTTTATACTCTGTGGCAACAGAGATTTGTTAAAAATATTACTTAAAAATTCCAAGAAGCCCAAACAAAATTTTGTGTGCTTCAATTGGAATAGGATTCCCGGAAGTGTATACGAATTTTATTTGAACAAATTCCCGGAAGGAGAAATCATGAAATGCATTTAGTATTACGCATTTCATAATGTTAGTATTATTAGGAATTGAATCAATGTACGACAAATGGATTTTGGTTTAATTTTGTCGTGCATATGATTCAATTGGATTATGGGTGAGGTAATTAGGAATTTGAATCAATGCGCGGCAAACTAACTTTTGGTTTAACTTGTCGCTCATATGATTCACTTGGATTGGGATTATAGGTAAGTGGGTGAGAGTAGTGATTTAGGATCACTACATTCCTCCCCCCTTTAGAAAAGAAAATTAATCTGGAAGAGGTTAATTTTCTAGAATGAGTGAAAAGCAAGGGGCGGTGGCATTTTGAATTCGCGATAGTTTACATTTTTTGTTTTAGTTTAACATTTAATGCATTAATTCGTTATGTTTAATATGTGTGCTACATGTTGTATTTTCTCTTTTGCGGTAATGCTTCTTAAGTTTGTTTGTATAAAGAATGGTATGGTATTTATCAAATAATTGTGGCTGGTGTCATGTTTACATTTATCATTTAAGTATATTAATGAAAGTGAATTTTAAAAATAGACATATGTATTATAAGAATAAGTAAATAGATTTCTTAAATTAGTAATTGTTTTCATTTTGGTTCGTATTTTACTATGTTATTTTTCTAATCTATACTTAAGCCATTAATATTTATTTTGTTGTTGTTGTTCATTTAATGCTAGATTAATAAATATAGATGTGTATTTATTTTTAAAGAGCGCCTTACACTAGTTGTAAATATGAATTATATTTTATAATATTATTTAGAATTCTTTATATCTTCATTCTTTGTTTGTATTTTGATTTAATCAATTGGTTACATGGAGATTTTAGCTTAGGTCTGTTTTCGTATATCTGTATTGATTTTTTTTTTGTATTATATGTATTATATATTTCAGTTTGATATTTAGTGTTTTTTTAATGCTCATATTTTTCATATTTCTAAGTTAGATCTTAATTAGGATTTACATATATTTTTTGAAATAGTTATTTACAATTTTGTTTAGTGTTCATAAATTGTCTTCCTCATTGAGGGTCAATGTTTGTTTTGTTTTATTTGTATGCGATTTCTTTTTTGTATTTCATTCCATTTATTTTAATATTACCACTTTTTTGTCATCTTTGTGAATATTGTGTGTCCATTAGTATTTTTAAGTGATAAAATATCGAACTATAATACACCCTGGGGATAGTATATGTCTGGGGTTGATAGTGGAAAGGAAGGTGAAACTGGGGCGAAGATCAGAACTAACCAACCTTGGAATACGATTTCAGCCTCCTATTGCTTATTACCATTGACGTCTGAACAATTTTGATGGTCGTATTGTTTGGCTCAGTTATTCCTGTAATGAGGAAAGGGCCCTTCCAGATGGGTGTTTCTTTGTCCTTGCGGTTTTTATACCTTACTAACACCCTGTTTCCCACTTGAAACGTTTGTGACTGTGTTTCATTTCCGAAGCGTGCGCTTGCCTTCAGAGAACGGCACTCCTCGCATTGCTTTTTATATCTCCTAATGTCGGAGAGCATGGACGGCCACCAGTATCTTTGTCGTATCTTATTATACGATTTGGTGATGCTTTGATGTCCATCGGAAGGGGAATTGTGATAAACCCTGAGTATCGTCGCGATCTCATCGAGGTTTATTATTTTTTCGGGTGTTGTGGGCTTTTGGAAAAAGTTTGTATTTCGAGAGGAGCTGGGGCACGAAGTTTTTGGATTATCTGACGAAGTGTCAGTTATTTGATTAGTACTTTTGATGTTACCACTTAGCTCCTTGGGGTTCCTCTTTTTATGGTTAAGATTTAACCTGAAGATTTTGTGCTTACCTTGTGCTTGCTCCTGTTTCCCTTTAGCGTATTTATTTTCAGGTGCCTTTTTCCCGACCTGTGAGAACTTTATTGGCACACTAAATACTTTGGGGTTTATTTCCGTGCGAGGAAAAGTGACGCGTTGTTTGGGGCCTTCCACATTGCAATATTTTGACAAAAAGTCATTTCCAAGCAGACCGTCTTCTGGTAGATCGGGCATACTGCTCACTACTTGGAACTTGCATGGGAGTTTAGACATACCTTTTAACTGGAAGTTGACCTTGCAGCTTCCCAAGGTCCTAATGCTTCCGAACGGTGTCTCTAAAGTGCAAGCCTCTTGATGATTTATTTTGGCCTCTGATTTTCTAAGGCAATTTTTGTTAATCAGGCTTACTTCCGCACCGGTGTCTACTACTAGTGTTGTGTTTTTGTTAACACCTACATCTATTGGTAGTTGGACGGTGGGGATGCTGGTTATCGCGGCGCGTGGGGTTCTGATACGGTAGGTCCTTTTTGCCAACGAGGGTTTTGACCTTTTTCGTTTTGGACTCGAAGTGGGGGAATTCTTTGCAGGTTGGCATTGAACTCGCGACTCCCATTTCAGCTTTTGCTGACAGGATCCTAGATTGTGGCCGTTTTGGCCACAGAAGTCGCAAGTCTGCCTTATGTGCAGAACTCTTTTTACCTTCCTTAATCGCCGGCAATCACGGATATCGTGACTTAATTGCTGGCAGTGTGTGCAAAAGGGTGTGTTTTTCCTTTTGACACAATCCTCATAGACATGCCCCCTTTTGTTGCAGTAACTGCAGGTTATTCTGCTGAGGGAGGCATCGTGTGTCAATGATATGTTGGGAGGGTCTGATTCTATAACCCCTTCGGTTCCCCTGTATGGTTGGTCAGCTGGCGGTATTTGCGCCTCTAGTTGCGGAGTTCCCTGTGTAGTGGGTTGGATGTGTGGCAACCCTTCTATATTTGGAATATTGGGCATTAAAGTTTGTCCCAATTCGGTACCTAAAGTTGGGTTATAAGCTTCTGGAGGTGCTACTGGTGTATAAGGCGAAGGAGAGTTAAATGAAACCTGCGAAGAGATTAATGGCCGCTGAGGTTGTTGGATTTGTTCCAATTCTAATGTTTTTTCCATTAAGGAATCTATTGGTACATCGCCCATCAGTAATAAAAATTGACGATGGTACGGATTTATCAACCCCTTTTTGTAGATGCTTTTTGCAAAGTCATCTAATTGTATCTGTACGGCCTCAGACAATATAGGACCGTATTTTAGTTCCGCGGCTTTCTTACATTCCCTTAACGACTTCTTTAGTCGTACTTGGAATAGGATAATTGCTTCTGCCGGATTTTGCCGAGTAGCTAATAGCTTATTTACCAGGTCCTGATAGGTTTCTACTGGTAAATAAACCTTCCTTAGCAAATCTTCCGCTTCCTGAAAAGATGCGAACGTAGTGGACGCGAATAAGGCAGAAGCTTCACCCCGTAGCCTAGTAGGGAATATTTGTAAGAAAGCCCCGTGTTCCTCGGTCCTGAGGCAGTTTAAAACCCTCCCGCAGCAATCCAAAAAGGTTTCCAATTCTGCACCTATATGCGGATTTGGTTCCCCGGAGAAGATGGGGATTAGCTGTGCTGACAGCTTCGCAACCTTTGTGTAATCAATGGCCATTGTTTCAAAGGTTGCGAGATCCGTTTGGTGCTGAAGAACTGGAATTTCCGATAAGGATGGGCTGGGGTCGCGAGTTTTGATCGGAGGGTTTGCTTCGATTATAGTTCCGCTGCGAAGTTTCTTGGGTGAAGGAGGTACAGGGTCGTGGGGCGTGCTAGGGCTTGAGGTGGTTTCTTGTTCCATAGACTGACAGTTTTAATAGTGATAAGGGGTGTTGATACAAGGAGGGAAAACGGTAGTAATAAATATATATATTATATATGTAGGGTAAGGTTGTTAATGTTTAAGACACTTGCTATCCCGTAAGTGTTTTTGTTCATTTTTATTATTTATTATTTGGGGGTAGAAATTCTTCCCTAGGAATACTAGCCACACAATATAGACAAGGTTGAGGCGGGATATTTTTGAAATAGCAGCAGGGTTACAATTGGTTTTATAGTAATTTGTTATAATTTTTTGTATGTAAAGGTTATGTTTGTGTTTAACTGGGAGTAGAGCAAATTTGGGTAAGGTGGTGTTAATAGATTAAGCAAATTATTTTGTAATTTTAGTCAAAAATTTCAAAAGAAAGTAGATTATTACCTAAGTCTTTAGTAAATTAAAGAAAAATAAATGGTCACTTAACTGTTCTCTGTTGTTGTAGTTGTTGAGCAAGCTGCTGTCCATTGGTGCTGCTACTGTTGGAGCTCCTGCTGTTTCCCTTGCTGTTCTAGCCGCTAGTGGCGTGCTGGTAGATTACTGCCCGTTTTGTTGACGTTGTTATGAGGTGGTTGGTACTCTGCCATCGTTGTTATTTTTGTTGTTGTTGGGGCTGTTACTGCCCGTGAGCCTTGATGTTGTTTTTTTTTTTTTTTTTGTTTTTTTTTTTTTATTATTTTTGTTTTTACACTGGTATTTAGCTCCAGGTACGCTGTTAATTATTTTTTGTTTTTTATTATTTTTTTATAGCACTTCCTGGTGTTTAAGCCCCAGGCACGCTTTGAATTATTTTTTTTTTTTTGTTGGTTTGTGATTTTAATTACCAAGTCGTACCTCCGAAGCCAGACTCAGCTCCGGACGCAGGGCTGAAGGTGTCTTGTGCCCAGTACGCTTGGATATATATTATTGTAGTGATCAAGGGTTTTCAAGCACTTACAAGTGTTTAACTTTGGCTTCCTTGATCCTACCGGCTGCGCCAATTATGTAGGGTTATATTTGTATAGATTGTTCTTCTTACCTCGGTTCCGGGTCTTTTGGCCTTGTGTCCAAGATGAAAATAGGAGATTTAATTAGTTTTTATTTTATTTATTTTAATCATTGTGGCCGTTCTGGCCTCCGGATCCAAACTGATCTAGAATCCAAAATGCACTCCCCTTTTATACTCTGTGGCAACAGAGATTTGTTAAAAATATTACTTAAAAATTCCAAGAAGCCCAAACAAAATTTTGTGTGCTTCAATTGGAATAGGATTCCCGGAAGTGTATACGAATTTTATTTGAACAAATTCCCGGAAGGAGAAATCATGAAATGCATTTAGTATTACGCATTTCATAATGTTAGTATTATTAGGAATTGAATCAATGTACGACAAATGGATTTTGGTTTAATTTTGTCGTGCATATGATTCAATTGGATTATGGGTGAGGTAATTAGGAATTTGAATCAATGCGCGGCAAACTAACTTTTGGTTTAACTTGTCGCTCATATGATTCACTTGGATTGGGATTATAGGTAAGTGGGTGAGAGTAGTGATTTAGGATCACTACATTCCTCCCCCCTTTAGAAAAGAAAATTAATCTGGAAGAGGTTAATTTTCTAGAATGAGTGAAAAGCAAGGGGCGGTGGCATTTTGAATTCGCGATAGTTTACATTTTTTGTTTTAGTTTAACATTTAATGCATTAATTCGTTATGTTTAATATGTGTGCTACATGTTGTATTTTCTCTTTTGCGGTAATGCTTCTTAAGTTTGTTTGTATAAAGAATGGTATCGTATTTATCAAATAATTGTGGCTGGTGTCATGTTTACATTTATCATTTAAGTATATTAATGAAAGTGAATTTTAAAAATAGACATATGTATTATAAGAATAAGTAAATAGATTTCTTAAATTAGTAATTGTTTTCATTTTGGTTCGTATTTTACTATGTTATTTTTCTAATCTATACTTAAGCCATTAATATTTATTTTGTTGTTGTTGTTCATTTAATGCTAGATTAATAAATATAGATGTGTATTTATTTTTAAAGAGCGCCTTACACTAGTTGTAAATATGAATTATATTTTATAATATTATTTAGAATTCTTTATATCTTCATTCTTTGTTTGTATTTTGATTTAATCAATTGGTTACATGGAGATTTTAGCTTAGGTCTGTTTTCGTATATCTGTATTGATTTTTTTTTTGTATTATATGTATTATATATTTCAGTTTGATATTTAGTGTTTTTTTAATGCTCATATTTTTCATATTTCTAAGTTAGATCTTAATTAGGATTTACATATATTTTTTGAAATAGTTATTTACAATTTTGTTTAGTGTTCATAAATTGTCTTCCTCATTGAGGGTCAATGTTTGTTTTGTTTTATTTGTATGCGATTTCTTTTTTGTATTTCATTCCATTTATTTTAATATTACCACTTTTTTGTCATCTTTGTGAATATTGTGTGTCCATTAGTATTTTTAAGTGATAAAATATCGAACTATAATACACCCTGGGGATAGTATATGTCTGGGGTTGATAGTGGAAAGGAAGGTGAAACTGGGGCGAAGATCAGAACTAACCAACCTTGGAATACGATTTCAGCCTCCTATTGCTTATTACCATTGACGTCTGACCAATTTTGATGGTCGTATTGTTTGGCTCAGTTATTCCTGTAATGAGGAAAGGGCCCTTCCAGATGGGTGTTTCTTTGTCCTTGCGGTTTTTATACCTTACTAACACCCTGTTTCCCACTTGAAACGTTTGTGACTGTGTTTCATTTCCGAAGCGTGCGCTTGCCTTCAGAGAACGGCACTCCTCGCATTGCTTTTTATATCTCCTAATGTCGGAGAGCATGGACGGCCACCAGTATCTTTGTCGTATCTTATTATACGATTTGGTGATGCTTTGATGTCCATCGGAAGGGGAATTGTGATAAACCCTGAGTATCGTCGCGATCTCATCGAGGTTTATTATTTTTTCGGGTGTTGTGGGCTTTTGGAAAAAGTTTGTATTTCGAGAGGAGCTGGGGCACGAAGTTTTTGGATTATCTGACGAAGTGTCAGTTATTTGATTAGTACTTTTGATGTTACCACTTAGCTCCTTGGGGTTCCTCTTTTTATGGTTAAGATTTAACCTGAAGATTTTGTGCTTACCTTGTGCTTGCTCCTGTTTCCCTTTAGCGTATTTATTTTCAGGTGCCTTTTTCCCGACCTGTGAGAACTTTATTGGCACACTAAATACTTTGGGGTTTATTTCCGTGCGAGGAAAAGTGACGCGTTGTTTGGGGCCTTCCACATTGCAATATTTTGACAAAAAGTCATTTCCAAGCAGACCGTCTTCTGGTAGATCGGGCATACTGCTCACTACTTGGAACTTGCATGGGAGTTTAGACATACCTTTTAACTGGAAGTTGACCTTGCAGCTTCCCAAGGTCCTAATGCTTCCGAACGGTGTCTCTAAAGTGCAAGCCTCTTGATGATTTATTTTGGCCTCTGATTTTCTAAGGCATTTTTTGTTAATCAGGCTTACTTCCGCACCGGTGTCTACTACTAGTGTTGTGTTTTTGTTAACACCTACATCTATTGGTAGTTGGACGGTGGGGATGCTGGTTATCGCGGCGCGTGGGGTTCTGATACGGTAGGTCCTTTTTGCCAACGAGGGTTTTGACCTTTTTCGTTTTGGGCTCGAAGTGGGGGAATTCTTTGCAGGTTGGCATTGAACTCGCGACTCCCATTTCAGCTTTTGCTGACAGGATCCTAGATTGTGGCCGTTTTGGCCACAGAAGTCGCAAGTCTGCCTTATGTGCAGAACTCTTTTTACCTTCCTTAATCGCCGGCAATCACGGATATCGTGACTTAATTGCTGGCAGTGTGTGCAAAAGGGTGTGTTTTTCCTTTTGACACAATCCTCATAGACATGCCCCCTTTTGTTGCAGTAACTGCAGGTTATTCTGCTGAGGGAGGCATCGTGTGTCAATGATATGTTGGGAGGGTCTGATTCTATAACCCCTTCGGTTCCCCTGTATGGTTGGTCAGCTGGCGGTATATGCGCCTCTAGTTGCGGAGTTCCCTGTGTAGTGGGTTGGATGTGTGGCAACCCTTCTATATTTGGAATATTGGGCATTAAAGTTTGTCCCAATTCGGTACCTAAAGTTGGGTTATAAGCTTCTGGAGGTGCTACTGGTGTATAAGGCGAAGGAGAGTTAAATGAAACCTGCGAAGAGATTAATGGCCGCTGAGGTTGTTGGATTTGTTCCAATTCTAATGTTTTTTCCATTAAGGAATCTATTGGTACATCGCCCATCAGTAATAAAAATTGACGATGGTACGGATTTATCAACCCCTTTTTGTAGATGCTTTTTGCAAAGTCATCTAATTGTATCTGTACGGCCTCAGACAATATAGGACCGTATTTTAGTTCCGCGGCTTTCTTACATTCCCTTAACGACTTCTTTAGTCGTAATTGGAATAGGATAATTGCTTCTGCCGGATTTTGCCGAGTAGCTAATAGCTTATTTACCAGGTCCTGATAGGTTTCTACTGGTAAATAAACCTTCCTTAGCAAATCTTCCGCTTCCTGAAAAGATGCGAACGTAGTGGACGCGAATAAGGCAGAAGCTTCACCCCGTAGCCTAGTAGGGAATATTTGTAAGAAAGCCCCGTGTTCCTCGGTCCTGAGGCAGTTTAAAACCCTCCCGCAGCAATCCAAAAAGGTTTCCAATTCTGCACCTATATGCGGATTTGGTTCCCCGGAGAAGATGGGGATTAGCTGTGCTGACAGCTTCGCAACCTTTGTGTAATCAATGGCCATTGTTTCAAAGGTTGCGAGATCCGTTTGGTGCTGAAGAACTGGAATTTCCGATAAGGATGGGCTGGGGTCGCGAGTTTTGATCGGAGGGTTTGCTTCGATTATAGTTCCGCTGCGAAGTTTCTTGGGTGAAGGAGGTACAGGGTCGTGGGGCGTGCTAGGGCTTGAGGTGGTTTCTTGTTCCATAGACTGACAGTTTTAATAGTGATAAGGGGTGTTGATACAAGGAGGGAAAACGGTAGTAATAAATATATATATTATATATGTAGGGTAAGGTTGTTAATGTTTAAGACACTTGCTATCCCGTAAGTGTTTTTGTTCATTTTTATTATTTATTATTTGGGGGTAGAAATTCTTCCCTAGGAATACTAGCCACACAATATAGACAAGGTTGAGGCGGGATATTTTTGAAATAGCAGCAGGGTTACAATTGGTTTTATAGTAATTTGTTATAATTTTTTGTATGTAAAGGTTATGTTTGTGTTTAACTGGGAGTAGAGCAAATTTGGGTAAGGTGGTGTTAATAGATTAAGCAAATTATTTTGTAATTTTAGTCAAAAATTTCAAAAGAAAGTAGATTATTACCTAAGTCTTTAGTAAATTAAAGAAAAATAAATGGTCACTTAACTGTTCTCTGTTGTTGTAGTTGTTGAGCAAGCTGCTGTCCATTGGTGCTGCTACTGTTGGAGCTCCTGCTGTTTCCCTTGCTGTTCTAGCCGCTAGTGGCGTGCTGGTAGATTACTGCCCGTTTTGTTGACGTTGTTATGAGGTGGTTGGTACTCTGCCATCGTTGTTATTTTTGTTGTTGTTGGGGCTGTTACTGCCCGTGAGCCTTGATGTTGTTTTTTTTTTTTTTTTTGGTTTTTTTTTTTTTATTATTTTTGTTTTTACACTGGTATTTAGCTCCAGGTACGCTGTTAATTATTTTTTGTTTTTTATTATTTTTTTATAGCACTTCCTGGTGTTTAAGCCCCAGGCACGCTTTGAATTATTTTTTTTTTTTTGTTGGTTTGTGATTTTAATTACCAAGTCGTACCTCCGAAGCCAGACTCAGCTCCGGACGCAGGGCTGAAGGTGTCTTGTGCCCAGTACGCTTGGATATATATTATTGTAGTGATCAAGGGTTTTCAAGCACTTACAAGTGTTTAACTTTGGCTTCCTTGATCCTACCGGCTGCGCCAATTATGTAGGGTTATATTTGTATAGATTGTTCTTCTTACCTCGGTTCCGGGTCTTTTGGCCTTGTGTCCAAGATGAAAATAGGAGATTTAATTAGTTTTTATTTTATTTATTTTAATCATTGTGGCCGTTCTGGCCTCCGGATCCAAACTGATCTAGAATCCAAAATGCACTCCCCTTTTATACTCTGTGGCAACAGAGATTTGTTAAAAATATTACTTAAAAATTCCAAGAAGCCCAAACAAAATTTTGTGTGCTTCAATTGGAATAGGATTCCCGGAAGTGTATACGAATTTTATTTGAACAAATTCCCGGAAGGAGAAATCATGAAATGCATTTAGTATTACGCATTTCATAATGTTAGGATTATTAGGAATTGAATCAATGTACGACAAATGGATTTTGGTTTAATTTTGTCGTGCATATGATTCAATTGGATTATGGGTGAGGTAATTAGGAATTTGAATCAATGCGCGGCAAACTAACTTTTGGTTTAACTTGTCGCTCATATGATTCACTTGGATTGGGATTATAGGTAAGTGGGTGAGAGTAGTGATTTAGGATCACTACACCATCGACTGGATACAGATCAACCAACCAGCTTCTGAAATTGTTGTCCTTGGCGATAATAATGTGCACAATTCCGGCTGGTTGTTACATTCTAACAGAACGGACGAGGCTGAAAGGCTGGCGGAGATGTTTGCTGTAAGCCACAACTTGACTTAACTCGTGGGGGAGCCAACGCGAGTGCCGGATGGCCGAGGCGATTATGCGAACACCCTGGATCTGTTTTTGACATCCGAACCGAGTATTTATACCGTAGAGGTTTCTGCGCCATTGGGAAACTCAGATCACTGCTTGGTGTCTGTCGCGCAAGCACTTGCATATCAAGCGAATAACCGCCCTAGGCAGCTTCGCCATGTATGAAAGTATGGGGCTGCTAATTGGGGCGATTTGCGAGATTTCTTCGCATCCTTTCCATGGTCCGAGGTGTACTTCGGAAACTCCGATGTTAAAGGTTGCGCGGAGTCAGTATCAGAGGTGATTCTTCTCGGGACGGAGATGTATATTCCACATTCCATCTGATAAACCTTGGTTTGATAAAAAATGCGAGCTGATTACGGCGTCAAAAATAGAGTTTTTAAGCAATGGCGCTCCAATCCCACCGATGTTAACAGAACGAATTTTGTTAAAATCAGAAACGCTTGCAACCAGGCGATTGATACCGCGAAGAAGGCTCACAACGACAGGGTGATCAATAAGCTCCTTCGCTACCCAACTGGTTCGCGCTCCTTTTGGTCAATGGTAAAAGCTGTCAGCGGTAACTTCACATCCTCCTCTTTCCCTCCTTCGGTGACAGACAGCGGGATGTTAGTCACGAATCCAAAGGATACAGCTAATGTGTTCGCGAATTTATTTTCCGCGAATTCAAACCTCGATCCCGGCCTTTTGGAGCCACCTGTGATCTCGCCGGTACGGTCTTCGATGTGGGATGTGAGATTTCGTTCGCGCACTATTCAACGCATTCTACGTGAACTGGATTGTAGGAAGGCAACCGGCCCGGACGGAATACCAGCAATAGTCCTTAAGAACTGTGCTCCAGAACTATAGCTGGTTCTTGGCAGACTGTTCCGCTTATCTTATGCACGGAGGACATTTCCTACCCACTGGAAAATCGCTCGAGTTCAGCCAGTCCCAAAGACGGGAAAAAAGTGTCTCCCACAAAATTACCGTCCGATAGGATTACTGTCTATTTTATCTAAGGTAATGGAAAAAGTCATCAATACAGAGTTCGTTAAGTATACGGATTCCGTGGCAGGTGGTCCACGGGAGACCTTTTGACACTTATAACCGATATATGGACATCTGCGATTGAACGGCATGGTGAGTCAAGGGCGGTTGCATTGGATATCTCCAAGGTTTTTGACCGCGACTGGCACGGAGCATTGCTGAACAAACTTCGTTCATATGGACTTTCCCAACAGCCTTGCGACTGGACGAGGCTTCCTCGAGAATCGATCGATCCGGGTTGTTGTGGACGGCGAGTGTTCGGATATGTATCCTGTTAATTCGGGGGTTCCCCAAGGTTCTATTTTGGCTCCAACCTTGTTCTTGCTTTACATAAATATTTTGTTGAAGACAACGGATAACAAAGTGTTCAGTTTTGCGGATGATAGTACGCTTGTTTCCTCCTTTTTGAGTGTTCGGCCGATTGGTGCATGCATCTGCGTCGCATCAGCTGAGATGTAGACAGATTGACTCTCTAAATCAGGATTTAGATAGGGTCCTGCAGCGGGGAAGGGCCACTTTCGTCGACTTCAATGCAGCGAAGACAATATACAACATTCACAAAGAAAATCGGATCATCGGTTCCACAGCTGATGATATATGGCCGGGCCCTCGAGGCTGGGCAAAGTTTGAAATTGCTTGTTTGAAATTGACGGTCTGTGGGAATGTATCATGACATAAACACGTGTCGAGTATCGCCAGGTCAAGGCCCAACTTCTTCTCCTATATATATCCCAAATTAGACCCGCGCTTGAATATTGCTCTCATGTTTGGAGCTCGACTCCTGAACATACCCTCGACCTACTTGAAAGCATACAGAGATGAGCGATCCGCCTGATCGGGGACTCGGCGTTGACGTCGGGACTACAGTCGCTATCACATCGAAGGCGCGTAGCCAACCTCTGTCTGTTTTACAGATATTATCACGGGTACTGTTCTTCGGAGATTCTTGGTATTGTTCCACGCAATTCGGCTTATATGCGCTTCACAAGAAAATCCTACGGATTGCACCAGTTTGTGGTTCATCTCCCGACGCGAACATCCCTGCATCAGAACTCGTTTCGTTACAGAGCGGGGAAGCTGTAGAACTCTCTTCCTACGCGAGTGTTCCCGGAGCGTTACAACCTGCAACTGTTCAAAAAGAACTGCAACAGTTATTTGATGGCATCTCGGGGCGCTCAATCGGCGCTATACATTCGCCTCTCCCGAGAGAAGTCTAATAAAAAAAAAGCTCCCATCCAAGTACGTTCTTGCTGTTTTGACGAATAGCTACCATCATACCTTGAGCTCCATCACATGGAAAGGCTGAATGATCACTCTACCGATCCTAAACACCGATTCTACCTACTTCATCATCGGAGTTGTTCGAACTACCAGTGCCTCGACCAAACGAGTTGTATTTAATGGGTCATGCTCAGCCCAAGGGCAAGTCTTTCCACATAGACCGAAGAAATACAGGACCACATACATACGATATTCCAGATTGGATTAGTGGCTTATAGCAGAGAAGTTTAATTTTGGCGTCAACTCTGTTGCTCCACTTCAAAATGTTGTGGAGTTGCTTAGACCGAGCGAGGGCCCTTTGAAGAATGTGTGTCACATGTTTAATGAAATTCATTTTTGGGGTATACCGCGTGTATGCATACGTCTTTTTCCGGCTTAACTAAGAGATAGCGCCAGCGAAAAGTACGCAACACACAGCAAAACTAGTGAAAGACACTTTTAAATCGCTTGGGTGGGATATCCTTCTGCACCCGCCGTGCTCCCCAGACTTGGTGCCATCTGACTATCACCTCTTCGCATCAATGGGGCACGCGCTCGCAGAGCACCACTTTAGCGATTTCGAGGAAGTTGGAAAAAGGCTCGACGAATGGTTTGCCGCGAAAGACAAGCAGTTTTTCTGGCATGCTATTCATTTCATTCGCTGAAAGATGTGCGAAATGTGTAGAAGCCGATGGCCAATATTTTGAATTAAAAAAATTAATTTCCCTAGAATATTACGTATTTTGTTTTTACCAATGAAACCGAAAGAAAAAACTTATACGTAGACCTAGTAAGTGAATTCAAGAATTTGATCCTATCCTGTGGTCTAATTGTAGTATCTCCCATTTGTATTCGAATATTCTGTGAATATCGAGAAGTAGGTTGTGGGAGTGTTTACTACTCAGAATTATGCCTACTGCTTTGAACTGATACAGTTCGTCCAGGTGACGGATGAGTCGATTTGTTGCCAGGTTAGGACTTTTGGATGACGTGTACACTAAGGCGACACCCGCATAGCATATCTGGCCCCCCGTCCAGGGGGCGAGGGATATCTGAGGTGTAGATATTAAATAGGATGGGGCCTAGAATGGAGCCCTGTGGTACGCCTGCAACGGCATTGAAAGTTCGGGATATTTTTCCATTCAACCGAACTTGAAAGGTTCTATTTCGGATGAAGTGGTAGATGATACTATAGCGTTTAGCAAGGATAGTGTAGAAGATGTATTGAACACACGATAAGACGAGTGAAAACCGAAGGATAAAGCGTCAGACTAGCGGCCGCGTGTTCGAATTAATCTCAAGTACGCTCAACTGATGTGGAATTGCTATGTTATTGTATGGTATACGGCTGATGCCTTTGCTTATTTGATTTTCTTTCTGTGTTATCTCGATTCACTATTTGCTTGTGCTCTGTGTGTATCTGTTAGAAACGCAACAATACTACACAGCGTTCTACCAACACCAGTGTTCAACAATTTAAAGACGAGACCTTCGTTCCCCGTCGTGTCAAAAGTCTTTTCAATGTCTAGGCTCACCGCGATGATGGGTTCTTTATTAAAGGGGCGCACGCAGACGTGGTTTTGAAATATGTTGAGAGCCATAGTGGTGCTGTGCGCTCTTCTAATTCCAAATTGAAGATCAGATATTAGGTTTCTGGCACTGATAAAGTTATTTAACTTCTCGTATATGAATTCCTTATATATTTTGCTGATGCAAGTGATGAGCGAAATGAGGCGAAAACTTGAGGGGGAATACTTTGGATTCCCAACTTTTGCGATTGGACAAACAATAGCATGCTTCCCAGCTTGGGGAAAACACCCCATGTTGTAGGCATGGTTGAACAGAATGGGGAGTTTTATAAAGAATAAGGCAGAAAACTTTCGGAACGAGTCTCATGACATGTCGATACCGGGTGACTACTTAGGGTTTCGAGATTTAACTAGTTTCTGTAGGGTATTTAGTGTAACGAAATAATTCCAAATACGTGGAATCTGTTTTCTTCCCGTTTTGTGAGATCCCATGTTTCGCATCCGTATAGAACAATCGACATGGTTATGGTTCTATAAACAAGGAGCTTTATATTACGTGATACCCGTGTGGATTTCAGCAGTTTACTGACTGCGTGCCAACTAGCGTTGGCGGAATGCAGTCTTTTGTTAATTTCCTTTGACATTTCGTTACTGGCCGTCAGTACTGTTCCCAGATATGAAAACTCTTTAACTTTTTCAAATACATTGCCTCTGGGGTTTACATGTATTCCCTGAGGTCCACCTGCTCGTGCCGTAATCATATATTTTGTTTTGTGTTTATTTACTTCTAGGCGCACCTTTTTCGCCGCTTGAATGAAGATTTCACTGTTTTTACATACAGTTTCTATATTATCGCCCAAACGGCGATGTCGTCATATGTGAGCATTTGTGTGATGCCGTTCAGGGATGATCCGGCTATGTTGTCGTTTTGTTAAAAAAACATGGTGAGAGGCCATCCCCCTGTTTTAGTCTGTCGCGGGTTTCAAATGGTTCCGAGAGGAGGTTTTCTATTCTAACTTGTCCTTTATTTTCATTCATGCAGATTTAAATGAGGGCGGTACATTTTTTGAGATTCCCAGCTCAACTACAATATGGTAGAGTCTTTGCCTTGCGACTGAGTCATAGGTTTTTTTTAAGTCAGTGAACAGTTGGTAAACCATCTCTACGTATTCCCAATTCTTTTTCAACAGTTGCCTTATTGTGAACATTTGGTCGCTTGTTGTGACCGGAATCTGCACTGGTAGTCTCCCAGTATTTCTTCTGCGTACGGTGTGATTCTCGCCAATATGACAATTTTTAGTATTCTGTATGTGTTAGGTAGCAATGATATTCCTCTGTAATTTTCGCAGTCAGATCTGTCGCCGTTTTTGAAAACTATTGAGATTTTCCATTCTTCTGGAGTGACTTCCTTATCCCATATTGTTTTGATGAGTTGCTGGATTTTTCGAGCTGTTGCCTCTCCTCTATGTTTCATAAGCTCTGCCGGTATGCAATCGATTCCGGGAGTCTCGTTGTTTTTCAATCGATTTACTGCGTCTACAACTTCGTTGAAAGAGGGCTCTGGGATCTGAGGCTCGGCTGTATGTATGTCTGGTGCGTTTATTTGTGGTTGATGGGTGCGCACATTGAGCATGTTTTCGAAGTACTGCTTCCATCTTGTCACGACATTGTTTGTTACTGTGGCCAGACAACCGTCTGTGTCTCGAATTATTTTGGCTCTCCCTCGGTAGCCATTCCTAATTGAATTTATCCCAGCATACATACCTCTGATTTTCTTTGCTCTGGAATTTTGTAGGATTGTTACGATCCGAGTCTTCTCCCCTTCGCGTTTTTCGCATTTGAAAGGTTTCATTGTCGCGTATCTTTCTGTGTTGATTTCATCATATCTTTGTAAGTGGATCACTCGGAGACGTTTACGTTCATCGATCTTCGCCCTGCACTCATCGTCAAATCAAGGTTTGGACTGAATTGTTTTCTTAAACCCTAATACCTCTTGGGCTGTTTGTTTGATTGTGTTCCTGATCGATGTCCATTTAGTGCCCACACTATTGGCTTCCTCTTCCTCACTACTCCCATATGCTAAATCTATTCGTTAGTTCGTCTTGATATTCAGCCCTTTTGCCCAGTGTCGAACTTTTTGCTCGTCTCCCGTGACTGCCCATGTGGATTTGCTGCGAGCCGACTTCTAATTTTGCTCATCACTAGAAGATAATCGGAGTCGCAATCTGCTCCTCTATATGATCTTACGTCAAGGATATTCGAGTGGTGTTCTTTGTCTATGAGGAAGTGGTATATTTGGTTACGCGTTACGCCGTCGGGTGATATTCATGTGGCTTTATGGATTTGCTTGTGCTTGGACATCGTGCTTTTCACTACCAGATCTTTTGACGCTGCGAACGTAATAATTCGAATTCCATTATCATTTGAAACGTCGTGTAGGCTCTCTTTACCTTTAGTTGGTTGGAAGCTATCTTCCTTTCCAATTTTCGCATTGAGGTCCCCGAGGAGGATTTTAACATCGATTGATGAGATCCCATCAAATACTTCCTCTCGGTCTCGTAGAGGGTGTCCTTCGTTTCTTCGTCCGTAGACTCTGTTGGGGCGTGTATGTTTATAAATACATAATTGTACCATGGTCCCTGTATTTTTAGTACCGACATTCGGTCATTAATAAATTGCACATCTTTTACATGGGGCGTAAACTTATTGCTTATGATGAAGCCAGTTCCGACGTTATGCGTATCGGTACCCGCACACGCCAGTGTTAACCCGTTGGTTTCGATTACTTGATGTGGAAGTCAGACTTCCTGAAGCGCGACGATATCCATTTTATATTGTTACGACCGTCAAAAAAAAAAAAAAAAAAAAAGGGTGGCGAGAGGGTCGACTTTAGCGAGACAAGGACAGATGTGTCCTTCATCTTGTCTCTGACTTCTGGTCATCTTGCGATAACCAGAATCAGCCACATCCGCGAGGATGTTGGGCTCGGTCTCGCGATATCTGAAAAGAAAAGAAAAAAGGGGGGGTATCCAAGGATAGTGTGGACAGTGTTAGTCCAGGTGTTCTCTAACTACTTTTATAGAGGGATGGTGGGAAAGAAATCATACAAGACCGGTGAGTCTTGGGTGCGGTAGTAAACGCAAATCACGTCTTTGGCGTCTAATGGTCTGCGCTTTGGTCGGTGTGTGTGTGTTTGTTCCGTCTTGTACTGTGCGTCCGTGTGTGTGTGGTTTGTTAACAGTAGACCCTATGGGATGGATCCAGGAATCCTCTATTATAGAGGGGAATGTTGTTGGGAAGGGTGCTTTCTTCAGTTTTGTACTGAAGAAGAAATTGTGGGGGTTTGATCCGAAGAGATCGAGAGAGGGAAGGGTCAAGAACGCAAGAGTCCCGTACAAGTAGGTTCTCGCTGTTCTGAATGTTTTCGAGGTACTTGTATGCTAATTGAAGCAAGTACTCGTCGATAGGGGTAATGAAGGCGCCTTCCTATAGGTGGGAGTTAGGGTAATGACGACCGCCAGGCCTTCTAGAATGATTGGTGCATCTTCTGAGGAGTTTCCTTTCGAAAACCCGAAGTCTTTCCATTTGAGCCGAAGATATGCAGGACCATATGGGAAAGGATATTCCGGATCGGATTAGCTGCTTATAGCAGAGAAGCTTAACTTTGGTGTCAACTTTGTTGCTCCACTTCAAGATGTTGTGCAGTTGCCAAGACCGACCGAGGCCCCTTTGGAGAATGTGGGTCACATGTTTGATGAAATTCATTTTTGGGGTATAAGTGACCCCAAGATATTTCATCCTGTCCTGTGGTCTATTCGTAGTACCTCCCATTTGTATTCGGATATTCTGTGAATATCGAGAAGTAGGTTGGGAGTGTTTACTAGTTACGACCGTCTGTACCGCGCCTGGTTTTATATAACATTCGAACATTCCACGTGCCGACGCGTATATCCCGCTTTTTCCGTTTTTCCCTGTGTCTTCTTTTTGCCGAGTCGGTGTTTTCTTGATGATTTGTCGGCTCATCACAACTACGCCTACCGGGGTTTTCGTGAGATTGTTTTTTGTATATTGACTATTCATTTTAGTTCCCACGAGTCTTAGGGTTTCAAATAGTCCGCCACATCAGAGCCTCTCTTTGATATGGTAAGGTCTGCTTACTGCTCTGATTCGACCCGGTGTCAGATAGGCGCCGTTATAATACAGCCGCTATACCCCTGGCTGCAAACCATCCAATGGGCACGGTGACGCGTAACACCCTGGATTAGGGGTGGTAGATCTTTGTGTGTTACTCCCCGCTAGCCTGTCTGACATGGGTCTCCCTACTGGAAGCATATCCTTCAGTCAGCACAGCCTGAGGGATTCATTGTAGTTTAAGCCCCCGCACCACGTCAGGGTTTCTACCAAGCCGGGGTCGTTTAGTATGATGGACGATTTATTTGGCTCAGAATCGGTCTACATTTATACTACCCAGACTCCATTCACTATAAAGGATCGTTATTTACATCTATTTGCTAATTTAAATGTCTTGATAAACAGTACATTTCGTACCTTGATTTTCAGTGGTATTTTTAATAACTACACTCGTGTGATGGGCGTGATGTTTCACATTTTCGTTCAAGACGTCGTCCTCTAAGTTGCCATACTACATTTTGTTTTGCTAGCTTTTGCAACCGCCATAAACTAGACATTTAAGTCTTTACGATGCGATCGAACTACATTGGACTTTTATTATTATTGTTATTGTTTTTGTTTTGTTTTTTTAACGAACATTATTCAAAATCCCGCCACCAATGCGTTGAAACTTTCTATGAACGACTATTTTAGTTTCTGCTTGTAATTTATTTGTTTGAATAAGTAATTAGTGAAGTTTTTTAATTAATGTTTGTTGTATATTTACACAATCTGCTTTTATTTCGTAAACTGTAAAAGACCAACTGCAACAATTCGGTTGAACAATCAAAGTTAGTTTCTTTCACCATTTGCATATGTCAATGGCATTGTTGACACCCTTTTAATGTTGCCCGATGTGTCGTGTGGATATAAATGGTATGAACAAGATGTGTTGTGTTGTAGATTAGAGGAGATGAGTACCATTAAATATCGTTTTTTGTGTAGGCAAAACACGGTTAGGGAGTGCAGTCGCTCAACTGGAAGCCAAACAGCAGCCAAAAATGTTCACAGAAAACACAAATCAATAGTCACCACGTAAAAGAATATCTAGAATGGGATTTACTTAATAAGTTCCCGCAAGTGTAACGCCTTGGCTTTGTAGACGAGAAGAAATGTGATGCGAGAGTTACGCTGTTTGATGTGTGGACTTTGTACGGTATTAGACGAGAAATGGATATGTTTAACAAGCATACAATCCGAAGACCTGTCTCGTATGCTTGTTTATTTCAGTTTGCGTGACTTTATTCACATTATTATATAAGTTTTAGTGTTTGTTTATCTTGAAGTCTCACCTTCTATATTGTTACCAGCTTCCATATATACTTAAGTATAAAATACGGGATTTGATGTGCTTATTCTACTCTTGGTCATGAGCCTTTGCTTACATATCGTTAGCTGACGCAGATATATCAGGAATATATCGACAGCAGGTAACTTCATTAAGGGGGTAGGTCTAACCCTAACTGTTATTTTTTCAAAAAAAAAAAAGTGTTATCGTTTTATTAATATCACATTTTTTTCCATCCCAAAAATGCGAAAGAAGTAGTCGGTCTCTCTACAATGGTCTAACCCCTTAAAAAGGCGACAAATGCTACACTTTGATAACGTAAATAACATCAATAAAAATCTGAAATTAAACACCTTTCTCAAACATTTTGATGTGGAATACGGTTATTATTGTTCTTCGTTGAATGTGAAACATGCTCACACAAGGAACTTTGTCTTTTGTTCGAGTGTTAAAAAAATAATTCGAGATAAAAATGACGCGGATAAAAATGACGCGGAATCAGGGAATTTGTGTAGTTGAGAACATGTGAATTATTTTTATTTTTTGAAAATAAAATGTGGAGAACACATTGCAAGAATGGGAATTGTGTATGTTTTTCGAGGCAAATCCACTTGAATATAAAACGAAATAGGTGCAGTTGCAAATTTAATTTGAAAGTAGACTTACCGGAGATTGCTCGAATAATAAATTAGAAAAGCGTGATATTGCGTGACCGTGAACTTTCTGGTTCCAAAATCAGTGTGATATTTATATATTCATCATCATAATCGACACTACACCCGGGATCCGGTCTTGACCTTATTTAGCAAGTCCCGAGGGTTGTTAAATTTTCCATAATAATTTGTTTTTCCGAGCAAGGTTATTAGCCTTGCGCCAAGATATTTATATATTAGTGCGATTCAATTCACTTATCAAACAATGATATTCGCTATTTGCCGTTTACTTCCTATTTTCTAAACATTAGACGAGATACTAACGCATTAAGCGCTTGATGTATATGGAACTTGTCGGCATTCATTTTTTTTTAAGGGAGAGTACTAGTTAAAGTTGGCAAAATGACGACTTTTTTTCAACAGCATAATAAATATTTATTTCATAACTGATTATAACATCGATTAGTATATATTTTCATGTATTTGTGGGTTTTTTTTTTTATTAAAAAATATTTTAAAATAACGGAACTACAAGCTGTCTTTCAGCAGACATATCTTCGTTGCTCAGGATACGACTTACATTTGAGATTTCGTTTTAACCCTCCGTTGCACGCGGCCCTAAATAGTGTCATATTTATCGCGGTGATCTGACAGATAGCTCCTCAATAGTATACTGGTTAGTATACCCGCATGTCACGCGGGAGACCGGGGTTCGATTCCCCGTCGGGGAGCTTCTGGCGCAAGACTAATGACCTTGCCCGGAAAAAACAAATCATTATGGAAAATTTAACAAGCCTCAGGACTTGCTAAATAAGGCCAAGACCAGTTCCAGGTTGTAGTGCCGATGATGATGAGGATGATGATCTGACAGATCATGTAAACAAAAAAAATAGGCGAATCAAACTTTTTAGAACCTGACGACCTACTGAAGGGTTTGAAAGGATAAATGATTCACCAAATAATATTTTTAGTAAGTACCTTATAATATTGAACAAAAGCTACTAATAGGCTTGATTCAGTAATGCCAATCACATCAGTTTGGCAACTAAAAATATACCTTTCTGATCTGTCAGATCAATCGCGTGTAACGGAGGGTTAAGGGCGGAGTCTGCGTTTTCGAGCGGTTCAATCTGGCTTGCCAGAGGATGGAGGCGTTGGAACCCAATAATATAGACATCATATGGTTGAGGGTCGTGCTGAGGAATTCCGTTAAATTTCTTTGTTGTCTTTACCGCTCCCCGGATGACGATCGACCGGCGACATTTTTCGAACATCTTTCACATACCGTCGACTGGATACAGATCAACCACCCAGCTTCTGAAATTGTTGTCCTTGGTGATTTTAATGTGCACAATTCCGGTTGGTTGTTAGATTCTAACAACCGACGAGGCTGGGAGGCTGGCGGAGATGTTTGCTGTAAGCCACAACTTGACTTAACTCGTGGGGGAGCCAACGCGAGTGCCGGATGGCCGAGGCGATTATGCGAACACCCTGGATCTGTTTTTGACATCCGAACCGAGTATTTATACCGTAGAGGTTTCTGCGCCATTGGGAAACTCAGATCACTGCTTGGTATCTGTCGCGCAAGCACTTGCATATCAAGCGAATAACCAGCCTAGGCAGCTTCGCCATATATGGAAGTATGGGGCTGCTAACTGGGGCGATTTGCGAGATTTCTTCGCATCCTTTCCATGGTCCGAGGTGTACTTCGGAAACTCCGATGTTAACGGTTGCGCGGAGTCAGTATCAGAGATTATTCTTCTGGGGATGGAGATTTGTTGTAGACAACGGACAACAGAGTGTTCAGTTTTGCGGGTGACAGTACGCTTGTTTCCTCCTTTTCGAGTGCTCGGCCGATTGGTGCAGCTGCGTCGCATCAGTTGAGTTGTGGTGGACAAGATAATTCGAGAACGGCTTATCTGAAACAGGATTCCAAAAACATTACGTTAATATATTGGATTGTCTACGGTTTGAACGAAGGACATATAAAAATTTTAATTTAAAAAAAAAATGACAATTTCAATGAAAATTTTATTTTTAAAGGTGCTAAATATTCGGTTATCTTGCTCTAAAAAAAAATTTCAACAAAATTGAAAATCCTTCTTTCGGACTCCACCTATTATCATAATAAATAAGTACGATAAATTTGGGATTGATCGGATAAATAGTTTTTAGTTATCGTGTCCACCGCTTCGCGAACACTTGCGCGGGAAGGGAGTTCCACAGCTTTCCCGCTCTGCAACGGAAAGAGTTCTGATGCAGGGATGTTCGCGCCGTCGGGATATGAGCCGCAAATTGGTGCGACCTGTCGGATTGTCTCGTGCAGCGCATATAAAACGAATTGCGCGATCCAATGCCACGAATCTTCGAAAATAAGTGGGTGATGACATCTTCAATGCATAGGTGATCGTAGTTGAATGAAAGGTGGCCCAGGTAGTCATTGATGAGGTGAAAATTAGCTTTATGGAAATCGTAGGCGTAATGATTGGAAGGGGGGACAGACGGCGGCGAGTCGATCCGAAAGAACATCATGGGAAGATGGGGGTGGTGGTAGTCTATAGGTGTAAGGACGACGGGACTGGGTGAGACTGATGTATTGATAGGCTCTGTAGTAAAGATGCGACCTAGCTGCCTTCTGAGGTAACCGCGTTTAAATATTTAAGTTTTTTTCTTTCATATTTAAAATTGATTTTTTTAAACATACACCGTGTCGTCGATTCCAGGACCTTATAGTAGCCTTCTTTATCTGCTGCAATCTCAGAAACATTGATTTTATGCTCCCTTCGAACCATTCTACATTCTCTTGTAGTTGCTTGCGTGCGCTGCTCGGCATTCGTAATACGGGAGTCATCCTGACTAGCAACATAGTTATGAGCATTTCGGCCACAGGGCACTCCTAGTGCATCGAAAATCTTGAGTAGGGCTACGTTGCTTTCATTAAATATGCAAACAGATGTATAGGCTGCAATTTGAATTGATACTACACCGTCAGAAAGATGCTTTGGTGTGATTTTCCAAATAAGTTGATTATAACTTTCGTTATTATTTTGTGTAAGTCCACCAACGCATCTTCCAAGGAGTTCTTTCTTTGATAAATCTTCAAAAAAAAGCGTCTACAGGAAGAGCAGTGTTACCGCAAGGCGGCGTCTCGGTAATCTCACGAGCACGGATCGCCTATCAATGAGTGGACTGTATTCTATTTTAAAGTACAAACGTATTATATTTATTTGTTTATATAGAACTGTAATCTGTTACATGATCTCTTTATCTTGTGCACCTCCATGCCGGACCCTGCTCTGGATGACGGTCATTGTAGTCTTGCCCGGTGCTTGCCTTGTGGTGGTTGTACTCCCCAACCGCCGCAGCTTTCATTTTCTTTTGTCCCCGTTCCCCCGTTCGCATGTTGTCACGGAAACAAAGAGAGCGACTTCTATAATTGCCGATCCTCAGTCCGCCAGCCGGCAGCCGTGTGCTGCTCCGTCATCGGCTTCGTATGTTACATCGCCAACAGTCTCTCCTGCAGTGCAAGGCACTTCATCCTGTTGAGGTGACGCTTTCATGAGAACCAAAACGACGATCCGGCGGTCGGTCTTCGCAGTCCTCCAAATGTTGTCCGCACATCCAGGATCCTGATTCTGCCATCTGTTCCCTGATACACGGTTCGGACCTCCCCTCGAGCCCAACTATTTCGTGGTAACGACGCATCCACCACCAGGACTATGTCTCCGACCTGTGGGTCCGCAGGGGGTCGTCCGGAAATCCTTTTCGGCACCAAAGTAGGTAGATATTCCTTGATCCACCTATTCCAAAAATGATCGGCCAACCGCTGGGCGGTCCTCCAATTTGCTTTTCCTACGAGCTCGCAGTCATCGAATTCGCCAGGTGATGTTGCTCCGCAGGATCGCCCCAGCAAGAAATGGTTGGGCGTCAGACTCTCTTCTTCCCCCGGATCAGCACTTACGGGAGTAACCGGGCGTGAATTTATGATATGCTCCAATTCAGTCATTAATGTATGGAGAACCTCCTCTGGTGGGACCCTCGTGCGCAGAACGGCAAACAAAGCTGTCTTTACCGAAGGCACTAGCCTTTCCCATGCACCTCCCATGTTCGGACATCCGGGCGGTATGAACTTCCACTGGATCCTTTCCCCCCTGGCCGCCTCTTCCAGCTCACTATTTGCGCCCATGAAGTTTGTCCCATTCTCACTCCATATCACCTTCGGAGCTCCTCGTCTCGCCATCATTTGCCGTAAGGCCATAATCATGGAACCAGCATTGAGTGAGTTCGCTAACTCCAAGTGCACAGCTCTTGTGGTCAAACATGTGAATAGAACACCCCAGCGTTTTTCTGTTCTTCCAACGGCGACTTTCATTGGACCGAAATAGTCCACTGCCATGCTGGTGAAGGGGAACTCATGGTGGTACAGTCGTTGGCTGGGTAGATCGCCGACAGGCGGCACCTGAGGCTTGCCCTTGTTGACTTTGCCCCACTGGCATTGATGTATCATCTTCTTTGTCGTCGTCCTTAGGCCCAGGATCCAATATCTCTGCCTAATTTCGTTCATCATCGTGGCGGTGTTCCGTGAAAAAAACTTCTCGTGGTAGTGTCTTATAATGAGGTGACTTATCATGTGCCTTCTGTCCAATATAACAGGATTTACTTCCCAATTGGGTATGCACACCTTCCCAATTCGACTTCTCAACTTAAGGACGTGGTTTCCATCGAGGTAAACGTCCATTGTTCGCAGCCGACTTGAGGTTCGCAGTGACCTTGCTTTCCGCAAAAGAGACGTCCTCGTCGAAACTCTCTCGTTGGTTTAGCTTGAGCAGTTCTTCTTCAGCTCTTATTAAATATCCCTTTTCCATGGGCATGACGATTCTCTTATTTTTATTTGACGAAGACATGCGCCGTTTCTTTTCAAGGTGGTATATTTTCTTCGATCAAGATTGCGCCCTTTTTGCATTTATATAAATTGGAACATGCGCGCCGTAGTTCTTAACAGCCTTATCCAACTGGAGAAGTGTTCTGGATCTGGCGTGTACCGCTCGGCGACACTTGCCGTAGCTATTACTTCCCTGTTCTCTTCCCCAATGCTGGTGTTCATGTTTGCTTTGAAACACTGGTCGGGCCAGTTGCTTTCATCTTCGTACAAAAAAGTGGGACCCTTAAACCATCTTGCGTCACTACTGAATTCCGTAGGTGTCCCTCTTGTAGCGTCGCCGGCTGGGTTTTATTTTGTCGGCACCCATCTTCGGCCCCGCGGTTCGGTAAGTCTTTCGATCTCTGCATGGCGGTGCGCCACGAAAGCTTTGAATTGGCGGGGACTTGACTGTATCCACTGTAAAACTGCGCTGGAGTCCGTCCAACACCATTTGCCTGACATCTTCCCCCTGAGCTGTCTCTCAATTGCTGCCGATAGCCTGCTGTCTAGCAATGCTGTTTGTAGTTCCGGTCGCGGCATTGACACTGATTTAGTTGGTGCCAGTCGTGCTTTACCAGCTATTAGGCTAACACTCACTCTTCCATCGTGGTCCACAGTTTTTCCATAGACTACTGCTGCATACGCCTCTTCGCTGGCGTCGCTGAACATGTAGAGTTCACCCTCCTTCCGGCTCTACGACAAGCATCGAGGAATCTTTAATTCTCTGGGGAGGGATACCCCTCGCAAATACTTCGTCCAAGCCACTTCCTGTTCTTCTGGGATCTTGTCATCCCATCCAATGCCGGCGCGGCAGATGTCTTGTATCATTTTATTTCTTTGTATAAGGACTGGTACAGCGAGTCCCAGAGAGTCGAAAGTGGACATTATCGCACTAGTAACTTCCCTCTTAGTAGGAGTCCTTATTCCACTAAGTATGCCTGGAGAACTGTTTCGAAACCCCACACTGAATGCCAATCTGTCTTCCTTTCTTAACCACCTGAGTCCAAGGTTTTCTCCTCTTTTGTTAAATCTAGGATTTTCTTCCTCTCCTACTGTTGAAGCTCTAGGAGTATCTCTGGTCTGCTACCCCATCCTCTTAGGTGAAATCCTGCCCTTTCATGGCCTTCGTCACTTCCATAGCATCCTCTACTGTCTCGAAACTCTGTAAATAATCATCCATGTAATGGTTCACGTGCACAGCTCGCACTGCGATTGGATGATGTTCCCTGAATTCCTCAGCGTTTTTGTTTATCATGTAAATAGCTGTTGATGGAGATGACGTAACCTCAAATACCATTGAAGTCATCCGATATTCTTCTGGCTTTCCCTTGCTGCTACCGCCGAAGTGTAGAAGCTCTGCCAGGCCCGAGTTTCTACTTACACACCGAGTAGTCCCCTTACAGAACGGAAAATATGTGGAACTCTCTCCGGGCGAGAAAGGTTGATATGTCAGTACTTTTACTATTTATTGGCCTCTAGGAACCCGGAAGTTCATGACCTCACCGACTCGACTCCACCATCGTTCCCTGTCCCGTGCACTCTCCTTCCACGCTTGACCATCTGATCCGACTTCCTCAAGGTCAAATCTAACATTGTCCTCACATCTCCGTCGCGGCCGTCGTACCAGCCCTTTTCCCGTTGGTCTTCCGTCAAGAATTCTACGCACGGTCCTCCTTAAAACTTTATTCTCGAATACGCGGAATTTGTTTTCTTCCCGTTTTGTGAGACCCCATGTTTCGCATCTGTATAGAACAATAGTTTACTGACTGTGTGCCAACTAGCGTTGCCGGAGTGTAGTCTTGTTAATTTCCTTCGACATTTCATTACTGGCCATCAGAATCGTTCCCAGATATTTAAATTCTTTAACTTTTTCAAATATCTTGCGTCCGACGTTTATATGTGTCCCCTGAAGTCCACCTGCTCTCGCCGTAATCATGTATTTTGTTTTGTCTTCATTTATTTCTAGATCCACCTCCTTTGCCGCTTGCATGAAGATTTCACTGTTTTTACTTACAGCTTCTAGATTAACGCCCAAAACGGTGATGTCCTCATATGCGAGCATTTGTGTGACGCCGTTCAGGGATGATCCGGCTATGTTGTCGCCTTGTACCTTTCTGATGACATACTCGAGCACAAGGTTAAAAAGACATGGGGAGAGGGCACCCCCCTGTTTTAGTCCGTCCCGGATTTCAAATTGTTTCGAGAGGTGTTTTTCTATTCTAACTCGTCCTTTATTTTCGTTCATGCAGATTTGAAAGAGGGCGGCATATTTTTTCGTGATTCCCAGCTCAACTACAATATGGTAAAGTCTTTGCCTTGCGACTGAGTCGTAGGCTTTTTTGAAGTCAACGAGCAGTTGGTGAACCGTCTCTCCGTATTCCCACTTCTTTTCCAGCAATTGCCTTATTGTGAACATTTGGTCGCTCGTTGGCCGGTTCCTACGGAATCCGCATTGGTAGTCTCTCAGTATTTCTTCTGCATACGGTGTGATTCTCGCCAGTATGATATTTGTTAGTATTTTGTATGTGGTTTTCGCAGTAAAATCTGTCGCCTTTTTTGAAAATGGGGACGTCTATTGAGTTTTTTCATTCTTCCGGAGTGACTTCCTTATCCCCTATTGTTTTGATGAGTTGGTGGATCTTTCGAGCTCTTACCTCTCATCCATGCTTCACAAGCTCTGCCGGTATGCAATCGACTCTGGGCGCCTTGTTGTTTCTCAATCGATTTATTGCGTCTACAACTTCGTTGAAAGAGGGCTTGTAGCGATTCTAACAGATACACACGATTCACAAGCGAAATAGTGAAGAACACGAACGAAAAATCGAATAAGAAAAATACATCAGAACCGTATACCAAGCGATAAATAACAAAAAAATAATTCACACCAGTGGAATATAATCGAGTTTGGAAATCAAATTCTAAACACGGCCAGTAGCCTGGTGTGTAACGCTTAGGTAAAATTTTTTTCGTGATTCGAGCTGTCATAGCGTCAGTTCGAATCACACGATCTTCTTCACTATTATTTCAAACGCTATAATTGGTGACTACGACGTGATCTGTACACACAGCATAGCATACACTTCCCATAGTAAAGCAGAACTTCACACAAGGTCACGACTTCCGCATAGAGCACAGCCTCCGACGTTTTCTCGTTTCTCTCTCTCGTTCGTCCGTCGTCCGCATACGAATCTGATCGTAACGAAGTTACTGCGGCGGGAGTGGTGTAGCGATTCTAACAGATACACACGATTCACAAGCGAAATAGTGAAGAACACGAACGAAAAATCGAATAAGAAAAATACATCAGAACCGTATACCAAGCGATAAATAACCAAAAAAATAATTCACACCAGTGGAATATAATCGAGTTTGGAAATCAAATTCTAAACACGGTCAGTAACCTGGTGTGTAACGCTTAGGTAAAATTTTTTTCATGATTCGAGCTGCCATAGCGTCAGTTCGAATCACACGATCTTCTTCGCAATTATTTCAAACGCTATAGGCTCTGGGATCTGAGGCTCGGCTGTATGTATGTCTGGTGCGTTTATTTGTGGTTGATGGGTGCGCACATTGAGCAGGTTTTCAAAGTACTGCTTCCATCTTGTCACGATATTGTTTGTTTCTGTGACCAGAGAGCTATTTGTGTCTCGAATTATTTTGGTTCTCCCTCGGTAGCGATTTCTAATTGAATTTATGCCGGCATTCACACCTCTGCTGTTCTTTTTTCTGGCATTTTTCTAGGATTTTTTCGATCCGAGCCTTGTCCCATTCGCGTTTTTTGCGTTTGAAGAGTCTCATTGTCTCTTTCCGAATTGTCGCGTATTTTTCTGCGTTGATTTCATCATATCTTCCTAAGTGGATCACTCTAAGGCGTTTACGTTGTTCGATCTTCGCCCTGCACTCATCGACAAACCAAGGTTTGGACTTAATTGTTTTCTTAAATCCTAATACCTTTTGGACTGTTTGTTTGATTGTGTCTCCGATCGATGTCCATTTAGTGTCCACCCTATTGGCTTCCTCTTCCTCAATGCTCCCATTCTCTAGAATGCTAAATGTATTCGTTAGTTCGTCTTGATGTTCAGCCCTTTTGCGTAGTTCTTTTAGTTTATCAATGTCGAAGTTTTTGTGGGTTTGCTGCGAGTCGACTCCTAATTTTGCCCATCACTAGAAGATGATGGGAGTCGCAATCTGCTCCTCTATATTATCTTACGTCTAGGATATTCGAATGGTGTCTTTTGTCTATGAGGAAGTGGTCTATTTGGTTACGCGTTACACCGTCGGGTGATATCCATGTGGCTTTATGAATTTTCTTGTGCTTGAATATCGTGCTTTTCACTACCAGATCCTTTGACGCTGCGAACGTAATAATTCGAATGCCATTATCATTTGAAACGTCGTGTAGGCTTTCTTTTTATATTAGTATTACCATAAAATATTGTTTACGTTAAATGCCACTTCTTGAAGACCAGCAGCGCCATCTCTGTCAAGTGCTTACCATACAATCCCTGTATTTTCAACTTTTAAAATTAAACAATTTAACTCAATTTGTAACCCAACACGGGTATCACATATTGAAAGTCATTTCACTAACAACTCTACTTACCACTCCAATACTAAATACCCAATGGAACTTTCTTCCACCTTGAATTTGAAAAACCGATGTGTGACGTTAGCTTCAAGGTAACGAAAAATAGAATTTCGAGCAATTTTACCAAAGGCGGTTAATAACTATTTTAAGAAGTTTATTACTCGTTATTTTCCGTCAACTTCGGCGCAAGGCTAATAACCTTGCCCGTAAAAATAAATTATTATGGAAAATTTAACAAGTCTCGAAACTTGCTAAATAAGGCCAAGACCAGATCCCGGTTGTAGTGCCGATGATGATAATGATTTTTCTTCAATATCGACTTCAAATGATTTAATAACAAACATATTTTTGGTATGAGGTATTTCATTCCACTCAAACTGAAGAGCTTCAAAAACAAGTCGAATATGGGCTCAATTTCGGTTGTAGAAACACTGTCATGATAAAGAAACTGAACTTTCTACTATTTAAACCTAATTACGCAGAAGAAAACATTGAGTGCATAAAGTTCTCATGTGATCAAAAATTAAGACGGAAAGGAATATACTGTTGCACCGGTAATAGACTTTAGTTAGCATTTGTGAAAGGCACCAAAAACTATGGCTCTTCATCCATTCATGGCTTATAGTTAATAACAATTCCGTCATTAACGGACCTCAGCGCTCCCTAATGCTGCATGGGAACCCCCTCTTATTCGAAGACTTTGGGTATTCTATGAATCAAATTCACTTTCGAACTCGCAATCTTGCCCGAGCACTTATGTTGGAACTAAATGATAATTAACCTCAGATCGTAGTTGGTTCAGTATTTTACTGATGAGAACATCTAGATTTGTGTGACCGCGAATTGTGGAGCTTCATGAAAAATTATAACTACGTATATAGTTGATTAAAGTTCTTTTCTTGTATAAAAAACGTGGCCCAAAACAAAACTAAAGTTACTTTTTAATGGCTATTTAATGGAGTAGTTACCACGTGCACAATTTCACGCAAACCAATTTTTGTGCTTTAGATATCTCCGATACTTTCGCTAGAGTTTGGCACTAGCTCTTTTCTCTAAATTACAGTCTTATAGCAATCTTATTTGGTGCTGATCAGATAGAATTCAATTCAAGTCGTACTTGATGGCGTTAGATTTGTATCAAATTTACGCAATGGCATTTACCCTTTCTTATTACAGAACGATATTGATATGTACCGAATTCAGTGCTGATTCTTCATTAAATGCTGAAGAGAAATGTCAAATGGAGTTGTCATAATGAAATGTGTGATCTGTCACGAAAATTCAATTCGAAAAAGCATATTTGTTTTTAGACTATTGTGGGAATTTAAGATGAAAGTAAAATTAATGACGTTATTGAGAGTTTTGTGTAGGAGATAGAAGCGAAACAATTATTTACCAATCGTTTCATAACATTGTACTCTAAAGGGGACATGAAAGAACCTGAACAAAATTCTATAGCGAATCACTGTGAGTAATAAAATTGCAGAGTTATCAAAGAGCCAAAAAAAAATTCCCAGAATGATGAATGAATGAATTTTACAGATTATTCCTGCCATATTTTTTTCTATTAAGTGTCCTGTAGAGAGCAGGACTGGGTCGTTATGTGGGAGAAACTTGTTGGAGTGAAAGTGTATGAAATTGAATACAATTGCGGCGTGTGGGAGAAGATTGAGACACAGGAAGGTATTATTGCCATAAGCCGCTTTATCACAAAGATTCCATAATGTTGTCAAAGAACGATACCAAATAAATAGGAGCAAACTTAATATAAACGAACGTCATTTTCGGAATGTCGATATTCTTCAGTCCAAGGACAGCATGTGATAGATAAGTAGGTATATATAGTCTTATGATTTTTCTTTGTGTCGGATTTAAATGTACCTTGAAATATCACTGCTGATCTTATATCAAGTGGAAAGCATGATTTGATGAGGATTAGTCCTATAAATTCAAGTACAGGATTTTTTTGTATAACAAAGTTGGATAAATAACACGATTTAAATGTACCTTTAAATATCATAGCGGATCTATTTCAAGTGGAAAGCATGATTTGGAGATGATTAGTCCTATAAGTTCAAGTACAGAATTCTTTTATATAACAAAGTTGGATAGATAATACGATTTAAATGAGCCCTGTGAGTAGGGCGTTAGAATATACTCACAGCTAGGCCGGCTTGTTGTAAGAGGCGACTAAAGGCCGAGTGGTAGCCGGGGTCCCAACGCCCTGTGTGCCCGGTGAAATACCACCCCATCAAGCTTTAGGCTCCGTGAAATGGTCGGGAGAAATCCCTGGCCGTCTTTCGGAGCTTGGCTGATGAACCGGTTCGAGAAAAGGTCGGTTAGGTGGTAGTCGGTCTCAATGTGAGATACCACCCCGTCACGCTGTACATTCCGCGATATCGCCGAGAGAAATATTCGACGGTGTTTCGGATGTGTGGCTGATGGCCCGGACTGACACGGAGATAAGTCTTGATGGTACCTTCTGATATAAAGAATTCCGGAGGTAAACTAGTCTCCCATTCGGATCTCCGGGGGGGACTATGTCAGGGGGAACATCATGCAGATATCATGATAAATAATGGAACTTTGAGAGGTTCGTCGTCGCATAACCGGGCTCGCTCTCGAGGCTCTGCCCACGCTCGACTGGTAACGGCATTTTGTAACATCAGGGGCATCGGTTTTACCAATACCAATGTGGACGGCGTCACTAATATTTACAAACAACGAAACCTGATATCCTTGCCCTAACTGAGACCCGGGTCGATTCGTCAACTGATTCGACATACCTTCATTGCTCAGGATACGACTTACATTCGAGATTCCGTTTTAAGGGCGGAGTCTGCGTTTTCGCGCGGCCCAATCTGGCTTGCCAGAGGATGGAGGCGTTGGAACCCAATAATATGGACATCATATATGTCTTTACCGCTCCCCGAATGACGATCGACCGGCGACATTCTTCGAACATCTTTCACATACCGTCGACTGGATACAGATCAACCACCCAGCTTCTGAAATTGTTGTCCTTGGCGATTTTAATGTGCACAATTCCGGCTGGTTGCTACATTCTAACAGAACCGACGAGGCTTGGGGGCTGGCGGAGATCTTTGCTGTAAGCCACAACTTGACTTAACTCCTGGGGGAGCCAACGCGAGTGCCGGATGGCCGAAGAGATTACGCGAACACCCTGGATCTGTTTTTGACATCCGAACCGAGTATTTATACCGTAGAGGTTTCTGCGCCATTGGGAAACTCAGATCACTGCTTGGTATCTGTCGCGCAAGCACTTGCATATCAAGCGAATAACCGGCCTAGGCAGCTTCGCCATGTATGGAAGTATGGGGCTGCTAACTGGGACGATTTGCGAAATTTCTTCGCACCCTTTCCATGGTCCGAGGTGTACTTCGGAAACTCCGATGTTAACGGTTGCGCGGAGTCAGTATCAGATATTATTCTTCTGGGGATGGAGATTTGTTGTAGACAACGGACAACAGAGTGTTCAGTTTTGCGGATGATAGTACGCTTGTTTCCTCCTTTTCGAGTGTTCGGCCGATTGGTGCATCTACGTCGCATCAGCTGAGATGTAAACAGATTGACTCTCTGAATCAGGATCTAGATAGGGTTGTGCAGTGGGGAAGGGCCAATATCGTCGACTTCAATGCAGCGAAGACACAATATACAACATTCACAAAGAAAAGTGGATCATCGGTTCCACAGCTGATGATGAATGGCTGAGACCTCGAGGCTGGGGAAAGTTTGAAATTGCTCGCCGTCACGGTCTGTGGGAATGTATCATGGCATAAACCCGTGTCGAGTATCGCCAGGTCAGCCTCAGGAAAACGGAGGTATCTTTTTAGAGCCAAGAAATATTTTACTCCGGCCCAACTTCTTCTTCTGTATAAATTCCAAATTAGACCCGCGCTCGAATATTGCTCTCATGTTTGGAGCTCGGCTCCTAAACATACCATCGACCTACTTTAGAGCATACAGAGACGAGCGATCCGTCTGATCGGGGACTCGGTGCTGACGTCGGGACTACAGTCGCTATCACATCGAAGGCGCGCAGCCGACCTCTGTCTGTTTTACAGATATTATCACGGGTGCTGTTCTCGGAGATTCTTGGTATTGTTCCACGCAATTCGGCTTATATGCGCTCCACAAAACAATCCTACGGATCGCACCCGTTTGTGGTTCATCTCCCGACGGCGCGAACATCCATGTATCAGAACCCGTTACAGAGCGGGGAAGCTGTGGAACTCCCTTCCCAAGCGAGTGTTCCCGGAGCGTTACAACCTGCAACTGTTCAAAAAGAACTGCAACAGTTATTTCATGGCATCTAGGGGCGCCCACTCGGCGTTATAGGTTCGCCTCTCCCGAGAGAAGTCTAATAAAAAAAAAAAACAAAAAAAATGTAAATGTACCTTTAAACATCAAAGCAGATCTATTTCAAGTGGAAAGCATGATTTGATGAGGATTAATCGTATAAATTCAAGTACAGGATTCTCTTGCATAACAAAGTTGGATAAATAACAAGAAAATACCATTTAAGTCCAAGTCCTGATAAATATCTTTATGGTTTATGTTTTGAATAAACAATTCATCATTATTGTTTTATTTCACGTTTTATAACGTTTTTCGTTTAGTTTTTAGGATGTTGGCCAAATTTAATTTGTGCCAATATACATATGAGTCACGTCTAGACCCATTGACTAGAGTTTTCTAAAACTAGTTTAATAGCTTTCACAAATCCGGTTAGATAGAAAGAGCCACTGATGCATAGTGAATATTGAAAGGTATTGAATATATTTACTCGAAGTCGAATTGGCCTTAGCAAAGGTGTTGTGTAAACATAAAATTAAGATAAACAAATTTGTGTTTCTCTTTGTTTTATTTCATATTTCCGCTTGAAGTTGCTTTGTACAAATGTGAGTCAAATTTTGTTTATTTTTAAGATGCATCTATTCATTATAAATATCATCGCAAATAATGATTTCACACAGAGGCAAAGATTATTTATCACTCCATTTTCGATAATGGTTCTCCATCCGTTTCACAATAGTGGGGACGTAAAGATAAGAATACACAATCAATGCGACGCATTTTATTTCAATTTTGTTATTGGCGTTCTTTATTTAAATATATTGAATTAATAATGAAAACGTCATGACTAATTTAAGGCTCGTCGCTTTTAGAGAGATCGATAACACCAATTGTATTGTTTTATTATTGGTATAATTGGCATTCAATAGCAGGTTACCAGTCAATGTAGACCCACATTGTGAAATTAAATTCAGGTTGAATAACTTGCCAAACTTCATCGTAATTTACAATTAGTTTGTCTGGGTTACATTTCCCCTCATGTCTTCTCCTTTGGTCAGTGTAATAATTCTTGTTAGAGCGTTGGTTTGAATTGTAAGTCATTTATAAGATGTGCATATAAAAGAGAGGGACAGTTGGAAGAAGAGTTACAGTAATTGGCATTTAATGTCTGACGAATATAGCCAGAAGCATATGATATATGTAACCTGTTAGACTGTTCCTGGATTTCCACACTGAAAATAAACTGCCTTTTTTATTGTATCACACAACAATGTTCGGGGAGGTAGAATACAGCTGGATAATTTATTTGTATTATCTATATATGAAAAATGTGCAAACAGCCTTACTTCTGCCTTTCAATTGTGGAACAAAACATATCAGGGCAGTTGTTCTAATGGCGCACGTACGAATTGAAGATACACGATGTGTTATTGTGGAACTAGTTGAATGAGAAGGGCACAGGGAAAAAACATGCAATTTCAGAGAAACAATGATCTGAGAAATTGCCAAATTAAGCTTTTGATCCTTGGAAAAAGGTACATTAACCCTTCTAAGATAGGATTGTTTTAGTCATCCTTAAATGGTCGTCCGACGCTTTAAAAAGTGCATAAAAATGCTCAAAAAAAACTGAATAAAGTCACATTGCTTCATTAACTTCTTAATGGTTTTTTGATGTATTTAAACAATAGAAGTAAATAAGTAAATACCTCCCCCACCTTTCGAAAAGGCACGACTGACCCGAGCCTACCACTTAAGGGTTAATCCGTTGCGGTCACATGTTGGAATAATAATTTAACGGTCATGCGGCGTCCAGCGGACCCCACGCAGAAAAACAGATCTTATTTGTGTTCTATTTTATGTATTGACTTAAATCTTACGCCCAACTTTAATTTAAAATTTCCTCTAAATAATCCAATAGTTGCTTTTTTTTATAGTTTTAAAATACTCAAAAATTGCTATACAAAAAGGAGAAAAAACTGTAATGATATTGTTGTCAAATATAGTTTGGTGGTCCTATCCAATTGTAGTTCAGCCTCACAGGGTGATGCCAATTGTATTATGTTTGGCCCCACGTTGAGCGCCAATTGTAGAATGAATTGCTCTGAGTTTAGAGCCTAATGTAAAATGGCTTCAACCGTAGCTCAGGATCGGGACTCACTTAGAGTCCCTGGAAGAAATTGGGAAAAACCGGTCTGGGAACGTGTCTTCCATTCGTCATTCAAATTGGGGGGTTATGTGACTTTCTGATGAGGGTACAGGAGCATTGGTTGTAGATCATAGCGGCGAAGGGTGAACCCCGGACAAGCCCTGGGGTATCCAAGACCCTGTCCCAAAGTTAACCTGTAATATCTAAGCTAACTGGACCTATTCTCCTAGGTAAACGTTAGGTGGCAAGTCGATCAACCATGGTGCTTGGGTGCGCCATTCCCTACAGTATCGCAGTAAAGCTGACCGGACTCGCCCTCCTAGGAATGACGGGTCGACCAACCATAATTACGAAGGGCAGGCCCAAACGGGACCCGTGGGGGGGGGGGGGGGGGGTGTCTTCTCGTCGATCGGGCTCACTATCTTAGGAACATCCAAGGGTGGCGAGCCAACCGATCCCTATCTCGGAGTAAGTGGACCAATATAATGTTTTCATGGTGCGGAATGCCTTCCCGTCGATCGGGCTCGCCCCACTTAGAAAAAACCTTAGAGTGACGAGGCGGCCGATCCTCACCACGACCCAAGAGTGGGCTAATATAATTATTTCGTGGGAGGGAATGCCTTCCCGTCGATCGGCCTTGCACTCCTGGGAAAACAGAGTAACAAGGCAACCGATCCCGGCCATGACGAAATAGTGTACCAATATAAATTCTCGTGGAGCGGAATGCCTTCCCCTTTTTTGGGCTCGGCCTCATAGGAAAACATTAGAGCGACGGGGTAACCGATCGCTACTATGACGCAACAGTGGACCAATATAAATTCTTGTAGAGGGGAATGCCTTCCCGTCGATCGGGCTCGTCCTCCTAGGAAAACCTTAGAGTGACGAGGCAATCGATCCCTACCACAACGCAATAATGGGCCAATATAATTCTTTCATGGAGCGGAATGCCTTCCCGTTGGTCGGGCTCGGCCTCTTATGAAAACATTAGACTGACGGGGAAGCCGATCCCTACCATGACGCAACAGTGGACCAATATAAATTCTTGTAGAGGGGAATGCCTTCCCGTCGATCGGGCTCGTCCTCCTAGGAAAACCTTAGAGTGACGAGGCAATCGATCCCTACCACAACGCAAGAATGGGCCAATATAATTCTTTCATGGAGCGGAATGCCTTCCCGTTGGTCGGGCTCGGCCTCTTATGAAAACATTAGACTGACGGGGAAGCCGATCCGTACCATGACGCAACAGTGGACCAATATAAATTCTTGTAGAGCGGAATGCCTTCCCGTCGATCGGGCTCGCCGTCCTAGGAAAACCTTAGAGTGACGAGGCAATCGATCCCTACCACAACGCAAGAGTGGACCAATATAATTCTTTCATGGAGCAGAATGCCTTCCCGTTGGTTGGGGTCGGTCTCTTAGGAAAACATTAGAGTGACTTGGTAACCGATCCCTACCATGACGCAACAGTGGACCAGTATAAATTCTTGTAGAGCGGAATGCCTTCCCGTCGATCGGGCTCGCCCCCCTAGGAAAACATTAGGGTGACGGAGTAACCGATCGCTACCATGACGCAAGAGTGGACCAATATAATTCTTTCATGGAGCAGAATGCCTTCCCGTCGATCGGGCTTGTACTCCTAGGAAAACAGAGTGACGAGGCAACCGATCCCTACCATGACGCAATAGTGTACCAATATAAATTCTCATGGAGCGGAATGCCTTCAGCTTTTTCGGGCTCGGCCTCCTAGGAAAACATTAGCGTGACGGGGTAACCGATCGCTACCAACAGTGGACCAATATAAATTCTTGTAGAGCGGAATGCCTTCCCGTCGATTGGGCTCGCCCTCTTTGGATCATGCTAGAGTGACGAGCCAACCGATCCCTACCGCGAAGTAAGTAGACCTATATAACTTTTTCATGGTGCGGAATGCCTTCCTGTCAAGCGGGCTCGCCCTCCTAGGAAAACCTTAAAATGACGAAGCAACCGATCTCTACCACGACGCAAAGGTGGACCGGTGCAAAACCTGAAAAGTAGGGTAGGGTGGAGTCGAGTGGCTTTCCTGGAAAAGCAAAACCCGTGTCTTTGGGATTGCAAAGCCATGGTGTAGCTACACTAAACAGGTTAGGCTGGATCAACCCACCAAGCCCTCCTAGGTATCGCCTTACAGATACTTGCTGAGTTGCCCTGTGTGTGGAGCAAGTGAGATTCAAATTTGCATTAAAAAAAAATGGAGTGGCAAGAGGCCGACTTATGCGAGACAAGGACAAATGTATTCTTCATCTTGACAAGGACAAATGTGACCTTCATCTTGACAGGGACAAATGTGTCCTTCATCTTGTCATCTTATCATCTTGCGATAACCAGCATCACCCACACCCGTGAGGATATTGGGCTCGCTCTCGAGATATCTGAAAAAAGAAGAATGTGGGCAGGGTTAGTTCAAATGTTCTGTAACTACTTGGGTGGAGGGATTCGGTCTCAAGATATCTGAAAAAAGAAGAATGTGGGCAGGGTTAGTTCAAATGTTCTCTTACTACTTGGATGGAGGGATTCGGTCTCAAGATATCTGAAAAAAGAAGAATGTGTGCAGGGTTAGATCAAATGCTTTCTAACTACTTGGATGGAGGGATTGTGGGATAGAAATCATACAAGACCAGTATGTCGTGAGTGCAGTAGTAAACGCAGATTACGTCTGTATATTTGTGCCGTCTTGTACTTTTTTTTCGTAGGAAGGTGGACGTCTTCAAAAAATAACTCTGGCCGATCCAGAGGCATGCCGGACTTTTACCGACTAAAACCACCTCCCGCCAGGCACATATCCCCGTTGATCCCCGCCGAAATTTCTTTTAGATATTCCATCGCGGGACGGGACGGATTTTACCTGTTACTCTGCTCGTCGCGTCGCAACTCCTGCACCATGTCACATAGAATATCATTTGCTATGGACCATGCCTGTTTTGAACTCAGTAAGTATTCTATTACTCCTCCCGGAGTAACTGTAACTCCTTCTCTCCAAAATCGTTCATGCAGTCTCGAATCTTACGCACTCTGTGAGTACGTGTTACGCATTTTCTATTTTGCCTTCGCAATACAAGCAGTATGAGTGATTCACATGCTTATACTTGTACAAGTATTGCCGAAAGCATCCATGTGCTGAACTACCACCTGGGTCAAGTGGTAGTTCAGGTCGCCATGTTTTCTTTCACCCAGATTTCTATATGCGGGTCCATCTTCCTTTGGTGGAAGAATCCCACCTTCGTTGCCATTTTCTTAGGCTTGGGAGATCTAATTGTGACTGCATTCTCCGCCGATTCTCTTGGGAGACCTCATGCAATGCAGCGTTTTCTTTAGCTGCAATGTCAAGTGGTGTCCTCCCACCCAAAACACTTATGGCATCTTCGGACACTGTTCGGAATGCACAGCATACTCTTAGTGATGCCAGCCTATGTGCCGAGTTCATTCCCCTCATGTACGACTTATACTGTGCGGCTCCTGCCCATATGTGAGCTCATATATTATAATGGAGGTGTTGACACTGGTTATGAGTTTCCGGTGTCCTCCAATATTGGGTAGCAGTCCCGCCAAAACTTTGCATACTCCCGCCGTTTTATCACTCGTATTCCTCAGGTGTTCCTTGATGTCAACCTGTTGTCGAGTATAACACCAACATATTTAATGTAAGGACTGGATCTGGTCGTTTGTCCTTCTTTTTCCAAATCAAGGTGTTCAACTTTCTTGCGGCTGCTTATTAAAACTGCCTCCGTTTTATGCCCAGCTAGTCAGTCAGTTCAGTCCGGCCATATCTAGTTAGCATTTAATGTTCTGGATTTCTTGGAAGCAAATATTCTCCAGGTCATCTAGACGTTTAGCTATGGCTACTATAGCCAAATCATCTGCGTACCCAATGATTTTAACTCCTTCTGGTATATTGACCATGAGCACACCTGAGTTTTCTAGTATATGCACCAAGAAGGGTGAGACTGGTGTACTCAGACCATCATACATGATATTCCATGACAGCGGACCTAATACAGATCCTTGAGGTACACCCACTGTTATTTTATGTTCCTGTGGTCCTTCATCTGTGTCATAGAGCAGTCTTCTATCCGAGAGATAGTTTGCTAGCACACACACCAAGTAGGGTGAGACTTGTAAATTGCCCAACGTTTCTAGAATTCGATTCCAGTTCATCGTCTTAAATACATTTTTAACATCTGGTGGGTGTGTTTGTGCGTGTGTAGTGTGTTAGCAGTAGGCCCTATGGGATGGGTCCAGGAATCCTCTTTTATAGAGGGGACTGTTGTTGGGAAGGATGCTTTCTTCAGTTTTGTGCTGAAGAAGAAATTGTGGTGGTCGGATCCGAGAAGATCGAAGAAGAGAAGGGTAAAGAACGCAAGACTCTCGTACAAGTAGGTTCTCGCTGTTCTGAGTGCTGTGGTGTACAAAAAGCCACAAAAACTTTGATTTTAATTCTAATGGGGTTACCTTTTCTTAATCCGTTCGGTCAATCCTCAAAGTCCCGATCTCTCCTCAGCATGGACTGCAATATGCGTTCAAAAACCGAATTCCCATGTGTCGTGCAGCTCACACGATGACGCCCAGTTTGCTGTGGTTCAATGTGATCGCAATGAAAACTCCATCTTTTTTTCCATTTTAAATTAATTAGTTACTTTAGCAATCATTACTTTTTACAATGCGGGACAACTCTTCGTTTCTTTCTGTTCTTTTTTCCTTCTCGACCGTTATCACTCGACCCAAAAAACTACATCACAAAAACACCGTCGACAACGGCATTCAAAAAACGCATTCCACAAAAACAAAATCTAAAACAAACGGAATCGAAAATTCCTCCTGGTGCTTCTTTCTCTTTCTCCATCGACATTCACTCAGAAGACCGAATTCGAACTCGCCCACGATCCACACTCGACACTGGGCGTGTTCGAACACTCACATGTGGATCATGCAATTCTTCCACCACCTTACCATCAAATTACATTAAAACAAATTATATTAAAAACAATTAACTGGGGTGGCGGAAGCCGCACACAACAGTGCTTTCGAGGTACTTCTATGCTAATTGTAGCAAGTACTTGATAGGGGTAATGGAAGCACCTTCGTAGAGGTGAGGGTTGGGGTAAAAGTGACCGTCAGACCTCTGAAGTCTTTCCACATGGGCCGAAGATATACAGGACCACATTCGTACGATATTCCAGATCGGATTAGCTGCGTATAGCAGAGAAGTTTAACTTTGTTGCTCCACTTCAAAATGTTGTGCAGTTTTTAGACCGACCCAGGCCCCTTTGAAGAATGTGGGTCACATATTTAGTGAAATTCATTTTTGGGGTATAAATGACCCCAAGATATTTCATCTTGTCCTGTGGTTTAATCGTAGTACCTTCAATTCAATTCAATTCAATTTTTATTTGGTAGATAATTACATTTATGGTATATTTTACAACTAGTACTTAAGAGATTTAGGATAGCAATTCCTTTACAACTATAATATTAAATCTATATAACGACAATAGCACAATTTTAATGAATAACAAATAATAAATTAAGGGAAAACTACAATAAAAAACCCTTATTTGAATCTTAAGACTAATATTGCACGAGCTTCCGGGTATTTTATATAATAATAACCTCGATATAATTTTCATAGACAGAGTACATATGTAGTGATTTAGGATAACGCAAGACGGGAAACGAGAATATTGTCAGAAAAAGAACAATTGACGAAGAAGTCAATAGAAAAGAACTCTACCTGTTTAACGTTAGCGTTTTCATGTAGTTCATGTGTCGAATATAATGCCATGGCAAATTCAGCAACATTTTCAATATTTTATTTTGACACCTTTGCAATTTTATTTTGTGTGTGCGAGCACAATTACACCATACAGGGGCCCCGTACAGGAGTATCGCTTGAAAAATGGTTTTATATATTATAATTTTATTTTTGATGCTAAGCTTTGACTTTCTACACACTAATGGATACATAACTCTTACGACTTTGTTTATTTTGTCTATTGTCGTAGTACCTTCTATTAGTATTCAAATATTCTATGAATATCGAGAAGTAGCACATGGCCGTTCGCAGGCAGCGCACTGTATTTATTTATTTTTTTTTTCTCTTTCTCTTGATCGTTGCCAAAGCTCACAAAGTTTTTTTGCTTTACAACTCAACTCTTCCTTCATTAGCTGATTCCCCTTTGCCTAGAATTGTAGCAATACCGACACGCAAACTCTTGCGAACCGCTTCATCATTGTACCGACGTTCTAAGAAAGGTTTCATGAAATATATACTAATTTAACCCAAGCATTCTTTTGCTGTTAATTTTTTATCTATACCTTCATTCGTGTATTTACATTTCAGTAAAATACCTGAATTTCTAGCCTGACCAACCACTCCCTGGAAAACTCGGTTAGGCCAGCGGTTACTCTATGAGTGCACTGTATGCGAATGGCAAATCCAATCAAAACAATCGGTGCCACCTTTAGTTGCGTTAAATTTCTCCAAGGGGATCTAGCGCAAAAAAGAATAAAAATCGACGAGATATTTCTTTCTCTTCGGACGTTTCCGTGATTTTCAGACGTAGTCAAATGATGTATGTGAAATCAAGATGAAACCAATGTGCATAAAATAAAAAAATAAAAAAAAACTAGTCCTTATTTGAGATGATATTGTCTTCCAGCCCACAAAGGAATAATTTTTTCTTTGGCAGCTGAGAAGAAGAAAAAAGTATCTACATTTTTGGGACGAAAATAAGTATTATCATTAATAATTACTGATAAAAGAAATCATGACAATGAAAAAATCTATACGTATACTAAATTAATGGCGCAAGGCTAAATAAATAACCTTGCTCGTAAAAATAAATTATTATGGAAAATTTAACAAGCCTCGAGACTTGCTAAATAAGTCCAAGACCGGATCCCGATTGTAGTGCCGATGATGATGATGATACTAAATTAACAATTGATTACATCTCGGGGTATCATGTATACTGTTTTGAAAAACATAGGAAAAGACATTTGAAGTCTGTACTTTTGGCTCATCCCGACATCACGAAAGTTCATAACTTCACTAACTTGGCTACCCCACCCATCCTTATTCTGCGCAGTTTCCCTACATGCTTCGCTACCTGATTCGATGACATCGCGGTCACGCCTGACATTTTCCTCGCTGATCTCACCGTTTTTATTGGGTTGTACCACATGAAATGTCCGGATTTTGCTTCGTCGGAAATAAGAAGTTCTCGAGTGTACGTTAAATTTTCTTTTTTTATGGAGTAATGTGGTACGTGTGCTTGAAGTGTGAGAATTTTAGGGTTCGTTACAAGTACCGTTTTTTTTCTAGGAATTGTTTACCATACTATCGGCAGTTTAAATTCGAACCCTCTTCCTATATGAATTTAAAATGGGACATAATGCGCCATTGGCAATAAAAATGTAGCGGTAAGCGAACGCACTATACGACGTTGGTGGGGAAAGTTGCGTTCTGGAGATTTCAGCCCCGAAAATGAACCACGTGGGAAACCGGAAAGGTTACTTGACGACGATGTTTTAAGAGCAACGGTGGACGCGGACCCAACGAAATCGGTGCGGGAGATTGCACAAAGCATGAGAGTATTGTGGCGGTTTCCTTGAACGCCACTGCTCATCTTCCTATTAACAATGTAAAACCTTCCATCTAGAGCGGCCGAAAACCGATTAAACAAGTGTAGCGTTTCCGCCAAACCCTACGGTCTACTTACCTGAAAAATCCCCATAACTACTACCCAACTCCCTTAAATTTGCTAATGCAACGGTATTAGTACCTGTAAATGCTTCACGCATTATATAGATCACCATCCGTAATCATAAAATCCCTATAAAGAAAACTTACCTTCATGCATCCCTTCGCATACAATTTTCCGTAAGATTTCTTTGTTTGCTTATTTGGTATTCTGAACCAATTCGGTACCAGACAAATTCCTGTAAACAAAATAATTCGGATTGCATTCAATGTAACCGTCATGACACGGACCTTAAATATCGCGCCGTCTATTTTCCCAGCCGCGTCATATACCTTTTCATACACATTGCCTGGCAACCTTTTTTGTTTGTCTTACCAACAAACAATCCAAGCAGCTGCATATAATTAGCGCAATAGACGCTGAAACCAAATTCTCCAGCATTTCCTAATTCAAATATGAACCCGGTTTCTATTGCAGCCAGAGATGCCATAAACACCCAATTTGCTTTTAGCACCTTTTTCTCCTAACGTCGAAAATAGCGACGAGGCATCGTGTAAACAATGACCCGCATTACCAGCGGCGCATGTGGTCATTTTTCCCTATTGTCCTTGCCGCCTGCCTGTTTTCGAACACATGCAACAACATTGAATCTGTTCGACCGCGCACATACACCACGGACGATAAGCCTGTTGGTCCACGAGACCCATAACAGGCCTATGGACCACGCCGCACACCCTTGCCCTTGATGGCATCAATCGGTAACATCTGTGTCCACCTTATTATCGACAAAGGCCCATACTATACCTGGAACTAGTCACCATGACAGTTCCCCAAATTTAATTACAGCGCCTACCGAAGTGCGCAGGGCCACCTTGTTCGTCAAGTGTTCAGCCCTCCGCCTATCATAGCACCATGCATTCGAGCACCCCTACAGCCCTACCTATTTTTCGTGACTTCGTCACTGGGGGGGAGTACTGTAGCGTTTCCGCCAAACCCTACGGTCTACTTAACTGAAAAACCCCCATAACTACTACCCAACTCCCTTAAATTTGCTAATGCAACGGTATTAGTACCTGTAAATGCTTCACGCATTATATAGATCACCATCCGTAATCATAAAATCCCTATAAAGAAAACTTACCTTCATGCATCCCTTCGCATACAATTTTCCGTAAGATTTCTTTGTTTGCTTATTTGGTATTCTGAACCAATTCGGTACCAGACAAATTCCTGTAAACAAAATAATTCGGATTGCATTCAATGTAACCGTCATGACACGGACCTTAAATATCGCGCCGTCTATTTTCCCAGCCGCGTCATATACCTTTTCATACACATTGCCTGACAACCTTTTTTGTTTGTCTTACCAACAAACAATCCAAGCAGCTGCATATAATTAGCGCAATAGACGCTGAAACCAAATTCTCCAGCATTTCCTAATGCAAATATGAACCCGGTTTCTATTGCAGCCAGAGATGCCATAAACATCCAATTTGCTTTTAGCACCTTTTTCTCCTAACGTCGAAAATAGCGACGAGGCATCGTGTAAACAATGACCCGCATTACCAGCGGCGCTTGTAGTACTTTTTCCCTATTGTCCTTGCCGCCTGCCTGTTTTCGAACACATGCAACAACATTGAATCTGTTCGACCGCGCACATATACCACCGCGCCACTAGTTGCACCCTTAAGAGAAAAGTTTTTCTCTCTCTTCCTTTTCTCTTCCTTTTCTTTTCCTTAGCGAAATCATCTCCGCATGAGATGACGATCGCGGAGTCAAATTCCATCCTTCGACCGGACCAGGTCGTGTCTCCCATCGCTACCCTGGTGCCCACAGGGGAGCGATAATCAGCGATAAACCTCGGTGTCGAGTGCGTGCTAAGGTTTTAACGTCTTATTTTTAATCGGTTGTGTTGCAGTGCGTGGCGACTTTAAAGTAAATTGGGAGTTATGATAGTTTCATTAAAATTAAATAATAGAAAAACAATAAAAACAATCACCGCCAACAATCCCTTGTGTTTTGCTCTCCTGCGCTGCAGTTTCTTTTCGGTGTTTGACGGAACAATTAGTGACAATTGGATGGAGGAGGAAGTGAACCGTGTGCCCGTGTTCGGCATAATACTTCCCCCCCACACAAGTACTGATTGCTTGCCTAGCAATTAAACATGTACTTCCCTTTTTGTCACCCACCTAAAGTGTCTCCTAAACCATATCTTCGCTAATTCAATAGCACGAACCACAAGAGACATTTTCCCCTCACGGGCATCATGTGCTAGAAAGTAATTCGTTGGGTGTATGTTGCATCATCGGATTTCCTAGTATGAACGTATAACATGCGGCATACACCAAGCAAACAACATGAACCGAACCAATTCCGTACACGTGTCTCGGATCGAATTCCATCAGCAATTGTAAGTATCTTCCACAAGTAAGAGCAATTTGGTTGCACCATCAAGCAACCGACATTGCCCGAACCACATCGGTGAAATATCTCCTGATGAGTCTGCCACACACTTGCAGGAGATATTTCTTCTTTTCCTTTCTTTTATCTATGCCCACATCGATCGGTCATCCGATCGACAAATACATTATGGCATACGGCTGACCGCACAAGGAATTCGAGTTCTCATAAATGGAAATATACTATCGAGAATTCGACTACGTGGAGATGCCGCCAAGATGTGCACGATCAGCATAAATGCTTTACGCAGTCGCTGATCGTGTAAACACCTAAATCTCTATGCCGAGATAATGGCACCAGCTGCAACCATGCCAGCTAATGTTCCCCTTATGGAATTATTGTATCCACGGTCCGCTTGCTTATGCACAGCATGAGAGTGCGAAGTAACCGCATATGTGTGTGTGCACATCCTTTCGGTGATCATCTTCTAAGATCGTCCCTTATATGGTCATCGGGGCGATGGATGAAAATGTTGGTGTTCTGTCGCTTCGGTCGATATAATTAATCGCGATACGGATTCCGTGGAGGCAAGTCGTACCTCCACGTTAAACAAATTATATGGCAGTCGAGTCAGTCGACTCAAGTATCAGCTAGAGGACGGTGAATAAAAGGGTCCTCCTTCCTTTAAATTAACCATGTTAAAGCCGCAACGGATCGTTCTTGAGTTCTCCAATATTTTAATTCAAACAGTTGTGTATAGTATTCAGATTAAATAAAATAATTTGAACAATCGTGTTTTAGTTTCTGTTGTGTATAATAGCTGTACACCATAAGCATACCAAGTTCTTGAGTTCTCCAATATTTTAATTCAAACAGTTGTCTATAGTATTCATACAAAATTAAATAATCTAAACAATGTGCCCATTAGTTTTAAAGATCGTAATTCATCATAGTGCCAAGAGATTTTATTACCTTAATTATAAGATTTGTTAAATCGACACCCCATCTGCTGTACAGTGATTATTTACGCAAAGTATAAACATCCTGCAATAATTAACTATGCTATGACAAAATCCCCACACTATCCCCACTGACAATAAATCGACACCTTTCTCTCATAGAAAATTATTATTATTATTATTTATTGGTCTGTAGGAACCCGGAAGTTCATGACCTCACCGACTCGGCTCCGCCATTGTTCCCTGTCCTGTGTCCTCTCCTTCCACGCTCGACCATCCAATCCGATCTCCTCGAGGTCCATTTGAAGATTTCATTGCCTCAAAAAGTCAACACTTCTACGGAAAAGTGACAGGCGGGGATACTAACCACTATACTATCGAGGAGCCCTAACGAAAAAGAAATATTTGACCTTATATCAGGTTGCAAGAATGTCATACATGCCAACGGATCCTATTTTGATTGAATACAAATTTACGAAAAAAAAATATTGGCTTGTAAATGCTTACTATAATATCGGATATTTCATTTGGTACAACGCAATTCTTACAGTTTCCAAATTTTTCCCCACAACATCAATGTCATTCGTATTTGAGAGTACTTATATAATAGCGTTCAGGGATACTCCGGCCATGTGGTAACCTTAAGCTTCTTACTAGCGCAGGGTTGAAAAGACATGGCGAGGGATCACACCCCTGTTTTAGTCTGTCGCCGTTTTTGAATACTTCCAAAAGATGTTTTTGTACTCTAACTTGTCGTTTATTTTCGTTAATGTAGATTTAAATGAGAGTGATATATTATATTTTTGAATTGAATGAAATTGAATGGAATTCACATTAGTAGTCTCTCAATATTTCTTCTGCATTTGGTGTAATTCTCGTCAGTGTGACATTTGTTGGTATTTTGTCTGTAGTTGGAGGCAATCATATGCCTCTATAGTTCTCGTGGTTAGATCTGTCGCTCTTTTTGAAAATAGCGATGACATTATTGAAGTATTTTTTGGAAGTAGCTTCTCTATCCCATATTGTTTTGATCAATTGGTCAACCTTTCAAGCGGATGCTTCTGCATTCTTTATAATCTTAGCCGGTGTGCAATCGACTCTGGTTTTATAGTAGATCTATTGTGGCTATTACTTTAAAAAGTTTTCTTGCCTCTTTTCGAATTGTCGCCAATTTTTCTGAAGGTACTTCATCATATTTTTCTAAATGGATCCCCCTAAGTCATTTGTGTTACTTTATCTTCTCCCAGTACTTATTGTTAAACCACGGTTTGGAGTTGTTTTCTTAAGGGCCTATTGCCACATTGGCGTTCGGACAAATAGGTATAAAAAAACCTTTTTTTTAACGCAGGCATTAAATATATTAAAATGATCTTTATTTTACACATATGCATAGATAGTATTTTTATAAATAATTTGCAATGTTAAAAATTGGAAAAAAATGACGGAGATATGAGCCGACAAGTTAGAGGCCTGTTTAAAAATCCTCGCTGATGGTGCACTTGATTTCTCTGCTAGGCATTGTCTAAAACACAAAAACAAATTTTGTCAGGAATTCTTTAAACCAATAAATAAAAATTGCGGTGATCTAACCCTTTTTTAAAGACATATTTATATGATAAATGAGAGTACTTTCTGAGATTAAGAATTCCGGAGGTAAACTAGTTTCCCATTCGGATCTCGGGGAAGTATATCAGGGGGAACATCATGCAAATATTCTGATAAATAAACGAACTTAAAAAAATTCGTCATCGCGTAACCGGGTTCGTTCTCGAGGCTCTGTCGACTTTCGACTGACGACGGCGTTTTATAACATCAGGGAAGGGATTCCTGTAAACGACGGGTTTTTAACTAATTTTTTACAAAAAAAAAAAAAAAACAGCTTTTACTGTAATTTTTGAAGTTACATATTACATCATCATCATCGGCACTACGACCGATCTTGGTCTTATTTAGCAAGTCTCTCCGCCGGTCCCGATTTCGAGCCGATGGCATCCAGTTTGGCACTCCCTGGCTCTGGGAGCCCTGGTCTACGCCATCCCTCCATCTCAGACAAGGTCTGCCGCGCTGTCGCTTTTCCGGACAGGCTCCTCTTCGCTCATTCGAGCTAGGTGTCCCACCCACCGGAGTCCACCAAGCTTGGTTTTTCTTACAACGTTAGCTTCAAGGTAGATCGCGTACAACTCATGGTTGTAGCCTCTCCGGAATCGTCGTCCCTCGCATACGGGGCCAACAATTCTCCGTAAGACCTTCCTCTCGAACGCGGCTAGGAGTTCAGAGTGCCTTTTATTGAGCACCCAGGTCTCGGATCCATATATGAGTACTGGTAAAACCATGGTTTTGTACAGTCATCATCATCATCGGCACTACAATCGGGAACCAGTCTTGGCCTTATTTAGCGAGTCTCTCGCCCGGTATCCGGTACTTATCCGAGACTTGTTAAATTGTTCATAATGACTTGTTTTTCCGGGCAAGGTTATTAGCCTTGCGCCAATGGTTTTGTACAGTAGCTTGGATTTTCTGGATAAATTTCGGGATTTAAAGAGCCTTGATAGACCATAGTCGGCTTTGTTGGATTTGATCAGCTGTTCGCGTATTTCTTCTTCAATATTGTTATCTGCTAATACTATTGACCCGAGGCAGTTAAAGGATTGCACTACTTCAAATTCGTGCTCCATTACCCTGATAGTTTGACCAACGTCTTCTCTTCCCAGAAGTTGCCACCATGTATTTAGTTTTCCCATCATTAAAGTGCAGTCCCAGTTTTTGTGCCGCCTGCTCGACCTGGGTAAAGGATTCCTGTACCGCCGATTCGGTTCTACCGATGATGTCGATGTCATCTGCGTAGGCAAGCATCTGACTCGACTTGGTGACAATAGTTCCTATAGTTGTAACGCTATAGTCATGGATTGCTTCCCACAACGCCAGGTTGAAAAGGAGGCAGGCCAGACCGTTCCCTTGTCGGAGTCTATTAAAGATGTTTATTGGTTTGGACAGCAATCCCGTTATTTTTACTTGACTAGTTACGTTGGTCATGGTCAACCTACAAAGTCGTATCAATTTGTTTGGAATGCCGAACTCTCTCATGGCATCATATAGTTCTACCCTGGCTATGCTGTCGTAGACGGCCTTAAAGTCTATAAATAGATGATATAATGGAATCTTAAATTCCAGACATTTTTCCATCGCCTGACTAAGTGTGAATATCTAATCAATCGCTGATTTGCCTGGGACGTAGCCACACTGATATTGACCAATGATGGCTTTAGCGTATGGGGCTATCCGATCTTGTAGGATAGTGGAGAGTATCTTATAGGGGGTACTCAGCAATGTTATACCCCTATAGTTGCTGCACACTGTGATATCTCCCTTCTTATGGCGCAAGACTAATGACCTTGCCCGGAAAAAACAAATCATTATGGAAAATTTAACAAGCCTCAGGACTTGCTAAATAAGGCCAAGACCGGTTCCCGGTTGTAGTGCCGATGATGATGATGATGTATGGGGCAAATTATTCCACGACGCCAATCTTCCGGCATCTCCTCTTGCTCCCATACGTGCACCACGATCTCATGAATTGCGTGACGTAACGCTGTCCGTCCTTGTTTGATCAGCTCAGCTGGTATGCATCAACTCCGGGGGCTTTATTTGATTTGAGCTGACTTATAGCTTTTAATGTTTCTTTAATGCTTGGTCTTGATTTTGCATTGGTGGAACCTCCAATTCTTCTGTGAGCTGACCATTTAGCAATTCATTGAAGTGCCCTTCCCATCACTCCAGAATGCCTTCAGGGTCGGTGACCAGATTACCCTCTTTATCCTTATTTGGTAGAACTGGTATGGACCTCGCTCTCTATTCTTCTCTATTTCACCAACTAAATTTTTTTCCCAGACACTTCTTTTGTCTGTGGAGTCTTTTGTCACATCTTCTGAGCTCTTTATAGTTTGCACTCATCATCAAGCCAGTCGCTCCGATCTCTACGACTACTGCCTAAGATGGAGTTGGCAGTACTAATGACATTATTCTTAAAGCGTGTACATTTCTCTTCTACGCCCCGAATTTTGGGCCCCAGGACTTACTCTCCCTCCATCGAGCTCTTCGAGGGCGAGTCTTAACGCATAACGAAAGGTGTTGCTGATGTTATCGCGTACTATTTATTTTGCATATTTACTTATTTGGCTTAATACAAGCTAATTATTATAATATAATTCTTATAAACTAACTTAAAACGAATGTAGTAATTCAAAAACAGAAAATTATGTAAGGTATATAATCAAAAAACATATAATAATAATAAAAAAAAAAAAAAATAGGAGTAAAAAAAACAAGGAGGGCGAAGAGGACTTTATGGGTAGGGGAGGTAGGAGGCTGGAGGGGAGAGAGTGTATATGGAGGTGGCAAATGTGGCATCTGTGGCATCTGTGAGACAGCGAACAGGGAACGGCATATGCGTTGGAATTAGTACGGGTTGTGAGGAGATAGACTGTGGCGGGGCAAGGTCAGGAGGGGAAAGAGAGGAGACGGAGTTTGAGTGCAGTAGGTGTAAGGTGGAAATCGAAGGAGGTAGGGTAAAAGTTTGCCTCAGCATTCGCGAAATGGGTTCGTTAGAGCCGTAAGAAGTGTGGTGGGTGGGCAGATAGGAGAGACGAGGGTTTCGCAGGTTACGGGGGTTAGTGTGAAGTGCAATGATGGAGAGCAAGCTTGGGCAGTTGATTGGGCCTGAAAGGAGACGGTGGATGAAAAGGATATCGGCATGAGTTCTGCGAATGAGACTCAGCCGTGAATTGAACGTAAGTCCTGCCGTGCCTAAGCCCAGCGTCTTGTTCGGTACTGCGTCCAGCTGCTGAATAATGGATGGATTGTTTAGCCTTTTATGGGACAATCTTAAAGTTGCATATATTTGAAGACTAAAAGGTGCCAATTTAAGCCGTTGATGGCGGTTATCCTGTAACCTGTAAGGTGGGGTATTTCAGCTCTGTTACCTTTAGGTTCCGTGTAGCAATTTAAACTACGACCTTGTCCACATGCGTCTGCAGGCGAATTTCCTCGACTTTGTTTTTTTTCTTCCTCTTATTTTTCTGTCTTTTTTATTTCTTCCCTCTTGGCTGATGTGCAATTTGTGATACGCTGCTTTTAAGTTATCAATGGCTCTGGTAATAGACCAGTATCACGTTTTAGAAACGTTCCTCTCCAGTTGTAGTAAAGTAAAAAAAAACCGCTCCTCGAACACAGTGTATTAATGTTATCACGAAGAAAAATCCTGAGACCTTTCTTTGTCGAATATGCTGGTTTCCGTGTTACAGGTGTGCCCTGCTGGGATTAGTGATGACCCCCGGAAGAAGTTGCTTTTTTTGGTTGGTTTGGCGGTTTGATTTTGATGCCACTTCTCATTTTTGTCGATACGTGTAATAAGGTTTCCGTGTTACGGTAAGACGCCCAGTTGGGAAAAGTAACTCTCTACTTCCTTCAACAATTTCTTGAAGAAATGTGATTTATGTCGTTAACCAGACCACCGACTGGCTGATAACACTTGTAGATTTAAGAATAGTTCGCTCAATTGATTGTTTGAAATAGAATTCAGCCAGGAGTTGTACAAACTTTAGATTCGCAAAAGATGTTTGTGTGATTATTAAAAGCAAACTTTGTACAGACAGCTGTGTTGATCCGAATCATACTGCAAATTAGTTGGTAGAACTTCCGTGCCTGGTGCGGACCTCGCTCTCTACTTTTCTCTATTTCACAGACAAGGTTTTTTCTCAGTCACTTTTCTTTTGTCTGTGAAGTCTTTTTCCACATGTTCTGAGCTCTTTGTATTTCTCCTCGCGTATGCGCGTCCTATGAGACTGCTGCATTGCCCGGTATGCAGCATTCTTACGTTCAGTCGCTAGTTTGCACTCATCATCAAACCAGTCGCTCCGATCTCTACGACTACTGCCTAAGATGGAGTTGGCAGTACAAATGACAGTATTCTCAAGGCATGTTCAATTCTCTTCTACGCCCGGCATTCTGGCCCCAGGACCTACTATCCCTACATCAAGCTCTTCAAGGGCGAATCCTAGCGCATGACCAAAGGTGTTACTGGTATTCTCATTGCGTACGCTAGCCGTGTTGATTCGAACCTGATCCACGCATGCAATACGTCTTCGTAAGGCAATCCGCGGTCGGAAAACTATACCAACAAGATAGTGATCCGAGTCGACGTTGGCACCTCGGTAGGTTCGTACCGTCATTAGGCTAGAGGAGTGGCGGGGATCTATCAACACATGGTAAATTTGGTTGCGAGTGGCTCCATTAGGTGATAGCCAGGTGGCTCTGTGGATATCTTTACGTGGAAACCTGGTACTCGCAATGACCAAGTTCTTTGATGCTGCCAGTTCGATGACTCGTAGTCCATTGTCATTAGTGTTCTCATGCAAACTATGGGAACCTGTGTAGTGTCTGAAAACCAGCACCCGACCTATTTTGGCATTCAAATCGCCAAGAACGATTTTCACATCGTATCTTGGGCAGGCATTAACGGCCCGTTCGACGTTCTCGTAGAATTCTTCTTTTTCGTCGTCAGGGGACTCTGTAGGTCCATGAACGTTGATGAGGCTTATGTTCTTAAACTTGCCTGGCACGAATTAAATAATAATACTGCTCCGGTGTGGTAAACAAATTATTTCATACAAGACTATAGCTTAGTCTCGTATGATTCTTTATTAAATTTTAAAACTAGTTTTGGTGAGTTGCTTTTACAAATATCTGCTTATCCAGATACTCAGAGGTGTGCAATTGGATTCAGGTGTGAGGTTTGCTGAGAATGATCTAGCCGTCTATTTGTCCGATAAATCAATGATACCCTTACTAGTTTCGCTATGTTCTTCAGGTGGTTGTCTTGCTTTTCTATGATAAGATCACTAGGTGTGAATTTTTAACACTACTCTTTTTTCCTGCTCAAAATCGGCAAAAATTGCTTTTTAAAATTTTTTTAGCCGTCCAATGACATATTCACAGATTTATATTTGCTATTTTTTCTATTATACATTTCAAAAAAGTGGACAGTGGAAAAAATTTTACTGCACTGCATTGCAATAAAATTATTTAATTTGTGCGTCAATTGTCAAACAGTTTTGCATTTATTGTAAAGCACACCTATCTACGGATATGGGTGCCCTAAATGTTATCCCCAATACAATATTTACACCAAGAATGTGTATCTGTATCCTTACCCTATAACAATCCTTACCACATACCTACATATCCTCTAAGAATCCTTTATCAATGCCCCCATGCTCTCGTTATCAAAGGGCATAACGTTTATTTTTTTATTATCCAATTTAAAAACAATCTATTTCAATTTTGATATGCAAATCCTTTAAGCAAATCCGTCTGTAAAGTCTTAACGATGATTCAACCGAAAAAAAACTTTGCGAAACCTACAAAAGGCAAAGCAAAAAAGAGAAAGAAAAAATGCTATTGTTGCAATTTTTTTTCTCAATTCACAGACTGAATCATGAAACTTGAAGGTCAAAAAAATGTTTAAACTATAAGAGCGAACTATCTAGCTTAATATACCTTAATTTGACTACTATCCACTTCCTCGATATAGATGCTAAGCACAAAACTTAGGCAAACGAAAATTTCCTGGCTATTTTGTCTGTTATTCATTTTGTTTTTGGTTTTGTATGTTTTCAGGTAGCGGCTCATTTGGAGATATTTACCTTGGAATGAGTATACAATGCGGTGAAGAAGTTGCTATTAAAATAGAAAGCGCCAATGCCCGTCATCCACAACTGTTATATGAGTATAAACTATATCGGGTGTTGAGCGGAGGTGTTGGAATACCTCGAATTCGGTACTATGGCCATGAGAAGAATTTTAATACATTGGTAATGGACTTACTGGGACCATCTTTGGAAGATCTGTTTAACTTCTGCACACGTCATTTCACTATTAAAACTGTTCTAATGTTAGTTGATCAAATGATTGGCCGATTGGAGTTTATACACTTGAAATGCTTTATTCATCGTGATATTAAGCCTGATAATTTTTTAATGGGAATTGGAAGGCATTGTAATAAATTGTTTTTAATTGATTTTGGATTAGCTAAGAAATATCGCGATCCTCGAACTCGTATACATATTCCTTATCGTGAGGATAAAAATCTAACTGGTACTGCCCGTTATGCATCAATTAATGCTCACCTCGGCATTGAACAATCTAGACGAGATGATATGGAATCACTAGGATATGTTATGATGTATTTCAATCGTGGAGTTCTTCCCTGGCAAGGAATGAAGGCCACTAACAAAAAGCAGAAATATGAAAAAATCTCCGAAAAGAAGATGTCTACACCAATTGAAGTCCTGTGCAAAGGTTTTCCTGCTGAGTTTTCCATGTATTTGAATTATTGCCGCAGTTTGAGATTCGAAGAACAGCCTGATTATATGTATTTGCGACAGTTATTTAGGTAAGTAATAGTCGTATTTTGAATGTTTTTAAATGTTTATCCTCTTTGGGTTCACTAGAGAGTGGTAGTATAGTATCATATAGTAGGGGTATAGTTAATTTTCGATATTTCCAGCATAATTTTAAGCATTTTTTTAGCAATATGGTAAAGATAAGTATATTTATTGAAAGAGTGTATTAAAGTACACTATTAGAAGAATATTCTGTAAAGTGTCCATTAAAAAATATTAAAAAACAACCAGGTTACCTCAAATCTTACGGGGACGTCACAAAAAAAAATGGAAATGCGATGAGACGTATAAGTTATGACTGGATCATATGAAATCAAAAAATTAAAAAGATTTCGTTAGTTCAATAGTTTCTTGAGGTAACACCGTTGAGTTCTTTTTGTTGATTTTTAAATCTTTAGTATAATTTTGAAGTCAAGAACGAATTTAAAGATAAGAAAATAGAATAATATTTTTTTCTCGGTACGAAGGTGGAAATCTTCAAAAGATACTTCTGACCGACCCAGAGGCATGTCGGATTTTTACCGACTAAAACTACCTCCCGCCAGGCACATATTCCCGTTCATCCCCGCGGAACATTCTTTTAGATAGTCCATTGCGGGGTGGAACGGAGTTTACCTGTTACTCCGCTCGTCGCGTCGCAACTACTGCATCATGTCACATAGAAAATCATTTGCTACGGACCATGCCTGTTTTGAACTCGGCATGTATTCTATCACTCCTCCCGGAGTAACTGTCCGTCTCACATGTTTCTCCAAAATCGTTCGTCCAGTCTCAAATCTCACGCACTCTGTGAGTACGTGTTTCGCATTTTTTATTTTGCCTTCGCAATACAAGCAGTATGAGTGATTCACATGCTTATATCGGGCTTTCCAATAGGGACTTGACAAGTTTGAATTTAATTTGTGAACACACCCTTTCACTAATCATCGAACTGTCACTGTCAATTTATTCAGTAAACAACATTTTCATTATGGTTAAGTACACGAACGAACAACATCTGCAAATTATAAAAATTTACTACCGAGAAAAAGTTGTCAAGTCCCAATTGGAAAACCCTATACTTGTCTTGTGCAAGTGTTGCCGAAAGTATCCATGTCCTTATATTAGCTGAGTCAGGTGGTAATTCAGCTCGCCATGTTTTCTTTCCACCCAGATTGCTATATCAGGTATCAATAAGCTCCTTCGGTGCCCAACTGGTTCGCGCTCCTTCTGGTCAATGGCAAAGGCTGTCAGCGGTAACTTCGCATCCTCCTCATTCCCTCCGTTGGTGACAGACAGCGGGACGTTAGTCACGAATTCAAAGGATTAAGCTAATGTGTTCGCGAATTTATTTTCCGCGAATTCAAACCTCGATCCCGACCTTTTGGAGCCACCTGTGATCTCGCCGGTACAGTCTTCCATGCGGGATGTGAGATTTCGTCTGCGCACTATTCAACGCATTATACGTGAACTGGATTGTAGGAAGGCAGTCGGCCCGGACGGAATACCAGCAATAGTCCTTAAGAACTGTGCTCCAGAACTATCGCCGGTTCTTGGCAGACTCTTCCGCTTATCCTATGCACGGAGGGCCTTTCCTGCTTGCTGGTAAATCGCTCGAGTTCACCCAATCCCAAAGACGGGAAAAAAGTGTCTCCCACAAAATTACCGTCCGATAGGATTACTGTCTATTTTATCTAAGGTAATGGAAAAAGTCATCAATACTGAGTTAGTTAACTATTTGGAGTACAACGGACTTCTGAATGATCGTCAATACGGATTCCGTGGCAGGCGGTCCACGGGAGACCTTTTGACACTTATAACCGATATATGGACATCTGCGATTGAACGGCATGGTGAGTCAATGGCAGTCGCATTGAATATCTCCAAGGTTTTTGACTGCGTCTGGCACGGGGCATTGCTGAGCAAACTTCGTTCATATGGACTTTCCCAACAGCTTTGCTACTGGACGAGGAGCTTCCTCGAGAATCGATCGATCCGGGTTGTTGTGGACGGCGAGTGTTCGGATCAGTATCCTGTTAATTCGGGGGTGCCCCAAGGTTCTATTTTGGCTCCAACCTTGTTCTTGCTTCACATAAATGATTTCTTGGAGACAACGGATAACAAAGTGTTCAGTTTTGCGGATGATAGTACGCTTGTTTCCTCCTTTTCGAGGATTGGTGCATCAGCTGAGATGTAGACAGATTGACTCTCTGAATTAGGATCTAGATAGGGTCCTGCAGTGGGGAAGGGCCAATATCGTCGACTTCAATGCAGCGAAGACAAATATACAACATTCACTAAGAAAAGTGGATCATCGGTTCCACAGCTGATGATGAATGGCCGGGCCCTCGAGGCTGGGGAAAGTTTGAAATTGCTCGGCGTCACGGTCTGTGGGAATGTATCATGGCACAAACACGTGTCGAGTATCGGCAGGTCAGCCTCAGGAAAACGGAGGTATCTTTTTAGAGCCAAGAAATATTTTACTCCGGCCCAACTTCTTCTCCTATATAAATCCCAAATTAGACCCGCGCTCGAATATTGCTCTCATGTTTCGAGCTCGGCTCCTAAACATACCCTCGACCTACTTGAGGATCCGCCTGATCGGGGACTCGGCGCTGACGTCGGGACTACAGTCGCTATCATATCGAACGCGTAGCCGACCTCTGTCTGTTTTACAGATATTATCACGGGTACTGTTCTTCGGAGATTCTTGGTATTGTTCCACGCAATTCGGCTTATATGTGCTCCACAAGACAATCCGATGGATCGCACCAGTTTGCCGTTTATCTCCCGACGGCGCGAACATCCCTGCATCAGAACTCGTTCCGTTACAGAGCGGGGAAGCTGGGGAACTCCCTTTCCACGCGAGTGTCCCCGGAGCGTTACAACCTGCAACTGTTCAAAAAGAACTGCATCAGTTATTTGATGGCATCTCGGGGCGCCCACTCGGTACTATAGGTTCGCCTCCCGAGAGAAGTCTAATAAAAAACAAGTAGGGTTAGACTGGTGTGCTCAGACCATCATACATGATATTCCATAACAGCGGACCTAATACCGATCCCTGGGGTACACCCGCTATTATTTTATATTCCTGTATTCCCTCATCTGTGAGGAGAGAGGAGACGGCGTTTGAGAGTGGGAGAGGCGAGATTGAGGTCAAAGAAGGCGGGGTAAGAGTTTTGCCCACCCCTGCATTCGCGAAAGGCGTTCATTAGAGCCGTAAGACGTGTGATGGGCGGGCAAATAGAAGAAACGAGGGTTTTGCAGGTTTCGTGGATTAGTAGAAAATATGATGGAGGAAAGCAGGCTAGGGTAGTTGATTGAACTTGAGAATAGACGGTGGATGAAGAGGATGTCGGCATGAATTCTGCGCTCTTCAAGTGTGTCAAGGTTAATTAGGTGAAGACGGCTCGTGTATCGTGTACGGGAGAAGGTGATTGAGTGGCATTTCGCAATATTTAGTTCGAGGCAGTTGTTTTGGTATAAAGTCGAAAAGCTGTCGAGATCCATTTGGAGAAGTGAGGAGTTGAGAGACGAGCGGATCGTTTTGAAGAGTTTAGTGTCATCCGCGTATAGAGTGATAGAGGAGAGTGCTTGATACTGTAGTCCATATCATTAATAGTAAGAATAAATAGGAGGGGTCCAAAATGACTGACCTGGGGAACCCCTGACGTGAGAAGAAAAGGATTGGAGAGGGTGGCTATAAATTTGACACGGTAGGTTCGATCGTTAAGATAGGAAGAAATCCACTTAATCGAAGCTTAAAGAGGATGAGATTGTGGGATTTTTTGTCGAAGGCCTTGCTGAAATCGGTTGTGATTAAATCGAAACTCAGGACTTGCTAAATAAGGCCAAGATCGCCTCCCGGTTGTAGTGCCGATGATGATGACGATGACAGTTTGGCGATGGGACGGTAGTTACTAACATCCTTTTTAGGCCCCTTCTTATGTATGGGGGTGCAAAAGAGGATTTTTCAAATATTTGGGAAGACACCTTATGTAAGGGATAGATTGAAGATCTAGTAGTAGTAGTAGTACTAGTTTTATTTCTTATATGGTTTGTACATTAAATTTTACAATACAATTGACAACTATTATCGACTGTAATAAAATATAAGAAATATAGAAGGCATTCGGTGTTTCTATACGATTAACGTAACATAACAGAGTTGATTGCAATTATTTAAAGTGGAGTGATTTGAGGTGGGGTCTTCGATAGCGGGAGAGAAAGAGAAGCGGAACATTTTTTAGGACAGCCGGAAGTCCATCAAGTCCAGGGCTGAACTCGTCTTTAAGTAAGTTCAATTTTTCTTCAACTAGGTGATGCTGAATGAGTTGAGAGGTGAAGGGGCCAAGGGAGGATTCGTGCAGGTCTTTGAAGTAAGACGGGTTAGGGTCCAAAGAGTTGTCCGTGAAGGATTTTTTAAAGAAAGCCACGAAAAGATCGGCAGTAGTTTGTGGATCGGTTGAAGTAATTGTGTCATTAGTAAAGGGAGTCAGGCGTCAGATTTACGTCTGTAGTTAATAAAGTGGAAATAGATTTGAGGTCATTGATCAGGTTTTGTGTTTTTGTGAGATAATTGTAGTAGAGGGAGTTGTAAAGCTCGGTGAATTTATAAGAGGAACGGAAAGAGTTGGAGTTGTCCAGGGAAGAGTGTGTTCTTAGGAAAATGTTCCATAAATTATTACTCTTGTTCCGAAGACTACGGAGTTTGCGGTTGTACCATGGAGGCCATGAAACCGATGTCCTATGTCGATGTAATACCATAAAAGGTATCAACATTAATTATTAAAAGTTATTTATATCCAATTATTAGGTTATACTCGGGGGATACTCCTCCGAGATTATAACTGTTAATATTTACCCGCTTCAATCCGTCTTCTGAGGTTGATCCACTGGTGTCTTCCTTCTGCAAGTTACCTGAGTCGGTTCGCTGGGTTTTAAATTGAGGTATTCTGCGAAGAGAAGACCTAACGTTGGTCAAACTATCAGAGTAGTGGAGCACGGATTTGAAATAGTGTGATCATTTAACTACCTCGGATCAATAGTATCAGCCGATAACAAGATGGAAGAAGAAATATGCGAACGGCTGATCAAATCCAACACAGCCTACTATAGTCTATCAAGGCTCTTTAAATCCCGAAATTTATCTAAAACATCCAAGCTAGTACTGTACAAGACCATGGTCTTGTAGAGTTCTACGAACGCACAATTCTACGCAGGTAAAGTTCCTATCTTCAAAGAACTTACTTACCTGAGAGCGTTGCACGCGCCCACAGACGCGTGCCCCAAAGTCCCACGATAGGGCCTGCAACTCGCAGCCAACGTTGAGACCGACACCAAAAAGCAAGGAACTGAACGTCCCCAAAGCTTTTTAGGTTAAGCTCAACAATTATAATTCTCCATGCCTGAAACAAGGTATAAACATCCATGCGTTCTATTCCTAAAAAAAAACAATTCCCAAAATGCCATACATGCTGCCTGCGCCCAGGAACATCTCATCGAACCGGCAATTCCGAAATTCAATACAAAAGAATTGCTATCATCAAAGAATGAGCCGATCAACGGATGCACGTGCGGGTAATCTAACGCAAGGACCACCTAAATCCATTGAACAACAGAAGGCAGCCACGACCTATCGCAATCGAATATATCTCAACGAGATATCCGATAATTTATGAGGAGTTAAGCCAACAAAGGCAATACTCCGGTCCCACGGCCACGCTAGAATTTCGCACCATTATAAAGATCTAATGGATTTCGATTCCGGGTACCAAGTTCAAATAAGTCCCACGGACTGCACGTCAAAACAATCGCCGAATATCTCTGGTCTGGGCGCCAGATGTTCTGTGCAAACAGAAGGCCGTGGAAATGAAATTCTATCAGCGATAATAATGGTGTATGCAAGATGACTTTCCCCTTTCAGGAAACTACAAAATATCCCGGGGGATGTGATAACATGCTGCTAACAGAAATTCGGAAGTTCTGTTAGCAGAGCAAATAGGGAATATTTTCCGGATAGATACAGATACCAGTTTTGAATCTGGGTATCAGTGTGAGCAGGATATGGTTGAGGGCAGATAGGCAGTGAGATTTCGATCGTCAACGAGACGACAAGTCTAATTCTGATCGTCACCGGGACGAGAAGGATATATCGAATATCCGTACAGTGAGGAGACCAGAGAACCCCGCCGAGGTGGTTAATCCGCGCCAAGAATCCTTGATACTTCTCGTGTCATAAAAAGTAAAAATGTGTCGTATTAAGTGTGAGTCGATTTGTTTGCGCCTACAATGTGTTTATTTAGATAGTATAAGAACGTTCTTTTCGGTAACTTACTCGGCACTTATTTCGTAAGAAAAGCAGCGAAAATTATAATTCAAAATAATAATAGACAACTTCGATTAAAATAAAAATTAAAAACAAATTTGTTGGTGTTTCATTTGTAACCGCGTTCGCTCTGTGTATGTATGTTTTCTCTGCGGCAAGCAGTGTTCGGCGGAACACTTGAAAAACGTATAAATCCGCCAAAGTCTTACCATTACTCATGTATGGACCCGAGCCTTGGTTGCTCAATAAAAGGTACTCTGAACTCTTAGCCGCGTTCGAGAGGAAGGTCTTAAGGAGAATTGTTGGCCCCGTATGTGAGGGAGGACGATTCCGGAGACGCTACAACCATGAGTTGTACGCAATCTACCTTGAAACTAATGTTGTAAGAAAAATCAAGCTCGGTAGACTCTGGTGGGCAGGACACCTAGCTCGAATGAGCGAAGAGGAGCCTGTCCGGAAAGTCCTTTGTGGCAGGATGTATAGAGGGAGACAGCGCGGCAGACCTTGTCTGCGATGGAGGGATGACGTAGACCAGGGCGCCCAGAGCTTGGGACTGCTAAACTGGATGATATCGGGACCGATGGAGAGATTTGTTAAATAAGGCCAAGGCCGGATCTCGGTTGTAGTGCCGAAGATGATGATTACCAATTAAAGAAAGAACTGAAAACTTGTTACTTAAGTTTTATAATCTTTAATCAAGTTAAACTATTACACTAGCTTATCTCGAGTAACAGGCCCGCTGTGCCGTGGCGAGGCTGCAGCCTATTACCCCTGTTATAGACTGTTCCCATTAGTCCCATTGCAACCACTCTTTATATACCCCGAAATCTTTAATAGGTTGAGAATGTGCAATATTAATGTATACTGGCTGATTGATAATTGAGGGGGTTATGTAGCGAGATGTAACATCGAGAATAAAGGACATATAGGGAAATGGAATTGTAGATTTCCTTATAGAGAGTTGCAGTAGCTTCTTCTACCTCTAGGTGATCAAAACGCAATGCGATTCTGCTGATATGCTCATTTAATAGGCGAAAGTTAGCTTTGTGGACGTTCTAGGAAAAGTTGGCGTTGTGAGGTTTGTGATAAAGGGATACGAAAGGCGTGGGGGGGGGGGGGGGGGGTTATTGTCAATGGTTGAGAAGGCGTGAGGACTAATGGCAACTGAGGAATTATAGGGGTCCGTTTTAAACACAGGGTCAAGTTGCCTCTTCATATGATTTGGCACATTAATTATTTGACGGAGGCTTGAGTCGGTGAGACCGTCCACAAAGAGACATTCCTTGGTACTAGTGGGGTTTGTGGTGTAAAAGAATTGATCGTCTGACAGCGTCCATTGGAGATGGGGGAGGTTAAAATCGCCAATAACAACGATATCATGATAAAGTTATCTGGTTGGCCTTCCCTTGTCCTGTCTTTTATGGTTCATACTGGGTTTTCACACCGCAAAATACTTTTTGCTTTAGTGTAGCGGCGATCCAACCAAAGGTCAAAGCATTCATAAGTAGCTTTCGCTAGTTTATTCGTGTAGATTCCATACTTATCATCATCGGCACTACAACCGGGAGATTCCATACTACGATGTTCTAAATAGAATAATTTCGCACTTCTGCAAATTGATTTTGAGTTTTCACGCATCACGTTCGCGTTGGATTTTATTGAAATCACACTGAAAGCTTGAAAGTTTTCGATTAATTTTAGGAAAACTTGTAATTTATTTTAGAAACTATCTTATTTCTAATTTATATGAAAGATTAATTAATATTTTCAAATATTTGTTTTTATCTTCCAGAATTTTGTTCCGTACTCTTAATCATCAATATGATTACATTTATGACTGGACAATGCTGAAGCAAAAGACGCATCAGGGTCCGGCCAACCCTGCAATGCCCCAAGGAACGGCAGAACCTCGCAACGAAAGGGACAAAGAGAAAGAGAAACAAAGTGGAAAAACAATGCTTTCCGATTAGATATAACAAATGAAACATACTGATAAAACAAAAACAAATTTTAAACACGTCATTTATTTAAAAGTTGTATGCACGTGAAGAAGAAAACAAACGAAAAATAATAAAATAGTTGTTTCAGAACCATTAAACAATCACGAGATAAGAGGATTCACTATTAAGCAAATTCCGCTGAGTAAACAAATCAAAAATTAAACCACAGTCGTGTGCTACGACTCGGAAGATTTCACTAAAAAAAAACTATCTAACCCACTATTCAGTTCGTTTTGTTTTGCTTAGTAAAACAATAATATTTTTCTTTTTTTGTTTTAATTTCGTTTGCTTGTTCAAAAATTTATGAATACTATATAAGCAAACATTAAGAGAAAAAAAAAACGAATTGAACTATCACCTTATTTAAAGACGAACTGAATTCCTACTTAAGCGGAAACCGGAAATCATCACTTACCGTAAAATATGGGAAAATTGTCCCATCTTGTTCGGTTACATTTCGATATATTCAAACATTTCAATATTTTCAATACCATTCACTGCAGGCATTGCAATCACGTTCATTGAAAATTCATTTGAGTGTTCATTCTGTATCTCTAGTATCTTCCCTTTCAGAAAATTGGTCATTAAATAAAATCGATTTAATGGAAAGCAATTAATTTCATTACAATAATGTACAAATCTGGTGTTTTCCAAAACAATTTTAATGTCGAAAAATTAATCTATTGGAAGAGTAATTAGAAAAATAAAATGTAATTGAAAACAAACTTTCGTCAGTTAACAGGATCGTTAAAGAATTTACATTTGAAATGAATTCTTGTGTTAGGCTTACAAGTGTTCATTGGACTTATGTGAACATTTATTTAAATTAATTTCTTTAAGGGACGTTAGATTTGTTCTCGATAATGTCCTACATTTTGTTGTATTTTTATAAATGCTCCTTTAACTAAATTGCATTATTCATTAGATTTCTTTTACATTCTAGAAACGATTATTTTCTTTTTCACATTTAGTTCATATAATTTGCCTTATGTTCATTTATAAGATCCCAGGAATGGAAATATGTGTAATTGATGATGCAATAACAATAAATAAAAAATTTTGTATATGTAAGAAATCATAATCATTGTAGAATATAATATATAAATATATAAGTTAATGAAAAGAAACTTAAAAACCAAAAAAAAAAAGAAAAGAAAATTAAAACGAATCACATAAATCAAATCCACTGTATGAAATTTTAAACAAAACTTTAAAACGCGTGTATTTCTTCTTAACCTGTGAAATCCTGTCGGTTAAAAGATACAAGTGGATTAAATGTGTACTGTATTTAAGACAATGAATAATAAACAAAAATGGAAACCATTTAATCTACAAGATTCTATGGCTTTTCTATGCTAATAGACTTTTTTTCATTTTCCCAATTTTAATTTTATGACCTTGTTTATTAAAACATACCTTTTAAATTTATTAGAAATATAACTGTTTTTAAATGTCTTACGAGGGCAGTTTGATAAGTCGGTGACTTTTTGAATTCCTTTTTGTTTTCTTCCCCAAATAAGCATTTTATTTCTCAACATATACTCCTTTTAGCTCGACATTTTTAGTCCAGAGTTTTTCAAATTTTTTTATTCCGTTCAAATAATAGGTTTCCTCAAGGCCCTCCAAATAGGCGTTAGTTTCTGTGATGACAAATTCATTCGACCCTGTTGCAGTTCCGCAACAATACGAATTATACCAGTACGGAAAAACATGCTGTCACTGAACGCCACCTATTGCTGAATACACGAAAAGCAGAATTGTCTATTCATTTTGACTGTTTAAATGTTACTGTTTTCACACAGTTTTTGGTTGTTGTACTGTTTTTAGACAGTTTTTACTTCTAACGTTGTAAGAGTCGAAAGTGTACCGGGCCTTCAGCACCTGTGGTTTGACAGTGACCAAATTCGTTTGTAAAAATAAAGTTAAATTTGTATGTATTAAATGTGTTTAATTTTTTTTAACATTCGATGTGAGTTAATTACTGCCCAATGCGGCAGTCATTTGATGGGCTATAATGCCAAAACTATTTGCTCTTCTGCTCGACGCAGAAACAACCTTTTGCCGTTTCCCAGTTGAGCGAACCATCGGTAACATCGGAGTTGCGGTTCCCATCTGACGAAACATTTTGGTCCTTCGAGCCGGATTGCTCGAAACCAACGAACAAATTGGATTACGTCCACCAACATTCTCCAAGAGGAACAACATCGGATCACGTCCGACACACGTCAACCAGGAGGAAACTGGAATTCAATAACAGACTTCAACGAGGAAGACTAAGGTAGGTGGCAGTTCAATTTAATTTATAATTTTATATGATTTAATTAAGGGATCCGAATGAATCTTAACTAAAAAGTGTTGTGTGGTGTGTCCATCGGAGTGTTGCTAATTTTCGTCGACATTCTACCGCCGGGTAGCGATTGTCGTTTTTTTTTTTAATTAACATCAATAATATTGGAGTGATATTTGTTCGGCTCCTCGATAGTATAGTGGTTAGTATACCCACCTGTCACGTGGGAGACTGGGGTTCGTTTCCCCGTCGGGGAGCCTCTGGCGCAAGACTAATGACCTTGCCCGAAAAAAAAAAACAGATCATTATGGAAAAATAACAAGCCTCAGGACTTGCTAAATAAGGCCAAGACCAGTTCCCGGTTGTAGTGCCGATGCTGATGATGATGATATTTGTTCGGGACTATTCTAGCTTCTAACATGAACTGAGTGTCGACATTGATTTGGAATCAATAACGGCAATTACAAACAAGGCCGCAAAGTTAGATCTATTCGTAGTGCCAATCAATGTTATCGAACGCAATCACCAATTCCTTGAAACAGCCGAACAGATTAAGAATGAAGGCAACCGCCTGATGAAGGAACGCAAGTATCAAGAAGTGGTACTTCAATACAACCGGGCCATCAGTGTCGATCCGAAAAACCCAATATTCTACTGTAATCGAGATGCAGCATATATCCGTGTAACAGAAAATTATCGTGCGATTAAAAACTGCAACTCTGCGTTGTTCGACAATCCAAATTACAGCAAAGCATATGGCCGAATGGGAGATGCATATCTCAATACAGGAAAGTACGATGAAGCCATAGACGCCTACACGAAGACTTTTCAACATAACATATATCGAACAATTAAATTTATTAAAGTGGTGAACCTGAACTTTACAGAATGGTACTTTCTGGCGTTCACGTCAAGTGTTCTGGATTTCACTCAAGGATTTCGACCAAAGTCATAACCGCGTTCCTGCGTCACCGCAAGTCTTAACACATATTCTAGTGTACCTGAGAAATGCTGTGATTCATGTATTCCTGGAAGTAATTAAACATCACATGGTTGCAATAATTCAAGATGTATTTATTTCAAATAATGTTGTTCACGGAGTCTGATCAAGACTTCTGGGAAAACGACCCGCATGAACTTATTCGAATAAATTTCAGCATATTTAAAGATTTTATCTGTCCACTTTCTGCAACACAAATATTTCAACATCAGGTAGAACGCAGAAAGGAATTCTACCGAAAACAATGGGAAGCAGGTTATTACATCACCAAGCGCTGATGATAATCAAAGGGATGGAGCACTTCATATAATTGAAACTCTGGCAGATGTGCTTCTGAAAAACGAAGACGCCGTGGTCAAGTGGAATATGCTTACCACATATCTATTTCCAGAGTTTCAAATCGGGCAGACATATGCGAACCGTACTGGTTGGGTGGTTCATTACTCTAGTGAATTGAAATCGACTTCGCCTTTTTATTTGAATAATTGTTTTCTATTGTAATCGACGGTAAATAAAATAAATTAATGAATATTTCCTATTTTACCCATATTACAAAACTCCAATATAAATAGAATAAATATTTTTTGCGTTTCTTACGAGTGGAACGCATATGGATTTACGATCCAGTACATGACGACGTCTAAAGATTTATCACATTGCGTATGGATTTACGATCCAATTTAGGACTACGTCCAAATCGTCATCGATGGCACAAAGGGATTCACGATCCAAAAGAGGACTACGTCCAAGGGTTCATCGATGACATAGATGGATTTACGATCCATCAAACAACATTTCAACTTTAACACAGTTAAACAACAATTTAACTAATAATCAACTTTACAAAGCCAAAATACAGTCCACTTATAATATCCGAGGTTGTTTCATTTCTCTTCATTCAGGTAAATCAAAGGGTTTAATCAATTCTTCATTCTCCAGAATTCACCGCAGGTAAATGAAAGGGTTTAATCAATCAGTTCCAGTATTTCGGTTGAGGACATGATTCGGCTCCTCCTTTTTAACGATGTTGCACGACCACCCTACAGAACTCAGATACGCCCCGCGTAAATTAAAGGAACCTCAAAAAGAGGACGATGGCCCATCGGGCAATAATCAAGAGGACAAATCCTTTGAATCCAAGTTTGTTGAAATCAGGTTCAACGACAGAGCTAGAAGCTCTCACGGAAAGGCAAGCGTCACCTGCAACAACATCAGGGAGACAGAAAAGTTTTGGAAACTTCCTTCCTGAATAAAAATATCATCTGACGAGTCAGCGTTTCCAATGCAAGCGGTCAGTACTAAAACAAAGTTCGTCAACAAAGACACATCCGGTCCTATACCTGCAAGTATCATCTCAAACATCGAATTGCAGATGAATAAGTTCAAGAACCCCGGGAATTGCGATTTTTACGACCTCATTTACATCTGTTCCCGGGGCACCGCTCCTCGAAATCTGGGCGCATCGTTCACGCATTCAAGATTTGTCGCTTCTCGCCACCCAGGCACATCGCTGTTAAGTGTCTGGGGTTCTTCGCTTTACAAAATGCTCTGGGGGAACCCTCTTAATACCGCCCATTGCACATAGCTACTACGGGGGCACCACTCCGACGGAGTCGGTGTCTAAGATAAGCTTTCGGAAATAAGATGAAGGGACAAAGAAAACGAGGAACAGGAAAGATGCCGGCACCCGTCAGAAAATCATGTCAACGGAAAGCGGTCACCGTTTAGAGTGCACCGCTTCTCGTCACCTGGACTCATCGTTCGAGCAGCCTGAATTTGTCGCTTCTCGCCACCCAGGCACATCGCTGTTAACGGTGTACACAGGGTCCAGCCACCAGTCAACGAAGAAAAGCGCCTAGCATTGGGACTATTTTATCCTGCGACACAATTAAACGAAGGCTTCTATTGATCAACTGATTATTCTTCCTAATAGCGACCTGTATGCACAACCTCTCTGAACCAATTAAGTGCCAGTTGTAGTTCAACAGGATATGCCGCAAGGATTCAACCACAACACTATAAAAGGAACAAGCCACAATGTCCAGCACCATCATTCAACCAGTTCATCAAATACTCCACAAGGCAATGTGACCAACGTAAATCTCAGCTCCCATCAAGAAATTCGCCCAACGCCGAGCATTAGTTTAGCGGCGTAGATGGGACACATCCCCAACTGCAACAGCATCAGCCACATCAATCACCTTGGATTCAAGACGCAGATGATCCTATTCAGTTGGCGGCAACACTATCACTTCTAATATCGGCGCAGGCTGGACATACTGAGAAGATGGTGGAATTACAACCCATCAACTTCAACATATTGGCGACCACATCGCTTAATTACCATTCATGGATCCACGATCCAACATAGGACTACGTCCAAACTATTTAAACTATAATTAGGGATCCACGATCCAACAGGGGACTACGTCCAAAATATTCATACAATACTTAAGAATTTATGATCCAACATGGGACTACGTCCAACTTATTGATACTCTACATACGGATTCACGATCCGAAGGTCATCGATGGCACAGGGGGATCCACGATCCAAAGAGAGGACTACGTCCAAGAAGTTCATCGATGACACCAGGGATTTACGATCCAACAAACAATAACCATAGTGATCTCAACCAATGGGATACCACAACCACAAATCACATCGTTGCCGCAGCTGATGCGGCAAATATCGCCTTTCAGGCACTTCTCCACAACCTGTCGGAGAATATCAACACCAAACAACGACGGCCTTATCTCGAGCTACAACGTTAGCAATCAATGGCCAACTGGGCCTTCGGCCACACACACACACACACACACACACACTGATAATACGAATAATACTACGGTCCCATAACCAAGTATACTCTATAACTTAATCAATTAATAGAATCACTATATAATATAACAATATAATTAATTTGGCCACCTTACCGTTTTACCGTACCGGTTTATGAGCGACACGAGCATTAAGGCCTCTGAGCTCAACCACAATCACCAACCGCGACTTCCCACGGCGCTGGCACGAAAACGTTGGTGACGCCAACTAAGGAGGACTACTGGGTCCATTGTCGGCGGCCCGGGAAGATGTTGCAGTTCCACATGCTGTCACTGAACGCCACCTATTGCTGAAAAGACGAAAAGCAGAATTGTCTATTCATTTTGACTGTTTAAATGTTACTGTTTTCACACAGTTTTTGGTTGTTGTACTGTTTTTAGACAGTTTTTACTTCTAACGTTGTAAGAAAAGAAAGTGTACGGTGCCTTCAGCACCTGTGGTTTGACAGGGACCAAATTCGTTTGTAAAAACAAAGTTAAATTTGTATGTATTAAATGTGTTTAATTTTTTATAACATTCGATGTGAGTTAATTACTGCCCAATGCGGCAGTCATTTGATGGGCTATAACGCCAAAACTATTTGCTGTTCTGCACGACGCAGAAACAACCTTTTGCTGTTTCCCAGTTGGCGAACCATCGGTAACATCGGAGTTGCGGTTCCCAGCTGGCGAAACAGACCCAAATCTCTTACCGCCCGGTCATTTCTTCAGGTTTTTATTCAGGAAATAGTCCCAGGTGGCTAAATATTTTTTATTCCTTTCATGTAATAGGTTTTCCCAAGGCCCTCAAAATAGGGGCTAATTTCTGCGATGACCTCTTCATTCGACCCAAATCTTACCGCCCAGCCATTTCTTCCGGTTTTGATACAGGAAATAGTCGCGGATGGCTAAATCATTTTTATTCCTGTCAAATAATAGATTTCCTCAAGGCCTTCACAATAAAAATCTCTTGCCACCCAGCCCTTTTTTCAGGTTTGGAAAACAGGAAATAGTCACTAAATAGTGGCTAAATCTTTTTTATTCCTTTCAAATAATAGACTTCCTCAAGGCCCTCAAAGTAGGTGATGGTTTCTGTGACGACCTCATCGTTCGACCCGTAGGATGACGTGAGCGACCTCACGCCGACTGAAGGTGATTGAACAGTCGCTATGCTGGAGCGCAGACGGTGGTAGTAGCTGTCTGTAACAGAACGGAGGATGAGATGAGATGCCAGAGGAGGGCGGATGACCGCTGTGCCAGGTGATTGGCGTAACGTCATGAGGAGGACGGGTATGTGGGCCCAACGTCGCGGCCTGTAACATTTTCTGGGGTGAAGGCTGTGTTGATACGGATGTGCTGCCCAGCAACAGATCGAGATACCATTGTCGTAAGTCATATCACCGATTTCGCATTGACAGGGTTAATTGTGAGACAGGGTCACTGATTTCGCAAGCTAACCTGGTCCGGGGGGGGGGGGGGGGGGGGGGGGGTGAACTGTTTGTGTAAGTCATATCACCGATTTCGCACCTGACAGGATCAATCGTGAGACAAGAGGAAGGAAGAACCGATTGATAGAAGAGAATCCCGTTCGAGATGATTTGTGGGGGTGGGGGAAGGGGTGTCATCGCTTGGAGAACTCATGTACTATTGGCTACATGATTAGGTAAAAGAGCCGAGAACCCTTCCGACTTAAGCCTTAGTCACTACTGGACTAATATTTTCTCTTACCGGAGATCATGCCGGTAGCGGAGTGATAGTTGCAGCGATGGCGCACGAGCGCGTCTCCCGTTCCAAAAGTATCTTTAAACGGTTGCCGAAATGAACATATAGCGTTTGGAATGATAGCGAAGGCCGTGTGATTCGAACTGATGCTATGATAGTTAGAATCACCAAAAATTGAACCTAAGCGTAACACATATATTCCACTGATGTGAATTGTTATATTATCGCTATGGTATACGGCTCTGATGTATTTTCTTATTCGATTTTCGTTCGGTGTTCTTCACTATTTTGCTTGTGTATTGTATGTGTATCTGTTAGAGACGCTACAAACAGTTCTCGATTCAGTTAAGCAAATGTTTATGTTATAGCCACCAAGATATTAACGACTATGAGGAACATTGCACAGTTATAACTCTTCGTCTATTTGAAAATCCAAACTGATCTGTTGATTTAAATTTAAATTCGCCTCCGACTCAATCGGACTTCTTGGAACCCCTGCGAGCTAAGGAGAGGAGTACTAAGAGAGCAGAACACAGTAACATCGCATGTTTATAAGTGTAATCGAAAAACCAACTCAGACCCAACGCTAGAAAATCAGTCTTCATTTCCAGACCGGTTAATTGAGTACGTCTCTTTGATCTGGATTCAAATGTTCATGTCATGAATTAAATACTACTCTTTCACCATTCGCACATTCCCATCAGCCACTGTTAGATCACTAATATTTTTCACTCGAAATAACAACTGCATCAGCGAGATAAACGATCAAATCACCGGCCGAGGGGCAAGATGCCCCTTGCACGCGTTACACTTTCGTTTTGTACTTCGGATATTATTAGACCCGGCAGACACAATGCAGTCTAACGTTACTTGTTCGACGCACAAGTTACAACTAACTTGTGACTCTTAACATCCTATTGACTGGTGCTCACGCAGAGAGCCAGTCCCCTATAGCGTTTGGGATGATAGTGAAGAACGTGTGATTCGAACTGATGCTATGACAGTTAGAATCACCAAAAATTGAACCAATGCGTAACACATCAGACTACTGGCCGTGTTTTGAATTCGATTTTTAAACTCAAGTACGTTCAACTGATGTGGATTTGTTATGATATCGCTATGGTATACGGCTCTGATGCATTTTCTTATTCGATTTTCGTTCGGTGTTCTTCACTATTTGCTTGTGTATTGTGTGTGTATCTGTTAGAAACGCCACTTCCTTACGCGGAAACCTGGTACTCACAACGACAAAGTTGATGCTGCCAGGTCGATGGCTCGTAGTCCATTGTCATTAGTGTTCTCATGCAAACTATGGGAACCTGCGTGGTGCATGAAAACCGGCTCCCGATCTATTTTCGCATTCAAATCACCAAGAACGATAGTCACATCGTGTCTGGGGCAAGCATTGGGGGCCCGTTCGACGTTCTCGTAGAATTCGTCCTTTTTGTCGTCAAGGGACTCTTCTGTAGGTCTGTGAACGTTTCTGAGGCTTATGTTGTTAAACTTGCCTCGCACGCGAAGAGTGTATAGCCTTTCGTTTATTGCATTGAAGCCGATAATGGGAGCCTTCAGTTTTTGGCTGACTAGAAAGCCTACCCCGAGTACATAGAAAAGAGAGTTGCGATAGGCATCAGATTTGCGTTTGTAGTTGATAAACTGGAAGAAAGATTTGGGGTCTTGATCAGGTTGAATTGAGCTATGGTGAGGTAATTGTGGTAGAGGCAGCTGTAAAGCTCTGTGAATTGATAAAATAGTTGGAGTAGTCCAGGGGAGAACGCGTATTTAGGAAAGTGTTCCACAACTTGCTCCTCTTGTTACAAAGGGTGCGGAGTTTGCGATTATACCAAGGTGGCGATGAGAACGATAACCTGTGTCGGGAATCTGGAACATATAGGGATATGGCGTTGTAGATTTCTGTGTAGAGCAAGGCTGTAGCGACCTCTACACTTATGTCATTTAAGCGGAGTGTGACATTGGTGTGGTGCTCACTTATGAGGTGGAAATTGGCATTACGGAAGTTGTGAGAAAAATGGAAGGGGGGCTGAACAGTCGTGGTATTAGTTAGTTTTAAGATACATTCGTTTTAAGATATATGTTTGTCTTTTTTTTTCCGCTTGTACTAAGCTAAATATATGAGGGCTCCGTCCTCACTAAATAAATAAATAAATATATGGATAAGAGAACCGGGGTGTGGTGGTTGTCAATAGTTGAAAGGGTGTGCGGACTAGAGGCAACTGAGGAATTCTGGGGATCTGTTGTGGAAACAAGGTCAAGTTATCTGCTCAGATGTTTTAGGATATTGCTTACTTGTCAGGTTATAGTTTCATTATATTAATTTATTGATATGTAATTTTGAATTACTTGTTCATAATAAATAAATAAATAAAAGTAAATCCATTCCTCAAAAAATAAACGGAGTTATGGGACAACGCAATATAAACAGAAAATTATGTACTGAACGGTGATCAACTTTCTTTTTTCCATTTTATTATACTACCAAAGAAATCCAAAAAAGAAAAAAAAGATTTAGCTACTATTCCTCTTTTGCGAGATCTTTCGTTGGAACCAATTTATTGTGTTGATTGGTATTTGATTTCTAGAATATAATATTAGACTCATATTTCATCCACTGCCACATAGCTTCGTAAAAATTAAATAGAATTGTGTTTAAACTCCTCTAAACACAATTTTGATATACCCACTCCATTCCCTTCTTGGACCGCTAAGAAAAGGTAATAACAATGGTGAGTAAAAGAAGTCAGGAATAATAAATAAATAACAATCTCTTTGATGGCGTTTGCTTTATCAACGTTATTTGGTGTTTCTTTATTTAATCGCCTTGATATATTTATATTTTTGCCATTGAAAAGTCATAACTTAAAAACGTTTCTTAATTCATCATTGACATACAGCATTTCTATACGGACTGTACAAGCATGTCAAATATGTTAATGTGACATTTCAGTTTCATTAGAGAGCTCAATGTGTTATTTACGTGTTGTCTAAAGCAATGATTGCTATCCAAAGAGCAAAATTTCCTAGGAATTTATACCCTTTTACTTGTACACGACAATTGGGGTATTCACATAAGTTCGATCCTGGTAGCAACGTAAAATTCAACATCCAACTTGTCAACGAACTGGACAATGTAGAAAGGAATGTAATAATTAGGAAACACCGTAACAACTTATCGAATATTCGATCGATATTAAAAAAATTAAATTCTAATAATTTAAGTGCAAATGAACAGTGTAAACTCAACACATCCTTGCAGAATGAACTGCGACATTTACCTAATAAAACACATCCAACAATTCTGGATTATGGTGATGCTCCCAAAGAACTAGCTGTCTATAATAAGAAACCAGAGTTTTCGTTTACACCAAAAGACTTATCAGCGCTCGCAACAAAAGCAAACCTCCTTCGAATGGATCATTTAGGAAATTTCACTGGACACAAAAGCTACTACTTGATGGAAGCAGCTGCAGATATGGAACACGCACTGACGCAATACTTTCTCACAAAACTGAAATTGGTTAACTTCCGATTGGTTTCAGTTCCTGACATATTGCCTAAAGAAGTGATAGAAGGATGCGGAATGCAGACATCAGGAGAAAGGACGCAAGTATTTGAATACATTGACAATGAATTGTAGAATTTTACGAAAGCGAGTTTTTGTTGAAGGTATTCGAGGAATCCTCTGTGTCCTTATATGTTGTACGCTGTGTGTTCTTTTTTTTTTAGGGCTCTGTAGATCAATGATAATGGTTACTGGTCGTGGTTGAATAATTAATTCGATTGGTCTTTGGTGGGTCTTTTTATAGGTAAATTAGGGGATTTAATATTCCATTGGAATGAATAGTAACATCGAGCCGATTTTCAGATGGGAAGTGTGTTCCATTGACGTATCCAGTTGTAAAAACAAAAAATAAAATAAGAATCTTGCATTTCTTGTGGAAATAATCAGATATCCATTTAGATCTAGTATTTAATTCCAGCTCGCCAAGTTAAATGCATTTTTAACCTCCAGTGCCACCACGGGGTAGTATTGTTTGGTTCCTCCTAGCAATCATGGTCCGGATATCGCGTTGCGGCCAATGTCGCGTACAACAGATAGGGCATTACCGATTGATCTATTTTTCCGGAAACCATACTGCCATTTATAAAGTTCCGGTGTGCCTTGGGTGAATTGTTCCAGGCGAATGGCAATTAGTTGCTTACGCAGTTTCCCTGTTGTATCCAGCATGCATAATGGGTGATAGGACAACGGCGTTTCCGGTTCCCTGGCTCTTTTTGTTATAAGTACGACCTGTTGTTTTTTTTTTATCGTAAAGTAAAATATCCTGTTTGGAAGCAGGTGGTGAAGAGGTTGCGGAAGACTTCTGGGTTTTTAGTTAAAGCAGTCTTCACGACAGTGTTGGGAATTCTATTTAGTCCAGCATTTCTTCGGTGGTCACTGAGAGCATTGTTCTTTCGCCGATGCCACATTCTTCTTGGGCTCTCGCGTCTTTACTCAGCGCGAAGAGATCAGTAACGATTTTCAATGTCACTATTGCTCACTTGCATGTTATTATGTAGTCGTTTCATGTCTGTCCGGCGGGTGTTACACCATGGGTTACTATTTAATTCATCCCCTATGGCACAACACCGATCATGTTTGTTTTTGAGGATTATATTCCTCAACCCCTTCCGTTTGTGGATGTATTTCGCATGCAGCTGTGGGTAGGTGTTACGGTTACTTGCTCTATGTTGGAAGCGCCGTAAGTTGTTGCCTTCCGCTCGCACCTGGACGATTTCTGGGCTCCACCAATACACTGGTTTGGTAGTACATGCTGGTTGTCTTTTCGTGGCATAGCGACATCGCGCGCGTTAGTTAGCCACTTCATGACTTTTTCAGTTTGCCTGTTCGCATCCGGCTCTGCGTCGATTGTTCGATTGGGTCTTCCAGCATATAATCGAACCCCTCCACATCGACTTCCCTCTCTTACCACTAATTTTTCTGGGCTTTCTTCGCCAATCTGCCTGTGATGACCTCCCCTGTGTGGTAGTGATTGGTACAACATGGCTTGGTGGTCACTGTGGGTGTAGATGTCCAAAACCCGCCACTCCATATTTCGTTCAGCGGTATTTGACAATTTTCCCGAGTCCGCGGGACTCGTAGACATGGAATGTCGTTCTAATCTTTCCTTCAAAATACTTTATTTATTTGTGGGAACATATTCGGTCCACTAGCTTTAATGACTTGAATTTTGTTGTTCCAGTCTTCAATAATTATTGATCTATAATTGTCGCCCATCTGTTTTTGAAGGCCTCTGATTAGTGACTTAATTGTTTTTATTTCCTGGCACTTTGGATCGCTGAACTGTCTATAAAGCAGTCTCAGCTTGGAGAACAGAATGCTGTTTTACTATCATCATCATCATCGGCACTACAACCGGGAACCGGTCTTGGCCTTATTTAGCAAGTCCTGAGGCTTGTTAAATTTTTCCATAATGATTTATTTTGTCTGGGCAAGGTCATTAGTCTTGCGCCAGGGCTGTTTTACTATACAAGCTATATATTTCTTGTTGAGTTTCTGTATCGTGTTGTATGGCCTTCCGTGTGAAATACTTTTGGAAACGAATGATTCGTTGTATTAGTGACAATGGTATTCATTGTTAGACGGTAATGATCGATTTCATCATTAGAAAGGATTCTTTTGGTCGATGAAAGTACACCATTGGAGCGTAGTTCTCTTCGATCGATCAAATTCCGACCAGTGTGCTTTTCCCACACCTACAATGGACTCTTTCACAGGACCATTCCTTCTACATCACTACCCCCTCCAGTGCCAAGCAATGGCTCTTCATCGACTACCTAACTGATTCAGGCCTATATCAAGTTAGTAATGTCGTAAACCACCTAGACCTTATTTTCACGATGGACCCTACTAATTCCTCAGCAGCCTCCTCTCCCATTGTTCTGTCTATGATCGATAATCACCACCCGCCTCTTCATCATCATAATCGGCACTACTACTGGGATCCGGTCTTGGCCTTATTTAACAAATCTCTCCACCGGTCCCGTATTCGAGCCGATGTCATCCATTTTGACACTCCCAGGCTCTATGCGTCCTGGTCTACGCCATCCCTCAATCGCAGACAAGGTCTGCCGCGATGTCTCCTTCCATACATCCTGCCACAAAGGACATTCCGGGCAGGGTCCTCTTCGCTCATTCGAGCTAAGTGTCGCGCCCACCGAAGTCTACCGAGCTTGATTTTTCTTACAACATTAGATACAACTTATTGTTGTAGTGTCTCCGAAATCGTCTTCCCTCATATACGGGGCCAACAATTTTCCTTAAGACCTTCCTCTCGAACGCGGCTAAGAGTTCAGAGTGCCTTTTATTGACCATCCAGGTCTCGAATCCGTACATGAGTACTGGTAAGACCATATTCTTGTACAGTAGTATCTTGTTCGGGTTAAATTTTGGGATTTAAAGAGCCTTGATAGACCATAGTAGGGTTTGTTGGATTTGATCAGCTGTTCACGTATTTCTTCTTCCATATTGTTATCGGCTGATACTATGGACCCAAGGTAGTTAACGGATTGCACTAGTTCAAATTCGTGCTCCACTACTCTGATAGTTTGACCAACGTTATGTCTTCTCTTCCCAGAAGTTGCCACAATGTATTTAGTTTTCCCCTCATTAATGTGCAGTCCCAGTTTTTGTGCCGCCTGCTCGATCTGGGTAAAGGATTCCTATACAACCGACTCGGTTCTACCGATGATGTCGATGTCATCTGCGAAGGCAAGTATCTGGCGGGACTTGGTGACAATAGTCCCTCTAGTTGTAACGCTGGAGTCACGGATTGCTTTCTCCAACGCCAGGTTGATGAGGAGGCAGGCCAGACTGTCCCCTTGTCGGAGTCCATTAAAGATGTTTATTGGTTTGGACAGCAATTTCGCTATTTTTACTTGACTAGTTACGTTGGTCACGGTCAACCTACAAAGTCGTATCAATTTGTTTGGAATGCCGAACTCTCATGGCATTATATAGTTCTACCCTGGCAGTGCTGTCGTAGGCGGCCTTAAAGCCTATAAATAGATGATATAATAGAATCTTAAATTCCAGACATTTTTCCATCGTTTTTCCTAAGGGTGAATATCTGATCAATGGCTGATTTGCCTGGGATGACGCCACACTGATATTGACCAAAGATGACTTTAGCGTATGGGGCTATCCGATCCTGTAGGATAGTGGAGAGTATTTTATTGACGGTACTCAGCGATGTTATCCTCCTATAGTTGCTGCACATTGTGATATCTCCCTTCTATGTATGGGGCAAATTATCCCACGAAGCCAATCTTCCGGCATCTCCTCTTGCTCCCATATGTGCACCACGATCACATGAATCGTGTGATGTAACGCTGACCCTCCTTGTTTGATCAGCTCAGGTGGTATCCCACCAGTTCCGGAGGCTTTATTTGATTTGAGCTGTCTTATGGCTTTTAATGTTTCCTCAATGCTTGGTGGCGGCAGCATTTGGTCTTGATCTTGCATTGGTGGAGCCTCCAATTCTTCTGTGAGCTGACCATTTAGCAATTCATTGAAGTGCACTTCCCATGGCTCCAGAATGCCTTCAGGATCGGTGATCAGATTACCCTCTTTATTCTTGCAGTAAGTGCAGCGTGGTGTGTACCGCGTCATACTGCGAATTAGTTGGTAGAACTTCCGTGCCTGGTGCGGACCTCGCTCTCTACTTTTCTCTATTTCACAGACAAGGTTTTTTCCCAGGCACTTTTCTTTTGTCTGTGAAGTCTTTTTCCACATGTTCTGAGCTCTTTGTATTTCTCCTCACGTATGCGCGTCCTATGAGACTGCTGCATTGCCCGGTATGCAGCATTCTTACGTTCAGTCGCTAGTTTACACTCATCAACAAACCAGTCGCTCCGGTCTCTACGACTACTGCCTAAGATGGAGTTGGCAGTACAAATGACAGTATTCTTAAGGCGTGTTCAATTCTCTTCTACGCCCGGCATTCTGGCCCCAGGACCTACTATCCCTACATCAAGCTCTTCAAGGGCGAATCCTAGCGCATGACCAAAGGTGTTACTGATATTCTCATTGCGTACGGTAGCCGTGTTGATTCGAACCTGATCCGCGGATGCAATACGTCTCCGCAAGGCAATCCGCGCTCGGAAAACTGTACCAATAAGATAGCAATCCGACTCGACGTTGGCAGCTCGGTACATTCCTACCGTGTTATGGGAATTTAACAATTTAATATTAATTTATGTTGTAATAATTAATATAATTTATTATATTTAAATTACATGAATGGGACTTACTGGGGATTGACCGTTGACGGTCTCCGAAGCGGTGGTTGATTATCTGGTGGTTGGAACTGCGACTGGGTGCAGGGGGCGTTGAAGGGCTGCTCCCCTGTTCAGCTTCGTTGCGTTCTCTGTTAGGAGTTTATTCGTCCGTATTCGATTGTTGGTTTAAAGCAATCAAATTCACAATACTTTACGATTGATAGTTTGACGTTGAATGTCATATTTTTGTTTTTTGCCGTTGACGTTTTATTTTATTATTCGACGCCAACGCCGGTTTTTATTATTTTCTCTGGCAAGTAGAATTTGCATAAAGTGGTTTATGCAAATTAACTACTTGGCGAGTTGTTCTCCGTTTAGAGGTAAAGAGGGGAAACTAACGAAAGGGGATTAGAAGATGTTGGGGGGGACCTGGACTTAAGGTCGGTCCGTAACAACCGTAATCAGGCTAGAGGAGTTGCGGCGATCTATCAACACGTGGTCAATTTGCTTGCGAGTGGCTCTATCAGGTGACACCCAGGTGGTTTTGTGGATAACTTTACGCGGAAACCTGGTACTCGCAACGCACAAGTTTTTTGATGCTGCCAGTTCGATGACTCGTAGTCCCTTGTCATTAGTGTTCTCATGCAAGCTATGGGAACCTGCGTAGTGCCTGAAAACCGGCTCTCGACCTATTTTCGCATTTAAATCACCAAGAACGATTTTCACATCGTATCTTGGGCAGGCATTGAGGGCCCGTTCGATGTTCTCGCAGAATTCTTCCTTTTCGTCGTCAGGGGACTGCTCTGTAGGTGCCTGAACGTTTTTGGGGCTTATGTTCTTAAACTTGCCTCGCACGGGAAGAGTGCATAGCCTTTCGTTTATTGCATTAAAGCCGATGATGGCAGGCTTCAGTTTTTGGCTGACTAGAAAGCCTACCCCGAGCACATGGTGTTTTGCATGACAGCTGTAATAAACGTCATACTCGTTTCTTTGAATAACACCACTCCCCGTCCATCTTATTTCTTGTAATGCTGTTATGTCAGCCTTATATGCGGACAGGACATCAGTTAGCTGCTGTGTAGCTCGAGTTCTGTATAGTGAGCGGACGTTCCATGAACAAATTCTTAAATCGTTTAGCCATTTTCGTGTCCGTGGTCGTCATCGTTTATCCGGTCCATATTTGAGGCTTGTTAAAATTTCCATAATAATTTGTTTTTCTGGGCACGGTTATTAGCCTTGCGCCAACCTTTCTCAGGATGAAGGCAATCTGTGACTTTGCTCTATATGTTCGTGCCGGGGCTATAGTTTCGCCTCTCCCGAGAGAAGTGTAATAATAAATAAATAAATAAACAAATAAAAAACAAGCCTGCCATTCGGACTTTTTTATTTTCTTCCAGCTAATTGTTTGCTAATTGGGGATTTTAATATGTCTGAGTGGGTCAATTTTACTGTTGGGACTTAGAGAGACAGTGCAGAACTTGTGGGTGCGACTTCGAGAGAGGGCAGTGGAAACTGGTTTAACACCTGTAAATTTTTAAATTGTTGGTTTCGTTATTTTTTAATTCCCCGAGCAATTCTTCGGGGGGAAAGGACGGATCAACGCTTTTGAGGCGCATGCAGACAGTTCTTTCTGATTTAGGGGTGTACGTGTAGTACTCGCTACATGCTTTCCCTAGTGCATCCTTAGTAGTGTGATTGTCTTTAAAACGATCGCTTAAAAACTTATCGTTTTGTTTTAAAACAATTACAAGTTAACTTACCAAGTTTAATAATATCTTTAGCTTCCATGAAGCTAACTATATGAGGGTGGCGTGAAAAGTTTCCGGCCTGATAAAGAAAAACATCTTTTCTTCGCTTTATTTTGTTCCACGCAATTCGGTTTATATGCACTCCACAAGATAATCCGACGGCGGATCGCACCAGTTTGTGGTTCATCTCCTGACGGCGCGAACATCCCTCGATCAGAACTCGTTGCGTTTCAGAGCGGTGTTGTATAAACATTTAACACAACACTTACCTGGTTTCCGACTCGTGAAGTCCGTAGTCTGTTGGTGCGGCTTCCGGCTGTTAGAGCCCGTGAGTAGGTGTCTTTCGGCTTGTTAGCCCGTATGTGTCCGAGCCTGTGGGATATACAGGGGATTCCGCAGCACACGTTTCGTCTGGTCATCTTTTGGCGGTGGTTTATTGCGTATTCTAGTTAATACTGGGGTGTTCCGCCGAACACTACTCCCAAAACAACGAAACAAACGAACGGAGCGAAAACAATGTCAAATTAAACCACGAGAAGAATTGTTTTATTTTGTATTTTTATTTTGTGTCTAAGTTGCGCACTAGGCCGGATTCAAACTAATCACTTTAGTTTAAGTGAACTCGAGGCTCGACAACACACTGACGGTACTCGGACTTCTCTTTTAGTTATGCTGTGGTGAGTAAATTCCCACCGATTCTAAACTGGTAACGCACGTACGCCCTCTAGTCCTCGTAACTTCCTCTCGACCTCCTCGGGTGCTCTCAAACAGACCGCGATATGGCTGTTCGATATAGCCCTCTCGTCCCGGTGACGATCCCAATTAGACTGTCTGTCTGCCCACACAGATATCCAGATTCCAAACTGGTATCTGTATCTACACGGAAAAATTTCCCTAATTGCTCTGCTAACAGAACTTCCGAATTTCTGTTAGCAGCATGTTATCACGTCCCAGGGGTGATTTTTCATTCCTGAAAGAAGAAACTCGCTCATCATCGAACAGCATTATCACCATCAGTGGTGGTGGTCGAAATTAAGTTCGACGGTTGTCGATTGTATGCCGCCTTATTTATATAACACATCTGGCGCTAAGGCCGAAAGATATCCTGCAATTTGCATGGATGCATGGTTCATGGGTTTTGTTTGACTTTTGTCAATACACCCGAAATCCATTAGATCTTTCTAATGGGTGTGAAATACAAACAGACACCGTGGGATCGGAGTAGTTTCCTTGTAGGTTTTCAACCTCATACAATTTGAATTATCTCGTTGAGATAATTACGGTTGCCGTTTCTTTATGTTTGCCGATAGACTTGGTGGTCTTTATGGCAGCTACCCGCACGTGCATCGTTGGTCAGCTACTTTGCATTGCATAGACGTTTGAACTTGCCGATTCAATGGAATGTTCCTGGGCGCAGGCGGATTGAATGTTTCTTTTTTGTTTCAGGTATGATGACTTACGAATGTTGAGCTTGGCATTAAAAGCTTTGGGGACGTTCAGTTCCTTGCTTTTTGGTGTCGGTCTCAACATTGGCTGCGAGTTGCAGGCCCTATGGTGGGACTTTGGGGCACGCGTCTGTGGGCGCGTGCAACGCTCTCAGGTAAGTAAGTTCTTTGAAGGTGGGAACCTTACCTGCGCGGAATTGTGCGTTCGTAGAACGCTACAATCTCACGACTCAAGCACCTCCACTTCCGGGGGCTCACCTGGGGTTGGCGTTTCTCAGTTGAGGGACGTTGGCTGGAGTCTTCTCCTTTGGGACGGCTTCCGGCTACTCTAGCTCGTGGGTGAACTCTGGTGGGAGTTGATCGGCCAGTGTCCACTACTGGTCCAGGTTAAGGGCCAAATTCAAATTAAAACAACCCTTTGTTTTTTCTTCTTGCACCGCGGAAGTGGTAACTTAATTTATTTTTATTACTTTAACTTCCAACTTGAAGTTTCTTCTAAAACGACGCCAGCACTTTTTGGCTGTCTGATACCAATTGATTCTATTCTAACGGGGTCGTTTTTTTATATTCAAAACTTAAATCAAAACCCACATACCTTCCCACGATCATAGCTGTCCTCCAGACAGCCACCTGACGCTAGTCTTAATCGAAGGCCATGCCAACGACGTTGGGAACCACAACGTTGTATTTTTTCTGCCGTGAATCGTCCCCAGGTGGTAACCTTACGCCCACTCTGGCTGTAGTTCCATCCCAAAGCTATGGGAAAATTTCGATTCACTATGACACGAATTTAATTTGCCCATAGCGAATAGCATGCTTGTGCAGGGGTAAAATTACCTTGAAGGTGATTGGGCGTTGGGTGTGATCGTCAAGGTGATGAGAATGATGGGTGTGGGAATTGCAGAATTGCAATTTTAGGTATGGCAATGGGAAATGCATGCATTTCAAGGTGATGGGGATTTGGTTTAAACTACCGAAGGTCAACGATCGTTCGGAGGAATTAATAAGCAATTAATCCTCTTTAGTAAAAAAGCAAAAAAGTGTCCCCCCTCTCATTACCCTCCACGTGGATAAGATTGAATCGCTGAGAAATGTTACCTTTTGGGAAATTCATTACACGATTTTCCAGGAGTAAATTTATTGCTTAAATTAATCTTTCTTCTTAATTATCTGTTTATTTTATTCTGACAATTTTATTTTCCTTTTATGTAGATGTTCATGTGTTAAATCCGAATTTTTGCCTTCAACAAAAGCGATCTCGTTTTATTCTTAATTTACGTATACATTTTTGATTACCATTTAAAAAAATGTCTTTTTCCAGGTCTATAAACTAAAATCTGGCAAATGTTTATCAGGGACTTCCGAAATGGCTCTCGCTGGACTCTACTCCAACAGAACTTTCAACGAAGACGAGCTTCCCATCAAAGTAACTGCAGTCAGTCGCTGCTATAGAGCAGAAACTTCAGGTTTGCAGGAAGAAAAAGGCATTTTTAGGTAGTTTTGCTTTGTTTATTTTTTCTTTTTCTTATTCTCTAACGTATTTTCTCTTTTTAGGGTCCATCAGTTCACTAAAGTCGAGATGTTCTCTGTTTGCTCGAAAGATGCATCCGACGAAATGCTGGAACTTTTCAAAAACATTCAAATTAACCTCTTCAAAGACCTTGGAATTCATTTTAAACTTTTGGACATGCCGCCATCGGATTTGGGAGCGCCCGCCTATCGAAAATACGATATAGAGTCTTGGATGGCTGGACGGGATATGTGGGGAGAGATATCAAGTTGTAGCAACTGTACAGACTATCAAGCTAAACGGCTTAATATACAATATCGCACGGCAAATGGTGACATCAAATTTGCACATACCGTGAATGGGACAGCAGGTGCTATTCCTCGACTTTTGATAACCCTATTTGAAAACAACCAACAGGACGATGGAACAATTCAAGTAGCTGCCGCTTTGAAAAAGTATATGAGGAATATTGATGTTATTAAACGAGAAGCTCGATTGCCCAGTTTGAAACTGGTTAAGCACATAGCCTCACCCAACCTCATCGAATAATTATATGCGTCCATTTGACCATCAAATTTGTCTGTGTAATCAAAGTAGATAATTTGAGTTATTTTTAAATAGTTGAGTAGCGTTAAAAATATGCGGTTTGAAATCGGCTTTTCAATTTATTGATTTTAGTTACACAGAGTTGTTTCTGAAATCACCCCCCAGAGAAGGTTCCTAGTTGGTTGATAGATTGAAAAAAAGCCCTGGTTTTTAAACTATGGACAATCGTATAGTGGTTCCGGAAAGTGTGGGTGCCGTTGTAAGAAAGATTTATTTGAAAAGCCAAGGTCTCATCGGCGACTACTAATTTCTTTTCTTACTATTCCATCATCTTTCGTAGTTAAAAGAACTTTTGAAGAAATTTTCTTTACTGAACCCAGCCTGAGGAATTTTTCTTCCTTCTGTCTCCAAGTTTTCTTCCCAACGATTCGCACTGACTTCAAAACAAACATTTATGATTAATTTCTTTTTACCAAAAGGTTATAATGCTTGAAATCTTTCTATAACCATATATTTTGGGATAATTTTTTGTAATGTATGTTTCGACAGGTTTTTGAATAGGTGTGCAAGTAGAAACTCGGCTCCGAAGTTGGTTGCATTTTCAAACATACTTGAACATCTAATTCGCTCGCCATTTTGGGTATATTTAGCTTAATCATAGCTGTTTCTGTGACTAAGTTTTAGTTGTTTACAATCTGTCATTCCGTGTGCATCAGTTGTATAAAAGGATGGATGTCAATAAGCAACATTTACACCATTGCATTCTACCTGTTTTCAAATGAAAGAATATACTGCTCAAGCTATGGAATTGATTGCTTCGACTTAGGGTGAACTTTCTGTGAGTCATTCAACAGTAAAAAAGTGGTTTGCAAGATTTCGTGAAGGAAATTTTTGTCCTGAAGGCGCTGCACGTCAGGTGCAGTAAAAAAATTGACGACAAAGAACTTCAAGTTTTACTGGATAAAAATTCACCTCAAACTCAAGAAGAGCTTGCAGAACAGTTAGGAGTTTCTCATCAAGCAATATCACTTCGATTGCTATAAGTATCTTTTCCAATAAAGTTCAATTTAACAAAAAGCCGAGTTTTTACTTGCATACCTGTCACCTGCTACGATTCTCTGTGTTTATTTTGAAATTTATGATGACTGTGCAACGATTGATTGCACGTCAGGTGCAGTAAAAAAATTAACGACAAAGAACTTCAAGTTTTACTGGATAAAAATTCACCTCAAACTCAAGAAGAGCTTGCAGAACAGTTAGGAGTTTCTCATCAAGCAATATCACTTCGATTGCTATAAGTATCTTTTCTAATAAAGTTCAATTTAACAAAAAGCCGAGTTTTTACTTGCATACCTGTCACCTGCTACGATTCTCTGTTTTTATTTTGAAATTTATGATGACTGTGCAACGATTGATAATTTTTTTTCTCTAATAAACAATTATTTAATTTCAAAACCTTTACATTTTTTGTGAATTATAATTTTTCTGGATACTTATTATTTTAAAGTTCAGTCCGCACTGATTTAATTAAAAATATTGGTTTCCAAGTAAACTTTATTGACGAAAAATAATTCAGTTTTCAAGCGCCATGCCTTTTTTTTTTGGTTTCGGTAGGAAGGTGGAAATCTTGAAAATATACCTCTGGACCGATCCAGAGGCATGCCGGGTTTTTACCGACTAAAACCACCTCCCGCCAGGCACATATTCCTGTTGATCCCCGCGGAACATTCATTTAGATATTCCATCGCGGGGCGGGTCGGAGTTTACCTGTTACTCCGCTCGTCGCCTCGCAACTGCTGCATCATGTCACATAGAATACCATTTGTTACGGATCATGCATCACTCTGTGACTACGTGTTCCGCATTTTCTATTTTGCCTTCGCAATACAAGCAGTATGGGTGGTTCACATGCTTCATCATCATCATTGGCACTACAACTGGGAACCGGTCTTGGCCTTATTTAGCAAGTCCTGAGGCTTGTTAAATTTTCCATAGTGATTTTTTTTCCGGGCAAGGCCAATAGTCTTGCGGCAGAGGCTCCCCGACGGGGAATCGAACCCCGGTCTCCTCCGTGACAGGCAGGTATACTAACCACTATCCTATCGAAGAGCATGCTTATACTTGTGCAAGTATTGCCGAAAGCATCCATGGCCTGATATTAGCCGAGTCAAGTGGTAATTCAGCTCGCCATGTTTTCTTTTCACCCATGTTTCTATATCATGTAGCATGGTGTGGGTCCATCTTCCTTTGGTGGAAGAATCCCACCTTCGTTGCCATTGTCTTAGGCTTGAGAGCTCTAATTGTGACCACATTCTCCGACTATTCTCTTGGGAGACCTTATGCAATGCAGCGTTTTCTTTAGCTGCAATGTCAGGCGGTGTCCTTCCAGCCAAAATATTTATAGCATCTTCGGATACCGTTCGAAATGCACAACATACTCTTAGTGATGGTAGCCTATGTGCAGAGTTCACTCCCTTCATGTACGACTTATACTGTGCAGCTCCTGCCCATACGTGAGCTGCATACATTATAATGGAGGTGTTGACACGGTTATGAGTTTCCTTATGTGGGGCCGGGGTCCTCCAACATTGGGTAGCAGTCTCGCCAAAACTTTGCATACTCTTGCCGTTTTTTCACACATTTTCCGCATGTGTTCCTTGATGGTCAACCTGTTGTTGAGTATAACACCAAGATATTTAATATATATAATAGAGACTGAATCTGATTATTTGTCCTTCTATTTCCAAATCAAGTTGTTCAACTTTCTTGCGGCTGCTTATTAAAACTGCCTCCGTCTTATGTCCAGCTAGTTTCAGTCCGGCCATATCTAACCAGCATTTAATGCTCTGGATTGCTTGGGAGCAAATATTCTCCAGGTCATCTAGATGTTTAGCTACGGCCACTATTGCCAAATCATCTGCGTACCCAATGATTCTAACTCCTTCTTGTACATTGACCCTGAGCACACCATCATACATGTTATTCCATAATAGCGGACCTAATACAATACCAGCAATATGCGAGCCTTTTCTTTTGGCAAGCGGATCATAGCAGCCTGCGTGCCACCTGGTTTTCTTCTTTAACTCTTTACCGCTTCCTTTGGGATCGCGTTCAGCGCAGGGAACTGTATAGCGATCACTGTCAGGATTTCCTCCACAGTGGTTACCTCATCTAAATCACGACAATCAACCGTGATTTCCTGTGACACTGTTTTGACATTAGCATCTTCCTTTAGTAATTGTTCCTTTGCTTTCAGTGTCTCGGTGGTAGCCTCTGGACGGCATTTCAGTTCTAGTAGCAATTCACCTTTTGCTGTCTTTCGAACTTTATTTACGCTATTTCCGAGTTCACTTAGCTCGGACTTGGTGTTCATAAACTTCAGTATATCCGCATACGTTTTTTCTCCGGTTTTGGATATTATTATGGCGTCAGGGCGTGGTCTCCTTCTTTTCATAATGTTGGCCTTCCCAGTATCACCTTTTGGAGCGTCTTCAACCTCCAACCCCGCATCCCCCTTCCTTCCCCTCTGGCCAATTGGAATTGGGTGACTCATCATTGATCTACCCCGGGACACTGCTTACGTCTGTGTGGGAGTTTTGCTTTGGCTGGATTTGCAAGTTACTATCGCTTGCTTCAGCCGGCGCAGATGGCTTCTTTAAGCGATTTTCCACTTCCTTATCATGAAGGCAACCAATGATCTCGACCAGCTCTCGCACAGCATTAGTAATATGGGTTTGCTTTTAAATTTTGATCGTCCTTGTCAATTCTGCGATCCGTTGTCCGAGCTGCCCGAACACCAAAGAACCATCATCACCTCCATCACGGTTCTGACCCGCGCTCGTCTCTATATCGCCACTGCTTGTTGCCGCCATAAATTATGCAAAAAACCTTCCTTTGCACAACTGTGAAAATGTCCTCTGTTGCTGTCGGGAGAGCAGGTTTTGTGTCTTCTGTATGACTGTTCTCTGAAAATCCAGAGTCCAAAATCCAATTTGCTAAGACAAAACTTACGGTATTGAAACAGTCACCAAGGGGCAATTGAAAACACGTATGTGATCTAAGGCTTGTTGAGAAACTTTTGCATGAACTATTTTACAGTGTAAAGTATGACCTCTACAAACCTTCTGAACTAAACAAGTAGAAACCCGTCAACAAATTAATAACCATTCCTATTTTATTATTTCAAGTTCGATTCCAACATTCATTCGGAATGTAGGCGATTTTGACTATAAGGCAGTCCGAACAAAACATTACAGTTGATCCTCTCGTTTTGTTTTCCATTGTAAGTAGTAGGCACACATCTCTTAAGAGAAAAATTATTATGTAATTTATGTACGCGTCTTTCATCTTAATCCTTCATATCAGAGGTGTTCGCCAATTATGGAAAAAAGGGGGAGGATTTGAACATAATTGAGGAAGAAGAAGAATAGAAGACTGGGGTGCGTAAGAGGGGAATAAAAGGGAATTGACCGTCGAGATTCACTCTCCAGTGTCCCATGTCCGGTCTCAGCTTTAGGATCTTTAGCAATCGCGGCGGCATCTGCTTTAGATTCAGTGGTGTTTCGATCGACCCTTGTATAGGGTGGCGCAAAATTAATCATCCTATCGGAAGATGTTATAATTTTTGCAAATGGCGTCGTAGATCAATCATATTTGACATTTGTGAACTAGAAATCATATTTAACATTTGTGAATTAGAAAAAATTGTAAAGGTCCACATAAAGATTTCCATCACTCAAAATCATTTTTTTTATTTAGTAAAAAAGTAATTCAAAAACAAAATTGGATGATTAATGTTGCACCACCCTATACTAAGTTCCTGCCCGTGTTTCTTTTGCAGTGTTCTTCTTCTAAGCTTTACTGTGAAAATTGATTGTCACGTCTACTTTGATACCATTATTCACGGCAAACGGGATTAAATAAAACTTGACTGATCAGCATCATAATAACTGCTTATTCACTGCAATTAGGTTTATTTTGCCGTGGCTCCGCTTGCCACCTATATTCAGGGGATATTTCCGAGTAAAATTCCAAAAGGAAACAAAATACAAACCGGAAATGTCATTTCGCAATTAAATTAATAAGTAAATACAATATATATAAGAATTATAATCGTAAAATAGGCTTTGGACAGGACTTAAATGTTTTGGATAACATCTGTGATAATTCATGCACAAGAGAACCAGAACTATCCACAGCTTACACAAGGATTTACGCATTAACTCCGTGCAAACGATTGCATCATTGGGAAATTCGGACCATTATCTGACATCTGTTGTACAATCATTTACGACTTATCATCATCATCGGCACTACAACCGGGATCCGGTCTTGGCCTTATTTAACAAATCTCTCCACCGGTCCCGATGTCATCCAGTTTAGCACTCCCAGGCTCTGGGCGTCCTGGTCTACGCCATCCCTCCATCGCAGACAAGGTCTGCCGCGCTGTCTCCTTCCATACATCCTGCCACAAAGGACATTCCGGGCAGGGTCCTCTTCGGTCATTCGAGCTAGGTGTCCCGCCCACCGGAGTCTACCGAGCTTGATTTTTCTTACAATATGAGTTTCAAGGTAGATTGCGTACAACTCATGGTTGTAGCGTCTCCGGAATCGTCCTCCCTCACATACGGGGCCAACAATTCTCCTTAAGACCTTTCTCTCGAACGCGACCAAGAGTTCAGAGTGCCTTTTATTAAACACACAGGTCTCGGATCCATACATGAGTACTGGTAAGACCATGGTCTTGTACAGTAGTAGCTTGGATGTTTTGAATAAATTTCGGGATTTAAAGAGCCTTGATAGACCATAGTAGGCTTTGTTGGATTTAATCAGCCGTTCGCGTATTTCTTCTTCCATATTGTTATCGGCTGATACTATTGACCCAAGGTAGTTAAAGGATTGCACTACTTCAAATTCGTGGTCCAATATCCTGATAGTTTGACCAACGTTAGGTCTTCTCTTCGCAGAAGTTGCCAGCATGTACTTGGTTTTTCCCTCATTAATGCGCAGTCCCAGTTTTTGTGCCGCCTGCTCGATCTGGGTGAAGGATTCCTGTACCGCCGATTCGGTTCTACCGATGATGTCGATGTCATCTGCGTAGGCAAGTATCTGGCTGGACTTGGTGACAATAGTCCCTCTTGTTGTAACGCCAGAGTCATGGATTGCTTTCTCCAACGCCAGGTTGAAGAGGAGGCAGGCCAGACCGTCCCCTTGTCGGAGTCCATTATAGATGTTTATTGGTTTGGACAGCAATCCCGCTACTTTTACTTGACTAGTTACGTTGGTCATGGTCAACCTACAAAGTCGTATCAATTTATTTGGAATGCCGAATTCTCTCATGGCATTATATAGTTCTACCCTGGCTATGCTGTCGTAGGCGGCCTTGAAGTCTATAAACAGATGATATAGTGGAATCTTAAATTCCAGACATTTTTCCATCGCCTGCCTAAGGGTGAATATCTGATCAATTGCTGATTTGCCTGGGATGAAGCCACACTGATATTGACCAATGATGGCTTTAGCGTATGGGGATATCCGGTCTTGTAGGATAGTGGAGAGTATCTTATAGGCGGTACTCAGCAATGTTATACCCCTATAGTTGCTGCACATTGTGATATCTCCCTTCTTATATATGGGGCAAATTATACCACGACGCCAATCTTCCGGCATCTCATCTTGCTCCCATACGTGCACCACGATCTCATGAATTGCGTGATGTAACGCTGTCCCTCCTTGTTTGATCAGCTCAGCTGGTATGCCATCAGCTCCAGGGGCTTTATTTGATTTTAGCTGTCTAATGGCTTTTAGTGTTTCCTCAATGCTTGGTGGCGGCAGCATTTGGTCCTGGTCTTGCATTGGTGGAGCCTCCAATTCTTCTGTGAGCTGACCATTTAGCAATTCATTAAAGTGCACTACCCAACGCTCCAGAATGCCTTCAGGATCGGTGATCAGACTACCGTCTTTATCCTTGCAGTAAGTGCAGCGTGGTGTGTACCGCGTCATTCTGCGGATTATTTGGTAGAACTTCCGCGCCTGGTGCGGACCTCGCTCTCTACTTTTCTCTATTTCACAGACAAGGTTTTTTCCCAGGCACTTTTCTTTTATCTGTGAAGTCTTTTTTCAGTTCTTCTGAGCTCTTTGTATTTCTCCTCGCGTACCCGCGTCCTATGAGACTGCTGCATTGCCCGGTATGCAGCATTCTTACGTTCAGTCGCTAGTTTGCACTCATCATCAAACCAGTCGTTCCGATCTCTACGACTACTGCCTAAGATGGAGTTGGCAGTACTAATGACAGTATTCCCAAGGCGTGTCCATTTCTCTTCTACGCCCGGCATTCTGGCCCCAGGACTTACTCTCCCTCCGTCGAGCTCTTCGAGGGCGAGTCTTAACGCATGACCAAAGGCGTTGCTGGTGTTCTCATTGCGTAAGGCAGCCGTGTTGATTCGAACCTGATCCGTGGATGCAATACGTCTCCGTAAGGCAATCCGCGCTCGGAAAACTGTACCAACAAGATAGTGATCCGAGTCGACGTTGGCACCTCGGTACGTTCGTACCGTCATCAGGCTCGAAGAGTGGCGGCGATCTATCAACACGTGGTCAATTTGGTTGCGAGTGGCTCCCTCAGGTGATATCCAGGTGGCTTTGTGGATATCTTTACGCGGAAACCTGGTACTCGCAACGACCAAGTTTTTCGATGCTGCCAGTTCGATGACTCGTAGTCCATTGTCATTAGTGTTCTCATGCAAACTATGGGAACCTGCGTAGTGCCTGAAAACCGGCTCCCGACCTATTTTCGCATTCAAATCCCCAAGAACGATTTTCACATCGTATCTTGGGCAGGCATTGAGGGCCCGTTCGACGTTCTCATAGTATTCTTCTTTTTCGTCGTCAGGGGACTCCTCTGTAGGTCCGTGAACGTTTATGAGGCTTATGTTCTTAAACTTGCCTCCCACGCGAAAAGTGCATAGCCTTTCCAAACTGGTAGTCTCCCAGTATTTCTTCTGCATTCGGGGTGATTCTCGCCAGTATGACATTTGTTAGTGGTTGGGAGCAATGATATTCCTCTATAGTTCTCACAATCAGATCTGTCGCCCTTTTTGGAAATAGGGATGGCTATTGAGGTTTTCCATTCTTCTGGAGTGACTTTCTTATTTCATATTGCTTTGATAAATTGATGGACCATTCGTGTGATTACTTCTCCTCCACGTTTTACAAGTTCCACCGGTATGCAGTCGACTTGTTGCTTTTCAATCGATTTATTGCATTTATTACTTCGTTGAAGAAGGGCTCTGGGATTGGTGGCTCGATGTACGTACGCCTGGTACATTTATTTGTGGTTGGTTGATGGGCACATTACGGGTGTGTGGTGGTTCCGCCAAACCCCACTGTCTACTTACCGTAAAACCCCCATAACATTCAGCCAATTTCCTAACTTCACTAATGCAATCGCATTAGTACCTGAAAATGCTTCACGCATTATATAGATCAAATCTATAATCTTAAAGTCCCTGTAAAGAAAACTTACCTTTTCATGCATTCTCTTCGTATATAATTTCCTGTAAGAATTTCTTTTTACGTTTTCAAGAACCCCTGGCAAATTTCAATTTCCCACACCTGCACCACAATCTCCACCCAGCATACCTGAAACATTTCCTTTTTCAAGGACATTAATGCATACAACGCGTTTGATAAGGTTCCTGGAAATAATTCTTTAAAGTGCATATGGCATCATGAATCCCAAGCCAGTCGGCATCCTTTATCTGTGTTAAAATCCTATGTCGGACAGCTTGTTTTTACAGCTGCAATAAACCCACCCGCGATTCGTTTGTACCATCGACAAACAATCACCGCATCATAGGCATTATCAGCGAAACAAAATTTTCTAGCATTTCCTAATGCAAACACGAACCCGGTTTCTAGTGCAGACAGATATGCCATAAACATCCAAGTTGCTTTTAGCACCATTTCCCGGATGACTAGCGGTGTATTTATTCAACTGCAATGCACATTTTCCCTTTCCTTGTTTCAGATACAGTCCCATGGCCTTGTGTATGAAAAAAACCAATGTGATCTTCACTCACACATACACATACATTGCCAAGTCTTTCTTCCTTGTTTCCACCACAGAGAAACACTTTTTTTCTTGGATAAACTCACCCCAAAACGATTGAATATCGTTGAGTCGTTTTCCATCCACTGACCGCCATGGTCCCGCGTCACTCCCGCTCTCCGCCGGCAGCGGGGACGCGCAAATAAATATTCTGAAGTCGAGTTTTGCATAAAGTTTTAGAAGTGCGGAAGTTGATCGTATACAGTGGAGGTTGCAACCACTATTGTTATTCCGTCGATATTTGTAGTTCGGTACAATCGTCTTCAAGTACCTCAAGTACTAATGTATTCTGAAATAAACTTCAAGTTTAAAACTCAAGTGCTTTCGTTATGGTGATTCAAAATTCTAAATCTCAAGCCATTGTGTGGCAGTGCGTCCTTCTGATGACGAATCACATACGCAATATGATAGTCAAGTACATATAAATAACAGTTTAAATAAAGAGCTCTTTTTGAACAACATGCACTAGTGTTTTCTTTCCCGGCTGCAGTTTCCCGAGTGTTTGTGTGTACTTCCCTTTTCTCGACGAACAGTTTAGTTTACGGCGGACCTCGGATAACTTGTCATGATGTTATTTGTTTTGATAACTAGACAGGCATCTGCGTCTCTTTTGGCTCTTACGCGGAACCATATAATATACACATCAATAGTCGTAGCGCGAGTAAATTAACTAAACTTTATTTTCATTTTAAAAATATTTTTATTAATTAATTTTATGTTCTCGCTTTGTAGAGAGAGCCGCTACTGATGGTTTCTTCATAGTATTTATACCCCTGTTCTGGGGTCACTGTTATCTACGTCGTGATGAAGATGCGTTTTGATGAATTAGCATAGAGCAAATATTGGTTGTGATAAGGAGGCATTGGGTCTACGTTAATCGTGGTTTTGGGTATTCGATGAATAGGGTAAATATGAATTGTGATATGGGTTGTGATCTGTGTTCTTAAGCATTTGATGAATGGAGTAAATATGAATTGTGATAAGAATTAATTTTGGTATGGATTGTGATAAGGTGGTTAGATGATTGTTTGGATTTATATGAAAAGGGAAGATGATTGGGTCGTATGCTTGATGTTTTTAGAGGTGGGTAAGGTATTTTTTGTTGTGTTCCCCACAGGTGTTAACACGCGCGTGTTTTTAAACAATGCAGTCTCTTTACATTTTGCCCACGGTATTGGACTAATTTCAACTTGCAGTTCGTTGACATTTGTGTCTGAATTACCAACTACCATAACATAAAGTAAGATCCCCAACAGTAGGCATTGCTTTTAATTTAATATTTTATTTCACTTATTTGTAAAATTCTACTAAAAAAAGAATGGCTCTCAAAACGGCGCTCATTGCCCTGCATCCCTTTAATAAGATTCCATTTTAAAAACGCGTGGCGCACCATGCGGGAAAGAGTAGACTTTTAAATCTCGTTAGTTCCTTGGATTTCGGGGATTATTTAAATTTTTTGAATGAATATTTATAGAGTGTGATATAACAACAAGACATGAGCCATTAAAACCAATTTATGGCACTCGTAAACCTAAGAAACAATTTGGAACTCCTAAGATACAATAAAAAAGTAATAATGGTCGTACACTTCTACATCCATTGGTCGACATCAATTAATTATATTTATTTCCATATGAGTAAGTTGCGAAGAAGTTACAAAATACATTTTGAATCAATTTATAGCACACAAAATAATTTTATGGTGAAGCTCAGGGGTTAGTGGATTTAATAACTTCAGAATTTCTAGTCATCCCCTATATGGAATTAAGTAATGGGTGCGTAGGCAATCGACTTATAAGTTTCTATAATTTGTTCATGACCTTGGTGGCTTAATAAGTTTGCTTGCCGGTGGGGGTATCTTACAAAAACCAGCAGCATCAAAAACCGGAAGTAGTTCACGTACACGCCCCGGAATACTGCCATCCAACATTCTACGATCAAAAGAGCAAAAACAAAATTGTGAAGACGACAAAGCGACAACGAGAACATTAAAGTTAAATTGGATTAGCTAAATAGGTATGTTACCTCCGTTTGTATTCGATTTTTGCGCCTTTCATTGGTATATTGGCTTCTGTCGGGAAGAAGGTTGCGTCATAGAAATTCAAGCCGTTCTGCAATAGAAGATTATATTCATCCATTGATGCCAGAGTCACACGAATAACTGCTGGTGGAATTTCTCTCTTGTGGCGTTCGACTTTATCAGCATTGGAGTCCGGTTTAGGTGCAGCATTTCCTAAAGGGTTGAAAGTAATATATTTTGTGTACTGATCTAGTTCAATTAAGGCATAAAGGATAGATCGGACCCTTGCCTTCTGGTTCCTTCTCAGCTGAAGCCGATGATGAATGGTGGACATGTAGCCGTACAACTTCTACAACGGACTCGAAGCGATAAAGCGCATGTCTAATGTCTTCGACTGGCAAGTCTTCGGGAACATCAAGAACGTACAGTGTAAATGTTTTTCGTGGTCGACAAGGTATAGCTATCTGTGGAGAAGATCAAGAGTTCTCTATTAATATGTATCCATGTTTAAACTGAAGAAGGCAACATGCAAAAAGTAGGTTTAGTCTTATATGCTGTGCAGTGTGTTATTTATGTGTGTAGCCAAACCTGTTTATTCAAAAGGAAACGGTAAAACGAGCACGCGTTGAACACACAGTAGACAAAAGGAGTCATTACTAATCTTAATTTGGATCAAGAGCTGTTAAAGCAATTTAAACACTTCAATCAATCACTCTGAATTTTACGTTTTTCTTAATTTGAATTCAAATTTAAATCTACGCCAAACAACCGATCTGGTTGGATTTGCCATTTCCTCAGCCAAATTAGTAAAAGCCAAAGTGTGTCTAACAATCATCAAATTTAAAAACAGCGACATCGACTTTTTTGGGTTTAAATTACTTTTGAACAGCCATAGAAATAACATGAGGTGAAATCTCTCGCATCTACATGTATTTGGATAGTTAATGTTTTCGCCCTCACTGCTGAGACGACTTGGTGTGAATTATTCACAAATGCCTAAAGTTTGCTTATTTCGTTTCTGCGATCGTTAATTTCGTTTTATTTGGACACACTAAACTTAATCTCGTCTTAGGGTACTTACACTTTTCGAATAAGAACTCTTATTATATAGTGACATGAAAAATAAAAGAAAAATTAATCGTTAGAAAGATATATAAAGCAGAGCAGCAAGCAAAAGGATGCCGAAGGAATAAAAGAAGGCAAGGGGAAGTCAAGCTAAATACGTTGTCACTATTTTTGAAAGTAGTGCTGTTAGTGGCGGTGAACAAAGAGGAAGCTATAACGGAGGTGAACAGTGATGTGGATCGCCGAGAGAACCAAAACAAAATTCCTTATAATTATTCTTGCTATTATTGGTTTTTTTTTTTTTTTTTTTTTTTTTTTTTTTTTTTTTTTTTTTTTTTTTTTTTTAAAGTAGATCGTTAACTAGATCGTGAATGTGCGCACGCATGCTCAGCAGAGGAGTTTGTCTTATAATACAAGTTGCCACTACTCTTAAAAAATTATAGCAAAATGAGGTACCTGAACTGAGGAAGGAAGAGGCGGTATCAATGCACATAGATCTTAAGTATCCGAGGACTGTAATGGTAGATGATTGATGAATTGATCCCTGTGAGCAGGGTCTAGAATTTAATCACAACTAGGCTAACGATAACCCGTTAAAGGCAACTAAGAGCCGATAGGTGTGTTGGGTCCCAATGCCTTATCGGTCTATCAAGCTATGAGCTCTCTTAAGTGTCTGGGAGAAATGCTTAACCATTTTTCGAGCTCGGCCCGATAGTGAAAAACATGTGATTCGAACAGACACTATGACTGTTAGAATCACTGAAAGATTGAACCAATGCTCTGCACATCAGGCCACTGCCGCATGTACGAATTCGATTTTCAAACTCAAGTACACTCAACTGATGTGGACTTGCTATATTATTTTGCTTGGTATACGGCTGATAATATTGATTATTCGATTTTCTTTCTGTGTTGTTCTTCATAATTTGCATTTGTTAGAAACGCTACACTACTCCCTCCTCATTAATTTTGTTACGATCAACTTCGTGTGCGAAGGACGGTGGGAGGAGCGGGCGAGCGAGAAAACGTTGGAACAGGGCAGGGAGAAATGGTTGGAGCAGGCTATTGAACCGGTGCTCTGTGCAGAAGTCGGGACGGTAGTAGTATAGTCCTGTTTACCTATGGGAGATTGTGTACCGTTTGTACATACATAACGTCTTGTGTTGCACGTTGCAACACTAATGCTCAACACATCACTGCCATGTGTACGAATTTGACCGTTAAGCTCAAGTACACTCAACTGATGTGGAATTGTTATGCCATTACTATGGTATATGACTCTGATGCTTTTTGCTTATTTGATTTACGTTTGGTGTTGCTCTTCACTATTTGCTTGTGCATTGTTTGTATATCTGTTAGAAACGCCACACTACTCCCTTCTCAGTAACTTAGTCACAATCAACTCCCCGCGCGAATGACGGAGCGAAGAGCGAGCGAGCGAGCCGGTGCTCTGTGCAGAACTCACGATCGTAGTAGTAAAGTTATGTTTGCCATGAAAAAGAGTGTGTTCGGTACAGCTTACACGTTGAGTTTATATCGTTTAGCAACAACAGTGAAGATGGTGCCTTGAACACACGACGAAACGCGTGAGGAGCGAAGCATTGAAGCCTCGGACTAACGGCCACATGTACCAATTCGATAGTTTAACTCAAGTACACTCAACTGATGTGGAATTTTTATGCTAATGCTATGGTATACGGCTCTGATGCTTATTCAATTTACGTTCGGTGTTGCCCTTCACTATTTCCTTATGTATTGTATGTGTATCTGTTAGAAACGCCACACTACTCCTTTCTCAGTAACTTTGTTACGATCAGCTTCATGGGCGAACGACGGAGCGAAGAGCGAACGAGCGAGCCGGTGCTCTGTGCAGAAATCGTGATCGTAGTAGTAAAGTTCTGTTTGCCAAGGAAGAGTGTGCGTTAGGTACAGCTTACACGTTGAGTTTACGTCGTTTAGCAACAACAGTGAAGATGGTAATTGGAACACACGGCGAAACGGGTGTGAAGCGAAGCATTGAAGTCTCAGACTAACGGCCGCGTGTACGAATTCGATAGTTAAACTCAAGTACATTCAACTGATGTGGAATTGTTATGCTATTGCTATGGTATACGGCTCTGATGCTTTTTGCTTATTCGATTTACGTTCGGTGTTGCTCTTCACTATTTGCTTGTGTATTGTGTGTGTATCTGTTAGAAACGCCACAGACTCACTTAAAAAAAGAAGTTGCAACAGATGGTGTCGGCTCCAAGATGAGATACGATGTTACAGTATTCGTTCCGCGATATGGTGGGACGAAGTCCTTAGCTATGATTCAGCTGTTGAGAAATGGCCAGGATCTGAATCAGGATTAAATCCAACAATCGGCGAAGTCCAATATCGTCGTCTTTAATGCAACGATGACACAATAACAACATTCGCAAGAAAACATGGATCAGCTGTTGATAAATGGCCAGGAAATTAAATCTAAGGAAAGCATGACATTTCTCGGCGTCGGTCTGTGGTAATGCATTGTGGCATGACCACGTGTTGAGTATTGCCAGACCCGCTTCCAGAAAATTCAATTACCTTTTTATAACCCGACAATATTTTATCCCGGCCCAACTTCTTTTCCTTTATAAATCTCAAATTAGATCCGTACTGGAATACTGTTCCCATGTTTGGAGCTCTGCTCCTAAGCATACCCTCGACCTACTTGATAGTATAAAGAGACTGGCAATCCGCCTGTTCGAAAACGCAGCGCTGACATCGGGACTGCGGTCGCTATCACTTTGAAGGCGCGTAGTGGACCTTTGTCTGTTTTGCAGACGTTATCACGGAGTCCCTGAATAGAGATCTGGATAAAATTCTACAACGGGGAGAGGTTAGTCTTGTCGAGTCCAACCAATTCGGGGGTGCAGAATCGCCGATGGAGTGCTGGCGAAATTTAGATGACGCGGTGGTATGGAGCAGTATTGCGCAACCTTCACGTTGGGTGAAACAACGGATTCAACTCGGCCGGTTGAAATGAGGTAATGAATGTGTTGCGCCAAATAGAAGTACCAGACTACTTCCTGAAGGCCATAGTCTCATACTTTACAGATGAGGGGTTAACATATGAATCAGAGGCTGGCCCAACGAAATACCATATAAAAAGTCTCACATAGCCCAGTCCTCAGACCACCTTCATGTAACTTGATGTACGACGGGACACTAAACATAAATAAACCACCAGGAGTAGAGGTCATAGGCTATGCAGATAATTTAACAGTTGTCACACGACCAAAAGCGCTCTAATAAAAAATATCTAGGAACAATACTGAGTTATAGTTATGAAATGTCCAAGGAAATCAACAAAAGACCATTCCGGCAACACTAGCGGGTATGCAGGTAGCACACTGCTAAAATCGAAGCTGATATTAGGTATGTAACAGAATGAGTGGAGGTAAGCCGTAGCATTAGCCGATGGAAGTTAGCCAATTGATACAGGATGAGTTGAGGTGGGTTGTTGCTCAATCTCGTAATTGTAGCAAAAAGATGTATGGATGAATGCTGTTGGCCAATCCTCCGCAACAGAAGGTGAAGCTGTCGGTCGGCGTTGTGAGGTAAAAAATAAATGTATATTTGTAGCAGTCGAAGTCGGTGGTGGTGTAACAGAATATATATAGATGATGGGTTATTAAAAGTTGTAGCTGCGCCAGTTGTAATGTACAACAAGATGGAAATTTAAAACGGTTGTCAGGTGTTGCTTAACGGTGCCACTTTCTTCTCCCATGCAACCGTAATCCTTTTTTTTTCGTTTTTGGGTACAGTTCTCCGAGTACCGCTCTAAACCGTCGAGTGTACCGGTGTTGCGCCGAAACAATTGTGAGACTCTACGGTAGCAAAAGCAATGTTATATCTTTATTACGGCTTACCCTCAATTTGCCGCCCCAACTTCATCTACAGAAACTGCTCCAACCCAGCCTCGGGAACACGATTTTGGTCCACCATGGATTTCCTTTTAATTTAAACCATTCCATCAATCTCAACTCAAGTCAGCCAATCTTTTCTTTATTTAGCAATTCAGCAAAATCGGTCCTTCGTGGCCGTACTTTTACAATACTTCCATTAATTTAACACATTTCAAGGCAAATTCAACAAAAACACATTCGGTCCTTCATGGCCGTATTTTTACAATACTTCAATTAATTTAATTCATTTCAAGGCAAATTCAACAAAAACACATTTGGTCCTTCATGGCCGTACTACTTTAACTACTTCTGATCACGACTCTGATCCGACTCTACTTCTGGTCTCCGTCACATAGCTCAATCTTTTTACTACTTCTGTCTCTCTCTTCATTCACTCTGCCACTACTCCGAAGAGAAACTCACCGCAGCTGCTTCCGCGGAGTTCACAACCCAAGGAAAACAGGATCGAGCATTCGCTTTCAACGAATGTGGATGGCGATCTCCAACCTCCTAATTTGCCGTTCATATTTTGTATCTTTATATCAACATTATATTTAGATTATCTTAGATTATAACTAGACTTAACCACGCAACAGGTAATATAAAGCCCCGTATTTATAAAACAATAATCAAGCCGATTGTTTTATACGGATGTGAAACATGGGTGCTTACAAAATGGGAAGAGAACAAATTCCAAGTATTCGAGAATAAAGTTTTAAGGAGTATTTTTGGTGTTAAATATCATGAGCACATGGGATAACGGAGGAAACTACATGATCCTGAATTGGAAGAGCTATGCCTCAACAGGTCACGAGGAATAAGATACGCCGGGCATGTGCCGAGAATGGGCAACGTAAGAACAGTCTGTAGAATTCTTGACGGACGATTCCAACGCAAACGACAAAGTTCTGCCGCCGAAAGGCAAACTACACAATAGTCATGTAATGTTTAGCTTAGAGCGTCTGCGTAGGACCAGTAAGTTATAATATAAGATAATTAAGCTAGAATTTAACCATTTTTTGTCTAGCATATAATTTAGAAACTAAGAATATAAAATTAAAACAAAAAAAAAGTTGCAAAAATGAAAATGAAAAACCAACGGGTAAGAGACCGGTAAGCTGGCTGCGACGGAGATGGAAGGATAATGTAAAGCGCGCTCTTGAAGAAATTGGATCAAGTGGCGAAAAATGGAGGAAAATGTTTAAGACTACACCTTGTATTATATTTATGGTTCAAAAGATTGTTTAAGAAAAAACTTTTGATTGACTTTTGTTTGTGAGACCTTTCTAAGGTAATGAAAAAGGTCATCAATATCCAGTTGATTTAATATTTGAATTTGGCGAGGATAGAACCCTCAAATATTTAGCTTAGTACAAGTGATATATAAACTAAACAACAAAGTTAAAAGTAGGGACATCTAAATGATCGCCAATACGGATTCCATAGCAGGCGATCCATGTGAGAGTTTTTGACTTTTATAAGGGGACATCTGCAATTGAAATACATGATGAAACAAGCTGTTATTACGTAACAACATCTCCCCCCTTTTTAACACTAAAGCTACCGACATTTCATATATACCACTCTCTACTACTAGGGGCCAAATATATTTTAAGATTTATAGCATGTAATAACTCTTAGTCCTCTCTTAAGTACTAGTTGTAAAATATACCATAAATTGAAAAACTCTTAGTCCAATTTAGTGTGTGAATACCATTTTCCAATTCCATCTTCTTTATTTATTAAATCGAAAGATACATAAAAATATTCAATTCGGAAATAAATAATGTATAAAGCTTATGTACGTTCAACGCACGGGTCATTTGACCCGTCCGTGGTAGGTTTAGTGTTAAAGAGAAGTTTCATTCTTCGGAGAGGAATGAAACTCACTGACTGACGTCCTAGTTTTTCGGTGGTGTTTTGCAATATTTACATTTAACTATCAGGTTGGCAAGTAAGTAATTGCCGATTTCACACATAGATGTACTATATTTGGTCATATTTTTTAATAGTTTCTGTCAATGATACATGTTTTTCCTTTTGACAGTTGTTAGCTGTCAGTCTTACTTTGGTTTAGAAGCAATTTGCGTGTATTTTTGTGAAAATGTATTAGTTTGGCGTCAGTTTTAGTATGGAGTGCAAAAACGAGCATTTTCGTAACATTTTAATCTTTTATTTCCGTAAGGGAAAGAACATAGCGCAAACTGCTAAAAAGTTACGTGGTGTGTATGGTGAATAAGCCTTAAAAGAAAGACAGTGCCGGAATTGGTTTGACAAATTTCGTTCCCCTGTCCTGGGCACTCTCAGATTTTTTACTGAAAGATGAACAACGATCAGGTCGACCAGGTGAGCTTGAAGATGATCAAATTAAAGCCATAATCGCCATGTAACTGTACGAGAAATAGCAAAAAAAATCAAATGTGTCACATACAGGGATTGGCAAACATTTAAAACGTATGAAACTCGTTAAAAAGCCTGATGCATGGGTTCCACATGATTTGAATGAAGTTCATTTAACGAAGCGGATCAACGGTTGCAATGTGCATCTTAGACGCAAGGATCCGACCCTTTTTTGAAACGAATCATCACTAGCGATAAAAAAGGATTTGTTTACAGTGACGCTAATCGAAAACGATCTTGGTCCAGGCTTGATGACCCAACACAATCCACATCGGAAGTTGATATCCACCAGAAAAAGATTTTGCTCTCAATTTGGTGGGATTGGAAAGGTGTGGTGCATTTAGAGCTGCTTCCAAGGAATCAAAAAATCAATTCGGGCGAGTACTGTCAACAACTAGACAGATTAAATACAGCGATCAACGAAAAACGACCGAAGTTAGTCCATTGAAAAGGTGGCATTTTTTACCAGGACAACGCTGGGCCACATTCATGTTTGGGCACTCGCCAAAAATTATTGGAGCTTGGTTGGGAATTGATGTAACCATATATCCCTGACCTTGTTCCATCAGATTACCATTTATTTCGATCTTTGCAAAACTCGTCGATGGTAAACTTTTCAATGATGATGATGCTGCGAAATCGCACTTGATTCAGTTTTTTGCCGATAGAGATCAGAAGTTCCACGAACGGGGAATTATGAAGTTCCACAGAAAGATAGCAAAAGGTCATCGAACAAAATGGAAAATATATTATTGATTAAAGTCTATTCGGTGTATTAAAAAAAGTCTTGTATTTATCTGAAAAAAATTGGCAATTACTTAGTTGCCAACCATATATTTTTATATATTATATTATATTTCCTCATATTTCGCAAAAGCCTAATTAAATTTGCGGTAAAAATTGTTTAATGATAATGATGAGCCAATTGTAATAGTTGGTCATCGTTCGTGCTCCAGTTCGATCCGCAGTTCTAGCTGAGGCGGCATTTTGCAGTATGAATCGTTTAATAACAGTGATAAACTAATTGTAAAAGTTGGTCACCGCTCGTGTTGTAGTTCAATCGGCAATTTGTAGTGAGAATTATTTAGGATTATTTTGTGTTCTATTTCTCGATAAATGGGCAATCTAATGATCATATTTTTCCTCATTTGTTTAGTGACGTAATTATCATAAACAAAACTCCCGCCGGTAAAGGTGACTGAGCTGTAACATTGAACTAATGAGGAGTGAAGGGTTAATCTGCTTCTGTGATTTCGACGGATACCGGGTCGCAATTGGCGGTATGTCCCCGTTCCCAACTTCCGAGTATCTTATCTTCCATGCTGAGGTAGCTATCGTCGGCATTTCCTGACCATGTTTCAAAGAGATATTTGTGTAAGGCGATGGCTAAAACGAGGGTGACAAGACATACCAGGTGTATGCAAACGTTTTTTCCGGTTTAATTAAGAGGTGGCGGCAGCGAAAAGTACGCAGCGTATTAATTTGACACATACGTCATTTTGTTCGTCTGAGATTTAACCACAAGTTGAGTCCATCAAAACTAGCGTCTTTGTTGTATCGTTCAGCGAACATGTCAAGTTTTGTGCCCGAAAAAGAACATTGGCGGCACGCAGTGCTTTTTTTATTAGGAGTTATTGCAAACAATTCAGCAGACGTTTACGAGCAATGGGGAAGATCAATAAACTCGATAAATGGGTCCCACACGATTTGAATGAACGTCAAGTAGAAAATCGCAAAGTCACTTGTGAAATGCTGCTTCAACGCCACGAAAGGAAATCATTTTCGCATCGAATTGTGACGGGTGACGAAAAATGGATTTATTTTGAAAATCCGAAGCGGAAAAAATCGTAGCTTTTACAAGAAGACCATCCTGTGTGTCTGGTGGGATCAGAGCGGTATTGTGTATTATGAACTCTTGAAGCTCGGCGAAACCGTTAATCACAACGCTATCGTCAACAAATGCTTAATTTAAACCACACATTAATCGAAATCGAAAATGGCTCGTCGATAGTATAGTGGTTAGTATCCCCGCATGTCACGCGGGAGACCGGTTCCTCGTCGGGGAGCCTCTGGCCCGGAAAAACAAATTATCATTGAAGATTTAACAAGCCTCAGAACTTGCTAAACAAGGCCAAGACCGGTTCCCGGTTGTAGTGCCGATGATGTTGATGATGATGATGATGATTAATCGAAAGAATACTGGAATGGACCAGAAGACATGGCAAAGTGATTTTGTTACACGACAACGCGCCGTCTCACACAGCAAAACTAGTGAAAGGCACCTTGAAATCGCTTGGATGGGACATCCTTCTGCACCCGCTGTACTCCCCAGACTTGGCGCCATCACTTCTTCGCATCAATGGGGCATGCCTTCGGAGGAAGTTGGAAAATGGCTCGACGAATGGTTTGCCGCGAAAGACAAGAAGTTTTTCTGACATGCTATTCATAAATTACCTGACAGATGGACGAATTGTGTAGAAGCCGATGGCCAATATTTTGAATAAAAAAAATTATAATAATTTCCCTAGAAAATTACGTATTTTTTTTTTACCGAAGAAACCGGAAAAAACGTATACATACACCTGGTAATCCTCCGCCCAAATACCGGCACTGATGCTCCTGTGGGATCCAGTTGTTATTGTCAAATTCATTTGAAAGCTGCGTCTCGTGGATCAATTAGTTGTTTTATGTTTACGCCAATATTAGGTGCTGGCATGCTATCTCTCATTGGCAATCCCTTGATTTCTGAGTTTATTTTCTCGGCTTCTTTGATCGGAGAAAGTGCGTTAAACATTTTGCAGGAAATCTTGCAGTCTTTAAATCTTACCAGGTTTACGCTTGTCAGGAGTGGTGAAAGTGAGTCGTTTCATACCAAGTTAACGTCATTGGCACTTGTTCTATAGATGACTGTGAGGTTAATTTGAAGCTGATAAATTTTGTCGAATCCCGAATTGACTGGGGTTGAGTTACAGTTCTCCAAAAGTGAACCGGATGCAGGAATTTGAAGGGCTTCCTTCCAGCAGTTGTTCAAAGGTTCTTCTTCAACATTATCGTAGATCCCGTCACCAAAGTCTATGGCCTGAAATGGCCCAAAGAATGTCTCGTTGACTGGGCTAACCACAATTTGTTGCATGAAGTCTTCATTGCCCAGCAGAATAGCGTGGGAATCGATTGTGGGGACACTGATAAAGACGTATTTCGAAAATAACTTTGGTTGAACCAATGGGATGCTGAATGTCACAGCAACCATGCCCTGACGGATAGACTTCGTTATTTTGTTCATAGTAAATAATGAGAATTCATCGCATACGGGTGGTAATCTACAAAAGTCCACGCAGTCGTTCATTCGGTTAACATGTTCTTTTAGAGCTTTAATAGGGCGAATGTTGATGATGTTTTGGTGATTTGTTTGAATAGAACTGATGAGTAACAGAATGCCTGTTGAGTAGGCATTTATGTGTTCTTGAATGCGTAGCTGCTGTTGTTAGTTTATCAGTTTGTCGTTGCATCTCCACAGCTTTGCATTCTAAGTCGGTGATATTTGTCATAAGGTAGGAGACCTTGCTAATTTAACCCTTCAGCTGCTCGATTTGTAGCCCCGGATTATAATTCTGGATGGCTTGATAGGCTATGCCGGCAGTCAGCAGTACTTGGAGAGCGTATCTAGTAATTCCTTTTATTAATGCTGTTGCGATTGCGCATTTCGACCAGACATTGGAATAATTTGTGGTGATACCTCCCTTCACCCCTTTGGCCTTCAATCTATGGGCTTCTTTTACAGTCTGACCGCGTCGCTTTAGCTAGCTATATTTATTGTTCTGATACTGGTTACAAAATCCATTGAAATCTTGGAGAAGGGTCGTAATAGTAACCATATCAGTGGTGATATTCAGAGAAGTCTTGACTGAAAACTCCAGGTTGAAAAGTTTAATCGAAGCATCTCCTAATCGTTGAATGTGGATGCCTGGGGTAAGAGATTGGATGGTTAAGGGTACGTGAGAGAAAGCCAGCATAAAATAACTCGAGTTAGCAGCGTGATAGTGCGACTTTGCTTTCGATTACTTCTGCGTAAATCCGGCTCTTTTGGAGCATCGTCTGGCAAGAGTGGGACCAAACGATTTGGGGCGCGGTGCACAACTTCTCGATTTGCTGTCTTCACATCGACTCTGCGAACATTCCCCTTGCCATCAGGATACCATTCAATGATTCGTCACATTTTCCAATCCGCAGGCGTACAGCTCGGTTCTTAGAGCAATACAACATTTCCGATACCGAGCTTTCGGGTGGGGTACTTCCATTTATTTCTCTTTTGTAGGTGGTGGAATCGTTCCCAAAATTGCTGCTAAAGTTGTTGTACTTGGAACCAACGTTTTGTTATTAGGGCGGGGGATGGTGGGCCTGCGTCGATTATAGAGTTTTTGATGCTATGTTATGTGAGGAAATGAAATGGTGTAAGGGTAGGTGCATCTTCTGCTTCCGATGACTCCGGATATAAAGGTCTGCTATTTAGTACACCTTCAATGCGACACAACAGGGTGTTAAATATCCCATGGGCTAGATTAGTGGTATCGAACATTTTCTTCATAAAATGTTTCATGGACTTAACGGCGTCTTCCCATAGCCGCCCGAAGTTAGAGCTGTAGCGCGGGTTAAGCTTCCAAACTATTTCTTGGATCGCCAACCGTTCCTTGCTATATTTGGTGATCTTTTTTTTTGCTTTACACAAACACCCCAAAAGGGGATTTTGGAGTACCCTTAAATGTCAGAGCACAGTGCGAGCGGATCTCTTACGGATCTTGCTCCTCTCTATTCGTTAATATTTCTTTGGGCTCCAATGAAATTTGTGCCGTTGTCGGTGAGGATAAGAGAGGGCCAGCACCGTCTGTTTCCGAAACGCGTAAACGATACAAAGAACATATCTGTGCTGAGATCAGAGCAAATTTCTAGATGAACAGCCTTGGTTACTTAACAAAAAAAGACTGCCACCCAAACTTTGACGATTTTGTCAAACCTGATTGCACTGCCTTTGATATGAAATGGACAACACATCGATTCCGATTTTGCTGAATGTGGGTGGTGGAGTGATGCGTTCCGGTGGCAGACTGCCCATGATCGGTTGGATAGTTTGGCCTCCCATCGGATACATTTCTTTACCTTTGATTTTACAGCAGTGATCTAGAATTCTTCTCTTACCAGATGTTCTGTCAAGGAGTTTCCACTCTGGTGATGATCGTGGTATGCCTGGCTGTACACCAGGTCATCACGATACCATTCATCATCAAGTCAACTAGATGGCAGCACTAAGCTGAATGAGTGCCTTTGGTGTTCCGGTAGGTCGGCAAGGGAAATCATTCTCCCTGCGCGAAAGAATGTCATCCGGACTAACAAAAAAAAAAAAAATGGCAATAGACAGGTGAACCAACTTCCTCTTGGAAAAGTTCTTGACTGATTGAAGTCTGCTATTTCGTTTCTAAAGGTTCGACTCTGCTGGAACCTGATGATTTTTGCCTTAGAGTTAGATATTTCTTAGCGGTGAGTGGGCCGATTTGACGTGCCTCCTTTTTACTAGTCCAGCGAAGACAATCAGCAATTACTCACAGTAAATGTTTAAAGCAGGAAAAGCTCGATGAAATTGTTCTCTTCATTCCGGGTGGCATGACAAAGGGTGGACCTCATTTCTCTGAACGTGAGAGTGGTAACTGATCGTTCATTAACCAGGATGGGTCTACGAACCAGAGCTTGCAATTTGCCAACAGGCTTGGTGTAAGTCCGCGTGAAGTCGAATCTGCTAGATTTTGAGCAGATTTGACGTAGTGGAGATCTACTAGACTGATGATTTTCCGGATTTTGTTAACTTTTGTTTTCCCGAATTTGTTGTCAATTCTTTTAATATTTCGCACCCGTTTTGCACCTGCTCTTAGCTTCTCCCTTATCTACTAGAGCCACCGCTTACATCTCGTACACCAAAGTCATGAAATCCGTCCAAAGAAGAGGAAACCGAGAATTTGAAGGCCTCTGAACGGTAACCACAAAAGTGGTCGCGTAATCACGAGTCGAGTGCTCATAGAAAAAGAAGCAAGCTCAGTGGCGGTTATGTACAATCTACTCCAACTGGACGCATGACACTACAGTGCCCGCACTGTGCTCTGACATTTAAGGATACTTCAAACTTTTCTTTTATGTGCACGAAAGGAGCATCCAAACTGAACTCTCGGCCATCCGAGAACGAAGCCCTAGCCAATGGCAATAGAAATGGGACCTCAGGAAGATACGAAAGTGTAGGTGAAGTACGAAATGATACCGAACATGGAAGAGGGAACGAATAGATTATATGGTGGGGTAGATTTTCGCATTTCCAATGCCTGACAGTACATGAGTGCATTGTATAATACTTGCATAGATACGAGTTTAAGGAAGACCCACACTACCAGTTCCGTAAGGAATGTATAAAAAACGCGGAACACATCAACCCAATCAACATAAGAATGCTAATGCTAGGCTCAAGCAAGGGATATGAATTCATCAGCCCATGATTCGACAACATCATGTGGAAACTCTGCAGAGTACAAGAACTGCAACAACCGCAGACGCGGAATACTTCGACCCTGCCCTGAATAAAATATCAAGAGACGATTCCTGGGGGAACAAATAGGAATAAGTTTGCAAAGTCTAGGTAGGTTTAGTACTTATGCACTGCCGAATAAGCGAAAATATAGTAAATCGGGCGTGTAAGTGGACTCGAGCCACCTGTATCTTTTCAGTATAGACAATCTCGTGGATTTCAATTCAATGACAATGAAATGCACAAAGTTTAAAAAAAAATGATCATCAGCATCACAGCCAGTAACCAATGTACGTCGATACATCCTTTCCTTATCCACTTCTCAGTACTTATGTATGGATCCGAGACCTGGGTGCCCAATAAAAGGCATTCTAAACTCTTAGCCGTGTTCGAGAGGAAGGTCTTAAGGAGAATTGTTGGCCAAGTATGTGAGGGAGGACGATTCCGGAGACGCTATAACCATGAGTTTTACGCAATGTACCTTGAAGCTGAGGTTGTAAGAAAAATCAAGCTCGTAAGACTCCGGTGGGCGGGGCACCCAGCTCGAATAAGCGAAGAGGAGCCTGCTCGGAAAGACCTTTGTGGCAGGATGTATGGAAGGCGACAGCGCGACAGACCATGTCTGTGGTGGAGGGATGGCATAGGACGCCCAGAGCCTGGAAATGCGAAACTGGATGACATCGACGAAAAAATCGGGACCGGTGGAGAGACTTGCTAAATAAGGCCAAGACCGGATCCGGGTTGTAGTTCCGATGATGATGATGATGGCAAGGCACTCCGACGGATCCTAATAATTTACGGATCACCTCTCAACGAGCAATTTGTCTGATCAAAAACGCAGCACTTACATTGGGATTACAGTCACTGTAGTAAAAGAAGGTGAGTAGCGGATGTTATTGTGTTTTACAGATATTATCACTGTGACTGTTCCTTTTGAGATTCGTGGTATTATTCTGGAGAATTCGGTTTATTTGCGCTCTACAAGGCAGTCCAGCTCTTCCCAATAATTTGTAGTTGACCTCTTACCGAGCAATCTGCCTGACCAAAAACGTAGCACTTATCGACGTTTGGAGGATCTTCGGGTTCCTGAGTTGAGGAAGGAACTTCAGGACCGGAACCTGGATAGCAGAGGACAGAAGCAAATTCTTCGACAGCGTCTGCGAGAAGCAATGGAGGAAGAGGATATCGATGTCGACACATATCTTTTTACAACTGAGCCAGAATGTCCGGATGGAAAAGAAACAGCGAGTCAAGCGAGGACGATGATGACAAAATTGGAGGCGCAAGCTGCAGATAGTAATGCAAAAATTGATGCTCAAACGCAGTGGATGAAAGATTTCTTGGAGCCACATGAAAGGAAGAAACTTAGGAAGAGCAAAGCTATGGCCGACAACAGTGAGGAAGAGGACGATGATGTGTTACGTGAAGAACTGAAGGATCTCATCCATGATAACCCGATTGAAGATGACGGCAGTGATGGTGAAGATACTGATGCTTCAGGCCGTTCTAAAAAACGAACAAAAAGTGATGATGATGACCAGTTGGACGACCGACTGGAAGACGACGACTATGACCTTATTGAAGAGAATCTTGGTTTGAAAGTCGAACGTAAAAAGCGTTTCAAGTGTCTGCGTCGGAGGACGAAGAAAGTGATGAAGACGATGTTGGACGGCGCTCTAAACGTAGTCACAGGGAAACTGAGGCTGCAGAACATTTCGATGATGATGAGGAATCGGAATTTGATGCTGATGATTTTATTGTAGACGACGACGGAAGGCCAATTGCTGAGAAGAAGAAGAAAAGACGCCTTCTATTCACTGATGCGTCATTGCAAGAAGGTCAGGACATTTTCGGTGTAGATTTCGACTATGAAGATTTCACTAAGTATGACGAGGACGGATATGAACCCAAGGGATCCAATGAACTACAAGATGAAGATGAATGGATTTACAAACAGATCAACTGTTTCCGAACAAGAGAAATCAACTGATGCCGGAGGTCGAGACCGCTATCGTAAGCCACCCCATACGGGGGGAAAGATCAAGCAAGCTCTAGATTTTATGCGTAATCAACAGCTAGAGGTGCCGTTCATTGCGTTATATAGAAAAGAATACGTGAAACCAGAATTAATGTGCGACGATCTATGGAAAGTCTATTACTACGACACATGCTGGTGATTACTGTCAGCTCGAAAGAACAAACCGCTCCAGTTATTTGAAAAGATGCGGAACTACCAGTTGGATACGGTTATGGAATCGACAGATGCTCCAATACCAGATGATATGCGAGTAATTAAAGATGAAGATCTAGATCGCTTACGTGATGTGCAAACTCCAGAAGAGCTTAAGGGTGTGCACATGCATTTTCTCTTATACTATTCGCATGATATCCCTAAAATGCAAGAGGAATTCCGTCGTCGGGAAAAGGAAGAATGGCGGCAAGCTAGAGCTGACGTGAGAAGGTGAGCATTAGAAAATTTGGAAGAAGGTCAAGAACTTCCACCACCGAACGCCAAGATGAAGGTGGTACATCGTGACTGACATAGGATTCAGCGAAGACCGAACGCCAAGATGAAAGTGGTACATCGTGACTGACTGGCAACTTTTGTTAACCCAGAAAACCAGTGAACTTAGTTCGGGACGAACTAATCTAGGCGGAGGGTAGTGGGACGCATATGACAATCAGCTGGACATCTGGCAGGTCTCCAAAACAAAGTACTGGAAAACTGGAGACTATGAGCAGTAAAAACGATAAGTCGCCAGTGAGAGAAGTGTCACCGGGAGGAGAAGCGAAAAGTCAGGGAGAAGCGAAAAGTCAAGCAGAAATGAAGTAACGGTTGTCATTAGCAGACGAATAAAGAATTTAAATAGAAAAATTTATTTCACGGCTTATTTTAGGAGAATAATTATTCCAGCGAATCCTAAGCTCGCTACAATTGATGTCAGAAGTGGGATTAATTATTAGCGAAGGAAATAAGTCTTATGTGTTTCGCCTTAGCTATTAGATTAGAGCCTATAAATTTTTACTTTTTTCGTAAGTTTGTTTAAAAAGAGTGGCTCCTCGATAGTATAGTGGTTAGTATACCCGCCTGTCACACGGGAGACCGGGGTTCGATTCCCCGTCGGGGAGCCTCCGGCGCAAGACTAATAACCTTGGCCGGAAAAAAACAAATCATTATCGAAAATTTAACAAGCCTCAGGACTTGCTAAATAAGGCCAAGGCCGGTGGTGAATTATTCCAGCGAACCCTAAGCTCGCTACAATATATAAAATAAGTTGTGTCGTTCGATAAGAGATGGCGCTATTAGTTCCACCGTTTTATTTTTCAAAAACAACATTTAAATGAACACATACCATTTAGTAGACGCGTCAAACATTTCATTAAACAGAAAAGGCAATGTTTTGGATGATGTTTTGGGATTCAGAAGGCTGTGTGTACAATGGGTGTCACATTCACCAACAATGGAATAAAAACGCATTCGAATCCGACTTCCTCAGCAACATTTGGACCGTTTTAGAAAATATAATGAGCATTTTCTGGGAGTTTATCACTACGGATGAGACTATGATCCTGAATTAGGAGGCCAATGTGTGATGCGAACCCGGCACTTAAACTCCGAAGCGAGTTAGGGGCCAGAAATTGAACAAGATTATGTTAGCATCACATTTTTGGGCTGCAAAAGGAATTTTATTCGTGGATTACCTCCAAACTGATGCAACAATAAATTCGGATTACTATTGTAATTTATTGGTTAGGTGGGTGTAAACATTCATAAACCAGCTTTACGATAAAACTTATTGAACAATCTAGCATATAGATAAATTGTAATCCTTTTACTTGGCTCCAACAGACAGGGTTGTGGGTCATGTCTCAACGAAATATTGCGACAGCATTAAGTACATCCAAGTAAATAAGAAAGTACCAAAGGCAATTACGACAAAAGTACTATTGTTACTATTTTAAAATACATTTTGGTATTGGATATGCACTGATTCAGAAGGAGACTGTTTTGAAATAAATTTCTTTAACATAACCCATGTCACATTCTGGCACGTATTTTAAAGTATTAAGTATTTTAAGTATTTTTCTGACCGCGACCAGAAAATTCAAATTCTGAAAAGAAATACTATTAGCGTTCTGGTAACGATGTATTACTGCTTTTACATGCCGATATAGTTTGAAAAAGAAAACAGTGCGCATTGTTAATGTGATGACAGTTTATAGGATTTTTATCCGCCGCAGGACTAAATACTTTGTCAGAAGATTTTTCCATGATGATGACTATCCTAACGATTATCAAAAAACTGGTAGTTTTAAACTTATAATGACAATATATATAATCACAGATTGTTATTATTGCTCGTTCTTGCGAGATGGTTTAATACAAATACTATATGTAAAATCCTGACTCAGACAATTTGAAGTGTATTTCACGGAATGTACAACGAACCACTTTCCCCTGCTGGTGCATGTTAAGTAGCTATTTGTGGTGTAAAAGAGTTCATAAATAAATTTTGTGGGGTTTTTGTTTGAAGATAAAAAAAGAAAATATAGAGAAATAAAGGAAAAAATTACTTTTCGATAGAATCTGGCTCCAGTGACTTTATGGAATCCCTTCTTGTAAATAGCTTGATAATCTTCCGGATGTGAAAATTTAAATAGTATACCCGTTGCAGTTTTAGTTAAACTAAAACATCCCTTGAAAGTCATCTTTTCACATATCAAAGCTGCACGCTCCATAGACAGTTCATAGGATGGTGTCAATAGGAAGGCTCCTAATTTTGGAATGGTTTGAAAAAATTGCATTTCTAATTTCACATCCACCGGTAGTTGTTTACATTGTCTTGTATTTCAATATATTATTTTCGTGTCATGTTTTTTTTTTCTTATAATTATTTTTTCCAGTTTTTCTCAAATATTTACCTTTAGCTAAAAAGTTATCATTAAGAGATACCTCCGAATCAGAATCCTCATCCCGTTTATCGTTCCATTTTGGTTCAGAGGATACTTTATGCGCAGCCATCTTACTAACTAGGCTCGTTGGTCGATTACGTTGAAATTCGTTTTTTTCCAGTTCGGCATCCGATGCGTTACCCATGTAAGCCATACTATAATATTCTAATTTGCACTCGCGATATTATTGTTTGTTTTATTTGTAATTCAATTTCGATTGATTGTTTTGTTTTTTGAAACTGAAAAACCGTCCACCGTTTCACTCTTAACCGTTTTACTGTAGGTGACGAACTTTGAATTCGATCTAAGATTTTTTTCAAACACCACTCAGCTTTTATAGAACATCGAAAAAGACAAACGCGACTTGTATCTAAGCAGAATCTGCCCGCTACAGGCACACAGACATCTTAAAGATACCCACTCTTACTTGGTCAACGGTCTTAATAACTCTCGAGATGAGACAATACGAGTGCCGCTCGATTACAATGTCAACCGTTGGGTAATACTAGTACACTCTATGCTCCATGTATTCTTCGTCATTTCTGGTTTTGTTTTTACTTTTATTTATCAATTTCTTATTTTTGTTTTCCCTTTTTAGTGTATTTAATAAAATTGTTACAAATAGAAGTCGAAGAGGAGACGACTGAAGAATCTAAAACATCAAGAATTGTTTTCGCTTGATTTGTTACGTGACTTCTCACGACGTAAATAGAATTAACTGCAAGATGATGTTACCTATTAATAAAAACAAAAAAGAGTAAATAAAAATAACAAAAATAGTAAGAAACCCAACAAAAGTAGAGTCTGCAGCTCAAGCGAATTAATAAATAAAATGAACCATAGGAAATTGAGTTTAGAGTTTATTAAATTGCCATTTTAAAAAGTAAACCGATTAAATGGCTCTTGTTGGTTTCTTAGGTTTTTTTTTGTTCCTTCTATAAGTAAGTTATATTCACTATTTAACTGTGTGTGAGTGAAATAAAATTTGCTATAAAAAAGATATTAAACACAATTTTATGTAAGGCAGAACAAATGAGTTACATCCGTTCTCTTACAATTTGATAATGCAACTTAAAGTCATGACCATCCCAAGTCGCCAATTAAAGACCCTTAGCATAATGATAAGCAGAAATCAACAGCTCGATGGGTTTGGTATTCACCACTTCAGTCCTTGAAAGGATTAGCTAGACTTTGTCTTTGGAGGGGATTCACTTCAATTAGAACAGTTGATATCATACGTTGGCCGATGGGACATTAACGGAGATTTATAGCTACCTAATGCAGAATAAAGCTATGTCTTCCGTCAACATATGCCCACGATCTACTTTTGTGGCTCGGATATGATCTTTTACCTTTTTGGGTTTTCTAAATTGTTGAATTATGGCTTGTGGGAATTTGTTTTACTTATATTCTTTCTGGTCAATTTTGCAGGAGTGACGCCAGCCACACCGTGGACAAAATTAAAGCAGCCACTGGAAAGCTCGTAATCAAGCGATGCTGGGTGCGGTTGGCTATTAGTTGGGGTATCACTTGGAAACAGTACAAATTTAATAAACTACCACAGCAGGGTTCTTCTTATATGGTATCGAGTAATCAAATAAAATATTAAATTAGTTTTTTGTAGGATTTCTCAGTTCAAAAAGTTGATATGACCAAAGAAATAACGATTGAACTACTTAGGGATGTTTTGTTTTAGGGAATACGTTCGCGCTGGTTTTCGAAGTGTTCGAAAATGTTAAGAATGATTCAAAAGCATGATCTAAGAATGTCGTATAACTTGAAGTCAGTGAAAACTTATCTAAATCAGCGATAATTTTTTCGAAGCCCCAATAGTAGAACCTGGCGCAAGGCTAATAACCTTGCCCAGAAAAACAAATTATTATGAAAAATTTAACAAGTCTCATACTTGTTAAATAAGGCCAAAGCCGGATCTCGGTTGTAGTGCCAATGATGATGATGATGAATAGTAGAACCCTTAGTGTGGGACGTGATTTTTATCAAAGTTTTGCCAAACATTGGTTATTGTTCAATAGTCTATTTATTCCATCTCACTTGCTAAAACATATACTCTCCTTAAACATCATCATCGTCATCATCGGCATTACAACCGGGACCGGTCTTGGCCTTATTTAGCAAGTCCTGAGGTTTGTTAAATTCTCCATAATGATTTGTTTTTTTCCGGGCAAGGTCATTAGTCTTGCACCAGAGGGTACCCGACGGGGAATACTAACCACTATACTATCGAGGAGCTACTCTCCTTAAACAAACTTACGAAAAAAAGGAACAATTTATAGGCTCTAATCTGATAGCTAAGGCGAAACAAATAATACCTTTCTATATTTTGTAGTAATACTTTTTTTTTTGTTGAAAAAAAATCTTATAAGCCTTCAGAATACTTACAAAGATTTTCTTTACTCTTTTTTTATATTCTCTTAGTAAGCATGAGCCTATAGCGCTGATACGATGGCCTAAAAAAACGGTACTTTTGTTCTCTTTTTCAACAGTACCAATTTGCAGCGTTTATGAAGCATATAGCGTTTGGGATTGATAGTGAAGAACGTGTGATTCGAACTGATGCTATGACAGTTAGAATCACCAAAAATTGAACCAAAGCGCGTTATTGCTATGGTATACGGCTCTGATGAATTTTCTTATTCGATTTTCGTCCGGTGTTCTTCACTATTTGCTTCTGTATTGTGTGTGTATCTGTTAGACACGCTACAAGCACTCATGCTAAAAAGGCGTTCGAAAACACTTTGGCAAAGTCGGCCAATGGCTGAGTTGGTAAGGACGTTATACCAAGCGTTTAATTATGCTTACGTAGGTTCATCTGACGATTCTTACTAATGCTGTTACGTATCCAATCCCACACGCCCTATCGCCCTACTGAATAATAATAATAATTATTATCATTTATTGGCCTGTAGGAACCCGGATGTTCATGACCTCACCGACTCGACTCCGCCATCGTTCCCTGTTCTGTGCACTCTCCTTACACGCTTGACCAGCCGATCCGATTTCCTCAAGGTCAAACCTAACATTGTCCTCCAATCTCCGTCGCGGCTGTCCTGCCGATTTCTTTCCTGTTGGTCTACCGTCAAGAATTCTACGCACGGTCCTATCGTTGCCCATTCGCGACACATGTCCGGCCCATATTAATCTTCGCAACCTGATTACTCTCACTATTGTAGGTTTGCGGTATAGCTCTTCCAATTCATGGTTGTGGAGTTTCCTCCATTGTCCTGACTCCTCGTCATATTTACCACCAAAGATACCCCTTAAAACGTTATTCTCGAATACGCGGAATTTGTTTTCTTCCCGTTTTGTGAGTTTATAGCGTTTGAAATAATAGTGAAGAATATCGTGTGATTCGAACTGACGCTATGACAGCTCGAATCACGAAAAAAATTTTACCTAAGCGTTACACACCAGGCTACTGACCATGTTTAGAATTTGATTTCCAAACTCGACCATATTCCAGTGATGTGAATTATTTTTATTTATCGCTTGGTATACGGTTCTGATGTATTTTTCTAATTCGACTTTCTTCGTTCGTGTTCTTCACTATTCTTGCTTGTGAATTGTGTGTATCTGTTAGAGTTGCCACAAGATCTCATGTTTCGCATCCGTATAGAACAATCGGCTTGATTATGGTTCTAAAGACACGGAGCTTTATGTTACGTGATAGCGGTTTGGATTTCAGCAGTTTACTGACAGTGTGCCAACTAGCGTTGCCGGAGTGTAGTCTTTTGTTAATTTCCTTCGACATTTTGTTATTGGCGGTCTGTATTGTTCCCTGATATTTAAATTCTTTAACTTTTTCAAATATCTTGCCTCTGACCTTTATATGTGTTCCTTGAGTTCCACCTGCTCTCGTCGTAATAATAATGAGTATAACAACAAGTAGACAAAAACTGCTCTGTAAGAATTAAAATAAAAAGTACGCGGCAAAAACAAAAAATAAATGAGAAAAACTTTGTGACAGAAGTTTTTCAGTAATAAAAAATTGAACAAAGAAATTAGTCCACCGCAGAGAAAAAAGAAGAAAAGACATAGTTCGCCGCTCCGGGCAGTGGAAAACAGTATTTCGTCGTTCGGTTACAAAACCATATTTCGCCGTTTGGTTACAAAATAGTATTTCACCATCGAGTTACCATAGTTAATTGTATAAGTCAATTCACAGGGGGTTCATGCTATCAACGCCCCCTGCAACCGGAACAGCAGCGTCCACGAACAAGGATCCACCAGCATGGGTTATTGGCCTCTACAAGTAAGACCCGAGAATCGGTGAGTACCAAACATTACCGTATTTGCTACTAAAAATTATAACAATACCCAGCCACCCGGTGAAATACTAAATCTAGAGTTCTGCCAAAATTCTTTTTTGTCTCTATCGCGTATTGCCACGATAGTGAAGAACGTGCGATTTGAGCCGACGCTATGATGGTCACATCACTTAAAATTGAACTAATGCTCAACACATCAGGCCACTGCCTTGTGTACGAATTCGATTTCTAAAGTCAAGTAAACTCAACTGATGTGGAATTGTTATGTTATCGCTATGGTATACAGCTCTGATGCTTTGCTTATTTGAATTTCCTTTCGGTGTTCTTCACTATTTGCTTGTATATTGTGTGTGTGTATATCTATTAGAAATGCCACAACATTTTTCAACATATTTTACGTAACCAACATTTGAGATTGTAGTTCTTGGCTACTTTAACGTACACAACTCCAACTGGTTAGTACATCCTCGAAGCTGGGATGCTTGCCGAAACGTGCGCTGTTAACCACAATTTGACTCAACTAGTGGAGGAACCTACGCGGGTGTCAAGAAAAATGTACGGGGTGTAGAAAGGATCGCCCTACATCGACAACCAGACGTCCCTATTGTTGCTATACAAAGCGCAGCACGCTAAAAGATGGTGTCAAGAATGCCGCAATAGCCCGAATGGCATACGTCTGAACTCGTAGTGCCCGTAATTAGTGCTGAAAGCTGTCTTGTCGCAATCCTTCTGATCGACTAAGACCAGGTGGTAGCCACTGGCTAAATCAAGCGTGGAAAAGTAGCATGTAATACTCGTATGACACTCGCAAACAGTAACTGGGTCAATTAATTTCTATGAGGTGTGCTTGCTGTTTGCATGGTTACACTACACGAGTTCCAGATAACCGGAATAATTTTGCAAACACGCCTCCATTTATTTCTGTCTTGGGAATGGGGAAATCCCTGACACTAGCTGTCGTGTCGGGAAATGGCATTGCCCCTTTTTCAGAACAAACATGTCCGAGGTAGACTACTTCTTTCTGTAAAAATCTACATTTTTCGGGTTGTAATTTGAGATTGTGATATCGCAATAGTTCGAATCCCCTTTGGAGTTTGTCATTATGGTTCTCTAGGTTTTTCCCATAGATGACAATGTCGTCCAGATAGACAAAGCATTCGATACCTTGCAACCCAGTTAGGACATGGTTCATGAGTCTCTGGAACGTAGCCGGGGCTCCCTTTAGCCCGAATGGCATACGTCTGAACTCGTAGTGCCCGTAATTAGTGCTGAAAGCTGTCTTGTCGCAATCCTTCTGATCGACTAAGACCAGGTGGTAGCCACTGGCTAAATCAAGCGTGGAAAAGTAGCGTGAGTGATCGAATTGGTCCAGAATGTCTTCTATTCTAGAGAGAGGATACGCATCTCCGATGGTTTTGTCGTTCAGTTTTCTGAAATCGACAACTACTCTCCATCGGGCTTTTCCATCGGGGCCCGCTTTTTTGGGAACTACTAAGAGGGGTGAGTTCCACGGACTTTTGCTAGGTTGAATTTATTTTTTATTTTTTTTATTAGACTTCTCTCGGGAGAGGCGAACCTATAGCGTCGAGTGGGCGCCCCGAGATGCCATCAAATAACTGTTACAGTTCTTTTTGAATAGTTGCAGGTTGTAACGCTCCGGGAACACTTCCATGGGAAGGAAGTTCCACAGCTTCCCCGCTCTGTAACGGAACGAGTTCTGATACAGGGATGTTCGCGCCGTCGGGAGATGAACCACAAACGGGTGCGATCCGTCGGATTGTCTTGTGGAGCGCACACAAACCGAATTGTAGGTTGAGGGTATGTTTAGGAGCCGAGCTCCAAACATGAGAGCAATATTCGAGCGCGGGTCTAATTTGGGATTTATATAGGAGAAGAAGTTGGGCCGGAGTAAAATATTTCTAGGCTCTAAAAAGATAACTCAGTTTTCCTGAGGCTGATCTGACGATACTCGATACGTGTTTATGCCATGATACATTCCCACAGACCGTGACGCCGAGCAATTTCAAACTTTCTCCAGCCTCGAGGGCCCGGCCACTCATCATCAGCTGTGGAACCGATGATCCAGTTTTCTTTGTGAATGTTGTATACTGGGTCTTCGTTGCGTTGAAGTCGACAAGATTGGCCTTTCCCCACTGCAGGACTTTATGCAAATCCTGATTCAGAGAATCAATCTGTCTACATCTCAGCTGGTGCGACGTTGATGCACCAATCGGTCGATCACTCGAAAAGGAGGAAACAAGCGTACTATCATCCGCAAAACTGAACACTTTGTTATCCGTTGTCTCCAACAAATCATTTATGCGAAGCAAGAACAAGGTTGGAGCCAAAATAGAGCCTTGGGGCACTCCCGAATTAACAGGATACAGATCCGAACACTCGCCGTCCACAACAATCCGGATCGATCGATTCTCGAGGAAGCTCCTCGGCCAGTCGCAAAGCTGTTGGGAAAGTCCATATGAACGAAGTTTGCTCAGCAATGCCCCGTGCCAGACGCGGTCAAAAGCCTTGGAGATATCCAATGCAACCGCCCTTGACTCACCATGCCGTTCAATCGCAGATGTCCATATATCGGTTATACGTGTCAAAAGGTCTCCGGTGGACCGCCTGCCACGGAATCCGTATTGACGATCATTCAGAAGTCAGTTGCACTCCAAATACTTAACCAACTCTGTATTGATGACTTTTTCCATTACCTTAGATAAAATACACAGTAATGCTATCGGACAGTAATTTTGTGGGAGACACTTTTTACCCGTCTTTGGGATTGGCTGAACTCGAGCGATTTTCCAGCAGGCAGGAAAGGTCCTCCGTGCATAAGATAAGCGGAAGAGTCTGCCAAGAACCGGCGATAGTTCTGGAGCACAGTTCTTAAGGACTATTGCTGGTATTCCGTCCGGGCCGGTTGCCTTCCTACAATCCAGTTCACGTAGAATGCGTTGAATAGTGCGCGGACGAAATCTCACATCCCACATCGAAGACCGTACCGGCGAGATCACAGTTGGCTCCAAAAGGCCGGGATCGAGGTTTGAATTCGCGGAAAATAAATTCGCGAACACATTAGCTTTGTCCTTTGGATTCGTGACTAACGTCCCGGTGTCTGTCACCAACGGAGGGAAAGAGGAAGATGCGAAGTTACCGCTGACAGCCTTTGCCATTGACCAGAAGGAGCGCGAACCAGTTGGGCACCGAAGGAGCTTATTGATCACCCTGTCGTTGTGAGCCTTCTTTGCGGTATCAATCGCCTGATTGCGCGCGTTTCTGATTCTAACAAAGTTCGTTCTGTTAACATCGGTGGGATTGGAGCGCCATTGCTTAAAAGCTCTATTTTTTGCCGCTGTAATCTGCTCGCATTGTTTATCAAACTAAGGTTTATCAGGCGAACTTCGTTTCATGGAATGTGGAATATACATCTCCATCCCCAGAAGAATAATCTCTGATACCGACTCCGCGCAAGTGTTACCATCGGAGTTTCCAAAGCACACCTCCGATCATGGAAAGGATGCGAAGAAATCTCGCATATGGTCCCAGTTGGCAGCCCCATACTTCCATACATGGCGAAGCTGCCTAGGCCGGTTATTTGCTTGGTATGCAAGTGCTTGTGCGACAGATACCAAGCAGTGATTTGAGTTTCCTAGGGGCGCAGAAACCTCTACGGTATAAATACTCGGTTCGGATGTCAAAAACAGATCCAGGTTGTTCGCATAATCGCTCCGGGCATCCGGCACTCACGTTGGCTCCCCCACGAGTTGAGTCAAGTTGTGGCTTACAGCAAACATCTTCACCAGCCTCCCAGCCTCGTCGGTCCTGTTAGAATGTAACAACCAGTCGGAATTGTGCACATTAAAATCGCCAAGGATAATTAAATGAACTTAATTATATAACAAACTTTTTCTGATGAATTTTGATGATGAATTTTGATGATGAAAATTTAACATAAAAGTAACCGATGGGCGTGTAAAAAGCGGTAAGGTTAATACAAGCTTAAGGAGGCACAACCTACTACCAACGTTTAAGCATGGTGGTGGGTCATTCATGGTATGTGGGTATTTCAGCGCAGCTGGCGTCGAAAATTCCGTTGTGAATGGGACATTGATTTTCAACAAGACAATGACCCGAAGCATAACTGCCCAAAATATTTAAAAACTCCTCTCTAAAGCCCGCACATAACTCCTATAGAAAATGTATGGTTAATTTTCAAAAAACAATTGAAGTATTAATTTAGTGCTCTACGAAGCCTTACCAATTTCTCTCCCGTATATATATTACGGGCTCCTCGATAGTATAGTGATTAGTATACCCGCCTGTCACCCGGGAGATCGGGGGTCGATTCCCCGTCGGGGAGCCTCTGACACAAGACTAATGACCTTGCCAAGAAAAAATAAATCATTATGGGGAATTTAACAAGCCTCAGGACTTGCTAAATAAGGCCAAGGCCAGTTCCCGGTTGTAGTGCCGATGATGATGATGATGATGATGATGATGATATATATTACCCCCCAATCAATATCCCCCCACAATGTCATCCATCTATATCCCCAAATCAACATTCAAGCCAATGTCAAATAAATTGAATCAAACGTACAATTGTCGCACATTGATTCAATTCCCCAGCATCACAATGTATATCACAATACAAACATCACAATGTATTCAAACATCACAATGTATATCGTCATATGCATTGTATACCCAGTTATCACGTGTTAAACGAACCAAATATTCATTTGGTTCTTATACACAAAATTCCCAACATCTTTAATTCAAACTAAATGTGCAGACCAGATGTCCCATCTGCGAACAAATATTGTTGAGAATCATAAAATGCGCGGCTGCGATTTAAAGGTGATAATGGATGTTGATTTTGTGAGGCCGAATTTGTGCAAACGAATTTTTAGAGAATCACAAAACTGCAAGCGCGTATTTTATGATTATCTAAGAATTTGTTTGCACAAATTCGGTCCCACAACTAAACATCCATTATCACCTTTTCAACAAAACCCAATTCAAAACAAACAAATTCTGTCAAAAAACGAACCACATGTTCATTTTGTCGCGCATCAACATCTAGGATCATAAATGCGCTTCCGCTAGATCCTTTGTCTACTGTTCCGTAGTTGAGTACACGTAAAACCTGTTGTTCCCTTTTGATTTCCCTTTTGTGATCCCAACCCGAAAATGATGAGAAAAATAAATGAATGGCGTGTGGTGAAGAAAAGGCAAAAGTGAGTCAGTCTAGATTTGGTGCTGTGCGACGGAAGATTGAGAATGACTTCGTGTTTTCGAGTTCGTGTCAATTTTCAATTCAATTTTTATTTGGTAGATAATTACATTTATGATATATTTTACAACTAGTACTTAAGAGATTTAGGATAGCAATTCCTTTACAACTATAATATTAAATCTATATAACGACAATAGCACAATTTTAATGAATAGCAACTAATAAATTAAGGGAAAACTACAATAAAAAACCCTTATTTGAATCTTAAGACTAATATTGCACGAGCTTCCGGTTATTTTATATAATAATAACCTCGATATAATTTTCATAGACAGAGTACATATGTAGTGATTTAGGATAACGCAAGACGGGAAACGAGAATATTGTCAGAAAAAGAACAATTGACGAAGAAGTTTCGATTGAATTTGTCAATGTAGAACTCTACCTGTTTAACGTTAGCGTTTTCATGTAGTTCATGTGTCGAATAATGCCATGGCAAATTCAGCAACATTTTCAATATTTTATTTTGACACCTTTGCAATTTTATTTTGTGTGTGCGAGCACAATTACACCATACAGGGGCCCCGTACAGGAGTATCGCTTGAAAAATGGTTTTATATATTATAATTTTATTTTCGATGCTAAGCTTTGACTTTCTACACACTAATGGATACATAACTCTTACGACTTTGTTTATTTTGTCTATTGTGGTAGTGATGTGTTTTTGAAAGATAAGTTTTTTATCTAGAATAATACCTAGATATCTACAGTCTTCGGACCAATCAATATCAACTGCACACATACTGAGTTTAGCGCCATTTGGTAGGTAGCAGTGTTTCCTACATCTCGAAAACCAGACAGCTTGTGTTTTATTACCATTTATTTTTATTTTCCATTTCCTGTAATACACTGCTAGTTTGTCAAGAGCATAAAGCACCCGAAGAGAAAATGGCCGTATCATCGGCAAACATAGCTACCTGAATGTTTTCACCTAGATTCGAGTTCGTGTCTGTTGTATATAAATTTACGATATAAAGTTTGGAGTGCCATAAACAAATTGAAAATTGAACTATTTTATTAAAGACAAATATAGTCCCACGCTTGCTGGAGGCCCCGAAAGCACGGTGATGCACCAGTAATATTACATTATGATAGTAAGGGGGTATTCTGGTCTAGACGCACGAATTTAACGCAATTTTTGAAGTGCTGTAAAAAAAAACAATCAATATTTTTACTATTCATTTTTTATAGGATGTTTATTAATATTTCAAGAATACAGTAAAAAAAATTGAAAGTAAAAAATTCAAAATTCAAAAAGTGGGGGATCTCAAAAAGTTGACACACGACCATACTCACGATTCAACCCTCCTAGCAATTTGAAAAAAAAGGTTGTTAATTTACAGAAATGCCTCTAGCGTTGGAACGAAAAAAAAGTTGAAAAATTTTTTTTTAACAAAATGGCGGCTGCTTGAAAAAAAAATTAATTTTGTACCACTTTTTCTTAGTTTTTCGAATTTTTTAAAAATAATCAATATTGAAATTTGGGGATGAGGATGGTTCATGCAATAGAAAAGCCTATAAAGAAGACATATACTAAATTTAAAGTAAATCGGTTCAGTAGAACTTGAAAAATCGTGGGTATTGTTTTAAAAAAGACAGTTTCGAGAAAAACGCGTTTAAAGTTTCACGTTTCGACCGAGCCGGTTTAGACGGCGCGTCAGCCAAACAGCCATACCTCCGAAAATAATTTGAATTTTCTAAAATCCTCTTGTTACAACTCCAGCGCCGTGCTTCCTCTTTACATCGAGGGAAGAGCGTGGAGGTTTTATTTTTTCTTTATTTAATAGTCTTTCATCAATTCGCTCCGAGAAAGTATGAACGAAAAAAACTATTCCGTTTCTTATTGTTAAATTTTTTATTTTAACTTTCAAACTCTAATTCACAACTCAAACTCAAAACTTAAACTAGAAACTCAATTCAATATTCAAAACTTTCAATACTAATCTGAACTCTCTTCCTCAACTCTATTTCTCAAACTGATTTTACAAATTTTTTTTTTTTTTTTCAAAACTGTATTTATTAACCACAATTAGAATTTGTACATTTAAGTAATACAGTGACTTAAAATTAAATTCGTGACAATTGCTTACATGTAATTATTATTATAATACATTTTCCAAACAATGTTTTAAGAGTTACAGGATAGATGTGTGTTTATACATTTAGTAGGGTTTCGTCTTCCTGGAAAAGGTCAGAAAACCAGGAATTTCTTATTTTTACTTTACTTAATCTAAACCTAACCCTAAATAAAAATATAACTTAACCTAACTTAGTCTGATTATTATAAAATGAGCTATAAACAAAACAAAGTTTTATAATTAATGGGATATATGAATTAAAGGATGTGGAATTAGCTCAGTTATGGGTTTGAGGAAGAGTATTTCTTTCCGGTTGTTCGTTGGAAAAACGTAGGATGTTGGAAAATGGTTGGACGTTACAGTATTTGAACTGGTTAGGGGTAACTTCGGTGTTGTGGTATATGATCTCGTTTGAATCATTTACCAGTCTGCCTGAGGCGAAAATAGCTCTGGTGTGGAGACAGTTGGGATAGTTAGTTCTAATATCTAGAGGGTTCTCTAAGAGCGAGGTTATTATGGGATTGGGATTATTTTGTAGGTTTTCGATAAATTTGATAGATAGCTCGAGGAAGCGTCTATCGAGGCGCTCAATACCAGCGGTATTGTAGAGTTCGACGATACTATAGTACTTATAGGAGTTAGGACGACGATGTAACCCAGAGACATACCTAAAGCATTTTCTTTCGAATACTCGTAATTTCTCCATTTGGGAGGGAGTGATATGGTACCACAATGGGCACGCGTACGTGAGTGTGGGCCTGATAATTTGTTTGTAAATGAGCAGTTTGACTTTGTGAGAGAGACTATTAGGTTTCCACATTACTCTTCTACAGAGATTAAGCTGAATTGTGGCTTTATGAAGGGAATTTTTAATGTGGGAGGAAAAAGACCAGTTATTATAAAAAGTGATTCCCAGATATTTTAGGGTTTTGGAGGGTTTTATTAGAGTGTTGTTTAGGTTAAGTTTAATTTTGTTATGGCAGCGTCTAGTGTTGTTTGTACAGTGCTCGTGTTTGCCCTTGAAACACTATGAGCTGCGTTTTATTTGGGTTAAGGTGGATTTTCCACTTATTAAAGTATGATGATAGGTTAGGGAGAAAGTTGTTAATGCGGTTTCTTGCAGCCATAACAAATTTGCTGCTAGAGTAAATTAATGTATCATCAGCATAATTCAGCATCACAACATTAGGAGATACGGGTTGAGGAATATCCGCGGTATATAACAGATATAAAATTGGCCCTAAAATAGAGCTTTGGGGAACACCCGCGGTTATGTTGCGGGTTTCTGAGACGGAAGAATTTATTCTCACAACGAATTTTCTGTCAGAAAGATAAGAGGCTAAGAGCTTTGTTGTGTGAGAGTTTAGATTAAATATGGAGTGCAGTTTGTACAGAAGCCCTGAGATCCAGACGCAATCAAACGCCTTAGAAATATCGAGAGATATACACACAGTAGGGCTTTGGTTTTGGAGACCAGTTGTAACATCGTGTGTAAGTTTTAGTAGAGCATGACATGTGGATTGTCGCTTACGAAATCCGAACTGACAGTTAGGGATGAGAGCATTCTCATTGGCAAATGAGAGAAGATTTTGGTAGGTCTTGCGTTCCAGTATCTTACTTAATGTACTTAATAGGGATATTGGACGATAATTGCAAGGGCTATTACTACTACCGGGCTTCTTAATAGGAATTACTACCGCAGTTTTCCAGTTCTCTGGGAAGTGCGATGCATTAATTATATGATTAAGAAGAATGAGGATGGGAAGTAGATTGGGTGGGCGTAGCCTTTTAAATAGAAGGCGTGGGATTCCATCTAATCCAGTTGACTTTTTGTTATTTCCTGATCTTACGATCTCGGATAATTCGTCTGCAGTTAGAAAATTTGTAGTATCTAAGGGATGTGAAGCTATGTTCGTGTTGTTAAATTCACCGACGAAAGGAGTAAAAGATGTGAATAATCTGTTTGAGATGTATTTGTTTACTGTGTTCTCGAAGCCGGGAGTTGATAGAGAATTATTTTGCTCATGAATCTTTGCAAAGTGTTCTGCGAGGCAATTTGCTATGTCCGTACCGGACTGGGCAATATTATTGCTGATTGGGTTGATGAGATGATCAATTCGGGGTTTATATTTACGACCAGTTAATTGGTTGATGTTTTTGAAAAGATCCCGATTTGGTTTGATATTTTTAAGTGTGGAGATGTAGTTTTCATCTGCTAATTTTTTCAACTGCTCATTTATCAGAGTGGATAGGAGTTGGATTTGGCTTTTAATAAAGGGGCAGTATCTTGTATGAAGTTTACGGTGGAGCTGCTTTTTAAGGCGCAATAATTTGGTTAGGATGCTGGGCAAAGGCTTTCCTAAATAGTTATGAGGAATGGTTGTCGGGGTGTTGTTGCTGAGAGCCTCCTTAAGAATTTGCTCTATTCTTAAAGATGCGTGATCGATTTCAGTAGGGAGTAAGTTAGATGCTTCAGGGATATACAAGTCAGAGAAACTTATCGCTATGTCCCTATTGACTTTTCTCCAATTTGTTTTGGTGAAGTTTGGGACAGAGTTTGACGACTATAGTGGATCGAAAGAGGGGATTTGGATCGTGGTGTGAACGGAACCATGATCAGAAGGAAATATAAAGGAGACTGTAGGTCGATCCGCTGAGTGAACATCATCGGACTTGAGGAAGAAGTCGATTGTTGACTTGGTTGTGCTAGTGACACGAGTTGGCTGTAATGGGGAGTCAATGTATGTATATGGATAAGATGGGAGGAGGGCTAGCAACTGACGACCATATTTGTTGCATTTATTATCATTAAATGCTGTATGACGAGCATTCCAGTCTCCCCCGATTATAAATGGAGCGGGAACAGACTGTTGGATTATCTGAGAAGTGTCAGCATCTGGAAATCTGGTTGTCGTGAAGGGTGAATATAAATGGATGCTAAGACGAGCACTTTATTGTTCTCACAAAAAAGTTTAACTGCCGTGTATTCAATGCTGAATATATTAGTGAATCTAATTTCACTGAATTGACATTTTTTGTGTATTAAGATGCCGGTACCTCCGTGGGATCCATTAGTTCTGGGGTTAGAAACAAAAGTATAATTGGGAATGGAAACTCGGGAATTTGGTTTGAGCCAGGTCTCTGAAAGGAAGAGGATATCTGGGGAAAAATTTTCAACAAACAACCGGAGGTGTTGCTTACGTATATTAGAGTAAATGGATTCTGTGTTGAGGGAGATAATGGTTAGTTTAAAGAGAGCTGGAAAGAATATGGGAAGTTATTAATGAAAGAATCTTACCTTTTTTTTCTGTTTCTGACATATGCCTCAGCGAAGGAAGCATGGCCTGTAGGCTTTGGATGTAACCCATGATGTCCAGATTGAAATTTTTAATATTGTCGTTAGAGGGAGTGGTAGTGTTGAGGTTTCCTTTTGCTGCATCTGCGTAAGATATTCCGGGTCGGGTTAACTTTACTTCCTGCAATACTGTTGGTTTCGTTGTAGTTGGTTTAACTCTTGACATTGCTAATTTCCGTCTTTGCAGAACTTTTAGCTTCTGAGGACATTGAGAGAAATTTGCTGGATGTGGCCCTCCACAGTTACAACATTTTACTGTTATCTTCTTTGTGGTAATGGATCCATCGGCGTTGGCGGTTTGGACTGTCTCTGGTTCCAGGCCTTGTGGATTTACCTTGCATTCATCTAGCTCGTGTTCCTCTGCGCATCTGCCGCAACGTCTTTGCTGGTGGCATGAGACCGCCAAGTGTCCTGAGTCTTGGCATCGCTTGCAATGTAGAATTTCTTGTTTGTGTGGCTCTTCGATTGCGATTTTTTGGGTAAACAAATATTTAATTTGTTTAAGTTGGTTGATATCCTGATTTGGTGGGATTTGTATGATCCGGAGGCTTTTTATGTTGTTTGTCCTCATGTATGGTGTTTGGAAGTAGTCCAGCTTATTAATTTTTATTTGTGGACATATCCTAGCAATTTCCAGTCCTAATTCTTCATTGGTCCATTCTGGATCGATGTGCCTTATAATAAAGGTAGTTGGTTTGCTATTTGGATGTTGGAAGGTGAAGAACTGATATTGTTCCTCTAACAGTTTTTTAACTGCCCTTTCATGATCGTCTAATGATCTGACTGTTATGGAAGTCCTAGATCCTTTTATATTTGTGCTGAAATTCCGGTGACCCAGAGCATTTTGCAGGGTTTGAATTATAGCTTTGGTGCTGGTCAGGTTTTTGACGTAGATTGGCGGGGGTCTTTCATTTCTCGCGGTTGATTTCGTTGTTGTTTCTGCTCTGGCTTGGGTGGGTATTTGATTTGATGAGGCCTTCATTTGTTTGGGAACTTTGGTGGGTGGTTCGCCTTGGCTTTGACTCGAATTAGGGCGTTGACGGGACGTTTCTTCCATATGGACGTCATCAGTGTTATTGATGGAACCTTGTTTATAGATTTGTTCCTGGAGTTGTTTCACTTTAACCGTTAATTGGTTAATGGTTTCCAACGCTTCTTCGAACTTTTGTTTGTAATTTGCGGGCTGCTTGTTCTGTCCATGTTTGTGGATTTTTTTACTGGTGCGTTTCGTAAGATGTCCAGAGCCTTCCTTTTCCTATCGGTTATGTACTCCAGTGCATTGCCTGGGTCATCGCCTATCATCGGAGTTGTGTAGTAACTGCTTTCCTGTTGTTAAAAAAAAATTTTTTTTTTTGTTATTCTTTTTAATTATTATTATATATTTTTTGTTTTTATATTGCACTAGACAATTTAATAGTGCACTGCACACACGTGTAAACACGTTTCCTTACACGTCCGCACTGCACGAGATATGTCACGATAAATGATTTTACAAATGAATTTTTTCTCTGCTTATAGAACATTATGTTCTAATTTACTGGAAATTATAACATGAACAAAACAAATTTTCTCAAAGTATTCCTTTAGTTTCTGTGACTTTTAAATTGAATAAAATTTGAACGAAAATCAAAGTGTTCTGTTTTGAAATAAAAAGGGGCAAGTTATTAAAAAGGGGCATGTTATGAAATGTACTGTAACTGTAACTGGCTTGATATAATATTGTGTAGGTTTATTTATGGTATGTATTAAATGAGATGTTAGATATGTAAGGAGATTCTGTGTTAAAGCTAATAGGGGTAGTATTCTGGAATACTACACTCTTAAAGACATATTCTTAGAGGGTTAAGCTTTGAAAATATGAAAAAAAAAAATGATGAATTTCTAGACCATAATACCCCCTTAAAAACATCTATGACTTGAAAACCGGTCTGAGAGCAGAATGGGAGAACATTTCTCCAAATTTAACAAACAAATTAATGGAATCCATGCCACGAAGATTAAACTGCGTTTCATGTAGGATACTCTACAAAATATTTAAAACTCGTTTTTTCCATTGTTTTATCGAATGAATAATTTGTACGAATATGGATTTTGTTTATGTGAAATAATAAAAAGTGGTAATTTTATAAAGTTAACAAAAAAAATGTTTTGTTTGTTTGTTTTATATCCACATTTATTGACACTTCAATTACAGATTTTACTTAAGACTAAATGTTAAGTTCTATTTTACAAATATGATTCTTACATTAACTTACTGGCTCTTCGCAAGCACTCCAAATTATACATTATCAATCTTTTGTTTTTCTTAAGCCTTTCGGCGTACAACAAAACAAAATGTGTGTTTCATTTTAGTTTCTTATATTCATGTGTTCTAATTGGAAATTATGGGTTTTTTGTTAAATATTTCCTTTTTGTTACGCGACAATTATTGCTTGTCTCTTTAAAATGGGGGTGTGCATATGAGTTTGGTATACTGTACATGTGGGTGGTCTTTGGTGAAAAACCCCTGATAACAGCTGTCCAAAGATGGCAAGAAAATGCCAGTGCTGGTGTTCTGATCCTATAAATACAACTATCAAATAAATCTTTAATATAGTTTTTGTATTTCCTTATAATTTCCATGTGCAGATACAAGAACTACAGTTTTGCTGCATTTGAAGTTCCTTCAGTACGCTCTGCAGACAGTTGAATTCAGCAACATCCGCTCTTCCATTGGCAGAGGACATGTGTTAGCTGAATTCTTTTAGACCAGTATCCCGCTTCATCAGCTGTCAAATGTTATTTGTTTTTTTTTTTCATTTTTGGTTGGATTTATTATTTGAATAAATTTGCACTCGCTCGGGATGACGCGATGCTTTCTGCATTGGTGTCAAACAATTATTTACGCGCCAGTTGGTGTAACTTCACGTAACTAGTGCGTGTTTAATTTAGTTAATCTAATTGGTCCATAAACTTGAGTCATCCTATGAATCGTATGTATGTGCTTTACAAATTTCGTTTCGATTGCATGCCGGGAAAAAATCCCAAAGAGAGATTACTAGTTGATATCGTAACAGAATCATATACATACAAAGCCAAGTGTCATTTATTTCACCATCATGGAGAAGGAAAGGTGGAGTAAATAATCCTCTGAGTGTTCCAACTTTTAATAAACTTGTTGAATACTTTTCTAGATTTTCTTTACTTCTATTGGATCCCAATGAGATATATTTTGAAGACTTTTCAGTGGATCTGTTGCCAACGAGTAATAATATAACGCATCCGCCCGATAATGTGAATCCGATCCAAGGTCGACTTAAAGTCTGTTCCAAATCATTGGTTTTCGAACCACAAAAGAAACAAATACCTCTGATCAAAATATACTACAGTAAATGCTCCGAAGTTCACGGTGAAGATCAAGACAATTACCGGAATTTGTTGTTTATTAGGTAAAAATTTTGTTGCGCTCTTTGCATTACATTGATATAATGATATTTACAGGTGTAACCAATATGTGCAGCTTTTAGAAAATAATATTATTGCACCTTACAAGTTCGTTAATTGCGAGAGAGTATTCTTCTTTAAGTTCCATTATGTCCAAGCGGATGAGAATGTTGTACCCCTATGCCAGCAATTGAAAAGAGCCTCAACTTTGGATACTACTGAGCAAAATAATATGGTTTGTTATTACTGAGAATTCAATTCGAGCACACATTAGCCAAAACTTCCTTTTAAGGTAGCTGCGATGGTATTCTCGCGGAATAAGAGGATTAAATTCGATCCGCTCTGGTTGAATAGCATGTATGAGAAAGTTGTGATTGAATTGAATGTCAATGAGGTGAATCCTCTAGTGTTGAATCCCGGGCGCATCCTTCTTACGGAGTCTTACATCTACTTACAGCACTTCAACAATATACGACCGGTAAGTGTCTTTCTTTCATTTTAATTGTGTGAAATCTAACTACGTCCGACATTTAGGAGCCCGTTATGAAAATACCTCTCAGCGGCATTTCCAGTTTTACCAAGAGACGATTTCTTTTGAGACACATTGTAAGATATATGAAATACGCTTAAACATATTGGATCGATTTTTTGAGGGATTTTTTGCAGGGACTTGAAATTAGTTGGGAAACAAATCAACATTTATACGTTACCTTTAAGAACGCTTCACTTCGAAACGATTTTATCAGATTGGTTAAGGATCAAGATCAATTTAAACCACCAAACGTCGAACCACAAAGTATGACACTCAAGTGGCAAAACCGTCTTATCTCTAACTATGACTATCTTCTTTATCTAAATGGGTTAGTACATTTTTTTTATCCGAATAAAATTAATTATACATCTTTATTATTCCACATGTTCCGAATATTAATAATTATGTTTTCTTTGTTTTAGTTTGGCTGATAGATCATTTAAAGATTTAACTCAGTATCCCGTATTTCCATGGGTCATCACAGATTATACCTCCGAAATACTCGATCTAAATGATACTTCTGTGTACCGGGATCTAAGCAAACCTGTGGGAGCTCTTAATTTGGATCGGTTACAACGACTTCGAGATAGATATAAAGAAATGGACGAACCTAAGTAAGTAAATTTTTACGTATTACATTTTTAGAAGAGAAACAATTTTTTTGTTATATTGTACATCGTGGGAACAGAGGTTTGCAGTGAAATCATCTTAAGGGAAGATATAACCCATAAAACAGAGACAATTTCATGAAGAGCAACAAAAATTTGTTGGGTTCTTATATATTGTTGCGAGCTTAGGGTTCGCTGGATTAATTATTTTAATAAATAAGAGCCGTTAAATCGATTCTCTTTGCAAACACTTTATTAGTCTGTTAATAACAACCGTTACTTGGTGTAGCGTTAATAATTCGGTGATTCTTCTTTTTACTCGAGACTTATCGCTTCCTTACTTATCGCGTCTTTGACTGATTACTCTTACTCCTTGATCTGTGTGCGACGTATTTATACCGTTTTTCCTCATTCTGATTCGGCGTTTCGTTTCCGTCCGTTCCATAGCCTCGAATTTTCTACTGATCATAGTCTCCAGTTTTCCAGTACTTTCTAGAATTTTCTACTACTCTGTTTCGGACTTTCTAGAATATTCTAGTACTGATTGTCATATGCGTCACACTACCCTCCGCCTAGATTAGTTCGTCCCGAACTAAGTTCACCGGTCTTCTGGGTTAACAAAAAGTCGCCAGTCGGTCACGATGCACCACTTTCATCTTGGCATTCGGTCTTCACTGAATCCTATAGACAACGTCGTTAATTCTTGTGAGAATCTTATACGGACTTTCCCAATGTTGCTGCAACTTCGGAGACCTTCCTTTTTGCCACACATTATCGCCTGCATTGAATCCGGATGCGTTGGTCCGGACGTCGTATCTTGTTTTCATCCTGTCACTTGATACCTTGATTTGCTTTCGAACCAAATGTTGCGATTTTTCCATTCGGCTACGTAGTCTTCAGGCTTATCTATGGCGTCTGGAGGTATTCCGAAACGCAGATATGCTGGTAATCGTATCTCTCGTCCAAACATAATTCTTGCTGGAGAATGGCCTGTCGTATCGTGATTAGCGGATCTATAACTCAGGAGAAAGGTTTGTACATATTTGTCCCAATCTCTTTGGTGATCACTAACGACCTTCGATAAATGCTCTTTTATTGTTCGGTTGAACCTTTCGACCATTCCGTCTAACTGCGGATGTAAGGGTGTGGTCCTGGTTTTCCTTACGCCCAGTGGCGCACAGATGCCTTGAAATATCTATGATTCGAAGTTTCGGCCTTGATCGGAATGAAGCTCACAGGAAACTCCATATCTGCTGATCCAATTATTGATAAGCTGCTCAATGATGATTGTTGCTTCTTGGTTTGGAACTGGAAGGACTTCCACCCACTTGCTGAAGTAATCCATGATGACTAAGATGTATTTGTTGTTGTCGTTGGTTTTTGGAAATGGTCCTGAGATATCATTCGCAATTCGCTCGAAACGGGCACCCACGTTGTACTGCTTCATAGCGCTCCTTGGTTTTGCTGTTGGTCCTTTGGTCGCAGTGCAAGTCGTGCACTTCCTACACCAAGACTCGACGTCATCTCTCATGTGAAACCAGTAGAATTGAGATCGTAATTTTGAGTGTCTTATTAACTCCCAGATGTCCACCGGAGGCCCTGTAGTGCATTTCTGTTAGTACATCCTTCACTTTTGATGGTGGGACTAGATTTTTCGTCTGCGGCTTCCCATTTACGCTTTAGAATTCCATCTTTCACCAGCAAGGAATTCCATTGTGTCCAAAATGCTTTAAATGTTCCACGTCTCTGTCGGAAATATTGTTCCAAGTTGACCGGTCGTTCTTTTCTTTGTATATCAGGATTAGCGACATATCTTCATCCTGAAGTTGAGCTGCGCGTATAGCACCACTCGTCCACCCATCTAGTACTTCTACTTGTACATGTCGAAGGTCGTACGCCTCTTGTTTTTCTTCCGCTCTATGACAATGTTTACAATCTGGCTTACATGGTCTTCTTGATAGAGCATCAGCGTTATTATCCACCTTCCCTTGAGTGTGGCAAATTTGGAAATCGCACGTTTGAAGTCGTTCGATCCATCGAGCTATTTGTCCTTCCGGGTTCTTAAAATTTAACAACCATTTCAGGACGGCATGATCCGTCCGGATATGGAATCGACGCCCGTAGATATACTTATGGAAATTCTTAACGGCGTCTACGACAGCCAGCAGTTCCTTTCTTGTTGCGCAGTAGTTTCTCTCTGGCTTAGATAGAATTCGACTATAATATGCGACAACTCTCTCTTTACCATCGACTTCCTGTGACAACACTGCTCCGATTCCTGTGTTACTTCCATCAGTGTCCAATATAAATGGGGGATCCGATCTTGGGAATGCCAATGTTGGAGTCTTACATAACTCGGCCTTCAATGTGTTGAATGCTGCCTCACACTTTTCTGTCCAATTGAATTTTTTGTCTTTACCCGTTAGTTCATGTAGGGCTTTAGCCACATTGGCGAAACCTTCAACAAACCGTCGGTAATATGTGGCTAATCCCATAAAGCTCCTTAACTGTTGCTTATCTTCTGGAGTAGGCCACTCTTGGACAGCTGCTATCTTATCAGGATCCGTTTGAACTCCTGCAGATGAAACGATGTGTCCCAGGAATTTTACTCTCCTTTGGAAGAGTTCACATTTCTTCGAATTGAGCTTTAAGTTGACCTGTCTTACTCGTTCGAAGACGGAGCGCAGATTATTGATGTGTTCTGGTAAACTCCTTCCAACAACGATGATATCGTCCAAGTACACAAGACACGTCTTCCATGTAAGTCCCCGTAGAACACTTTCCATTAATCGTTCAAACGTTGCTGGGGTATTACACAATCCAAAAGGCATCGCGTTGAATTGATAAAGTCCGTTTCTGGTAGTAAACGCTGTCTTCTCCTTGTCCTCCTCCTTCACTTCCACTTGCCAGTAACCGCTTTTTAGGTCCAATGTTGAAAACCACTGAGCCCCAGAAAGGGTATCTAGTGTGTCGTCGATTCGAGGAAGTGGGTAACTGTCTTTCTTCGTAACGTCGTTTAACCTGCGGTAGTCGACACAAAATCTAGTTGCCCCATCCTTCTTCTTGACGAGCACTACCGGTGAAGCCCATGGGCTCGATGATTTCTCGATGACTCCTTGCTCTTCCATCTCTCGAATCATGTTGCTTACTTTTGATTGTTTGGCCAACGGTAGTCGACGAGGTGGTTGTCTTATAGGTCTTGACTCACTCATGTCAATGCGATGTTTAACTATACAATTGCGTCCGAATTTATCATTTCCTGTCACAAAAATATCAGACAAATCGTTCAGGAATGATTTAACGCTTGCCTTTTCTCTGTATGTTAATCCGATTTTCTGGGACATCAACCTATTAACCACAGAGGATGCACCAGAGGGCTGTTGAATTGAATGGTCCTCTCCCCTTGTCTGAATTGAGCTTATCATTGACACGGGTGCACATTCTGCGATTACCTCTCCTTTTCTTATTGCGATCGGCTCCTTGGACGCATTTAGTACTCTGGCAGGTACGATGTGCTTCTTCGCATCGATGAGGGCTTTCCCCACAAGGATGTTCCCCTTACGCCGATTTTGTACAGCTTCGGTGATGTAAAATCGATTGTCACCGGGATCACTCTCAAGACTGGTCCAAATTACCGAGTCTGAACGAGCTGGGATGTCGTCCTCCTCACACACATAACATTTCAGTCTTCGCAATTGTTCGTCCTGCAGTGTAATAGCAACCTCTAAGTTACCAATTCGCAGTGTTCTTTGTCCGATATCTAGAACAACTTGATGCTCCTTCATGAAATCCATTCCAAGAATGCATTCGTCCGTAATATCGGTAACCAAAAATTTGTGGGAGATGGAAATATTGCCCAGCACTATTATGCTCTCGATTTCTCCGTAGACTGTAGAACATTCTACTGTGGCAGTCTTCAAAGCGTATCTTCTATTTTTATTAAGGGCTATTTTGCCCACGACATCCGGCCGAATTATGGATCTCGTTGCTCCAGTGTCGATTGTCACTGTTGATGTCCTTGCATTAACAATCGTAGTTATAACCAAACTTTGGTTATCCCGTTGGAGTTGTGATACAGTTACGATGCTGGGGCTGCACATTCCACCAGGCTACTTTCGCCCCATAAAGTCTGCCCTTACAAGTTTCCCGAGCTCCGTTGATAGTCTCCTCTTATGATTAGCGCATGAACAACAATTCCCACTTGATGTTTCATTCATTCGTCGACGTTTCCTACAGTCAACAGAGATGTGGCTGACTTCGCCGCGGGTCCAACACTTCATAATAGGTAGCAATGGGTGCATTTATAAAATCGTTATTTCATCGGTGACTTTCTTAAATTCAGCTTCGTTTTTTAGATCCAGATTTTGACTGAATTTCTTCCTTAAAGTGTTGAAAATTACATTTCATCCACTGCGTTTGGGCATCCAATTTTGCATTCAAATCTGCAGCTTGCGCGTCCAATTTTGTCATCATCATCCTGAACATCTCCGAAATGCCCAACTGTGGCGAACTCTTCTCCGTTACATTGGCACCATCTTGACTCGCTGTTTCTTCTCCGTCCGGACAGTCTGGCCCAATCGTAAAAATATATGTGTCGACATCAGTACCCGCTTCCTCCATTGCTGCTTGCAAACGCTGCCGAAGAATTTGCTTCTGTCCTCTGCTATCCAGATTCCGGTCCTCAAGTTCCTTCTTCAACTCGGGAACGCGAAGATCCTCCAAATGTCCATCTGACATCGTCACAACACACTTTCACAGACTTATTCAATTCACCAATAATTCATCCCACTTCTTACACCAATTGTTGCGAACTTAGGGATCGCTGGATTAATTATTTTAAGAAATAAGAGCCGTTAAATCGATTCTCTTTGCAAACACTTTATTAGTCTGTTAATAACAACCGTTACTTGATGTAGCGTTAAGAATTCGGTGATTCTTCCTTTTACTCGAGACTTATCGCTTCCTTACTTATCGCGTCTTTGACTGATTACTCTTACTCCTTGATCAGCGTGTGGCGTATTTATACCGTTTTTCCTCATTCTGATTCGGCGTTTCGTTTCCGTCCGTTCCTCTTGGATATCGCCCACGAAGAAGAAGGCTAAAACGTACGAAACCTTATGAATTAACATCAACTTAGAAGGTGAACGCCGGTCCAGTAAAACCTCACACATTTTACTTATTTAAATTAAATTAACAAATATATTAATAAATTAAACTGTTAAGATTGTACTATTCATTCCAATAAAGGATGTTATTAAAAATTAAGAAATGTATATAAATCATACCCTAGTTTTCAGGGACGACCAATCAATATTGGCAATAGAAATGAATCTTAATTTCGTCCAAAACGTTTTTGTACGTTTTTGTCCTTAATCTAGTGATAGGAACTCAACTCATCTCTCTTTTTTCCTACTCATTGGGCTATAATATTAAAGAGTACACCAAAAGTCCATTTGTGTGGGCTTTTTATATATAAAAAATGAAATCGAGACAAAGCAATCGGTGGTCCATTATTTATATTCGATTGATCACGTGAATTTTGATTCTATCTTTCTGGCGGCTTCAAATGGAATGTTGACATTATTTTCGATCTTACATTTTCATGGTCATTTCATTTTTCACAAATAAGTTGTACAATCATTCTTTCGATAATTGATGATTCAAGCTCTAAAAATTGTCCAGGTAATGAACAATGCCAACAATACTCAATTAGTTCAGGCACGATAACACTTTAGGTTCCAAATTGAGATAAATGGTTTAATGGTTTTCCTTTTTTTGTAAAGCCCATATAAGGGCATCATGATGGTGTTTTATTGAGTACACGTTGGGCAAAAATGATGACATGTATGTATTCGCATGGCAAGATTGGTTTGAGGGTCTCTAACTAATAAACAACTTTACAGTTTTATTCCGGTCCATGATCATTTTGGTGTTCACTAATTCGAATACATTAATTAAAATGCTTGCTCTATCTGATTGTTGATGATGGATTTACTTTACTGCGTATTATTGACTAAAGAAATTACAATTAAAATCCTCTTGTTGCAGGTATCTTTATGGTTCTCATTACTCCACTCCAGGATTCTTTTTGTTCTACTTGGTAAAACAAATTTCGTTATTTGTTTACATACCATAATTAAAAATCATGTTAATGTTATTTTAAGGTTCGGAAATATCCTCATTTAATGCTGTGCCTACAAAATGGAAAATTTGATCATCCTGACAGGATGTTTAACAGCATCCAAGATACATTTCAAAACTGTCTTAGGAACATGGCAGACTTCAAAGTGAGTTTTTTAAAACTATGACGATTAGTTGTATAGTAGTATGATTAGTTGTATGTCTCCGTCTCTAAAGGAGGTTATACCCGAGTTCTATGACACGTCGCAGAGAGGAGACTTTCTTCTAAATATTTATAAAATAAATTTTGGTAAACGAAGTAATGGGGTCACGATTAATCATGTAGAGCTGCCGCCCTGGGCGGACAGTTCCCCAATTACATTCATTACAAAACTGAGGTACATTTTTTTCTGCTTTTGATTGGTTGTGTTTTATTTAACATATATTTTAGAGAAGCATTGGAGTCGGAATATGTTTCATCAAACTTACATCATTGGATTGACCTTATTTTCGGATACCGACAAAAGGGACGTGAGGCCATTGCTGCGGATAATGGTAAATTTATTTTTTAAATTAATTATTTCATTGTAAATTCTTAGTTATTTTGCAATAACTGATACTTGATTGACATTTATAAATTGGATGCATAATCGGGTGATCTGAATGAAGTCTCCAAATTTGGTAAATGTCAAACAGACAACTGTCATCAGTGAATAGAATAGGTCAAAAATTAGTGTGGAAAAATTCTTCTACCCAATGGATCGCTGCATAATCATTCAATTTACATCAACTCTATATTAAAATATTATCTATTTAGTGGTCCTGTGGGGGTTCTCTATATCACATGGAGAACCAACCCGCAATTCCTACTTAACTTTGACCGTTAACAGCGCGTCACCAGAACCCAATCTGTAATCCATTTCCAAACATGCAAAGAACACATCTCAATACGCAACAGCATCCGCCCCCAAATCTGCAATTGCATACATCCCTAACCTACTTAAAATCCATTTTCCCAAAACCGCTTCGGTCAATTCTTTATCCAAATCATATTCTGTAATAAACGCATATTCAAATTTACAACAGAATACTCACTATCTCCACCAACTACATCGAGCCGCATACATTTTTCCAAAAACCACTTCGGCTAATATCTTACCCAAATTATATCCCTTGCTCGCAACCCAGCAATTCCAATTCCGCCGAAAATCATTCCGGCTCACTTCCTGCTTAAACTATCTCCTCGCTTGTGACCAAGCAACATTTAGTTCCCCCGAAAACCATTTCGGTTCCCATTCCACCTAAACCATGTAGAACCGCACCAATTCCCTCTTACTGGGAAGCCACCAGCATGATGCGTCGCCCTTCCACGAAACGACCATCGCAACGATCAAGACACTTGACCATATTCGGCTATGCCTCCGAAACCAATTTCCCGGTACACACAACCAAAGAATACAACTCAGCCTATACGGCAATGATTCTCCGGAACTAAATTCCCTATACAGGCATAGCAACCCTTTTCAAAGTTCCTCGTAAATGGGCGAGTTTATTTTAGCTATGACTCCACTGCCACGACGCGACGAACTTTTCCTCGCTAGTATTTAGTCAGTCGAGATTCAACCGCCACCGGGGCCGGACACATTTAGTCGCTTCACAACCACCGTCGCGGGCACACGCACCCAGCGTCGTCCCGCCGCCACCGCGGTCGGCCGTGCCGCGTCCCATCACGCGAGGTGCCTTCCCATTTAGTTAGTGTAATACCCACGGTCCAATGTTGCAAAAGGGTGATTGCATTTGAACGGAATTAGAGAGAAATAAAAGAGAAAACATTCGGATGAAGTTCGTGAATAGAAACTAAGCAACTTATTGAAAATCCTAGTTTTATTCCAAAACCAATACTCGGTACAATCGTATCGGTTAAGTGCTTGCCAGTGGAATGGATATATTTAATTTACAGTGTACAAATTTCATACAAACAACTTTTTGGATATTTATTGGGTGTATCTAGGACATTTGTATATATGTACAAGAATGTGTGTAGAGAATGAATATTGTTAATGGATAACTCATGTGATGGGTCAGAGCCTTGCCACCGTCAATAGCGAGGAAAACGAAAGAAAGATACAGTAAAACGACTGTAATCCTGGATACGAGGGTTGCCTCTTATGTTTCGGGATTTGGCAACCCTAGTGTTGCAATCCGGCAATTGACAGCTCTGTCGTAAAGTTGGACATTTTTGAGGTTATACGCACTCAGAACGTTTTGACATACGAGCGCTATTTGTGTTGTTTACAGTAACTTAAAAGATTCATCTCGGCCCAAAAATGGAATTAAATCGTCAACATTTTCGTGCGATTATTTTTTACAACTTTCGGCGTGGATTAACTCAGCAACAGTGCATGGATGAACTTAATTCAATTTTTGGCGATGAAGCTCCATCAAGGACCAGTGTTTATCGATGGTATGGTGAATTCAATCGTGGTCTTAGTTCACTCCAAGATGAATTTCGTGAAGGTCGTCCAAAATCAGTTGTTGTTCCGAAAACCATTGATGCTGTGCGCGAACTGATATTGGAAGATCGTCATGTGACCTATCGTGAGATTGAGACAACCTTAGGCGTTAGTGGGACCAGCATACATTCAATATTGCATAAACATTTGACTGTCAAAAAAAATTGTTCGCGTTGGATCCCACACAATTTGTCAATCGCCCAAAAAAAGGCTCGTGTCAATCGGTCGAAAGAAATGCTCAAAAAATACGGTCGCGGTGCTTCGAAACACGTCTATGACATCGTGACAGGTGATGAATCGTGGATTTACGCGTATGAGCCCGAAAGTAAACAGCAGTCGACTGTCTGGGTGTTTCAAGATGAGTCAAATCCAACAAAAGTTGTTTGCGCACGAAGCACTTCCAAGCAAATGGTCGCCTGTTTTTTCGGAAAAACTGGACATGTCGCAACCGTACCACTAGAACAACGCAGAACAGTCAATTCTGAGTGGTACACAACCATTTGTTTGCCAGTTGTCTTCCAAGAAATTAGGAAAACCAACCGCCGAAGACGGATCACTCTTCACCACGACAATGCGAGCTCTCACACATCGGCTGCGACAACTGCATTTTTGAGCACCCAAAACATCGATTTGATGGGTTATCCGCCGTATAGTCCTGACTTGGCACCGAACGACTTCTTTTTATTCCCGTACGTAAAAAACAAACTGAGAGGTCAACGTTTTTCGACACCTGAAGAAGCGGTTGCTGCATTCAGAATGCATGTGTTGGAGATACCTCAATCAGAGTGGCAAAAGTGCTTCGGCAATTGGTTCAAACGCATGCAAAAGTGTATAGATCTTCATGGGGAATATGTTGAAAAACAATAAAGTGATTTTCGATGATCAATATTTGTTTTTATTCTCTAATCCCGAAATATAAAAGGCAACCCTCGTACCATTGGTTGATCGTTGTGCGAAAGCAGAAATTACCCATCTTCATCCCTAATTCAAGTCAGTCGATATTCAACTACGGTCGTGGCCACACACGTTTCGCGAGTCACAGTGTCGAGAAAGAAAAGTTTCACCACTAGTATAAAAATTATAAAATTCAATTTAATTACATTAATCATAAGTGAATTAAAAGAAAGACAACAATAAAAAAACGGATTAATATCAAAACAACATTCCTGTGCTCCAGCGTTTCATTTACTCTTCCCGTGACACTGGGATATATTTTTGTGGACAATTTAATTGGCGACTTGGATTTCAGCGGAACTACAAGTGGGAAGGAAGTGAACCAGGTGTCATACGTTGGCCTTATACTTCTTCACCCCCACAAACCCACTATAGGTTGAGATATTGTCGTTCCACCAAGGAACATACTCACCTATATCCATTAATCGTGCCCATGGACACGTTCCTCAAAGTCCTTCCTTCCGCCTGAAACAAAGGTAACATACCAAATACCCCAACATTGAATTCAATAGTAAAAACCAATTGAACTTACCGTTCAAAATTTCCTAATGTTGAATTCAATTCATCCATTCAATTCAAATCCATTTACGCAATTTCATCTAATCAATGCAATTCCCTAAAACCACAAGCAGCATGATGCATATCTCTCATGTACGCAAATAGCAATTAGCACCTCTAATTCCTGGCAAGATCCCAAAACCGAAAAGCGCACGTGTCTAAACAAAGCCATTGCGGAGAAACAGCAATCGACTAAAACGCTGTTCCCATAGGGAATAGCAAATATAATTATCGCAACCGAAGATAATTATTGTGGCCAAAAAGGGATCGCTAGGAATAATAAACCACACCAAAGATACAGCGATCGATTCGACAGAAGGTGTGAACTCCGGGTTCCCAGGAAGATCTTCGGCCACACAGGCAGCAACATCCGCGTCTATGTGTGCGGATGCAACCGCACATCTGGCCTGTGACAAAACAGGAAACCGAGGACAAAGAATAGCCGAGAGGGGTACAGTTAGAGAACTCTGATGAGGAGGTATCCGCGTAGCGAAAAATGAAATAAAAAGTCGACATTGAGAATCTAATCGGGAAGGTAATAATTTACGTACGGTGGTGCAAAGATCGAAAGTCCCGGAGTCTTACGTTGTGAGAGTGCTGTCGCGAATTTATTGAATGTCGCTTAAGATAACATCCAGTGCCGAAGAACATGAGGTTTAGCAAAGTGTCGCAAAACCAGAAACAATAGTATCATAGGAAATTAAATTAGGCTTACGCGCCAAAAATTAAATGTGGTAAACTGAACAAATCAATAACTCTGTGAGTAGTGTTACCTGAACGAATAAATAGCTCTTTGGATAGTGTAAACTGAACAAATAAATAACCTTTGTATAGTGGAAACTCCCGAGAATATTTCATCATCGGCCACTACAACCGGGGACCGGTCTTGGCCTTATTTAGCAAGTCCTAAGGCTTGTTAAATTTTTCCATAATGATTTATTTTTTCTGGGCAAGGTCATTAGTCTTGCGCCAGAGGCTCCCCGACGGGGAATCGAACCCCGGTCTCCCGGGTGACAGGCGGGTATACTAACCACTATACTATCGAGGAGCCCCCCGAGAATATTTACTCTGACATATACCTACGTGAATACAAATAAAGTAAAAATTAGAAACAAAACCTTTGTGCAGAGTTTCATTCGTGGCAATTTCGCCCCGGTGTTTTATTGGTTCCAGTGTCTGCTCCAGGTTCGCCTTTCATTTGGAATAGTGTTCGGCGGAGCACATTCCCAATCGACAGTTCGAGTATCCGCCAAAAGTCGACAGTAACATTCTGGAAACAGATTTATAGGGTTTTATGATAAGGTAGTGAAGAACTTGGTTCCAGCACACATTATGAAGAGGTAAGAACCAAAGCATCAACACATCAAACCATCGCCACGAGTACAGGAGGATGTTTCAACTCATTACTTAACCTGGGGTTTGATACACTTGTCACGGACCCCGCCCAACACCCACTAATTTCCTCAAATTTCCCCTCTACCTGAAAATAAAATGAATATCATCATTCTACTTGAAAAAATAATAAAAAAGGCGTTGGCGCCGAATAAAAAATAAAAACGTCAACGGCAAAAATATAATCAATTAGACAGAAAGCTAGAGATATCAAGGGCAGAAACAAATTGGAATATTCTCTGCCAGCAAAACAAAAACAGAGCAAAAGATACTCCTGTGGCGGTTCTACGAACCGCACAAATCACCATAAGTTGAGATATCTTCGTTCCACAAAGGAACACACTCACCTATGACTAAACCGCATGTGGCCACAGACATGCGCCCCTAAAGTCCACCTTTTCACCTGACCAAAGGTGACATCCATACTGGTGTCAACAACCCCACGTATCCGCAGAAACGTGGGCCCCAAGTCCCGAACAATTTCTCTACGCCTGCACGGCGATCGAAGGATACGACCCAGTATGAAAATTGTGTACCGATTCATTAGCCGGTTAAACACAAGTGTTTGGCACAGCTGCGCCAGACATTAAATCCCCGGCGATAAGCAAATTGCCGTAAAACAATCCGTCGGCTAAACCTTTGACCCTGCCGCAATGCACTTCGCCTAAACAAAGGCCATTGCGGAGAAACTGCAATAAACTAAAACGCTGCTTCCATAGGGCAAATACGATTATCACAAACAAAGATAATTAACATGATCTCAAGATCGCCAAGAAGAATAAACCACACACCTGAATATATACAAAAGAGATTCGACAGAAGGTGTGAAAATTCTGGCGATCCCAGGAGGATCTACGCCCACACTGGCAGCAACCTCTGTGTCTGTGTGTGTGAGTGCGATCTTCCCTGGCAGAGAGATTCTCGATTAAGAGACAATCGAAAAGGGAGAACGATGGGGTGAGTAGAATCATCCCCAGAAGGAAATTGTAATCTAGTCTACATTGAGAATCTGGACGAAAAAGTTGGATTTTATGTACGGTGGTGTTAAGACCGAGTTTCCGGGAGGCTTATGTTGTTTATAGTGCCGTTGCGAATTTGTTTGGTGTTGCTTAAAAGTAACATCCAGTGACGAACGAACTTGTGGTTTAGTGAAATTGTAAACAAAAGTAAAAAAAGGATTAGTTTGCAGACGTTTCTAGAGTGGTACTGCGCCATCAGAATCTCGAAAACTCTCGTTTGGAATTTTGGTTTGAATAGTGTTTTTAAATGGTTGACATTGAAATAGTTCTTATTGAATCGCAACGGGTGTTTAAGTGTATTAAATCCTTGAGTTTTTGAAACAAATTGAAGAAAATATGTTTAATCACAAAGTAATTTAAAAGGAAATCAGCAAGTCTAGTCGTAGTAAATATTGTAAATTCGTGCCAAACTATTATTATAAAAAAAATTTACGGAAAATAATAAAACGTCTTTAAAAACAATTTCTCTGTGTTTGATTTGTGAACAGTGTTCGGCGGAACACTTCAGCCAGAGACATAGACCAAAAAAACCGCCAAATTGGTGACCCCGAAACGCGCGAAAAATAAAAAGTGGACACGAAAGACACAAACGCGGACAATATCAAACTGTAGCAGTGAAAGTGAAGTGACCTAATCACCACAGCAGGCGTCCACCCTCGCCACCAGGACACGAAGCCGGCACGACGTCCACGGCCGCCCAACAACAGAAAAGCAGGATAACCCCAAATTTTTTTAAAAACATTTTCTCCAAATATACCTTTTTTTTCTCTTGTGTAAGCTCCTTCCGAGCAAAATTTGAAACAAACAAAAACAATTATGTAGATACAATACGGATTTAGATCTGATGCGCCTCCACACTTTCAAATTTATTGTTCACAGTAAAACTTTCAAACCCAAAACCAATTGGTTAACCTCAGAGTTAATGTAATTTTAAATGTGACAAGTAAATGTGTATTAAAAATAATTAACAATAATAAGCGACCAAATGTTCACAATAAGGGAACTACTGGAAAAGAAGTGGGAATACGGAGGGACGGTTCACAAACTGTTCGTTGACTTCAAAAAAGCCTACGACTCAGTCGCAAGGCAAAGACTCTACCATATTGTAGTTGAGCTGGGAATCCCGAAAAAATATGCCCCCCTCATTCAAATCTGCATGAACGAAAACAAAAGGCGAGTTAGAAAAGAAAACCACCTCTCAGAACCATTTGAAATCCGCGACGGACTAAAACAGGGGGATGGCCTCTCACCATGTCTTTTTAACCTTCTGTCAACAGAAAGGTACAAGACGACAACATGGCCGGACCATCCCTGAACGGCGTCACATGTCGCTGTTTTGGGCGATAATCTAGATACTGTAAGTAAAAGCAGTGAAATCATCATGCAAGCGACAGAAGAGGTGGGCATAGAAATAAATGAAGACAAAACAAAATACACGATTGCGGCGAGAGCAGGTGGACTTCAGAGAACACATAAGCATCAGGGGCAAGATATTTGAAAATGCCAAAGAATTTAAATATCTGGGAACAATAGTGACGGCCAGTAACGAAATGTCGTAGGAAATTACCAAAAGACTACACTCCGGCAACGCTAGTTGGCATGCAGTCAGTAAACTGCTGAAATCCAAACTGCTATCACGGAATATAAAGCTCCGTGTCTATAGAACCATAATCATACCGATTATTCTATACGGATGCGAAACATGGGCTCTCACAAAACGGGAAGAAAACAATTTCCGCATATTCAAGAATAAAGTCCTAAGGGGTATTGTTGAGTGCCGGTGCGTTTACCGGGCACGAGTCGAAGCGAGAGTTGAGCAAATACACGAAATAACGAGATCATACATTTCCAAACAACATCGACTTTATTATCAATTAATATATATTGACGACGAAAAAATAATCAAACTAACGAAAAACTCTATTTTCACAACACAAAACTGACGTTAACAACGAACGAATAACAAGACTAATTTGCATATTTCATGACACTAAAAACTAAATAACAAAAATGGCAGTAACGAACACAAAAAAGTGCTGCCAAGCTGGCAGGTAATTACAATTATAACAACTTATTCGATAACAATTATAATGCCCACTTTGGAGCATCCGGTTCAAACTGGTTGTGGAGCCTTCGTCTTCGGCAGGATAGTTGATGGGAAGAAAATTTTATTTACATCGCTAGATCGCTTCATTTGATCACCGGTGCTAAGCAGAGAACTCTTCGTATTCGTTGATAAAGGAGGTGACGTCTTAATTTTGTTATACGTTTTCCGATAAAGGTTGCTAATCAAATTGCAATTTTTCGCAGCTACTGTGATCACTGTACGACGAAACCATGTAGTAGAAGTACATGATGATGTGGACGAACGAATGTTAAGATGCGGATGATGACATATTGTTCATCTGGAGCATATTTGAGACCACATGAGAATAATGCTGTAGTCGTACGATAATATATGTGCAATAATGATATGTGGTTCTCTTTCTTTTGCAAATCGACGAATATTGTATCTGTAAGGTCGATGATTTTGGAGAGGAAATAACAACCCGATCCAGAATACAGTTGCAACTTTACCTGTCTGCTCCGTTTAATTTTACATCTTTTCGACATTAAGTGGGAAAATATTGTAATTTCCTTTGATGATATGTACGTTAAGTAAGTTGAACGTATCAATTGAAAACCGTTGTAATAAGTACGATCTTCTGTAGATTATAAGTTTTCCGTTTGGCCATATAAGCAGGACCAATTTCAAACATGAGCACCAATGCGCCTTCCTTCAGCCGAACCTCTGGAGGTCGGGAGAGACAGAATCGAATCAACTGCTGTAGGTATTCCTTGCGCCTACGCTTACAACGATGCTGCTTCAATTGTTGAGCGTGATGCCAGGCGGATATACGATTAACTGGCGTACCTGCGAAGTCGAATTGTGGGAAAGAAGCTAAAGGGCTGCCTACTAGGAAATGGGCAGGAGTGAAAGGTTCAAGATTATTAGGATAGCAGGACATGGGTAATATGGGACGGGAATTGAATATTGCTTCCACTTCGATAATATACGTCACTAATTGCTCATAAGTAAGCAAGTGAGGAGCTCTTGGCGGAATGAAGTACCAATCAATTCCTTGACCACTACGAAAACTAAATACGGCTTTTTGGTGCCTTTTGAGCAAATTATAGAGCTGATGGAGCTCGTTTTTAGCTCCGACAAAGTTAGTTCCATTATCATAGTGGATCTTGACTGACCTTTCCCGCGCTGAGAAGAAGCGCTTTAGGCTTGCGAATCCACCGACTAGTTCTAAATGAACCGTATTTCTAAGGCAAACGTACACCGCTGCGTAAACCTTCCACCGAACTTTGTTGCGATGTTGCCTCTCTTTAATATAGAAAGGTCCACACGAAATTTTAGAAAAGCCTTCGTTCAGGTTCTGGATAACACCCTTGTTGCGATAATCGATTAATCTATCTCTGTGAATTGCACTTTTCTCACAAGAAGATCCAACGAAAAATGTGTTTTGCGATCTATGAACAATTAGTTCATTGTATATATATAGTTGTGCGCCTTGTATCGAGGCCACCGATATTATGAAATTACTTTCATCCATATATTCCGAGTACTGTGACAAGGCACGAGGCGAAGTCTTTTTGGGAATATTTCGCAAATCCCGAGGATTGAATCTTAATTCACATATGTCGTCTGCGGATGCAGATAATTCATCCGAATTCAACATCAGCTCGACATCGTCATCACTGTTTGACACTACCATTCCTGTTGGCGATGCATCACGAATTCCCAGGAAAGGCAAGGCAAGCGCTAACATACCATTTCCAGGGAAACGACGATCAGCGGCGCACCAATTCCAGGAAGCCACTAAGAAAAGCAGATCCCAGGAAACGAGCGAAGGGGAGGACGACTGCGGGCCTATATAAGGCGCGCACATTCGATGGAGCAGCAGGAGGCCGCAGATTATCAGACGCCAAAGACGTGATCTGCGTTTACTACCGCACTCAAGACCTACCGGTCTTGTACGATTTCTTTCCCACAATCGCTCCATCCAAGTAGTTAGAGAACATCCGAACTAACCATGTCCACACTATCCTTAGATACCTCCCCCCCTTTTTCTTTTCCAGATATCTCGAGACCGAGCCCAACATCCTCACGGATGTGGGTGATTCTGTTTATCGCAAGATGACCAGAAGCCAGAGACAAGATGAAGGACACGTCTGTCCTTGTCTCGCCAAAGTCAGCCCTCTCGCCACCCATTTTTTTTTTTTTTTTTTTTTTTGAAGCAGCAGGAGTCGTCGAAGGAACTCCTACGGAATCAGTCTTGTTCAAGACTAAGAATAAAGAGAAACAGATAATTATAATTCCTATTCATAAAATTCAGCAAATTAAGAGTTAGGAAAAGTCTCGTTCTAACCGTATTGGCGCATTTTTTATATTGTTTCATCATCGTTTGGCTAGCCTTCTTTCGCTAGTCGTGTTGTTTACTTTTCATCGATTAAGGATTTGTACTGGGCAAGACTCAAACGGCCGCCAATCCAGAGAAGAGTCCAGCTCTGGAGGTACAATCCCTCGAAATAAGGAAATCATCGTTGGCCGGCTAGTGCCGGAAGATACAGTTCACTCGAAGAGAGACTGAGGCAGCGCTAGAGAAGCGCCGTTTCTTGGTTTCGGTTTCTTTTCGTTTCAGCAACAATTCCGATGGAATCTCCTGGCTGGTATTCGTAGTCAGGTATTCCCGATTTGTCTATTGTGCTTTCCATCACCTTTTTTATGGTATTATTTCCTTCGTAAAGACATTCGCTTTTACTAATGGAACCATGGCTATTTCCGATGCGGCCAACGGCATCTTCGGTGCAACACATTTGAATTGTAGATGTGAATCATCTTCGTCTGTGGTATTTGGAAATGTAATACCCACACTTTCTCCACAATCCTTCTCAATATTTTTTGATTTAATTATATTAGGAGATACCGAAACAGGTTTTTTGGCATGCTCACAGCGATGCCATAAGCCTGGTAATATCGCTCCTCAAAGACGGTTCTATGTTCAAGAAGCTCCTCAGTTAGTTCTAATGATTCCTCCAGAGCTTCCTGAACGAACATAAATTTCCCACGAACCTTTTCGATTTCGGAAAACCTCGTTTCAAGGACGAAAAAATGAATCGCGGGGTCGAAATTATTTAAAAAGTTGACATAGTTGGTCAACAAAAGCTTAGCAACAGCCCTTTTATTGGTCAATGACTCGATCTGCTCTTCGGCCATTGTGATATTCAAGAACCGCGACAATATTAAAAAATTCAAAAAAGTGAATATTACCGAAAGAAAGCGATATTTAATTAAGTGGAAACGATATGTGGAATGGAAAGGATGATTTAGGAAAGGTTATTGTGATGTTGGTGGAGTAGCCAATTGAAACTTCTTTTTAACCACTATTAAAACGACTCTTGACTACTCTCTCCTTGGTGGAACTGGATATCACCACTACCGATGGTTGTTCTCAACACGAACGTGTTTTTCACCGCCACGAGAAATGTGTAAAAAATTACTTGTTTCAGTCACGAATTTAATTGTGTTTTGTTTGAATGTTCATCAAATGAACGCCCGATTGTTCCTTAATTTCACGTGTTTCTAATTTCTTCGAATAAAATTTATGGAATACAAATATATATAATATTATATTTGTTTTATTCCCGAATGGAATTATTCACGCACACGTGATCGACTAAGTTCAATCTTCTCACCGAACAAAATTATTCACAAACACGTGGATAAGGCCAGTTAAAATAAACATTGAATTAAGGGTTCTAAATGTTGTAATTTAATTTTTAAAGAACTAACTAGTTCAAGCACGCTGCGACAGCTATCTTTGGCGGCAAATATGACGAGGAGGCAGGACAATGGAGGAAACTCCACAACCACGAATTAGAATAGCTATACCGCAAACCTACAATAGTCAGAGTAATCAAGTCGCGAAGGTTAAGATGGGCCGGACACGAGGCACGAATGGGCAACGATAGGACCGTGCATAGAATTCTTGACGACAGGGCGCCCGCGACGGATATGGGAGTAAATTGTTAGGTTGGACCACGAGGAGATCGGATCGGATGATCGAACGTGGAAGGAGAGTGCACAGGACAGGGAACAATGGCGGAGTCGAGTCAGTGAGTTCATGAACTTTCGGGTTCCTACAGGCCAATAAATAGAATAGAATAGTTATAGTTACTTAACGTTTATAACTCGTTATGCACCGATTTCTATGGAGTGCACTACAGTGAATCATGTTCACCTAAACTGTCAGTTATCTCTTCACAATTCCGAGCTCGGAAACTCCTGCTCTGCCGATGTGCTCGCCTTATATAGGCCCGCAGCCGTCCTCTCGTTCGCTCGTTTCCTGAATGCTGTTCTCCTTAGTGGCTTCCTGAAATCGGTGCACAGCTGATCGTTGTTTCCCACGAACTTGTGTGCTGGCGCTTGCCTTGCCTTTCCTGGAAATTCGTGTCGATGTGATACATCGCCAACACAACATGAAATAATAAATCAAGTATACTCGACTTCCAAAACTTCCCTCAAATAATTTTCTAATTATATATCATTAAAAAACTTTTCAAAAGTTTATCATGTAAAAAAGCAAAAGATTTCTTTACATTTACTTTGCAAATGGGATCGCCTTATATATAGAGGTTAGATCAGATGGAGAAAAATAAATTGGGAATCCCTAATTATAAGGCGAATGCCAGTATTAAATTTTATAGGTGTTTTTTAATAACATGAAATAATTTATCCTTCTTAACCCGTTTTAGTGTTTTACCACTTGTGTTATGAGGGCTCCGTTGACTTGGATACTATAGCTGATCCTGTGGCCCGTCATGCTCTTGAGATTCAAATATCCGAGTTTGGGCAGATTCCAACGCAGTTATTTGATAAGCCGCATGTTCCTCGTAATTCCAAGTCTCAAAATATGACTGAGTTTCAAATCGCCGATGGAGGTAAGTAATCAATATTAGCCAATATACATCTGATTGTTTAGCCTCTCATTTAGAAGTCAATATCCAACTTGAGCTTAAAACAAGCTACACTGCGCACAAGGATGTTATAACTTCGTTGGTGGTAGATAACGACACGATACTATCCACTGGCCGTGATGGAGTGCTTAAGTGTTACTCGCTGAAAGACAAGCGTCAGATGAGGTTAGTGGGCATTGGACCTTCAATCAATCCCTTTTCTATTGCAGCAGTAAATTTTCCCCTTTCTATTGCAGGAGCATTTCATTCGGGAAGTTACCAGTTAGTTCTTGTGTGAAAATAAGTGATTCAAACATGTTGGTGATTGGTTCCTGGGATAATACGATGTAAGGCAAAGTAAATTCCAAGGTACAAGTAACACTCTTCTAATTCTCGTATTGTCCTCGCCTAATGTAGAAGCCTCTACAGGTGCTATTATGGGAAGGTGTCGGACGTTATACCTGCACACGATGATTCTGTATCCTGTCTGGGGTTCAATGAAGAACTAGGTGTTTTGGTCTCCGGTAGTTGGGATTGCTGTGTAAAGTATGGAGTGCTACTCTTTTGAATCTTACTCTGCAATTTATTATTTTCTGTTTATAGAATTTGGAGAGGCTTCAAAGATCTCGATACTAAAATGTTTCGTCTTTCAAACTCAATGATTGCTCAATATCAATTCGAAGATCCTATCACGAGTCTGGGCTTGAAAAAAGTGATTAAATTTCTCCACATTTTTATCGCCACCAAGTCGGGAAGAATTTTTGTCTGGGATCTTCCGGTTGAGTTAGCTGAAAATGGATACCAAACTCATGGAGAACCGACGTTGTTCCACGCACATGCCCAGGAAGTCTACTGTATTGCTCTGAATCAAAATCAAAGTAAACTCGGTTCCTGCAGTAAGGATGGGACAATACATGTCAGTGATATCACAACTGGAATGAAACTTTTTAGCAAACAGTTGGATTCGGTTCCGCGATCAATAAGTTGGTATGGTAGTGTACATTTGGTCTGCGTAACAGAAAGCGGTTTTGTATATATTTGGGACTTGGCCAAAGTAGAACTTTACGCTTCTATACAAATATCTAAAGGTTGGAAATCAGTAAATGTATATTTGTAGTTGGATAATTAGATGATTCATATTTAAGGTGCTTTAACTGCTGTTGTTACCTCCGAAAATCCAGATGCGCTTATCATCACGGCCGGAAAGGACGATTGTGAATATAAAATCAAATGCTGGTCAACGTCGCCGAACTCGTCTGCTGTGGAAACTGGTTGAGCCAAAGTGCAGCTAATTTTATAGAGTTTTAAACATTCGTTTGGGGAAAAAGAAATCCATTGCTTTTATCTTCATTTCTTCATTTAACATAGTTAGGATTGTCCCATTCGGTCAGATACGTATCGTTTTCTTCCATAATGTATTGCCCCTTTAAGGAAATTTCATAATTCATCTCGAACAGAAGCCGTGATCTCTAACGGCGAAAACTCGACTAAACGATATTCACATGATTTTATTGATATCAATATCTTTTCATTAAAGAAGTTTCGGATGTTGCAAAAAACCGCAATCGCTTGGTGCTAAATCCGGTGGACTTTCCAATATTCCAAACAAGCTATTGGAGTTTTTAGTGAGTCATTATAGGCATGTGTCACTTGGCGTTGTCCCGTTGGGGCACAATTCCTTTCGTTTTGTCCAATTCTGACCGCTTCTGATCAATCGCTGGTTTCATACGGTTCAATTATTGGCGGTGGAAGTTCAAAATTAATGTTTGGCCATAAGGAAGTATCTCATAGTAGATGATACATTTTCAGTCCTACCAAACGCACAACAAGACTTTACTGGTTGTTAGTCTTGGTTTGTCCACCAATGTAGCCGATGCATTGCCTTTTGAATACGATCGTTGTCGTACAATATTGCCGTATTTGACCCGTCTCTTATCCTCAGTCACCATCCGTTTAAGAAATGGGTCGATTTCGTTTCGAAATTCGAGCCTACATGCTTTTTACTTTGTATCAATTCGTGTAGCACCTAAATTATCGACCATTTTTTTTTAAAACAGCTTTATGCAGATGATTTCAAACTATTTCGTGGTCAATCCTTACCTTCTAGGCGATACTATGACCGCTAACGCGCCGGTCGAATCCCTTCAATCATTACCATGGTTTTATCGGAATATCCAGCGACGGACCTACATATACGGGGTTTTCATTTAACATAAAAAACCCCCATATAATCGAAGTAGCGCATAATTGGCTGTGCTAGTATCGGGACTACAACCGATTTCAGCCGCCTGGTTTTCATTCTCGGCATTTTCAATGTAACATTTTTGTCCTTGTTGACCTCCATATATTTTACAACCTATAACTGATAACTGTCTCGCGCAAACAAAAAAACTGTCAAGGAAATCAAAACACTGTACGGAATGTCACTTTTTCCAAAGAGCACAAGTCCAAGTTCGTCTAAATGTGATGAACATATTACGAGATATAAATCACAAATATTTAGCGTAAACATAATGGATTTCTTTTTCCCCAAACTGATATAAATATTTTGTCGAAGATTTATTACAAACTAATGTCTTTTACGGACTGATACAAATGTACACGTTTATAAAAAATTTTCTGAAAATGGAATTATAATTATTTCACATACAATTTTGCAGTTAGTAATAAACTATTATTATCCTATTTCTTGTTTTATATATAACTTACAATAACTCTTATCCTAGGTGGTCAGGATCAAAAGTGGCTTTGCTGGATAGGATAGATGTTCGTAATGAGTTTTTTTTAATTGATGAAAATCAACTCTTCTCATTAATATTATCAATATTCGAGAGACCAGTTTGTGTGATAAAGCGTTAGAACGCAAGTTATGGCATTATAACGCCAGCATTCATTTAGCACAATGGTTCCCAAAGGGGTCCCTGGGATCATTCAGGGGGTCCTTGGCTAATTAAAATCGATTTTGGTGTCCCTGAACAACGCCAGGGATTCCGCGCAAGGTTTAATATAAAATAAAAATATTGTGACACATTTTTATTAATATGGAAGTTAAAATAATGAATAACAATACTAAATCATTTTTACGTCCCAAGTAAACTATAAATATGGACAGGTGCATAAAATACAAGTAATAACAGGCATCGCGGTGAGTCAGGCAGGCTTATACAGGAACGCAATAGAGTCGGTACTTGCACCAACTAGTCTATAATATGAACTGTAAAAGAGTGGCGCATCTAATCTACAAATTAGTTCTGTCTTATGCGTGATGCGAAGTGCATACAACAAATTTTCCTAGAAGAAGTGTAATTTTTTGTATTGTTACGCAGATAGCGTTGTAGTGATCCCAAATAACCACTCCTATCCAATCCCCATATTTATCCATAATCCCAATCATCGATTCCCCAAATGAATCACATCATCATCATCATCATTGGCAGTACAACCGGGATCCGGTCTTGGCCTTATTCAACAAATCTCTCCACCGGTCCCGATTTCGAGTCGATGTCATCCAGTTTGGCACTCCCAGGCTTTGGGCGTCCTGGTCTACGCCATCCCTCCATCGCAGACAAGGTCTGCCGCGCTATCTCCTTCCATACATCCTGTCACAAAGGCCTTTCCGGGTAGGCTCCTCTTCGCTCATTCGAGCTAAGTGTCCCGCCTAACGTAGTCTGCCGAGCTTGATTTTTCTTACAGCATTAGCTTCAAGGTAGATCGTGTACAACTCATGGTTGTAGCGTCTCCGGAATCGTCCTCCCTCACACACGGGGCCAACAATTCTGAACGCGGCTAAGAGTTTAGAGTGCCTTTTATTGACCACCCAGGTCTCGGATCTATACATGAGTACGGGCAAGACCATGGTCTTGTACAGTAGTAGCTTGGATGTTCTGGATAAATTTCGGGATTTAAAGAGCCTTTTTTGGGAACTACTAGGAGGGGTGAGTTCCACGGACTTTTGCTAGGTTGATTTTTTTTTATTTTTTTTATTAGACCTCTCGGGAGAGGCGAACCCATAGCGCCGAGTGGGCGCCCTGAGATGCCATCAAATAACTGTTGCAGTTCTTTTTGAACAGTTGCAGGTTGTAACGCTCCGGGAACACTCGCGTGGGAAGGCAGTTCCACAACTTCCCCGCTCTGCAACGGAACGAGTTCTGATACAGGGATGTTCGCGCCGTCGGGAGATGAACCACAAAACGGGTGCGATCCGTCGGATTGTCTTGTGGAGCGCATATAAACCGAATTGCGTGGAACAATGCCAAGAATCTCCGAAGAACAGCACCCGTGATAAAATCTGTAAAACAGACAGAGGTCGGCTACGCGCCTTCGATGTGATAGCGACTGTAGTCCCGACGTCAGCGCCGTGTCCCCGATCAGGCGGATCGCTCGTCTCTGTACGCTCTCAAGTAGGTCGAGGGTATGTTTAGGAGCCGAGCTCCAAACATGAGAGCAATATTCGAGCGCGGGTCTAATTTGGGATTTATATAGGAGAAGAAGTTGGGCCGGAGTAAAATATTTCTTGGCTCTAAAAAGATAGCTCAGTTTTCCTGAGGCTGATCTGGCGATACCCGATACGTGTTTATGCCATGATACATTCCCACAGACCGTGACGCCGAGCAATCTCAAACCTTCCCCAGCCTCGAGGGCCCGGCCACTCATCATCAGCTGTGGAACCGATGATCCAGTTTTCTTTGTGAATGTTGTATACTGTGTCTTCGCTGCATTGAAGTCTACGAGATTGGCCCTTTCCACTGCAAGACGCTATCTAGATCCTGATTCAGAGAGTCAATCTGTCTACATCTCAGCTGATGCGACGCAGGTGCACCAATCGGCCGAACACTCGAAAAGGAGGAAACAAGCGTACTATCATCCGCAAAACTAAACACTTTGTTATCCGTTGTCTCCAACAAATCATTTATGTGGAGCAAGAACAAGGTTGGAGCCAAAATAGAACTTTGGGGCACCCTCGATTTAACAGGATACAGATCCGAACACTCGCCGTCCACAACAACCCGGATCGATCGATTCTCGAGGAAGCTCTTCGTCCAGTCGCAAAGCTGTTGGGAAAGTCCATATGAACGAAGTTTGCTCAGCAATGCCCCGTGCCAGACGCGGTCAAAAGCCTTGGAGATATCCAATGCGGCCGCCCTTGACTCACCATGCCGTTCAATCGCAGATGTCCATATATCGGTTATAAGTGTCAAAAGGTCTCCCGTGGACCGCCTGCCACGGAATCCGTATTGAGGATCATTCAGAAGTACGTAGCACTCCAAATACTTAACCAACTCTGTATTGATGACTTTTTCCATTACCTTAGATAAAATTGACAGTAATGCTATAGTGCGGTAATTTTGTGGGAGACACTTTTTCCCGTCTTTGGGATTGGCTGAACTCGAGCGATTTTCCAGCAGGCAGGAAAGGTCCACCGTGCATAAGATAAACGGAAGAGTCTGCCAAGAACCGGCGATAGTTCTGGAGTACAGTTCTTAAGGACTATTGCTGGTATTCCGACCGGGCCGGTTGCCTTCCTACAATCCAGTTCACGTAGAACGCGTTGAATGGTGCGCGACGAGATCTCACATCCCGCATCGAAGACCGTACCGGCGAGATCTCGGGTGGCTCCAAAAGGCCGGGATCGAGGTTGGAATTCGCGAACACATTAGCTTTATCCTTTGAATTCGTGACTAACGTGACGCTGTCTGTCACCAACGGAGGCAAAGAGGAGGATGCGAAGTTACCGCTGACAGCCTTTGCCATTGACCAGAAGGAGCGCGAACCAGTTGGGCACCGAAGGAGCTTATTGATCACCCTGTCGTTGTGAGCCTTCTTTACGGTATCAATCGCCTGGTTGCACGCGTTTCTGATTCTAACAAAATTCGTTCTGTTAACATCGGTGGGATTGGAGCGCCATTGGTTAAAAGCTCTTTTTTTGCCGCTGTAATCAGCTCGCATTTTTTATCAAACCAAGGTTTATCAGACGAACTTCGTTTCATGGAATGTGGAATATACATCTCCATCCCCAGAAGAATAATCTCTGATACCGACTCCGCGCAAGCGTTAACATCGGAGTTTCCGAAGCACACCTCCGACCATGGAAAGGATGCGAAGAAATCTCGCATATCGTCCCAGTTAGCAGCCCCATGCTTCCATACATGGCGAAGCTGCCTAGGCCGGTTATTCGCTTGATATGCAAGTGCTTTGCGACAGACACCAAGCAGTGATCTGAGTTTCCTAGGGGCGCAGAAACCTCTACGGTATAAATACTCGGTTCGGATGTCAAAAACAGATCCATGGTGTTCGCACAATCGCCTCGGGCATCCGGCACTCGCGTCGGTTCTTCCACGAGTTGAGTCAAGTTGTGGCTTACAGCAAACATCTCCGTCAGCCTCCCAGCATCGTCGGTTCCGTTAGAATGTAACAACCAACCGGAATTGTGCACATTAAAATCACCAAGGACAACAATTTCAGAAGCTGGGTGGTTGATCTGTATCCAGTCGACGGTATGTGAAAGATGTTCCAAAAATGTCGCCGGTCGATCGTCATTCGGGGAGCGGTAAAGACAACAAAGAAATTTAACGGAATTCCTCAGCACGACCCTCAACCATATGATGTCCATATTATTGGGTTCCAACGCCTCCATCCTCTGGCAAGCCAGATTGGGCCGCGCGAAAACGCAGACTCCGCCCTTAAAACGGAATCTCGAATGTAAGTCGTATCCTGAGCAACGAAGATATGTCGAATCAGTTGATATGACGACCTGGGTCTCAATTAGGGCAAGGATATCAGGTTTCGTTGTTTGCAAATATTGGTGGACGGCGTTTACATTGGTATTGGTGAAACCGAAGCCCCTGATGTTACAAAATGCCGTCACCAGTCGAGCGTGGGCCGAGCCCCTAGAGCGAGCCCGGTTATGCGATGACGAACCTCTCAAAGTTCCGTTATTTATCATGATATCTGCATGACGTTCCCCCTGACATAGTCCCCCTGGAGATCCGAATGGGAGACTAGTTTACCTCCGGAATTCTTTATATCACAAGGCACCATCATGACTTATCCCCGTGTCAGTCCGGGCCATCAGCCACACATCCGAAACACCGTCGAAGATTTCTCTCGGCGATATCGCGGAATGTACAGCGTGACGTGGTGGTATCTCACCTTGGGACGGACTACCACCTAACCAACCTTTTCTCGAACCGGTCCATCAGCCAAGCTCCGAAAGATGGCCAGGGATTTCTCCCGACCATTTCACGGAGCCTAAAGCTTGATGGGGTGGTATTTCACCGGGCGCACAAGGCGTTGGGACCCCGGCTACCACTCGGCCTTTAGACGCCTCTTACGACAAGCTGGCTTAGCTGTGAGTATATTCTAACGCCCTACTCACAGGGCAGATAGACCATAGTAGGCTTTGTTGGATATGATCAGCCGTTCGCGTATTTCTTCTTCCATATTGTTATCGGCTGATACTACTGATCCAAGGTAGTTAAAGGATTGCACTACTTAAAATTCGTGCTCCACTCCCCTGATAGTTTGACCAACGTTAGGTCTTCTCTTCGCAGAAGTTGCCACTATGTACTTAGTTTTCCCCTCATTAATGTGCATTCCCAGTTTTTGTGCCGCATGATCGATCTGGGTGAAGCAGTGCTGTACAGCCGAATCGGATCTACTGATGATGTCGATGTCATCTGCGTAGGCAAGTATCTGGCTGGACTTGGTTATCATAGTGCCTCTAGTTGTAACGCCAGAGTCACGGATTGATTTCTCCAACGCCAGGTTGAAGAGGAAGCGATTGCTTTCTCCAAGGCCAGGTTGAAGGGGAAGCAGGCCAGATCGTCTAATCCTCGGAGTCCATTAAAGATGTTTATTGATTTGGACAGTAATCCCGCTATTTTTACTTGACTAGTTACGTTGGTCATGGTCAACCTACAAAGTCATATCAATTTGTTTAGAATGCCGAATTCTCTCATGGCATTATATAGTTCTACCGTTGCTATGCTGTTATAAGCGGTCTTAAAATCTATAAATAAATGATATAATGGAATCTTAAATTCCTGACATTTTTCCATCGCCTGCCTAAGGGTGAATATCTGATCAATCGCTGATGTGCCTTGGATGAAGCCACATTGATATTGACCAATGATGACTTAGCGTATGGGGCTATCCGATCTTGTAGGATAGAGGAGAGTATCTTATAAGCGGTACTCAGCAATTTTATACCCCTATAGTTGCTGCACAGTGTGATATCTCCCTTCTTATGTATGGGGCAAATTATACCATGGCGCCAAACTTCCCGCATCTCCTCTTGCTCCCATACGTGCACCAGGATCTCATGAATTGCGTGATGTAACGCTGTCCCTCTTTGTATGATCAGCTCAGCTGGTATGCCATCAGCTCCAGGGGCTTTATTTGATTTGGGCTCTCTAATGGCTTTTAATGTTTCCTTAATGCTTGGTGGTATATGGTCTTGATCCTGCATTGGTGGAGCCTCCAATTCTTCTGTGAGCTGACCATTTAGCAATTCATTGAAGTGCACTTCCCATCGCTCCAGAATGCCTTCAGGATCGGTGACCAGATTACCTCTTTATCCTTACAGTAAGTGCAGCATGGTGTGTACCGCGTCATACTGCGGATTATTTGGTAGAACTTCCGCGCCTGGTACTGATTTCGCTCTCTACTTTTCTTTATTTCACAGACAAGGTTTTTTCCTAGCTTATGTCTAGGCCCACCTCTTCGGCCGCTTGCATGATGATTTCACAGTTTTTACTTACAGTTTCTAGATTATCGCCCAGAACGGTGATGTCGTCCGCATATGCGAGCACTTGTGTGACCCCGTTCAGGGATGATCCGGCTATGTTGTCGTCTTGTACCTTTCTGATGACATTCTCGAGCACAAGGTTAAAAAGACATGATGAGAGGCCATCCCCTTGTTTTAGTCTGTCTCGGATTTCAAATTGTTCTGAGAGATGGTTTTCTATTCTAACTCGCCCTTTGTTTTCGTTCATGCAAATTTGAATGAGGGTGGCCACATTTTTTTTTCGGGATTCCCAGATCAATTACAATATGGTAGTCTTTGTTTTGCGACTGAATCGTAGGCTTTTTTGAAGTAAACGAATAGTTTGTGTACCGTCTCTCCGTATTCCCACTTCTTTTCCAGTAGTTGCTTTATTGTGAACATTTGGTCGCTTGTTGACCGGTTCCTATGGAATCCGCTTTGGCAGTCTCCCAGTATTTCTTCTGCGTACGGTGTCATTCTCGCCAGTATGACATTTGTTAGTATTTTGTATGTGGTTGGGAGCAATGAAATTCCTCTATAGTTTTCAGAGTCAGATCTGTCGCCTTGTTTGAAGATGAGGACGACTGTTGAGGTTTTCCATTCTTCCGGAGTGACTTCCTTATCCCATATTGTTTTGATGAGTTGGTGGATCTTTCGAGCGGTTGGCTCTCCTCTATGCTTCACAAGCTTTGCTGTTATTCAATCGATTTATTGCGTCTATAACTTCGTTGAGAGTGCTCTGGGATCTGAGGCTCGGATGTATGTACTTCTGGTGCGTTTATTCATGGTTGATGGCTGCGCATGTTGAGAACGTTTTCAAAGTACCGCTTCCATCTTGTCACGATGTTGTTTATTTCTGTGACCGGAGAGCCGTTTGTTTTTCGAATTATTTTAGCTCTCCCTCGGTAGCCATTTCTAGTTGAATTTATGCCGGCATACATACCTTTGATGTTCTTTGTTCTAGAATTTTCTAGGATTTTTTCGATCCGAGTCTTCTCCCATTCGCGTTTGAAAAGTCTCATTGTCTCTTTCCGAATTGACGCGTATCTTTCTGCGTTGATTTCATCATATCTTTGTAAGTGGATCACTCTGAGGCGTTTACGTTATTCGCTCTTCGCCCTGCACTCATCGTCAAACCAAGGTTTGGACTTAATTGTTTTTTTAGATCCTAATACCTTTTGGGCTGTTTGTTTGATTGTGTCTCTGATCGATGTCCATTTAGTGACCACACTATTGGCTTCCTCTTCCTCACTGCTCCCATTCTCTAGGATGCTAAAGTCTTTTCGTTAGTACGTCTTGATATTTAGCCCTTTTCTGCAGGTCTTTTAGTTTATCAATGTCGAACATTTTGCTCGTCTCCCGTGACTGCCCGTGTGGGTTTGCCGCGAGCCGACTCCTAATTTTGCCCATCACTAGAAGATGATCGGAGTCGCGATCTGCTCCTCTGTATGATCTTATGTCAAGGATTTTCGAGTGGTGTCTTTTGTCTATGAGGAAGTGGTCTATTTGGTTACGCGTTACGCCGTCGGGTGATATCCATGTGGCTTTATGGATTAGTTTGTGCTTGAACATCGTACTTTTCACTACCAGACCTTTTGACGGTGCGAACGTAATAATTCGAATTCTATTATCATTTGAAACGTCGCGTAGGTTTTCTTTACCTATAGTTGGTTGGAAGATATCTTCCTTTCCAATTTTCGCATTGAGGTTCCCGAGGAGGATTTTAACATCGATTGATGAGATCCCATCAAATACTTCCTCTAAGGTGTCATAGAATGAATCCCTCGTTTTTCGTCGGTAGATTTTGTTAGGGCGTATACGATTATAAATACATAATTGTACCATGGACCCAGTATTTTTAGCATCAAAATTCGGTCTTTAATAAATTTCACATCTTTTACACGGAGGGTAATCTTCCTGCTTATGATGAAGCCGGTTCCGAGGTTATGTGTATCGGTACCTCCACACGCCAGTGTAAACCCGTTGGTTTCGATTACTTAACGTGGGAGTCGGACTTCCTGAAGCGCGACGATGTCTATTTTATATTGTTTCGCGTTTTCTACGACCGCCTGTATCGCGCCTGGTTTATATAACATTCGGACATTCCACGTGCCGACATGTATTTCCCACTTTTTTCGTTTTGATGAATTGTTTCCTAATGCTAGTGTCGGCTCATCACACCTACACCTATCGGGTTTTTCGTGAGATTGTTTTTTTTATATTGATTAAGCATATTTGTTCCCACGAGTCTTGTGGCTTCAAATATACCGCCATATCAGAGCCCCTCTTTGATATTGTAAGGTCTGCTTACTGCTCTGATTCGACCCGGTGTCAGAGAGTCGCCGGTATACACCTCGCTACAAACCATCCAATGGGCAGGGTGACGCGTAACACCCTGGATTAGGGATGGTAGATCTTTTTGTGTTACTCCTCACTAGCCTGTCTGACATGGGTGGCCCTACTGAAAGCGTGTGCTTCCGTCAGCATAGCCTGAGTGATTCATTATAGTTTAAGTTCCCGCACCACGTCAAGGTGCTTCTGATTATGTTTATAATTAACTTAAGGGGGGAGTACTAGTTGTGTTGGTCAGAAAAATCGATTTTGCAATAAAAAAACATGCGAACATACAGGGTAAAGTCTCTGCTTTCAACCCGCGAAGGCCAGGGCGATCCTCGTCCCTTTTCAATTCAACTTGACATGCAGTAATAACGTGACACCCCTGAATAGGTACTTTGGCACTTGCCAAGTAGTGAACCAATGCATGCAGTGACATCCTGAGAAAGGTTGGCGTAAGGCTAATAACCTTGCCCGGAAAAACAAATTATTATGAACAATTTAACAAGTCCCGGATATGGATCGGATACCGAAGGGTACGAGTAGATCCCACTTTTTTCCGTTTTTTCCCTACGTCTTCTTTTTGCCGAGTCTGTGTTTTCTTGATGATTTGTTCCCTTATGGTCGTGTCGGCTCATCACACCTACGCCTACCGGGTTTTTCGTGGGATTGTTTTTTTGTTATTGTTTGTCCAGTTTTGTTCCGAGTCTTGGGGTTTCAAATAGCCCGCCACACTAGTGCCCCTCTTTGATATGGTAAGGTCTACTTACTGCTCTGATTCGATTCGGTGTCAGAGAGACGCCGTTATTATACAGCCGGTGTACACCTGGCTGCAAACCACCCAATAGGCACGGCTACGCGTAACACCCTGGACTAGGGGAGGTAGATCTTTGGTTGTTACTCCTCGCTAGCCCGTCTGACATGGGTGGCCCTACTGGAAGCATATGCCTTCGTCAGCATAGCCTGAGTGGGGCATTGTAGTTTAAGCCCACGCACCACGTCAATGTTTCTACCAACGGGAGTCAGAATATCGTTGGTTGCAAATATTGGTGGACGGCATTAATACCAAGCCCTCTACACAAATTACAAATTGCAGTTACCAGTAGAACGTTGGCAGTGCTTTGCGAGCGGGCACAATCCCACGGAGACGAGTTGTTAATTATTTGGTTTCTTATCAAATTGTTTGCATATTTCCTCCCCCATAATCAACTACTTTACTTCTGGAATTTTTTATCTCATTCTCTCAACCATCATCAGCCAACATCCGAAATGTAGTTAACAATTTTTGCAGGCCATATCGCGGAATGTATAGCGTGACAGGGTGGTATCGTATCTTGGGGCCGATCCCACCACCCGTTTCAACTTTTCTCTATATACGTCAGCCAAGTTTCGAATGACGGTCAAGGATTTCTCCCAACCATTTCACGGAGTCTGTGCGGGCTAGCCATAAGTATATTATAATGCCCCACTCATGTACGCTAAAACGGCATTTATCGATAAATAAATATAATCATAAATATCTTAAGTATAAAGTCAATAATATTTCGGCGCAAAGCCAATAACCTTGCTCGTAAAAATAAATTATTATGGAAAATTTAACAAGCCTCGAGACTTGCTAAATAGGGCCAAGACCGGATCTCGGTTGTAGTGCCGATGATGATGATAGTCAATAATATAATGCGGGTGAAAGAAGCGGATGAGGATTGGAAAAAAGGGTCGATGTATAATGGTCTTTATTGGCTTTTGATTGCAGTCGGAAGAGAACACATGATGGCTCACGCTCACGACATACATACGATAATCAAACAACTATTTTTTTTATTTAAAAGATATATTGCCTTAAAATGTATACATTCAAGATTCCTTATATTTTTATTGGTAGGTCTATAAGTCTTTCCAGCGATAGCATTCGAGTCGAAGGTGGTCTGCGAAAAGAAGACCTTACACATCAAATACACACTAAATAATTTATTAATTAATCACGAATTATTGAGGTACCCTTTTTTTCTTTAGTACACTACATCATGCGGTATATATATTTTTTTCTATTGCATACATTTAAAAGGTTTTTCTTTTTAACAAGGACCGGAGTTAACAAGGGAATGGGATCACAAAGTTAGCTTTAAAATTGACTTGAAAACACATCATTTGATGAATCCTATCGATATCCACCAGATCGATGCCTTTGCTTCTGCTCGGTTGTTCGTGCCTGCTCTCGACTGTCTCCACGTTCGATAAACCAATTCTTATTCTGGTGATGATGTTTTTCATAGTTTTGTTTCCTTGTATTCTCCCGGTGCTGCATCATTTTCTCATGCCACTGGCCGTCGCGTTCTGATTCCTTGGATGAGTCTCTATTGTATTTCTTATGATCCTTGGATTTCTTATATTTCTCCCCAGAGCCTGCACTGTTTTCATTGGATCTAGAACGGTCTTTATTGTCATTGGTTTCGTATTTAGAATCATACCTTTTATGATTGTCCTGTTTGTTGAGTTTTTTGGTGTTGTACTGTTCTTTCTTGTATTCATTGGCTTGAAATTGATTTGTTGGTCCTTGCGGCATTTTGTGTGATTCACTGTTGCGTGGAGGATTTATATGGTCCGACTCGAACGAATTCTCAGAGAGATTTGGTAGCCTATCAATGATGTGTTTAAAATCGTTGTTGTTATCGAGTTCATCAAGAGGATCACGTACCTTTTTTCCCTGAGTACCTTGAATAGTGTCTACGAGTCTTGGAAGATATATACAATTACCACCTATTTCTATCTGATCGGGATCTGCACATTTAAATGGTTTCTTAAGGTCTTCCTTTGATATCTCAATTCTTTCAATAGTATCGCCGTGTCCTGACCAGACTTTAAGTTTTTCATCTCGACGCTTCTTGGACTTTTTTGATGATGGAGAAAGACCACTTCCACTCCTTGCCATCAAATGGTTAACTTGCCGAGTGAGAAAATCAATTTCAGCTCGCATAAGATTGTTTTTCAATTCCAATTCATTTACTCTAGTCGTTAACATTTCTGCTTTTGTAGTAAACATCGTTTCCCATTCATCGTATTTGAGTTTACTGAGAAATGCCACGACAGCCAACAAAAGACCGAGGTAGAATAAGACTTTCACAGGACAATGCAATTCGCTTTGTTCGAATAATGGTTCATCTTGTACACTTGATGCTTTACGTGCTCTAGTGTTGCTTTCTAATATGGTAAAGCTTGGCATAGGGTTGGTAGTTGCAGTGCCGGAAGAACATTCAGAGCATCCTTCGCAATTTAGCCGCAAACTTTCGCTAGTTATTGAAGATAAGTGAGACTGTGTGAGTAGAGGGAAATTTAAGTTCGACGGACGTTTAATAATTTCTGGATGTGATTCGCACTCGCCACTTTCAGTTTCACTAATAATTGATATACCATCAGAGAGATCATCGTTTTCAATAAACCTGAAAATTAGAAAAACCCGTGATTTTATGGTGAAATAATTGATTAATACTTAGAGGCAGTTGTTTTCACCTGTTTTCGATTATTATTTCATCGGTTGACTTGATCTCCTCTAAGGTCGTAGCAATTTCAGATTTGCCAAGGACATTGGATACATTCTCATTGGATTGCTCCATTAACAGAGATTGAAATTGCAATTCACTCTGCGTTAAAGTTTTTGGCTTATCCACGATAAGGGTCCAAGTCTCAAATGATTCTGAGTCAGTCGAGGGCGTTGCCGGAGATCCCTCCTTTTCGGTTGAGGATGATTGTAGCTCGTTGCTGCTCATCGCTTCTAAAATAGCTAGATCAGGAAGAAAGGATATTTGAATGGTAAATTGGCATTTCTGACGGATTTCTATACAATATAACATGCATTATACTGGTTTTAACAAATCGGGACGCAATGCGGATGTCAAATGAAGGGCACGAAAAAGGTTTTTTTTTAACGCATTTGTTTGAAAAAAAAGAAGTACAGATAAGGTTTTTTACAATATTAAACTAAATGCTAAGTCTATTTTATCATATTACATTTTTATGTAATTTACTGGCTACGTACGAGCACTCTAAATTGTTGTTCGTACATTTATTTTATATGTCATATTTCGGTGTGCAGTAATTTTATTTTTTGTTGTTTTTACTTTAAACAAAATTTACCAATTAAATCAGTCACGAAAAAGGAGTGGGTGAGGGTAAAATCCTCTATTTGTTCAAATTATTTTTAATCCAAGCCACAGTTACTTACAACTTAAAATCTAAAACTTAGAATGGCGAAGGAGATAAAGGCGAGGGGTGTTGGAGATGATATTAAATAAAGTAGAGATTGAGTTAATTTTCTGAAGCGTGTGCGAGATCGGTTCGTTTGAGGGCACAGGGAATGTAGCGGTCATGTGGTGACTTTACGAATTCCTAGTTTGCAGAAGCAACTGCACAACATCTTGATGTGGAGCAACAAAGTTGACACCAAAGTTAAGCTTCCCTGCTATAAGCAGCTAATCCGATCTGGAATATCATACACCTTTCCCATATGGTCCTGCATATCTTCGGCCCAAATGAAAAGACTTCGAGTTTTTGAGTTTCAGGTTCTCCATCATGGCTTTGATTTATGAAAAGAACCGACGTACACACACACTTGTGTATCGTGAAGATCTCCTCTATGCGATCGGTTTGGTTACTCCAAAGAGAGACTTTACGTCTCTCTTGGAATAGGAAAACGCACCCCTTAATTAAGACAGCCAGTTTCACTGGTCGAATTCCCTTGTCAGCGAATTAATATCGCTGAGTCGTTTTCCATCCACTGACCGCCATGCCCATGCGCGATTTCCCGGTGCGCACGGTGACGCGACTATAGTCGAGTGGTGGTTTGTCGATTTTTTGGTTACTTGATTACGGAGGATTTTATTAAAATACACATTTCATCGAGTGACAATAAGACAATAAAGCTAAACAAAATGACACCAGTGCGTTTTATTTTTCAGTGACTTTCATCCGCGTTTTGCTCTCCTGTGCTGCAGTTTCCTTTCAGTGTTTGACGGAACAGTTTTCGGAACAATTAGTGACAGTCTGATGGAGGAGGAAGTGAACCAAGTACCCATGCTGGTACAAAACTTCCTCCCCACAATCCCTATCGACGAGTACTTGCTACAATTAGCATATAAGTACCTCGAAAGCATTCAGAACAGCGAGAAGCCACTTGTACGGGAGTCTTGCGTTCTTGACCCATCTCTCTTTCGATCTCTTCGGATCAGACCACCACAATTTCTTCTTCAGCACAAAACTGAAGAAAGCACCCTTCCCAATAACAACATTCTCCTTTATAATAGAGGATTCCTGGATAGGATTCCCATAGGGTCTCCTGCTGACACACTACAAACACGTACGCACAGTACAAGACAGCACAAACGCACACATACACACCGACCAAAGCGCAGATTATCAGACGCCAAAGACGTGATCTGTGTTTACTACCGCACTCAAGACCTACCGGTCTTGTACGATTTCTGCCCCACCGGGGGTGTACACGTCAACCAAAGGCCCTAACCTCGCAACAAATCGACTCAACCGTCACTTGGACGAACTGTATCAGTATTACAGTCGATGGAAAATCCGACTTAATCCATCCAAAGCAGTAGCCATAATTCTGAGTAGTAAACACTCCCAACCTACTTCCCGATATTCACAGAATATTCGAATAAAAATGGGAAATACTACGATTAGACCACAGGACAAGATGAAATATCTCGGGGTCACTTATACCCCAAAAATGAATTTCATCAAACATGTGACCCACATTCTCCAAAGGGGCCTCGGTCGGTCTAAGCAACTGCACAACATCCTGAAGTGGAGGAACAAAGTTGACACCAAAGTTAAGCTTCTCTGCTATAAGCAGCTAATCCGATCTGGAATATCGTACGCCTTTCCCATATGGTCCTGCGTATCTTCGGCTCAAATGGAAAGACTTCGGGTTTTCGAAAGGAAACTCCTCAGAAGATGCACCAATCATTCTAGAAGGCCTGACGGTCGTCATTACCCCAACTCTCACCTATACGAAGGCGCCTCCATTACCCCTATCGACGAGTACTTGCTTCAATTAGCATATAAGTACCTCGAAAACATTCAGAACAGCGAGAACCTACTTGTACGGGACTCTTGCGTTCTTGACCCTTCTCTCTCTCGATCTCTTCGGATCAAACCCCCACAATTTCTTCTTCAGTACAAAACTGAAGAAAGCACCCTTCCCAACAACATTCCCCTCTATAACAGAGGATTCCTGGACCCATCCCATAGGGTCTACAATTAACAAACCAAGCACACGAACGCACAGTACAAGACGGCACAAACACAAACATACACACCGACCAAAGAGCAGATTATCAGACGCCAAAGACGTGATCTGCGTTTACTACCGCACCCAAGACCCACCGGTCTTGTAAGATTTCTTTCCCACCATCCCCCTATAAAAGTAGTTAGAGAACAATTGAACTAACCCTGTCCACACTATCCTTAGATACGTCCTTCGCTTTTCTTTTCAGATATCTTGAGACCGAGCCCAACATCTTCACGGATGTGGGTGATTCTGGTTATCGCAAGACGATAAGAAACCAGAGACAAGATGAAGGACACATTTGTCCTTGTCTCCCTAAGGTCGGCCTCTCGCCATCACTTTCTTTTTTTTTTTTTTTTTTTTTTTTTTTTTTTTTTTTTTTTTTTTGATTTCACGATCAGTCAAAATCTAGGAGGCCGAAGCCACGCCAAACGTAATATAGAAAACTCAAGGTATAAACCAAAAAGATTATTAACCGATAAAACTGAAATAAAGAAAATAGTGCCATTGCAAACAAAAAGTTGGACTAATCATTTTCGCGGTATATTTGGTTGATGGGGAGCTTGTGTTCTCCGTGCGTGGACTTACCTTTTGACAATTCATTGCAACCCCTAAATCGATGCCATTGGCGGATTAGACCACTCGGTGACCAGGAAACTATGAAGGACTGCCTTCGCTGCCAAGGAGCTTAGGGCGACCGAGTGTCCCGTCCGAAAGCCCCCACGCCCACCGGAGGAAGTTGCGAGGGCGCACTTTTCACGCCGCCCACTCCAGCGGTAAACGGCCCCCACAAGATCACCCCAAAGGGAATGACCCAACAATCCCAAGGAGGTAAGTCAGAAAAAAAAACAAAAAAACACTTAACTTAAGAAATTGGCCTCCACACCGATCATGCTTTTTGTGGGCTTACCATTTATTCTGTTACTCATGTCGGAGTAACTGCCTGTCTCATATGTCTCTAATATCACTCGCGGGGTATCGATTCTTACACACTCTGCGATTACGTGTTCAGCATTTCTCAGTCAGGTGGTAGTTCAGCTCACCATGCTTTCTTTTCACCCGAGTTTCTATATCAGGTCACATGGTGTGGGTCAATTTTTCTTTTGTGAAAGTATCCTATCTTCTTTGGATGGAGCCCTCTATTTGTGTTGTTGCACTTATAATTTGTTGCATCAACAAAATAAATATTAATATCTCTAGTACTCACCGTTTGTGGTGATGATATAGTGTCCTTGTTGCTTAAATGCACAATTTGGTGGTATTGGGGTGTATTGTATTTATTTCGGTCTTGGAATACCAATCGCCATCTGGCATATTTATGCAATGACCCCTTCCCAGAAAATGTGCCGTTACTTCTCCGTTATATATTCGTTGTTGTATTTCAAATTAATTACTAAACTTTTAGATAACGGAGTTATGTATTACATTTTTTAACGTGTTCAATGTATAAGAAAACTGGCCCCTACACCACGACAGACTATCCACGAGGAATTTTTTATATCAAGTGTTTCATCATCACCATCAACGGCACTTCAACCGGGATCCGGTCTTGGCCTTACTTAGCAAGTCTCGAGGCTTGTTAAATTGTCCATAATAATTTATTTTTACGGGCAAGATTATTAGCGTTGCCCCAAATATCAAGTGTTTGGCGTGCTTCAAAAACAACGAGTCGCATGACGAATTTTAAAAACACGAGAGTGAGAGTCGCTCATTCACGTCCTTTTATATGGGAACACAAATTTATCCCCACCTTTCAGTTTACCGATTCAAAAAATTAAAAACAAAAAACAACTATTTTTATTGTGTGTGCGCATCAGAGAATCAAAGAGTTTTGAAAGAGTGAAATTTATATAATATAATTTCATTATCATCATCATCGGCACTACGACCGGGATCCGATCTTAGCCTTATTTAGCAAGTCTCGAGGCTTGTTAAATTTTCCAAAATAATTTATTTTTACGGGCAAGATTATTAGCGTTGCACCAAATATCAAGTGTTTGGCGTGCTTCAAAACCAACGAGTCGCATAACGAATTTTAAAAACACGAGAGTGAGAGTCGCTCATTCACGTCCTTTTATATGGGAACACAAATTTATCCCCACCGTTCAGTTTACCGATTCAAAAAACTAAAAACAAAAAATAACTATTTTTATTGTGTGTGCGCATCAGAGAATCAAAGAGTTTTGAACCAGTGAAATTTATATAATATAATTTCATTATCATCATCGGCACTACAACCGGGATCCGGTCTTAGTTTTATTTAGCATGTCTCGAGGCTTGTTAAATTTTCCATAATAATTTATTTTTACTGGCAAGATTATTAGCCTTGCGCCACATATTATTAATATAATTTATATATATATAATTTCGTGTGGGGTTGGGTGAATTTGCGACAAGCAAATTGTCCATCATTTAGGGAAAAAGTAAAGTGTAAATTGAGTAAAACTCAGCTTATATGAATATAAATAATTACATTTTGAATACTCGTCAACATCATTATTAACAAGGAGCTTGTCACACAGCAGCGAAGAAACAAGTCCAGTAACACGGAGGAGCGAGCAACAGAACCACAAAACCTAAACAACGTGGCGGAAATATTACGTTCCAGTTATAATATATTATTTAATATTTTTGTATTTTTAAATCTAGTGCAACATCGTAAGTCAACCGTTGAAAATCCAATCTGCAAAAAAAAGTTTATAAATATTCAACAGAACTGATAATGGAATTCCAATTTTTGGAACGACTTTTACTCGACCTTCAGCGGCTTTCTACGGAAAGATGGCCCAACAGAAGCATGATAAGATAGGTAAAAGGCCTGCAACAGATATTACTTACTCTCACGCCACTAATACGAATTCTCAACTAGTAATTCAAGTTATACGGTATTCGAAGTACGCAGCAGGGCCGTAAATATAAGAAGCGAAGTACGCTTTCGATTTGGTAGAAATATTTCTTTTGTTTATTCCAGATTTCACGTGGCTTTGTGCGGGAATCGACAATGAGCGAAGTTGAAATGGGAATTCTTGGCAAAATGCGTAAAACAAACATTTCGGAAGTAGGATCGCATGTCGGGGGATTTTTTGTATTGTTAGATGGGCCCGCTTAGGCTGTTACAAGGTCGTGTTTCTATATATTGAGACTAAGTAGAACTAATAACATCACCTTCGAGTGTTTTGTTGAAGTAAAGAACCGAACCCCTTTTTTTGTTGTTGTACATCATTACATTACTAATAACATGTGGTAAAGAAACTCTCCTTCAAGCTTAATTAGCGAGATAATTTTCGAGTTTTGTTCAAATATTTATTATTCCCACCTTATATAGTAAAAAGTTAGCACAAGCCGGCAGCTAAATATTGGTATGTTCAATTGATGATTCTGTGCTATTATGGTGGGTGGGAAATAATCTTCAAAAAAAAATGTGGCAAGTTACGAAGCCTGGTTTTAATTTTAGAAGGTATGAGCCTTGTTGCATAATTTAAATAAGGATTCAATTTGGTTACGTATTCACAAAAAAATAGTTACTGACATATTTGTCAGCGCAGATACGAATTCTTTGGCCTCCTTTATTCGAAATCGATAAACGAATATGTGCGCAGCTTAATTGACAAAGGTACATGTGCTCAGCTTAAAAATACAATAAACGAACGTGTATTAAGATAAAAATCCACGTAGCCGCATTCATTACCTTGACACCAATTAGTTGATTCTTATACTACGTCCAGAGAACGAGTTGTTGGAATCTTTATATAATTGTATTTCATTTGAATTCTTCCTCTCAAATTACTTCAGAATCGGCCGGAATTAAGTTTTCGCTTGAGTTAACAATTTCCTTTGTTTTGGATTCCTATCGAGTACTTGGCGGCAAGCTCGAAAGATCACGTGGGAATCGTAATAGAAATTCAACATTGCTATGAAAACGTCGTTCATTATTATCTCTGTGGTCTCGTGCAGTGATCTTAAAATACGTGTACATAATTTGATGACATCGAAGATTGAGTGCCCCAACCCGTATGCACAATGGAGTTTGCCCTAAATCCGAAGAAATGATAACAAAAGCGTCAATGCCTCCAAATGAAAAATAAATCACGGTCAGACGATAAAGCAAGTTAAATATTTGCAACAGACGACACAAGTAAATTTATTTTGTCTTTATTGATGCCCGACCATACCCTAGGTTGGAAGTGATGTTTTCTCAATGAAAACTAGTTTGAACCATTGATCCCATTACAAAGTAGTAGTTCCAAATTTATGAACGAATGCATTCTTCTTATCAGCGAACATTTATGTGACCGTTATAATTTCCGTCTTACAAATATACTGTGACGAAGTTATGTAGACCCTAGTCTGGCATATAACTCTTATATTACAAGGTACGTTCACACTGTGCGCGAATTCAACTCTTTTTTCCGGTGAGCGGGGCACCGCCGGAAAAAACCTAATTCGAGTACACTGAATCCAGCGCTGCTGACCGCTTCTATAGGTGCGCTCTGGTTTTTGAGATATCTAAGATTCAAATTTATAGAGTTGTTGTTATTATTTACGAGTTTTCAACGCAAGAGTTTCACAACAAGAACATCGACAAGCCTAAAAATTTGAATCGCAAATATCCCAGCAAGCCTATACATTTGAATTTCAAATTGTGTTGGTCAGAAAAATCAATTTTTTTTATTGCATGTTATTTGAATTTTTTAACTAACTTAAGGGGCGTGTCACCAATGTGGGGAACGAAGGTCGTGGCACCGGCATGGGTGCGAGTTCTACCTCGTCCCACTAACAGGTTTCGCCCAAGTTGTTAACCAAAAGTTAATCACCATTGCACCCAAGAACGATCACCACGAAGACGAAGTTCCGCTGACAGATATATCGTCATAGCACCAACAACTGTCACCAAGTAAACTGTTCGCACCAGATATGATTAAAAACACAGTCGCGCGAATGAAAAATAAAACACTATGTTTGTCTATGGTAGTGAATGATCTTTTATTTGATGAAATTTATTTATTAATAACTGTTATTTAATAATATGTACGACTATGATCTGGACAGTTTCGATGTTTAAATTTTTGAAACAACTCGACAGAACACTTATATCACGAAAGGAAACTAACAAACATGACTCCGGGAAGCACGCGTCCGCGGCGCTACGGACAGCGGAAGCGGCACGACCGTGGTGGTCGGCGGATGTAATAGGACTCCATCGAGGGTTGGAATCTGGCTCTTGATTCACCCTCGATTTGGTGGTGGTGAATATTGTAGCGATCCTAAATCGCTACTCCTATCCAAATCCCCAATATCATCAAATAATCCCATCCAAGTCCCCAATACTTCCCATTAATACATGATATATCCAAAATTCCATATTGAGTCAAATGAACAACGAATTAAACCAGAAGTTAATTCGTCGTACATTGACTCAATTCCCAAAATCTTGACATCATGAAATGCCTAATTCAAAACGCATTTCATGATTCGCCTTCCCAGAACCTATCCAACCAAATCCTCAAACGATTCTTAGAACAAAATTCCAATCGAAGCACGCAAAGTCTTGTGTGTGCTTCTTGGAATTTTGACACTAAAATAGTTGACAAAAGTCAACGGAAAAACAATAAAACGGCGGCAATTTCCGATTTCGCCATCAGACTCACGGATGTGGGTGATTCTGGTTATCGCAAGATGACCAGAAGTCAGAGACAAGATGAAGGACACATATGTCCTTGTCTCGCTAAATTCGGCCCTCTCGCCACACTTTTTTTTTTATTTCGCCATCAGTAGCATTCCAGAGGCCGAACCGCCGGCTGCGTATCCAGCCAAACATACCTTTGATTTGAATACCATTAAAATTAACTATTTTTATATTAACTAAATCCTTCTGGTCTTTTATTCTTCAACCACAACACTTCGCGCTCTTCTCTCGAGTTACGATAAAGCACGGCGCGGAGTACAACAATATCCTCTTGCTAAGGATATGTTTTACTTACCACAAGAGAGACGTAAAATCTCTCTTTGTGGAACAGAAAACCAGATCTCGTAATGAAGATCATTGTGGTATGTGTGTGACCGTTTAGATCTGTGTTGTTTACTCATGCGCGAAGACAATGTCAAAACAAAGCAGGCAGGCGGCAAAGACAAAGGGATCGAGAAGATCGTTGTCTATGAAGTGCATCGACGGCTAAATAAATAGACGACGATGTATCGAAGAAATGTGGTAAAAGAAAAGATGACACGTGTTACGTCTCCAGCGCCGTGCTTCCTCTTTCGAGGGAAGAGCGTGGGGGTTATTAAAATAATTAAGTTTTATAATTATAGTTTTATTTATTTTTTATTGAACTCAGCTATCTCAAGCTGAGCTCTCTTCTGATCTCCTTTTACAATATAAATGTTCCTGTTTTTATAGAACATTTTGTTTCAACTAACTGTGTCGTATAAAATTAACAAAACAATCCAGAAGTCTCTGTTTATAATTTTGAATATACTTTGAACGAAAATCAAAGTGGCTATGTTTTGAAATGAAAAATGTGCTTGTTATGAAAAGGGGCATGTTTTTAAATGTGCTGTAAGTGACTGGATATAGAATATTGTGTCTGTTTATTTATGAATTGTATTAAATGAGAATGTAAGATATGTGCGGATGTAGTTTTAAAGGTTGTGTTAGAAAGGACATGAGATTAGTGTTAAAGCGAATAAGGGTAGTATTTTGGAATACAACACACGAGAGCGTCATAAAAGTCTTAGATGAGTGATGCCCTTGTGTAAACATACGAATAGACATTGGGAAAGGTGCTAATGGTTGCGATACTTTATACAATGAAAATTGTATATCGTATCTTGGGTCTGTGGTCGAAATGAATTTGCTTGCGTTTGTATGTGCTGGATAATTCGTTGGGTGGCTAAGCACGAAGTTGTGATTGTTTGTTCGTTGGAAAACAATTCGTGGGTGAATCTATTGCAGCTGGGTAAGCTGTGTTGCTATTATGTTTAGTGAGGGCAGAACCCTCATTTATTTAGCTTAATGCAAGCCTAAATTAACTTAAATTAAATTAATATAAAAACCTCCCAGACTATCTTAAATCTAGAGTAAGGAGGAGAAAAAAAAACCAGGAAGGTGAAGATGACTGGGTGATAGGGGAGGTAGGAGGCTAGGGAAGAGCGAGTGTATGTGGGGGTGGTAAATTCGGCACTTGTGAGACAGTGACAGTGAAGGGCATGTTCACGTACTGGTACGGGGGCGGGGTTGGTGAGCTGGCGGGAGAGGTTGAAATTGCGGGTGGGGCTGGGAAGGTGTAGGGGAGAACTATTTTGAGGGTAGGAGAGGAGAGGTAGGATTGCAGGGTAGAGGGGATTACGGGGGGGGGGGGGGTTAGGGCGGGTTTCTTCCGAGACGTCGTTTGAGAGCAGGTGTGGAGGTTGAAATCGAAGGAGGTGGGGAAAGAGTTGGCCTGTCGTAGCATACACGAGATGGGTTCGTTAGCGCCGTAAGAAGTGTGATGAGCGGGCACGAAAACAGTCGAGGGTGCCGCACATTACGGGGGTTTGTATGAAATGTTAAAGTGGAGAGCAAGCTTGGGCAATTGATTGAGCCAGACAGGAGGCGATGGACAAAGATAATGTCGGCATGGATTCTGCGCTCCTCAAGTGTGTTGAGATTGATTAGAAGGAGCCGGCCTATGTATGCTGGTAGAGTGAGCCGGTTTTCCCAGTTTAGTCCACGGAGGGCAAAGCGCAAGAAACGACGTTGAACGCCCTCGATCCTAGGAATGTGAGGATAGTGATGCTAAAGCAATTTAGGTATACGATGGGTGGTCGTGTACCGTATCTTGCTGAACGAAAAGGGATCGAATTTTTATGCATGTTTACATGCGAAGGAATTCGGTTTATGACACTAGACATTAGTGTTTGCTTTTGTCCCTTGAACAAAAGGCTGCCGAGGCCGTGGAATTGCCGGGGACACGCGGTGTGCACGTGGACAGCGGAATTGCTTGGCATACCAGAGTGCCGGATGGTTTAGGGATTCATGATTAGTTAGGGAAGAATTGTTATAGGGAATTTGTATGCGAATAGATGCATGAAGGTAAGAATTCTCTTCTAGGGCTTCTAGCTAAATAAACTTGATCAATTTGATGCGTGAAGCATTTAAGGTGCGAACTTATAAGATTGGGTCGTAGAGATGGGGGTTCTTTAGGTAAGTAGTCAGTGGGGTTTGGCGGAACCGCCACAGGGGTACTAGTTGTATTGGTTAGAAATGTCGTTTTTTTTTTATTGCAAAGTCGGTTTTTCTGACCAACACAACTAGTACTCCCCCCTTAAGTTAATTATAAACATAATCAAAAACAAAAAAATTAAAAAAAAAACGCATTTGGTAGAGACCTTGACGTGGTGCGGGGGCTTAAACTACAATGAATCACTCAGGCTATGCTGACGGAAGCACACGCTTTCAGTAGGGCCACCCATGTCAGACAGGCTAGTGAGGAGTAACACAAAAAGATCTACCATCCCTAATCCAGGGTGTTACGCGTCACCCTGCCTATTGGATGGTTTGTAGCGAGGTGTATACCGGCGACTCTCTGACACCGGGTCGAATCAGAGCAATAAGCAGACCTTACAATATCAAAGAGGGGCTCTGATATGGCGGTATATTTGAAACCACAAGACTCGCGGGAACAAGAATGCTTAATCAATATAAAAAAAAACAATCTCACGAAAAACCCGATCGGTGTAGGTGTGATGAGCCGACACTAGCATTAGGAAACAATTCATCAAGAAAACACCGACTCGGTAAAAAGAAGACGTAGGGCAAAACGGAAAAAGCGGGAAATACATGTCGGCACGTGGAATGTCCGAACGTTATATAAACCAGGCGCGATACAGACGGTCGTAGAAAACGCGAAACAATATTAAATAGACATTGTCGTGCTTCAGAAAGTCCGACTCCCACGTCAAGTAATCGAAACCAACGGGCTTACACTGGCGTGTGGGGGTATCGATACACATAACCTCGGAACCGGCTTCATCATAAGCAAGAAGATTACGCCCTGTGTAAAAGATATGAAATTTATTAAAGACCGAATGTTGGTGCTAAAAATACTGGGCCCATGGTACAATTATGTATTTATAAACGTATACGCCCTAACAGAATCTATCGACGTAGAAACGAGGAATACGTTCTATGAGACCTTAGAGGAAGTATTTGATGGGATCTCATCATTCGATGTTAAAATCCTCTTCGGGGTCCTCAATGCAAAAATTGGAAAGGAAGATATCTTCCAATCAACTATAGGTAAAGAAAACTTACACGACGTTTCAAATGATAATGGAATTCGAATTATCACGTTCGCAGCGTCAAAAGATCTGGTAGTGAAAAGCACGATGTTCAAGCACCCAACGGCGTAACGCGTAACTAAATAGACCACTTCCTCATAGATAAAAGACACCACTTGAATATCCTTGACGTAAGATCATACAGAGTGACGCAAGGCTAATAACCTTGCCCGTAAAAATAAATTATTATGGAACATTTAACAAGCCTCGAGACTTGCTAAATAAGGCCAAGACCGGATCCCGGTTGTAGTGCCGATGATGATGAAGATCATACAGAGGAGCAGATTGCGACTCCGACCATCTTCTAGTGATGGTCAAAATAAGGAGTCGGCCCACAGCAAACCCACATGGGCAGTCACGGGAGACGAGCAAAAAGTCCGACATTGATAAACTAAAAGACTTGCGCAAAAGGGCTGAATATCAAGACGAGCTAACGAATACACTTAGCATCCTAGATAATGGGAGCAGTGAGGAAGAGGAAGCCAATAGTGTGAATGAAAATGAACATCGATCAGAGACACAATCAAACAAACAGCCCAAAAGGTATTAGGATTTAAGAAAACAATTAAGTCCAAACCTTGGTTTGACGATGAGTGCAGGGCGAAGATCGAACAACGTAAACGCCTCAGAGTGATCCACATAGAAAGATATGATGAAGTCAACGCAGAAACATACGCGACGATTCGGCCAGAGACAATGAGACTCTTCAAACGCAAAAAACGTGAATGGGCGAAGACTCGGATCGAAAAAATCCTAGAAAATGCCAAAGCAAAGAACATCAGAGGTATGTATGCCGGCATAAATTCAATTAGAAATGGTTACCGAGGGAGAGTTAAAATAATTCGAGATGCAAATGGCTGTCTGGTCACAGAAACAAACAATATCGTGACAAGATGGAAGCAATACTTTGAAAACCTGCTCAATGTACGCACCCATCAACCTCAAATAAACACACGAGCCGTACATACAGCCGAGCCTCAGATCCCAGAACCATCTTTCAACGAAGTTGTAGACGCAATAAATCGATTGAAAAACAACAAAGGTCCCGCAGTCGACTGCATACCGACAGAGCTTGTGAAGCATGGAGGAGAGGCAACCAGTCGAAAGATCCACCAACTCATCAAAACAATATGGGATAAGGAAGTCACTCCGGAAGAATGGAAAACCTCAATAGTCGTCTCCATTTTCAAAAAAGGCGACCGATCTGACTGCGAAAACTACAGAGGAATTTCATTGCCCCAACCACATACAAAATACTAACAAATGTCATACTGGCGAGAATGACACCGTACGCAGAAGAAATACTGGGAGACTAGCAATGTGGATTCCATAGGAACCGGTCAACAAGCGACCAAATGTTCACAATAAGGCAACTAGTGGAAAAGAAGTGAGAATACGGAGAGACGGTTCACCAACTGCTCGTTGACTTCAAACGAGCCTAGCAAGGATTCTACCCTATTGTAGTTGAGATGGGAATCCCGAAAAAATATGCCGCCCTCATTCAAATTTGCATGAACGAAAACAAAGGGCGAGTTCGAAATTGTGTCCCTATATGTTCATCCACAATCATGACAAACAAACACTATCCACCACCCATTCAATTTGTCGAAGATGTCAACTCACCACGTTCGACGCCTCATCATCTTGCAATATTCCAATATCATCATCTTCAACATTATCCATCTCATCAGCAGCAACCAAGCCTAAGTTCATTTTCAGTTCATGACAGTGATGTGATTTCTTCTGCAAGTCCATTGCCGACCACAGGATGACGGCAGTGATGTGAGTGGCTCTTCAAGTCCATCGCCCAACCCAATTTCATCAGTTTCCCAAACACCACCTCAATGGCTGAGTTGGTAAGGAGGTTGTGTCTTGCGCGTTTGATTGTGCAAATCTAGGTTCAACCGACGACTCTTGCTGTTGTGCAGTTCCGCACATTACTGAGTGGTAGGTAGGGTCCCAAAGCCCACTCGTCCGGTGAAAGGCCACCCCATTAAGGTATATGCTTCGTGAAATGGTTGGGAGCTTGGCTGATGGACCCGGTCGAGAAAAAATAAGATCTCAGGGCACTGGTTCGCCTTTCCTAGGAGAGCTTTAAAAAAAAAAGAAAAGAAGTCATGCCAATGGATGGGAATCTTTGGTGATGACTTTCTGTTACACTCTAAACAGGTACAACATTAGTGATTGTGATTTTCAGATGATCATACACCGGAGCAGTCAGAAAATCCCAGGACATCAGGTGATCAAGGTCAAAAGAATGAATGAAAGTTTACTAGTGACGGTGAAGCCAGGTAATCACCGTCACTGCACAGTTCACTTTTCTTCAGTTAAGTTTACGTAAGCGAGGTTGCTTTTTAACAGACACAATAATCTCATCCACAGTTCGTGCTAAGTACAACCTCAACACAAAGTAGTCGTGACTAGGTTCAATTATAGTCATTGAAGTATATTAGGTGTACAAATAAGTTTCCGCCGTTTGGCAAAAGATGGCTGCACCATAAAACTATGTAGAAATTGTCAAATGTCAAACGTAATATTGTGAGTTTGAACACGTGATAACAACATAACCTCAAAATATTAGTGACTTTTTATCAGCTTTGCATAATTTTTTTCGTGCAAAAAAGTCTAGTTTTGTGCCAAATAAACGTCAATTGCGGGAACTTTCGATTTACTTTTTTAATTTCAAATCTGCCGCTGGGGCGCATCGATTGCTTGTAGAAGCATATGGTGAGGATGCTTTGAGTGAGAGAAGTTGTCGTGAGTGGTTTCAAAAGTTAAAAACGGTGAGTTTGACGTGGAAGACAAAGAACGAAGTGGAAGGCCGAAAGTGTACGAAGACAAGGAATTGGAAGCGATATTGGAGAAAGATCCATCCCAAAGGCAAAAAGAACTTGCACGTACATTAGATGTAACTTAACAAGCAATTCCACATCGTTTAAAATCGTTAGGGATGATTCAAAAATAAGGAAATTGGGTTCCATACGAACTGAAGCCGAGAGACGTTGAACGCCGACTTTGCTCTGCTAAAAATGCAACGGCAAGGAATTGAGCAATTATTTAATTGGTTTCATACGAAGAACCAATTATAGGGCATTGCCCGTGTGTGCAAATTTCGCCTCACTGGTGTGTTTGCTACTTCGTCGAACTCATCACTTTTCCGACGCTCAATTACTTCGTAGTCGGTGGCCTTTGACAATACCGCTCGTGTCATATATCTTGTATCACACTTGTTTCCCGGAAAAAAATATGTATTTGAAATATGAGACCGTGTAGGTCCGCGGACATCGCTTGATTTTTGAAATACGAAGCAGAATGCAGTGGTCTTGGGGAGTGGGTCAAGTGTTTGACTGATATACGATAATTGTTTTGGCTTTGGGAGGTGGGCATGAATGGGTAATTATCGCAACGTATGCGATATGAATTAATTGCCCGTGGAGAAGGCTTTGCTTCTGAATGGATGAACGATCGTATGCGAATTTCAATTGCCTGTGGGAAAGGCATATATTGTAACACAGTCAACGAGCAGCACGCCACAACACTGCGAAGAAACACAGGGAGTCAACCGATACATCACTTTAGTGAATTCAAGCAAAAGCGTTCGATAGAATTTGGCATCGTTTTTGTCTAAATTGTTTATCTATGGACTTCGCAATGCACTGATCTCCGTCCAGAGTTCAAAATATTTTTTCCAACAGACAAATTACTGTTACTAGTTGCAAAGCTGTATATGGATAAATAAATATATAGTACTGTAGTGCTCCACGAAGCCCTACCATTTCCCTCCCCCATACATTTTGCACCTTCTTCCATAACTCCATCCATATCCCCAAATCAACATTGAATCCAATTTTGAACAAATTGAATCAAACGTTCAATTATCGCACTGATTCAATTCCCAGAAATTCTTAAAGCATATGCACTGGATTCACTGTCGCGCAAGCACTTGCACATCAATCGAATAACCGGCCTAGGCAGCTTCGCCATGTGTGGAAGTATGGGGCTGCTAACTGGGAAACTCCGATGTTGACGCTTGCGCGGAGTCGGTATCAGAGATTACTCTTCTGGGGATGAAAATGTATATTCCACATTCCATCAAACGAAGTTCGTCTGATAAACCTTGGTTTGATAAAAAATGCGAGCTGATTACAGCGATAAAAAATAGAGCTTTTAACCAATGGCGCCCCAATCCCACCAATGTTAACAGAACGAATTTTGATAAAATCAGAAACGCGTGTTACCAGGCGATTGATACCGCGAAGAAAGCTCACAATGACATGGTGATCGATAAGCTCCTTCGGTGCCCAACTGATTCGTGCTCCTTCTGGCCAATGGCAAAAGCTGTCCGCGGTAACTTCGCATCCTCCTCTTTCCCTCCGTTGATGACAGACAGCGGGGCGTTAGTCACGAATTCAAAGGATAAAGCTTATGTGTTCGCGAATTTATTTTCCTTTGAGCAATAGCGCTCCAATCCTACCGATGTTAGCAGAACGAATTTTGTTAGAATCAGAAACGCGCGCAATCAGGCGATTGATACCGCGAACAAGGCTCACAACGACAGGGTGATCAATAAGTTCCTTCGGTGCCCAACGGGTTCGCGCTCCTTCTGGTCAATGGCAAAAGCTGTCAGCGGTAACTTCCCATCCTCCTCTTTCCCTCCGTTGGTGACAGACAGCGGGACGTTAGTCACGAATTCAAAGGATAAAGCTAATGTGTTCGCGAATTCAAACCTCGATCCCGGCCTTTTGGAGCCACCCGAGATCTCGCCGGTACGGTCTTCGATGCGGGATGTGAGATTTCGTCCGCGCACTATTCAACACATTCTACGTGAACTGGATTGTAGGAAGGCAACCGGCCCGATCGGAATACCAGCAATAGTCCTTAAGAACTGTGCTCCAGAACTATCGCCAGTTCTTGGCAGACTTCCGTTTATCTTATGCACGGTGGACCTCTTCTGCCTGCTGGAAAATCGCTCGAGTTCAGCCAATACCAAAGACGGGAAAAAAGTGCCTCTCACGAAATTACCGTCCGATAGCATTACTGTCAATTTTATCTAAGGTAATGGAAAAAGTCATCAATACAGAGTTAGTTAAGTATTTGGAGTGCTACGTACTTCTGAATGATCCTCAATACGGATTCCGTGGCAGGCGGTCCACGGGAGACTTTTTGACACGTATAACCGATATATGGACATCTGCGATTGAACGGCATGGTGAGTCAAGGGCGGCCGCATTGGATATCTCCAAGGCTTTTGACCGCGTCTGGCACGGGGCATTGCTGAGCAAACTTCGTTCATATGGACTTTCCCAACAGCTTTGCGACTGGACGAAGAGCTTCCTCGAGAATCGATCGATCCGGGTTGTTGTGGACGGCGAGTGTTCGGATCTGCATCCTGTTAAATCGGGGGTGCCCCAAAGTTCTATTTTGGCTCCAACCTTGTTCTTGCTCCACATAAATGATTTGTTGGAGACAACGGATAACAAAGTGTTTAGTTTTGCGGATGATAGTACGCTTGTTTCCTCCTTTTCGAGTGTTCGGCCGATTGGTGCACCTGCGTCGCATCAAGTGAGATGTAGACAGATTGACTCTCTGAATCAGGATCATAGGGTCTTGCAGTGGGAAGGGCCAATCTCGTAGACTTCAATGCAGCGAAGACACAATATACAACATTCACAAAGAAAAGTGGATCATCGGTTCCACAGCTGACGATGAATGGCCAAGCCCTCGAGGCTGGGGAAAGTTTGAGATTGCTCGGCGTCACGGTCTGTGGGAATATGTCATGGCATAAACACGTGCGAGTATCGCCAGGTCGGCCTCAGGATAACTGAGCTATCTTTTAGAGCCAAGATGTATTTTACTCCGGCCCAACTTCTTTTCCTATATAAATCCCAAATTAGACCCGCGCTCGAAAATGCTCTCATGTTTGGAGTTCGGCTCCTAAACATACCCTCGACCTACTTGAGAGCATACAGAGATGAGCGATCCGCCTGATCGGGGACTCGGCGTTGACGTCGGGACTACAGTCGCTATCACATCGAAGGCGCATAGCCGACCTCTGTCTGTTTTACAGATATTATCGCGGGTACTGTTCTTTGGAGATTCTTGGTATTGTTCCGCGAAATTTGGCTTATATGCGCTCCACAAGACAATCCGAAGGATCGCACCCGTTTGTGGTTCATTTCCCGACGGCTCGAACATCCCTGCATCAAAACTCGTTCCGTTACAGAGCGGGGAAGGTGTGGAATTCCCTTCCCACGCGATTGTTCCCGGAGCGGTGCAACCTGCAACTGTTCAAAAAAAACTACAACAGTTATTTGATGGCATCTCGGGGCGCTCAATCGGCGCTATAGGTTCGCTTCTCCCGAGAGAAGTCTAAAAAAAAATAAAAAAATTTCCAAAATCCCTAAACTGAATGTGCAGACCAGATGCCCCATTTTCGAACAAATATGATTGAGAATCGTCAAATGCGCGTCTGCAATTTTATGATCCACTAAGAATTTGTTGGCACAAATTTGGTCCCATAAAACTGAATATCCATTCACACCTTTCAAATTTAAATACAAACAAATTGCGCCATAAAACGAACCACATGTTCATTTTATTGCGCATCACGATAATAAATGCGCATTCCCAAGATCCTTTATCTATTGTTTCCTGCCGAAGTGCATTTAAGGCCTTTGTTCCTTTTTTTTTCCTTTTTGTGATCCTATTTCCAAAAGTAAAACAAAACAATTGAATGGCGGGTGGCAATTGAGGCAGTTTAGATTTGGTGTTGTGGGACTCAAGACTCAAGACGAGTTCGTGGTTTCGGGTTAGTGTCTGCCATAGATAAATAGTTAAAAGTTTTAAATGAAAAAAAGAACAATGAATTAAAAATAAAAAGATACATTTTTACTAAAAACAAAACGGTAGCCCACTCTTCCTGGGGAACCGGAAGCACGGTGGTGCACCAGGACAAATTTTATTACAGTACTATATTTAAGTGGCAGGGATGCCACGAGCAAAATCAGAAACATGGGCATTATTTTGTTGTGATTGTCGTGGAAAGAAAAGGCACTCCTTAGAATAATCATATCATTGTCTAGTATTGACATTGTTTTGCTATAACACGACACTAAATTGCTGACGTGGCCAATCGATGCTAATAACCTGTTGTGGTAAATAAAAGACATTTATTTCCAGCACCTAAACTATCGGGTCATTAAACCCAATTCTGATCGAAGTAAAGACATCTAGCTCACTGATGATTAATGTAGCAATTAATACACTTCAGAAATTGACTTTTCAATACAACGCTATCGTGTCAACGACATCAAAAACGAAGCTGATCATTAAATATATTTTAGTCTAAACAAAGGAGACAAAGGCCGATGGAACTTAATGCCTCTTAAGGATGTTGCGTTAAAACTCATGTATCTGCGCATCACGCCTAGGGCAGCCAAAGTAAGATCAGTGTCGTACTTTGCAATCCACTTTCCTTTATAAGCCTTTCAGACATATTTGTCTACTTGCCAACTCTCTATTTTTATCGTCTCTATGGTCAATCGCTTGGGTTGAATTGTTTCATAAAAACGAAATGGATTGCACTACATTTTACGTGCGAGAAGCTGGCGACTATCTCCTCGATATACTTTGCATATACGTTGCCATCTGAACTTAGTCACTGGCAACTGCAGCTTTCCCACAATCGCAGACATGAGCGCATGTTAAAGAGATTCACATTTTGTCATCCCATATATGTAGGAGGCGAGACAGCTTCCTCTTGGTCTTCATGTCTGAGGAATTTATTTTGAGGCTTCTGAAAGGACAAAAGCAAGCGTGACAAAGTCAGTGGACTCGCTGCAGACTGAGCAAATTTTTTTCAATTTGACTGCGATGCGCTAAGAATCTGATTTCTATTTTCGAATAGATCAGTCATTGTTCAATTGATGATGGACGGAAGAGAAGTACAATGTACAACGATGGTGGGGTGGGGCTGTCACACAGCCAAAGGGTATGTAACTTATAAACGTCATTAAATCACTATCAACAAATACGAGATGTATGCCCGAACAAATGCGATACGAGAGCCGGATTTGTTTGAATGAATGTATCTATTGAATAAATGATTGCAGATAGGCCCAATGAAACGGAAACAAACAACTTGAAATATTATGGACCGTGTTCAAGGCGAGCACGACCGTACCTTGTTAATGTGACTGCTCGATTAATTTAACTATTTTCAGATGGCAATCGAATCAGGTTTAACGGCAAACTTTAAAATTCTCGAATATAGATGCCATCGAACGGTCAAAGTCTACAACTCAAACTTCCCTCTGAAATGGGAGACCCCTTTGGCTTGAGCTTTACGGGTAAATGCAAAACTCAATAAAATTTCTTTATCAGTATCAATATTACTTTATGTTATATAACTTAAAAACAAGTTATTAGATAAACAAACAAAATAATGTTCATACATGATAAGTGGTGAAAGTATATATTTTATTAACAGCATTATGACACCCTTCACTTTAACCATTCGTGGTATTGTTTTGTTGGACTCTCGCTTACAGTATCATACACAGGAATGACAAAAAAGACAAGTGTAAACTCCAACTTTGTACTGTGCCTCAATAACGAATTGTCGATTAAGAACTGGTCGAGAGAAGTTAGCGTGAAGTATTACTATTATTAATAATATTCACAAAGTTGGAAGTATTACTACTACTACTACTACTAAGTATAAATATGATTAATAGTGTAGGGTTATATTTTGTTTAATAGTTTTTTGTTACCTCAATGGGGTGTCTTCCTTCAGGGCTGCCAAATAAAAATGCGATTTAATTTTATTTACTATATTTATTTAATTATTCAATTTTCGGCCGTTGCCTCGATCTCTGGATCCCAACTGATCTCGAATCCAAAAAAAAAAAAAAAAAAAGGGGTGGCGAGAGGGCCGACTTTGGCGAGACAAGGACAGATGTGTCCTTCATCTTGTCTCTGGCTTCTGGTCATCTTGTGATAACCAGAATCACCCACATCCGTGAGGATGTTGGGCTCGGTCTCGAGATATCTGAAAAAGAAAAAGTATCTAAGGATAGCGTGGACAGGGTTAGTTCGGAAGTTCTCTAACTACTTGGATGGATGGATGGTGGGAAAGAAATCGTACAAGACCGGTAGGTCTTGAGTGCGGTAGTAAACGCAGATCACGTCTTTGGCGTCTGATAATCTGCGCTTTGGTCGGTGTGTGTGTGTGTGTGCTTGTGCTGTCTTGTACTGTGCGTGCGTGTTTGTAGTGTGTCAGCAGTAGACCCTATGGGATGGGTCCAGGAATCCTCTATTATAGAGGGGAATGTTGTTGGGAAGGGTGCTTTCTTCAGTTTTGTACTGAAGAAGAAATTGTGGTGGTCTGCTCCGAAGAGATTGAGAGAAAGAAGGGTCAAGAACGCAAGATTGCCGTACAAGTGGGTTCTCGCTTTTCTGAATGCTTTCGAGGTACTTATACGAGGGTTGCCTTTTATATTTCGGGATTAGAGAACAAAAACAAATATTGATCATCGAAAATCACTTTATTGTTATTCAAAATATTCCCCATGAAGATCTATACACTTTTGCATGCGTTTGAACCAATTGTCGAAGCACTTTTGCCACTCTGATTGAGGTATCTCCAACACATGCATTCTGAATGCAGCAACCGCTTCTTCAGGTGTCGAAAAACGTTGACCTCTCGGTTTGTTTTTTACGTACGGGAATAAAAAGAAGTCATTCGGTGCCAAGTCAGGACTATACGGCGGATGACCCATCAAATCGATGTTTTGGGTGCTCAAAAATGCAGTTGTCGCAGCCGATGTGTGAGAGCTCGCATTGTCGTGGTGAAGACTGATCCGTCTTCGGCGGCTGGTTTTCCTGATTTCTTGGAAGACAACTGGCGAACAAATGGTTGTATACCACTCAGAATTGACTGTTCTGCGTTGTTCTAGTGGTACGGTTGCGACATGTCCAGTTTTTCCAAAAAAACAGGCGACCATTTGCTTGGAAGTGCTTCGTGCGCAAACAACTTTTGTTGGATTTGGCTCATCTTGAAACACCCACACAGTCGACTGCTGTTTACTTTCCGGCTCATACGCGTAAATCCACGATTCACCACCTGTCACGATGCCATAAACGTGTTTCGAAGCACCGCGACCGTATTTTTTGAGCACTTCTTTCGACCAATTGACACGAGCCTTTTTTTGGGCGATTAACAAATTGTATGGGATCCAACGCGAACAATTTTTTTTGACAGTCAAATGTTTATGCAATATTGAATGTATGCTGGTCCCACTAACGCCTAATTATCTTCCAATATCAGTTCGCGCACAGCATCAACGGTTTTCGGAACAGCAACTGATTTTGGACGACCTTCACGAAATTCATCTTGGAGTGAACTACGACCACGATTGAATTCACCATACCATCGATAAACACTGGTCCTTGATGGAGCTTCATCGCCAAAAATTGAATTAAGTTCATCCATGCACTGTTGCTGAGTTAATCCACGCCGAAAGTTGTAAAAAATAATCGCACAAAAATGTTGACGATTTAATTCCATTTTTGGGCCGAGATGAATCTTTTAAGTTACTGTAAACAACACAAATAGCGCTCGTATGTCAAAACGTTCTGAGTGCGTATAACCTCAAAAATGTCCAACTTTACGACAGAGCTGTCAATTGCCGGATTGCAACACTAGGGTTGCCAAATCCCGAAACATTTAGAGGCAACCCTCGTATATCACACATTTTTCAAACATACCTGAATGCGTGAATAACTATTTGAGTATTATAGCAATTATAACAATTTTCCTGGAAAAGGTCAGAAAACTAGGATTTTTATTTTTTAATTTAATCTAATCTATTACTTAACTTAACTCTAAATTAATCTAGCTTAACTTAATAAATATTATTTATTATTTTTTTATTATTATTTATTGGCCTGTAGGAACCCGAAAGTTCATGACCTCACCGACTCTACTCCGCCATTGTTCCCTGTCCCGTGCACTCTCCTTCCACGTTCGACCATCCGATCCGAGCTGCTCAAGGTCAAAATGATCTCCGTCTTGCGTTATCCTAAATCACTACATATGTACTCTGTCTATGAAAATTCGATCGAGGTCATTATTACTTAAAATAACCGGAAACCTGGGCAGTATTAGTCTTAATTTTCAAATAAGGGTTTTTTCTTGTAGTTTTCCCTTAATCATTTTTTATTTATTATTCATTACAATTGTGCTATTTTCATTATATTACGATTTATTGGCCTCTAGGAGCCCGAAAGTTCATGACCCCACCGACTCGACTCTGCCATTTTTCCCTGTCCCGTGCTCTCCCCTTCCACGTTCGACCATCCGATCCGATCTCCTCAAGGTCAAACTTAACATTGTCCTCCCATCTCCGTCGCGGCCGCCCTGCCGGTCTCTTTCTTGTTGGCTTACCGTCAAGAATTCTATGCACGGTCCTATCGTTGCCCATTCGCGCCACGTGTCCGGCCCATCTTAATCTTCGCGACTTGATTACTTTCACTATTGTAGGTTTGCGGTATAGCTCTTCCAATTCGTGGTTGTGGAGTTTCCTCCATTGTCCTGCCTCCTCGTCATATTTGCCGCCAAAGATACCCCTTAGCACTTTATTCTCGAATAAGCGGAATTTGTTTTCTTCCCGTTTTGTGAGAGCTCGTGTTTCGCATCCGTATAGAACAATCGATATGATTATGGTTCTATAGACACGGAGCTTTATATTCTGTGATAGCAGTTTGGATTTCAGCAGTTTACTGACTGCATGCCAACTAGCGTTGCCGGAACCAAGAAATCCAAGAAATAAACACAAAGATTAATCGCCTCCTAAGAATAATCACTTGCAGCACTAACGGCCTCATGAACTAGAAATAGTTATAAGAAAGCACAACATAGATACGAGTATTGCACTGATATTTGAAACATACTTTTCTCGTATGAGTTTCATAAAAATCAGGGGTTATATGACTTATTGGACTATGCACCCCAGCGACCGTGCCCGTGGAGGTACAGTGTGGGGGCGGGGGCTGTGGGGTGCCGGCGTACGGCACAGGGTTCGCTCCGGTCCCCATCGCTCTGCCATCCTGACCTCTCCATAACGAAGAGAATGGAGGAGAGCAAACGCCCAGTACGCTGCTGCACGGCGAGGAAGCGAAACCGCAGAAATAAAGCACACAGGTGTAGTTGGTTTACTGGTTGCTGTAATTGTTCACTTAGTTTTATTTACAAGGACAGTTGCTTTAATTGTTCACTTAGTTTTATTTACAAGGAGCTTAGTTGCCCGCGTTCCGCGACGCCGCTTATTGTTCGTGTTGTACGCTACCTTTACACTTAGTGATAACCGCCGATTCGCTAAACCTTTAGACGCACGGCTAAACGACTCCAAACTTAGGGATAGCGAACCCGACACACGACTAAATGGTTTCCGCTTAGAAATCAAGGGGCCCGACCCCACTCGACAGAGACGCGGCAGGCTTGATGGTACACTCGGGGGTTTGCACCCCCCGAGTGCACGTTACGAGGGCCTGAGTCTTGAACCGATGTGCGCGCGCTGATGGAGGAATGATGACTGACCAATAAAGGAAAGAATCTATTCATCGTGTCGTGGCGGTTGAGTCATAGCTAAAATCGATTCGCCGCCATTTACTAGGAACTTCGAAAAGAGTTGCTATGCCTGTATAGGGAGTTTGTTTCCGGGAATTCCTACCGTACTGGCTGAGCTAGATTCCTCAATTGCTATGTCTGCCGTGAAATCTGTTTTGGGAACACGAGGGCAGTTTTCGGGGTAAATTGGAATTGCTTGGGTGCAAACGAGGGATATAATTTGGATAGAGAATTAACCGAAGCAATTTCGGAGAAATGTATGCGGCTCGGTGTAGTTGGTGGTGACGATTAATATTCCGTTGTAGGTTAAATATTGGTTTTATTGCAGTATATGAATTTCCGGGGAAATTAAGATTGCTTGGTCGCAAGGAAGGAATATGACTTAAATAGAGAATTGACCGAAGCGATTTTGGGAAAATGTATGTGGGGTGATGTAATTGAGGGGGATGATTTAGAATGTATTCTATTGAATTGTATTCTGTTGGCAGTTTTGGGAAATGCCTTTCATTGCAGATTGGGAGATGGATTTTTGCAAGTTCTGGATGGATGCGCTTGCAGATTGGGATGAGTTTTGCATGTTTTAAAATGGGTTACAAGTTAGATTAGGGCGACGCGCTGTTAGCGGTCAAGATTGGTTGGCATTGTGGGTTGGTTCTCCATGTGGTATAGAGAACCCCCACAACAGATCTTATAATAAAACAAAGTATATACCACTTCCAACAAGAAGAAATAAAAGAACCTTTTATTCAAGCCTCTATTGTTACTATTAAACGTAGGTGCTGTACATTGCCCACCTAGACACAATTTCAAAACAACAATTCACGGATATCTTCAAGAAGCTCGGACCAAGGTTTTTGATTGGTGCAGATTTTAATGTCAAGCACACTGCTTGGGGTCAAGGTTGATTATTCCAGCCAAGGGAAAAGAATTGCTTACAGCCACCAAAGAAGAAATGTGTGAATTTCATTCATCTTATTCACCAACAAACTGGCCTACTGATAGCAACAAAACTCCTGGCGTGATCGATATTTATTTCGAAAGGAGTGGCATTGAATTATATTGAAACGGATAGTTTAGTTGATTTAACGTCTGACCACACTCCAGTACTACTGTTGGCGACGTAACATAAGAAGCCGAGTATGGAGCAGCACACGACTGCTGACTGGCGAACTGAGTATCGGCAATTTATACCAGTCGCTCTCTTTGTTCCTGTGACAACATGCGAATGAGGGAACGGGGACAAAAGAGAGAATAAAAGGGCAGGGACTATAAATTCTCCAAGAATCACACTGTGATCATGTTCATCCGCGGCTATCGAGCATCCCGGGCTCATATCAGATACATACCCGATTATGGGGGCACAAATTGGGACAACTTCAATATTACATTGAACGAAAAACTCCACCAACTCTCTCTCCCCATTGACAGGAACCTAACGACGGTTGAGATAAATAACGCTGCAACTCGACTTCACGAGATTCTAGTTGAAACTTCTGAGACTCATGTCCGGAAGTACAAACTTGAAAAGACTTATCAGACTCCCCTTGACGACATCACTCTTCGTCTCATCCGGGAGCGTAAAAAGCTCTGCAGAATGGGATACCGTCACCGCTTTACACAAAGGGAGCCATTATTGCGAGCCATTATTCACAATATTGGTACACTGATAAAACAGAGAATCCAAAACAATCGTACTCGACAATTGGAGGACAAACTGAAGGGTATTCAGATGGACCAGAACATTTATAAAAATGTTAAAAAGATATGTGGCACCTCTCGTATCACTGGACCAACCATGCAGAACGATCTTGTTGTCAATAATGACACCAATAAAGCAAACATCATCGGAGAGACCTTTGAAAATAATCACAAGCTCACTCTCGAGGATGGCGACCCGGAAACGAATGCAATAATTAGTTCAGAGGTTCACAATAAATTAGGCAACTTTAACGAGCCAATAGTTGTCTTTAACTCAGCTAACAGTGCATACTTCGACCACACACGTGATAATAGTCACGGCTTCGTCACACCAAATACCCTACAGAACCTAGTTAAATCTCGAAACCCCAAGAAGTCACCCGGTATCGACAATATGTCCTACCACTCGTTGCGAAGGCTTTCTGCTTTATTCTTTATAAAGCTCTCCATTCTGCTCAACCATGCCTACAACGTGGGGTATTTTCCCCAAGCTTGGAAGCATGCTGTTGTCTGCCCAATAGCAAAAGTTGGGAAACCAAATTATCACCCCTCAAGCTTTCGTCCTATTTCGCTCCTCACCTGCATCAGCAAAATATATGAGCAGTTCATATACGAGAAGCTAAATAAATTTATCAGTGTCAGGAACCTAATACCTGACTTCCAATTTGGATTTAGAAGAGCGCACAGCACCACAATGGCTTTCAATATATTTTAAAACCACGTTTGCGTGCGCCTCTTTAATAAGGAACCCACCATTGCGGTGAGCCTGAACATTGAAAAGGCTTTTGACACAACCTGGATCGAGGGTCTCGTTTTTAAATTACTGAATAATGGCCTCAGTAAAACGCTGTGTAGTATCATCTACCAGTTCGTTTTAAACAGAACCTTCCAAGTTCGAGTGAATGGAAAGCTTTCCCAAACTTTCAACGCCGCTGCAGGCGTACCACAGGGCTCCATTCTAGGCCCCATCTTATTTAATATCTACACCTCAGATATTCCTCGCCCTGTGGATGGTAGAGTAAACCAGATTTGCTATGCGGATGACGTCCTAGTGTACACGTCATCTAAAAGCCCAAAACTCGCAACAAACCGACTCAACCGTCATCTGGACGAACTGTGTCAGTAGTACAGTCGATGGAAAATTCGACTTAACCCATCTAAAGCAGTAGCTATAATTCCGAGTAGTAAACACTCCCAACCTACTTCTCGATATTCACAGAATATCCGAATAGAAATGGGAGATACTACGATTAGACCACAGGACAGGATGAAATATCTTGGGGTCACTTATACCCCAAAATAAATTTCATCAAACATGTGACCCACATTCTCCAAAGGGGCCTAGGTCGGTCTAAGCAACTGCACAACATCTTGAAGTCGAGCAACAAAGTTGACACCAAAGTTAAGCTTCTCTGCTATAAGCAGCTAATCCGATCTGGAATATCGTACGCCTTTCCCATATGGTCCTGCATATCTTCGGCTCAAATGGAAAGACTTCGAGTTTTCGAAAGGAAACTCCTCAGAAGATGCACCAATCACACTAGAAGGCCTGACGGTCGCCATTACCCCAACTCTCACCTATACGAAGGCGCCTCCATTACCCCTATCGACGAGTACTTGCTTCAATTAGCATACAAGTACCTCGAAAGCATTCAGAACAGCGAGAACCCACTTGTACGGGCCTCTTGCGTTCTTGGCCTTTCTCTCTCTCGATCTCTTCGGATCAAACCCCCACAATTTCTTCTTCAGTACAAAACCGAAGAAAGCACCCTTCCCAACAACATTCCCCTCTATAATAGAGGATTCCTGGACCCATCCCATGGGGTCTACTATTAACAAATCACACACACGAACGCACAGTACAATACGGCACAAACACAAACATACACACCGACCAAAGTGCAGATTATCAGACGCTAAAGACGTGATCTGCGTTTACTACCGCACCCAAGACCTACCGGTCTTGTACGATTTCTTTCCCACCATCCCCCTATACAAGTAGTTAGAGAACACCTGGACTAACACTGTCGACACTATCCCCGGATACCCCCCCCCCCCCCTTTTTTTTTTCTTTTCTTTTCAGATATCGCGAGACCGAGCCCAACATCCTCACGGATGTGGATGATTCTGGTTATCGCAAGATGACCAGAAGTCAGAGACAAGATGAAGGACACATCTGTCCTTGTCTCGCAAAAGTCGGACCTCTCGCCACCCATTTTTTTTTCAACTACGTAAGTAACACCATATAGCTATAATTAAATAAATTTTGTATTGCAAAATTGGTGCAGTTGGGATTTGAAATTCGTCCGCATCCACCGTACTCTCCTGACATTTCCCCAACGGAGTACCACCTTTTCCGCAATGTCTTGCGGAACCGAGCAGAGGTCATAAAAGCGTTTGAAGATTTCATAGCCTCAAAAAGACAACACTTCTACGAAAAAGGAATATTTGACCTTGTATCACGTTGGAAGAATGTCATGGATACCAACGGATCGGATCCTAATTGATTGAATAAAAATGTATGGAAAAATAATATTAGCTTTTCAATCTTTACTATAAAGTCGGACATTTCATGCGGTACAAGCCAATAGATCAAGATTTAATGCTGCTCCTATTATTAAACTCGCACTCCTCCATTTTGTTGATGTTTTTTCGTCAGTTCTCTGCACCTGTGTTGTAAGGAGACCATGACGCCTTTTTGATTAAAAGAAGTAGATACATAATACTAATATTCTAATCTGATCAAATTAGACAACAGTTACAACGAATTTATTGGTTATCGCTGTAAGACTTTCCGATTATGTTAATTAACAATTCCTAACGCCCTTCGCGCAGTTTTCCATGCAAAATTATTAGAGTATGCCTAATTTCACCACTAAATTTCAACGTTCGAATTTAGTTACCCCGGATACAATATGCACCCACACCCATTTCCCCACAAACAGGGTAAAAAGTTTGATATTGTCAAAGATTTGACCTTGGAGACAAGGACTCTTCACCCCCAACTGCTGCTAAGATATAGCGTCGCGTCGAGTGGTGGTCGATTGCTTGACTATTGAAACTTGCAATCCCAACTGTCGCTATTCATAGCCAGCGCAAATGAAGCCACCATAAGTACGAAGGAATGGGACAGGCAAAATTAAAACAATTGCTAATCAGATCTTAAGTGACGCGAGTGTTTTCGCAAATAAAGACTTGCCGAACCGGCGCCCCCAACCCCAAGCGTGTCTTCTCCTTACACTTTAGTTCACCCACGAAATTAATTCGTTCATTTACTTATTTTTTCTTTCTAATTTTTACTTCATCACTTCTTACTTTTATAGGTAACGACACTCGTGTATTTTCGCATCTGCATTTCAATAGAAAGTGATTTTCGTTTGAAATTCGTTTTTCAATACTCACTGTTAACGTTCCAAATCTACCGATGCACTGCTAAGCAGAAGACCTTTCACTTGCTTCTTAATAATGTCGGTGTATCTTTTTACAACAGCGATTTAGTCAAAAGAGAAACTAGAAATTTAGAAAGAAATTTACTAAAGAAATGAATACCGGACAAAAAATTTAAAGCGTCGCCTTGGCAGAATTGCTAACGCCAACTCAATCCGAATTTTTATATTTCGAAACGGAGATTTTCTAAAACATCTGTTGCCGAGTTTCGTTTCTAAATTCGATTTTTGTTTTTCTTTCCAAGATACATTTTTCGGATGCACCGGAACAAGTTTTTACGAGATATAAATTTTCTTACCGAAATTAACAAAACGAATTCAGTTTCCCAAAGAATTGTTCGTATACCAAGTGGAATTCACGCAATAACGAAACAGCACTTCGAAATTCTGGTATTGACTGAGCTGAGTTTTTGTATCGTTTAGGTGTTCCACTGTATCTCACATCCATTCGGTTAATTGTGTGCGGTGTGTTAAACGCAAACAAAACGTCGCGTCGGAGGGTGGAATATACTTGTGTGTATGTCATGTTTCCCAAGCATCGGCGTAGGGTGAAGATCTTACTGGTGTTTTGACTTTTAGCGTGGCCTTGGAAGAAAGATGGACAAAGGATGGGGGAGGAATAAGGAAGACGAACAACAAGAAACAATATAGATGATTGGCGTCACTAGCATAAGAGAAATTATGAATGGAAAATGCAACATATGCGAGAGTTTGTAGATTTTTTGAGTAACAACATTGTACCAGTGATGCCAAGACCACGGTGGGTGAAGAGTTTAATTTGGATCTTTTTGCTTACTTCGATTTGATTTTCGGTGGATTTTACATCGGAAGTAGTTGATCTTTTTAATTACTCAGTTTACTCCGGTGGTTCCGGCAGATGTGGGGAAGATATGAGTGATGGTCAAGATAGATAAAGTTACATACAACGGGTCTGAAAAATTTATTTATAGAGCTGAAGCTATTTCTTTTTTGTACCTTTTGGTATTTTGTAAGTCCCTCCTATCCTTCGTCCTTTCTTCAAGTAGTTGATAAATTAAAGTGTGGATATATGATGTCATTAAGATGCTAATGATAATTTACAATTTTTCATTGGGTCATTGGATCTTCTTCAAACTTTATTAGAACTCAGTCGCGAAATTTTCGGCCCTTCAGCTGATCAAGAGGCTTCAGTTCTCGAGTTAATGTGATTTTTTTAAGAGCATAGCTCAAGATTTTTTGGGCAAAATTCGGCACAATGTGGCTTAAGAGATTCCCAATACTAGTGATACTTTTGAACTGAATTACTTACGGCTTCGATATTTTCAGTACTTAGACCAATGGCTTTGTGAGTAGGGTGTTAGAATATACTCACAGCTTGGCCGGGTTGTCGTAAGAGGTGACTAAAGGCCGAGTGGTAGGTAAGGTTCCAACGCCTTGTCGCCTGGTGGAATACCACCCCATGAAACTATAGGTTCCGTGAAATGCTCGAGAGGAATCCCTGGGTATCTTTCGGAGCTTGGCTGATGGGCCGGTTCGAATAGAGGTAGGTTTAGGTAGTAAGTCGGTCCCAAGGTGAGATACCACTCCGTCACGCTGTATATTTCGCGATATCGTCGGGAGAAATTTTCGACAATGTTCCGGATGTATGAGTGATGGGCCTTGGTGGCGAACGGACGGCCAAGTTGTTTGGTTTACAATGCAGGTGATTTACTCAACAGATCGCTGTATATATTGTGGTTCAGGCTCGTCCTTCCTTCGCTGTCTCTATAGGCTCTTATTTGAATTTAGGATGCATTTCTTCCAAGCAGCTTCCAAGTAAACTATGGGGGGTTATAAGTATTGTAGCCAATACATGGGCACTGTTTCACTTAGATCCCCATCAAGTTATTTCGACGCCAAGAATTGTTCATCAGCGATGTCCGAAAGGAAATGAAAAGGCACTGATGGTAATCACCCGGAAATGTTCTCCAAGAGAAACGGAACTCCACTCCAGAAGGAAAAGAAAACACAGTAAGTTTGTTTTAATGTTAATGTTCCTTTATTTGTTCTTGGATATTATTGTGACGCATATGACAATCAGTACTGGAATCTTCGAGAAAGTCCGAAACAAAGTACTAGATTATTTTAGGAAGTACTGGAAAACTGGAATAGAACATTCAAGACTATGGAACGGACGGAAACGATACACCAAATCAGAATGAGGAAAAACGGTATAAATACGTCGCACGCAGAGCGGAAGTTAAGTTAGAGATAAGTAAGACAGTGAAGCAAGCGATACGTCTCGAGTGAGAAAGTAAGCAGTAAAAGACGCGATAAGTACGGAAGCGATAAGTAAAGAAATCATTAAGTGTACGGTATAAGTAACCATTGTATTACGGACTAATAAAGTGTTATATTAATTCAAAATCGATTTAACGGCTCTTATTTATTTTAAAATAATTAATCCAGCGAACCCTAAGCTCGCTACATTATTTACACTTGGTGAATTTTATATATTGAAACAATGTGTTGATACAGGAAAACTTATTTTTGTACTGCACAATCTACTAGATAACTTTGGTAATCACTAAATTAATTTATGGTGACAATATCCAACTCCGGTATTATTAATTAGACCGGAATGTCTTTGTGGCGAATTATCCAACACAACTAACTCGATAACTTTAGTAATCACTAACTTATTTTATGGTGAAAATATCCAACTCTGGTATTTTTAATTAAACTGGAATATCTTTATGGCGACAGACCACTGACTCGCGGATGAAATAAATTTGACTCTTCAAACCGAAGAGAACTCCGACACGCAACGTACCCGATACGCGTGCGTGGTTCTACGGGTAAGATTTGACTCTCCGACGATTCTAGATGTTGTTTCGGGCGGATATCACTATTTAAGATGCACACAAACAGGAAGGGGGCCTGTACATGGGAAGGACAGTATTTCATATATCGGGTGAATCAAGACCTATAAAACAGCGACCTCGTCGACTGCCGTTGGCCAAACAATCAGAAGTAGGCAACATGATTCGAGATATGGAAGAGCAAGGAGTCATCGAGAAATCATCGAGCCCATGGGCTTCGCCGGTAGTGCTCGTCAAGAATAAGGATGGGACAACTAGATTTTGTGTCGACTACCGGCGGTTAAACGACGTTACGAAGAAAGACAGTTACCCGCTTCCTCGAATCGACGACACACTAGATACCCTTTCTGGAGCTCAGTGGTTCTCAACATTGGACCTAAAAAGCGGTTACTGGCAAGTGGAAGTGGAGGAGGAGGACAAGGAGAAGACAGCGTTTACTACTGGAAACGGACTTTATCAATTCAACGTGATGCCTTTTGGATTGTGTAATGCCCCAGCAACATTTGAACGATTAATGGAAAGTGTTCTACGGGGACTTACATGGAAGACGTGTCTTGTGTACTTGGACGATATCATCGTTGTTGGAAGGAATTTACCAGAACACATCAATAATCTGCGCTCCGTCTTCGAACGACTAAGACAGGCCAACTTAAAACTTAATTCGAAGAAATGTGAACTCTTCCAAAGGAGAGTAAAATTTCTGGGACACATCGTTTCATCTGCAGGAGTTCAAACGGATCCTGATAAGATAGCAGCCGTCCGAGAGTGGCCTACTCCAGAAGACAAGCAGCAGCTGAGAAGCTTTATGGGATTAGCCACATATTACCGACGGTTTGTTAAAGGTTTTGCCAACGTGGCTAGAACCCTACATGAACTAACGGGTAAAGACAAGAAATTCAATTGGACAGAAAAGTGTGAGGCAGCATTCAACACATTGAAGGCCGAGTTATGTCAGACACCAACATTGGCATTCCCAAGAGCGCATTGCCCATTTATATTGGATACTGATGGAAGTAACACAGGAATCGGAGCAGTGTTGTCACAGGAAGTCGAAGATAAAGAAAGAGTTGTCGTATATTATAGTCGAGTTCTATCTAAGCCAGAGAGAAATTACTGCGCAACAAGAAAGGAACTGCTGGCTGTCGTAGAAGCCGTTAAGAATTTCCATAAATACCTCTACGGACGTCGATTCCACCATCGGACGGATCATGCCGCCCTGAAATGGTTGCTAAATTTTAAGAATCCGGAAGGACATATAGCTCGATGGATCGAACAACTTCAAACGTACGATTTCCAAATTTCCCACCGTCAAGGGAAGGTGCATAATAACGCTGATGCTCTATCAAGAAGACCATGTAAGCCAGATTGTAAACATTGTCATAGAGCGGAAGAAAAGCAAGACGCGTACGACCTTCGAAATGTACAAGTAGAAGTACTAGATGGGTGGACGAGTGATGCTATACGCGCAGCTCAACTTCAGGATGAAGATATGTCGCTAATTCTGGAATACAAAGAAAAGAACGAGCGGCCAACTTGGAAAAATATTTCTGACAAGAGTGGAACATTTAAAGCATATTGAGCACAATGGAATTCCTTGCTGGTGGAAGATGGTATTCTTAAGCGTAAATGGGAAGCCGCGGACGGAAAATCCCATCGAATGCAGATTCTAGTCCCACCATCAAAAGTGAAAGAGGTTCTAACAGAAATGCACGACGGAGCCTCCGGTGGACATTTGGGAGTTAATAAGACACTTTCAAAATTACGATCTCTCTTCACATGAGAGATTACGTCGAGTCTTGGTGTGGGAAGTGCACAACTTGCACTGCGACCAAAGGACCAACGGCAAAACCAAGGAGCGTTATGAAGCAGTACAACGTGGGTGCCCCTTTCGAGCGAATTGCGATTGATATCTCAGGACCATTCCCAAAAACAAACGACAACAACAAATACATGTTGGTCATCATGGATTACTTCAGCAAGTGGGTAGAAGTCCTTCCAATTCCAAACCAAGAAGCAACAACCATCATTGAGCAGCTAATCAATAATTGGATCAGCAGATATGGAGTTCCCTGTGAGCTTCATTCCGATCAATGCGAAATTTCGAATCACAGATATTTCAAGGCATTTGTGCGGCACTGGGCGTAAGGAAAACCAGGACCACACCCTCACATCCGCAGTCAGACGGAATGGTCGAAAGGTTCAACCGAACAATGAAAGAGCATTTATCGAAGGTCGTTAGTGATCACCAAAGAGATTGGGACAAATATGTACAAACCTTTCTCATGAGCTATAGATCGGCTAATCACTATACGACAGGCCATTCTCCAGCAAGAATTATATTTGGACGAGTGATACGATTACCAGCCGATCTGTGATTCGGAATACCTCCAGACGCCATAGATAAGGCTGAAGACTACGTAGCCGAATGAAGAAATCGCCTCGATGAGATTCATCATTTGGTTCGAAAGCAAATCAAGGTATCCAGTGACAGGATGAAAACAAGGTATGACGTTCGAGCCAACGCATCCGGATTTAATGCAGGCGATAACGTGTGGCTTTATAACCCCCAGCGGCAAAAAGGAAGGTTTCCGAAGTTGCAACAACATTGGGAAGGATCGTATAAGATTCTCACAAGAATTAACGACCTTGTCTATAGGATTCAGCGAAGACCGAACGCCAAGATGAAAGTGGTACATCGTGACCGACTGGCGACTTTTTGTTAACCCAGAAGACCAGTGAACTTAGTTCGAGACGAACTAATCTAGGCGCAGGGTAGTTTGGCGCATATGACAATCAGTACTGGAATCTTCGAGAAAGTCCGAAACAAAGTACTAGATTATTTTAGGAAGTACTGGAAAACCGGAATAGAACATTCAAGACTATGGAACGGACGGAAACGATACACCAAATCAGAATGAGGAAAAACGGTATAAATACGTCGCGCGCAGAGCGGAAGAATAAGTTAGAGTGATAAGTAAGAAAGCGAAGCAAGCGAAAAGTTTCAAGTTAGAAGTAAGAAGGAAAATAGGCGATAAGTACGGACGCGATAAGTCAAGAAATCGTTGTGTACGGTAAAAGTGACGGTTGTGATTAACGGACTAATAAAGTGTTATATTAATTCAAAATCAATTTAACGGCTCTTCTTTATTCAAAAATAATTAATCCAGCGAACCCTAAGCTCGCTACATTATTATTATTTATTGGCCTGTAGGAATCCGGAAGTTCATGACCTCACCGACTCGGCTCCGCCATTGTTCCCTGTCCTGTGCGCTCTCCTTCCCCAAGTAGAATAGGGAATAAAATCGAAGAAGAGAAAAAATGGTGGATAAATAACGTTGAGGTGTGGTGAAAGAAAAAAAATAATTAAATTAAATTGGGAATGCGCTTTCATCCTAAAAAGAATGCAACAAGGAGTAATTAATTACAGATTTCTTAATGACTTGTAAGAAGCTATCACACTGGTATAAAACGTACACGTTGGCTAAATTCGATATTGTGATTGTTTAGTTAATCGGTGTAATACTCAGTTATTTTACATAGATATTTTGTACGAATTTTTTGAAATAATACTTTTACTGTTATATTGCTAAGTTAAGCTAACTTGTGTTTATTATCACTAATGTATAACACTTTGTATATAGTATATTTACATGTCTCTACTCAATGCGGAAAGAGTTTAATTGATAAATTCTATGACCACACGATGGCGCTCCACGTGGAAAATTAATGGAAACTTTATGTCTTAGATAAAAGAAACATCGCAATTGTATTACAATTCGGCAATAGGGGGCGCACTGTAAAGGTTCGTATTTTAAAAACTATTCTACAATTATTGTTATAAACGAAAATTTTTATTGTGATTTTAGGTATATTTTTGAATGATTGATTTAAGACAAATTTAATTATAAAAAGGCAGGAAACGTTTTCATACTCTTAGCCTAAATGGTATAACAACTTTACGACCATCATACCTTAATAAATTTTATGGCTCCCGCGTGAGCACTCTGAATTGTATTGTGTATATTTGTTCGTGTACTTATGCCTTTTGAATTTTGTCGTGATCAGATGTACTTTAACAATATGATTAAAAGAACCTGAATACTTTTTTTTAATAGTTGCAGAATTATTTTATTCAACATTCAAAGGAAGAATAAGAAAGTATATTACAAATTACATAGCATTAAAATTAACTGAATCTTGTTAAATGATCACGCTACAGAGTAAACGGGTGAGAATGTCATATTTTATATACGAGGGCAGGTCAATAAGTCTAGCTGACCTAATAATTATGCATAATACTGTCCAGTTATCGCTTGTCCCTTTTCCAAATAGTCAATGAAGATAATCCCACGTGCATCCCAAAATACACTAACTATAACCTTTCCAGGTGATTTCACCGTCTTTGCCTTCTTTGGAGCCCGTTCGCTTTTAACAATCCACTGTTTTTACTGTTCTTTCTTCTCGGGAGTGATGTAGTGGTGAATCTGTGGGGATTAGTAGTATATTGTGCTAGGCACGGGCACTCGGTTCACTCCTATCCCCATGCGGCTGTCACTAAGGTTCCAAAATTGTTCGCCAAACACTGAAAGAAAACTGTTCACCCGGAAAGTCATCACCCGGACATCTAAAACACTGACGCACGCTGTTCGACGTTAGTTCTTTATTAAACATTTATTTATTAACTTTATTTAAACATTTATTTATTAACACGTACGTTGACCATCGTATTGTGTTGACATCCAGAACAAATGATGCAGCGAGAAAAATCTGAATTAAGATTAATTTATGAAATCATACGTTTCTGGTTGATGCGCATTATTTTTATGTTTAAAAGTACAAAAGATGCAGCGGAAGAAAAAAATATCCACTTGATCGTTTACTTTATCCCCGACCCGTGTACTTCCAATAATGGGATTTAAATTAAATCGCTTAAATTAAAGCGCGCTTTCCCGACTCGACTTCGGATATATGCGTCCCCGCGGCGCCACGGGGAGCAGGTGATAGCACGACCGTGGTGGTCGGCGGATGTAATTGGACTCAACGATAAACGGCTCGTGCAGAGCCGACTCACTAATGGGGTGAGTTTCCCCGAGAGAGAAAGTGTTCCTCTCCACTAAGGATACGTTTTACCCGCCACAAGAGAGACGTAAAGTCTCTCTTTGTGGAACAGAAAGCAAGATCTCGTAATGGAGATCATGGTAGTATGTGTGCATGGGTGATCGTAAGGATCATAATATTCAACACACGCGCGAAGGCGATGGATAAACGAAGCAGACAGGCGGTAAGGACAAAGGGACCGTGAAGATAGTTTGTAGTACACATGTATGTGTGTACATGGGTTCTTTCATGGGACAAACCATGAGAACGAACCTGAAACAACGAAAAGGGCATAGGATGTATCCATGAGATGTGAGTTCGGTAAAGCCAACAAACCGATTCTCCTTGGATGCTAATGGTTTTTGTTTGCTCATGCCGCTGCTGATGAGAAGCAGATCCCTAAAAATGAGAAGACAAAGGGAACGCTTCGGTCTTTGTCTAAGATGTGCATTGCGGCTAAATAAATAGGCGGCAATGCAATGTGGAAATGCGCTAATTGGTTTTAGCCTGATTACCTGGAAATGGTGTTTATGGCATCGCTGGTAAGGGTAGGTATTCAATTCCTATTTGCATTTGTCTGTGCTGTAGGATTTAATTGATGCCTTAAGACGCGAGATGCGTATATTTGTTTTGGTCCCTTGGGTGTAGGTCGCCAGCCAATGTGTATGTATGGTGATTTATTATACACTTGGTGAGGACGGGAAATAGGCGACGCAATGTTTAAGATCCCTGTTACGATGGTTACATCGTATGTAAACCAAATCATTTTGTTTTCGGGAATTCGTCTAGGGGGATTTGCCTTGCACCGAAGGTGCCGAATTGGTTTGGGGATACCTGATAAGTTAGGAAAGAATTCTTACGGGGAATTTGTATGCGAAGAGATGCATGAAAGGTAAGGATTCCTTAACAGGGACTTTTATATTATAAATTTGATCTATTTAATGCGTGAAGCATTTACAGGCGCTTAATGTGATTACATTAGCAAAAACTTATGCAGATTGAGATGAAGTTATGGGGGTTTTTCAGGTAAGTGGGCCGTGGGGTTTGGCGGAACCGCCACTTATCTATGTTTCATCTACAGTTACTAATCTGCGGAAAAACTCATCTGGCTTGCGACGCATGCGCTCCAGAAGTTCTCAGGTAAGAGCAAATGCGGCACCCATCTTGCAGATATTTTGTTCATACCCAATTTATCATGCAAAGTTGAAACATGAAACAAATTGAAAAGTAACAGATATATAGTGAGAAATGATCCTTAAAATAACCGAGATTTAGTGATGCTACTGTGGGGGATTGAGTTGTATGTGCGGGCGTACCGCACTGGCTTCACTCCACCCACCTATTAACTCTTCACAAAGATGATCGTCCGGAGCCCGAGTCCTGGCGACGGACTAGGACGCTACGTCTAGAACGGCGATCGAATCACTTTGATGTACTCCGCAAATAAATAACTTGACTGCAAATCCTTTATTAAATCTGTCTTTATTGCGCAGGTGACTTGAATCGTGAAAACACTAAATTACATTTGGTACTGCGGTTAACCGCTGGTATTGGATATTGCTTTAGCCTAGTTACATAACTTGGTGGTTTGGTTGAAAATGAAGGCGAAGGAACGATTCGGTAAACTGTTATTGATTTAGTCTGGGCACAAAAGTTCCGGATTACTTTAGCAAACTGAATGCTTGAGAACACTTGCATTACATTAAACCGTGGTTGATTTAGTCTATGTTCGTAACGCGGTGGTTTACTTTAACAAACTGATCGCTTGAGTACACGTGAATTACGTTGGGATAAACTGCCATTGACTTAGTCTAAATACACGACGTAATGGTTTAATTTAACGAACTGATTCGCGTACGTAGCAGACGATGGTGACACCAGACCCGACTCTTAAGGTGGCTGGACAACGACTACTTGTTGTGCGCCGTTTGGCGGATGGTTAGCGACTTACTGGCGGATGGCGAGAAAAGGGAGGGATGCGCACGTGATGGCGGTTAGATGTCGACTGACTTATGAATGAAAATAATTCATTCATTGCGTCGTGGCGGTGCGTCATAGCAAAGTTGGGCTCGCTGCCAATTACGAAGAATTTTGGAAGAGTTGCTATGCTCGCATAAGGGGTTTAGTTCCGGCGAATCCTTGGCGTGTAGGCTAAGTTGGATTCGTTGGTTCTGCGTACCGGGAAATTGAAATTGCTTGGGTGCAAGCGAGGAATATCGTTTAGATGGAGAGTTGACCGAAGTAATTTCGTGGAAATGTGCACGGCTTCGTATAATTGGTGGCGATGGTTGATGCTCCGTTATGGATTTGAATATGCGTTTCGTTACAGCATATGGATTTCGGGGAATATAAGATTGCTTGGTCGCAATGGGGAAATATAGACCGAAGTAATTTCGGGAAAATGTGCGCCGCTTCGTATAATTGGTGGCGATGGTTGATGCTCCGTTATGGATTTGAATATGCGTTTCGTTACAGCATATGAATTTCGGGGAATTTAAGATTGCTTGGTCGCAATGGGGAAATATAGAGAATTCACCGAAGCAGTTTTGTGGAAAACGTATGTGGGGATGATTAGAATATATTCAGTTGAATTATATTCTGTTGGAGGTTTTGGAATGTAGCTATTGCGGAGTTAGGAATGTATGGGATTGCGGATTGGGTTTTTGCATGTTTGCAGGTTAGGGTTGTGGGTTGGTTCTCCGTGTGATGTAGAGAACCCCCACACTACGAGTATTACACTTCCTATGTCGTATATCGTATATTGTATATCGTATATCAGCATTTCATATATCATATGTATCCGGAGCTGGATGACGTGGTGGGGGCTGCGCCTGTTAGAATTTTGTAGCCTGCGCGACGAGGTCGGAACATTGGTCCTTCCTTAAACCTTCGAGGATGAGGGTGGGGTAGAGGTCTGCCCCAATGATAATGTCCACCTTGTCGGCGGCGGCGATGTTCGGAATGGCGAGGTCCAGATCCGCCGCAAACTAGAGATCCCTGGTCATTGGTTGTGATGGTGGCGTATACATCGAGAGGCGAGGCAGGATGAAGGGCCTCAGTGTCCACTATTGGAAGCTGTGGAGGCGAGGAATGATGGTGATTGTCGCCCACGTCCTTGTGGTAAGGCAGCGAGTGCCCCCGACACCGTAGGTTGGAACGAATGGTGCTTGGCGCCGGAGGTGCAACCTTTGGGCGAGCGACTCTGAGCTGAAGGTGGCGCAGGAACACAGGTCCACCAGGACACGGACTTCCATCTTCCGTTGGAGCTCCGATGTCACGATAACTCGAGTGGTTGCGAGCAGCGCAGCTTGCTGGGGAGCGGCGGTGATTGTGTGTAAGCAGGTCCACAGTGTTTGATTCGAGGGGCAGGTCTTGCACTTAGTCCTGACGGTGATGAGGTCGTCCCGTTGATGGCGGTTGTCCGGACATGCAGCAAGGTGTGATGTCTCTGCTGGCATTGCCTGCACGCCTTGCTGTAGTGGCAGTCGCGTAGCCGGTGGCGACCCAAACAGTTGTAGCACAGGTTCCTTTTGCGTGCGAAGGACTTCCACCAGCCAGGTGTGAGCGATCGGAACTTTTCGCAAGCGTAGATAGAGTGTGAGGCCCCGCAGAACGTACATGGAGCCCGTTGCCTTAGGGGTTCCGGCGGTGTTCATGACCATCGGGATGGCTGGTCATTGGGCCGGCGGCATTCTGGCGGGTTGCTTTGTTGTGATTGACTGGTCTTGTACGTGGTTCCTTTCGCGGCGGCTTGGTGGTGACTGGTGGCAGCTGCACTGGGGGCAGCTCACTTAGATGGGCGCAATTAACGTTGATGTTGGTCGCCATTGTTGGGGAAGCTGATGTAAGCGCGCACTGAGCATCGAGTAGCTTCGTCTGCTCATCGAGGTATACTTCCTCTGCGTCGGGGATAAAATCTTCCACGAAGTACTTGTGTTGTTGATACTCAGGGGCCGCCATGTGGCTGATTTTGTTGTGCTGCCTGAAGATGGTTCCCATTCGGAGTAGGTCGCGTTTGGTGGTTTATATCCTGGTCGGGGTTGGTTGGCCCTTGTCTTTCAGGTTGAGGAAGATGCGAGAGATGGTGCCCTGTGCCGCGAACTGAGCGGCGCTGAGTTCCCCAATCATCATTTGTTCACTGGTGGGAGGTTTCAATTCATTGCCCCCGTCTGGCTCTTGCTTTGGTGGAGATTCTTAACTTGTCAACATACCCGAATCACATGCCACAATTTTTTATTTTTCTCAATATTTGGGTTCGCCTTGGCCGATGACGACACCGCTTCGGATAATTTGGGCCCTATTTCGGCATTGATACTTTGTTCACTAATCTGTGTTTTCACCCACAGTTCAGCTTCTTCTTTTGTGTGTTCCTTCCGTGGTCACATTCTTCAGTAAATCATCTGGTATCTCGTCTTTGTCTGCACCCTATAAAGCTTGATCATTTAAGTCATCCCCGAGTTCGTAGTTTACCAGGTCATCGTTCAAGTCAGATATCTTGATATGTAAGCTTGCATTAAGCTAAATAAATGAGGGTTCTGCCCTCACTAAACATTAAAAAAAAAAACTTGCTGTTTGGACGGGAATACTCACTCTTTCGTGGTGTTGATCCATGCGTCGCTGGATCCGGCTCTAAGGACCAGAAAATGTTTGTAGTTGTGGTCGCCGTCCCCTTGTTTGGTATCCGTTGTAACCGTAGGGCGCATAACCATTCATATTGTTACCGTACATTATCATGAGAATAATTGCTGCAGGGGGAGCTGTTTGGTAGATGAGAATGAAAAGGGTTTCAGCAAATTGTTGGCGACTTGACTTTATCAATATAAATGTGTATAGGAGGCAACCACAGAACGTTGATTTGACCGGCGAGCGAGCGATGTGTCCGCGGCGAAAGGCTGACAAAGAACCACTAAAAGACCGTTTCACACATTTGAATAGGTGACAGTCGGGTGGCGTCCCTTGGTGATGACGCATTGTCAGCTGGCAGTTGACAGGCTTGTGGTGAATATGTTGGGTGGTGAGTGTACTAGACGGTGAACATACTAGATTATCTCCGCTATATTTACTTGCGAATCCGCAACGATAGGTGACTCCATAATCTAGAAGTTAGTGCTATGGGTCAACAGGAAAAGGATTAAATACTCGCTGATTTCTCTTTGAAAATTGGCCAGTTGCATTAGGCAGATGGAAGAATTTTTACTGCTTTAGTTTTTACCGCTCTTCAAAAGTATACTTAGAAAGGTAGTACTCGGACAAAAGTACGAGCGTGAATGTGAGTTTATCTCACGCACCACCGCTTCTGTTTAAGTTGGAACAGATGGGGCATCCGGAAATGTAGAGTTGACTGCGAAATGTGCAGCAAGTTGATTGGCTTTCTGTACCGTGTTTATAATTGGATTGTTTAATAATGAATGTTTTTTTAAGCGTGACAGGAGTTGATAGGATAAAAATATGCTATAAACATTTCAAAATAATTTCAGGGATATGGTCTCTACCTGCTTAGGAGCAACGACAAGATGGTGGGTGATGACGGGATAGCGCATAATCTCTGAAAAATTGTAATTTTCATACAAAAACGAAAAAAGTACCGCAAGAGGTAAGATATGCACGAACATACTGCCAAACTGTCGAAATATTCGATCTAATACTTTACTTTAAAAAATGCCCGAAAATCATCTTTTTTGGGACGTCGCACTAGTTGTCACACTTAAATTAATAAATGTTCAAATACAAATCGAACCTTTTAGCTGTAAAATTGTATTAAACAGTTGGAAAAAAAAGAAGAAGCGCGCTCCATTTAGTTTGTCAAGCCAAGTCATAAAAGAAAACACACTTTTAATTTTAACATAACAAGGAAACACGCTCTTCAATTTAATCATCATCATCGGCACTACAACCGGGAACCGGTCTTGGCCTTATTTAGCAAATCCTGAGGCTTGTTAAATTTTTTTTTTCCATAATGATTTGTTTTTTTTTCGGGCAAGGTTATTAGTTTTGCGCCAGCTTCAATTTAATAGTGCAATAAAATCACACCTTACACGCTCATATTTGTAGCATTATTGTGTTAGTCGACTGCCAAAGGTCCACAATCGACTAATGAGTGAGTCATTTCTAAAACAGTTGTTTTGACATCCTTTGATACACGCGAATGTATAATCAAGGCTTCATCATCACTCTTTAAACTTGGAAGTCTTAGCCAAACCTTTCACAGGACCATTCTCTTTGTTGCAATAAATGCCATCATGACCCACGAAACTATCTGCACTTCCTAATAAGCACTGATTAATGGCTTTCGAGATAGCTAGTCTCAACTTATCACGTTGGATAATGAAGTTGTCACAGCTGGTGGTTAATTAACTGCAGACTCCGTAATTCCCTGTGGCGATTGTCGTCCCTTCTAGGATGTCTAGAAGTATAACTCTTTTAGAATTCTTTGTAAGCCACCGCCATCTAAGCCCTAGTTAAGCTGGCTCGGGTAATGAAGAGCCTCTTTCTCACATTACATGGCACATGATTAAGCCGCAAGCCAAATGTGGTCGCAGCACTCGGCAGTAGCATTTCATTGCACTTTTCCACGCACTGATAACCCTGTTAATAACAATTTAATATTCGCACGCATACAAATCAATTTGCTACCTAGCTACCAGCCGCCCGCACCTCCACTGGCTAAAGATGCACAAAGCATTAGGCCGCCAAAAGTGAAAGAGAACCTGGATCGCAAATTGAATAATTACGCTAATACTTCATAAATAATTAATGTTATGCATTTCAGACCGGTTTGATTCAGTAGGGCGGAGTTGCCGAGCGGCAGGATGATGGAACGGAGGGATCCGCGTGGGCTGGTCGGTGGCCCACCAGAGTCCGGACCAACCGAAGTTGTGCGGCCAAAAGTGTATGGTTAAGCGCCTTAAGTGCTCCCTGATCGTGTTGTGCCCAAGTGTTTACATTTTCTTAATGGCGCAATAGTGACTGCTTTCAGTACTGGGAAGGTGTACATCTTCAACTGACCGGAGGTAGTGGTGGATCTGACACTTTTTCCTGCTCATTTACCCATCAGGCGTTAATATTGTCCTTAGGGCATTGTGGTCGGTTGTCATACAGCTATGCGCCAATGATGTAATTCCTTTGATGAACTGGTATAACTGCGTCGATGAATACACTGCCGATGATCAAGTACGCCAGCAGGGCTATAAATTGATTTCAGTTTTCTTATTCTTCTCTTTTTTTTCTCGCTGACTTTCTGTAGAAGAGCTCATAAGCGATTGATGGATCTGTCTTAAGGTAGGTTGCCTGGAGGGATTCTACCTAGGGCAAACCCCTGTAAAAATGCAAATAAAATTTTGGATGGGGAATAATGAATAATGCCGGTTATATTATAACGTTAGTCTTTTGATAAGGAAAGTTACAACCGGGTTGTTGTAAGGAGAGGTTTAAGAATCACACCCTGTGATTCAACAATTGAACATAATTTCGATTGAATTTTATCTAATGCAATGCATTTAAATCGATCAATATTAATTTCAATTCATTTTGATTCAATAAATTCAACACATTTCAATTTATTCAGTCCAATTCGCTGACTTGAATGAATTTATTTTCATGCATTTATTTCAATTATTTTAATTCATTTCGCTTCCTCTATTTTAAATCAGTCCTTTATATCTCCAAATTTCCTTGCCTTCATTTAAGGTTCTACATTTCATTCCACCTCTTTCATTTCCACTCTTTCGTTTACATTTTATCATTTCAATTCATTCATTTCAATTCATACATTTCAATTCATTCATTTCAATTCATCCATTTCAATTCATTTCAATTGGTTCATTTTAATTAAATCATTTCAATTCACTCACTTTAAATCTTTCATTTCGATTCTATCATTTCATTGATCCAATTAAATTCATCATTTCAATTCATTCCTTTAAATCCATTCATTTCAATTCATTCATTTCAATTCGTCCATTTCAATTCATTCATTTCAATTCATTCATTTCAATTCATCCATTTCAATTCATTTCAATTGGTTCATTTTAATTAAATCATTTCAATTCACTCATTTTAATTCTTTCATTTCGATTCTATCATTTCATTGATCCAATTAAATTCATCATTTCAATTCATTTCTTAAAATCCACTCATTTCAATTGATTCATTTTAATTGATTCATTTTAATTGATTCATTTTAAATAATTCATTTAAATTTTATCACTTCATTGACTCATTTTAATTCATTCATTTCAATTGATTCATTTCAATTCATTCACTTAAATTCATTCCTTCAATTCATTCATTTCAATGGATCCATTTTATTTAATTCATTTCAATTAATTCAATTTAATTCTTCCATTTCAACTCTATCATTTCATTGATCAATTTAAATTCATTCATTTCAATTCATTCCTTTAAATTCATTCATTTCAATTGATACATTTTAATTAATCCTTTTCATTTAATTCATTTCAATTCATACACTTTAATTAATTTCAATTGATTCATTTAAAATCATTCGTTTAAATTCTTTCGTTTCAATTTTATTCATTTTCATTTTAATTAATTCATTTCATTTCATTCATTTATTTAATTTTTTTATTTCAATTGACTCATTTCAATTGATTTATTTCAATTATTTCATTTCAATTCTTTCATTTCAATTGATTCATTTCAATTTTATTTATTTTAATTTTAATTCATTCATTTTAATTCTTTTATTTCAATTCTATCAGTTCATTGGTCCATTTCAATTCATTCATTTCAATTGATTCATTTTAATTATTAATTTCAATTAATTCTTTTCAATTCATTCACTTTAATTTATTCATTTCAATTGACTCATTTCAAATCATTCATTTCAATTCGTCCATGTCAATTCATTTATATCAATTGAATTATTTTAATTAATTTATTTCAATTCATTCATTTCAATTGATTCACTTTAATAGATTTATTTCAATCGATTCATTTCAATCCATTCATTTAAATTCATTAATTTAAATTAATTCTTTCAATTCATTCATTTTGTGGGTTTTTAAATTAACCGTCGTTGTAGCAATGTGCCACCTTGCACGGTTTCGCTACTCGGCGACCCACAGGACGGACCCACTCCTATAGCACTCACTCACGCAACCAAAGGTCTCGTCCGATGAAAGGACTTGGCTACCTGCCCAATAGTCAAAGGCAACTGATTAATGATTTGGGAATAACGAAGCTCCTTTCCGTTTGCACTCGCTGGCTGTTCACTGAAGACTCCTCTATCTCTTGGGAAGCCCCACGAGAGATGTGTATTTTAACGTGACGGCACAACCTGCCCCCACGGAATCCAAATCGCGATTAAACCAAGTTCATCGAACCGATAGAATACCACATATTCAATCATCGCTTCGATGACCATATAAGGTAAGAAATTCCTTTTGCGTTTTGTTCAACACAAAAGGGGTTGAAATACACACACGATGATTGCTTTTGCTGCTCATCGTGTGTGTCCGCAAGTATGCAGACATAGCATAGATCCCATCTAAATGTTCGCAACAGGTGCGAGTATCTCAACGCAAAAAGGGGATGAAATGTTTACACGACCAACGAGTGCGTAAAGCATTATTGCTGATCGTGTACATTTCGCTGGTATATCCTCGCAGTCGAATTCTGATGGTAAATTTCCATTTGCGAACTCGACTGCCTGGGCGTCAGCCGGATGCCCTCATGTTTCGGTCGGTCGGTTGACCGATCGATGTGGGCATGCTGTGCCAAGGAACGATACACATTTCCGGCAGGTGTGAAATATCGTACAGATATTGAACGGGCAATATTGGTTGCTTGGTTGTTAAACCAAATTGCTTTGAGCGTATAGGATTTGTTGCGGCTGGAATTTCATATCAGCGAGAATTAATGTTTCACAGGTTTTTCTAATGTTACAGGTACGGCGTGGAAGGTAAGTACATGCTTTTAGTGTATTTTAGGAAACTGTTACCTTCTGTACCTGTAAGGTAAGTAGCGGCGTTCAATGTAACTGCCACGATACTTGTTTTTAATTCAGGTTGTATGCCCTAGATGGGGGTTTTTACCTAGGTAATGGGAAGATGGTTGGTGGCGTTCAAGGGAACCGCCGCGATTTCAATGGATTCATTTTAATTAATTCATTTCAATTAATTCAATTTAATTCTTTCATTTCAATTCTATCATTTCATTGATCCATTTAAATTCATTCATTTCAATTGATTCCTTTGAATTCATTCATTTCAATTGATTCATTTTAATTAATCCTTTTCAATTAATTCATTTCAATTCAATCAATCATTCGTTTTAATACTTTCGTTTCAATTTTATTCATTTTCATTTTAATTAATTCATTCCATTTCAGTCATTTTATTTTTTTATTTCAATTCTAACATTTCATTGACTCATTTCAGTTGATTTATTTCAATTAATTCATTTCAATTTATTCACTTAAATTAATTCATTTCAATTGATTCATTTCAATTCCCTCATTTCGATTCATTTTTTTTTACACTAACGCGCGCACAAAAGTGGATTTTGAAGTACCCTTAAATGTCAGAGCACAGTGCGAGCGGATTCAGAGGAAGTCGATAAGCAAAGGATGTGTCGATGTATATTGGTCTTGAATGTCTGGACATCACAACGGCCAGGAAACACATGATCAGGCAGAACATTCCATATTCGTGTGGTTCGGCTAAAGAATGACTCTCTATGTTTATTTGTGCGCCTAAAGTCCACTTTCAACGTGAACTGATGCGCATTTACAGGTTGATGGGTATTGCGGGAAATTGTCTGAAGGAACGGAACACATTCAGCAAGTTCAGTTGAGCAACGACCGTGGTAATACCTATAGAAAAGAGATGGGCATGATACAGGCGCAACCTGTGTTCTAACGAGGGAATTGATTGACTTACGGCTGAGTCCCCAATAAATTTCACTGCACGTTTTTGCATCCTGTCGAGCACGTGTAGTGCAGTTTTGGATGCGCCTGACTAAATATGGGACTTGAACTCCATTTTGGGACGAATATACGCCTTGTAAATAGTGGCCAGGTTGGATGGAGTGAAGTATCTTTTGCATCTCTTAAGGAACCCCATACATCTGGCTGCACTTTTCGCAGTTTCAAATATGTGGTCATTCCAGTTAAGAGTCGAATTAATTCGTGGGCCGAGGATTGATAGTTCCTTGGCTTCGTTGATACAAGTGCCGTTCATAGACAGTATATTTACTTTGGGGCTCGCCTTTGACGACAAGAGACAGCACTGAGTTTTCTGGGCATTGAATTCTACTCGGTTAGATAATCCCCACTGATATATCTTGTTGAGGTCTGAATTAAATGTATCAAGCATAAGTTGCTGATTGGTAGTGACGTTTGAAGGGTTTGGTCGGGAATGTTCGTATGAGTATGAGAAACTCATTCAGTTCAATTCATTTATTTCAATTCATTCATTTCAATTGATTCATTTCAATCGATTCAGTTCAATTGATCCATTTCAATTTATTCATTTCAATTCATTCATTTCAATTCATTAATTTCAATTTATTTAGTTCATTTCATTCATTTCAATTCCCTGATTTCGATTTATTCGTTTCGTTGATTCATTTCAATAATTCTATTCAATTCTTTCATTTCGATTCATTCATTTCAATCGAGTTATTTCAATCGATTCATTTCAATTCATTCAAATCAATTCATACATTTCAGTTCATTCAAATCAATTCATTCAATTCAACTCATTCAATTCAATTCATTAATTTCATTGATTTATTTCAATTCATACATTTCAATTTATTTAGTTCATTTCATTTATTTCAATCGATTAATTTCAATTCCCTGATTTCGATTTATTCGTTTCGTTGATTCATTTCAATAATTCTATTCAATTCATTCATTTCAATTCATTCAATTCATTGATTCATTTCAATTCACTCATTTCAATTTGTTCATTTTAATGCATTCATTTCAATTTACTCATTTCAATTTATTCATATCAATTCTTTCATTTCAATTAATTCAATTCATTGATTCCTTCCAATTCATTCATTTTAATTTATTCATTTCAATCGATTCATGTCAATTCATTCAATTCATTGATTCATTTCAATTCACTCATTTCAATTTATTCATTTCAATTTATTCTTTTCAATGCATTCATTTCAATTCATTCAATTCATCGATTCATTTCAATTCACGCATTTCAATTGATTCGTTTTAATTCATTCATTTCTATTTATTCATTTCAATTCATCTATTTCAATGGATTCATTTCAATTCATTTATTTCAATTGAATCATTTTAATTCTTTCATTTTAATTTACATTTACTGTGCGTAAAATAAAGGAATGTCTAATGCACGTAACTAGAATAATATTATTCGCTTGATGAATTTGGAATAATATATACTTTGGGGGATGCTACATGACGCTAATCAGGCCAATGCTCATATATGGCTGTCCAGTATGGTTTAACATAGGTCCAAATTTGATGGAAAAGATTCGGGTGTTCGAAAGGAAGTGTCTGAGAACCTGTCTCAGATTATATCGAACACCGGAATCGGAATACAAAAAGTACTACTCAAATGAGACTTTATATAATGAAGCCTGCATAAATAGGGTGGATTATTTTATGATTAAATTAATCAGAGGACATATTGCGAGAGCAATAAGCTCGTCCAATGACCTAATTTTCGGGGCCTATTATCCAAACACCTTGTACTATGAGAACGTGCGTCGCAACGGTTTTGTTTCACCAGAGGCGTTCCTTGATTTGGACATGAAAGGGCTTATACAGGATAGATCCGGAATTCCGCTGATCTATCATGTAAGTAGATCATCCGTAGATGGGCGATTGTGCTACGACCGGGAAGTAACGCGCACCGAAGAAGAGCTCCTGCGTTTCAGTAAGGCTATCTCCCACAGAGACCGGGACGATAGTATTAGACAGCGTCAACAGTTCTGGTGGTTGAATGGCATATAAAGACCTGGATACCAAAGTCGGTATAGAAACACACTATCATCAGCTAGCTTACATAGACTTAGCTTTTCTAGAATTAGGGTAGTATAAGATTTAAGTTAAGTTAAGCTAAGTGCTTTTACATAAAATTAAAAAAAAAAAAAAATTAAAAATAGGTAAGTTAAGTAAGTTAAATTTTAAGAAAAAAAACAAAAAATTCATTTCATTTATTTCAATCGATTCATTTCAATTCCCTGATTTCGATTTATTCGTTTCGTTGATTCATTTCAATAATTCTATTCAATTCATTCATTTCAATTCATTCAATTCATTGATTCATTTCAATTCACTCATTTCAATTTGTTAATTTTAATGCATTCATTTCAATTTACTCATTTCAATTTATTCATATCAATTCTTTCATTTCAATTAATTCAATTCATTGATTCCTTTCAATTCATTCATTTTAATTTATTCATTTCAATCGATTCATGTCAATTCATTCAATTCATTGATTCATTTCAATTCACTCATTTCAATTTATTCATTTCAATTTATTCTTTTCAATGCATTCATTTCAATTCATTCAATTCATCGATTCATTTCAATTCACGCATTTCAATTGATTCGTTTTAATTCATTCATTTCTATTTATTCATTTCAATTCATCTATTTCAATGGATTCATTTCAATTCATTTATTTCAATTGAATCATTTTAATTCTTTCATTTTAATTTACATTTACTGTGCGTAAAATAAAGGAATGTCTAATGCACGTAACTAGAATAATATTATTCGCTTGATGAATTTGGAATAATATATACTTTGGGGGATGCTACATGACGCTAATCAGGCCAATGCTCATATATGGCTGTCCAGTATGGTTTAACATAGGTCCAAATTTGATGGAAAAGATTCGGGTGTTCGAAAGGAAGTGTCTGAGAACCTGTCTCAGATTATATCGAACACCGGAATCGGAATACAAAAAGTACTACTCAAATGAGACTTTATATAATGAAGCCTGCATAAATAGGGTGGATTATTTTATGATTAAATTAATCAGAGGACATATTGCGAGAGCAATAAGCTCGTCCAATGACCTAATTTTCGGGGCCTATTATCCAAACACCTTGTACTATGAGAACGTGCGTCGCAACGGTTTTGTTTCACCAGAGGCGTTCCTTGATTTGGACATGAAAGGGCTTATACAGGATAGATCCGGAATTCCGCTGATCTATCATGTAAGTAGATCATCCGTAGACGGGCGATTGTGCTACGACCGGGAAGTAACGCGCACCGAAGAAGAGCTCCTGCGTTTCAGTAAGGCTATCTCCCACAGAGACCGGGACGATAGTATTAGACAGCGTCAACAGTTCTGGTGGTTGAATGGCATATAAAGACCTGGATACCAAAGTCGGTATAGAAACACACTATCATCAGCTAGCTTACATAGACTTAGCTTTTCTAGAATTAGGGTAGTATAAGATTTAAGTTAAGTTAAGCTAAGTGCTTTTACATAAAATTAAAAAAAAAAAAAAATAAAAAATAGGTAAGTTAAGTAAGTTAAATTTTAAGAAAAAAAACAAAAAAAAATTGACAAAGTTTTTCAAAAGTTTTCTTTGTCTTTCAAATAATTATAAGTATTGCCACAAAGTTCTGTCGCCGAAAGGCAAATTATACAAATATTAAGTAATGTTTAGCTTAGAGCGTCTGCGAAGGATCAGTAAGTTATTATATAAGATAATTAAGCTAGACCTTGCTAATGACCTTGCCCAGAAAAAATAAATCATTATGGAAAATTTAACAAGCCTCAGGACTTGCTAAATAAGGCCAAGACCGGTTCCCGGTTGTAGTGCCGATGATGATGATGAATTAAGCTAGAATTTAAGCATTTTTTATCTAGCCTTTAATTTAGAAACTAAGAATATAAAAAGAAAATAAAAAAATGTTTAAAAAAAAAGAAAAAAAAAGTGAAAAATACTTTGGTTATTAATCGCGATTTCCTTAGGACAGCGGTTCAGTTGTTGAAGAAATGTGTAGAATAGCTTCATGTTCGGTCGAATTACTTGTTTACCTGTTCCACCGTATTACCTCTCCTCTGTTTTACTTATTATTATTATTTAATATAGTCCCTTTGTTTGAGACTATAAAACTAATCACTTGCACCAACTCAACCACCAATTCCAATAGTACGATAATCGAGAATATTAATTTCACTTCGATTTTATTTGTGTAGTACAGAAAAATCTTCCTTCGTTCGTGCTCCTGTACTTAACGTCTCTGTCTGTTGTGTCGAGATAAAACTATTTTCTTTAAGCCCCGTAAACCAGGCCAGTTACCTTGACATTAAGCCATAGACTCCGTGAAATAGTTGAGAAATTCTTGGCCATCTTTCGGAGCTTGGCTGATGCACCCGGTCAAGAAAAAATAGCATCTCAGGGCGCCGACTCAGCGCTATAGTTCGCCTTTCCTGGGAGAAGTAAAATAAAGAAGAAATGTTATTCTTTTTCTGTTATCGGAGATCAAGATTAGTTCCTTCGTACTGTTCTCTTGATCTGCCCCCAGTGTTTCTTGTGTCATAACAAGACGTAGTTGACCTAAGTTGTGGGTAGTTCTAGGGTTGTGAGACAAGCTGAGCAAATGAACTGTTATACAAGAAAGTCTTATAAGGAACACTTTCTTGTTACCTCTAGTTTCAACCGCAACATTCTTCCCGACCGGGAACAGAGTTCTCAATATTACTTTCTGGAATTGCATGTATTGTGTAGTGCCGGAGAGCGGGGATTCTGCGCTGATAACATAATATGGGGATCGTTCCTTCAGTTGCTCCGCAACTGTTACTTCAGCCTGATGTTGCGTGGGTGGGGCCGATCTGCATACTTCCATTCAACTAGAACTGCAACATATGGAGAGGCCAATCTCATCGACTTTAATGCAACGAAGACGCAATAGAGGTGCACAACGTTTACAAAGAATAATGGATCATTGGTTCCACAGCTGATGGTCATTGGGCAGGTCATTGCATCTAAGGAAAACATGAATTTGTCAGGCATCACGGTCACCGGGTGTGTATAATGCGGTGAACACGTGCCGAATATCGTCAAGCCTGCCTACAGAAAACTGAATTTTTAGAGCTAGAACATATTTCACTTTGGCTTACTTACAACTTCTTCTTTCCCAAATTAGGCCCACGCTCGAATACTGTCTACGTATTCTGCTCTTAATCATACCCTCGACGTTCTCAATGGCATACAGAAACGTGCAATCCATCTGATCGGAAACGTAGCATTGATATCGGGACTACCGTCCTATACATCGAAGGTTTTTTTTTGTTTTCGGTAGGAAGGTGGAAATGTTCAAAAGATACCTTTGACCGATCCAGAGACATGCCGGACCGGCTAAAACTATACATCGAAGGTGCCTTTGTCCGTTTGCAGATATTATCCTAGTGATCGTACCCCGGGAATTCGTGGTATTATTCCGGGGTCTCGGCATATTTGAGCTCCACAAGGCAATCCAATGGATCCCACCAGTTTACGGTTCATCTGTTAACGACACGCATATTTGTGTATCCAAACTACTACTTTAGAACGACACGCATATTTGTGTATCCAAACTACTACTTTAGAACGGGAAAACTGTGGAACTCTCTCCCTACGTTTTCGGAATATTACAATCTGTAACTGCTCAAGAAGAACTTCTAAGGCATGGATATGAATTTGGTCAGATTAGTTATGGTAGATCTACCAGCGAGGAAGCCGTGATGTTTTGGTGCGTGGAGGACTTGCAATGAAAGCATAGCTTCAGATACACCAGAATATTAGAAGTATGAGATCCAATTTCGCATCTCTGGCCAGTCACCTAGAGTCAATTGTCTGCGTCCCTGATAAAGTTTTCGTTTCAGAAATTTGAACTTATGACTTTTCAATGTGTAAATAAATGAAAACAAAACAAAATACATGATTACGGCGAGAGCAGGTGGGAACGATACTGATACTGGGCATGGGGACGTTTGCGGGAGAAGGTGATGGAGTGACATTTGACAACGTTGAGTTCAAGGCAGTTATTACGGTACCAAGTTGAGAAGCTGTCGAGGTCTGTTTGGAGAAGTGAGGAGTCGAGAGGAGAGATGATCGTTTTGTAGAGTTTGGCGTCGTCCGCATAGAGGGAGATGGATGAGTATTTAATAATGGTGTCAACATCATTGATGGTAAGGATAAATAGGAGGGGACCTAGATGGCTGCTTTGCGGAACCCCTGACGTGGGAAGAAAAGGATTGGACAGGGAGGATCTGATTTTGACACGATAGGATCGATCTTTCAGATAAGAAGATAACCACTTGATCAATAGGGGTTCGAAACCTAGGGAGAACAGCTTAAAAAGGATGAAATTATGGGAGATTTTGTCAAAGGCCTTGCTGAAATCGGTGATGATTACATCGACTTCGTTGCCATTCTCTAAGGCACGGAGAGAATGGGATGAGAACTCGATCAGATTCGTTGTGGTCGACCTGCCCGAAAGAAAACCATGCTGGTTGGATGAGATGATGGATTTACAACGGAAAGATAACGCGTTGTAAAGAATTCCTTCGAACAGTTTGGAGATATGAGACAGTTTGGCGATGGGACGGTAGTTGCTTATATCGTTTTTAGGTCCCTTTTTTGTATGGGGGTGACATAGGAGGATTTCCAAATACTAGGGAAGATCTCTTGTAAAAGGGATAGATTGAATATCATTGATATCGAGAGGGAAAGAGAAGTGGAACATTTCTTTAAAAATACAGCCAGGAGTCCATCAGGCCCAGGGCTGAACTCGTCCTTGAGTAAGTTTAATTTCTCCTCAACTACGTGACGCTGAATAATTTGAAGGGTGAAGGGGCCGAGGGAGAATTCGGACAAGTCTTTGAAGTGAGACTTATTGGAGATGTCTGTGAAGGATTTATTGAAAAACGAAGCGAATAGATTGGCAGTAGTTAGGGGGTCGGTTGAAGACGTCGCGCCATAAGAAAGGGAGTTAGGATAGGCGTCGGTTTTACGTTTGTAGTGTATGAAGTGGAAAAAAGATTTGGGGTCATTGATCAAATTCGATTGTGTTTTTGTGAGGTAGTTGGTGTAGAGGGAGTTTTAGAGCTCGGGAAATTTGTAAAAGGAACCGAGATAGTTGGAGTAGTTTTCCAACGAACGCGATTTGAGGAAAATGTTCCACAAGTTATTTCTCTTGCTACTAATAGCGCGGAGTGTGCGGTTGTACCATGGCGGCGATGAAACCGATGACCTGTGACGAGAATAGGAGGGTTGCCTCTTACGTTTCGGGATTTGGCAACCCTAGTGTTGCAATCCGGCAATTGACAGCTCTATCGTAAAGTTGGACATTTTTGAGGTTATACGCACTCAGAACGTTTTGACATACGAGCGCTATTTGTGTTGTTTACAGTAACATAAAAGATTCATCTCGGCCCAAAAATGGAATTAAATCGTCAACATTTTCGTGCGAGTATTTTTTACAACTTTCGGCGTGGATTAACTCAGCAACAGTGCATGGATGAACTTAATTCAATTTTTGGCGATGAAGCTCCATCAAGGACCATGGTTTATCGATGGTATGGTGAATTCAATCGTGGTCGTAGTTCACTCCAAGATGAATTTCGTGAAGGTCGTCCAAAATCAGTTGTTGTTCCGTAAACCATTGATGCTGTGCGCGAACTGATATTGGAACATCGTCATGTGACCTATCGTGAGATTGAGACAACCTTAGGCGTTAGTGGGACCAGCATACATTCAATATTGCATAAACATTTGACCGTCAAAAAAATTTGTTCGCGTTGGATCCCACACAATTTGTCAATCGCCCCAAAAAAAGCTCGTGTCAATTGGTCGAAAGCAATGCTCAAAAAATACAGTCGCGGTGCTTCGAAACACGTCTATGACATCGTGACAGGTGATGAATCGTGAATTTACGCGTATGAGCCCGAAAGTAAACAGCAGTCGACTGTCTGGGTGTTTCAAGATGAGCCAAATCCAACAAAAGTTGTTCGCGCACGAAGCACTTCCAAGCAAATGGTCGCCTGTTTTTTCGGAAAAACTGGACATGTCGCAACCGTACCACTAGAACAACGCAGAACAGTCAATTCTGAGTAGTACACAACCATTTGTTTGCCAGTTGTCTTCCAAGAAATCAGGAAACCAACCGCCGAAGACGGATCACTCTTCACCACGACAATGCGAGCTCTCACACATCGGCTGCGACAACTGCATTTTTGAGCACCCAAAACATCGATTTGATGGGTCATCCGCCGTATAGTCCTGACTTGGCACCGAATGACTTCTTTTTATTCCCGTACGTAAAAAACAAACTGAGAGGTCAACGTTTTTCGACACCTGAAGAAGCGGTTGCTGCATTCAGAATGCATGTGTTGGAGATACCTCAATTAGAGTGGCAAAAGTGCTTCGACAATTGGTTCAAACGCATGCAAAAGTGTATAGATCTTCATGGGGAATATTTTGAAAAACAATAAAGTAATTTTCGATGATCAATATTTGTTTTTGTTCTCTAATCCCGAAATATAAAAGGCAATCCTCGTAGGGGACATATAAGGCGACGGCATAGTAGATCTCCTTATAGAGAGTGGCAGTAGCTTCTTCTACCCCCAGATGATCAAAGCGAAACGCTGTTTTGCTAAGATGCTCATTTAAAAGACGGAAGTTAGCTTTGTGGAAGTTGTAGGAAAAGCTGTCATAAGAGCAGCGGAGGGTGGTAATTATCAATGGTGGAGAGGGCGTGTGGACTAGGGGCAGCTGAGGACTTGTGTGGGTCCGTTGTGAACACGAAGTCCAGTTGTCTCCCCATATGATTTGGGACATTGCTTACTTGATGGGGGCATGACTCGATGAGACCGTTTATAAAAAAAACGTTCCTTGGAGCTAGTGGGGTTTGAGACGTAGAAGGCTTGTTCGTCAGCCAACGTCCATTGGAGATGGGGGAGGTTAAAATCGGTAAGAACGACGATATCGTCTATTGAGGTGCTTAACTCGGTTAGGTTATCTACCGCTTCTATAGCAAGTTCTTATGACACGCTGGGTCGCGAAGGAGATATATAGAAGCAGATAATGAAAAGAGACTTAGGGCGCTTGTCGATTTTTATTGCGACGTAGTCAAGATCCTGAGAAGAAGAGATGGCAATTAGAGACGAAGCGAGTTTGTTATGAGTGGCAAGCAGCACTCCACGGCATGGGGAATTGGGATCTTCTCGATGAGCGTTATCATCGCGAAAAACATTGAAGGAGGGGGGCAATAGTTCAAGACAGTAACGAAATGTCGAAGGAAATTAACACAAGACTACACTCCGGAAACGCTAGTTGACACGCAGTCAGTAAACTGCTGAAATCCAAATTGCTATCACGTAACATAAAGCTCCGTGTTTATAGAACAATAATCATGCCGATGGTTCTATACGGATGCGAAACATGGGCTCTCACAAAACGGGAAGAAAACAAATTCCGCGTATTTGAGAATAAAGTTTTAAGAGGTATCTTTGGAGGTAAATATGACGAGGGGGCAGGACAATGGAGGAAACTGCACAACCACGAATTGGAAGAGCTTTATCACAAACCTACAATAGTGAGAGTAATCAAGTCGCGAAGATTAAGATGGGCCGGACATATGGCGCCAATGGGCAATAAAAGGACCGTGCGTAGAATTCTTGACGGTAGACCAACGGGAAAGAGACCGACAGGACGGCTGCGACGGAGATAGGAGGACAATGTTGGGTTTGACCTTGAGGGAATCGGATCGGATGGTCAAGCGTAGAAGGAGAGTGCACAGAACCGGGAACAATGGTGGAGTCGAGTCGGTGAGGTTATGAACTTCCGGGTTCCTGCAGGCCGATAAATAGTAAAAATAGACTTTTAGATGTGTGATTATAGCTTGTGAGGCTTCAAGTTTGTCGCTAAGACGAACGCTGGATATGCTGCGTGATGAAGTTAAATCACTATTCTGATTATATTTTGTACAAAAATTGCGCGTTTAAGCCGCTAAAACATCATTTATTTAAAATAAAGCTCGACAATCAAAGCGCATTCATTGTTCGCTCCATTTTTAACAATCCTGTTAAGTTGTCTTTTCGTCGGCACCTTTATCGTACAAATGGCGCAAAATTTAAATCTTTCGTACATTATGGGACATTTTTTATATATTCATTATTTTATTATTTTAAAATACATTTACATATATATTGTTAATTTTCAAAATCTGCCTCGGAACTTCAGAGCAAATGAAGTCACGCAACGTATTTAAAGTTGCCATTCAAACAAATTTCAAATGTCTGTATGTCCTGCCGTTTGAGTCCAGTTAACTAATTTCTGCAAATTAATCTTTAACCATCATTTGCATACACGTCACTGACTTGATGCAGGAAAGAAACGAAAATCGTCCAGCCACGCCCACTAGACTTCCGAGAATACATGACCGTGGAAAAAAGGATCACCTCTCCTGGAAATCTTGACTTGGAAATTGCACCAAATTTACAGAACCCAACAGAGCCATGACTGTGTTCCGATTAGGAACGTTTACCAAGGTTGCGAATCACAGGGCACGCAACGATCATCAAATAAGGCAACTCGCTCCTGCAGGAGGCAACCGTCACGAAACTAATTTCCATCGTCAAATAGTCAAAGCCTGGTTCTGACGCAGGTAGACCAGGATCGGGTTGGTTAATTTTATTTAATTCATTTCGTTTTTGTCCTAACGTCCCAACGAAATGATTAGAAGATCGTTTAGGCCGCGAAACACTGGGCAGGACGGGTGATCCTTGCTCTTGGTTTTTCGACAGCACATAATTACAGTGGAAGCGGACATTGTACATCAGCCGCATGGTCCTCGAAATTTTGGTCGGATGTCAATTTGCATAAATTATTGTTTTGGTGGCATCGTAAAACTACCAGAATTTGAGAGAAGAAGTGTCCGCCTCTTGGGTGTCTGGGGATCCTAAAATATCGAAGGAGGACCATTGCAGTTCCATCATATCATGCAATGGGTAGGAAAAAAGAATGTCTGTGGAAGACCGCCGTTATTAAATTACGATGGAGATGGAAATGTAAATGGACCGGCTATTTGGCGATGTCTAGACGTATAAGAAAGTCGGAAATGAAGTTGGAAGGATGATGAAGTGGCGATGGCTTGGACCTTTCAAGTGATAGGGAAATTATTAAAAATCACAGGAAATGTAGGTGTGTGTGTCTGTGTTGCTTTTTATTGTGTGTTGCTTTTTAGTCCTGCGTTTTATTACTAACAATCCCGTCAGCAATTAATTTTTTCTCCTGATGGAATTCATTAGTTCTTTGTTGATTGGTGGGCTCCCGATTGCTGAGAAGAAAGGATATGGCTGCTGTTGACGCTCGAATTCATCTCTGGCAAGTTGATTGGTGATGAGTCTTAATGACGGGTTATTAAGGGAAATAATGAGCTTTGTCGATACGGCGAGACCAACCTGATATTGTTGTCAATCTGTGGATGCGATTGTATGATTGACGACTGCTATTGACAATACAATTTGTACCACTGTATTTGGGTATATCTAGGTGAGTGGTGAATCAGTTTTGATTGAACTAGTTCTCTTTCTATCCAGATTTAGACAATGAATTGGATTGGGGCAAAAAATTGTGTCATTTTTTGACGTGATGTTGATATTCCAATCAAACTAAGGAATTTAAACTATGTTATATGATATTTAAGTAGTCTGATGTATTTTCAATAAAGAGCGATGGCAGCTGCAAACCATTTGAGGGTTAACTTTGCCGGATACTGCCAAACATATAAATCATTATGTTACAAACCTGTATAGCATACTGCGCGAAATCTTTTGAAATACATTGTGTCTTTCGTGACCGTAAATATGATTTGCCCAACAACAGATATCTGATGGTATATCTCAACAAAAAATAGAGTTACTCAAAACAGCAATTTCGTGAAATCTATAGATGTTGTGCTACATAAAAACGATTATGGTCGACGTTTTAGTTTCAGCAGCGATTCCTCGTTTGTTGTTTTTCAAACTTCATTAAGGCTACTGTTGAGAACAACATTGGTTCTCATCCACTTCAGCATCCTTAGGTTCAATTCAATTCAATTTTTATTAAGTAGATAATACATTTATATGTTACAACTAGTATTTCAGAGTTTTAGGACAGCAATTCCTAACAACAACTATAATCTTAAATCTATATAATGAAAATACCACAATTTCAATGGATAATAAATATTAAATGATTAAGGAAAAATTACAAGAAAAAACTCTTACTTGAATCTTAAGACTAATATTGCACAGGTTTCCGATTATTTTATGTAATAATGACCCCGATAGATTTTTCATAGACAGAGTACATATGGTATGTAGTGATTTAGGATAACGCAAGACGGGAAACGAGAACATCGTCAAAAAAAGAACAATTGATGAAGAAGTTTCGATGGATTTGGTCAATAAGGAATTCTACCGGCTTAACGTTAGCTTTTTCATGTAGTTCATGTGTCGAATAATGCTATGGAAAATTCAGCAATGGGGGGATGGGTGCGAACATACAGGGAAAAGTTACTGATTACTTTCAACCCGGCGAAGGCCAGAACGGTTCCTATCCCTGTTCAATCCAAGTTGACATGCAGTCTCCACGTGACACCCCCGGATAGCTATTTTGGCACCCGCCAAATAGTGAACCAATGCATGCATCGACATCCTGAGAAAGGTTGGCGTAAGGCTAATAACCAGGCCCGTAAAAATGAATTATTATGGCAAATTTAACAAGCCTCGGATATGGACCGGATACACGTCGACGACCACGGAAACGAAAATGGCCAAACGATTTAAGAATTTTTACATGGAACGTCCGCTCACTATACAGAGCTCGAGCTGCACAACAGCTAGCCGATGCCCTGTTCGAATATAAGGCTGACATAACAGCATTACAAGAAATAAGATGGACGGAGAGTGGTGTTATTCAAAGAAACGAGTATGACATTTATTACAGCTGTCATGCAAAACACCATGTGCTCGGGGTAGGCTTTCTAGTCAGCCAAAAACTGAAGCCTGCCATCATCGGCTTTAATGCAATGCCGGGCGTAGAAGAGAAACGGACACGCCTTAAGAATACTGTCATTACGAGTAGTACTGCCAACTTAGGCAGTAGTCGTAGAGATCGGAACGACTGGTTTGATGATGAGTGCAAACTAGCGACTGAACGTAAGAATGCTGCATACCGGGCAATACAGCAGTCTTATAGGACGCAGGTGCGCGAGGAGAAATACAAAGAGCTCAGAAGATCTGAAAAAGGAATTCACAGACAAAAGGAAAGCGCCTGGGAAAAAAACCTTGTCTGTGAAATAGAGAAAAGTAGAGAGCGAGGTCCGCTGTAATGGGTATTACAGGAACTCTTTGCCAACAGGTTACTTTCGGCCTGTACTGTGTCTTCGGTACAGGATCAAATAAGTCGTATTACCCCGAGCGGCTTAAACTCCCACTTAAACTCCCACTATGGGGATGGGGGAAGTTACCACGTAACATCCGCACCAGGCGCGGAAGTTCTACCAAATAATCCGCAGTATGACGCGGTACATACCACGCTGCACATACTGCAAAGATAAAGAGCGTAATCTGATCACCGATCCTGAAGGCATTCTGGAGCGATGGGAAGTGCACTTCAATGAATTGCTAAATGGTAAATTCACAGAAGAATTGGAGGCTCCACCAATGCAAGATCAAGACCAAATGCTACCGCCACCAAGCATTGAGGAAACATTAAAAGCCATTAGACAGTTCAAATCAAATAAAGCCCCCGGAGCTGATGGCATACCAGCTGAGCTGATCAAACAAGGAGGGACAGCGTTACATCACGCAATTCACGAGATCGTGGTGCACGTATGGGAGCAAAAGGAGATGCTGGAAGATTGGCGTCGTGGAATAATTTGCCCCATACATAAGAAGGGAGATATCACAGTGTGCAGCAACTATAGAGGTATAACATTGCTGAGTACCGTCTATAAGATACTCTCCTCTATCCCACAAGATCGGATAGCCCCATACGCAAAAGCCATCATTGGTCAATATCAGTGTGGCTTCATCCCAGGCAAATCAGCGATTGATCAGATATTCACTCTTAGGCAGGCGATGGAAAAATGTCAGGAATTTAAGATTCCATTATATCATCTATTTATAGACTTTAAGGCCGCCTACGACAGCATAGCCAGGGTAGAACTATATAATGCTACGAGAGAATTCGGCATTCCAAACAAATTGATACGACTTTGTAGGTTGACCATGACCAATGTAACTAGTCAAGTAAAAATAGCGGGATCGCTGTCCAAACCAATAAACATCTATAATGGACTCCGACAAGGGGACGGTCTGGCCTGCCTCCTCTTCAACCTGGCGTTGGAGAAAGCAATCCGTGACTCTGGCGTTACAACAAGAGATACAACAAGATACTTGCCTACGCAGATGACATCGACATCATCGGTAGAACCGAATCGGCGGTACAGGAATCCTTCACCCAGATCGAGCAGGCGGCACAAAAAACTGGGACTGCACATTAATGAGGGAAAAACTAAGTACATGGTGGCAACTTCTGCGAAGAGAAGACCTAACGTTGGTCAAACTATCAGGGTAGTGGAGCACGAATTTGAAGTAGTGCAATCCTTAAACCACCTTGGGTCAATAGTATCAGCCGATAACAATGTGGAAGAAGAAATACGCGAGCGGCTGATTAAATCCAACAAAGTCTTCTATGGTCTATCAAGGCTCTTGAAATCTTGAAATTTATCCAGAACATCCAAGCTACTACTGTCCAAGACCATGGTCTTACCATTATTCATGTATGGATACGAGATCTGGGTGGTCAATAAAAGGCACTCTGAACTCTTAGCCGCGTTCGAGAGAATGGTTTTAAGGAGAATTGTTGGCCCCGTATATGAGGGAGGACGATTCCGGAGACGCTACAACCATGAGTTGTACGCAATCTATCTTGAAGCTAATGTTGTAAGAAAAATCAAGCTCGGTAGACTCCGGTGGGCGGGACACCTAGCTCGAATGAGCGAAGAGGAGCCTGCCCGGAAAGTCCTTTGTGGCAGGATGTATGGAAGGAGACAGCGCGGCGGACCTTGTCTGCGATGGAGGGATGGCGGAGACCAGGACGCCCAGAGCCTGGGAGTGCCAAACTGGATGACATCGGCTCGAAATCGGGACCGGTGGAGAGATTTGTTAAATAAGGCCAAGACCGGATCCCGGCTGTAGTGCCAATGATGATGATGTAATATACTGCTTGTTTCTCAAGAGCTGCTTGCAAAGAGTTGTAGATGTTAGCGAATAAGACTCCCGAAGAGAAAATGGCCGTATCATCGGAAAACATAGCTACCTGAATGTTTTCACCTAGACATGGTAAATCTGCGACAAACAATGTGAATAATATGAGACTATCGCGTATTGCGACAATATTGAAGAACGTGTGATTTGAACTGACGCTATTATGGTTAGAATCACTAAAAATGTAACCAATGCTCAACACATCAGGCCACTGGCACGTGTACGAATTCGATTTCTAAACTCAAGTACACTCAATTGATGTGGAATTGCTATGTTATTGCTTGGTATATGGCTGGTGCATTTTTTATTCGATTTTCTTTCGGTGTTCTTCACTTTCTGTTAGAAACGCCACAGGCCCAAGGACCGAGCCTTGGCATAGACCATAGTGGATTTGGCGAGTAGAGGATTTGTCGGTTCCTATACTCACAACATATTTTCTTGAACGAAGAAAGCCGTATTGGCAGCTTAAGTTTAAGTAGCTTATAAATCAAGGCATCGTGTCATACCGTATCAAAGGCTTTTTCGATGTCTAAAAGAACCAGTCCCGTTGACTCCTTGTCGATGAATTTACTAGCTATGTGATTTTTAATGCGCAAGATTTAGTGAATTGTGCTGTCACCACTACGGAAACCGATCTGAAAGTTTGGTAGGATGTTATTGGCTTCCACGAAACGATCAATCTTTTCCTTAATGATTTTTTCTAAGAGCTTACTCAGACAGGTAAGTAGACTAATAGGTCTGTAGCTTTCGGCCTGTTCTTTGGTTTGCCGGGTTTCGGGGTAGGTATTACTTTTGCTGTTTTCCAACAGTCCGGAAAATAACAGTTCCTAAGCATGCGTTGAAAATGAACGTTAAATAGTTACTTGCAGCAGGTGGAAGTGCTTTAATTAATTTGTTGTTAATATTGTAGCGAGCTTAGTGTTCGCTGGATTAATTATTTTTAATAAATAAGAGCCGTTAAATTGATTTTGAATTAATGTAACACTTTATTAGTCCGTTAATAACAACCGTTACTTTTACCGTACACTTAAAGATTTCTTGACTTATCGCTTCCGTACTTATCGCATCTTTGACTGCTTACTTCTTAATTACTTCACTTCACTTGTGTGCGACGTATTTATACCGTTTCCTCATTCTGATTCGGCGTTTCGTTTCCGTCCGTTCCATAACCTTGAATGTTATACTGTTCATAGTCTCCAGTTTTCCAGTACTTTCTAGAATATTCTAGTACTTTCCAATTCAATTCAATTTTTATTTAGTAGATAATTACATTTATGGTATATTTTACAACTAGTACTTAAGAGATTTAGGATAGCAATTCCTTTACAACTATAATCTTAAATCTATATAACGACAATAGCACAATTTTAATGAATAATAAATAATAAATTAAGGGAAAACTACAATAAAAAACCCTTATTTGAATCTTAAGACTAATATTGCACGAGCTTCCGGTTATTTTATATAGTAATGACCTCGATATAATTTTCATAGACAGAGTACATATGTAGTGATTAGGATAACGCAAGACGGGAAACGAGAACATTGTCAGAGAAAGAACAATTGACGAAGAAGTTTTGATTGATTTTGTCAATAAGGAGCTCTACCGGTTTAACGTTGGCGTTTTCATGTAGTTCATGTGTCGAATAATGCCATGGCAGATTCAGCAACATTTTCAATATTCTATTTTGACACCTTTGCAATTTTATTTTGTGTGTGCGAGCACAGTTACCCCATACAGGGGCCCCGTACAGGAGTATCGCTTGAAAAATGGTTTTAAATATTATAATTTTATTTTCGATGCTAAGCTTTGACTTTCTACACACTAATGGATACATAACTCTTACGACTTTGTTTATTTTGTCAATTGTGGTAGTGACGTGTTTTTGAAAGATGAGTTTTTTATCTAGAATAATACCTAGATATCTACAGTCTTCGCACCAATCAATATCAACTGCACACATACTGAGTTTAGTGCCATTTGGTAGGTAGCAGAGTTTCCTACATCTCGAAAACCAGACAGCTTGTGTTTTATTACCATTTATTTTTATTTTCCATTTCCTGTAATATACTGCTATCTTGTCAAGAGGTGCTTGCAAAGAGTTGTAGACATTAGTGAATAAGGCACCCGAAGAGAAAATGGCCGTATCATCGGCAAACATAGCTACCTGATTGTTTTCACCCAGACATGGTAAATCTGCGACAAACAACGTAAATAATATGGGATCAAGGACCGAGCCTTGGGGTACACCATGGTGGATTTGGTGAGTAGAGGATATGTCGGTTCCTAAACTCACAACATATTTTCTCGAACGAAGAAAGCTCTGGATAATTTTGATAAGCGGTATTGGCAGCTTAAGTTTTAGTAGCTTATAAATCAAGGCATCGTGCCATACCGTATCAAAAGCTTTTTCGATCTCTAGAAGAACCAGTCCCGTTGACTCCTTGTCGATGAATTTACCAGCTATGTGGTTTTTAATGCGCAAGACTTGGTGGATTGTGCTGCGACCACTACGGAAACCAAACTGAAAGTTTGGCAAGATGTTATTGTCTTCCACAAAACGATCAATCCTTTCCTTAATGATTTTTTCTAAGAGCTTACTTAGACAGCTAAGTAGACTAATAGGTCTGTAGCTTTCGGGGCTGTTCTTCGGTTTGCCGGGTTTCGGGATAGGTATTACTTTTGCTGTTTTCCAACAGTCCGGAAAATAACAATTCTTAAGACAAGCATTGAAAATGAACGTTAAAGTTACTTGCAGCAGGTGGAAGTGCTTTGATTAATTTGTTGTTAATATTATCGAGACCCGCAGCCTTTTTTGATTTCGATTTTTTTATCAATTCTTTAACTTTGCTGATATTAGTTGCGTAAGTACTTTCAGCTGGTGTTTGAGAAAGTACATGGATAGTGTTAGCAACTTCAGCTTCAGTATACGCGTCGCTTAGATGCATAGATATGGAGTGGTTCTTACTAAACGTGTTAGCAAGTAGGTTCGATTTCTCCACTGAAGAAATAAACAACTTGTCGTGAACTTTAAACGGAGGAATACTTGACCCTCTCTTTTTCATAATTTTTGATATTTTACAGAACGGTTTGCTTGCTTTGTCAAGAGAGGAAAGGTGTTTATTCCAACACTTCTTCCTATATGTTGAGATTTCTTTTTTAATGATATTATTTAAGACTTTAACATTAACTAGAAAACAATCGATTCTATAACGCAGCCATTTTCTTGTTTCAGAGTTTCGTAGCCTAATCAGATGTAAGATATTTTCAGGAAGCGGTGTCTTATCAACTGGAGCAGTGGAACATTTAGGTATCGCAAGATCGGCCGCTCTATTGATAACAGAAACAAAATTGTTACATAGGATATCAATGTGCTCGCTGCAGGTTATAGAATTTAGGCTGGTATCACCTAGAACCAAGTTCGTGTTTATATATGATTTATAACAATTCCAGTTGGCGGCGGAATAGTTGTGGTCTAAACTGGTACGATTTACAACTACTGTATGATTCACTGTGAGGCTGATCGGAAGGTGGTCTGAACTTAACGCATTTAGAGTTAATGGTACTGTGCAGTAATTTGGAATATTAGTGATATATAGATCAAGAGTTGAGGGGTTCTTGTTAGCACTCGCTGGGATATAGGTGGGGAGAAGTGGATAAAGTTTGGAAAAACTTAGGCTGGATTCAGTAACATCTAATAAAATGTTACCCCAGCAGTTTTCCTTAAGACAATTCCACGACTGATGTCTACAGTATCATCATCATCATCATCGGCACTACAACCGGGAGCCGGTCTTGGCCTTATTTAGCAAGTCCTGAGGCTTGTTAAATTTTCCATAATGATTTATTTTTTCTGGGCAAGGTCATTAGTCTTCCGCCAGGGGCTCCCCGACGGGGAATCGAACCCCGGTCTCCCGGGTGACAGGTGGATATACTAACCACTATACTATCGAGGATGTCTACAGTATAGGTGACCTAATAATTACCTTGTTTCGAGTGTTGACTCTATACAATTTTTGGAGATCCCGCTTAAAGTAAGTAGATTTCTCAATGTTTCCATTTCCTCCAAGGAAATAGACCGAAAAAATACTCACCTTGGCGTTATCACTTAATATTACATCAATACTAATTTCTTCAATTAATGTAAAGTGCAATGAAGGACACAAGGTATGTTCTATACATTTTTTCACAACAATGGCGACACCTCCACCACTAGCATGTACCCTGTCTAGGCGATAACATATGTAATTTGGATGAGAGGAAGAAATGTCTTGTTTGAGCCAGGTTTCTGAAACAAGTGCAATATCAATATTAAAATTTATCAAGAAGTTAAAAAATGCATGCTGTTTGTTCGTGATGCTTTTCGCATTCCAAGTTATGATGCTAAGAGAGCTTCTTAACATGATGAGGTAATGGCGTTAAATTGGTCAGATTTGGTGTGACAAGCATTGAGCTTGGTTACAACTTCTTTAAGAAGAGAGTTTATCTCGCTAAAAGAAAAAAAGTTATCATTATTTAGAGTTTCAGATGGATTTTTCTTAGTGTGTGTCGTATCACTGTTGGAAGGTTGCTGGGTTTGATCGAGGCCAGAAGCTCGCGTGGATGAAGGAAGTGAAGGTTGACGCAGAGATCGTGGTAGTGGGGGAAAATTAGCAAGGGAGAATCGGTCGGGAGTGGCTGATGTTTATCACTCGGAGGCTGGAGGAACGTTGTATTTCCTGTACCACGTCCACGTGGGGATAATTTGCGGCGAATGTCTAGGTACTGCTTTCGGCTAATGCATTCAGGATCGGTGGATTTATGTGGCCCACTGTAATTTGCACACTTGATGACCTCATTCGTTTTGCAGTCGGATGTTTTGTGGTTTCCAGAACAAATTGCTCAGAAGCTATTTATGTGACAATGCATCGAGCCGTGGCCGTAAAGCTGGCAATTATGACATTGTGTGACCTTACCTGGATGATGTTTTTTGAAGTACCATCGAACGATGGTTTTGAATAAAGTAAAGTAGTTACATTTAAGTTCGTTTAATTTAATAGTACCGCCTTGAATGTAGACGATGTACAAGCAGTGTTCGTACATGGCTTTTGTTGATGAATTTAAGGTGATGGTTTTTACATCTAGGCATCCCGAGTGTAATTAGTTCATTTTTTATTATGTCATTACTAATAAGGTTTAAACCGGATAACGCTACCTTTAGTGGCCGATTTTCCTTTTGCGAGCGGGTAAAAAACTCACAATTTAACCGCAAGAGTTCGGTTCTAATTTTGTTGTATATGCCCATTGTTGGGGAACATATTTTTTGTCCAAGTGATATGTTTTTAATTAAGTAATTGTCTATTTTAATGTTATTCAAAATATTTCGCACTTTACCACTGGTTGATTTTAAAACCACAATTGGCGGAACGGTTTTTTTCGTTACTTCTGCACACTGATCGACGTTGGTAGAATTCATTTCAGGGCAGTCCTCCATTAGACTTTGAAGTGGTTGGAAATAGTTAATTTTTGAACACGTATTGGATATGGCTAGCACTTTATTGTTAACTTTTGTAAGTTTATCGGGAGGCGTTTGACCGACCGGGGTCGTAACGCAAGAGTTTACGTTTAATTTTGCTTAACTCACGTGGCCACAACTTAACGGATTTCACACTTGATCAAGTTATAATTTTTCGGTAATGAGGCAAAGAAAACAAGATAACAAGATAATGGGTTGTGACAATTATTGTGAATATAACGGTTGATGTAATCAAGAAAAATAGCACAAAACTGAGAGACAAGTTGTCGGTTTGAAAGTCAGCAAAGCACTCCATCATTAGGTATTGCGTTCGGAAATGCTATGTGGCTTGTTTTTGCTACGAGGATTATTCAATAAATCTTTAGAATCTCTAAGAAATAATATCGAATTTCATTAACGCTATTGTTGAGAACATAAATTCTGGCGCAAGACTAATGACCTTGCCCGGAAAACAAATTATCATGGAAAATTTAACAATCCTCAGGACTTGCTAAATAAAGCCAAGACCGGTTGCAGTGCCGATGATGATGATTATTCAATAAAATCTTTAGAATATACAACGAATAATATCGAATTCCATTATCGCAGTTGTTGAGAGCATAAATTCAGGATTGGTTCTCTGCTCTTCAACATCCTTAAGTATTGCGTTCCGAAATGCTATGTGGCTTTGTTTTTGTTACGAGGATCATTCAATAAATCTTTAGAATATCCAAGAAATAATATCGAATTAACGCTATTTTTGAGAACACAAATTTAAGCTTTAGCAGATTTGGGTATTGCCTTCCGAAATGGTATGTGACTTGTTTTTGCTGCGCGGATCATTCAATAAATCTTTAGAACCTCTAAGAAATAATATCAAATTCCATTAACGCTATTGTTGAGACCATAAATTCAAGCTTGGTTCTTATGCACTTCAGCATCTCTGGGATTGCGTTCCGAAATGCTTTTTGGCTTGCTTTTGTTACGAACACGAAATATTGGGTGTGAACAAGATCTCAAATTCGATATCATGGGATTCCGTCACAATGGCTTTATTCCACCAGAGGCATTTCTTTACTTTGGAGTGATTGGCCTCATTCAGGATGAATCTGGAATGCTGTTGATTTTCCATGTGCGTCAATCGACAGTAGATAAGCGGATAGATTACTGGCCGGAAGTCGCACACACAGAAGAAGAGTGCCTGTGGTACAACCAGGCGGTATCTCACAGAGATAAAAGAGAAGTTAAAAAACAACGCCAACAGCTCTGGTGGTTGAATGGCAGCTAAAGACCCGTCGGCCGAAATAGGCATGGAAATGTAATGTCCAGGCATTCAAGACCAATGTACATCCACACCTCCTTTCCTTACTCACTTCCTCTCCATCCTCTCGCACTGTGCTCTAACATGTAAGGGTACTACAAAATCCCCTTTTGTGCTCGCGTTAGTGTAAAAAAAAATAGTAAGTAACAACTTAAATCAATGGGAAGCTTACATAGATTTCGCTTTTCTTAGGTTAGGGTAGTTTTTGGTAATTTTAACAATAATATTAAAAAAAAATAAAATGGGTTAAAATAGTGAAGTTAGTTTAATTAGGCTTAAAAGAAAAAAAAATCACAACGTTTTTTTTTTATCCTATATTTTCTTTGTTTTTACGAATAATTAATAAAGATACCAACAAGCCCAAAAGAAATAAAGCCGAAAGGCAAGAACCCATAACAGTAAACATCTCAAATTTAGCTTAGTGCGTCGACAGGGGATCAGGAAGTTAGGATATAATATAAATATGCTAGCATTGAAGCATTTTTTATCTAGCAAGAAGGGGAGAAAGAGAAAGGACAAAATAACAAATGTATATAAAATGAAAATAAAATGTGAACAAGATTTCAAAGAGGTGGTTGTCGCGTTTACCCTCAGTGGAGATTATCGCCTGATCGATTGTGATGCTATTTATTACTTTTTCTTTAGGATCCTGACGAGTTCCTGGGCCGATACAAACTGTGTACGAAACATTGATGGTATTATGGCGGTTCTACGAACCACACAAATTATCTAGAAAAATCTATTGCGTACCCCAACGCAACATTGAATTCAATGGTCAAAACCGATCGAACTAAACGTTCAAATTTTCTAATATTGAATTGAATTCATTCATTTAATTTAAATCCAGTCCCGCAATTTCATCTAATGCAATTCCCTAAATTCAAGCAGCATGATTCATATCGCCTCATGTACGCTATAAGAAATTAGCACCTCTAATTCCTTGCAAGATCGCAAAACCAAAAATTGCAAACGAAGGCATAGCGAGTCGACCCACCGACACACAATTCTTGCAATCATAAACATCCTAGCGCATATTTTCTCATGCCAGATGTTTTATGATTTGGAAATGCAATCTAGAAACCGACAACCAATTTCCACGGTTCCTTTGTTACCCATCTGAAGCACACGAAAACTCTTGTTGTCTTAAGCCAGGTGGGTAACGCAAACAATCTCCATGAAAGGATCGAGTATTAAGTGGCGGTACGCCTGATACTTCGAAAGAAGCTACAGATAAGAAGATGGGAATGAAAATTGAGATGGGAATTTTCTTTTACAGATAAGAGGATGAGAATGAAAATTATTATGGGAAATTTCTTTTAGAGATAAGAGGATGAGAATTAGAAATGGAGATGGAAATGATACATTACAGTTAGAGAAACCCAACAAGGAGGTCGGTCCGCGCGTGTGTAATTAAAAAAGAAATTTAGCCACAAAGTCAGAATGAGAAATAGTTAAAACGTTGAATGCTGTTTGGTTGAAAGGGTTATCTATGTTTTGTAAATCCGTTTAATCGTTTCACCGAAATTAAATTTTATCGTGTACTCCCGTAACGTTGCAAAATACAAATATTTAATACAACAAGGAAAAAATAAATAAATAAACGCTTCAGAAAACAATTTAACAGTGTTTCATTCGTGTGCTGAAATTCTTTGGTGTTTTGTTGGTGTTAATTATTGGACAGTGTTCGGCGTAACACTTCTTGCGACGCAAAGACACAAAACTCCGCCAAAGAACTACATTCTTGAAGTGAATGGTACTACATTGTTGAGGGGAACAATGAGTTTTTGAAGGGGAATGAGTTCCGAAGAAGGTGAAGATGATGAAATCTGCCGGCAACAGTATTTTGGGGTGCATGTTGAATCATCTATATCGATGACTTGGAAAAAGGAAAAAATATAATGGGAGAGTGCTATGCATCATTATTGGGTCGGTTGAGCAAATAATTCAAGAAAAACCTTCTCATCTGAAAAGATTTTTCTAGGGACTTATTGAACCACCAACGTATTGTACTAGAATATTGATGGTACACGTTTTTTAAATGCGACCTTTTCTTGTAAGTGGCCTTTGTGGGCTTCTCCTTAGTTTTCGGAACTCTTTTTGTTACTTTTTCCATGATTGTGGACCACGGCTTACGATCATTTTTGTCTCGTATTTCACCCTTTCCCTGTGACATTTTGTTATTCTTAATTTCAGTCTGGGGGTTAAGTTACTTGTATTAACCGACCTAGACTATTCAGCCCTGTGATTAGGGCGTTAGAATATACTCACAGCAAGGTCGGCTTGTCGTAAAAGGCGGTTAAGGGCCGATTGGTGGGCGGGGTCCCAACCCCCTGCCCCCCACTGAAATACCACCCCATCAAGCTATAGACTCTGTGAAATGGTCGTGAGAAATTCGTGGCCATCTTTCGGAGCTTGGCTGATGGGCCGGTTCGATAAAAGGTTAGTTTATGTGGTAGTCTGTCCCAAGGTCAGATACCACCCCGTTACGCTGTACATTCCCCGACATCGTCGGGAAACACCTTCGACTATGTTTCGGAGGTATGGCTGATGGCCTGGATTGTCACGGAGACAAGTCATGATGGTACCTTCTGAGATAAAGAATTGCCGAGGTTAACTAGTTTCCCATTCAGCTCTCCGGGGGGGACTATGTCAGAGGGAACATCATGCAAATATTCCCATATAACTTTAAGAAATTCATTATCGCGTAGTCGGGCTCGTTCTCGAGGCTCTGTCAACGTTCTACTGATAACGGGATTTTGTAACATCAGGGGGATCGGTTTCACCAATATGAATGTAAACGCCCTCCAGCAATATTTGCGAAACCTGATATCTCCGCCCTAACCGAAACACGGCTCGATTCGTCAACTGATACGACATATCTTCGTTGCTCAGATTACGACTTACGTTCGAGATTCCGTTTTAAGGGTGGAGTATGTGTCTTCGCGCTGTCCGATCTGGCTTGCCAGAGGATGGAGGCGTTGGAACCCAATAACGTGGACATCATGTGGTTGAGGGTCCTGCAGAGGAATTCTGCTAAATTTCTTTGTTGTCTTTTCCGTTCCCCGAACGACGATTGTTTCGGATTCATAATTATATGCTCGGGGAGAATCTAGTACATCGTTTAGTACTCTCCCCGACAAACATATTCACCACACCTCGATGACAGTGCATGAACAACCGTCATCGCTAACTGTCATAACATACTGTTTTTTGGTGCATGATCGAAGTAATTGGATTTGGTCGAACAAAAGAATTGAATTTTGCTTTCGCGCGCCACCATGTGGCTTTTGTATATAAAGAAAACTTATCCATAGACTTGTTAGTTAATCGTAATTCTCAATTATCGTGGCATTTTTTTTAGTACGCTTTAATAAAAGTTTAGTAACATACAAAAAACAACAGTTCTTCGAACAATAAGATTGCGGTGATTGCATTGGTCTGTCCTTTGAATTGGTGCCAATTAGAATTAAATTCTTACCTTACGAATTTAATTCAATTGTCGGTAAATTACGTTGTGCGGTTCGAATGCTGCAGACAAGCTGCTAAACCGAATTCACCTGCCTTCGCACAGTGATCATCCCAAAAATGGCGGCTTGAGATCTACAAAAAGCTATTGCTGTTCTGTTCATTTAAATACACATTTGGTTTCAGGCATCGTTGGGTAGGACGCCATTGCGTCAATCCTCTTTTGGCATCAACGTGCTCATCATTAACGACTCCCCGACGACATTCCTGGTTCGGTGGAGCATCAAATAGGATCTCGGCTGACGACATTCCTCGTCAGGATCGAGATTCAAAACAACGATCGACCAGCGACATTTTGCGAACATCTTTCACGTACTACCGGCTGGATACAGATGAACCACCCAGCTTCTGAAATTCTTATCCTTGGCGATTTTACTGTGTACAATTCCGGCTGGTTGGTACATTCTAACAGAACCGGCGAGGCTGGGAGACTGGCGGAGATGTTCCCTGTTGGCCGCAATTTGACTCAACTCACGAGGTGGTTCTGCGAACACCCTGGATCTGTTTTTGACATCCGAGCCGAGCATTTATACCGCGGAGATTTCTGCGCCACTGGGAAACTCAGATCACTGCTGGGTATCTGTCGTCTAACCACTCGCATTTCAAGCGAATAACCGACCTAAGCAGCTTCGCCATGTATGGGCTGCAAACTGGACTTCAATGTTAACGCTTGCGCGAATCGGTCACCGATATTATTCTTCTCGGGATGGAGATCTACATTCCACATTCCATTAATCGAAGTTCATCTGATAAGCCTTAGTTTGATAAAAAAAGGGAACAGATTTTGGCGGCAAAAATAGAGCTTTTAAGCAGTGGCGCTCCAATCCCACCAATGTTAACAGAACGAATTTAGTTAAAATCAGAAACGCGTGCAACCAGGCGATTGATATTGCGAAGAAAGCTCACAACGACAGAGTGACCAATACACTCTTTCAGTGCCTGACTGCTTCGCGTCCCTTTTGGTGAATGGCAAGGCCTGTCAGCAGTAACTTCGCTTCCTCCCCCTTCCCCCCGTTGATGACAGACAGCGGGACGATAGTCACAAATCCAATGGATAAAGCTAATGTGTTCACGAAGTTATTTTCCGCGAATTCAAACCTCGATCCCGGTCTTTTGGGGCCACCTGTGATCGCGCCGCCGCTGGTACTCGGCAGACTCTTACGCTCATCTTATGCCCGGGGGCCATTCCCTACCTGCGGGAAGGTAGCTCGAGTTCAGCCAATACCAAAGAAGGGAAAAAAGTGTCTCCCACAAAATTACCGACCGATAGCATTATTGTCTAAGTTATCTAAGGTGATGGAAAAGGTCATCAATGGCGAGTTAATTAAGTATTTGGAGTGCAACAGACTCCTGAATGATCGTCAATACGGATTCCGTGGCAGGCGGTCCACGGGAGACCTTTTGACACTTTTAACCGATATATGGGCATCTGCGATTGAGCGGCATGGTGAGTCAAGGGCGGTCGCATTGGATATCTCCAGAGCTTTTGACCGCGTCTGGCACGGGGCATTGTTGAGCAAACTTCGTTCATATAAACTTTCCCAGCAGCTTTGCGACTGGACGAAGAGCTTCCTTGAAAATGGATCGACGCGGGTTGTTGTGGACGGCGGGTGTTCGGATCTGTATCCTGTTAATTCCGGGGTGCCTCAAGGTTCTATTCTAGCTCCAACCTCGTTTTTGCTTCACATAAATGATTTGTTGGAGTCACCGGATAACAAAATGTTCAGTTTTGCGGATGATAGTACCCTTGTTTCCTGTTTTTCGAGCGCTCAGTCGATTAGTGCATCAACGTCCCACCAGCTGAGATGTAGGCTGATCGACTCTCTGAATCGAGATCTGAATAAGGTCCTGCAGTAGGCCAATCTCGTCTACTTGAATGCAACGGAGACACAATATACAACATTCATAAGGAAAAGAGGATTATCGGTTCCACAACTGATAATGAATGCCCAGGCCCTCGAATCTGGGGAAAGCATGAAATTGCTCAGCCTCATGGTCTGTGGGAATCTATCGTGGCATAAACACATGTCGAACACCGCCGGGTGTGCCTCGGGAAAACTGAGTTATCTTTTTACAGTTATCATATACTGTAAACGGTCATTTCTTGTTATACATATATTAAATAATGTTACACACTAACTATACTATCAGCATTTTTCAATATAGTCTTCTGCGTGATGTATATACTTTTGCCAATGATTTGGGAGGTTTAATATCCCTTGTTCGTAGAAAGATTGAGGGCGAGTTGTTAGCCAACTGCGCACGTGCTGCTCGACTTTTTCATTACTTTCGATTTTTTTTCCACCAAGCCATTCCTTCAAGGGCGTGAACAAAAAATGGTCACAGGGAGACAAAGCTGGGTTATAAGGAGGGTGTTCGAGGCTTTCCCAGCCCATTTCTTCCAATGTATCCCTTGTCAAGGACGCGGTGTGAGGTCTGGCGTTGTCATGAAGAAGGATGACATCTCGAATGGGCGTGCCTTGTCTTTTGTTTCGATGTGCAGCTTTTGCTGACTGTAACAAATAACAGTAGTTGTTCTTCGCAGATTCTGGGTATTGTTCCACCCAATTCGGTTTATAGGCGCTCTACAGGATAAACCAACATCTCTGCATCAGAACTCGTTCCATTACGGAGCCTCTCCTGACAGAAGTATAATAAAATAAAAAAAAAAGATTCACGTGGCATTGGTGTGCCTGTAGCATATGTTATTTATTGATGAGAATATCGGACTGAACTCTTTATTGATGAATGCTTATATCTATTAACACCAGAAGTAGTCATTTCAGTAAATTCCTACTAATAATCAGTAAAATGGAATGGACACTGGAACGTGTAAAACTCCATTTAGAGGTTGGATGCGATAGGGCCTAGAATATCCCTAAAACTTCATCATCATCATCGGCACTACAACCAGGAGCCGGTCTTGGCCTTATTTAGCAAGTCCTGAGACTTGTTAAATTTTCCATAATGATTTGTTTTTTTCCGGGCAAGGTCATTAAGTCTAGCGCCAGAGGCTCCCCGACGGGGAATCGAACCCCAGTCTCCCGCGTGACAGGCGGGTATACTAACCACTATACTATCGAGGAGCCATCCCTAAAACTTGCTTGCCGTAAAATACGCTGAATGACTTCTTACTATTCACTTTAAAAAGCACCATAGATAATAAACCAGTATTCGTTTCAACAGATCACCCACATGTAACTGTGGCGAAAAACACAGTATCAAAAGGAAATTGAAAAAATCATTTGCACCATATACCAAAGCATTAACGTAGTTGGTTTCATACTCCGGTTTTGGTTATAACTTTTTTGTAGGGTGAGTTCGAATTATATTCTTCATTTCATAAGCCCACCATTGCCGGTTATTGCCGGTATATTTTGGCAGTTTACTTCAACATGAGGGGTTTGGCTGTGGGTGCACTCCGACAATTAAATTGTAAGAGTCAGTTTTTTAGTTTTAGTTTCTTAGTACTCGCGATCTACTTTTTGGAATTTACTTTTTTTCCCTTTAATTGTGTAGTCTTAGTTTTTCAGTCTGAGTCTGAGTTTAGTCTTAGTTTTCCAGTCTTAGATTTTAGTCTTAGTTCTTGAGTCTTACTTTTGGAGTCTTAGTCTCAATCTTGCTTTTTCAGTCTTACTTCTTGCGTTTTACTTTTAGATTCTTACTTTTGGATCTTACTTATTGAAACTCAGTTCTTGGTTTTTATTTTTTGAGTCTTAGTTCTTGAATCTCAGTTTTAAAGTCTTAGTTATTTATTCTTCGTTTTTTTAATCAAAGTTCTTAAATCGTTGTTTTAAATTAATTTTGGCTCAGGGGTATTCGCCGTTACGAAAATACATTTGCATTTATGTATTATACTCAGCTGACCGGTGATACAGTCTTTTCTTGAAAGACTATATGACGACAACTCGCTGCAATCTTATTATAGTGCCCACTTCTTTACAACTGTTTGAATTCACCCCTGGTCTTGTGAATAACTTTTCACATAAAATCTCCAATCAATACAAACATTTGACACTGCCCAGCCAGCCGAAAAGTTTTTGGCGTGTGTCTTTTCACCACCTACTTTCACGCACCATTTGCTGTGGAAGGAACCCTTAATATTAACCGGCAAATCAACCCAATCAACCCTTTTCTTCTTATCCCTTGCAACGTGGTCCTGCAAAGTTACCTGCCATCCTTTTAAATCCCTTTTTTTCCTCTGTCAACGAATTCTTCCTGTGTCCAGGAAAAACTTTTTCATCAACAACTATCTGTGTGATCCTTCGGAGGTCATCGAGTTAGTCCTTTAGAAAGTTATTCGACTGGAAAACAGTAAATCGTTCACGCTACTTCTCAAAAGTCGAAGCTCCTTCAAAACCACATGGATTGACAGTAATCGCATGGAGACATAGATGCAAAGAGATGCAGAGAACACTGAATTGGGGTACCCAAATGGTATTTATCTCGGTTGGATGAATGGATGGAAAGAGGAATACAAGTATTGATTGGTAGCCGTCAAGGACTTAAATCGCCTCTTGACATGCAAAGTTGATCGGTTGGGGATGCATGCAACGCCATCATGGCCTCCATATAGCACAGCCAAATTACTTCTCTTGAACCAACATCTCATTAAACGTCAATTAAAATATATCCTGACCGGAGAGAAGAGTCGGTTTGATTTAGGTTGTTGGTTGGATTCCAGACGGATGTACGTCTCCGCCTGTGTGTTGCGCATGCCCACAGAATCTCTTCAATGAATGCAATTACCAAATGATCGGCTTCTGGTCTTTGGTTGGGTAATGGCTGTACAGTAGGAACGGTGGCAGTGGCAGTGGTGTTTAGTGAGGTAGTGGTGTAGCTCCTTGATACTCACCGGACCTATTATTTTCGGTTTGTTTTTGGCTGTGGCAAAGCTGAGATTCGCCCTGTTGCGGTTGAGAGGAACATCATGGGCTTCTCAAATTGCGGCTGCAATTCCCACCATCACTACCTGGCGGCTATTTTCATTTTTATTTCATTGATGGATCAATTGCCAGGAAATTTGTGTCTGTGAGAAGAACATCTTCTCTGTTTACTTTTTAGCTGAAGTCCTGTTTGCTTTCTTTTTACTTTGTTGCAATTGATGTTTTCACTATAAATTCAGACAGTTTTACGACTCAGGATGCTAAATCCTATTTAAGTATTATTCTTCTTATATTAAAGGTTGTATGTACCGTTTTAGGTCAAGGAAGTCAAATACCATTTGACGACCAACTAGTCCTGAATGAGTATGCACATATACGAGATCTACCACCCTTAGGTATTGAGGAAATTAATTCTATAAATTTTCGTGTATCATAATAAATTTGTTAATTGATCATGACTCTTGGATCCAAAGCGAACATGACAATATACGAGTACACCCTTGCTTTGTGAAGGTCCTCTTTCCTCCTACCTATTTGTGTGTGCACTTTTACGACACTTCGCCGTTGCAGATCTGAAGCTCAGCTGTAAGTACGAAATTAAACCATCAAACTGCCATCCAGGTTACACCCTGCAATAAATTTCTGTTAATTAAAAATAAATTAGGGATTGTCCAAACACGCAGCAACGCTGTAGGTAAGTTCACTTTATGAAGGATAAGATCGCATCGATTGCGTCCGCAGTAAGATTGTATGATACCCAGTGGTATTGCTGCTGTTGTATCGTGTGCGTTGACAGCTTTCCACAGGTCCCCAGTTACAACAATCGATGGGCATGATCACTATAAACGGATTGCTATAGCCACACTGGTTCGCGGTCAAAACTCCTTTTACGTGTTGCTGACCTTCCTGTACTTCATCATCAGGCGACATAACCCAAGAGACATCCAAATGATTTAACAGTCATTATGATCATGTTCAAGTTGTATTTTGACGATCGAGGGGTGATCTTGGAGGTGAAGGACGTAGACAACACAAGATGAGAATTCAAACAAGTCCTCATCTGGCATATTGAAGACCGCGACAAAAATTTTACAGATTTATGAAAGTTTTCGGATGCTGTTGGTGTTTTTCGTCGTCGCCCACAACGCTGCGATTCATGTTTACAGTGCTGAAGGAGTAAATTGTTCGAATTCGCAAGACGATCGAGCAGTAGACGGTGATGGAGATACAGATCTGCACCCTGTTGTGCAGGAGACATTGGCGCCTTGCCACAGGCTCTGCGGGGAAGCTCTGAATTTTGTGAACGAATTTTTGGGGATCTTGCAGCAACAGTGGAGAATAAAAGATTTCGGGCACTGGGTAACGAGTATTTGAAATTTCTACTGATTATTATTAGGGCTGCAATCCTTTTGGTGAAAGAGTAAAAGCCTAATAATCTGGTCCTATAGTATTGATTAGATTCCGATTTATTTATTTGCACGGTAGTCACGCCTTCCATAAACTGGCTATGAGTATTTCTAGTTTATGATTTATTTTAATTTTGAATAAGTTGTCGAGAATTTTGACATAAATGATTTAATAATGGTTTTCCTTTACATTCATGACCCAGGAGCGAGGGAAGTTGATTACGAAACAACAATCTGAAAGGTTTGACTGGAATAGTACGTCAAAGAGAGGGGTTGCGAGTTTTATTATAATATATATATATATCATCATCATCGGCACTACAACCTGGAACCGGTCTTGGCCTTATTTAGCAAGTCCTGAGGCTTGTTAAATTTTCCATAATGATTTGTTTTTTTTTTCCGGGCAAGGTCATTAGTCTTGTGCCAGAGGCTCCCCGACGGGGAATCGAACCCCGGTCTCCCGCGTGACAGGCGGGTATACTAACCAGTATACTATGGAGGAGCTAATATATATATATATATATATATATATATATATATATATATATATATATATATATCTTTTTTACACTAACGTGTGCACAAAAGGGGATTTTGAAGTACCCTTAAATGTCAGAGTACAGTGCGAGCAGATGGAGAGGAAGTGGATAAGGAAAAGAGGTGTCGATGTATACGAGGGTTGCCTCTTATGTTTCGGGATTTGGCAACCCTAGCGTTGCAATCCGGCAATTGACAGCTCTGTCGTAAAGTTGGACATTTTTGAGGTTATACGCACTCAGAACGTTTTGACACATGAGCGCTATTTGTGTTGTTTACAGTAACTTGAAAGATTCATCTCGGCCCAAAAATGGAATTAAATCGTCAACATTTTCGTGCGATTATTTTTTACAACTTTCGGCGTGGATTAACTCAGCAACAGTGCATGGATGAACTTAATTTAATTTTTGGCGATGAAGCTCCATCAAGGACCAGTGTTTATCGATGGTATGGTGAATTCAATCGTGGTCGTAGTTTACTCCGAAAACCATTGATGCTGTGCGCGAACTGATATTGGAAGATCGTCATGTGGCCTATCGTACGATTGAGACAACCTTAGGCGTTAGTGGCACCAGCATACATTCAATATTGCATAAACATTTGACTGTCAAAAAAATTTGTTCGCGTTGGATCCCACACAATTTGTCAATCGCCCAAAAAAAGGCTCGTGTCAATTGGTCGAAAGAAATGCTCAAAAAATACGGTCGCGGTGCTTCGAAACACGTCTATGACATCGTGACAGGTGATGAATCGTGGATTTACGCGTATGAGCCCGAAAGTAAACAGCAGTCGACTGTCTGGGTGTTTCAAGATGAGCCAAATCCAACAAAAGTTGTTCGCGCACGAAGCACTTCCAAGCAAATTGTCGCCTGTTTTTTCGGAAAAACTGGACATGTCGCAACCGTACCATTAGAACAACGCAGAACAGTCAATTCTGAGTGGTACACAACCATTTGTTTGCCAGTTGTCTTCCAAGAAATCAGGAAAACCAACCGCCGAAGGCGGATCACTCTTCACCTCGTATTAGTCTTGAATGTCTGGACATCACAACGGCCAGGAAACACATGATCAGGCAGAAGATTCCACATTCGTGTGGTTCGGCTAAAGAATGACTCTCTATGTTTTTTTGTGCGCCTAAGGTCCACTTTCAACGCGGGAAGATGTCTGAAGGGGCGGAACACATTCAGCAAGTTCAGTTGAGCAATGACCGTGGTAATATCTATAGAATAGAGATACGCATGATACGTTGTGCCTGTGTTCTAACGACGGAATTGATCGACTTACGGTTGATTCCCCAATAAGTTTCAACGCTTGTTTTTGCATCCTGTCGAGCACGTGTAGTGCAGTTTTGGATGCGCCTGACCAAATAAGGGAGTTGAAATCCATTTTTGGACGAATATACGCCCTGTAAATAGTGGTCACGTTGGATGGAGTGAAGTATCTTTTGCATTTCTTAAGGAACCCCATATATTTGGCTGCACTTTTCGCAGCTTCAAATATGTGGTCATTCCAGTTAAGAGTTGAATTAATTCGAGTGCTGAGGGTTGATAGTTCCTTGGCTTCGTTGATACAAGTACTGTTCATAGACAGTATATTTGTGGGGGTTTTTGGCGGATGTTTTGTCCTTTAGGTTGACGGTTGTTGGCTGCGGTGTTCTGCCGAAAACTGCTAACACAAAGAACACTACAGAGCGGAACAGCACAATGAAACACGGTAAAATTGTTTTTCTATTTTTAATTTTTATTGTTCTCGTTCTGTTTTTTTTTTACTATAGGGCATCAATGAAAAAACGTTTACAAAATACCGGGGAAAGAAAAGAAGTCGAGCACTGATTTTATATTTCATCAAATAATTTCTGATTCCATATTGATGATTACAATGATTCCGAGTATGCTGCAGAATGTTCTTATAGGGTGGTCTTCTAAGGGTATGAAGAATGTAGATATTTTGTTAGTTGTATTTGAGGACAATAATTCAATTATTTTTAATTCTTCATTATGTCTTAGTGCTACAACTTCTTTGATTAGTAAATTTCGTTTAATAGAGTGTCTAAATTAAAGACATATTGAGTCGGTAGCGATCGAATTTTTTCGAATCTACTATTTAAAATCTTTTGTCGGTTGTTGTTTTCTATCAGTGCATTCATTTTGGTGTGGATTTCGATGAGGTCATCGTGATCGGGTGTACCTGTAATTATTTTGAGAATGCTGCCGAGAAAATTAATGCTTCTTCTGTTTCTGGTCTGATATGACATCAATTGGGAGATCAATGAATCTATGCGTTGTGCTGTTGCTCTCAGGGATGCCGTGGTCTTGGGATCTGATGTTATGATGAGTTCTTCTGCGGTTTTGTATGGTTCTAGTATTGTGGTTAAGTTGAAGGTATGGAATAGATACTGTCGAAGAGGTATGCTGGGTCCGTTTCCACTAAAACATATTTCCTATTTTTTCGATCATTGATCTTGATTGGCTGGATTAGGCCTATCATTGTTATGACCAGGAGAATGGTTAGATTTTTCATCCTAGGAAAGTTTGATTCTCGATCGTATATTATCTTTGTGGATTTTTTTGTTGAGTGTTGTGATTATGGTGTCGCCTTTGTCTTCCTTTACCGTGTGTTCGCTGAATCGATCGGTATTTTTATTTCTGCGTGAAGACCTAACAAAGATTTTATCCCCGGGTAGGTATTTGATGTTTACGCGTTTTTTATTAACGTGATCCAAGAGGTTTTGTTGATTGTTTTTTAATTTCGCCTCTATATCAGGATAGTCTCGTCTGTTAAAAAATACGTCTTCAGGTTTGTATCCAGTCGACGAGTGGATTGTTCGGTTGTATTGAGTGACTGCATCAAATAGGAAGTCCTTGCATTCACCTCCTTCTTGTTTAGCGAGGGCTCTGACGATTTCGATGAGTGTGGAATGTGCTCTTTCTACTTGGCTGTTGCTGGTAGAGTGGGCGACAGGTGTAGTAGTGTGGTTAACGTGATGCCGGTTGAACACAGCTTTTGCCTGTTGACTAATAAAAATAGACTCGTTATCTGTCATGACACTTTGTTGGCCGGGATAAACAAATATTTGGGATAGGAGTTCGTTTAATGTAATGTGGGTATTAATTTTATTAGATATATAACGTAAGTGCAGATACTTTGAGTAGCTATCTATAGTACTAATGTATATTTCATTGTTCATGTGGAATACATCCATTTGCAGATATTGGGAGCATTTGCTTGGTATAGGAGTTCGTCCTATGGGTTGATGGTTGGGTTTCCGATCGCACTTGGTGACATGGCATATTTTACAGTTTATTGCATATTTTTTGCAGTCTTTTGACAAGGTTGGCCAATAGCTGGTTTCCCAAATTTCTTTTGAGTTATTTCTGTGGTTACGATGAGCTCGAATGTGTACATCTTCCAAGATCTGTAATTGTTTCTCTCTATCTGTTATGTCTTCTAATAGTTTATCGGTTAAGGCAATTTTGTATCTCCCGAATACCTTTTTATTTTATCACCGTATTTCATCATTATTTCTGCTTCCATTTTTAAAGCGTTAAATTTATTTGGATTTAAAGTTTTTTTCATGAAGTCTATAAGTTTTTCTTCGTTAGTGAAGTGTATTATGTGTCGAAGATTATTGAATATGTTGGTCGATTCAAGATTATTTTTGTTGGATTCTTTCAATATTAGTTGGTTTCTATAGGCGTTTAATGGTCTTTTTAGTATCTTGAAATTCTCTGTAGGTATGTTGTCATCCGTTGTTGCGTTTATCTGTTGTCTGGATAATGCATCGGCCACAATATTTTGGCTGCCTGGTTTGTAAACCAGTTTTGCTCCGTACTCTTCAATGATGTTCTTCCATCTTTTGAGTTTCGTATTAGGATTTTTTTCGGAAATAGCAAAAGTTAGGGATTGATGATCCGTGTATATAGTTAAGTCTGTGATACCATACAGAAGGTTGCGTAGTTTCTGGAGAGCCCAGACAATTGCTAAAAGCTCCTTTTCGTTGGTGGAGTAGTTAATTTCTGCGGAGTTTAGTCTTTATTGTGGCTTCTATATTGGTTACAAATGGCAGAGTTGGATTCATTTTTTCATTAATATTCATGATTTCTTCTATTTCTTCTTTAAATCTTTTGTTTTCCATGCTAAAGTTTATTTTTAGCTCGGGTTTTTCTTCTGGTTTCTTTTCGGTTTTGAATTTGTACTTCATTTCATAGGTTTCGAGACTGATTTCGGCTCTTAGTTGCTTAAGGCCTTGCTCGAGTTAACGTATGAATCACCCAACCACTATGCATCCTTATGTTCACCTTGAAATAAGAAATTCATCTAACAACAACTAGCGTCTGCATTTTTACAATCTTCTAGGAATGTGTTTCCTATTCATTCCTTAAAATATTTAACATTAAAATTGTGTCTAGACATTTACCTAGATCCAAAAAAACCCAAAATAAAATGCTAAGAAGCAAAATATATGTATCTATTACGTTGGGTCATTAAAAACACATTAGGAGATTCCTAGGTTAAGATAGAATTTAAGTATAAATAGCATAGAAAAACTGTAAAGAGCGTTCATAGTGACCTGTAATTTTACGAATAACATAAAGAGGCATAGCCTCCGAAAAAAATATATTTTTTCTTCATACAAAATATAACAACAATAACTCTCGCCTAGGATCATGTCGAAGTCTTTCAAGTCGTTTGTCTCGTAGAAGGTTATGTTATGGCCAAATAGACCGATTTGTTTTTTTGTTTCTATTAGGGATATTCCATGTAGGGTATTTACTTTAATAGGTGTAATGGGTATAGATCTGCCATATGGGTATAGTGTTGAAACGTAGTTCATTGTTGCTCCAGTGTCGATCAAAATGTTGACCTTGACTTTTGGTCTCCCTATATCCTTAGATTCTAAGACTAAACACGGGAGGCCGTGTACTTTCCTAAAAAAGTACTTTCAGAGATTAGATTTTCTGGAGTAATTGAAGCGGGGATGGGGATAGTGATCTCCGCTATCTGATTGATTCTTTGCGGGTTAGTCTGTGGGGTGTTAGGGGTAGGGTTTTGTCCGAAGGGGTTTTGGTATTGATTTTGGTTCCAATGATTGTTAAATGGTTGTCCTTGTCTTTGCTGAGTATTATCATGGTTTCTCGGGGGATAGTGGTTATATCTTTGGGGTTTATTAAAACTGGATCTTTGTTGATATTGGTTATATCTTTGTTCCACAGGTATATAGTGATTTCTTCGGTTTTGTTATCGTGTAGAATGGTACTGGCTATAGCGTACGTCGTTTCTATATCTTCGGGCCTACTATTGTAAAGGGTACTCCGAGTAAAATCGCATTTTAAGCCTTGAATGAAAGTTCTAACCCCATCTTGTATAGCATGTCTACATAGTGGACCGGCATCTTCGGCCTCTTCCAACTCTATTTTGTTGAGCATTAGATTCAAGGATTTGTTGATTTTATTAAAATAATCTTGCAGAGAAAGTTTTCCTTGTATTAATTTATGGAGTTTTTCCTGTAACACGTATAAAGGCCTTTGGTCGGCATACACGTCGTCCAATCGTTTGATTATAGCGTAGAAATTAAAGGCTGTGCAGTTAGTTACTAAGATATTGGCAGCTTCTCTTCGAATTTTAGACCTTAATAATGTTAGAGTATTTGCATGTATTTTGGAATTCTTTTATATCTTCCATAGCCTTCCAAGCCATACTACACCAAGCTCTATATTCTTCGTGGTTACCATCGAATGTAGGCAAACTTTTAAATATTTCTATGTCTATCTGTTCTGCGTTTTGTATCGGGGATTTGATTGATTCTTGTTGTTCCCTAGCTATATCTTCACTACAATCCTGTATGTTCTGTGATTGTAATTTGGTTATAATTTCGTTCAGTCTTTGGTTCTCGCTATTAATATTTTTGTTCTCAGTTCTTAATGTCTCAAAATTAGTTGCTAGGTGAGCAATCTGGGCTTGTAACTCAGGTAAAGTAGCCATAGTTGGGTTTTCTCTAGATGGACTAAGGTAAGTTTTTCTACTTTTCAAGTTCATAGACGACTCCGAGTTCTGATTATTGTTTTTCTGTATAAGGGTTTCTCAGGATATCATTTTCAGAACCAAGGTATGTATCTGAACACTAGTAATCTGTAGTTGAACTTACGGTTTCCTAGTGGAAAAAATGTCATGGGACCTTAATGTTCGCCTATGTGGTTGCTTCCTTTCCAAGTGGTGATCTCTGGATGATTCTCCCTGCTGTACGGATGCAGTTTTTTAAAGTTGGGTCGTCTTTAGGGATTGAGTTGTCCTCAGGAGTGTTTGTTGAGATTTTCTTTGACTTCTCGGTGCTTTAGTTTGAATAATTTTTAGGTGATGTATCTATTGCACTAGTTTGAATTGGATTATGGCTTTTCACATTCAGCCGGTTGTTAATTTTTTGGTTTTTTTTTTTGCACTGAAGTATTATTTGGTGCCACCTCTCACACAGCATTTTTCTTACCAAATCGATGAACTGCTGCGACAATTCGTTGTAAGTTTATACTAGTCCTCTGGTCGGCTCGACTTCTATTTCGTGGATTTTAGTTTTATTAAACTAAGCTCGACAGCTGAAAATTAATTTGGTGGTCCTTTTGGATCGCCGGGCCTTTACCAATATCCAACCCTCATATGGTGGGGAATTACAAGTTTGGAATAATGATGAAAGGTTAATGGTCCGTTCAAACAAGCAGTATACTTGAATGAATGGCAGGATCGCCAGTTAATTGAAACAATATTTAACTATTTAGGGACTATTTTATTTCTCGTAAATATTCTTATTATATTTATGATATTGTTCGGCGTGCTGCTTCACTGCTGGGAGATCAATCGCCTCGGTTCCTCTTCGGTGGCGGTATTTATGCCTCGAATTGTGATAAGGTTGAGTGTGGGGTTCAGCCTATTTGTTGGTGTGTCTGTTGTGGAAAAGTTTGAGTTTTCTGTACTGGGGCCGAGTGTTGATTTATCATAGATTTGGATTGAATTGCTGTACTGGGCCGTGTGTTGATTTATGATAGATTGGATTTATTATCATCGGTATGCTTTTGGATATGTTTTGATAGTGCGAGTTTGTATAATATTTATACAGTATTTATATTACAAAGATTGATAATAGAAATGGTACTAAGGTTAATTACAATAGATAGAGTTTGTGTAATATTTATACAGTATTTATATTGCAAAGATTGATAATAAAAATTGTACTAAGGTTAATTACAATAGATATTTTATAATACAAGGGTTAGTGTATATAGAGATTTGTTTGGGGTTTTAATTATAGTAATAGGTATGCGGATGTATGATACATTATGTGTTAACTCCCGCGTTGGATTGTCGGTCGATGAACGTCGGATATATACGTTCGTTTTAGTTTTATGTGTTGCGCGGAATTTAGGTGCTAATTGCGTTTAGCTATCCGAGAATGCATCCCTTGTTCGGTTTATTTACCAACAATGGTATTTCGTGGGAAAACATCGCGTTGCTGCTCAGGCTGGGTGATCGATTTACATGCGATGATTTCCTGCATTGTTTAGATGCGATGCTTGGTGCATTTGACGCATTGATTAGATGCGATGCCGTAGCTGCCCTTTTGAATCGGGGTAGAATACCATGTATGGATGCGTTGAACTCGATATTAGAAGCTTTTGAACGTTAAGTTCTTTGGTTTGATATCAGGTTCAACGTTGTTACAATTTCGTATAAACTTTGTTGAAGGTATGATCACCGGCTATTGGGACACGCGTCTATGGGCACGTGTAATGAATTAAGGTAAGGATATTCCTTAGCGGAAAGGATATCTCAACCTATAGTTGGTTGTGGTGGTTCGTAGAACCGCTACAGGTTCTCTATACCACACGGAGAACCAACCCACAATTCCAACCAATCTTGACCGTTAACAGCGCATCACCATAACCCAACCTGTAATCCATTCGCAAACACGCGAAAACACATCCCAATATGCAACAGAATCCTTCCCCAAACCTGCAATTGCACACATCCCCAACCTACCAAGAACCCATTTTCCAAGCTGTAATAAACGCATATCCAATTTACAACGAAACACTCACCATCTCCATCAACTACACCGAGCCTCATCCATTTTCCCAAAATTGCTTCGGTTAATTCTCTCTCTAAATTATATCCCTTGCAATTCCAATTTCATCCGAAAATCATATCCTGTAATAAACGCATATTCAAATTTACAACCGAATACTCACCATCTCCATCAGCTACATCGAGCCGCACACATTTTTCCAAAAACCGCTTCGGTTAATAACTTACCCAAATTATATCCCTTGCTTGCAATCAAGCAATTCCAATTTCCCCCGAATCTCCTCGCTTGTAACCAAGCAACATTTAGTTCCCCCGAAAACCATTTCGGTTCCCATTCCACCTAAACCATGTAGAACCACACCAATTCCCTCTTACAAAAGCCAACAGCACGATGCGTCGCCTTTCCACGAAACGATCATCGCAACGATCAAGACCCTTGACCATACTTGGCTATGGTGCCGAAATCAATTTCCCGGTACACACAACCAAAGAATCCAACTCAACCTATACGGCGATGATTCCCCGGAACTAAATTCCGTATACAGGCATAGCAAACCTTTTCAAAGTTTCTAGTAAATGGCAGTGAGTTTATTTTAGCTATGACTCCACTGCCACGACGCGACGAACTTTTCCTCGCCAGTAATTAGTCAGTCGAGTTTGGTAAGCCGCGGAGCACGCACGGCCTGAATCGCCCAGGGAATCCGGGAGGAGAGTAAAAAGAACGAGTTCAACCTCGGTAGTGTACACGCGCGCAGCGGTATAAAACAAGTTATCGCGACCGCAGAAAACGTAATAATCAACATAACACGCCGCTGCAGCCTCGTAACTCAGCGGATAAAGTAAAGTCGGGAATTAGCGGAGATCGATGACTTCCTACGCGGAGGCTTGTGTACCAAGCTACTCTCCGTACCCGGTGTACCTAAGTGCTATTGAATTGTAAATTGCGATAGTGGCGCAATATTTCATACTGTATATAACTACTCTTTGTACCCCGTGTGCCTAAGTGCTATTGAATTGTAAATTGCGGTAATGGCGCAATATGTCGTACTGTATAAAATGTCGAAGAAATAAAGAACATTAACGTTAATCATTTAGTGCTTTGCATTCGCCTTTTACCTTGTGGTGCCTCCTCCCCACGGATGACGGCTTCGCATCAGACCTTCAAGTGCCCGCAACGTGCCCGAAGTGCGACCTTCTAGTGGGCGGCTACCGGTGAATAACTACCAGGTGTGATCCAATTAACCGGACCTTTAAAATAGATGCAAACAACCTAGGCTGACTCAGTGGTGACTGTCCCTTGGCTGCGAGTTCCGAATGAGAAAAGGGAAATAGAGAAAGGCACAGAGTGCGGACGGGCTTACCATTACCGGTGCTATTACCCGCAACTATTTGCCGCCCTCCGGATTTCTGTCAGTGGGTGAGAGCGGCCCCATGCCGTACGTCGGACCCATACTTCATCCCCCAAATATTTACCTTGGGGCCCGCCTTTGACGACAAGAGACAGTACTGAGTTTTTTGGGCATTGAATTCTACTCGGTTAGATAATCCCCATTGATATATCTTGTTGAGGTCTGAATTCAATGTATCAAGCATAAGTGCTGGTTGGTAGTGACGTTCGAAGTGTTTGGAAGGGAATGTTCGTATGAGTATGACAAACTCAACGTGCTATCATCAGCAAACGAGTGAATTGGGTTGTAAGTAATTGACAAGAGATCATTTATAAAGACGAGGAAGAGAGTGGGGGAGAGTACAGAACCCCGCGGAACGCCTCCATTAATTTGATGGGCGACAGATTTGACACCATCAAGAACCACTTGGATTGAATGGCCAAAAACGTAGTCTCTTATCCATTGGATCAGGGAATTGTCCACTCCATATGAATGCAATTTTGACAAAAAGATCGGATGCCAAACTCTGTCGAAGGCTTTTGAAATATCCAATGCGACTACCTAGCTTTCACCGAGGTAGTGGATGGAATCGCTTCACTTTTCGGTAAGGTACGCCATCAGATCTCCTGTGGACCTGTTGCTACGAAAGGCACATTGGCCGTTGCGGAGGTCATTTGACTCCAGATATTTCGAAAGTTGACGGTTGATAAGTGATTCCATTACCTTGGAGAGAATAGAAGTTAGTACTATGGCTCGATAAGAAGAAAGGGATGATTTGTCACCCTTTTTGGGAATTGGCTGAATTTTCATTGACTTCCATCTATTTTGGAAACGGCCAGTAGAATAAGACAAATGGAAGAGTTTCCGAGGTGGTTTAGCGAGTGAAGATGAACATCTTTTCAAGAGGATTGGGGGAATGCCATCCGGACCAGCGGATTTGCGTGCGTTTAACTCTTTAAGCGCGCGGGAAATAGTACGCGTTCGGAAGCGAATCTGGCTCATGGTGTGCTGCTTATGCTCAAGTTGAGTTGGAACCGATGTGGTATCAGGCAGCGTTGAGTTGGCTGCAAAATGTGCAGCAAGTAGAATTGCCTTCTCTATTGCAGTGGTGACTGGTTTGTCATCGACTATAAGCGATGGAATGGATGAAGAGATTGAGTTTTGAATGTTTTTCACGAATGCCCAGAAGTTTCTACTACCTGTGTACTATATGTGTTGGGGATGGGACCCTTGTGAAATTACGTTCACCATGAGTAGCGTCCAATAGGGTAAAACGAGGCGGATAATGGTGCACTAGAGTAAGCGTTCCATAGAGTAAAGACAGGAGGATGGCGGCAAGCGATCGATCGAAAGAATGAAAGAAACAAGATAGTTGAGAAAATTGACATTTTGACCCTTACGTATCTTTCTCTCCCTCAGTCACCGACGCGTTGTCAGCTGGTGGCTGGCGGCGACTGTAGTAGAATTCACCACCGGTAATTTGCGAATCCGCAACATCCCGCCCGTCTTCGCCAACACCTGTCGAATCATCCTCTTCGAAAGAGGGGGAGCCCGATTCCAAGATCCTGATAAGGGTGGTAGTCACGGTTCAGTGGTTCTCACAAGTCCGTCCATGGAGAAATGAGTTGCAGGCAAGCAGCGTAGTCCTGATGAGTAGAATGATCCAACTCCTACAGGGGGACGGAAGACATACGTGACCAAAGGGTACTCGTTGGTCCTGGACTAATTGATGCCGATGAGACGATCCGCCGGTGGTCGGTGACGGTGTAGGTGTTGAGGGTTTGGGTGAAATGGGAACGTTTCCCATGAGACGGATGAGAAGTTTTAGTTATTCTTCATTAAAGTTCTCGACACGTGGCGTCGTGATTTCGGATCACTGGGAGAGATATCATCTTTCAAGATAGTTTAGATGCTGCTGTAATTGCTGTTGTTCTAATGATACTATTGATTGATTTGATATTTGTTACTGATTGATGGACCTGAAGTGGTTAGGTTGTTAATTCGTTAATTTCCTTGATTAACGGTGGCGCTTTGTATAGTTGAAATGGGCATAGGATAGGTCTCCAAACTTCGATACTGTGAGGATTTATCATTTTTCCACTGTTGGATTAAGCTTAAGGATGTTTGAAGTCGATGATGGGGGAGGCCGCCCGCCACGAGGAGCGTTGAAGGCCACCGTTCTTCTTGTTATTTCTGCATGTGAAGGTGGTTGGTTTCGATGATCCTGGTCTGTGGACAGGGCTTCGGCCACCTACTGCATTGATTGGTAAAGAGCGCACTGAATTAAACTCACGTGAATAAGATCGGATTGAATGGTACATTGAAGATGTCGACTACCGACATGGTTTTCATGATGTTATTCTTGATTAAGTTATTAGCTTGATCTGCGGTGAAGTTTATATTAAGGAGGTTTTGAGTTTGGAACACGAAGCCACGATATTAAGATATCAATAAAATTGAGTTTCTTCTTTCTTCCATGTCAGGCCTTAGTTCCTTCGATGTTATGAGTTCCTCGGTATGCAGGGGTCGCCCTTCGCCTTTATGATTGTTCGTCGCACTATAGATATGTCCGGTGTTCGTGTCGGAGGGGTGATCGATGGTGGTTTGTGCCATGAACTTCTTGCTTGGCCAATGAATTCGACGAAACCTTATCTCTCTTCACTGGGATGCATCGCGATCTGCAATTGCAGACCCAGCCAATTGATCTAGGTTGGAGTTATACGTTCGCAACCCACGATCAATGGTCCTGTGATGGTTGGTGAAAGATCTCGTCACACCGGGACTTGTTGACGTGGTGGGTTCTGCGCCTGTTAGCAGCCACCCCAAGTGAGTAGCCTGTCCAATGAGGTCGTACCGTTCGTTTTTCCTCAACCCTTCGTGGATAAGGGCGGGGTAGAGGTCTGCTCCGATGAGGGTTACCCTGTCCGTTGATGGGATGTTCGCGTCTGCAAGATCCAGACCTGCGACGATAGAGAGGTCTCCGCGTAGAAGTCGTTGGGGCGGGACGTAATCCGAGAGGTGGGGCAGGATGAGTACGTTGATGGTCCAAGTTCGCGACCAGCGGCGCGGCATTACATGATTAAAGCCCCCCCCCCCCCCTGTATTCCACATACCAGTTTCGCTACATGAAATCACCATCGCCCGTCATGCTGTTCACCAACAGTAAAATATTGGCAGACGACGCTGTTTCCACATAACTAAACAGTCCCAAGTCAATGTTCCCTTTCTCGCAATGTACATCGCGAATCCTTTTCACATTTCGATGTAAGGAAATTACCCAACCTCTAAACAAGGTCACGCGTCCTACCCTTTGGTTTCGCTTTTCGTTTCGCAAGAAACCAAACCAATCCCCTAATACAAACTGCTCTCCTTTGCATTTTTCTCATTCTCCCTGGGTTTATTGACTGGATGAATTTGCAAGAGTTTATTGAAAGTTTAGTGGGCGGGGAAACGGGAAAACGACGATGAGTGTGCGGCCAGGAATGGGGGATAGGTATAAAAGGGCGCGAATGGGAAAAAAGATTAGTTGGTGGGTGGTATTGAAAGCGTCCGAGGCGCAGCAAGTAGTCTGGTAAAACCAATACGTGGTGGGCGGAATTTAAGAAAGTGGTGCATGATAGTCGATGTTGAGAAATAAGCGAATGTGAAGCCGTGAATTTGAACAGAAAATAAGTTTACATTAAGAAATAAAGTAACATTAAACAATTTGAATTAACTTAAATGCAACCAGCAATAAAATAAGACTTCTAGATTTGTATATATAGTGAAATAAAGACAAAAACAAGAACGTGCAGTGTCTTTTAATAGTATTTTAACTAACAAAGGAGCTGCAACAGCAGAAAAAGAACCAGCAAAACGAAATCAACAGAAAGGAAAAGGCGCTTATAAAATTAGGTGAGTTTGTGGGGGTACGAGGTCGTGGTGCCGGCATGGGCGCAGGGTTCTACCTCGTCTTCACAAATTGTTCACTGTCACCCACCGTTGTTCTGTCGAATTCCGCTGCAACAACGACCACCATAGCCGAAGAGAAAACATCACACACAGGAGAAATTAATCGAAACATACTGGATATTGTTTATTAATTAAATGGTTTCTATATTAAAACGATAGTTACTTGTTTTGGTTAACTAAATGAAAAAAACATGAAATTAAAGTCACTTGGAACCTTTCAAATATCTTAATTTAAGCATTCTCATTGCCATCCTTCAAACGTACACAATACACAAACTATCTAAACACTTCGCACTATAAGTCCGACTATTACTATTAACTGAATATATTTGGTATTCAATTAATCTAATCCCGACTCCTGGATGTACGCCTCCCCGGACGCCACGGGGAGTGGAAGACGAACCGACCGGATCGGTGGTTGAAGTAAGCTCAAGAATTTCTTCTAACCATTTTATGAAGCCTATAGCTTAATGGGTTGGTATTTCACCGGGCATCTGGGCTTTCGGACCCTACCTACCACTCAGTAATTGTGCCGAAGTACACAATGGCTGGAGTCGTAAGTTAAACTTAGGTTCGCACAATCAAATGTAAGACACTACCTTATCAACTCAGCCATTGAGGCCGCGATATGCTTGATTTGGTTCCAAAACTCGGTTCCTATTCACACTATTTTTTCAACTATTGGTATTTCTGTACTTCATCGGTTGTCATTTTCTGGTTACGTAACTATTTCCTTTTTGATATTTAGTTTCCACACATCTATTTGTGTTACAACTAATATTCTCAAAGGCCAATGTAGGATATAGTAAGCTTATATACCTTTAATACTATGAGTTATGACACAACTTTCAAACTTAAATTATAAACATTCACATAGAATAAATATATAATTAAACTTATTGTAAATAGATCGAACGGAGGGGAGCGTACAAAACCATCGCTATGCTTTTGTGCCTAATGAAGTAAGGTGCACTTTTGAATCATACTCGTATGTAAACTATCCTTCAGCGCTTATATGACTTTTGCCCCCGACTGTTGAGAGCAAGCGATCGAGATATATACTTTGTGATTTTTATTTAGCGTCCGTTGGCGATTGCGACAAAATATTATTCCTGCTTTCCAGGGCTTTTGTAAATCATTTTCGTGGCATTCTCCCACATGTGTCCGGTGCATCTGTCGGATACGCATCTTTGGCATGGTACCCAGTTTAGCCCTCATCCCTTCGAGCGCCCTTTGTGTGTTAACAGGTCGACATGGAGTAATGTTGGCCTTTGTTGTGATGGCGCTCTCCTGGTGATTGTGCATCCTGTTGACATGGAATTTATTTATTTAGATTACATTCCGTCTCCCTCCCGTGGTCCCAGTCTCAGATAATTGCGTGTCATTGCGGATTATCTGTCCATCGGATTGTGGCCTGCCTCCTGGATTTCCTTTCATTGCGTCTTCTTGATATTTGCGTTCGCGCAGGCTTTCGTATCTTATATGATTTTCTACGAGACTTTGCCGAGGCGCACGATCATTATTCACTTAGTGTCTGATTTATGGACAACGATTTGATTCCCTTTTTGTTGCTGTTGTTGTGGTTTTTGTTGCTATTTCGGCATAATTAACGAGAAGGTTGGTGTTGTTGTGCTTTTTTTTGTATCTTTCATTCGGGGCGTTGCCAACCATTTCCCACATTTTGGAAACTTCACCTTTGATTGCAGTTGAGTCGAAAGATCAATTAACCTGACGATCACTTTGATGTCCATTAAGCACAATGAAATCTACAGAGTCACTGGAACGGCTTTTGAAAGAACCGAAAGTCGTATCGGAATCGGAATCAAATTCTATATTTCTATTCAGAGAGTATAGATAGACTCGAAGTCACGAGGCGGATAGAGGTATTAAGTGTTGTAACGTTGGGATGATAAATGAAGTTTTATAGGTTATAGGAAGCACAATACGGGAGGCCTTGAATCAAGGGAAGGTCTTTTTAACTCATGATGCCTTTGTTTCAAATGGCTTTTCAGTGATTGAATTAACGGTACTACTTAAACAAAATGGAGTGATTGTGGGAAATGTTGGAGGAAAACCAAGGTCTTAACTGACGAGAAGATCTAGTCAAGAGTAAGAGATAAAAATAGAGTAAGTACAATTAAATAATTGCTATGCCTACTAAAACGATTGTATAAAAAAGGTGTTGAAAAAGAAATCTTTTGGTGGTATTAGGGACTACATTAGGAGGGCAGTGCCAAAAGAAGTAGCCTAATCCGATGTATAGAAAGCACACTATTGACGGCAAACTAACAACTCTTGGGTTCTGATACGTTGTGTCATATATGGCTCATCAATTCTTCAGCTACTGCTCCATGTTCCACTGTAGTTTTATGAATCTTATGGGTATAGTTTGGAAAGGATTTATAGGTAGTAAACCATAACGAGGCCGACATATTTAACTGCCGAAGACAGCTTCCGTAAGTTGAATGTTACATTGATTTTAATTTCCATTGAATAGTAAGTTTTACGTCAATATTTTAAATACAGTATTTTGAAGACATTCAAAAGCAAGGTTTGTAACATTGAAATCATGTCGTTTACAATGTGAAGAAACTTTTGGTAAGATCGGGAGGTGCAGGAGAGAACACAGACTTTCAATTCGAAGAGAGTTATTTCCTAGAGGAACTACACACCAAAAAGTTCTCCACTTCGTTTTCCTTTTTTCTTAGTATAGGTCTCAAACGAAAGAAATTTCTGCCGATTTTAATATAAAAACATGTCAATCTAACGATCTAAAATTCGAATTTAAGTTTATTAATTTTCAGCAGAAGAATTTCTGTTGGATTCAGAATTAACACTCTTAAGTGAAGCAATTTATCTCGCAAATCAGGATTTATGGTATCATTCTTCGATGCAAAGTTTTCTGTTGATTTTAAAAATGAATACTTTAAAACTGAATACTTTTCGTTGAAATTTGATACTACTTGGTGTGCATATGGTATACAAGCCATTCGAAAACCGACTAAGAAATCAGATCAGTAGTGAGTGAGTGACAGCAGTCAAGTTGAGTCGCAATCAGTCAATTGTTCGAAACATTGTTGTGTACGTAAGCTAAATAAATAACTTCATTAAAACTGAATCAATGTGAAAATAATACACCAAACCGTGTGCTCATCAGTGTTCTTATGTGAACGAAAACACCAGTGCGATGTGCGAAAAGGAAGTCGTGAGCAGTCATCACCAACAAGCTCAAAAAAAAAAAAAAAAAAAAAAAAAAGACAGGATTGGGCTCTTTCATACACAGGAAGTATCTTATTTTATTTTATTTATTATTTATTTATTATAATTCAAATTTAAAGTATTTTACTTATAATTATAATTTAAATTGTATTCAATTTATCTTTTCCCTTTATTTAAACTTTGATTTTAATTTTTCACACTTTCTCAAACATTTCTACTTACATTTACATAGTACATTTCTATATTCCAGGTTTATGCTGAAATTTTAGCTTTCATTTAGGTTTCATTGGGCTTATCTTTTATATCCGTATTTCTTGTTCCTATCCACTTTTCTCTATTTGCTGCACTCCTACTTGTTTCTATTAACCAGCTTCTTCTCTGTCTGTTTCTCGCTCTTTGTGATTTCCCGCATCCATCACTTTTCTTCACTTATCCCTCGCAAAAATGGACCTCTCTTCTCTTGTAGTAAGCTTGAGGCATCAACCCCATCAGGATTTGATGACTCTTCTGGAGACATTGAGGACAGAACTCGCTGCCGCGGTACCCAGGATTGCCGTCCACTAACAACTCGGAAACCCTTGACCAAAAGACGGGAATCGAACGCGAAATGACAACCCTTGACAGCGACTTTGATTTCGCAGCCGACGAGAGCTGCACCCGTGTCCCCACCCCAAATTTTTCTCGCCCTATAACTACTTTTGTTCGTGGGGAAAAACGGAAAACACCTCGGACAATAGTAAACTGCGAGGGTGGTCCCTCCAGTAAACGTGTTGCCACCGGCTGTACGCCAACAATATCCCCGGCTTCGGCTAATAAAACTGTGCCAAACCTCTCGGTACACCCCACTGCAGAAAAAGTCCCCCCTTTGAAAAAATCGGGCACAGCAAAGGCAGCATCATCCACAACCCCAAAACCAAAGACCGCCCAAAATCCAAAGGCCACACAAACAGCGGCCACGGCCGACCCACCTGCTTTAAAAAAGAAGCAGCAACCTGGGGTCTTTGCACGAGACTTCAACCTAAAGGAGTTCGTCGGTGATATGAACCGACAAGGAATCTCAAACTTTAAGGCAAAGACCTTGACTCCAAGCCTCAATAAAATCGTAACCTTCGATCGACAGACGTTCTGTAAGGTTAACGACACCCTGAAGGCCAAGGGGGTGAATTATTACACATTCACCCCGGCCGACGAAAAATCGAGGATCATCCTCTTAAAACGAGTTTGGCAAGTGCGAACTCCCGCCAGCAAAATACGATCCCACAACAAATGTGCAGGATGAAATTACGTTGCCAACTTGCTGCAACCGCGATAAGAATGGACATCTGGTCAGCTACAGGAACTGCCCCAAATATAAAGTGATAGTCCACAAAATCAAGGAGACTCGAGCTAAACAAGTAGCCAAGTCAAACCTCGGAAAACAGGCCACGCAAAAATTCATCCAAAATGGATTTACATTCGCCGATAAGGTTAAAGGGAACCAAACAAAGAATATGAAAACCCCACCACCTCTCCCCCAAAAACATATTCAACCACCTAAGCGATCCGCTATACAGGCCAATACGATCCCACAAATCCAAACGGTGCTACAAAAGCCTCCAAAGGGGCAACCCTCAATGCTGGAGAAACTACTTAGTCTCTCTCGTGTGATTGAGGATATTTGACCCCGATATGAAAAACTAACAACTGAGGCTGAGAGGGATGCACTCCTTTTCACGGCATATGTAAGACATACGTTTCAAAATGGATCCCAAAATTAAAGTTATCCTTATAAATGTCAACTCCCCTGTTTCGCTACCAAAGCGTGCGATAGTCTCTGACTTCATAAAGGATAACCGGGCGGACGTGGTTCTTGTAACCGAAACTAGTTTGCATCTATGTTACCGTTCCACTTTCCCAAACTTTTCAATGATTCGAAGAGATCGAACCCTCACTGGTGGGCACACCATCAACGGAGGTGGCACCTGTATTCTAGTTAATAGCGAACTTCGCCATGAAGCTATTGACCTCCCACATTTCGAGTCCATAGAGGTCTTCGGGGTTGAACTGCATCTAGCTAATAATGGTAGAGTGCACATATACTCCGTATCCCGCTCGCATAAAACCAACAATGGCCTCATTAATCCCGAAGATATAGGCCAATTAATAACGTCCTCGGGGCATACACCCTTCATCATAGGCGGCGATTTCAACTCCAGGCATCCCCACTGGAACAACTCCGTCTCTTGCCCAAACGGCACAAAGTTGTTCCAATGGTACACCGAAAACTGTTATGCCCTCATCTTCGAAACTGTCGCATCTACGGATGGTACCCGGGGTAACTCCATCCTGGACATATTTATTGTGTCCAAAGACTTACTTTCCCAAATCACTCCTCCCCAAGTATCAGCGGGTGTATCTGACCACAACGCTGTGACAATGTTCATCCGCGGCTATCGCGCATCCCGGGCTCATGTCAGATACATACATTTTTTTGTTTTCTCTTCTTTCTGTTTTACTTGTGACTTCTGCCTTCTGTGTTTACCTTTTGCAACTTCAGCCTTTCTATTTTCTCGGCAATTTTTGGATTCTGGATTCTGGCCTTGCTATTTTGTTTACTGCTGCGATTTTTGGCTTCTCTGTTTATTTGCTGCTATTTCTGCGTTCTCTGTTTTCTCTCTGTGATTTCTGGCTTCTCAGATCACTTTGCGACGTCTCTTTTTCTCCGTTTATTCCCTGCGGCTTCTAGCTCCGGTATTTATTTTCTACGTCTTCTCTGTGTTCTCATTTTTATTTTATATAACCTATAGACTTAAACATGCTCGCGACGTTAAATGTTAAATTTTGACTTGAACTAAATTGCTCTAAAGATGAATAAAAAAAATCTTTTTGAGGAATAGCCATATCAGGCGCTTAAATCAGCAGAAACAGAAAGGCCCAACGTCTAACTGCTAGATAATGGCTCGAAAACAGATACATCGGTCGGAAAAGGACCCAAATCCAAATAGAATCAGAATCATCTAAATATCACAAACAGAGTTCAAAGCCCGATTCAACCTATCAAAAGCGGAGCAAGCCTCGCCTTGTTCACAACAGGCAATATCCTGCGAAGGTAGAGCGTTAGCTGACTCTTTACGGTTACGTCGGAGTTACAATCCAACCGATCCAATTTCGCTCTTCGTTTGGATACTGGTCGCCACAACTATATGCGGCTAGGAATCCTAAGACTTGATATCCTAAAATCAAAGGGAAATTCTGCCGTAATCCAATGCGAATCCAATCAATCTATCGGGCATAGAGTTAAAATGTGTATCGGAAGTTATTAATGCCACTTTCACGGGGGTCAGTAAAATAAACAACGTTTAATGCTTCTACTATTATTTGACAACTGCAAAGAGAATCTTGAGATTTGACACCCTAAGGTCATGGGAAAACGTTGCCCTTATCCAATGCCAAACCAATCAATCTTTCGGGCATATAGTTAAAATCTGCGTCAGAAGCTGTAAATGCCACATTCACGGCGGTCAGCAAAATACAACAATGTTTAATCCTTCTACTAATATTTGAGAACTGCAATGAGAATCTTGAGACTTGACACCCTAAGATCAAACGAAAACTCTGCTCTAATCCAATGCCAAACGAATCAATCTTTCGGACATAGGTCAAAATCTGACCTACACGCTATAAATGCGTCAAATTAGAATGTGCACTCAAACTGAAAAAATGTTAGAAGAAATCTCTCATAGTCTACTGCCATAATGACACTTAAACCCATCTCCAGGAAATTATATAAATTATCATAAATTCAAGAAATTCAGCCACAAAAGACTGCAAATAATCCAAGTGTCGGAATGTGATTCAATTTCAGGTGGAAGGAACCATCAGGGCAAAAGAATTCAACCTGGTGTTGTGTCATTATAACAAAGTAGAGGGAATTCAGAAAAGGTTCAGAGGGCCAGGAGCGACATCAATTTATACATTCAAGGTCCTACACGGCCAGAATATGGGACAGCAAACATTATATCCTTTCACAGGCAATCAGAATGCTGGGAATTTATGAATAACATCAAAAATTCTACGTTGTCATCCATCCCATAGATCACAGTAGATAACGATTCGATTATGAACTTGCTAAACATTACGCAGCTAATTCTACACTTGTCAATACCAAATGGGTTCGGCTTCGATCTCAGTGGAAGCAGCGTTTTATAGACTAAATTCCCTTTCAAATTAATGCTGTTGTCCGATGTGAACATTAATGCTTTGGTACATGGCTCTGATGATTTCATTTGCTGTTCTCTTTTTGGTGCAGTGTTTTTTTACTATGTTTGCGTGTATGTTATCTGTTGGAAAAACCATAAATCCATCTTCTCGTCAAAGAAAATTGCCAACGTAGAATTATAGCGTTTGGGATGATAGTGAAGAACGTGTGATTCGAACTGACGCTATGATTGTTAGAATCACCAAAAGTTGAACCAAAGCGCAGGCCACCGCCGTGTGTACGAATTAGATTTCTAAACTCAAGTATATTCGATTGATGTGGATTTTGTTATGTTATCGCTATGGTATACGGCTCTGATGCATTTTCTTATTCGATTTTCGTTCGGTGTTCTTCACTATTCGCTTGTGTATTGTGTGTGTATCTGTTACAAATGCCACAGAATCACTGTCTATAAATGGCACTTATACAACAACTTCTGATCTTCACCTGAAAATACCACGGAAATTGTTACATTCATGAATGGTGACAGTTCTGGAAGTATTACTGTGTTGAAAATTGTCAGCGATGACAATATATAAATATTCTAAGAAAAGTAAGCTTGGAACACGTTTAGTGAGCGGGACATCTAGCTTGAGTAAGCAAAGCGGGACATCTAGCTTGGGTAAGCAAAGGGGAACATGCTCGGAAATATTGTGGAGTATGATGTGGGCGCGATCGTCGAAAAAGGTGTATCTCAATTTATAGTTATATCTCTATTTAGAGCTCTATCTCTATCGCTATCTCTATCTCTATCTCTATCTCTATCTCTATCTCTATCTCTATCTCTATCTCTATCTCTATCTCTATCTCTATCTCTATCTCTATCTCTATCTCTATCTCTATCTCTGTCTCTATCTCTATCTCTATCTCTATCTCTATCTCTATCTCTATCTCTATCTCTATCTCTATCTCTATCTCTATCTCTATCTCTATCTCTATCTCTATCTCTATCTCTATCTCTATCTCTATCTCTATCTCTATCTCTATCTCTATCTCTATCTCTATCTCTATCTCTATCTCTATCTCTATCTCTATCTCTATCTCTATCTCTATCTCTATCTCTATCTCTATCTCTATCTCTATCTCTATCTCTATCTCTATCTCTATCTCTATCTCTATCTCTATCTCTATCTCTATCTCTATCTCTATCTCTATCTCTATCTCTATCTCTATCTCTATCTCTATCTCTATATCTATCTCTATCTCTATCTCTATCTCTATCTCTATCTCTATCTCTATCTCTATCTCTATCTCTATCTCTATCTCTATCTCTATCTCTACCTCTATCTCTATCTCTATCTCCATCTTCATTTGTCCCTCTTTTTTGTATTCTACCTCCCACCCCTTTACGACTAAAAATCGAATGCTCTAAGTTGCATTAGATGTTCCATCTCATTAGTAGTTCGGTTCATTTGCTGTTCCGATTAGCAAACATCTCCCTTACCACATGACTACATTGAAGTCGAAGTTGAAATATCATTTATTAGTCGTTCCCACTACAAGCACTCATATCAAGTTACTTCTATGTTCGATCTGTTAATTGGTTATAAACTCATCACGTGTCAATTTCAAAGTACCTTTAGGCACCAGACAATAGTAATTCACTGCCGTCAACTTCAACAGGAAATCCTGAAATATTGGCACTGTTTTCGTTTCGGCTAAATGGATTCAGCAGCATAACATGTCATAGTTGCGATGCACCAAACTGCCCGGCTCCTCCAAAGGAAACGAATGAAGCTCCCCAAGGTCCCGAACATTCCTCGATTGGGATGTCTTTGCAGAAAGCTATTATGTTATTGTTCCAACCATGTTAAATGTTGCCCCTCCCGTCGGTCAGGGAAGAGGACACCGCGTGTATCATGTGTCCAAGCAAGTCCGGCTAAAACAATATATCCGGCGAAGCCTTGACATGGCCGCATGTCGATCGGTACCCAAAACAACAAAGTCGGTCTCCATTTGCGCGATCATTGGATTAATAATTCCAACCCTGATGCCGATTCCCTTAAGCCGGGTGCGCACTGGTAATCATCGCCAAACGCACCGTAACAACAGTAACGACGAAAACGATGGCTACAACGACGACATCATCACGGAGGCATCAAGATTCCCAGTCGCGATCTTTGCCAATTGCCAAGAGGAGAGTCCCATTGGCCACTGGCAACTGGTGATAATGTGGTTTCCATGAATACGTATCCCTCATGTAAATTATGACCGCGTTCTGTTCGACTGCAGCCTCTGCGTGATGCGGCGACGATGATTATCTTATGTTGTTGATCGTGGTCATACTCGGAGGACGTAACCAGGATTATGTTACCATGATCACTGTCGTCGGCAGCGTTTTGGCGGAGGTAAATATGCGATTGGTTGCCAATTCATGTTTTGATATTACTTTCCACTTTGTTGTTGTTGCTGTTTACGTTGATCCTCGTCGGATATTGATGTGTAGTCGACCTGGAAAATGTTCTCGGTGATATCTACGGCACGTAGGACGATCAGAAGATCATGCAAATCAGCGACTTTATGAAGCGTTTCTGTAGTTGACCAAGAAGCAATCCAATCAAGCGAATGAATTTTCTTGAGTAAAATCCAAGACCAGAAACTGTTACTATTAAGCTGGTGACCATTGAAAGGAAGGTTGTCTAATCTCACCATAGAAGGTTTACAGGATCTTTAATCAACTTGGAAGATCAGTTGTGTCTCTGTTGGGCGCTTATTAAAAGAATGACATATGACATTTAGAAGTCAGGCACAGCGGTGGCGTTCATAATTTGTGGGACAAAAAACAATGGGCTGACCGGAAGGACGTTAGAAATGGGGAATTTCAGAATTCGCAATTTGCTTTCTTTTGTAGACAGTTCAGGAACTAGTAATAGCGGTATAATATTTATACCTTTCGTATAAAACTAGTGTTTGGCGACTTCTAAATTGTGCTATCAAAAAATCGTACATCGGTTATGTTTCGTTGGTTTTAATTGTCTTGAAGTCTTAAAATGCGAAGTTCGTAAAAGGAGAAAAAGAAAGAGCAAAGTGTTATGTGCGGTTTCCGCCACCCCCATCATTAGATTGTTTTTAATATAATTTTGTTTTAATATAGTTTGATGGTAAGGTGGTGGAAAAGGCGCACGATCCACATGTGAGTGTTCGAACACGCCCCAGTTCGAGTGTGGATCGTGGGCGAGTTCGAATTCTGTTTTCGGGGTGGATGTCGAGGGAGAGCGAAGGAGAAACAGCAGGAGAGATTTTTGATTCCGTTCTTTGATGATTGTGTAACTACTGTTTTATGGATTCCGTTGTTGACGGTTTTAAAAATTAGTTTTTGAGTTAGTTAACGGAGTACGAAAGTCAGAAAAAGGAAGGAACAGCAACGTCCCGGTTCAAGTAAAAAAAGAAAAGACTGTAAAAAATTGTAAAAACGAAAAGATTTTTTTTTTGATTCGTGATCAGTGATAATAGCACGGCTTTGTTTTTGTCATAAATAAAGAACTTTATAACGTATTCTTGATTGTTTTCGCCTCAAAATATATATATAGAAGTTGAGTTGAAATTTGGTGAATAATTATTAAACGAACCGCTGACTTTTGGAAGAGGTTGACAAGAAACTGATGGCCCTCCTAATAAGGGATGGAAGAACACTTATAGACGACATACTGGATGCCCAACGCAGAGAGCAGGAATAGCGACAGAAAGGTTGACAAGAAACTGATGGTCCTCCTAAGGGATGGAAGAACACTTATAGACGACATACTGGATGCCCAACGCAGAGAGCAAGAATAGCGACAGGTAACCAATCATATTTATCAAAATTTCTGTGGCGGAATACGTCACACTGGCGCTGCGGACAAACCTACCGGACGGACCACGACAGGCTTGACGATTTAGTTTTCTTCTAATCGAGGCGAGCGAGCCTATTAAGCGGCACCAAGTGATTGATACATTGTGCCTCTAATGACATCGTGGAATTGCTGCCGACGAAGGAAGTTCAGTGCTCGGAATGTGTAAGGAAAAGATATCGCCTTGATACAGAGTGGAACCACTGTATTCGGCACGACGTCAGAGAACGGCAGCGGAGGGCGTGAAAAGGAAGAACGTTTTTATTTTTTTTTCTCCTCTGAATGGAGTAATATTTGTTATTTATTTATTTATTTAATTTTACCGTGAAGTGAAAAACTTGTATGGTAATTATAGTAGAATTGTTTTGGCTTTAGTTTTAAGCTGTTGTGTTGATGTTTCGATTTAACTTATCTATTTAGTTGTTAACGGATTTATTTGTTCATCATATTTATTCACCTTGTGTAACCGATGCCAATAGGAATTTTTTTTTCTTTTTTCTCTCGGTTACAAACTGTGATATTGAATTTATTTATTATTATTTATTGTTGACATTAATCGATCTCTAAAATATTTTTTTTTGGTTTTTTGAAATTGTGATTCTGCTTGTCTTCCTTTTTCGGCTGCGCGTTGGATTTTGTTTGTTTTTTTTTTTTGCTGCGTTGCCGAGTTATCATAAGGTGTATATTGTTTTTATACGCGACAAGAGGCGCGTTTGAGATTTTTTTTACCTCTTCTCTTTTTCTTTTCTTTCTCTGTCGCTCTTTCTCTCCATTCTCGGGCGGTGTAGTGGTCGCTTGCGTTGTGCCGTCTTTCGTTCGTTCGTAGTGAGGGAACGTGTTTATTGTTGTGTTTCGCATCCTTGCCATTGGATAGTTCTGTCGACAACGGAGTTGCTCTCTTTGTTTCTCAAGGGATCCCGGGTGTTGTTTGGTATCGGTAATTTTGAAGTTTAGTTAGACGGTCTGCTAATGCAAACGAGGCAGCGGCAAAGAGAAGGCCGAGAGGGCACCCCTGCCAAGGCGCGGCCCGAGGCACTTCCCGAGCCGCCGGTTGACGAGGTGGATCTGGAGGCATTCCACGATTCGCGGGACGAGTTTGTGGCCGAACGATCGCCAACGCGCCCCCCTCCCACCGCTAGCAAACAAGCTGTTGGAAGCATGAAGGACACGCCGATGCCCTCATACTTTAAACTGGGCCCGCAGCCATGTCCTGTACGGACCATGTTGGGCACAAACAGGGTTTTCGACCTTGTGTCGAAGGCGGTCCCCATGTTTTCGGGACAGGAAGGTCCGGATACAGCCGAGAAACTCTCTTTGTTTCTCAAGGGCTGCAGAAGAACCTTAGATGGTCTGGCGGTGGAGGAGGAGCATACCTTCCTCCGGCGGCTACCCTCTAGGCTGAGCGGCGAGGCCTATCGAATGTTCGCGGAGAGGCCACCCACGACCTTCTTCGAAGCGGAGCAGCGTCTCAGAGAGGCCTTTGAACCCCGAGTGTCGTATGAGGAGTTGTGTGCACAACTGTCCAAAATGCGACAACTTCCCTCCGAGGATGCCACGAATTTCGTTTCCCGAGTGAAGCGGGCCGTGGTACGGTGCGAGGAGGCCGCTGAGCGTTATTATGGTCGGCAGGGTAGGTCCGTCTTTGCAAGCCAGCTTGAGGGAATGGCCAAACCGGTGTTGGTAAGGGGCTTAAGGGAGGAAGGACTAAGGCACTTCCTCCTCACGTTGGGTGATGTCCCATTTCGAAGCATGGTGGACCACCTGACCGGATTCGAGCGAGCTCGAAGGGAATTGTTGAGACAGCACGACTTGTTTGTAGATGCGCGGCCCGGAATCGCCGATCGAACGTCGAAATCGTTGAATGTAGGACCGGGAAACTCCTCAACTTTTATAGATGGCCCTTCCTCCACTTTTAGGGATTGCACCGCGGCGCCGGTTTTATCGAATCTTGACCCCCAGGCGGTGTCTTTCGTGTTACCTGGCGAAGAGCCATATAGTCGTCGACGGGAGGAGGACGGTTTCGTTCGGGAGCGGTCGTACGGGCCCCTTAATTATCGCACAGATGCTGGTGCCTATGCTCCGGCCTACAATGGCGAGGGAGCGTGGTCAAACACCGTGCCTTCCTCGAGCCGGAGTGGAGGGTCGCAGAGCTTGGATCAGGGGGCGTATGTGCCTCAGGATCGATCGGGTCGGGACAATCCGTTCAGGGACCCAGTTGGTCGATCGGCGCACCCCCTGGAATCCCAGACAATATGCAATTTTTGCAATCTGAGAGGTCATGTATACGACGAATGTCTGCAAAGACGAAATACTCCTTTCTGTCGTGAGTGTTGGCGGTATGGCCACGACATAGTGGACTGCCTGGATCGCCCGACAAGGACGCGCGAACCCCAGGCTCCGTACAGGGGTAGAGGACAGCAGGGCGGCTTCGCGCGGCATGGACGGCCCCATCAGCGACCGCAGTTCCAGAGGAGAGCCCTGCCGGAGCCGCAGCCCCCGTCTACGGGTGGCGGGCCGGCGACGTCGGGCCCCAGAGTATTCAGCGTCCGGTGCTGTTGCGAGTTTTGTGGCCGACAAGGTCATAGCTTGCGCGGGTGCGAATATAGACAAAGGTGGGAACAACAACAGGGTTCCCAGGTTTCTCCCCACAAGCGGCACGCCGGAGCAGCACCTGTTGCGAGCGAAGAGCGGGGCACCCAGGTGGAGACTGGGGGAAGCGCAGGAAATAGGCGCGGGAAGCGTAAGAGACAGCGCCGGTGCAATCGAGGAGCCAGTAGTAGTCGCGCGGTGGCTTTAGACTCCCGGGAGGTGAGTGAGGATAATGGGCGAGGATCGTCCGTGTCGAGCGGTGGCGGAAAACGACCCGACTCCATGGACTCGAACTCCTCGAAAACGGATGCGAGGCATGATGCCGCATCAGGCAGCGTGGGGAATCGGAAATGCCGACCCGGCCGCATTGGGCCCAAAGTGGGCAGAAACAATAGCTCCAGTTCCGCTAGTTCGGAGTCCAGTGGGACTCCCGAGCGGAACATTCCTGAGCGGAGGAGCGAATCATTGTGCGAGTTTTGCGGTCGACACACTCACAAGGCGGCAGAGTGTCGACATAAGGCAAATTGGGAGAGTTCGGGAAACTCCCAAAGGTCGGGTCGGCAAGATTCAACCCGACCGCACTAGAAACGCAAACCAGCTCCAGCTGTTCTCAGCTTTCGCCGACTCAGGTCCCGATTGTCACTCTTCCTTTAGACATTGGCCGTAGGAACTCTACGCGCCTAATCGTGGACACCGGCGCTGAGATTAGCCTGTTGAAGCTGAAGGCACTCCATCCTAGATATGGCATGGATGTGCATAAATCTACAACGCTCCAAGCGCTGTTTGTCAAAGGCAAGTCGAGGGGATGCTGCACTGGGAATTTCAAGTTGCACCATGAGATTCCCCACAGTTTCCAAATAGTGGAGTCCTTGCCGGGTTTGGAGGAAGACGGATTGTTGGGGTACGACTTCCTGTCTCAGAATTGTAAGGTAGACGAGCCGGGTGGTTGTTTGGTTTTTCCCCGACCGGCCGTAAATCCCGTGCCATTCTTCATTCAATTTACCAGCTATGGGACGGGAAGGGTTGAACATGTGGCAGTCGAACGGGGAGACGTGCCAAAGGGACCTGTTAAGGTCGATACTGCGGCAGGTACTGGCCCGGAGACCCTACCCATACAGGGGAGGGCTGCAAAAAGATGTTCAACCACGTGCTACCCACGTGGTCATCCGGATAAACCCCGAACAGCGGACGTTGATAACATGGTTATAGACAACATTTTTTATAAAAGAACAAATAAGGAAAGGATAAGCCTTCCTGTAACTTGGAGCCCCTGATCCCAGCTGGCCAGACTCTGGTTTCCCTCCGGAATCTTCGTCCTTGTAAAGGACCTTCGTCGAGGGATATTAACTTGAGAGTCTGACGAAAAGTCTTTAAGGCCTGGCCTAATGCTGCAGGCGCCTTCCCAGCGCAGACTGCAAAGGCAAACCTCAGTGCTGGAGGTTGGATCATAAATATGAAGTTGCGAAAGCGCACTATAATGTCGGGTGATGGTAGGTTTTGCCGCCGGAACGGGGCAACCCCCGACCTGCCAACCCATGGGCCGGGGCAAGTAAAGGAGTCCAAAAGATGAAAATTAAAATGAAGATCATAGGAGCGGGGCGATTTCGCCGGCCGGGTGACATTTTGGAGGTTGGACGAGAGGGGATCACCTCGCCTTGGCGAGGGGGTCCTAACTGGATCGTGTGGGCGGTCGAGCTTTCGGTCGGACCATCGGTTTAAGTGTCGGGCCCGCCGCGATGGATGGAAATCTGTGTTGCTTATTTTGTCCTTGTCCCCGGGGAATGCTTGTCTGTGTTCCCCTTATTTACTAATACATAATTGTTATTTATTTATTTATTTTTACTATGTATGTTACGTTTTAATATAATTTTGTTTTAATATAGTTTGATGGTAAGGTGGTGGAAAAGGCGCACGATCCACATGTGAGTGTTCGAACACGCCCCAGTTCGAGTGTGGATCGTGGGCGAGTTCGAATTCTGTTTGCGGGGTGGATGTCGAGGGAGAGGGAGGGAGAAACAGCAGGAGAGATTTTTGATTCCGTTTTTTGATGATTGTGTAAATACTGTTTTTTGGATTCCGTTGTTGACGGTTTTAAAAATTAGTTTTTGAGTTAGTTAACGGAGTACGAAAGTCAGAAAAAGGAAGGAACAGCAACGTCCCGGTTCAAGTCAAAAAAGAAAAGACTGTAAAAAATTGTAAAAACGAAAAGATTTTTTTTTGATTCGTGATCAGTGATAATAGCACGGCTTTGTTTTTGTCAGAAATAAAGAACTTTATAACGTATTCTTGATTGTTTTCGCCACAAAATATATATATATAGAAGTTGAGTTGACATTTGGTGATTAATTATTAAACGAACCGCTGACTTTTGGAAGAGGTTGACAAGAAACTGATGGCCCTCTTAATAAGGGATGAAAGAACACTTATAGACGACATACTGGATGCCCAACGCAGAGAGCAGGAATAGCGACAGAAAGGTTGACAAGAAACTGTTGGTCCTCCCAAGGGATGGAAGAACACTTATAGACGACATACTGGATGCCCAACGCAGAGAGCAAGAATAGTGACAGGTAACCAATTATATTTATCAAAATTTCTGTGGCGGAATACGTCACAAAAGGAAGGTTACGGGTTTTAAAAGAATTCAGTTTTGTTTTTCGGAGTACTAAAAGAGAAAGATGATCAGCTTGGATTGTTGGATAAATTGTAAACATAAAAATGAAACTTTCCATTTGGTGATTCGAACAGATTATACACTACGCAATCATTGTGAAAAACGCAGAACCAAAAGGGGGCCGAAAAAATCATCATAATCGTATACCGAGCTAAGATATTCTTGTGTACACGAGGCCGTAGTCGTATATGGCGGTGCTTTGGTTCTAACCTTTTTATAGTGGGGATTCGGATGGGATCCATTCTTCACTATTTCTTAAAATGTTCTACTTTGCTATAATGATGTCTGTTATTGCTCATTAGATGCGGAATATCATACAACTTCTGATTGATTGGTTGGCTGATTCCCCGTAGCTAAGAAATTCTCGTTTAAAGAAATCGTAATATGTTCCCAATTCTAATGAATAATCTACCTTAAAAGTTCGCTAAAATTCAGTTTATTTATTGTATTTCAGATTGTACATTGCCGCTATGAATATTACTGATATTTATTGATAAGATTAAATACACTTTTTACTCACTGTTCCCCTTTTCTTGGGTCGTGCGGATTTTCTTTTTCCTTGTTATGGGTTCCCTGTGTTGTGTTGATTCACTGTTGCGATGAGATGAATTAATCAGGAGGTATTCGCCTCAAATTCCTTGCAATCCTTTTCTAATTTACCGATAATCTTTTGACGCACACGTGCTTCGTATAACACAACATTATCTCACTTCGATAATCAATTATTTTTGTCCTTTCCCCTGTCTTATGTTAAATGTATTTAATTGTAATTACTCACGTTTCCTCGTTCCGCTCTTTGATGTGATGTCGCCTTCCACTTCTTGCAGACTAGCTCCGTTTTCGTGCAATTTCTACTGTTTATAATAGCCTCTCCACTATAAACTGAATTAATCCTCTTTTCCTTGACGTTTGTTATTATTCCTCAAGTTTCTTGTACTTGATCTTCTGTGTTCTCGAACAAAGATAAATAGCTGGTGCATAAACCCAGGGTTTTTTTACCCGGCGATGAGATCTTCGATCAGTTTCGTTGTTGGGACAACGGTACTGATAAACAAAGAAACAACGGTGAGGGCAGGAACCGCGTCGACAGTTGTTTATGGTCGACAGTTTCGAGTTGTGGAGACGTTTTTGTTCTGTGAAAGAAAAGAAGAGGAGAGGAAGGATAGCGAATTAAAAAGGGGAAAGGGAGTAAAAAAGATTAATAGTCGTTGTTTGTATCAGGCTTCTTTTGACCTGATGTATTTGTTGCTGGAGAACCTAAGTCCAATGTTTGATTCAGGCCTCTTGTGATCTGAAGTTTTGTTGGACCCATATTCTACAGCCCTACTGTACAGTAGGGTGCAACACCATTAGTGTGATATTTTTGGGATGATGTTCGGGCGCAACGCCACTAAACATCTAAAAAAGTCTATCTTTGAAAATTCGGGCGCAACGCCACTGAATATTTCAAAGTAGAATCAAAATAGCTGAAAAAGAAGCAAAATATTAAGTGAGAATACGTCGGGGTGGTCGGTTGCATTCTGATTTTATTTTTCTCTTCAAATTCTATTTATACAAAATATTCTTACATCTACAATCTTGAATACAAGATTACAGGATTCATGTTTACATACATACATAAACTCGACTACAGGATTCCTGTTTACTATTACATACATCGACTACCAGATTCCTGTTTACAGCATAGCATTAATAAGACCAAGCCGAAGGACAATCGGCATTTTTAAGATACACACAAATTACTGGTGTGCACAGAAAGGAAAGACAAAAAGAACGCACGTTCCTGTACAAAGAAAACAGAAATATTATATTTATGGTGGTCCCTTTTGAGTTGGAGGCAATTCAATTATCACCTTCTGCTGTTGAAATTGTTTGCGGTTGTCAATTGGAATTTGCTGGTGGCGGTGTGGTAGTGTTATGTAGTGTGTCTGGCACGACACGGATTCACTTAACACCCACTACTTAATTCACGGCAGCTGATTTTTTTCAAATAAAACACCTTCACTTTATCTCCTTCGTCTCTTTATTTATTTACACAATAGCTGATACACTGACTGGAACAATATTTATTAGTTTATCAAAGAATGCGACTCCATGTTTAGTAGGTTCATAAGTTCGTTAATCCGAAACTAATTTACGCTTGCACAAGGTAACTGGAATAAATTTAGTTTGAACACTGTCTATGGATATATTAGTAATTCAAAACACTATAAGTTTCTTCAAATAATAGTTTACACAAGGTGTTAGTTTAACGTACACTATTTAGCTATCTTAAAAGTCGACTGGAGTAATTCGACTGTGCACGTCACTGAGAGAGTTGCGTTAAGACTCTCTAAACGCCACGTCCCCTGTACGTGTGCGTTTCTCGCGGTGGTTAAGATCTGACTCACTATTCGCTGCCGACGAAAAAAAGGACACCGCAAAGAAAACCGCAAAAAAAGGAGGAGCTGCACGATCGACTCGAGGCAGTCAATCGTGATTGGGCCGGGGAATACGGCATACATTTCGTATGTATGTGTATGCATCGCATACAATCGTCCGGTGATCAATGATGGTTGCGAGCGTCGCAACTGCATCTCCTACGAATACAAACAATGGGTGGCCTGCGGCTGTGTACACAATTGATTGTGCAATACTTGCCGGCAACAGGAACATCTGGGGTAAAAACAACACGAGCCGAAGATCTGGTCATCCTAGGAGAGGCCATAAATCAACATTTAGGTTGATGGGTGTGAATTTTCCTAGGTCCGCCGACGGTTGGCGGCCGTTAATAGGAAATAGGATATACCATAAACAATATGTGGTGCAAATGCTATGTTTAGGTATTGCAACGAATATAGGGTGCAGCCATTGCCAGATGTTAAAAGTAAACACTTGATGGCTGCATCCAATTCGTTGCTTGTTTGCGGTCCCTGATCGGTGGAGACCGATAATAGGAAACCAGCTATTGCTGGTAATTAGGGAAATGTTTGGTTTGCATCAGCCGAAACCTTGTCGGCGGTGGCAAACTGATGGGACCTGATAGCCGCATGCTAGGGGTGCCATGGACAAACAAAAACAACGAGTAATCAATGAACTCCGTGTTGATTTTGTTTCCATGGCATAAGGCTATGGGAACGAGATGCACTGGGTGCAATGCATGCCCGAGGATGAAATTTTCAATGCCACGGCTAGGTGATAATCTTTGCCGTGGACTTAATGTTTTCAGATATGGTAATGCCTGCTCGAGGATGAAATTTTCGATGCCACGGCTAGGTGATAATCTTTGCCGTGGACTTAGTGTTTTCAGATATGGTAATGCATGGTGGAGAAAAAGGGGCTTGGATGAAAAAAAACCCCCAAAGAAAGGTAAGCTGCCAAATATATATTTATGTCGGTTATCCTTGGGGATAACCGAATTAATTCCAGCGACTTGGTTGGCAGTTAATGCCGTAGCAAGGTTGCGTAACCTTGCTGAAGATTCGACTTCAAGGTAAGTCACATCGCTGGGAATGGTGGGGATCGAGCGATGCTGTCTTATGTTAAATGGGGCTCTTCAGGCCCTGAAAAGCCCCACATCACTCCCTCCCCAGTGACGTAGTCACGAAACAGGTAAGGCAGGTTAGAATGAGGTTAGTTGGGTATGGGCGCGCGCTTGAGCGCGAGTACGGGGAGGTTGCGCCGGTGGTGTAGGAGTGGTATTCGTAGATGGAGGTGATTCTGGAGCGGAAGCTTCCAGAAAACAGGGCTTAAGCCTTTCGACGCTGACCGTGGATCGCTTGCCTCTAATGTCGATCTCGAAGACGCGGTCACTGATGCGGCGGAAGACTTTGAATGGGCCATCATAAGGTGGGTCGAGGGGTTTTTTGACCTTATCCACCCTGACAAAGACGTGCGTGCAGCTGTGCAGTTCAGGGTGGACGAAAAGTTTTTTGGAGCCGTGCCTGGTTACAGGGGTTGCCCTAACCTTACGTAGCAGGTCACGGAGATGTCCCAATTCACGAACTTGGTCACGCGGGGTTTCGCCATTCAGGAAAAGTTCTCCTGGAAGAAGGAGGTTGGTACCATAGGTAAGCTCTGCTGCCGAAGCACCCAGGTCCTCCTTAATACTTGTCCTCAGGCCGAGGAGGACGGTTGGAAGGGCGTCAAACCATTGTGTGTCATTATGACACATGAGTGAGGCTTTTAGAGATCTATGCCAGCGCTCTATCATCCCATTTGATTGCGGGTGGTAGGCGGTGGTACGACTTCTTTGGCAGCCGAGAAGATTTGTTAGCTGCCTAAAAATTGTCGCCTCAAATTGTGGACCTCGGTCCGAAGTTAAGGTGGTTGGTACACCGAAGCGTGTGACCCAAGTTGAATAAAAAGCCTTGGCGACTGATTCGGCAGTAACTGCCCGGAGAGGTGTCGCCTCTGGCCATCGCGTGCCATCATCGTGAGGATATAAGAAAATCCTCTTGATGGAGTAAGCGGTCCCACTATGTCTATGTGGACATGGGCGAAGCGTGCCGTGGGAAGCTTGAACTGCGCTGGCTCCAGTACATTATGTCGCGCTACTTTGCAGCGCTGGCACTGGAGACAAGCACGGGCCCAACCGGTGAGATCTTTGTTCATCCGGGGCCAAATGAATTTGCGACGGACAGCAGCGGCTGTTGCTCGGCCGCTGGGGTGGGCTGGGTTGTGGTAAACCTGGAACACGCCCTTACGAAGTTTCTCGGGAATGTAAGGTCTAGCGGTTCCAGTCGAGACATCACACCAGATTTCGCCCAAAGAGTCGCGAAGGGTAATTTTCTTAAGCTCTAGTGCCGTATCGGCAGTTAGGAGGGACTTGAGCTGTTCGTCCTCCTCTTGAGCTAGGGCAAGATCAGCGTTATTCAAGGCGGAACGCAAGTGAATCGTATCGATTCGAGAAAGGGCGTCCGCCGTGACATTCTGTTTACCGGAGATATGCCTGATCTCCGTAGAATATTGCCCAATGAGGTCTAATTGACGCTCTTGTCGGGGGGAGGCATTTCCCGACTTCTTCCGGAACGCATAGACCAAAGGCTTGTGGTCTGTTAAAATAGAGAGCGAACGTCCTTCTATCATATGACGAAAGTATTTAACAGCGCTGTAGATCGCGAGTAATTCGCGGTCGTAGGCGCTGTAACGTCGCTCGGTGGGACTCAGTTTCCTTGAAAAGAAACCAAGTGGTTCCGGTCGGCCTTCAATGTCTTGTTCAAGGCCGGCTCCGATTGCGGTATCCGATGCGTCGCATTGGATGGAAAGTGCCGCTCCCTCGAGGGGGTATCGGAGTAAGGTGGCATTTGCCAATTGCTCTTTGGACAGTTGGAATGCTCTATCAGAGACTTCTGTCCAATTAATGGGGCGCTTATCATTGCGCTTAGCTCCTTTCAAAAATTCATTCAAGGGAGCTTGAACTTGGGCAGCGTTCTTCAGTGTTGGACGATAGAAGTTAAGCATGCCCAGAAATCGACGAAACTCACTCACGTTAGTAGGCCGGGGATACTTCATGAGGGCCTCCACACGGTCTGGTAGTGGGCGAATGCCCTGGTTGTCAACGACATAACCCAGATAGGCGATTTGCTCCTTGGCGTATTGACACTTATCTGGGTTGATGACAAGACCGAATTCACGGAGGCGCTCTAGGACCTGACGTAAGTGGCGTTTATGTTCGGCGTGGTCTTTGGAGGCGATGAGAATGTCATCTAGATATGCATGGCAGCAATTAAGACCACGTAAAGCCGTGTCGATATAACGCTGGAATGTCTGTGCGGCATTCCTGAGGCCGAAAGTCATCACTTTGAACTCGAAGAGTCCGAAAGGTGTAATGACTGCGGTCTTGGGGATGTCTTCTGGTGCCACCGGAATTTGATGGTATGCCCTGGTGAGATCCAGGGTAGTGAAGACATTGCACCCTCGTAACTTGTACGAAAAATCGTAAAGGTGTGCAATAGGGTATCTGTCCGGGACAGTTGCTGCGTCCAACAGCCTGTAATCGCCACATGAGCGCCACTCACCAGAACGTTTCTTCACTAAGTGGAGTGGGCTTGCCCAGGGACTGTCCGACGGTTGGCAGATACCTAGTTCGATCATGTGCTCGAACTCCGCGCGCGCCGCACGTAATTTTTCAGGAGCCAGTCGACGTGGACGCTGGCTCACCGGGGGACCACGTGTTTCTATATGATGAAACACCGTGGCTTTGTGTCGGCGTTGGTTAGGTAGAGGAATTGTTGTACTAACAAATTCCTGTACCATGACCTGAAACGGGTCTGTGCACTCTGTGGCCCCTGAAGTTGCCGCTGGAGATGCCGTCATGGGCAAGGGGGGAGCGGTTGGAGCCACTGTTATGTCTATCTTGTCTGTTATGGGTCGAATCGACCAACAGATTATGTGCACCTAATAGGTCGGAACCTATCAGGGGTTCATTCACGTCCGCAATGACGAAACGCCAAGTGATCACGTCGAAGACCCAGCTTTTTACGTCCGTACGTAAGTATCGGCGTATTATTCGCAGCTGACAATTTAAGCGCGGCGGGCACGCGGTTACGCTGAGCAACGATCGCGGGAGGACTGAAATATCGGCGCCGGTATCGACAGTAAAAGCGATATTCAGTTTAGGTTCCCGGATGGTTAGGCGACTTATCGTATGGGTGCCGGCCGATTGCGCGAGGGGGTCGGTCGGCAAAATTAGTTTAAAGAGCGCCTTTGGTTGGTGGAAGGTTGTGTCCAACCACAAGGCGCCTTGCAATTGAATGCGCGATCACCATATCGTTGGTGATTGGCGCACCAAGGCAGAGTAACGGCATTATCAGATATATTCTGGGTATTGGTATTGCCGTTACGGGGAGGTCGAGCCGGAGCTCGCTGAGAATTGGCCCGGTGAGGGCCATTTTGAGAGGTATTGGCCCTCTGTGGGGCATTCTGAGGGATGTAGGCCCTCTGAGGGGCAATTTGAGAGTAATTTTGCCGATTAAGAGGACGGCTCGGCATGGCGCGATTATGGGCGCTTCGAGGATTGTTCCTCACCTCCGCGCGAAGTTGACTTATTTCGCGGAGGAGTGAGGTTTGGAGCGCCCGAAGGTCAGCAGGAGTTAAATGAGGTGGCGAACTTCTTTGATTAAATACGTTGGGGCCTGCCTCTGGATTCCCCTGAGGGAAATTGGTTGAGGCGGGCCTTCTATGTGGTAATTGGGTTTGAGGAGGGTAGAGAACTGGAGCCAATTGAGGGGCTGTGAAAGGCAGACGAGGGTGCCGTGTAGGCTGGGCGGCGTGTTGAGAAACCGCCGCTACCTGGTACGCAGGAGGCTCAGAATACTGATCTGAGCTTTCCATAATTGCGTCCGCAATTTTGGATAAATAGCCCAACTCTGGTTGGGTTGGGCTATAAGTGCCGAACGGGCATGTTGGGGAAGACACCTCAAAAAGTGAGGCCTTATAAGGTCGTCCCCAATCCTGGTCCCCGCTATAGAGCGTAAATGGGTCAGGAAAAGAGATGGTCTCATCCCAGAAAGGTTGGTTACAGCGGCTAAGCGTTGTTGCCGCACACTTCCAGGCTCGTCCAAAGCGTCGAGCAGAGCTTCACGCATGTTGCTATACGGGTTGCGGCCGGCCGACCTTATTATGTGGGCAACATGCGGTCGCTGAGTGCGTTCGTCGTGCAAGGCAGAAGCCTGGAAGATGCGGTCTGCTACTGCAAACCAAAGGTCTGGGTCCTCCTCATCGAAGGGGGGAAGCCCTATATTTGAATGGCGAGTCCCATTCCCGAGGCTGGAAGCATCGTGGAACTCTTGGGACTCTGGTTGCCTATGGGCTTGTTTAGCGGTACCGGCACAAGTTGTGGGCATTATAATACCAGAATCCACCAATTGGCCGGCACCAGGGGCGTTAGGAGAGGTCGGGAGTGTGTTAGAAGAAGTAGGCTGGGGTCGGTTAACGACACTGGGGGCAACCGGTGGTGCCAGGGGAGTAGATTGTACAGGCAAGTCTAGGTCAGCATCGACTTGCTCAGTGGGGAAATCGACGCTGGAGGCGTCGTGGAATTCAAGGGGCTCGGGTTGTTCCTGAGCCTTTCTGGCCATGGTGTTTCGCGTGTTGACCATTATGGGCTGTATGACGCGAAACTGAAATTAAGGTGTAAGAGGACGCGGAGAAATGGGAGAGATCGCCAAAGAAAAGTCGTGTAATGCGGGTTGTAATTGGGGATATTACCGTGGTTTATCTCTTAATGAGATTTCGATTTAAAAACTTAGTAAACTCCCCTAGTTGGAGTTCGTGGTTAGGAAAAGGGGCCAATGATATTAAAAAAAGTCACGGGGAGTCGAGAGTAGTCGAGTGGAGTAGTTAACGAGGACAGGCGGAACTATAGTGTTGCCTTACTTAATTTCAAACTGATGAAAACGTTAATTTAATGATTAAAACGGGATTGAATTGGAAAATATTTAAGTTACTTTCGCGCGTGTGTGTCTCAAAGTGTTGAGAAACGTTAAAGTCACCTTGTGTGTGCTGCAGATATATCTTATTTATTTTATTAAAGTTTAGAACGCCAGTTATAGTATAATAATTAATTACAAATTTCGTTATTTGCAGTCTTTTTAACAATATGAAATTTATTCTATGTGAATTATTTTATTTTTGTATTCATGGGCGGTTTCTTTTTGAACAGCTATGTATGATAAATTTACAAAGTTTAGTATAGTTGGTAAATATTGTTTTACTTTTCTTCAATTTCGTATTTGGGAGCTCTGAAGGAGCTTACAAGATTTTCTCTAGTTGCTGTAGGATTATTTTTGTCTTTTTATTTGAATTTCAGAACAACTAGATCATAGTGTAGGACCTTCTTACTACGCGTAGCGTTTGTAAAAGTCAGTCGAGTTCCTTTTTTATTTGGTAAAAGACAAAATAAAAATAAAAAAAAAAGATTTAAAGACACTAATAAAAACTTAAAATACTAGAGAGAAAAACAAGAACAGGAACTGCGAATTATTAAGGATGTTATTGTTTGTTTACAGTGTTAATTCTCCTCTTAGTTATCTTTAATTACTAATAAAAAAAAGAAATAGGTCGTTACCGCTGAAAACTATAGTAGTGATGTGCGCTGAAAGTGTAAATTTATTGCTTTTAGGTAACTAGGTTTCCGAATACTTCCACAGATGTCCTGTCTCAACATATTTTTGTAAGTGCCTAGACGGCTTATGCGGCTGTATCAAAACGATTCCTCTTTAATTTAAAGTAAAACATTTGGCAGGACACGCGTGTTTTAACTTATTCATTTAAGTGTTAGCAAAACTTTCACAGGACAGGTTGGTATTTTCTTTTGGTTTTTACAATATTGTACGCGGTGTGAACACTTTATTGCATGCTATTGAGTCTTACTACGGTTAAACTACTTATTTATTAGAGAGGATATTCTAACATCGTGCCTGCTTAATTTTATAAAGTCTAATGCCGCAGGTATTGTATATTTATTGCGTATTACTTCTTCAATTTTGTGCGCAAAAATGTTACATCTTACTTTGCGTACCAATAATTTAAGAGAGCACTAATACATATATATGATAGTTTATTTAACTGGTGATCACTTAATTAAAGATTGTGCTATTGCACGGGTTCTTGTAAAAGAATAAATGAAGGTAAAAAAAAAGGAAAGTACCTGATCTTGGTGTAATGTTGCGGTTGCTGGTGTTATGCTGCTTTTGTAAATACCGGAAGTCCTCGGCCCGGCGATCTTGGAGAGGCTGGGGTTTTTGTCCTGCTGGGGAATCCTAGTTACTTGCGGCAACTCTGAGCTGGTAAACTGGTAGTCGTCATTGGATAATTAGCACTAACAGGTACTGGTTATTGTTCTTAGGCTTCTCTGGCACCGGGAAGGTTTAAAAAAATGTTCAAGAGGTGGCGCATTTCCACTAGGTGTCACCAATGTGATTCGCGCTGTTTTGGCACCAACTTATCTCGAGGTGGCGTGTTCTAACTCGGGGTCTCCAATGTGGTAGTGTTATGTAGTGTGTCTGGCACGACACGGATTCACTTAACACCCACTACTTAATTCACGGCAGCTGATTTTTTTCAAATAAAACACCTTCACTTTATCTCCTTCGTCTCTTTATTTATTTACACAATAGCTGATACACTGACTGGAACAATATTTATTAGTTTATCAAAGAATGCGACTCCATGTTTAGTAGGTTCATAAGTTCGTTAATCCGAAACTAATTTACGCTTGCACAAGGTAACTAGAATAAATTTAGTTTGAACACCGTCTATGGATATATAAGTAATTCAAAACACTATAAGTTTCTTCAAATAATAGATTACACAAGGTGTTAGTTTAACGTACACTATTTAGCTATCTTAAAAGTCGACTGGAGTAATTCGACTGTGCACGTCCACTGAGAGAGTTGCGTTAAGACTCTCTAAACGCCACGTCCCCTGTACGTGTGCGTTTCTCGCGGTGGTTAAGATCTGACTCACTATTCGCTGCCGACGAGAAAAAGGACACCACAAAGAAAACCACAAAAAGAGGAGGAGCTGCACGATCGACTCGAGGCAGTCAATCGTGATTGGGCCGGGGAATACGGCATACATTTCGTATGTATGTGTATGCATCGCATACAATCGTCCGGTGATCGATGATGGTTGCGAGCGTCGCAACTGCATCTCCTACGAATACAAACAATGGGTGGCCTGCGGCTGTGTACACAATTGATTGTGGAATACTTGCCGGCAACAGGAACATCTGGGGTAAAAACAACACGAGCCGAAGATCTGGTCATCCTAGGAGAGGCCATAAATCAACATTTAGGTTGATGGGTGTGAATTTTCCTAGGTCCGCCGACGGTTGGCGGCCGTTAATAGGAAATAGGATATACCATAAACAATCTGTGGTGCAAATGCTATGTTTAGGTATTGCAACGAATATAGGGTGCAGCCATTGCCAGATGTTAAAAGTAAACACTTGATGGCTGCATCCAATTCGTTGCTTGTTTGCGGTCCCTGATCGGTGGAGACCGATAATAGGAAACCAGCTATTGCTGGTAATTAGGGAAATGTTTGGTTTGCATCAGCCGAAACCTTGTCGGCGGTGGCAAACTGATGGGACCTGATAGCCGCATGCTAGGGGTGCCATGGACAAACAAAAACAACGAGTAATCAATGAACTCCGTGTTGATTTTGTTTCCATGGCATAAGGCTATGGGAACGAGATGCACTGGGTGCAATGCATGCCCGAGGATGAAATTTTCAATGCCACGGCTAGGTGATAATCTTTGCCGTGGACTTAATGTTTTCAGATATGGTAATGCCTGCTCGAGGATGAAATTTTCGATGCCACGGCTAGGTGATAATCTTTGCCGTGGACTTAGTGTTTTCAGATATGGTAATGCATGGTGGAGAAAAAGGGGTTTGGATGAAAAAAAACCCCCAAAGAAAGGTAAGCTGCCAAATATATATTTATGTCGGTTATCATTGGGGATAACCGAATTAATTCCAGCGACTTGGTTGGCAGTTAATGCCGTAGCAATGTTGCGTAACCTTGCTGAAGATTCGACTTCAAGGTAAGTCACATCGCTGGGAATGGTGGGGATCGAGCGATGCATGGCTCTTCAGGCCCTGAAAAGCCCCACAGCGGCATGATGCTGAAATCTGCTTTTATTGCCCAGACATAAATTGTGGCTGGAATGTGGCATTCAAATGCATGGAACGAAAATACGGCGGCAATTGGACAAATGGTTCTCACACACATAACAATGGCTGGGATGTGGCATTCAAAGGACTGGAAACGGCGGCAAATGGCTCAGTATGCTCTCATAAACATACTCATGGCGGGCACGTGGCATTGAAATGCAACGAATGAAAAGAAAGGCGGCACCGCATGCTCTCATAAACAGTCGTTAACGAATTAATCTGGTAGTGTTTTCGGGTGTTCAAAATTAACCCTTTGCACTTATTTATATATGTATTTTTTTTAACAAGCATACATTTAAAACAAAACGATTAAATATGTAACATCTGAGTGATATGTTAGAATTACGATGTCTCCTGAGAGGGGACAGCGGAGTATGAAGGGTTAAATTGTAAATAAAATTAATGTAACCGTGTGTCTTATCTTTTTATTTCTTTCTTCGTTTTAAAAGCCGAGCGGAGGAGGTCGGAAGAGACGGAATCCTTCTTCTCTGGTGCGCAGAACCAAAGGGAAGACACCGGCAGGTGGGCGGACGGGGAGGATTTTCCTCTGGAGACGTATTACATTTGGCCTGGACTCACTGGAAACAATTTTGAACGGTGCCGATATTCGTGCTCGCTTGTGGATAAATGGATGAGGAAAATTGTGAGTACCCCTTTTGCTTCTCTTTTTATGCGATCACGCAATTTTAAACACAAGAAACCTGCTGCACTTCCTTTAATCTCGCTCTCCTATATGTACATTCGACGAACCTATTCCCAAAACAACTCTAAAAGGCTTCCCGACGGGGAATAGAATCCCGGTCTCCCGCGTGACAGGCGGGTATAGTAACCACTATACTATCGAGCAGCCAGTATAAGAAATACTATCCGAATAAAGCCCTGTATGACAAATCAGGACTAAACAGAATAGATAACTTCATTATCAAGATTATTCGTGGTCACACAACAAGGGCAATGTGCAGCGAAAACGATATCATTTCGGGAGCATTTTATCCCAATGATATGTATATAGAGAGTACTCTCCAGAATGGGCTCATTCCGCCAGAAGCGTTCCCTTTCTTGGATAAAGAAGGACTTATCCAAAACAAACGTGGAGTCCCTATTATTTGCCACGTTTTCCGTGGTGCCAGGTATAAACGAATTCTTCACGATAACGATATCTCTAATTTTTCAGAACGCCTGCGTTTTAGTATGGTGATGGGTGAAAGAGATAAATCAATAAATGATCGATCCCATCCCAACTGGTGGTGGATCAGTGATGAAGAAAGGACTACACGTCCCCAAACATAGTATGCCTCTCAGGCGCATCGCTTACGTCCCCCCTATCCCCAATTCCCAATTATTTTTATTATTTTTGTCTTCGTTTTTAATTTAATTTTAGTTTTTTATTTTTTTATTTTTATTTGTATTCCTTGTTTATGTTTGTCCGTTTTGTTTCATTATTATATATTTTATTTTTTGCATGTCAACCCCCTATATATGTAATTAAAAAAAAAATTGTAAATAATACATGATGTAGAAAAAAAAAGAAAACATCAATTATTGTGATTATTAGTTATTGTACGCCGAAAGGCATAAGAAAAATAATAATGTGTAATTTAGAGTGCTTGCGAAAACCCAGTAAGTTAATGTATGAATGATATTTATAAAATAGAAGTAAACACTTAAGTAAAATATGTAATTAATTTGTTAAATAAATGTGGATATAAAACAAAAACAAAAACAAAAAAAACTCTCCAAAGATTATAAATCAATCGAGAGTATCGATACCTGAGGGACGCAAACAGAGGTTCGAAAAAAGGAAAACAGACACAAGGGTGGAATGAGTAGAGGGTTTTCCCGCATGTATATTCTCGCACTTTTCACAGCACTAAGACGTGTGTGTGGAGGTCCGTTAATTTGCATAGGATCGCACAGAAAACTTTGCACTGGACTCGGACGCGTGTGTGAAGATCCGTTTGTTTGTTTAGGATCCCACAGTAAGACTTCGCGCCCGAACCGAGGTATTGCATTTTCCATGTATCGGAAAATATTTCTTCTTCAAGACGTTTCTGTATCGGGGCTTGGACCACCCCTGCTCTTGTTTTTAGGTGCCGCTTTGACAGCTTTGTTTGGGATCCTATCCGGGCTCGGAATTTTTTGTCATATATTCTTTTGCATCCCTTCGGTATCTCTTTTGTCGACAGAACTGGTATAGCCTCGTCGGAGTTTATTACAACGTTCCTCTCCACGTGGGATTTCAGGCGAAAGACACGCTTTACTATTAAGCGCAACATGTTAGGGCAAGTTATAGGGCTTCATATCCCTTAATTTTTGCCATAACCTTTTTGTAGGGTTTTTGTCCGCCTCTGTGCAGATGTTTCTGAAGCATCTCCCTTTGCTATTTTTATAGCTGTCTTTTTTAAGATATCGAGGTGTTTCCGGAAGACAAATCCCTTTCTTGATCTCTGCATTCTATGTCGAGATTATAAGCGTTTAGTGCTTTAATTTAGTTCGTCCACCAGTAGCCTGATTTTCTTCCATTCGTGGGTGTGCGTCTTGGCGTTGGTGTGACACGCTGTGTTTGTCCTCTGTATTAACTTGTGGACCGTTTGTGCCGTACTTTATTCGATTGTTGGGTTGCAGAACCACACAACGACTTCAAACGAACCTGCGTGGGACGTGTTACTCTTCCATTTTGGACCTGTTTGAATGTTGAAGTGACTCGTCACATCCACCAACTTACACTGTTATGGCTTGGTCGTCACTGAGTTGCCATTTAACTAGCATTATAAATTGCTACAGATGAATGTGGTTCCTACTACTGACCGTATTCCTGCATTGCGATATGTGTTCTTCTTGCTAGTGTTTGCGACGTTCACTTCCAACGGCGCGAATGTTTACAATAGCCGGTGTATTTCTACAATTGATGACAGAAAAGGTGGGCGATAAGCACCCGCGTCGTTTTTCACAGACAGAGCTCCGAGTTCTATAATAAAAGAATAATGGTTCAAACTGAAAAATAATAGAAACTAGTCGAAAATAATAGACAATATTCCAATAAATAAAATAATGTTTGAATAGAAAAAAATATTGCCAACTTTTGACTAAAAAACGCATAACTCTTTTACTTCCATCATAAAGTTTTGTAAATTAGATCATCTGGTGAATAATTTCACGATTTAAAAAAAAGAAAATCATTTAAATTAGTAGTAAACCATCGTTGCTCGCTCTATTACAAAACGTCCTCTATTTATCCAACTAAAGATAAAAAATTGGGTAATTTTATAGATTTGGAATCCATTTCAAACGGAACTGCCAAACAATGGCCAAATGGCTAAAAATTAAGAAACTCACGTAAAGATCACCACGCCGACAGTTGACCTCACAGGTCAGTTTTTATCTCTTTCTAATATCTGTTTTGTGTTAATACTCCTCGATAACCGTCAAATGTCTCTTCACCGATACACCGGCATTCGTATTGCAAGGGCGTTCGTTGAATCGATTTCCCGAAACGTGAAACCCAGGGCAAATCAATTCTCTATCCAATTCTGGTAGCTAACCAAACAGCAGCCTCGATCCCTCCCAGTAGTAACGATATGCATTCGAATTGCCGTGCCACCGCCAATGCTGCCATCATCAATGAACCTTTTCCGTTCATAAGATCGCTCCTACACCTGTGCTGGGCCCGTTTAAGTTCCCTCTGTATATCCAGCTTTCCCTCCAAACTTCGCAGTCTAAAGATCTCCGGCTCTCCTGGCTAATTAGCATAAAATTGAAAAACTACATCGCATTTGTAACTGCCGCAACCGCCACCACTGCCGCCGTCGTCGCTATCGTCTCCTCTCAGTCCTCAGCTCGATGTCTTAGCCATCGTCGTCATGGCCATCACTATGAGTATTTCCACTCACCACGATGCAGCTTCGAAGACTCAGATTCGGCGGTTGTTGTAGCGGACGGATGCTGTGCAGGAATTAAAGCATAACATCCTGCGAAAGATACTACTGCCGCTGTTGCTCCTGCTGCTATTTACCGCCGCTGGTGCTGGTGCCTTTTACTGCTCCTACCTGGCCGGCTGCAGGTAACATGATCGTGGAAACAATTACGCCTACGCCCGACAAGTTGCCGGCTTTAATGTGGACTCGCTTCATCTTTTTTTCGCCACTTTGCATCTGCGATGCACTTGGCGACAGGCAGCGAGTTGGGCAGAGCACGGCTTTCCTGTCAGGAGCCACAATTGGTGGAGGGTTAGTCATTGGTTCAGTTGGAACGGTATTCATTAACCCTATGATGATACCGGACTGTATCTGCCAACGCGTCATGCCAGTAGGGATCAGGGGTCCCAATGTAAGTGTATGCGCGTAAGCTCCTTGATGTACCGAAACCAAGTCGGCTACACCTACGGAGCCCGTTCCACCCATAAAGACTTGTACCTCAGATCCATGATCCTATTCCCCATGTCGATTCTGTCGTCGATAGTGGAATGGCAATCGAACCGACACATGACTGTACACCTGGGTGGGTGCTATATGAAGGTATCTAGCTAGGCTTTAGGGTATTGCAAATTTGTCATTGTCGCTCGGCACGCCGGTGTCTAGTCTAACGCATAGCGATTGAGACTCGATTGCTGTGTGTGAATGATCACTATTGGGGGTCGGGTGGAGAGCGGAGGTTTACTTAATGAGAAGGTCAGAATGTGATCAGAAGAGGGCTTAACAGAATGAGATTGGTAAATAGGAAATTCACAGGTGAGCATGGTAAAGGGGGAGCTGCGACATTCTTGAGTCCGAAAAGGCAGGAAATTAAACTATAAATACAATGAGCTGTCAACAAGCCATACACTGGAGGAGATAATAAAATAAATCTGAAGAAAAAAAGGAATTCAGACTAAGAGTATAGGATATTGAGGAGGAAAGGACATGACGGCATAAGTAGAAATCGATTCGAATATAATAATATAGGTACATATAAGAAAAACGCGTTGAACGGTCAGGAAGTCAGAAGGCTGATAAAGTTTTTGTCTTCAGAGATGGAAGAAATTTAGGAAGAAGGAAAGAAAAATAAAGAAGGACTGAAAAATGTGGAATCTAGAATGCAAAAAAGGTAAAAAAATTGAACAAACTGATAATTTTTTGTAAGTTTTTGAAATGAACTCAAAATTCCAAAATTTCCACTATGTTTTACTACCTCTTGCTCCTCACAATGGCATAAAAGTTATCCTATAACAAGTATCGCTTGTTCCTTTCATATAACAGATCGAACTGAAACAGTCAAAGGAGTGTCTTACTAGTAGGCAAAGCGCAAGAGCTTCAGAAAACAAAGAAGTAAAGGACACAATGGTTAAATCGGAGAGAAGGACCAACATTCACCTCAAGCCAATCACACAATAACCAACTTGGAAGATTTCTTTGTTTATCATCATCATCATCATCATCATCATCATCATCATCATCATCATCATCATCATCATCATCATCATCATCATCATCATCATCGGCACTACAACCGGGAATCGGTCTTGGCCTTATTTAGCAAGTCCTGAGGCCTGTTAAATTTTCCATAATGATTTGTTTTTTCCGGGCAAGGTCATTAGTCTTGCGCCATTTCTTTGTTTATATGCCGCCTCAATGGTTGAGTTGTTATGGAAGTTCTGTCTTGCGTTTGATTGTGGAAACGTCGGTCCAACTGACGACTCTTGCTATAGTCTAGTTAGGCACAATAACAGAGTGGTAGGTTGAGTTCCAAAGCTCAGACGCACGGTATACCACCCCCCTTAAGCTATCGGCTCCGTGAAATGGTGTGGAGAAATTCTTAACCATTTTTCGAAGCTTAGCTGATGGACCCGGTCGAGAAAAAAAAAATAGCATCGGAATAATGTTGTTGTCGTATACCTATTTTAGTAGAGGTTTGTTAATAGTCTTTTTAAATACTTTATTGATGCTTGGGAGTAAACTTATCGAACGCATGTTCATTGGGTTTGTACAGTCGTTGCCCATTTTTTGGGATGGGCTGTATGATTGCCGTTTTCCAACGCGCGGGAAAATATGCATTATTCAACGCGTTGTTAAACAGGACGGTGTATATATCTATTGCCATTGGGGGCAGGTTCTTGAGTACGATATTAGGTACTCCAATGAGTCGAAGATATTCTGGATTCCTTCCTTCGTAATTAAAAGGCTATTGGCCCTACCATTGGCATTAATATCAATTGACAGATTATCGTCACTGAATTCGGTAAAACCGAAATTCTCCAATTCCTAAAGTGAAATTTCATTTCGGAGGTGGAGGTGATTCAGTAGAATTCTGTCCTCCAAGTCGGAATTTCGGTGAATGCTTTCATTCACCTTGTACATTTCCTGAAAGACAGCTCCCACAGCATTCGCCTTTTCCAAAGGATCCTCGATCACGAAGAGCTCATTATTGAGAGTCGCGTTCTCTGTATCTATGCCAATATTGATTAGCAGCTGGTTATTTACATCAGTATGTGGAATTTGGAGACACTGAATCTCGTTTTTATTATTTCTCCTGAATATTTTATTTATTTGTGGGAACATATTCGGGTTATTAGTTTTTATAGCTCGAATTCTGTTGTTCCAATACAAACTTGTTGCTAATCTATAATTAGCTTTAAGTAATTGTTGGAAGCTTTTTAATCGGGAATTCAGTGATATTATCTCCTGGTCTTGCCTGTCTGTAAACTGTCTGTGTAATTGTTTTAGTTTCGATAGCAGTCTGCTCTTTTTCTTGTGGAGTGCGTTTATTGTTGTGTTTCTGTACATGTTTATGTGATCTGTAACTGTTGTTTTGGGAATCGTTTTGTCCATTGTTCGTTTTACGGTTTCGTCCATTTGTTGGATGTCTTTGTCGATTTCGTCATTTGTCAGGTTTCTGTTTACTGGCAGATTAAAGTCGTTCGAACGAAGTTCTCTTGTTAATGATCTGGTGAACCGCCGCCATCGCATTGCCCCGTAGTTGTAGGGTTGCGGGATCACGAATTCCTCCAGTTCTGGCAGATCGTTCGGAAGCTCTATTACTGCCGTGATTGCATAGTGGTTACTGTCGTAGTCAATTGTCCGTAAACAGTTTCTGTTTCGTTTGTTGGTGTTAAGTGGTCGATATCGTCAGGCTATGCTGGTTTACCACTGTCCGGAAAACAATCGGTCTCGGGTTCGATATCTTTATTTTGTTACTATAACTTATTTAATTGATACAAATGGTAATTATTGAACTTAAAGTAACAGTATTTATTCTTATGAATGTAATGTACACAGTATATTTAATGAATTTAACTTATACAGTATTTAAAGTATTATATGTAATAACATTTAACGAATTAAACTTACACAGTATTTAAAGTATTATATATAATAGTATTTATGATTTAAATGTACAGTATTTAATGAATTAAACTTACACAGTATTTCAAGTATTATATGTAATAACATTTAATAAATTAAACTTACACAGTATTTAAAGTATTATATGTAATAACATTTAATGAATTAAACTTACACAGTATTTCAAGTATTATATGTAATAACATTTAATAAATTAAACTTACACAGTATTTAAAGTATTATATATAATAGTATTTATGATTTAAATGTACAGTATTTAATGTATTATATGTAGTAGTATTTAATGAATTAAACTTACACAGTATTTCAAGTATTATATGTAATAACATTTAATGAATTAAACTTACACAGTATTTAATGTATTATATGTAATAACATTTAGTGAATTAAATGTACAGTATTTAATGTATTTAAAGATTTTAACGTACGCAGCATTTAATGATTGGATGTGCACTGTATTAAATGTATTTGACGTCACTGTATTCAATCGTTTAATGACTGAATGTGCACTGTATTAAATGTATTTAACGTCACCGTATTCAATGCGTTTAATAACTGAATGTGCGGCGTATTAAATGTATTTAACGTCACCGTATTCAATGCGTTTAATGATCGAATGTGCACTGTGTTAAATGTATTTAACGTCACCGTATTCAATGAATTTATTTTTCTTTACCATCAGCGGAAACACGGTGTTTTTCGGTGAACGGTGTGTCTGAACTCTTTGACAATCACTAGCATACTGGTCGCTAACTTTATTATTTAACGTGAGGGCACGACGTCACGGAATCCAAGACGCGATTAAGTATCGCCACCGAAGCGACAGAATACCAAAATTCCATCCATCGCCTCGATGACCATATTTGGTAATTTTCCTTTTCGCATTGGTGTACCACCAAAGAAGGGTTGAAACACACACACACGATGATCCCCTTTGGGATCGCCCAGCATGCGAACCATGAACATACAGTTAAAATGGAAATAAACAACCTTCGCAGCTGGGGCAAGTCACCCTAAAAAGGGTTGGATGTGCTTACACGATCAGCGACTACGTGTAGCATGATTGCTGATCGTGCGCATGTTGTTGTTGGCATCAACGAAGGTAGAACCGTCGTGTGTGTATTTACACTGGCGAGTTCTCGATGCCTTTTTGCTGCCAGGTGCGAGTTTCCATTTCGTGTGGCTTCATTTAGCGACCGATGTGGGCATGCATGAAAGAACCAAAAGGAAGAAATATCTCTTGTGGCATTGTAGCCGACTTCTTAGGAGACATTTCGTTGGTAGGAACTAATGTAATGTTGGTTGCTAGATGTGCGACCAATTTTCCCTTCCTATAGAAACGCTTGTGTTGCTGATGGTGTTTTACTTCAGCGCAGTTAAGCATTGCAGCGGTGGTTGGTCGTTATGGGCAGGTAAGTCATGCTTTTCGGTTTCTAAATGCCCATGTAGGGAATGTCTGTTATTGCTGATATAATTTTCGTATCAGCAGACATTGTGCTTTACAGGTTTTTCGTGGTTCTAGGAATAACCAATGCAGGTAAGTACTTGCTTTATTGAAACAGGACGCTTATGAAAAGGCGTTACCTGGTGGTAGATGGGCAGGTAAGTAGTGGCGTTCTCAAGAACCGCCACAAAGATATCTAAAAACGATCTACCTCTAGGGAACGATGGATATTCTGTAGCTAGCAGGCCAGTTCTATATTTAATATGATACTGATCTAACCAGCCAGCCAACTGATTTCCTCTGGCATTAGATATATAATTTCCTCAATTTCTATGCTTGGCGTTCATATCTCCCCCTAAGATAAAGCGGTTTTTGTCTAGGTGCAATTGTAAGCATCGAAAGAGTGTCACGAGCTCACAACATAGGTTATTTTGGTGCTCCTCAGGTGCATAGACCGCAATCCCATACAAATCCCTTCCTTGCTGAAGGGGCATGCGTACGATACAGGCTTCCAGCACCTGGAACCTGCCAACTTCTCCACTATATATTACTTTATGATTGATTCCTTTCCTAATAAAGATCGATGATCCAAGACTGTAATTTTTCTTAGACCACCAATTCTCCTGCTAGGTGTTAATTGAACTAAGAAGAAGGGTAGCTTGCGGTTTTTCCTTTTTGCCTTGGTTGTGGTGAACGGTTTTACCGCGGTAAACTCGAGATCTTCGTGCTTCAGCATTTCGAGCAGAGCCTCCGGTCCCATTTCAGGGTCGACGCCCTTTAATATGTTAGAACCGTTACGTTGTTTCTGCGTGAACGAGTAAAATTCCGCGGTGGCTCTTTTTATAACCTCTTTAATTTTGTTGTGGTCTGCCACCGCATAGGTTTGAATGGCATGCCAGTTACCTCAGGATTTTAACTACAAAATTGTTTCCTATAGCTAGCTTACAAAGACTTACCAATGCCTTACACTCAATATCTATGGTGTTGATTGGTGGCATCTTTATTTTTCCGTTATTTTTGTTGCTTTGCTGCTTGCTGTTTCGGTGGTCGATTTTGGGATTTCTCCCGGCCATTTCACGGAGCCTAAAGCTTGATGGGGTGGTATTTCACCGGGCGCACAGGGGGTTGGGACCCCGGCTACCACTCGGCCTTTAGTCGCCTCTTACGACAAGCTGGCCCAGCTGTGAGTATATTCTAACGCCCTACTCACAGGGGAGTACTTGTTGCTGTTGATGTTGGGCGACTTTTGGCTTCGGCTTTTATTGTTGTTGAGTGTTTTTTTCCTCTTCGAGCGCCGCTATTTTTTTCTTCCGGCGTCTCTCTTCTAATCGGGTTCTTGCCATCGCAAGTTTCGCCTCCAATTCACTTATCTCCTCTTCTTCATCCTCAGACTCAGGACTCACCGTCCTCCTCCATTTGCTGTTCTCTTTTCTCCATTGTTAATTTCGCGGTTTTACTTCGCGTGTCATATTGGAATTTTTCGGAGCACCTTTTATTTTTTGTTGTTGTCGCGTTTTTATCTTCGTCTGTGATCATGCGGGTTCTTTCCAGTTTTTCTTTCTTTCCAAAAAAAACAAGGGCGACCTGCTACCTGCTGTACGAACCACGACGCAACTCGATTTCTCTCGTAAGCTGACTCGAACTCGTCTATCGGAGTCAGTAACCTCGCACTCGCGCTAAATGCTGATTTAAGAACTATTTGCTTAACGAGCAATATATTGTTAGTTCTTGTTTTCACACTTGGGACCGAGGTTATATATTTTGCTTTTGTTAGTTGCGAATTATATTATTTTCCGCACTTCACTTAATTGTTTATTCGTTTATTATGTTTTGTTTTGTTTGTTTGATTTTATTATTCTTTTTGTTTTTTTTTTGCTTTGATTGTCTTGTCTTTGTCTTTTTTATAATTTTTTATTTTTTATTTGTCGATTCTCTCAGTGCCGCACCTCAGAATAATTATTTAATACTGTTGTAACTTTTTCTAGTTATTTCATTCGTGTCGTGTTAAAGGTTTACTTCGTTTTGTTCTTATCTTTTTGACGAGTGGCCGATCCTTACCACGATGTGAGAGTGGAATCCTTAAGTCCGTACATGGAGTGCAAAACTTCCCTTTGATTGGGCTCGCTCTCTTAGGAAAAGCTTAGACAGACGAGGCCACCGATCCTTACCTCGACGCGGGAGTGAAATCCTTAAGTCCGTATCTGGAGGGGGAAAAAGCCCCTTCGATCGGGCTCGCTCTCCTAGGGAAAGAGTGACGAGGCACCGATCCTGAAAAGGGTGTAGTACAGCTGAGCGGCTTCCCCTAAAAAAACAAACGCATGTCTTTGGCACTCCGTTCACTTCCTCCTCCATCATAAATTATTCACGCGCGAAGGCTCATCCGTTGTTCCGCAGACAAAAGAACGAAACGCCGCCACGTTTGTCCACAACCGGGAAGGATAAAAAGTGCGCACTAGTCAACAAACCAAACACCAAAATACGTAGCGGACAACACAGAAAACACCACAGGACACAGGAACCGCCACCGGAATATTAAACACACTGGTTTGTTTGGATTGACGATTTATTTTATTGATCTCTGTCTTAATATCAAGTTATAATTAATTAATATTAAATTGATTTAATTAAAATTAAATTGATTTAATTAATATTAAATTGATTTAATTGATTTAATTAATTTTACACTTAACTACCCACACGACTACAAGGGTATTTTCGCATCCTCGGCGCGCGAGGAGGAGCGGAAGCCGAACCGACTTGCTCGGTTGGATGGTGGCACACGACTCAGCGATAATCATCTCGTGCAGAGATGATTCGCTTATGGGGTGCGTTTGTGGTGTCGTGGTAGATATCCTCTCCATTAAGGATATCGTTTTTACCTACCAACAGAGAAACGTAAAGTCTCTCTTGGTGGAATCGGGAACCAGATCTTGTAATGACGATCATGGTGGTATGTGTGCGATCGTTCAGATCTGTGTGGTTTACACGTGCTCGAGGGCAATGGGTAAACGAAGCAGACAGACGCTAAAGACAAATGGATAGAGAAGATCGTTGTCTATGGAGTGCATCGCGTCTAAATAAATAGACGACGATACAGCGAAGAAATGTGGTAAAAGAAAAGGTGAGACGAGGGCATCATAAAAGTCTTAGATGAGTGATGCCCTTGTGTGAATATACGAATAGCCGTTGGGAAAGGTGCTAATGGGTTGGTGGACGAAACAAATCCCTTGCTTGCAGTTGTATATGCAGGCAAATTCGTTTGTGGGAAACGGATTCTATATTTGCATTGTTTATGCTTCGAATTCAATCCGGTGCTATGCGCGAAGTCTATGCTTGTTTGAAGATTCAAACAAAGAAGCAATTCTGGGTAAAGTGCTTGTAGCTTTGTCAATGGAGCATGGTATCTATGGCGACGCAAGTGTCGAACGTTAGTGTCTACACTAATTGGAAATTCGGTTTTGGGTCGCTTATGCAAAGACGCATTGATACATGTATGAACGCCCTTGTAGAAAAAAATTCTTTTTAGGAATTTTAGGTAATGCTTGTATGCATTAACTGTCCTTGGAAAAGGAAATATTTTCAGGTGCCCATGCGATTGCGTTAGCTGGGGACAATGGGAGTTGGGTTGCGGATATGGGGGGTTTTTAGGTAAGTGTACCGTGGGGTTTGGCGGCACCGCCACCAACCCACAAAGCGCTTCTAGGAATTGTCTTAGAGCGACTTGCTGAGTTGCCATGCGTGTGGAGCAGGTGAGACTCAAACTGTATAATAAAAAGACAAAAAATTGTGGCGAGAAGGACGAATTTAGCGAGACAGGACATATGTGTCCTTCATCTTGTCTCTGACTTCTGGTCATCTTGCGATAACCAGAATCACCCACAGCCGTGAGGATGTTGGGCTCGGTCTCGCGGCATCTGAAAAGAAAAGAAAAAAGGGGGGGTATCCAAGGATAGTGAGGACAGTGTTAGTCCAGGTGTTCTCTAACTACTTGTATAGAGGGATGGTGGGAAAGAAATCATACAAGACCGGTAGGTCTTGGGTGCGGTAGTAAACGCAGATCACGTCTTTGGCGTCTGATAATCTGCGCTTTGGTCGGTGTGTATGTTTGTGTTTGTGCCGTCTTGTACTGTGCGTTCGTGTGTTTGGTTTGTTAATAGTAGACCCTATGGGATGGGTCCAGGAATCCTCTATTATAGAGGGGAATGTTGTTGGGAAGGGTGCTTTCTTCAGTTTTGTACTGAAGAAGAAATTGTGGGGGTTTGATCCGAAGAGATCGAGAGAGAGAAGGGTCAAGAACCCAAGAGTCCCGTACAAGTAGGTTCTCGCTGTTCTGAATGTTTTCGAGGTACTTATATATTAATTGAAGCAAGTACTCGTCGATAGGGGTAATGGAGGCGCCTTCCTATAGGTGAGAGTTGGGGTAATGACGACCGTCAGGCCTTTTAGAATGATTGGTGCATCTTCTGAGGAGTTTCCTTTCGAAAACCCAAAGTCTTTCCATTTGAGCCGAAGATATGCAGGACCATATGGGAAAGGCGTACGATATTTCAGATCGGATTAGCTGCTTATAGCAGAGAAGCTTAACTTTGGTGTCCACTTTGTTGCTCCACTTCAAGATGTTGTGCAGTTGCTTAAACCGACCGAGGCCCCTTTGGAGAATGTGGGTCACATGTTTGATGAAATTCATTTTTGGGGTATAAGTGACCCCGAGATATTTCATCTTGTCCTGTGGTCTAATCGTAGTATCTCCCATTTTTATTCGAATATTCTGTGAATATCGAGAAGCAGGTTGGGAGTGTTTACTACTCAGAATTATGGCTACTGCTTTGGATGGATTAAGTCGGATTTTCCATCGACTGTAATACTGATACAGTTCGTCCAAGTGACGGTTGAGTCGATTTGCTGCGAGGTTAGGGCCTTTGGTTGACGTGTACACCAGGACGTCATCCGCATAGCATATTTGGTTTACTCTCCCGTCCACAGGGCGGGGAATATCGGAGGTGTAAATATTGAATAAGATGGGGCCTAGAATGGAGCCCTGTGGTACGCCTGCAGCGGCGTGAAAAGTTCGGGAAAGCATTCCATTCATTCTAACTTGGAAGGTTCTGTTTCGAACGAACTGGTAGATGATGCTACATAGCGTTCTACTGAGGCCAGTATTCAGTAGTTTAAAAGCGAGACCTTCGATCCAAGTCGTATCAAAAGCTTTTTCAATGTCTAGGCTTATCGCAACGGTGGGTTCCTTATTAAAGAGCCGCACGCAGACGTGGTTTTGAAATAAATTGAGAACCATAGTGGTGCTGTGCGCTCTTGGAAATCCGAATTGGAAATCAGGTATTAGGAGCCTGGCACTGACAAAGTTATTTAGCTTCTCGTATATGAATTTTTCATATATTTTGCTGATGCAAGTGAGAAGCGAGATAGGGCGAAAGCTTGAGGGGTGATACGTTGGTTTCCCAACTTTTGCTATTGGACAAATAATAGCGTGCCTCCAAGCTTGGGGAAAGTACCCCATGTTGTAAGCATGGTTAAACAGAATGGAGAGCTTTATAAAGAATAAGGCAGAAAGCCTTCGCAACGAGTGGTATGACATGTTGTCGATACCAGGTGACTTCTTAGGGTGTCGAGATTTAACCAGACTCTGTAGGGTATTTGGTGTGATGAAACCGTGACCATTATCACGTGTGTCATCGAAGTATGCACTGTTAGTTGGGTTAAAGACAACAATTGGCTCGTTGAAGTCGTCCAACTTACTGTGGACCTCTGAACTAACGATTGCATTAGTTTCCGGGTCGCCTTCTTGGAGAGTGAGTTTGTGATTGTTTTCGAAGGTCTCTCCGATGATATTTGCTTTATTGGTGTCGTTATTGACAACAACACCATTGTGCATAATTGGCCCAGTGATGCGGGAAGAGCCACATATCTGTTTAACATTTTTATAAACGTTCTGGTCCATCTGAATACCCTTCAGCTTGTCTTCCAATTGTCGGGTACGATTGTTTTGGATTCTCTGTTTTATCAGTGTACCAATATTGTGAATAATGGATCGCAATAATGGCTCCCTTTGCGTAAAGCGGTGACGATATCTCATTCTGCAGAGCTTTTTACGCTCCCGGGTGAGACGAAGAGTGATATCGTCATGGGGAATCTGATAGGTCTTTTCAAGTTTATACTTCGGGACATGAGTCTCCGAAGTTTCAACTAGAATCTCGTGAAGTCGTTTTGCAACGTTCTTTATCTCAACCGTCGTTAGGTTCCTGTCAGTGGGAAGAGAGAAATGGTGGAGTTTATCGTTCAATGTAATATTGAAGTTGTCCCAATTTGTCCGCCCATAATCGGGTATGTATCTGATATGAGCCCGAGATGCTCGATAGCCGCGAATGAATGTGGTCACAGCGTTGTGGTCAGATACACCCGCTGAAACTTGAGGAGGAGTGATTTGTGGAAGTAAGTCTTTGGACACAATAAATATGTCCAGAATTGAGTTACCTCGAGTACCAACCGTAGGTGCGACTATTTCGAAGTTGAGGGCATACATGTTTGCGGTGTACCATTGGTACAGTTTTGTGCCATTTGGGCAAGAGACGGAGTTGTTCCAGTGGGGATGTCTGGAGTTAAAATCGCCGCCTATGATGAAGGGTGTATGCCCCGAGGTCCCTATTAGTTTGCCGATATCTTCGGGATTAATGGGGCCATTATTGGTTTTATGCGAGTGGTATACGGAGTATATATTCACTCTACCATTACTAGCCAGATGCAGTTCAACTCCAGACACCTCTATGGACTCTAGGTGTGGGAGGTCAATAGCTTCATGGCGAAGTCCGCTATTAATCAGTATACAAGTTCCACCTCCGTTGATGGTGGGACCGCCAGTGAGAGATCGATCTCTTCGAATCATGGAGAAGTTTGGGAATACGGGACGGTGACATGGATGCAACCTAGTTTCGGTTACAAGTACCACGTCCGCCCGGTTATCCTTTATGGAGTCAGAGACTATCATACGTTTGGAATGCGAAACGAGGGAGTTGACATTTAAGAGGATAACTTTAATTTTGGAATCCATTGTGGAGGGTATGTCTTGCATATGCAGTGAAAAGGAGTGCCTCCCTCTCTGCTTCGGTTGATAGTTTCTCATATCGGGGTCGGATATCCTCAATTAAGCGGGAGAAACTAAGTAGTTTCTCGAGCATTGAGGGTTGCCCCTTTGGAGGCTTTTATACCACCGTTTGGATTTGTGGGATCGTATTGGTCTGTATAGCGGATCGCTTAGGTGGTTGAATATGTTTTTGGAGGAGAGGTGGTGAGGTTTTCATATTCTCCTCGGAGGCTTTTGCACCGCCGCTTGAATTTGAGGCGTCGTGTTGGCCTTTACCGGGGCTCGCTTAGGGACTTGAATATGTTTTTGAGGGGGAGGAGTTGAAAGAGTCTTTGTATTCCTTGGCTGCTGACCCCTAAGCATGTCGGCAAATGTGAATCCATTTTGGATGAGGTTTTGTGAGGCCTGTTTTCCGAAGTCTGACTTGGCTGTTTGTTTAGCTCGAGTCTCCTTGGATCTTTGTTTAATTTCCTTATATTTAGGACAATTTCTATAACTAGCCGGATGCCCTTTGTTGCCGCAGTTGCAGCACGTTGGCAGTATTATTTCATCCTGCACATTTGTTGCGGGATCGTATTTCGCCAGCGGTAGTTCGCACTTGCCAATATCGTGGGATTTTCCGCAACGAACGCAACGGCGACTCATGTTGCAGTTTCGGGAGACATGCCCGAAACGTTGGCAACGTCTGCATTGAGGTATTTCTCTGTTATGAAATACCTCGAAGACAACTTGCTGATGCAAAGTTGGAAGCGACTTTGTCCGTATTATGGAATCTATGTCGGTTCCTGGGGCAAGGAGAAGCTGCCATATGTTCAGCTTGGTGTATCTTTGCGGTCTGATGTTCACAAACCGTTGTGGGAGGGAGAATTTTTTGATGTCAATGAATTTGACGTTAGGGAATGTTGTCTGAAGAGCAGTTACGATGTCGTCCTTTTTCCAAGAGGCAGCGACTCGTTTTAAGAGGATTGTCCTCGACTTTTCGTCGGCCGGAGTGAAGGTGTAATAATTCACCTCCTTGGCCTTGAGGTTGTCGTTAACCGTGCGATAGGTTTCCCTATCGTAGGCTATGATTTTATTTAGGGATGGGCTTAAGGTCTTTGCCTTGAAGTTAGAAATCCCTAGCCGATTCATGTCACCGACGAAATTTTTTAAATTGAGGTCTCGTGCAAAGACCCCGGGTTGCTGTTTCTTCTTAGAAACAGGTGGGCGTTCCCCGACCTCTAGCTGAACAGTGTTGGGAACACAAGCAGCCTTTGGTTTTGGGTTAATTAATGGAGTTGGCCGTGGTGGGCAAGGTTCCTGCGGAGGTACGACCCTCACATGAGTTGGAGTTATCGCGGGGCTCGACAACAGTTTGGGGTGCGACGTTGGCGGGCAGCCGGTGGCCACACGCTTATTGGACGGTCCTCCTTCGCAGTTTATTATTGGAAGTGGTGTTTTCCGCTTAGGGGCTCTAGACGAGTTTGGGGTGGGGGTGCGCGAGTCACCGTCGTCCATTGATCCGTCGGAACTCTCAGTGAGACTTTCCAACTCGGACTCGAGCTCCGATTCCGAATCAGAAGCCTCCGAACTGGCACTGGACGGGGAGACTCAAACTGTATAGCTGGCGTCATGCCTTTTATAGTCAACTTGATGGTACTTGTTACCAAAATGTATTATCGAACTTATAGCTGTGCTTTCGAACATATAACGTATTATTAAACTATGCTCTCGAATAAGCTTTTAAAGTTAACAATCTTTCGACAACAATAACAAATCCTCCACAACATCATTGGTCAAACAGAAGAGGCCCGTAACTTCTAACCCAACAAAGCAAATGTCATGCAATTTGTGTCGGTACTTCACAACAGTCATACCCACCTACCAAATAAATATATCTGTCGGTTTTCATAGGTCGCGTATTTTTTTAAAATGCATTCCATCTTATCTATAGTAGGATATACATTAATTTTGATTGTAGAAAGGTATCTCTGTTTCACTAAATGTAACTTATATTGCATTAAATACTTCTTAGTTTCTATGAATGTAACTTTCATCGTTTGTTATTCCCACTAAGAGTTGCATTCCAATATTTGATCAAAAATCCATGACTCCTCTTCGATACCATATAAACCTTCAACAATTTACAATCCACACCTCAATCATCATTTGATTTACCTAATCACATGAGTTGAACAAGGTATCGATTAGGATTCCAGGAGGTTCATCGCTCTTTGTTTTTACAATAGATCTGCTGTGTCACAGGTCTGTCTCCATAACTCTCCTGGTGGCCATAAATAATGACGCACTATTTCTCATTCCGCAAGTGTGAAAATTCTTTTAAAATGCATCATGACAATGAACACCCATGACCAGATGTGACCAATGACTTCAGATCCAAATGCTACCTAGGCACCGACTCGAAGGTTCCCCTTTGTCACAACACATAAACTTCGTCGTAGGTCGTAAGTGACAAACAATTTTGATTGATTGTCCCCGATCGTTCCGGTTGGCATTTATAAGCGGCTTTTGAAGACTTTAGCCGTTCACACTAGCGGTCCTATTGTCCAGTGTGTCACACTGTCGTTGACGGTTGCCTCGAGTATTACCCCATTAGGGATAAATGTCCGCCGACGACGAGTTACCGGCGCATTATTTGTGGCTTAATGTGCTCGCTACTCAGTAGATGGGACAATTGTCCAGTGGCTGAACAGGGAGAGAAGATTATAGCTGCTGGTGTAAACAATATGCGCAGTCGTAAGTTGACGTTTGAAATATAGTCGGACATTTATTTTGAAATGACTGTTATTTGTGTGGTGGGACTGTGGTCTTTCCATTTTCTGTTGTTCCTGCTTCCAGTAGTTTTAAGAATACGTGCGAGACCAGTTGGAGACTTAAAAAACTCTTCCGTGATACCACAGGGAACAGATTTCCCTTCTGGGTTGTTTTCAAAGGGACTCTTACTTTTAGTTTCAAATGTACGAGATGTTCATGGTATTTCTTTTATGAGTTTGGTATATTCAACTCTTGCAAATAGTAAACATCACAATTCAAAATCTAAACTGAAATTGGGTACTTTTATTGGTTTATTAAATATTCTGGAGCTTTCTCGACTATTATATAATGATTCGGTGTTCGAAATGCTGTGATTTTGCACTACTTAAGAAAACCGAGAGGATGGTCTTCTATGTTTATCACATAACTCGTTAGTTCAGTGTATCTTTAGGCCTTCCATCTCATTGCATAACCTCATTGTTCATCTAATGACTTCCTAAGCCTCTTATTCATCGGTCCACCTGGTATAAAGTTAATCATTTGAAATTAGAGCATCCATCAGCGGAAGGCTCAAGCAATCTTGACATTACTACACTACCGCCACTAGAGTCATCTCTATGCTCTTTAAAAACGCTTGTTACCGAAATAACCGTAACAATTTGAATTAATTTCCTTTAATTACATGGCTCACGAAAATCCCAGTAACCTCCACTAGACTGTTGTAGCAATCTAACCAAAGGTCGTCTCACGCCACGATCGAGATTTCGACAACAAAGTCATCCTCTTTAGACACGTCAAGTGAAAAGGGAGGCAAAAAGAAACTGAAAAGAATCACAAATCCATCTCTGGATCTTTTTCAAAAAAAAAAAGAAGGATGATTAATCATATCCAGCTTGGTGGGTACAAATGAACACACGCGCTACGCCGGGTGGCTAATGGAAAGCCCCATAGAACGAGATATAAATTGATGAAGATGACTTCTCTGACGATGACCGCGACGACGAGTTTGATGAAAATCAAAACTCCAAGTTCACAATCCACATGAATGTCCGATGGACGTAACACCGCCCCATCCTGTGATCCCCGACAAAGTCGCCAGATTCAAATCGAAATCAAGACTGAAATCGTTGTTCGCAGTAACATAACAAATCCCAGTGACTTGGCGATTATTTGGTCCTGGCGCGACTCATGAGATTGAGATATTCCATTGTTCTCAGCCGCTTAAGATGAAGACGTAACTCTGCTGTCTGTTCATGAGGCCATCATTCAGGCGTGACACAGGAACAAGATGACAAAACGCTCAATACGTACAATGGCCTAATGGCTGGGTACACCGTAGAGTTGGATTCTCATTCGTTATTCGTCCTCGTCATCGTCGCCATCTACAATTGCTGCATCCTTGGGTGCTCCTGCTGTCCCTGTCATTATCAAGTCGGTATTTTGTCAAAAAGATATTTTGATTGAATTGCAGAAATGAAAAATGAAGTAAAGCCAGGCGAATTGCTTTGTAATTTCATATATGGACAGGACAGACAGGCGAATAAGGATTTCAATACATTACATGGGTCAATCAATTGCAGTCGAGAACTTAGGATCGAATAAAATTCAAAGGACACAAGTTTCCATGTTGTGTGCGGTGGGAAGTGGGAAGTCTTGTTTTATTGCTGCTATAAAAATATAACAAAACAAAAGAACTGTTGGCGTTTTTCGAAACTGTTAAAAGGTCAAGGTGTTTCAAAAGGACTAGTAGATAGTGATTCTTAAATACAGTGCGCTCTTTACCTTATGTATAAAAACAATCCGGAATTTTTCATGTAACCAGTTAAGTGTGTTTGACAACTAAAGCCGTCATGGGGAAAAGGGAGAATTTTTTCATGACGACTTTTGATATTGGTAAAGAAAATTGCCAAGAAAGTAATAGCCGATATTTTCATACAAATAAAACACGATTTTTTACCCAATGAATGAACTTTAATTGATAATAAGATACTCTCCACTATCCTACAAGATCGGATAGCCCCATACGCTAAAGTCATTATAGCGTTAACGATGATAGTGAAGAACGTGTGTTTGGAACTGACGCTATGACGGTTAGAATCACTCAAAATTGAACCAATGCTCAACACACCAGGCCACTGCTGCCCATGCAAATTCGATTTCTAAACTCAAGTACATTCAACTGATGTGGAATTGTTATGTTATCACTCTGATGCTTTCCTTATTAGAATTTCTTTCGGTGTTCTTCACTATAGGCTATTGGCTTGTGTATCTGTTAGAAACGCCACAAGGTCTTAATTTTTGTCGCTAACCTCTTTCCGTAATCCGATCAGAGTTATATAACTCGAGATGCGGTTTACTAAAGCTATCTATTGAAAAAAGAATGGATTTCTTTTCTTCTATGCGGAAGTCGTGACCGAGTAGTGAAATTCTGTTTACCTATGGGAGATTGTGTGTTGTGTGTATACAGATTACGTCGCGTTGTTGGGTTAAGCAAGGATAGTGAAGACGGTGATTTGAACATACGATGAAATGGCTGAAAAGCGAAGCATTAAAGCATCAGGCTACTGCCGCGTGTGCGAATTCGATTTCTAAACGCAAGTACAGTTATTGCTAGGTATATGACTGATGCATTTTTCTTATTCGATTTTCGTTCGGTGTTTTTCACTATTTGCTTGTATATTGTGTGTGTATCTTTGAGAAATGCCACATTATCATTGGTCAATATCAGTGTGGCTTCATCCCAGGCAAATCAGCGATTGATCAGATATTCACCCTTTGACAGGCGATGGAAAAATATCTGGAATTTAAGATTCCATTATATTATCTACTCATAGACTTTAAGGCCACTCACGACAACATAGCCAGCGTAGAACTATATAATGCCATGAGACAGTTCGGCATTCCAAACACGTTGATACGACTTTGTAGGTTGACCATGGCCAACGTAATTAGTCAACTAAAAATAGCGGAATGGCTGTCCAAACCAATAAATATCTTTAATGGACTCAGGCGAGGGGACGGTCCGGCATGCCTTCGCTTCAACCTGGCGTTAGAAAAAGCAATTCGTGACTCTGGGGTTACAACTAGAGGGACTATTGTCACCGGGTCCAGCCAGATACTTACCTAAGCAGATGACATCGACATCATCGGTAGATCCGATTCGACTGTTCAGGAGTCCTTCATCCAGATCGAACAGGCGGTACAAAAACAAGGGCTGCACATTAATCAGGGAATAACTAAGTACAAGGTGGCAACTTCTGCGAAGAGAAGGCCTAACGTTGGTCAAACTATCAGGATAGGGGAGCACGAATTTGAAGTAGTGCAATCCTTTAACTACCTTGGCTCAATAGTATCAATATGGAAGAAGAAATACGTGATCAAATCCAACAAAGCCTACGAGGGTTGCCTTTTATATTTCGGGATTAGAGAACAAAAACAAATATTGATCATCGAAAATCACTTTATTGTTTTTCAAAATATTCCCCATGAAGATCTATACACTTTTGCATGCGTTTGAACCAATTGTGGAAGCACTTTTGCCACTCTGATTGAGGTATCTCCAACACATGCATTCTGAATGCAGCAACCGCTTCTTCAGGTGTCGAAAACGTTGACCTCTCAGTTTGTTTTTTACGTACGGGAATAAAAAGAAGTCATTCGGTGCCAAGTCAGGACTATACGGCGGATGACCCATCAAATCGATATTTTGGGTGCTCAAAAATGCAGTTGTCGCAGCCGATGTGTGAGAGCTCGCATTGTCGTGGTGAAGAGTGATCCGCCTTCGGCGGTTGGTTTTCCTGATTTCTTGGAAGACAACTGGCAAACAAATGGTTGTGTACCACTCAGAATTGACTGTTCTGCGTTGTTCTAGTGGTACGGTTGCGACATGTCCAGTTTTTCCGAAAAAACAGGCGACCACTTGCTTGGAAGTGCTTCGTGCGCGAACAACTTTTGTTGGATTTGGCTCATCTTGAAACACCCAGACAGTCGACTGCTGTTTACTTTCGGGCTCATACGCGTAAATCCACGATTCATCACCTGTCACGATGTCATAGACGTGTTTCGAAGCACCGCGACCGTATTTTTTGAGCATTTCTTTCGACCAATTGACACGAGCCTTTTTTTGGGCTATTGACAAATTGTGTGGGAACCAACGCGAACAAATTTTTTTGACAGTCAAATGTTTATGCAATATTGAATGTATACTGGTCCCACTAACGCCTAAGGTTGTCTCAATCTCACGATAGGTCACATGACGATCTTCCAATATCAGTTCGCGCACAGCATCAATGGTTTTCGGAACAACAACTGATTTTGGACGACCTTCACGAAATTCATCTTGGAGTGAACTACAACCACGATTGAATTCACCATACCATCGATAAACACTGGTCTTTGATGGAGCTTCATCGCCAAAAATTGAATTAAGTTCATCCATGCACTGTTGCTGAGTTAATCCACGCCGAAAGTTGTAAAAAATAATCGCACGAAAATGTTGACGATTTAATTCCATTTTTGGGCCGAGATGAATCTTTTAAGTTACTGTAAACAACACAAATAGCGCTCGTATGTCAAAACATTCTGAGTGCGTATAACCTCAAAAATGTCCAACTTTACGACAGAGCTGTCAATTGCCGGATTGCAACACTAGGGTTGCCAAATCCCGAAACATAAGAGGCAACCCTCGTCCTACGGTCTACCAAGGCTCTTTAAACCCCGAAATTTATCCAGAATATCCAAGCTACTACTGTACAAGACCATGGTCTTTCCAGTACTCAAGTATGGATCCGAGACCTGGATGCTCAATAAAAGGCACTCTGAACTCTTAGCCGCGTTCGAGAGGAAGGTCTTAAGGAGGATTGTTGTCCCCGTATGTGAGGGATGACGATTCCGGAGACCCTACAACCATGAGTTGTACGCAATCTACCTTGAAGCTAGTGTTGTAAGAAAAATCAAGCTTTGTAGACTCCGGTGGGCGGGACACCTAGCTCGAATGAGCGAAGAGGAGCCTGCCCGGAAAGTCCTTTGTGGTAGGATGTATGGAAGGAGACAGCGCGGCAGACCTTGCCTGCGATGGAGGGATGGCGTAGACCAGGACGCCCAGAGACTGGGAGTGCCAAACTGGATGACATCGGCTCAAAATTAGGACCGGTGGAGAGATTTGTTAAATAAGGCCAAAACCAGATCCCGGTTGTAGTACCGATGATGATGATGATGGTGTTGATGATGATGAGGATTACTGCATTAATGGTCCTTATAGCAAGTATACATTATAAGCAGAAATTGCAATACGAGAATACCCCTTCGACTTCGTCTTGCTTAATTAACATTTAACGTTAAAGAAAATATTTATGAATATTTCAATTAGTCAAGCTTCTACAAGTTGATAATTAATTAAAACCCAAAACACCATCTATTGTCACTGATTTATTTTTGAAACGCATAACACAGAAGCAGGAGATGAAACTAAACTATTTCCTAATGATTTAGGGAGTCATATAGCTTAGCAAATCGTAGTTAATCTTTCACTCTGATTAGATATCAATCCTTAACCAACGCCACAAGTAGATGAGAAAATCAAGAATCTCTAACAAAGGATCTCAATTGAATCCAATAGGAAGTATTGCCACCTGTCTCCCACCGTACCACCTGGTAAATAATGTCGCAATCGCAAGACATAAATCCATCCGTTTGGATATTCGATAACTTTGATTAAATCCCGAATGATTTCCTTTTGTGCATCCCTCCTCCGTGGGCTCCAACTCAATGTACTAACATTCGCATGGAGATAATAAAACCTCAGCAAAGGTGTCAGCCAACAGTTGTTGTTGAACAACATCACCCTTTTCACTTTTACCTACCTATGGCGAAGATTTATTGATCCTTAAGCTAGTGTTATACACTTCCGTGGACCCCTCTGCATATCCCATGACAAACAACTAGTCCAGATGCCAATCTCTGACATTGATGCATTGTTCTTATTTAAATTTCCAACATTGATGGGTTTCGTTCATTTGGTATTAAAATATTCCACCCACCTAGTCTTAGTCAGTTTGAAATAAATCCATCACCTGTGATAAGGGCTGCAACCCTTTCTGATATGCGACTCATTGCAGCCCCGTCCTTAAATAGCAAGTGACCTTTCCGCACATCCTCCGGACAAATAAATTTATTATGGGCTCTTGACACGCAACAATTTTCTCCAATGGCGTCGTCGGCGATGTATGTCACCCCTCTAGCTTGTGCCATCTAATTCTTGCATACCCTACTACAGGTGAATGAGGGCTGTCGCTGTCATAGGTTCATATATGGGGACAGGGTAATTTTCAAAACGATTTCTGTTACTGTTAATTACGGTTGATTGGTGCGACTTCAAACGTATGGCTTACAACGTTAAGGATTATGTCATAGCGTCCCCACCCAAAAAATATAGGTGGACATATGACTCCACCTTTCGTGCACACCAGCGACAAAGTTGTCTTCTTATGGTTGCCTTGTTGGAAATGAAATGGAACTGTTGCGGGCACGAATTGCTGTCATGGTTGTGTTTTGAAATGAAGGTGTTGCGGTTCGGAAGGTAAGTTCTATGGTTTTAAAGGTTTTTTTTTTATAATTCCCAGGACACGAAGATGTTTTGTTATACTTTTAAGTGTCAATGCATAGTGTGGACGGAAGAAGAGGGGAGAGAAAGAAAGAATGGTGGTATCGATGTCTGAATATTGAAATTGCGTGAGCAATTGCAGGAAAATGCGTGACCAATCAGCCGATTCCACGCTTGTCTGGCTGTAAATATAGGAATGCATTTAAAAAACATGATTAAGTACAAAAGAATTAAACTCATGCCTAACAACTTCTATTGTTGCACTCAAGACCTCGTTTCCCACGTGAAAAGTTTATTGGCTTATTTGTCTGTTTATTTGCAGTTGGACTGTTGGCTCTATTGATTGGCATTTTCAGCATTGGCTTTTATACCTCCTTATGCGGGTAATATGGGCTTTTGTGTACGAATAACAATATGTTTTACAGTTTACAGTTCGCCGATAAAAATGTCAATGACGTCTTGCTCCAAGTCTGCCTAGAATACAGTCTTTTCTCGCCCAGAGAAAATATTTCATATATATAAACAATTGATAATACTGGTAGGTCATTAAGGGTTCTGGATACTCTATAAGATATATAAGAATATAAGAATCGATAAAATATCCAATCGGACCAAAACAATTTGACAACAACAATTCCAATTGGTTCCAGATCCTTTAGCCTACCAAAACAATGGTTTAGGTATAATTAAAAAGTTTATTACTTATCCAGTTTAATGTTACTAAGATCAGTTGAATATTCCTGCAATCCGTATGCTTTTACTGCTCTTCCAACTATATTTTTCAGGATTTGACGATAACATTTTATCGAAGACAAAACTGGCTCTTAGTACGCTCCCCATGTCATTCATCTTTAGAGAAGATTTATAATTCCCAGAACCTCTCCCAACTTTTTCATATTCAATTTCAATTATGCAGAATGCACATGCAACCGTACTGAAAGACATCGCACCAAAAGTGAATAAAAAAATTACCAGTCCCATATCATCATCATCGGCACTACAATCGGGAACCGGTCTTGGCCTTATTTAGCAAGTCCTGAGGCTTGTTAAATTTTCCAAAATGATTTATTTTGTCTGGGCAAGGTCATTAGTCTTGCGCCAGGGGCTCCCCGACGGGGAATCGAACCCCGGTCTCCCGGGTGACAGGCGGGTATACTAACCACTATACTATCGAGGAGCCCTATTTCAATTATACCAAACGACAAATAAGGATTCGAAGAGCTTTTGGCGATTTTAAGAGATTATGTACAAGTTATCATCCTATAGGACACATAACTAAAACAGAATCGAGAAACACACCATCGCCACGTACCAGAGCATCCACGTAGCAATCACAGATAATATAGCGAGTTGAGACGTCCTCACATACCCGAAGCTCTGGCCTGATACGTCGGGACTTTGCTTGGAATAACGTTTTTCAGTACTTTCTAAGAATGCAATAACATCGAGGAGCGTTCGAAGTTGCAAGCAAACTTAGGGGAAAAATCAACGTATCATATTCTCCAATTCACTTTAAACTTCGGGTGGTCACAGTCACTTCCCCCTAATTAAATGTCTGCTGAACGTCCTAGACAGAGCATTCGACGGTTGAACAAAGGCATATAATGACTTGTAAATCGATGAAGTTACATTATTTAAAACTCATTTAATACTTCACAATTCGCATTGTTGGCACATCACCCCACCCAGTATTAACTCTTCACTTTTAGCAAACCATTGAACGATTGTTAGATTGCAAGGGCTTATACCCACCACTAGCTTCAGTTTTGAAAAAGATCATTTTACTACCATATTAAAACAAAATAACTGGACTTATTTACTTTTCTTTTATATTTAACTCTATAAAATGTACATCTTAAGATGATTTATAATTTCGAGTTACATAAAAGTATCACCATCATCAGCATGGGCACTACAGCTGGGATTCGGTCTTGGCCTTATTTAGCAAGCCTCTCCACCGGTATCCGGTTCATATCCGAGACCTGTTAAATTGTCCATAATAATTCGTTTCCCCGAGCAAGGCTATTAGCCTTGCGCCAACCCTTTCTCAGGATGTCGATGCATGCATTGGTTCACTATTTGGCGGGTGCCAAAATAGCTATCCAGGGGTGTCACGTGGAGACTGCATGTCAACTTGGATTGAACAGGGATACGGATCGTCCTGGCCTTCGCCGGGTTGAAAGCAGAGACTTTGCCCTCCCCACATAAAAATATACCATTATATATAATCGTGTAATAAGTACAACTGTATAAGAGCACAGGAGATCATCAATATAATATAACAACAGAATAGTGCGACTGCGCAACAATATAACATATAACAATAAATAAACTAATAGCAAATAGTACAACAGTACGTGGTATAAGTAAACGATATAATATATAAGGAAAATGTGTAATAGTAAATCGCACAATAGTAAATAATATAATCATACAGAGAAGATCCGCGAACAGTATAACCGTGAATCAAGTAAATCGTGATCCGTATAATACTGAATAGTGCATTGTATGAAGAATTTTTTGAGTCGGATAAAAGTAAAACTTTATGACAGTGTTTTAACTTCTAAGTTTCTAAATTACATGCTAGACAAAAAATGCTTAAATTCTAGCTTAATTATCTTATATTATAACTTACTGGTCCCTCGCAGTCGCTTTAAGCTAAACATTACATAACAATTGTATAATTTGCCCTTCGGCGACAGAACTAATGTGACCGCCCTTGACTCACCATGCCCCTCTATCGCTGATGCCCATATATCGGTAATAAGGGTCAAAAGGTCTCCCGTGGTTCGCCTGCCACGGAATCCGAATTGACGATCATTCGTTGTGCCTATGGCTTGATGGGGGCATTTCACCGGACGACAGTTGGGACGCCACCTAGCACTCGGCCTTTAGACACCTCTTATGACAAGCCGGCCTAGCTATGCCTATATTCTAACGCCCTACTCACAGGGGAGTATATAATTTCATAATATCATTTTGTGTGTATTAATATGACTATGGAGATTACTAACTACTTTAAAAACAACGTATCAATGAAACGTCGTTGGTAATATATACCAGTGAAGAAGTTATATAAGCAGCTTAATAATAAATCTAGTACCAAAACTCTCACAAAGAAAACTGTTCAAACGCTCGTAAAATCAAATAAGACAATGTTCAACGATGACAATGAGGGCACATATATGTCCCAATTGATCTACAATGAGCTTCGAAACTTGAGGAGATAAATCAGCTGTTGTTGTTGAAGCTAAAAGAGTAGTGTATGGAAAATGGGGAAATTAAATTGAGGGTCAATGGTCTGAAGAATGAAGTAAACTGCTAGCAATGAAGCATTCTCAACAATTAGTTGGAGACTGCTAGGTTGTATAACATCATGAAGGATAGGTAGCTCTATAGCGTTTGAAATCACGAAAAAAATTTTACCTAAGCGTTACACATCAGGCTACTGACCGCGTTTAGAATTTGATTTCCAAACTCGACTATATTCCACTGATGTGAATTATTTTTATTTATCGCTTGGTATACGGTTGTGATGTATTTTTCTTATTCGATTTTTCGTTCGGTGTTCTTCACTATTTTTGCTTGTGAATTGTGTGTGTATCTGTTAGAATCGCTACAGCTCAATGTTTGTTGCGATTATTGGGAAAGGAGCACAGCCGACGTGATTCGAGCCCAAGGTATGAAAAGATTATACCACCAATTCTTATACGGCCATCTCTTATACGGCGAACTCTTATACTGCCAACTTTAGGATCACCAACTCTTATACTATCAGCTGAGCTGATCTCGGCATATAGCTGAAGTCGATGATGAAAGTGGACCCTGGGGCAACATTTGATCGATGGTTACATTATCCTACTGTAGGGGATAAGGTATGTGCGTCGGCAAGGACACGGGTTCATCGACATTCCCACCTACTTGTTCCACCGAGAGCGAAAGGCACCAACTTCACCCGCAGGCTTTAGAAAAATAACAAAAAGGTCAAGCGCTGGTATGTCGTTCGAATTAACGTCCATTTATTTATCACGTATTAACCTTACTAAATCGTATCATACTAACTTTACAAAAATCATATCATGTATTAACTTTACACAAACTTTACAAAATATGCAAATTCCTCGCATTCGGAACAAATTCTAATTCAATTAAGCTCGTGAATGTTAAGTAGTTGGTACTTCAAAATTACAGTGTCACAATATCACATAATGGTGAGCGTAGTTAATCAAACACCTAGCCGTTTAAATATTGCGTACATACGTCGCGCGTAGGGATTCTGAACCAGGTGACATGGGAACAGCACAACCGTTTGGATTGATAACACCGGTAAGTAGTGTAAAGACTGCACTCGCACACGTTATCTTAAATACACGCCCGTTAATTTGCGACGACGATTCGTTCAGCTCAATGACCCGACTACTCAGGGATGCGCACTGGGGGCTATGGAGGGACGTCTGTCCTTTGGGGTGGTTATTACTCGACTGGGGGCGATTACAAGAACGATGTACGCTCGGTTGCGGTTGGACAACGACTGACTAATGAAATGAACAACATTTCATAGCAGAAATAAACTTGCCGCCACTTCCGGGGAATTTCGGGAGGAGTTGCTATGCTCACATAGGAGCTCAGTTCCAGCGAATCCTCGCCGTACGAGCTGAGTTGGATTCGTTGGTTGTGTATACCGGGAAATTGAAATTGCTTGGGTGCAAGCAAGGAATATCGTTTGGGTAAGATATTAACCGAAGTAATTTCGGGGAAATGTATGCGGCTTGGTATAGTTGGTGGCGATGGTTAACGTTCGTTGTAGATTTGAATATGCATTTTATTTCGGCGTATGAATTTCGGGGAAATTGGGATTGCTTGGTCGCAAAGAGGGAATATGACTTAAGTAGAGAATTGACCGAAGCAATTTTGGGAAAATGTATGTGGGGTGATGTAATTGAGGGAGGTGGTCGGTATTCCATTGTAGATTGGAATATGCGTTTTCTTACGGCTTATTGATTTCCGGGGAAATCGAGATTGCTTAGTCGTAAGGAGGGAATGTGAATTAAGTAGAGAATTGACCGAAGCGGGTTTGGGAAAATGTATGCGGGGATGATTAGAATATATTCTGTTGAATTGTAGCCTGTTGGGAGTTTTGGGGTGTGCTTTATTGCAGGGGTTGGGATGTATGCTATTGCGGATTTTGCATGGGGAATTGGGTGCGCTTGCAGGTTTGCATGGTTGCGAATGTGTGTATATTTCAGGCTTGGATGAGGAGTTGGGTTGATGTGACGCGCTGTTAGTGGTCAAGATTGGTTGGCATTGTGGGTTGGCTCTCCATGTGGTATAGAGAACCTCCACACTACCAACTCTTATACCGCAAAAAATACTTCCAATTCTTAAACTTCCAGCTCTTATATGCATTTTTATACTACCAAATCCTTTCCACTCGCGTTTATACCACTAATTCGTATGCCGATAACTGTTATATTGCCATGTCACATGCTCCCAACTCGTATACTACCAACTGTTTTACTCACAACTCTTATACAACTAACTCAGACAATACGAACGTTTATACCGCCGACTCTTATACCACCAACTCTTATACCATCTAATCTAGTATCGCCAACTATCACATTGTCAGCTCTTATACGGCCAACTCTTATACTGCTAACTCTCATACGAATTTTTGTATACTACCACCTTCTTTCCACTAACTTTTATACAAACAATTCGTATGCTGGCAACTGTTATCCTGCCAACTCACACGCGCCCAACTCGCATACGACCAAATACTGGCAACTTTGTTCACGAACCCATACAATACGAACGGGTATACTACAAACTCTTATACTACCAACGGTCATGCTACCAACTGTTACACGATCAACTCCTATATTACCAGCTCCCGTTTTACGATACCAATTCTCATACTGCCAACGTTTGCACTACAAAGTTGTATACTGCCAATTTTTATAGTGCCGGAGCTTATAAATTCACAAGTATTATGTTCGCGTTATACGACCCAGTTATATTATTCGATGTTATACTATTCGCTGTGACATAATTTGCGGTTGTTCTCTGCACGATTATTTCAATTATAATTATGCTATTTACCGTTATACCACCTGAGTTTATAGCGTTCCACGAAGTAATGAAGAAAGTGATTAAACGACCAACTCTTATACGACCAACTTTTACACTACCAACGTAATTCGAGTGCAGGGTATGAAAAGTTTAGAACCGAAGCACTGACGCACCAGATCACGAGCACGTGAGGATGCCTTATCTCGCTATATAAGCTCTGACAGCTACGTTAATGGCCTTGTGGCATCTCTAACAGATACACACAATTCACAAGCAAAATAGTGAAGAACACCGAATGAAAATCGAATAAGAAAATACATCAGAGCCGTATACCTAGCGATGACATAACAATTCACATCAGTGGAGTATAGTCGAGTTTAAAAATCAAATTCTAAAATCGGCCAGTAGCCTGGTGGGTAACGCTTGGGTTAAATTTTTGGTGATTCAAACTGTCATGGCGTCAGTTCGAATCACACGTTCTTCTTCACTATTATTTCAAACGCTATAATTGGTGACCCCGACGTGATCTGAACACGCAGCACACACTTCCCGTAGTAAACAGAACTTCACACACGATCATGACTTCCGCATAGAGCACCGACACACTCGTCTGCTCCGATGTTCTCTCGTTCTCTCCGTCGTTCGCAGCGAAGCTGGTCGTAACGCAGTTACTGAGGAGGGAGTGGTGTGGCATCTCTAACAGATACACACAATTCACAAGCAAAATAGTGAAGAACACCGAATGAAAATCGAATACGAAAATACATCAGAGCCGTATACCTAGCGATAACATAACAATTCACATCAGTGGAGTATAGTCGAGTTTAAAAATCAAATTCTAAAATCGGCCAGTAGCCTGATGGGTAACGGTTGGGTAAAATTTTTGGTGATTCAAACTGTCACACGTTCTTCTTCACTATTATTTCAAACGCTATAGTCTGGTATATATGGCTCCTCGATAGTATAGTGGTTAGTATACCCGCCTGTCACACGGGAGACCGGGGTTCAATTCCCCGCCGGGGAGCGTCTGGCGCAAGACTAATGACCTTGCCCGGAAAAAACAAATCACTATGGAAAATTTAACAAGCCTCAGGACTTGCTAAATAAGGCCAAGACCGGTTCCCGATTGTAGTGCCTATGATGATGATATGGGACTGGTCATTTTTTTATTCACTTTTGGTGCGATGTCTTTCAGTACGGTTGCATGTGCGTAATATTAGGATAGAGGTGATCATCAGCTTAGCATCTAATACTATTATAAGACACACCCTCATATGCTCTGATAAGATTTAAAGACAAACTCGCCTCTGTGGCTAGGTTGATAAGTAGGTTGACACGTGTATATAGTACGATTAACTGCTATAGTAGGATCAATTGCCGACTCTATGTTATTGCGGCAACTCGGCATTATTTAGAAGTACCAGGAACTCGAATAAATTTCAAGAGGATGTGGTCTAACATGAGCTGCAGTGCCATTGAATTTTTCTAAAGATACAAAAGGTATGTTTATTTTGGACGTTTAGGTCGGGTAATTACAGCAGTATTTAGTTAGACCCAGAATCGGAGTATCAGTCGTGTTCGACGGAGACATTGCTTGATTCAATTCGTCATTTGTTTAAAGCCGGGAGAAATTCTTTTCTCATATGGGGTGACAACCATATTTCCTAGGACCTCTTTCGTTCATCAGCCAAATCTTTAATTTCTAATTTCTTTTTTAAAGGATGTGTTACACGTAGAAGAAAAAGCTAAATAAATCTTTCTAGCAGTTCTGTAATGAAGGGTCTGAGATGAAAAGCTAGAAAAACTTACAAATTCTTTCAACAGTTAAGTTGGACTGGATCATTAGCTCAATTTCCACTTAGTAATGTGCCCCACCTGATTTAAGTTAACCTCAATAAATAACATTACGCTTCCCACTTCGTACCACAACTTGCTGGTATGTCTCGAGTTTCGTGTCTCTCCCAAATTTTGAATGAGTTGACTTTCTCTTCGTTTATGCTCCAAATTACTAGCGAATGATTGGTGATCTTTGTAGTCCAAGTCACACGCTCGATCGATTTCCATTTGCCGATCACAAGCCTATCCATCGGAAGGCAGAGTTCCATTACAAGTATCACACGTCCACGGGATTCCGCTGCAGGCCACACTCTTGTATCTCGTTTCGCCTAGACAAAGCTATAGCGCGACAAAGTAGTCATTCATCTTAGACTCTTCCCAGGGCTGCCACTTTTGAGGAAGGTGTTCAGTGCTCACATCATTAGGGAGATGACACATCGGCGATTTGGTGCTGAGCTGATCTCGGCATTTAGCTGAAGTCGATGATGAAAGTGGACCCTGGGGGCAACATTTGATCGATGGTTACATTCCCGCTCAACACAAATAGTTATAAATAGAGGTTGAGATTATGCTTTGGACATCTGGGTATTTACTAAATGGCCAAAGTTAAAGGTGATACTTTGGTGAGAAGGTAATCTGTCCGGGAACGCATCGTCAAATCAAGAAATCCAATAACTTGGGTGATGTTATGCGCATCCTTGCTCATAGACCATGGCATCTATTGCCAAAGAGAACCATTGATATATCGATGCTGTGGCGATGGTGTTGCTGACGCCGGTGGAAATACTGATGCTGCTAGTTTGGTTCATCAAGAATGGAACGTGGGGCTAACACCCTCAAACCTGATAGCCAATTGCCAACCTCTGACAAAAGGTTTTTAAAGATGAAGACCTGCGTGTACACACTGAACGACAGCATAGCCGACGCTGGTCCTTTGGGTAGTAAATCACGGAAAGTGATGAAATAAAGCTGCATTGACGCACAGCACGAATCTACGTCTCAACGCAAATAGTTTTCGAAATTGGTGCTGCCCTTAAGAAACATGGAAAACTCTGAGACGGAGAAGCTGTGTTAAAATTTATGACAAGGTATCCGCATAAGAATAAACGTCAGACTGGCAGAGGTAGTGCTGCGCGGTGGTCACCAGGATACAGAGTATGGTGCAAACGGCGGCGACGGACGCACTTTATTTACCGTGTAATTAGGAAAGCTATAGGTTAAATGTGTGATGGCAACTGTTTGGTCACTGGTCAGACTGTCTTTAGGTTCATAGGTTTCCGACGAAGATCATATCTCAATCAGTGATTTGCAGTTGACGTACATACACATACTAGGCCGGAAGACATGCAGGTGTTGTTGAGAGATGTGTGGGAAGGATTTAACTAATTGGAGGATAAGTTCTTAACACCGGCTAGTGATTTTCCATACTGTAGAAGTGTCACTTCCGCAATAATTCTTCTTAAAAAGGATTGTGGTATGCTGTGGCTATATCTTTAGTTTGAATTAGAAAATTGCTTTTTGTTGCATTGCAGGTGGCTTTAGGTTCTATGGTTTACGTTCTAGTATGAGATTTTGGGAATGAATTTTGGTATTGAAATACACGTTTGTTACAAACAAGTATTTTATATACTCTCCGGCTAAGTGGTTATTACTAAGAAAGGGTTGTATCCCAGATTCACATTTGAGAGTAACTCAAATTGGTTAATTAGGTAAAACAGAAAAGAGCAGGGCCTATAACAGTTAATGTCGGAATCAAGAGGTTCGATTTTGGTAAGCCACAAAAAGGGTAGAAACACAATTTTAGCCGAAAATTTACGGTTAATTTTCGACACTTATTAATTCGCTTTTGTCAAAAAATGACGATAGTCATGATCTAACTGATTGCTTTTTACTGAGATATATTCTGTCAAATGTCCGCCCAGAATTTCTCATTTAAAATTCCCGCATAAGCCTATTGTCAAATATCTTTTGGCCACTAGGTTGGCACCACAGTGAGATGAAATGTCGTCAAGTTTAAGGGCTGTCTGTCAAGTACAAGCTTTTTCAATTTTTATAATGGATGATTTAATTGAGCAAAGAGTTTGCATTAAATTTTGTGTTTCCAATGGAATTTCTTGTTTGGAATGTTTGAAAATGTTGGTTTTTTTTTTTACACAAACGTGTGCACAAAAAGAGATTTTGGAATACCCTTAAATGTCAGAACACAGTGGGAGCGGAAGGAGAGGAAGTGGATAAGGAAAGTTTTGCATGTCAACTCACCCAAATTTATGAGATCCTTTGTTTCCATGTTACTAATGTAAATAGGAGGTACGTTATCCTTTTTTTTGACTGGCACTTGCTGAGATGGTTCCCGCCTTTGATTTGGTTCCTGCTGTTGATGTGATTCCTGCTGTTGAGTTTCTTTAGCTTGTTGTGTTTTCTTGTCTTCGCGGGTTTCTGTTGTCTTTGTTCTTGTTGTTGTTGCTGTACCTTTTTCGTTTTGCCCTCATTCTGGCTCAAATTGCTTTTTAGTTTAAGAACTTCTTCCGAGCAGAAGGAGAGGAAGTGGATAAGGAGAGGGGGTATCGATGTACATTGGTCTTAAATGCCTGGACATTACAACGACGAGGAAACACACGAGCAAGTAGAGTATTCCATATTCGTGTGGTTCGGCTTAAGAATGACTCTCTATATATATTTGTGTGCCTGAAGTTGAATTTCAACGTGAATTGATGTGCATTCACAGATTGACGGGTATCGCGGGAAAATGTCTGAGGAGGCAGAATATACCCATAGAAAAGAAATAGGCATGATACGTTGCGCATATGTTCTAACGACGGAATTGATCGACTCACAGCGAATAATTTCACTGGTCGTTTTTGCATCGTATCGAGCACGTGTAGTGCAGTTTTGGATGCACCTGACCAAATATGGGAGTTGAACTCTATTTTGGGACGAATATACGCCTTGTTAATAGTAGCCAGATTGGATGGAGTGAAATATCTTTTCCATCTTTTAAGGAACCCCATATATTTGCCCGCATTTTTCGCAGCTTCAAAAATGTGATCGCTCCATATAAGAGTTGCATTAATTCGAGTGCCGAGGATCGATAGTTCCTTGGCTTCATCGATGCGAGTGCCGTTCATCGACAGTGTATTTACTTTGGGATTCGCATTTGACGACAAGAGACAGCATTGAACTCTACTCGGTTAGATAATCCCCATTGATATATCTTGTTGAGGTCGGAATTCAGTGTATTAAGCATAACCTGCTGATTGGTAATGGCATTCGAAGACTTTGGTCGGGAATGTTCGTATGAGTATGAGAAACTCAATGTGCTATCATCAGCAAACGAGTGAATTGGGTTGCGGGTAATGAACAAGAGATCATTTATAAAGATGAGGAAGAGGGTGGGTGAGAGGACAAAACCTTGGGGAACACCTGCATTAATTTGATGGAAGACAGATTTGACGCCATCAAGAACCACTTAGATTTACCGGCCAGAAGGATCAGGGAATTGTCCACTCCACATGATCAGGGAATTGTCCAGTCCACATGAATGTAATTTTGATAAAAAGGCTGGATGCCAAACTCTGTCGAAGGCTTTCGCGATATCCAGTGCCACAACCTTGCTTACTCCGCAGTAGTGGATGGAATGGCTCCACTTTTCGGTATGGTAGCAATCAATCTCCTGTTGCTACTCAAGCCATATTGGCGATCATTGAGGAGGTCATTTGATTCCAGATATTTCGAAAGTTGACGGTTGATAAGTGATTCCATTACCTTCGAGAGAATAGAAGTTAGTGCCATGGGTCGATAAGAAGAAAGGGATGATTTGTCGCCCTTTTTGGCAACTGACTGAATGTTCGCTGACTTCCATTTATTTGGGAAACGGGTAGTAGAGTAAGACAAATGGAAGAGTTTCTGCAGTGATTTAGAGAGTGAAGAGAAACATCTCTTCAAGAGAATTGGTGGAATGCCACCCAGACCAGCGGCGAACAATAATTCTAATAATTGTTTAACATCTCACTTCCGCGGCGAAAAATATTTGTAATACGAGGGTTGCCTCTTATGTTTCGGGATTTGGCAACCCTAGCGTTGCAATCCGGCAATTGACAGCTCTGTCGTAAAGTAGGACATTTTTGAGGTTATACGCACTCAGAACGTTTTGACATATGAGCGCTATTTGTGTTGTTTACAGTAACTTAAAAGATTCATCTCGGCCCAAAAATGGAATTAAATCGTCAACATTTTCGTGCGATTATTTTTTACAACTTTCGGCGTGGATTAACTCAGCAAAAGTGCATGGATGAACTTAATTCAATTTTTGGCGATGAAGCTCCATCAAGGACCAGTGTTTATCGATGGTATGGTGAATTCAATCGTGGTCGTAGTTCACTCCAAGATGAATTTCGTGAAGGTCGTCCAAAATCAGTTGTTGTTCCGAAAACCATTGATGCTGTGCGCGAACTGATATTGGAAGATCGTCATGTGACCTATCGTGAGATTGAGACAACCTTAGGCGTTAGTGGAACCAGCATACATTCAATATTGCATAAACATTTGACTGTCAAAAAAATTTGTTCGCGTTGGATCCCACACAATTTGTCAATCGCCCAAAAAAAGGCTCGTGTCAATTGGTCGAAAGAAATGCTCAAAAAATACGGTCGCGGTGCTTCGAAACACGTCTATGACATCGTGACAGGTGATGAATCGTGGATTTACGCGTATGAGCCCGAAAGTAAACAGCAGTCGACTGTCTGGGTGTTTCAAGATGAGCCAAATCCAACAAAAGTTGTTCGTGCACGAAGCACTTCCAAGCAAATGGTCGCCTGTTTTTTCGGAAAAACTGGACATGTCGCAACCGTACCACTAGAACAACGCAAAACAGTCAATTCTGAGTGGTACACAACCATTTGTTTGCCAGTTGTCTTCCAAGAAATCAGGAAAACCAATCGCCGAAGACGGATCACTCTTCACCACGACAATGCGAGCTCTCACATATCGGCTGCGGCAACTGCATTTTTGAGCACCCAAAACATCGATTTGATGGGTCATCCGCCGTATAGTCCTGACTTGGCACCGAATGACTTCTTTTTATTCCCGTACGTAAAAAACAAACTGAGAGGTCAACGTTTTTCGACACCTGAAGAAGCGGTTGCTGGATTCAGAATGCATGTGTTGGAGATACCTCAATCAGAGTGGCAAAAGTGCTTCGACAATTGGTTCAAACGCATGCAAAAGTGTATAGATCTTCATGGGGAATATTTTGAAAAACAATAAAGGGATTTTCGATGATCAGTATTTGTTTTTGTTCTCTAATCCCGAAATATAAAAGGCAACCCTCGTAATCGTTTTTTTTTCTTTTTCTTATCATCTGCTGCGAACTAAATCCTTTTTATAACTGAAAAACTTTTGTCAAAAAGTCTTCTTTAGTAGTTTCACCAACTTGTTGTTATAATTCAGGAGAGACAGAGAGCACGTGGGATTGGGTACGCAACAACTCGCTAAATCACTGCGGAAACTCTTCCATTTGTCTTATTCTACTGCCCGTTTGCAAATAGATGGAAGTCAGCGAACATTCAGCCAATACCCGAAAAGAGCGACAAATCGTCCCTCACTTCTTACTGACCTACAGCACTAAGTTCTATTCTCTCGAAGGTAATGGAATCACTTATCAACCGTTAACTTTCGGAATATCTGGAATCAAATGACCTCCTCAATAACCGTCAATATGGCTTTCGTAGCAGGTCGTCCACAGGAGATTTGATGGCGTACCTTACCGAAAAGTGGAGCCATTCAATTCACTACTTCGGAGAAAGCAAGGTTGTTGCACTGGATATCTCGAAAGCCTTCGACAGAATTGGACATCTAGGCCTTTTATCAAAAATACATTCATATGGAGTGGACAATTCCCTGATCCAATAGATAAGAGACTATGTTTCTGGCCGTTCAATCCAAGTGGTTCTTGATGTTGTCAAAACTGCCTCCCATCAAATTAATGCAGGTGTTCCCCAAGGTTCTGTCCTCTCACCCACTCTTTTCATCATCTTTATAAATGATCTTTTGTCCATTACCCAATTCACTCGTTTGCTGATGATAGCACGTTGAGTTTCTCATACTCATACGAACATTCCTGACCAAAGTCTTCGAGTGTCATTACCAATCAGCAGGTTATCCTTAATACATTGAATTCGAACCTCAACAAGATGTATCAATGGGGATCATCTAACCAAGTAGAGTTCAATGCCCTTAAAACTCAGAGCTGTCTCGTGTCGTTAAAGGAGAACCTCAAAGTAAATACACTGTCGATGAACGGCACTTGTATCGACGAAGCCAAAGAACTATCAATACTCGGCGCTCGAATTAATTCGACTCTTAATTGGAATGACCACATATTTGAAGCTGCGAAAAGTGCAGCCAATGTATGGGGTTCCTTAAGAGATGCAAAAGATATTTTGCTCCATCCAACCTGGCCACTATTTACAAGACATCGTCAAAAATGGAGTTCAACTTCCATATTTCGTCAGGCGCATCCAAAACTGCACGTGCATGTGCTCGATGGGATGCAAAAACTTAGTTAACGTAAAGGCGCAACGTATTGTTACATAATTAGCCCCCCCCCCCCCCCCGTTTAGTTTTTAGTTTCAGTTTAATCTATCCGCAAATTTCTTTGCACATTCCGATGGAAAAGGTTTTCCCAAGTCAATGGTTCCCTTTCTGATCTAAAAAGTACAAGCTATTGGTTTGGGAATAGTTTCCATCCGGTGAAAAGTCTGCATGAGTATAATTATTAACTCTCCCAATTTACTCTTCTCGGAATCCACTTCGTAGTTCTGCATTCCGAGAATTACCCAAGCCTCTAAACGAGTACACGAACCTTACATTATGGTTTCACTTTTCGTTGCAAGTGAAATCAAATCCACCCTTTCCTTTGCAATTTTCCCATTCGCTCTGGGTTCATTGACTGCTGAATAAATTCGCGAGAGGTTATTCGCATTTAGTGGGCGGGGAAATGGGAAATTGAGGATGAGTGTGCGATCGGAAATGGGCGATCAATATAAAAGGGTGCGAGTGGTTGGAGAACAACAGGTTTTTTAAAACGATTTCGGTGCGAAGCGTGTATGTAGTGGTGTTAAAATAAAGAATCGATCAACGACAAAAAAGACAAATAAAATAAAAGTCACCAAGCGCACATTAAAACAAAGATCATATGAAAAGTGAACTACAATTGTTTATATAAAGTATAACACTGTAAAATACTTCGTTTCAAAGACAACAAAGGAGACAAATACAATAAAACTCACCAATCCAAACATGAAATAAAAAGTTAAGTAAACGAATAAAATAGAGTGGGGAGTTATAATTGTTTTATTCTGGAATCCGTTAGTAAGATCAAGGAAGGTAACCAAAGAAAGCAAATAAGGAAATCAAAAGAGCAAACAATAGGAAAACATCAATTTCCAAATTGTTGTTCATCGCCATCTCAGCGGAGCAAAACCGTGAGCGGACAACTGTCAGTACACCCATTTGTATTATCTTTATTTTTGTGCAACAGATACGTCTGCAATAATGTCATGCCTTTCTCTTTTTTATAGGTATTACCACGGTCGTTGCTCAACTGAACTTGTGGGGGTTCTCTATATTACATGGAGAACCAACCCACAATTCCAACCACAATTCCAACCACAATTCCAACCACAATTTCCGCCTTATTTCGACCGCTTTCAGCATGTCATATTATCCCCTATTCCACCGTTCATGCTATTCACCTGGAATACCATATTTCCCAAAGGACGCTTAGCTAAACTCATTATCCTATGCAGATAATGCATAATTGAGTTTAGCTACCCACCGGAAATTCCATTCATGTTGGTTAGCAACAACCAAGTCGAATTAAACGACGCGGTTGCAGCATCTTTCAATGGCTTGGGTAATTACCAACATTCCTTAGTCCCACGGTACCATTTCCCTAGCCGATGAAGCGCCCTATCGATTTTCATCAGATCATCCATTCGCTTGGGATCAATGATCTCTTTTCGCAGGTGAATAGCACCGGCTACATTTCCTCTCCTCCATAATTCTATTTCCATACGGTTCAATGTACTCTGAGATCACCACAGCCGTAACACTAGGGCAGTAGGTCATGCTCAGAAGCTGCATTTGGTACCAGCACACACAACTAAGTCATCCCGAGATCACAGTACATCGTGTTTCTGTTCTCTCACTCTACCACGTTCGTCAATTATCAATTAACCGAAGTTACCATACTTCGATGAGCGTGACGCTGAGAGAGCAGAGCCGTGATCTCTTTTGGTTGTCCTGTGTGCAAAATCAAGAAAACAGAATTTCACCCCTAACCAAGTCAGTCACTATCCAACCGCTACCGTGTCAAGTCACGCCGCTCGTGTTCAAATTTAATTTCGGAAATTAAAGTCAGTCGTTATTCAGTCAGTGTGAACACACGTTTTATTGGAGTCAACTCTGCGCGCTAAAATAAATTATTTTCTAATACTAAATCAACAGTGTACCAGAGAATCAAAAGGAATAATAATTTTGTGATGGTGTGATACATTTAATTCATAATTCAAGTGCCTAAAACCTAGAAAGTCAAAAATAAATATGTGTACAAAACAACAAAAGCTGTTTGAACCAATAGATGTCAAATCATTTAATTTTAATTTCCCAGGTTGTAGTTGTTTGAATAGTTATACCAAAGAAAATAAAAAAACTCTAATATCGAAACAACACAGTGCCTTATATTTTCTTCTTAACTGGTGAATAATTCTTTCGTCGGATCATCGTTGGGGAATTAGTGAAACTAGTGCCGTACGCCAGCATACATTCTACATCCCCACAAACTTGCTGAATTTGTTCCGAACCTTCAGAAATTTTCCTCTGATATCCGTCAATCTGAGAATGCGCATCAGTTCACGATGAAAGTAAACTCCAGGCGCACAAATATAAATATAGAGTCATTCTACCTGATCATGTGTTTCCTCGTCGTTGTAATGTCTAGGCATTTAAGGCCAATATACATCCATACCTCCTTTCCTTATCCACTTCCTCTCCTTCTGCTCGGAAGAAGTTCTTAAACTAAAAAGCTATTTGAGCCAGAATGACCGCAAAACGAAAAAGGTACAGCAACAACAACAAGAACAAAGACAACAGCAACCCGCGAAGACAAGAAAACACAACAAGCTAAAGAAACTCAACAGCAGGAATCACATCAACAGCAGGAACCAAATCAAAGGCGGGATCCATCTCAGAAAGTGCCAGTCAAAAAACAAGGATAACGTACCTCCTATTTACATTAGTAACATGGAAACAAAAGATCGCATAAAGTTGGGTGAGTTGACATGCAAAGCTTTAAAAAAAAAAACGGATAAATAATTTTAAGATGAGCTTAACATGCGATGATTTAGAAGGTTATAGCAAAATTAAATTGGCACTGGGGAAATCGAAAAGCGAGTACTACACGTACACCCCTAAATCTAAGAAAACTGTCTCCATGCTCCTCAAAGGAGTTGATCCTTCCTTTACTCCCGAAGAGGTGCTCGAAGAACTAAAAAGTTTCGAAAACGATACCTTGAAATTTACAGGTGTGAAACCATTTTCTACAGCAAATTCTAGAAAATGCAACCGTAAGTTGCCTTTCTTCATTGTGTCGCTAAGTCCCAGTGGTAAAATTGATGGACTTCCGAGGGTGGGCTGAAAAGTTTTGTGGGGTTCTCTACATCACACGGAGAACCAACCCACAACCCTAACTTGCAAACATGCAAAAACCCAATCCGCAATAGCATACATCTCACCAATCCGCAATAAAAACCATTTTCCAAACTCCCAACAGAATATAATTCAACAGAATATATTCTAATCATCTGCGCATCCATTTTCCCAAAATTGCTTCGGTCAATTCTCCACTTAATGCATATTTCCTCTTTGTGACCAAGCAATCTTAATTTCCCCGAAATTGATATGCCTTAACAAAACGCATATCCAAATCCTCAACGGAACATTAACAGCTAACCCAGCCGCGCACATTTCCCCGAAATCACTTCGGTTAACATTTCTCCCAAATAATATTCCTTGCTTGCACCCAAGCCATTCCAATTTCCTCCGAAAATGGATGCCCATACTTGCTCGCGTCCCCAAAGCCAATTTCCGGTACACCCAACCAACGAATTCAACACAGCCCGTACGGCCAGAATTCGCTGGAACTGAGTTCTTATGCGAGCAAAGCAACTCCTCCAAAATTCCTCGTAATTGGCAGCGAGCCTAATCTCGCCACGACGCATTGAACGAATTATTTTCATTCCTAATCGAATCGTTGTCCAACCACCACAGAGTGCGCTTCGTTCCCTTTTACTTGCCTCGTAGTGTGCGGTTTTCAGAGCCCCAAGAATCGAGTCGAGTGGGAAGCCCGCGCCGCGGAGGATTTAGTAAACGATGTAATACTAGTTGTAAAACAAATGATCGTGGATACAGGGCAAACCCAAAGTGCGGATATCACCAGGGAATAAACACCAATTATAACTAAGCGACTCGGAGTGTTTTATTCGTAGTGTTTACGCCTCGCGGAGGACAGTTTCGCATCGAATTTTCAAGTGCTCGTGACGTGCCCGAAGTGCGACCTTCCAGCGGATGGCTACCAGTGAATAATTTCACGGTACGACCCGATCAGTCAAACCCTTGGAATAGTTGCAAACGATCCAGACTGACTCAGCGGGGACTGTCCCTTGGTTGTGAGTTCTAAACAAAAGGGAAGGTAAGAATAGAGGACCGACAAGACATTAACATTTAAACTACGCCGCTGTGTTTCCTTTCGTAGCTTGTCCCCTTGGTGACAACCCCTCGTGTAAAAATCGTTGGCGGGTGAAAGTGAACCCCGTGTCGTGCGCCGGCACCCAAGCATTACACCCCCACAGTTTCCCACCTAACAAAGGTACAATACGTTTTTTCTTAAACTTTATTTTTATTTTTCTACATAGTGTCCTTGTAACTGTATACACTTCTCCCAGCGATGCTCCCATCTCTCTAACCTGTCCAAATAGTACCCGGCGTTTTTCTCTGCAAAATAACTGTTCTCAAAGGTGATTGCCTCCTTATTTGACGAAAATCTCTCTCCTCCAAGCGCAATTTTTAGATTAGGGAACAAAAAGAAGTCGCTTGGGGCTAGATCTGGTGAATAAGGCGGATGGTCAAGCAGTTCCAACCGTAATTGGTGGATTTTCGCCATGACAACCGCTGGGGTGTGAGACGGCGCGTTGTCTTGGTGAAACAGGATTTTCTGTTTCTGCAAATGTGATCGTTTTTCCACAATTTCTGCCTTCAGTTAGTCAAGTAATGATGCATACTATTGTTATGATCCGAGACGCCGTGCTTCCTCTTTCGAGGGAAGAGCGTGGACCTTTTCTTTTATTTTCTTTAAGTATAATTCATTATTTGCCGAGTCTATCGCAATTTGTGAGAATTTGAATTTCTCTCTTTATTATTTAACGCAACTTCCGTTATTTCACCAGATAAATAGTTTATAAATACGCAGTTAAAATATTACTTCCCTTTTTATCAAATCAATTCGAAGGTTAATCTACTTTGACTTTTATACGTTTTTATAGTTTATTAAAATTTCTCAAACTATTTAATCTTAACTCTGCTTCTTCTCGACTACTTTTCTCTAACTGACTTTAACACAAAACTTAACTGAACTAAACTTCTTCTCTAACTTCCAATCTCAAACTGATTTTACAAATGAATTTTTTCTCTACTTATAGAACATTGTGTTCTAATTTACTGGAAATTATAACATGAACAAAACAAATTTTAACAAAGTCTCTGTGACTTTTAACCTGAATAAAATTTGGACGAAAATCAAAGTTACTATGTTTTGAATGAATAAAAAGGTGCAGGTTATTAAATGTGCTGTAACTGGCAATACTGTGAATGTTTATGAATGGTATGTATTAAGTGAGAATGTAATATATGTTAAGGGAAGTTTTTAAGAATGTGTAAGGAGATTCAGTGTTAAATTTAATAAAGGGTAGTATTCTGGAATACAACAGTATGCTCCTGTAATGGTTTTTCCGTTTTTAAGATAATCGATTAAGATAATTCCATGACTATCCCAAAAAACAGTCGCCATGACTTTCCCACCCGAAAAAAACAGTTTTTGTTTTTTTTGGAGCCGATTCCCCTTGCAGTCTACTGTTTTGACTGTATTGTTGTTTCGGGCGTATAATTGTGTATCCAAGTTTCATCGACAGTAATTAATCGGCGCCAAAACTCGGATTTATTGCGCCAACAGTGCGTTGGAAATGTTCATACGAACACGTTTTTGGTCTAACGTGAGTAAACGCTGCACCCAACGCGGGGTCAGCTTTCTCATGCCTAAATCTTGATTTAGTATCTGACAAATACGTTCTTTGGACATTTTCATAGCCTCTGCTATCTCTCTCACTTTAATTTGGCGGTTGTCTAGCACCATTCAGTAAACTTTAACGATGTCATCGTCAGTTGTTGCAGTTTTTGGACGTCCCGAGCGTTCATCGTTTCCCAAGCTCTCACGGCCACGTTTAAATTCATCATCATCATCGGCACTACAACCGGGAACCAGTCTTGGCCTTATTTAGCAAGTCCTGAGGCTTGTTAAATTGTCCATGATAATTTGTTTTTCTCGGCAAGTCATTAGTCTTGCGCCAGAGGCTTCCCGACGGGGAATCGAACCCCGGTCTCCCGCGTAACAGGCGGGGATACTAACCACTATACTACCGAGGAGTCTACGTTTAAATTCACCTGCCCAAAATTTCACTGTGATAAATGATGGTGCAGAGTCCCCATACACAGAGTCCAATTTATCTTTGATTTGCGTAGGTGTATTGTCTTTCAAAAACAAAAATTTAATGACGGCTCGATACTCAATTTTGTCCATTTTCACAAAAACACTCACATCGACTCACACAAACGACTGTCAAATAAAAACTACGTGTCCAAAATGGCTGAAATTTTGGTGAGCAACTGTCAAAAGATGCACAACTACATTCACTAGCTTTTATTGACGAGTGCTGCTATCTTCACGGAAACACTGATGTGGAATTGTTATGTTATCACTCTGATGTTTTGCTTATTCGAATTTCTTTTGGTGTTCTTCACTATTGGCTATTGGCTTGTGTATCTGTTAGAAACGCCACAAGGTTTTAACTTTTGTCGCTTACCTCTTCCCGTACTCGAATCGATTTTACTCATATTGGTACATTGATACTCGAATGGTGTTTACGTTCCATTTAATTCTTTTTCTATCACCATTTAACGTAATCCGACGAGAGTTGTATAACTCGTGATACACTTTACTAAAGCTATCTATTGGAAAAATAATGGATTTCTTTTTACTACAACTTATACATGGGAGCAGTCTCGATTTCAGGGGTTTGTTAAACACCTAGCGTGCCGAAATGCAGCCTTTTGTTTATTTCCTTTGATATTTCGTTACTAACCGTCAGTATTGTTCTCAGATATGTTTTCCTTGTTGTTTTTGTGTGTTCTCTAAGGCCACCTGCTCTTGCTGTAATCATATATTGTTTCTTGTCTTCATTGATTTTCAGGCTCTACCTGATCATGTGTTTCCTCGTCGTTGTAATGTTCAGGCATTCAAGATCAATATACATCGATACTTCCTTTCCTGATGCGCGTCATCTGCATCCGCTCACACTGTACTCTGACATTTAAGAGTATTTCAAAATCCCCGTTCGTGGGCGTGTTAGTGAAACAGAAAAAAAAGGTCGACATCTTCTACCACTGGTATGATTATTTTACTGTTTTTACTTATAGTTTCGATATTACCGCCCAGAACAGCCATGCGATGTCATCCGCATATGCAAGCACTTGTGTACGTCTGTTCAGGGATAATATGGCCGTGTTGTTGCCCCGAACCTGTCTGATGATATACTCGAAAACTAGGATATACTCGAGCACAAGGTTAAAAAGATAAGGTGGGAGACTACCCCGTGCTTTAACCCGCCGCGGATTTCTAATGGTTCTGAGAGATTATTTTCCATTTTAACTCATCCTCTGTCTTCGGTCAAGCAGACTTTTCTCTTCCCGGATATGAATTAAATATAGCTGTGTGCTGTCTTTTGCCTTATATATACTATGTTCTGTCCTGTGTACTCTGATTATTGTCCGCTATATTCTCTTGACTAATGTCCGTTGCCTGGTGACTGTTTTCTGTTGTCTATTTTCTGTCTTCTGTCTTCTATTTTCCTTCGTCTTCAGTCTTCAGTCTCTTCAGTCTCTTCAGTTTTTCGTCTTCCGTCTTCCGTCTTCCGTCTTCCGTCTTCCGTCTTCCGTCTTCCGTCTCCCGTCTTCCGTCTTCCGTCTTCTGTCTTCTGTCTTCCGTCTTCCGTCTTCCGTCTTCCGTCTTCCGTCTTCCGCCTTCCGCCTTCCGTCTCCCGTCTTTCTGAAATCTGAAATAAAGAGACTGGTAAATGACATTTGAGTATCTGTGCTCATGGTGGCGATGTTTCTCTGAAGCTTATTGCTCCTTGCTCCTAATGGAGATTTAAACTTCTATCATTCTTGATCTGACGTAGCTTCGATTTTAAACAAGTGAAAGTGCCAGGAACAGAAGTCGGACTCCCATAGAAAACTGCGGTTGGTTTTGACCGAACAACTCCGAAGAAAATCTAAACAACCATTGGAACCAACAAATGGTATAATTTGGCCCTGCAAATCAACTTACCTCACGCACTCGACACAATATAAAACCTACATCATTCATGTAATTTGATCCACAGTTGAATACGTCTTTTCGCGTATTAGAAATTCAATTCAGAAATTCTCTCCAAAAAGTGATTCAAAAGTTAAAGTTCTCAAGATAATTTATCCGAAATCTGTGAAAATTCCGATGGTTTAAAACATTCTGGCGCAACCGTTTATCTCATTTATTGCAAAGGCTAGGCGGGCAGAATGCATCATCGGTGCAGTCCAAAAATAGCTCTAATTCAATTGCTGGTAAAGTGTTAATGGATTTGCCATGGTAAACGCCCCGACATCACTTGATGGGCATTCGCCTGGTTTCTCATTTCCTCTCCACAAAATCAAACCAAAGAACAATAATTACAAAGAATTAATCACAAACATAAACCATGAAATCAGATTTGGAAAACAAATTATTTATCTTCGTCTAAAAAATTTTGAGGTTTCATCTCAGATAGAGCACGAACCGGCGGCCCAAAAGAAATGGCTTACAAATGTAATCAACGCAACCGCAACAAATACAACGACAACATCGCCTGACATTTTGCCAGAGAAGAACGAGCAGTCATTTGTCAGACAAATGCCAGAGCGCCAAACCAACAATCCCCACAACAGGTCGACCATATCCATGGCAGCAGAAGCAGTCGCAACAGCAGCAGTTTAATCACCAGGCGGAGCTCAGTCCTGGAAACGAATCCAGGGGACCAAACAATGTCAAATTTTAATCATAGGGCCATGATGATCCCAGGGTCGGGGAGGGTTTCTTTAGCGGTGCACTGGATGCGCCCTAGGAAGACCATAATGAGCAGGATCCGCCTTCTCGTTTAACAAATTACGTGATTTCGGTTTTCCTTTTTTGCCTAACTTGATCCCTAGTCTGTCGTCTTTGTGTGTGTTTGTATCTGTTTGTTAGATCGCGCGATTCATGCTCTTAGCCCAACAGTCCATTTTGTTAATCCAAATTTAATGACCGCGTACATTTAGCTAGATGGGAGTGATCCTGTGCCGAGGTGAGCTAGACCATGTGAAAAAATAAGCTCAATCAGCAGTGGTCAATGGTAGAAATGTCATATCCTGGAATAACCAATATATGGAGATTGATGGACGCGCCGCCTCTTCTCGTTAAGGGTAAAAGGAAAGGATGTATTAGTGGCAATTTGATCGATGCATTTTAATAATTGGGGAAAGGACAATCTTAAGGCGCATAATCATACTGTTATATTCGGGAATATTAATGAATGTCCTTTTGGAAAGAAGTGAAGGTCTGAAAGCTTTGGAGGCAGACTGCATTTAAATCCACTTAATGGGAGCAGGAGTCAGCTCTATGAACTACACTTAGTAATTGTCAATTACAACAATAAAGAATATTTTACGTGAGGGTATTCCTTTCACCGTACGGCTCAATGAATAAAAATGTTTGCAAGTTGGAGAGACCTTAAGATCCTTACAACTAAGTCGACTGTAGAATTATGATCTACAAGAAATCTCAATTGGTAATAACAACACTTAATAAATTTACTAATAGAATTTAAATAAAACAATAGATGACAATAGTATCCAGAAAATACCTCTAGGCAGGAACTAGAACATGTTGTTCTTCAGTCGAAAAACACACATTACAGATACATTTTGAAGGATTACACTTAATGGATTTTAAGAAACTGCATGCTATCTGATTAAGCCAGATAGGAAGAATATAGAAAAAAATACATAAAATAGGAGATAAGACCCAAAAATATTAAAAAATGTTCAAGAGGTATCAGAAAGGTCGAAACACAGGCAGTCAGTTCGGGCGACAGTCTTAACAAGCAACACATACAGGCAAAAAATACTCAGCGAGAAAGGCAATCATTTACCCAAAGAAAAGAGGTAGTCAGACACAAACCTTATCTGTCACTAAGTGAGTCTGATAGGAGTTAGTCAGAAAAAAAGATAGTTAGAAATTAAATTATTCGGATAGAAAGTTAGTTAGGAAAAAGACCAGCTAAAGAGAGAGAAATAGTCTGATAGATTGCTGGTCAGGGAGTGAGTTAGTCGGACCATATGTTATACGAGGGTTGCCTATTATATTTCGGGATTAGAGAACAAAAACAAATATTGATCATCGAAAATCACTTTATTGTTTTTCAAAATATTCCCCATGAAGATCTATACACTTTTGCATGCGTTTGAACCAATTGTCGAAGCACTTTTGCCACTCTGATTGAGGTATCTCCAACACATGCATTCTGAATGCAGCAACCGCTTCTTCAGGTGTCGAAAAACGTTGACCTCTCAGTTTGTTTTTTACGTACGGGAATAAAAAGAAGTCATTCGGTGCCAAGTCAGGACTATACGGCGGATGACCCATCAAATCGATGTTTTGGGTGCTCAAAAATGCAGTTGTCGCAGCCGATGTGTGAGAGCTCGCATTGTCGTGGTGAAGAGTGATCCGTCTTTGGCGGTTGGTTTTCCTGATTTCTTGGACGACAACTGGCAAACAAATGGTTGTGTACCACTCAGAATTGACTGTTCTGCGTTGTTCTAGTAGTACGGTTGCGACATGTCCAGTTTTTCCGAAAAAACAGGCGACCATTTGCTTGGAAGTGCTTCGTGCGCGAACAACTTTTGTTGGATTTGGCTCATCTTGAAACACCCAGACAGTCGACTGCTGTTTACTTTCGGGCTCATACGCGTAAATCCACGATTCATCACCTGTCACGATGTCATAGACGTGTTTCGAAGCACCACGACCGTATTTTTTGAGCATTTCTTTCGACCAATTGACACGAGCCTTTTTTTGGGCGATTGACAAATTGTGTGGGATCCAACGCGAACAAATTTTTTTGACAGTCAAATGTTTATGCAATATTGAATGTATGCTGGTCCCACTAACGCCTAAGGTTGTCTCAATCTCACGATAGGTAACATGACGATCTTCCAATATCAGTTCGCGCACAGCATCAATGGTTTTCGGAACAACAACTGATTTTGGACGACCTTCACGACATTCATCTTGGAGTGAACTACGACCACGATTGAATTCACCATACCATCGATAAACACTGGTCTTTGATGGAGCTTCATCGCCAAAAATTGAATTAAGTTCATCCATGCACTGTTGCTGAGTTAATCCACGCCGAAAGTTGTATAAAATAATCACACGAAAATGTTGACGATTTAATTCCATTTTTGGGCCGAGATGAATCTTTTAAGTTACTGTAAACAACACAAATAGCGCTCGTATGTCAAAATGTTCTGAGTGCGTATAACCTCAAAAATATCCAACTTTACGACAGAGCTGTCAATTGCCGGATTGCAACACTAGGGTTGCCAAATCCCAAAACATAAGAGGCAACCCTCGTATACGTCATTCTATCAGAACAACAGTCAGCGAATTATGAATAGGCAGAAAGGTAACCAGCAGCAAGAAGAGCCAACGAGAAAGACAGCTAAAGGGAAGAAGAGTTGAGCAGTAGTTAGGGAGACTGAAGTAGTCAAGATGAATGATAAAAATACAAAAACAGTGAAAGACAAAGACAGTGAAAGACAAAGACAGCGAAAGACAAAGACAGTCAGACATCTGGTCAGAAAGGCAGTCGAACGGAAAGGCAGTCGAACAGAAAGGGAGTCGAACAGAAAGGCAGTCGAACAGAAAGGCAGTCGAATAGAAAGGCAGTCGAACAGAAAGGCAGTCGAACAGAAAGGGAGTCGAACAGAAAGGCAGTCGAACAGAAAGGCAGTCGAACAGGAAGGCAGTCGAACAGAAAGGCAGTCAAACAGAAAGGCAGTCGAACAGAAAGGTAGTCGAACAGAAAGGCAGTCGAACAGAAAGGCAGTCGAACAGGAAGGCAGTCGAAGAGAAAGGCAGTCGAACAGAAAGGCAGTCGAACAGAAAGGCAGTCGAACAGAAAGGCAGTCGAACAGAAAGGCAGTCGAACAGAAAGGGAGTCGAACAGAAAGTTAGTCAAATAGAACAGACAGCCAAATAGAAAGAGAATCGAAGAGGAATATAAGCACCTACAAAGAAAATCATGCAATAAAGACCAACTTACAGAAACCAAGTCAAAGACATGACAGCACGGCGAACAGTTAGAAAATAGGTTAAAAAGCAAAAAGCCCATAACACCTGTTTCTTTTCAAACGTTTATTTATTTTACTTTTCCTTTTTTTCCAAACGTTTATTTATTTTACTTTGGCGGATGGGAGCGGTGATTGCTTGCAACCCGACGAAGGCCAGGACGATGCTTGTCCCTTTTTAATCCAAGTTGACATGCAGTCTCCACGTGACAGCTCTGGATAGCTACTTTGGCACCCGCCAAGTAGTGAACCAATGCATGCAGCCACATCCCGAGAAAGGTTGACGTAAAGCTAATAACCTTGCCCGTAAAAACAAATTGTTACGAAAAATTGAACTAGCCTCGGATATGGACGGGATACACGAGGACGACCACGGACGCGAAAATGTCAAGGAACGTCCGCTCACTATTTTTGTTTTTCTTTTATATCCACATTTATTTAACAATGTAATTGAATTGTTTTATTTTACTTAAGACTAAACTTAAGACTTCTATTTTACAAATATCATTCTTACAATAACTTACTGGCTCTTCGCAAGCATTCTAAATTAAACATTATTATTTTTCTTATGCCTTTCAGCGTACAATAACTGTTTTTATAACATGTTACAATAATTGATGTTTTCTTTTTAAAATTTATTCTATTTTTTCTATATCATGTATTATATATATATATATATATATATATATATATATATATATATATATATATATATAAATATACATTTTTTTTTTTTTTTTCATTACATATATAGAAGGTTGATTAGCAAATTTAAAAAAACGAAACAAAACGTACAAACATAAACAAGGAATACAAATAAAAATAAAAAAAATTAAAAATTTATATTAAAATAAACACAAAAATAAAAATAATTGGGAATCGGGGATAGGGCGAAGGAAAGCGGTGCGTCTGAGAGGCATACTATGTTTGGGAACATATAGTCCTTTCTTCATCACTGATCCACCACCAGTTGGGATGGGATCACCCTTTTATTGATTTATCTCTTTCACCGATCACCATACTAAAAGGCAGGCGACCTTGGAGTCCAGAAGACCACTACGGAAGAGACTCCGTATCATTGCATATGCGTTTTTAGCTGCTGTAAGAGCAGCTGCTGTATGCTTATCAAAGATCAGTAAAGATACTGATCAAGCCAGATACCAAAGTATCTGACTACAGTTTTTACTTGTAGGGGAAGATTATTACTTCCTGCAATGGAAAATGTTTTCCAATTCCATATTGTATCCCTTGATGCACTGGACAGGGGCGTTCTGAAAAGGATAGTCTCTGTTTATTGGAAATGTATTTTTAATTTCTAGTCGTCGCAAAAAGGTTTGGTTTTGTTGAAATCATTTTGCAGAAGTTTGTTGATGACACCGATCTTTTCTCCAGATCTATACACCACAATGTCGCCGGACTACGCAATTGGATGGTTGAGAGAATCTACTAGACCACTAGTGTAAATATTAAATAAAATGGGATAATTCACTGCTCCCTGTTGTAGACCGTTTTCGATGTGTAAAGTCTTGTTAGAGATTATATCTCCGCATTTCACCACAAATTGTTCACCCATTATCATATCGTAGATAATGTATAATAAATATTCGGGCATACCTAGATTTGATAACTTATATACAAGTCCTTCTAACCATACGGTGTCGAAAACCTTTTCAAAGTCAACCAAATAGGCCACTGTGCATTGTCGTTTAGCCTTGTTCCACTGAACTGTGTCATGTTGCGATCGGAAACCAAACTGGATGTTCGGAATAATACCATTATCCTCACACCAGTTAGTCAATGCTTTATTTATAATTTTCTCCTTGTGTACAAATATACTAGTGTTTAAATTTCTAAGGTGGGAATCCGTTCTATTATTTTCACTAAAAATAGTGAAACTTCGACTTAAGAGACATCAATTGTTAAGTTCATTGCGTAGCGAAATATGTTTTTGGAGAGCCCTATTTTCCAGGTCAAGGTTAGAATGACCGGATTCGTTCAATCTATACACTGCTTCAAAACAAGCACCAATTGAGTTCGCTTTTTTTGCGCATCCTCGACTATTATGAACTCTGTGTTTGTGTTAATGTGTTCCAGGGTAAGTCCTGTGTTCAGCAGAGTTTGACAATTCTCGGGAGTCCGTGGAGACAATTTTCTCCGATTCAGGGATGTACGTGTAGTACTCGCTTTTCGATTTCAGCAATGTCGATTTAATTTTGCTATAGCCTTCTAAATCATCGCATGTTAAACTCATCTTAAAATTATATATCCGTTTTGTTTTAAAAGTTTTGCATGGCAACTCACCCAATTTTATGAGATCCTTTGTCTCCATGTAACTAATATAGATAGGAGGTACTTTCTCCTTTTTTTTTGACTGGCACCTGCTGAGATGGTTCCTGCCTCTGATTTGCTTTCTGCTGTTTATGTGGTTCCTGCTGATGATGTGATTCCTGCTGTCGATGTGATTCCTGCTGTTGAGTTTCCTTAGCTTGTCGTGTTTTCTTTGTCTTCGTGGGTTGATGTTGTCTTTGTTCTGGCTGTTGTTGTTGTACCTTTTTCATTTTCCGCTCATTCTGGCTGAGATTGTTTTTTAGTTTAAGAACTTCTTCCATTTGTTTATCCAGTTCTTATTTTTTAAGACCAATCTCATGAATGAGTCTGTTGGGGACCTCGAACTGATTGCTGCGGTCTATATTTGTTTCGTTAACAGTCGATTCTTAGAATTGGTTTCCAGCCCCTGAGTTCCGGGTACCATGGGCGTTGCCTTCGCCGTCGCTGCCGTCAGTCCACGTGTCTGTATGCTTGTTTTTATTGGCTTTGTGACGTTTAGCCTTTAGATTTGGGTCTGTATTCTACCTTCTCCGAAGCACCATTTTGGCATCCATTTGATCTACCTCCATATTATGGACCACGTGTTTTCACTTTTTTTTTTACTGCGCAAAGGAAAAATAGATTGCGACTTCGCGCACACACTCACAATGTTCGAGCGCTCTCACGTGTCACCCGCACACTTTTTGTATTAAGCTGTGTTGTTATGTCACAACACGTGGCTTCCGTCTCCTTTATTTGATTATATTTATATATATTAACTTTGCTTTGCCTGTTTTTATCACTGGAATTTATTTATTTATAAATAGTCTTTATATTTAAACCACTCACGACTCATAAAAGCAACTTTTTTCATTTAACTCGATCGCCGAATTGAAAACACGGCCGCACTCGGTCACTGTGTATCGTTATGTGTAGACCAAAAACGTGCTCGAGTGAACATTTCCAACGCGCTCTGTTGGCGCAGTTTAGGCGCAATAATTCCGAGTTTGGGCGCTGATTAAACTTGGATACACACGATACGAAACAAAAATACAGTCAAAACAGTGGACTGCAATGGGGGAATCGGCTCCAAAAAAAGCAAAAACTGTTTTTTCGGCTGGGAAAGTGATGGCGACTGTTTTTTGAGATAGTCATGGAGTTATCTTAATCGGTTATCTTCAAAAAGGAAAAACCTTTAGTGGAGCATACTACATATCATTACTTGGCCAACTGAAGCAGAAGTTGCGGGAAACCGGCAAAATTTGCTAAAAAAAAAATCCTGTTTCACCAAGACAACGCGCCATCTCACACCTCAGTGGTTGGCATGGAGAAAATCCACGTATTACGGTTTGAACTGCTTGACCATCCGCCTTGCTCACCAGATCTAGCCCCAAGCGACTTGTTTTTGTTCCCTAATCTAAAAATTGCGCTCGGAGTACGGAGATTGATTTGGCAAATGGGGAGGCAATCACCTTCGTGAACAGTTATTTTGCAGAGAAAAATGCCTGGTACTATTTGGACGGGTTAGAGAGATGGAAGCATCGCTCGGAGAAGTATGTAGAGTTACACGGAGACTATGTAGAAAAATAAAAATAAATTTTAAGAAAAAATGTCTTGTATCTTTGTTAGGTCGGAAACTTTTCAGTCCACCCTGTTCCTTTTGCTGGTTAGACACTCAATTCGCAAAACTCATATAAGTAGTGAGACAGGTAGACAGTCGGAAAAAGTTGGCCAGATAGAAAGACGATAATCAAGAAAGGCTAATAGCTGGAAGGATAGTCAGAATCGATGGTATCCAAAGAGAAAGTAAACGGATAGAACAAGGGTGGCTTTGGGGGGGGGGGGGGGGGGAATAGGGATAGGGGAAAACGATTTAGGAGGCGGTGTTTGAGAGTATGGGCGGTGAGTTCGAAATCAAACGAGGTGGAATTGGAGTTGACGTTTCTCAGCATACGTGAAAGGGGTTGGCTGAAGCCATACGATGTGCTGTGGGGGGAATGTAGAGAAGGCGGAGATTACATGTATTTCAAGGGTTTGTATTCAGAAGAGTTAAGTTCAAGTAGTACAGTCGACCGAGCCAGAGAGGACTCCATGAATGAACAGAATATCGACTTGGACTTTACTTTCGTCGAGGGTTCTGAGGTTGATTAATTTGAGGCGGTTGATGTACGGGAGCAGGATTAAAGGATTTTCTCAACCCAGTCCTCGGAGAGCAAACCGTAGGACGTGGCGTTGGATGCTTTTGATTCTAAGGATATGAATCTGTTGATAGGGAGACCATACCGGGCAGGCATATTCTAGTAGGGGGCGGACAAGGGTTGTTGGTCCCGTATGTGAGGGAGGACGACCCCGGAGACGCTACAAGCGTGAGTTGTACGCAATCTACATTGAAGCTAACGCTGTAAGAAAAATCAAGCTCGGCAGACTCCAGTGAGCGGGACACGTAGTTCGAATGAGCGAAGAGGAGCCTGACCGGAAAGTCCTTTGTGGCAGGATATATGGAAGGAGACGGCGCGGCAGACCTTGTCTCCGATGGAGGGATGGCGTAGACCAGGACGCCCACTCTCCGGGCGTCCCAAACTGGATGACATCGGCTCGAAATCGGAACCGGTGGAGAGACTTGCTAAATAAGGCCCAGGTCCCGGTTGTAGTGCCGATGATAATGATGATTATGACAGACAAGGAAAGGGTAAGGGTACATAAAAAGACAGTTCCACTGGAGACCTTTTGACACTTATAACCGATATATGGACATCTGCGATTCAACGGCGTGGTGAGTCAAGGGCGGTCGCATTGGATATCTCCAAGGCTCTTCACCGCGTCTGGCACGGGGTATTGCTGAGCAAACTTCGTTCATATGGACTTTCCCAACAGCTTTGCGACTGGACGAGAAGCTTCCTCGAGAATCGATCGATCCGGGTTGTTGTGTACGGCGAGTGTTCGGATCTGTATTCTGTTAATTCGGTGGTTCCCCAAGGTTCTATTTTGGCTCCAACCTTGTTCTTGCTTCACATAAATGATTTGTTGGAGACAACGGATAACAAAGTATTCAGTTTTGCGGATGATACGAGGGTTGCCACTTATGTTTCGGGATTTGGCAACCCTAATGTTGCAATCCGGCAATTGACAGCTCTGTCGTAAAGTTGGACATTTTTGAGGTTATACGCACTCAGAACGTTTTGACATACGAGCGATATTTGTGTTGTTTACAGTAACTTAAAAGATTCATCTCGGCCCAAAAATGGAATTAAAACGTCAACATTTTCGTGTGATTATTTTATACAACTTTCGGCGTGGATTAACTCAGCAACAGTGCATGGATGAACTTAATTCAATTTTTGGCGATGAAGCTCCATCAAAGACCAGTGTTTATCGATGGTATGGTGAATTCAATCGTGGTCGTAGTTCACTCCAAGATGAATTTCGTGAAGGTCGTCCAAAATCAGTTGTTGTTCCGAAAACCATTGATGCTGTGCGCGAACTGATATTGGAAGATCGTCATGTGACCTATCGTGAGATTGAGGCAACCCTAGGCGTTAGTGGGACCAGCATACATTCAATATTGCATAAACATTTGACTGTCAAAAAAATTTGTTCGCGTTTGATCCCACACAATTTGTCAATCGCCCAAAAAAAGGCTCGTGTAAATTGGTCGAAAGAAATGCTCAAAAAATACGGTCGCGGTGCTTCGAAACACGTCTATGACATCGTGACAGGTGATGAATCGTGGATTTACGCGTATGAGCCCGAAAGTAAACGGCAGTCGACTGTCTGGGTGTTTCAAGATGAGCCAAATCCAACAAAAGTTGTTCGCGCACGAAGCACTTCCAAGCAAATGGTCGCCTGTTTTTTCGGAAAAACTGGACATGACGCAACCGTACCACTAGAACAACGCAGAACAGTCAATTCTGAGTGGTACACAACCATTTGTTTGCCAGTTGTCTTCCAAGAAATCAGGAAAACCAACCGCCGAAGACGTATCACTCTTCACCACGACAATGCGAGCTCTCACACATCGGCTGCGACAACAGCATTTTTGAGCACCCAAAACATCGATTTGATGGGTCATCCGCCGTATAGTCCTGACTTGGCACCGAATGACTTCTTTTTATTCCCGTACGTAAAAAACAAACTGAGAGGTCAACGTTTTTCGACACCTGAAGAAGCGGTTGCTGCATTCAGAATGCATGTGTTGGAGATACCTCAATCAGAGTGGCAAAAGTGCTTCGACAATTGGTTCAAACGCATGCAAAAGTGTATAGATCTTCATGGGGAATATTTTGGAAAACAATAAAGTGATTTTCGATGATTAATATTTGTTTTTGTTCTCTAATCCCGAAATATAAAAGGCTACCCTCGTAGTACGTTTGTTTCCTCCTTTTCGAGGGTTGCCCGATTGGTGCATCTGCGTCGCATCAGGTGAGATGTACACAGATTGACTCTCTGAATCAGGGTCTAGATACGGCCCTGCCGTGGGGAAGGGCCAATCTCGTCGACTTCAATGCAGCGAAGACACAATATACAACATTCACAAAAAAGGTGGATAATCGGTTCCACAGCTGATGATGAATGGCCGGGCCCTCGAGGTTGGGGAAAGTTTGAAATTGCTCGGCGTCACAGTCTGTGCGAATGTATCATGGCATAAACACGTGCCGAGTATCGCCAGCTCTGCCTCAGGAGAGCTGAGCTATCTTTTTATAGCCAAGATATATTTTACTCCGGCCCAACTTCTTCTTCTGTATAAATCTCAAATTAGACCCGCGCTCGAATATTGCTCTCATGTTTGGAGCTCGGCTCCTAAACATACCCTCGACCTACTTGAGAGCATTCAGAGACGAGCGATCCGTCTGATCGGGGACTCGGCGCTGACGTCAGGACTACAGTCGCTATCACATCGAAGGCGCGTAGCCGACCTCTGTCTGTTTTACAGATATTATCACGGGTGCTGTTCTTCGGAGATTCTTGGTATTGTTCGGATTATATGCGTTCCACAAGACAATCCGACGGATCCCACCCGTTTGTGGTTCATCTCCCGACCGCGCGAACATCCCTGTATCAGAACTCGTTCCGTTACAGAGCGGGAAGCTGTGGAACTCCCCTCCCACGCGAGTGTTCCCGGAGCGTTACAACTTGCAACTGTTCAAAAAGAACTGCAACAGTTATTTGATGGCTTCTTAGGGCGCTCACTCGCCGCTATAGGTTCGCCTCAACTGACTCAGCTCCGTGAGATGCTATTTTTTCTCGACCGGGTCCATCAGCTAAGCTCCGAAAGGTTCTCAAGGATTTCTCCCAACTACCTACCACTCAGTAATTGTGTCGATCCGCACAATAGGAAGAGTCGTCAGTTGAACCTAGGTTTGCGAAATTAAACGTCCTTACCAACTCAGCCATTGAGGCGGCAAACTGTCACACAAATGATACTACTCATAGCCAGACTTATTGACTGTGGCATTGGATGTAATATTACTATCAATAGTTGGCGTTAATATACTGTTTGTTTCTGTTTATGAAATTTTTTGTACAACATGGCGGCCAAAGTTGATCATATTGTCTCAGACGAGGGACTTGTTTTTTTTTGTTATATTACACTTCTCTCAGGATTCGAGTCAGCGCCCCGAAATCCCACTAAATAACTGTGGGCGAAGAAAGTCAATCAGACAGCGAATCTGAAACGTAAACTGCCATAAAGACCGCCCAAATGAGAATACGGCAGACAGAAAATTATTCAGGCAGAGCGGCAGTGAATCGGAAAGGTAGCTTTAAATATACTTCCCAACTGTACCGAACGTACTTCAGATATATTACATTCAACAATGAATTACAATAAGAAGATTTAACACTGTATTTTATAAGTATTCAAGTTCAGTGGCACATTTTCAAAAATGTTTCCAACGATAATTTGATATCTGTTGAAGTTATTAGAAAGAGCTTACTGCATGAAGTTGTGCCTTCGATCCTTAAATGACAGGGGAATGGAAACGCAATAACTTTCAATGTGAAAAGATGATAACTGTAGCATTGTTAAAAGTATGGACAAGACTATTTGAAATCAGTCAGTTCTCTTCTGGAAATTTAAGCACCATTTTCTCGACCAAGCTAAGAAATCAAATAGATAAATTCGATATCACTATCCCCTAAACTTAACTTGAGTCCTTCCATCAAAATGACAAATGTGCCTTCTCTTCAATGCACCCAATGACATACAAAGTGAGGAATTTCCTATTACTAAGGAGAACATGTGCCACGTGATTAATCTTCTCATATTTGTCAATCACAGACGCAATATATCTCACCCGGCCGATTAGTGATTATTATCACTACTGTAACAAGTCAGAAACCAATACATACGCAGATATTCCATAGGATTACATCGCTCACCCAGGGTGTAATTGCTTTGCAGAAGAGTAAGATGATGAGGAGCCCTGCATCAGTTAAAACCGAAAAACCGTCACACGACCGCCAAAGATCGAAAGACCAAAGAAATCGTTGGATTGTGTCAGATGTGGATGATCGAAATGGTTTCGTTGACGAGATGCGAGTTTCAATACAAGGCGACACCCCGCATTCGAAACACCACCAAACATCAGGGAGTGATCATCTCTATATGAATGTGAAGTCGGCTTTGTAAAGTCGTCCCCCATGGCGCTCCGGGTTCGGCCAACAACATCGTAGTCATTTCGTCAGCACACCGCACGACGAGTCGGCACAATGGACGGTAATCCATTCTCCAGCCTCAGACCAGAAAATTGCTTTTCGGTATCTATTAGTTGGAACATGAACCATGAATACGATTTTTAATTGTTTTTCTGGCCGTTTGACCAATCGAATTGCCGAACTGTGGTGATCGGCACCGGGAATGACAGACAGGTTACACCGTAGTACCCTACTCTTTCGGCGGCTGCGATTGTGGAGTGGAAATATTGCACGATCGTGAATCGAGCCGATCACGCATACTCTCTGCCAATTGACAGCCATGACAAGTATTCGATTCCCTCTCCCCGGGATCCCACCTGTCCACGTGAAGCCCAAGAGTATGGGTCGAAGGTGACATGAACATCATTAATTATTATTCTTAGCCATCAGTTGACTGATTACCATGGCCGATACGTGACATTCGATTGGTACAAATAGCACTTTCGCCCAAGAACGTCAGCCAAATTACAAGATTCCTAAACGACGTCATCCCAGTCCCCGGTTGGGCTGGCACTTCACACAAATTCAAGTATCAAAACACGGGAAATGTGAAAGCGGAGAAATTTGCATTTTTCGGTTCGGTTCCGGCCACTTGTTTCCATGAGCTCCGTCGTCGTCGAATCCACTCACCCGCGACTTTGTGCAAATCACTGTCAGGACATTTTTTCAAAGACGTATATCACGTGACGAGCACGGAAACAAACGGCGAAATTCCCGTATTTTGCTCCTTTTATTGCCTATTTCCTTCGCGCAGCCAGCCAGCTGCGGAACGTGCCAATCGGACGCGGCGGGCGTAACATGCATACATAAATATTTTTCCACTTAATTCTCGTGTCAAAACTTTTCCAGGACATTTAATTTGCAAAGAAAGAAAACTTGGCAACAGGACATGTACACGGGCTCAGCTCCGTCGAAGGACATCTGGAGGTGGAGGTACCGTTGGATTTAGCTAGTCGTATAAAATGGAACGAAAAATGAAATAAAGCATCGGAACGGGAAGGTGGAGCAGAAAAACAACACAAAGGCAATTTGGGAAAATTATAGGCTATCAAATGTGAAGTAATTTCTTTGGGTTGTTTTTCGTTTCCTTTGTCCTGGAGTGTGTGAGTGGTAGTTGTTGTCCTTGGATAAGGTATACTATTATGAGACACTTAACAATTAAACGTTAAGTGGCTGTTGGATGGGGGCGGGCGGCGTTTCAATACAGATGGATGCCTACACGTAGGAGATGGAGATGGGAATAGCAAGAAGGATGGGCCGGAAGAGGGAAAAAAAGAGCGAAGAGTGAGAAGGAAACAGTTTACAGTTAGTCCCCTATTCGAAAAAGGAGTGTAATTGGCTGCTACAGCATCTAATGAAATGCATTCCGGGCAGCAGGGAATGTTACAAATAGCTGCCGATAATTATGGCTACAGAACATAATTTACCTGATGAAAGAATGAGTACGGATTAACAACAGCATCTTCTTTCTAATGCCAAGGTTATTAATTGTTGACTTTCATTATTTCCCAGATCCATACGAACACAAAAATCAATTAAAAATAGTCTAAGACCGCCCCCATTACGTTTAGATATATAAACAAATACAATGTGGGGCAGAAGGGCTTGCTGATTTGAATTGGGTGCTGAGAATCGAAAGTTGCTCTGAAAAAGGTGGGAATGAGCAGGTGCGAGAGTGTGGCGTATAATGTTTTGATTCATGTAGTTTAACCACTATTATGGAGAAGGAGAAGGGGGAATGCGCTTTTATCGTAAAGTCCTAGTTTTGGTCTAGCTCCCTACGGTCTTTTTATTTCTATCTCAAATTACTTATTTACAGGGATCGTCCTGGGACTCTGACTCACCTAAAGAACAATATTTATCAATCTGACACCGACACAGTCATCGATATGGTGGAAAGAATTGAATGAGATTTCCAAGTTCGATAAACGCACAACGACTATAATAGAAGTAATCTGCTTGATGCCATATTATACTAATGCAAACTGAATATGACACATAAGTAATAACGTTTAAATATTGTACTTGATGGTGGAGAACATGTAAATAGGTATTTGTACTATCTTTTCTTAATTGGATTACTAAACAAGCAAATTCCTCTACCACACTTTATACCGTCCCGCTCCGCGGTGGAATATTTAAAAGAATGTTCCGGAGGGATCAACGGGAATATGTGCCTGACGATTTGCCTGGTGGTTTTAGTCGGTAAAAATCCGGCATGCCTCTGGACTGGCCCAGAGATATCTTTCGAACATTTCTACCTTCCTCCGAAAACAAAACCAAATACACCAACTTCTCTCGGTTCGGTCGACTGTGTAAATTGACTCAGCTCAATCTTATTCAACATAACCCCCGCAACATAGTGATCCTCGTTGGGTCACAAATTTACTGAGAGCGTTCACTATTGCTGGCTTTCAAAGCAGTAATAAACAGGGTAGCTTCTTCAAATTTGAAACTTAATCCTTCTAAGATTGGTACTATCTACCACAGTTTGAATAACTACCTCCATCTATTGTCAGGCCGACTAATTCTGGGACTTCCCTCGTATTTTGTCCTTTGGCCATTTTATTCTGCTGTCTTGTAATTTTGTATTTTCTTCATTCTGTCCTTCGACTATTTTGTCCTTCAAACCCCCTGTCTTTCTAAACTTCTGTCCTTTTGTTTTATTATCTTCTATCTGCTTTGACCCTCCTGTCTGCTAGTCTGTTCTGTGTGTCTGTCTTCCTGTTATTCTATTATGTTGTACTTCTGTCATTCTGTTCTGCTGACTTGTAATTGTGTAATAACTACCACCATCTATGTGGCTGGCTTTCAAAGCAGTAATAAACAGGGTAGCTTCTTCAAATTTGAAACTAAATCCTTCTAAGATTGGTACTATCTACCACAGTTATTACATTTGAATAACTACCTCCATCTATTGTCAGGACGACTAATTCTGGAACTACCCTCGGATTTTATCCTTTGGCCATTTTATTCTGCTGTTCTACGGAAAGACAGAATGAAGAAAATACAAAATTACAATTTATTTTCTTTATTTTGTCTTTCCGTCTTTCTGTCTTTTAAAGCCTTTGTCCTCCTAACTTTCTGTCCATGTTTTAATGCCTTTTGTCTGCCTTGACCATTCTGTCCTGTCGGTCTGTTCGCTTGTCTGGCTGCGTGTCTGTTTGCTTTATTTATTTATTTATTTTTTTTTTTTGGTTCCGGTAGGAAGGTGGAAATCTTCAAAAGATACCTCTGGACCGATCCAGAGGCATGCGTGTCTGTTTGTGTGTCTGTCCTTCTGTTATTCTATTATGTAGTTCTTCGGTCATTCTATTCTGCAATCTTGTAATTTTCTCTTTCTTTCTTTCTTCATCAGTGGTTCATTGGTAGAATACTTGCTATTACTATCCCAACAATGATAATATGTGGAAAAACGTTCCATTGGATTTAACATACAAAAACTTTCCACCATTTATTATCCATAAATTCGCACGTGTAATTATCCCTATCCTCACAGGAATTACAAAATTCTCTCAACGAGCACCCTGATCATATTACACACATTCCTAACATCTCGCCCTAATCCATGCAATTTACTTACCCTAAAGACCTGCACAAAAGGGCTGAATATCAAGACGAACTAACGATTAGATTTAACATCCTAGAGAATGGGAGCAGTGAGGAATAGGAAGCCAATAGTGTAGACACTAAATGGGCATCGATCAGAGACACAATCAAACAAACACCCCAAAAGGTATCAGGATTTAAGAAAATAATTAAGTCCAAACTTTGGTTTGACGATGAGTGCAGGGCGAAGATTGAAGAACGTAAGCGCTTCAGAGTCATTCACTAAGAAAGTTATGATGAAGTCAACGCAGAAAGATACGCGACAATTCGGAATGAGACAATGAGACTCTTCAAACCCAAACCCAAAAAACGCGAATGAGAGAAGACTCGAATCGAAAAAATCTAAGAAAATGGCAGAGCAAAGAAAATCAGAGGTAGGTATGCCAGCATAAACTCAATTAGAAATAGCTACCGAGAGAGAGCCAAAATAATTCGAGACACAAATGGTTGTCTGGTCACAGAACAGACAATATCCTGACAAGATGGAAGCAGTAGTTTGAAAACCTGCTCAATGTGCGCACCCATCAACCCCAAAAAAACGCACCAGACGTACATACAGGACGACAACATGGCCGGATCATCCACGAACGGGGTCACACAAGTGCTCGCATATGCGGATGACATCGCCGTTCTGGGCGACAATCTAGAAACCTAGTCTAGGCCGCGACGGAGATGGGAGGACAATGTTAGGTTTGATCTTGAGGAGATCGGATCGGCTGTTCAAGCGTGGAAGGAGAGTGCACAGGACCGGGAACGATGGCGGAGTCGACTCGGTGAGGTCATAAATTTCCGGGTTCCCACAGGCCAATAAATCATCATCATCATCGGCACTACAACCGGGAACCGGTCTTGGCCTTATTTAGCAAGTCCTGAGGCTTGTATGTGAGGCCAATAAATAGTAATAGTAAATAGTATACAACGGAAACTAAAAAGAAGAGGCACTCGGCAAAATTCGTATCCTGCCATTTGTATATTTGTGCTTTCGTGAAAATTTAATCAAGAAGTAAATCTGATGGACTGAGTTGTGACAGTATTTTTGCTGGTTTTGCCACAGAAAATCAATTAATGTTTAATTTTACCTGTGATTGTTTTCGCTGCGTGCCGCCTGGTGAGATTTCCATTCCCAGTCAATTGCTTATATGCCTTTCGAATATCCTGAGCAAGTTGCATGACGAGTCACTCCAAGACTTTTATGTGGGTCACCTAAATTGATGGTGCATACAATTTTGTTGACCTCCAATTAACTGGGTGCACAAATTTTGCCTGATGATCTATCAGTTTTGAGAATTACTCTGCCTCAGTTTGGGATCGATGTACAATTCCGAAAATCGGTTTTTTTTTTCTCTACGAAAATAAGTATTTTTTATACACCAACTTATATGGTAAATGTTTTTTTGTCTTGTTTTATCTACACATTCATTAACAATTCAAGTACAGATTTTACTTAAAGCTAAATGTTAAATTCTTTTTTACAAATATCATTCTTACATTAACTTACTGGCTCTTCGCAAGCACTCTAAATTACACATTATCAATTTTTCGTATGCCTTTCGGTGTACAATAACTAGTGTTTTTATAACATATCATAGTAACTGATTTGTTTTCTTTTTAAAATGTGTTCTATTCTTTCTATAGCATGTATTGCTTATATATATTTTTTTTAATTACATATATAGAGGGGTTGACAAGCAAAAAAAAAACGAAGCTAAACGTACAAACATAAACAAGGAATACAAATAAAAATTAAAAAAATAAAAATAAAAATAAATAAAAAAAACAAAAGAAATTAGGATTTGGGGATAGGGGAAAGGAAAGCGGTGCGCCTGAGAGGCATACTATGTTTGGGGACGTATAGTCCTTTCTTCATCAAAGGTTGATCTCATCCCCATTTGGGATGAGATCGACCTTTTACACACCTGTAACTTTCAAGGTATCGTTTTCGAGGCTTTTTAGTTCTTCGAGCACCTCTTCGGGAGTAAAGGAAGGATCAATTCCTTTGAGGAGCATGGGGACAGTTTTCTCCGATTTAGGGGTGTATGTTTAATACCTGCTCTTCAAGTTCCCCAGTGTCACAGTTTTAGTTTAATTATAAAGTAGATCCTATCCGCAGCTGTTGCTACGGTATTCGCTTAGATTATTATTATGTATTTTTTTTTTGTAGTCGTGTCGTTATGTATTGTTATTGATATAGATTCTTTTTATAACCGATTTTTATGCTGTTAATGTGCCGAGTGGTTATGTATATGTACAAGCCAATTGATAAGGATGTTTTGGGTAAATATGTTGTTAGATACATGTCATATATATGCAACACCAATTGCTTTGCATCAGACCAGTCATTGCTGTATATTTGAGGTGACCAATTGCTGTATTTTTTATATATATACCGTGTAGAGTGGATATGTCATAGCCATGTATGAGTATGAAACCTTCCTTTGTGCAGTTCAATCTACAGTGAATTCCCAGTTCGGTTCCAGGACTTCCAGTTACCGTAGCAGCAGTAAATAAGATGGGGAACAACGGTGCCGCCCCGAACCAGTTACTGCTCCTCCGCAGCAGCAAAAATTGCTTTAGAATCTCTTAACTGGGCTTACCCGGTATTTCCAACTATGCTCCACCGCTGGGTTCTGAGGCATCGGGGTTTCCTCCAGCTCCACGCAACAAGTAAACGCAAGGTCAGCTCAGACATCAAAGTTCCACCAACAAGTATTTTTTGTATTTCTCCACTGTCTCATAATTATTTCAAGTTAAAAGAAAACACCAAACTTAATGTAAGTCCTTCAGGGACGGCTTCAACTTTTATTACGTTATAGTTAACAAACACTTATTCCAACTTAAACAAAATATCAAAATTAAAGTACGTCCTTCATGGACGGGTTTCAACTTCAGACTCTGACAAACAGAAAAAGACTCTTTCTCCCTCCATCCCTCGCTATCATCATGCTACTTCTCCGAAAAGAAACTCAACCTAACCGACCTTTCGAAATCAACACGATGCAGGTTCGTGCATCTGCTCGTATTTAATTCTAAACCAAACTGTGGAATATGGTTGTTTATGTTTATCTATGTATATAGAATATCAACTTGATTATTTATTTATGTTTCTTGTATAATTAATAATTAATGTAAAATATTAAATTTATTATTTGTTTATGTTTCTTGTATAATTAATAATTAATGTAGAATATTAAATAGGATTAAATGTTAAATGTGTTTAAATGCACACGCTTTACTCTTTTTCGCTGGTGCAATGGCGGTGGGGGAGGCTATAGCGTTTGAAATAATAGTGAAGAAGAACGTGTAATTCGAACTGACGCTATGACAGTTAGAATCACCAAAAATTGAACCTAAGCGTTACCCATCGGGCTACTGGCCGATTTTAGAATTTGATTTTTAAACTCGACTATACTCCACTGATGTGAATTATTTTTGTTATCGCTATGGTATACGGCTCTGATGTATTTTCTTATTCGAGTTTTCGTTCGGTGCTCTTCACTATTTTGCTTGTGAATTTTGTGTGTATCTGTTAGAGTCGCCACAAGGCTATCACGTAACACCAGTGCAGATTTAATTTTGTGATAACCTTCTAAATCATCGCATGTTAAGTTCATCTTAAAATTATTTATCCGTTTTGTTTTAAAAGTTTTGCATATCAACTCACCCAATTTTACGAGATCCTTTGTCTCCATTTGACTGGCACCTGCTGAGATGGTTCCCGCCTCTGATTTGGTTCCTGCTGTTTATGTGGTTCCTGCTGTTGTTGTTCATGTGGTTCCTGCTGATGATGTTGTTCCTGCTGTTGATGTGATTCCTGCTGTTGAGTTTTCTTAGCTTGTCTTGTTTTCTTTGTTTTTGTGGGTTGCTGTTGTCTTTGTTCTGGCTGTTGTTGTTGTACCTTTTTCGTTTTCCGCCAATTCTGGCTCAGATTGTTCTTTAGTTCAAGAACTTCTTCCATTTGTTTGTCCAGTTCTTGTTTTTAAGACTAATCTCCTGGATGAGTCTGTTGAGGACCTCGACCTGATTGCTGGCGTCTGCGTTTGTTTCGCTAACAGCCGATTCTTGAAATTGGTGTCTAGTCCCTGAGTACTGGGCACAATAGGCGTTGTCTTCGCCGTCGCTGCCCATTTAACGTGTCTGTATAGTTGTTTTTATTGGCTTTGTGACGTTTAGCCCTTAGATTTAGATCTCTACTTTGCCTTCTCGGAAGCACCATTTTGGCATCCATTTGATCCACGTCCATATTATGGACCACGTGTTCTCACTTTTTTCTTTTTCCTTTCTTTTTTTCCTCTTTTAATGTTCGCGCGTTCACGCGTTCGATTTTTATAAATATTATTTCCACAAGTATTTACATTCAAGTATTTATTTCATTATAATGCGCACACACTCATGCACAGAAACACTTCGTACATCGCGTATAGGCACTAATTGTTTTTCAATTACTTCGGGTGCAGAAAAGTTGTTGGCATAGCCGTACTCATAACACGAAAAACAGTTTATTGTTTATGTTTTCACTCACTTTAATTTAACGTCCGTTTCGATGAACGATGTTTACCGGATGGTGGTCAGTTTGGTACTGTATTTGTTCTCTCTCCTCGGAGGTACCTTATCAGTTATCTGTTCTCTGCTCTCTATCCTCTTTGTATAAAAACACAACAAATGCCACTAAAACTTCGTTCCAGGATCCGTAAACTACCATAATATTATAAGCAAAACTAGTGAGTTCACCCACCGTAATAGAGAGCTGTCATTTGAACCTAAGTATAGTCGGGCACAACTTCTTTACCAACAGAGCTGTGGTGTTTCTAACAGATACACACACAATATGCAAGCAAATAGTGAAGAACACCGAAGGAAATTCGAATAAGCAAAGGATCAGAGCGATAACACAACAATTCCACGTCAGATGAGTGTGCTTGAGTTTATAAATCGAATTTGTACACGCGGCATTGGCCTGATGCATTGAGCTTTGGTTCTATCTTTGAGGGATTCTAGCCGTGATAGCGTCGGTTCGAATCACACATTCTTCACTGTCGTCGCAAATGCCATAGTTATACTTGTGCCATAAAAAAATATAAAATACTAGCTTTTATCTTCGCTATTTAGCCAACATCAATAAAAACAATCAGGCATGCACAATAAGATATGTGTGCCCCCAATGCATTGTTAAGGTGGTCATGTGACAACAAATTGTTTGGGTGACAAGTGATTCTGAAAAAAATGTTGCACTGTAAAAAGATTTGATCACACATTGCAGCAGTAATATTCGTATTTTTGAAAGAAACATATTGCGTCCACCCATCTTTTTTACTGAATTGTATAGTACCTGGTCTTCATCGCTAAACAATTTCATTGACCACAGTAGCTTTATCCTTATTCAATCAATTATTCAATGAAAGAATACAATTTCAATTGAAAGCCCTTCCAATGAATTGCCCTTAAAAGGTATCGATCCCACTCCTCAGCCTTGCGGCACTCCAAACATTTTCGCTGTTGAACCTCCATATTTTCAACTGAACTCACCACAGGGTGAGTGTCATCACATCACCGGAAGCTGAATACTTTTCGAATTTGTGATGAGATATCGCGCGGATGATGTTGTTTGAAATCAAAACCCTCTGTGTCTGCCATTCGTCCGCGAATGATACCATCTGCTCATTTGTTGTGAGCTATGAAACTGTGGCTGCCCTGCCCCACTGCCACCAAAGGCATGACTGCATTCTGCACTTTCCCCAAATAGATGCACGCGGATGCCTTATGAATATTCATGGCGATTACTTGTGGCTGTTTGGCTGGTGGTAATCGCTAAATCGTTTGTTTACGCGTCGATAATGCGTGCCATCCTATTTTGAAAAAGAATATAAAATAAAAAACTAAAAATAAATAAAAAACGACGGCGAAAATTTTCCGAAAATGAATTTTTAATGTTCACGAGGATAAAATAAAAACATTTCATTGTTCGTCAAAAATTTAATTGGTTCCAGTCGAGGACGTGACCAGTCGTCGCTGCAACGGGGTTAACGTTGCTTTTGAAAAACTCGCCTCTTTGAAGTGCGGCAAGAAGAGAACAACAGGACAACTGTTTTAATATTAAATTTACAGCACTGCGGTGGAACAAGTCTTTGTGTCGTCGCAATTGGCCGCAAACAATAATTCCCCTCCTCACGACCACCCACAGCAAGGCTCCCGTAAGGCGCTTTATGTCGGATCCTTGGGAACACACAGGCACCGATCATCAGGAGTAATTCCAAATGGGCGGACCTGTAATGATTTATTGCCATCGGATTGTGAAGTGAATTAAATGATGAGTGTGCAAGTCGAAGTGCGGCCCAAACAACAACCGAAGTGCAGTTGAGGGGGCGATACTCAAGTATCTGCCGACAAGTTTCTAAGAGATTGTTGCCAGGTGCTTATAGAGTGACGTTGCTTACCTTGTGGGGAGAATATATTCTGCTTGATTGGTTGCATTCTCGGCTGACGCTCTCAACTGAAAAGACAAATTTGATTGCCCAAAGCTGCAAAAAGAGGATTTTAGGGTTCCGATAATGAGACGACGGAATGTAGACAGAGCTGAAGGTGTGTATTCTACTCTTTCAACATATAAAGTATGACACAAATTGGTCTTTGTATCTAGTGTGAAAATTTCATAGAATTCAAGGATGTAAGAGCTACATTTCGATAGTAGCTCAATATCAAGCCCTTATTTGTACAACTGGCGCACGGCTAATAACCTTGCCCGGAAAAACAAATTATTATCGACAATTTAACAAGTCGCGGATAAGGACCGGATACCGGTGGAGATTGCTAAATTAGGCCAAGACCGGATCCCGGTTGTAGTGCTGATGATGATGATGATGTTGATTTGTACAACACAAACATTTGACAAGGGTAATAGAAAAGAAAGAAAGACCTCTGATAGCATAGAGAATGCAGAAGTTTTATATATAAAACGTAAATCGACGCCCCGAAGAAAAGGCAAGGATACTAAACAACACAGATGCAATCAAGTTATAAAATATGAAGACAACAGCAAATCAACAAACTAAGAACAAACATGCTCGATTGTTTTTAGGGATTTTGGCTTAATAATGAAGATAAAAGCTACATATTTCTTATGACACAAGAATGAGGTTTTAAGCAACATTCCTCAGTGGCTCTGTTGGTAAAGAAGTTGTGTCCGACTATAGGTAGGTTCAAGTGACAGATCTGTGCTATTATGGTGGATGAACTCACTATTTTTGCTTATAATATTGTGACGCATTTGACAATCAGTACTAGAATATTCGAGAAAGTCCGAAACAAAGTACTAGTATATTCTAGAAAGTACTGGAAAACTGGAGACTATGAACAGTAGAACATTCAAGGCTATGGAACGGACGGAAACGAAACGCCGAATCAGAATGAGGAAATGGTATAAATACGTCGCACACAAATCATGAAGCAGTAAAAAGAAGTAAGAAGTAAGCAGTCAAAGACGCGATAAGTCAAGAAATCGTTAAGTGTACGGTAAAAGTAACGGTTGTTATTAACGGACTAATAAAGTGTTAGATTAATTCAAAACCGATTCAACGGCTCTTATTTATTAAAAATAATTAATCCAGCGAACCCTATGCTCGCTACAATTGGTGTCAGATTAATTATTAGTGAAGTAAATAAGTCTGTGAAAGTGTGTTGTGACGATGTCAGATCGACATTTGGAGGATCTTCGCGTTCCTGAGTTGAAGAACGAACTTGAGGACCGGAATCTGGATAGCAGAGGACAGAAGCAAATTCTTCGACAGCGTCTGCAAGCAGCAATGGTGGAAGAGGGTATTGATGTCGACACATATGTTTTTACGATTGGGCCAGACTGTCCGGATGGAGATGAAACGGCGAGTCAAGATGGTGCCAATGTAACGGAGAGGAGTACGCCACTGTTGGACATTTCGGAGATGCTCAGGATGATAACAAAATTGGACGTGCAAGCTACAGATATTAACTCAAAATTGGACGCGCAAGCTGCAGATGTTAATGCAAAGTCGGATGTCCAAACGCAGTGGATGAAATGTGATTTTCAACACTTTAAGGAAGAAATTCAGTCAAAAATTCGGCATGAAGTAGAAAATCTGGACCAAAAAGTCACCGATGAAATAACGCGAATCGAAAAGAGACTCGAGTGTGTTGAGGGAAATAAGACATCGCCTAGCAATCAACATGACTACAAAGATAAAGGATGCAACCGTCAACCTTCGATGGAACGGGACCCTTCTCCGTATTTATACGTCAGTTTGACGTCGCGGCCAATTATAATAAGGGGTCGGATGAGCAAAAGTCAACATCACTAATCTTGTCACTCCGCGGGGTGGCTGCAGAATTGCTACAAACCATACCAGCAGAGAAGCAAACAGATTTCCAAGCGGTAAGAGATGGCCTCGAAGCTAAGTATGGAGACAACCACATGCAGCAGGTCTACCGCATGCAACTGCGGAGCAGAACGCAGAAACCTGGAGAAAATCTTCAACTATTGCAGGCAGACATTGAGCGATTGGCAAACTTGTCTTATTCAAATATGACTAAGGAATTTTTGAACGAGGTAGCAATGGATGCATTCATAAATGCACTTCAAGATCGGGACTTGTAACAAGCCGTTCGTTTGGCAGGAAAGAAGACGACTAATGAAATACTGGCGTTCGCATTGGCATATGAATCTGCTAAACTGGCTACCAGGAGTACACATAGAGTCCGAGAAACGTCCGTCCAGGAATGTTCCTGCCAAAGAATCGGGCATGTACGACGGAGAACCCCGAGACCTGATATGAAGTGTTGGACATGCGGCGAAGTCGGCCACATCTCTGTTGACTGTAGGAAACGTCGACGAATGAATGAAACATCAAGTGAGAATTGTTGTTCATGCGCTAATCATAAGAGGAGACTATCAACGGACCAACCTGAGGCCAATAGCTCGGGAAACTTGTAAGGACAGACTTTACGGGGCGAAAGTCGCCTGGTGGAGTGTACAGCCCCAGCATCGTAACTGTATCACAACTCCAACGGGATAACCAAAGTTTAGTTATAACTACGATTGTTAATGCAAGGACGACAACAGTGACAATCGACACTGGAGCAACGAGATCCATAATTTTTTGGTTGCCGATATTACGGACGAATGCTTCTTGGAATGGATTTCATGAAGGAGCATCAAGTTGTTCTAGATATCGGACAAAGAACACTGCGAATTGGTAACTTGAAGGTTGCTCTTACACTGCAGGACGAACAATTGCGAAGACTGAAATGTTATGTGCATGAGGAGGATGAGATCCCAGCTCGTCCAGACTCGGTAATTTGGACCAGTCTCGAGAGTGATCCCGGTGACAATCGATTTTATATCACCGAAGCTGCACAAAATCAGCGTAAGGGGAACATCCTTGTTGGTAAAGCCCTTATCGACGCGAAGAAGCACATCGTATCTGTCAGAGTACTAAATGCGTCCGAGGAGCCGTTCACAATAAGAAAAGGAGAAGTAATCGCAGAATGTGCACGCGTATCAATAATAAGTTCAATTCAGACAAGGAGAGAGGATCATTCAATTCAAAAGCCCTCTGGTGCATCCCCTTGGGTTAATAGGCTGTTGCCCCAGAAAATCGGATTAACAGATGGAGAAAAGACAAGCGTTGAATCACTCCTGAACGATTTTTCTGACATTTTTGTGATAGGAAATGATAAATTCGGACGCACCAATATAGTTAAACATCGTATTGACACGGGTGAGTCAAGACCTATAAGACAGCCACCTCGTCGACTACCGTTGGCCAAACAATCAGAAGTAGGCAACATGATTCGAGATAGGGAAGAGCAAGGAGTCATAGAGAAATCATCGAGCCCATGGGCTTCGCCGGTAGTACTCATCAAGAAGAAGGATGGGACAACTAGATTTTGTGTCGACTACCGCCGGTTAAACGACGTTACGAAGAAAGACAGTTACCCACTTCCTCGAATTGACGACACAATAGATACCCTTTCTGGAGCTCAGTGGTTCTCAACATTGGACCTAAAAAGCGGTTACTGGCAAGTGGAAGTGAAGGAGGAGGACAAAGAGAAAACAGCGTTTACTACCGGAAACGGACTTTATCAATTCAACGTGATGCCTTTTGGATTGTGTAATGCTCCAGCAACGTTTGAACGATTAATGGAAAGTGTTCTACGGGGACTCACATGGAAGACGTGTCTTGGGTACTTGGACGATATCATCGTTGTTGGAAGGAATTTACCAGAACACATCAACAATCTGCGCTCCGTCTTCGAACGACTAAGACAGGCCAACTTAAAGCTCAATTCGAAGAAATGTGAACTCTTCCAAAGGAGAGTAAAATTCCTGGGACACATCGTGTCATCTTCAGGAGTTCAAACAGATCCTGATAAGATAGCAGCCGTCCGAGAGTGGCCTACTCCAAAAGACAAGCAACAGTTAAGAAGCTTTATGGGATTAGCCACATATTACCGACGGTTTGTTAAAGGTTTCGCCAATGTGACTAAAACCGTACATGAACTAACGACAAGAAATTCAATTGGACAGAAAAGTGTGAAGCAGCATTCAACACATTGAAGGCCGAGTTATGTAAGACTCCAACATTGGCATTCCGAAGTTCGGATCGCCATTTATATTGGATACTGAGGGCAGTAACACAGGAATCGGAGCAGTGTTGTCACAGGAAGTCGATGGTAAAGAGAGAGTTGTCACATATTATAGTCGAGTTCTATCTAAGCCAGAGAGAAACTACTGCGCAACAAGAATTAAGAATTTCCATAAGTACCTCTACGGACGTCGATTCCACCTTCGGACGGATCATGCCGCCCTGAAATGGTTGTTAAATTTTAAGAATCCGGAAGGACAAATAGCTCGATAGATTGAACGACTTCAAACGTACGATTTCCAAATTTCCCACCGTCAAGGGAAGGTGCATAATAACGCGGATGCTCTATCAAGAAAACCATGTAAGCCAGATTGTAAACATTGTCATAGAGCGGAAGAAAAACAAAAGACGTACGACCTTCGAAATGTACAGGGAGAAGTACTAGATGGATGGACGAGTGATGCTATACGCGCAGCTCAACTTCAGGATGAAGATATGTCGCTAATCCTGGAACACAAAGAAAAGAACTAGCGGTCAACTTATTTCCGACAAGAGTGGAACATTTAAAGCATATTGGGCACAATGGAATTCCTTGCTGGTGGAAGATGGGATTCTAAAGCGTAAATGGGAAGCCGCGGACGGAAAATCTCATCGAATGCAGATTCTAGTCCCACCATCAAAAGTGAAGGATGTACTAACAGAAACGCATAACGGGGTCTCCGGTGGACATCTGGAAGTTAATAAGACACTTTCAAAATTACGATCTCGATTCTACTGCCTTCAGATGAGAGATGACGTCGAGCCTTGGTGTGGGAAGTGCACAATTTGCACTGCGACCAAAGGACCAACAGCAAAACCAAGGAGCGCTATGAAGCAGTACAACGTGGGCGCCCCTTTCGAGCCAATTGCGATTGATATCTCAGGACCATTTCCAAAAACCAACGACAACAACAAATACATGTTGGTCATCATGGATTACTTCAGCAAGTGGGTGGAAGTCCTTCGAATTCCATGCCAAAAAGCAACAACCGTCATTGAACAGCTTATCAATAATTGGATCAGCAGATATGGAGTTCCCTGTGAGCTTCATTCCGATCAAGGCATCTGTGCGGCACTAGGCGTAAGGAAAACCAGGACCACACGCTTACATCCGCAGTCAGACGGAATGGTCGAAAGGTTCAACCGAACAATAAAATAGCATTTATCGGAGGTCGTTAGTGATCACCAACGAGATTGGGACAAATATATACAAACCTTGCTCATGAGTTATAGATCGGCTAATCACGATACGACAGGCCATTCTCCAGCAAGAATTATATTTGGACGAGAGATACGATTACCAACCGATCTGCGATTCGGAATACCGCCAAACGCCATAGATAAGACGGAAGACTACGTAGCCGAATGGAGAAATCGAAAGCAAGTCAAGCTATCCAGTGACAGGATGAAAACATGGCACGACGTTCGAGCCAACGCATCCAGATTTAATGCAGGCGATAACGTGCGGCTTTATAACCCTCATCGGTAAAAAGGAAGGTTTCCGAAGTTGCAGCAACATTGGTAAGGACCTTATAAGATTTTCACAAGAATTAACGACGTTGTCTATAGGATTCAGCGAAGACCGAACGTCAAAATGAAAGTGGTACATCGTGACCGACTGGCGACTTTTGTTAACCCAGGAGACCACTGAACTTAGTTCGGGACGAACTAATCTAGGCGGAGGGTAGTGTGACGCATATGACAATCAGTACTAGAATATTCGAGAAAGTCCGAATCAAAGTACTAGAATATTCTAGAAAGTACTGGAAAACTGAAGACTATGAACAGTAGAACATTCTAGGGTATGGAACGGACGGAAACGAAACGCCGAATCAGAATGAGGAAATGGTATAAATACGTCGCACACAGATCATGGAGATAAGTAAAAAGTAAAAAGCAAAAAGTAAGCAGTAAGAAGTAAGCAGTAAAAGACGCGATAAGTACGGAAGCGATAAGTCAAGAAATCGTTAAGTGTACGGTAAAAGTAACGGTTGTTATTAACGGACTAATAAAGTGTTACATAAATTTAAAATCGATTTAACGGGTCTTATTTATTAAAAATAATTAATCCAGCGAACCCTAAGCTCGCTACAATATTATGGGAGTCCGAATCCTGGAATGAATTTTTAGTGGTAGTTGGTGTGCTTTTCTACAGAGAGGGTAGAGAGCAGAGGATAGATAACTGATAACGTATCCCCAAGGACAGAGAACAAATAACGGACAACCGGCGACAAAAGGATTTTGATAACAAAGAGTTGGGGAAGGTGGACGGTTGTCATCCGGACGGACAGCAAAGGACAAGAGACACAATAAATTAGATGCAGAACTTGCAGAATAGGACGTAGAATCAAATAAGCAACACTCAGGATGATGATGATATACAATATAACAATCGATGAATTCTAGACATCAAAATTCAGAGAAATATGGGTTGAGGAAAGAAGACAGAAAATAAAGAACGGGGCACAGTAGAAATATAACAGTGGTAGTTAAAGATCAGAACACATATGACTCCCAAAAGAAAAGCATCGGAGAGAGGACACAGGCTTTAAAAATGCTGGTAAATTACCGGCAGATTATTGTGGATGTAGTAAGCAGTACAACGAACATATGGGATACAACTGGAAAGACGAAAAGGACCGTTGGACAGGATGGTAAAGAGTCAAAGTAATAGCCAGATATGAAGCCAACAGGACTATCTGTACAACACTAGGTGGAAAATGAAAGTAAAACATGGTAATGATACAACAAGACAGAGAGGAAAGCAGTACATAAAGGATGATAAATGAAGAATAAAATATATAGAAAGGTAATTAGGAACAAAGATAAAAATATAAAAACAAGTCAAGATAGAAGTAGAGCAAATGTCAAAAGAAAAAGAAGTGGAGTAATATCTAAGGTTGGAAGCAGGAAAAAGTAGACTTATCCATACAGCGAGGAAAAACCACCCTGAGACACAGATACACAGAACCACAGAAAGACAATATGAGAAAAAGGTAGAACGATTTTAAGACAATAGAGAATCACCATAAGTTAAGAGGATATAAGGAAGAAAAAACGGAAGGAAATAAGAAAACAAATGGACAGAAGGTCACACGGACAGAAAGGACATAGTTGTGAAGTAGAAGAATAGAATTATAGAAGAAGGAAATAATAGAAAAACAGAACAATAGATAGATAGGAGAGTTAGGGAAGGAAAACGGACGAGACAAACGGATATCCGCGCCAACGGCTGCGATGTTGGCCTTTGGCGGATTTTGAAGAGTCGACTCTTGGAGTGTTCCGCCGAACACTGTTCACCGAGAAGAGAAACAACCTGGAACATGGAGACACTGCCACAAATAAAATGCTGTGAAATGTTTGTTTTTATTTTTAATTTTTATTCTTCTGTTTTTATTAACACTTAATTAATAAAGGTTCACAGACACTTGATCACCCGTGGCGATTCTAACAGAACTGGTGTGTACATTTGGCTTTTCTAAGGTCTTGCCTTGAGTAAACTACCCGATAGTAAGCGAAGTGTCAACTCAACGGAATTTATTTTTAATGCGTTTAAATTTGCTTATTGTGTCTTCTTAACTGCTCTCACAAAATGTGTTAACCAGTATCGCACTTAATTCAATTGCTTATTATTGACTGCTGTCACAAAATGTGTTAACCAATATCGCACTTAATTCATTCACAGGACGTTACTTTATGACTCACGTTACTTTCGAATCTTTCGCTTTTGCGAGGCGCAGTTTTAATTGCACGTTCCGGTGTTCTATCTCGTCTGAGGTAACTTCTTCGGGGATGATTCCATTCACCCTATAGTTTTCGTCTTCCCTTTCGCTTTTCCTGTGTGGTGACTTTCTCTCAATCGAGAATCTTTCCACCAGTAAAGATCGTGCTGACACATACAGACGCGGAGGTTATTGTCCGCGTGATGTAGATCATCCTGTGCTCAGAATTTCACACCTCTAATTGATTGCTTACGTAAACAATCGAACGTGGGATTTACAGTAGTCGATCTTGTGATCGTGTTTACTTCGCCCTGTGGGAACAGCGTTTTCGTTTATTGCTGTTGCACCGCAAAGGTCTTTGTTTAGACGAAGTATATTGCGACAGGAATAAAAGTTTTGTCGGCGGATTGGCTTTCCGGTAATTCGCTTATCGCCGGAGATGTGATGTTTGTCGACATCTGGAGCAGCTGTGCCAACCGTTTGGTTATATCCAGTTAATGGATCGTTACACAATTTCTGTTGGTGAGTCATGTCCTTCGATCGCCGTGCAGGCGTAGGAAAATTGGTCGGACTTGTGGCCTATGTATCTGCGGATACGCGGGGTTGTTGACCCCAGGATGAATGTTACCTTTTATTTCATGTGGAAAGGGGGACTTTTGAGGACACGTGTCTGTGGGCACGTGTAGTTTAGCTATAGGTGAGTATGTTCCTTGGTGGAAATACGACATCTCGACTTATAGGGGTCTGTGTGGTTCGTAGAACAGCCACAGGCCCGTTATTTGAAAGATACAACAAGATTAGCACGTTGACGTTACAATGTTTGCAACAGTTAAAACGAGGCAGTATGGTGATCGATGTTTGCGCTTTTACCGTTAAGCTGAGAACATCATCGACACCATCTACTGGAACTGTTACACGCAACTCTTACCCTCCCCCAATACTCACCCTTTTGGGGCAAAAACCTTCGCAGGCGGAGATGTAATGTGATGCTCCGTAGAATGTGCAGGGAGCCTATTAAATCAGAGATAACTGCGATGTTGCATGCAGTGAGATACGTGAAACGACTACAAACGACTTCGAATTAGAAATATGAATCTTATTTTGGGGTCTTTGATCCTGGTTAGTTGCAAGTTTGGGCAGTCCGACGAACTCTACAGCCTCGATCCCGGTTTTCAGAACGATGTTGAATTGCTTACATTTGGAGATTCAGTGGGATCGTCCTGAAATATATGCCAATCGTGGCTAGTATGATGATGAGCTGGTGCTTACTCAGTTAAACGAGTGTGTCGTCTCAGTTCTGTATAAGTCGACCAAGCGCATCTAGGGCCTCTATGGTGTCATGCGTAGATGACGCAACACCACAAAGGACTTTTTCGTAATGGCAGGAATCTAAAAAAGGACGCTCAGCGACGAACGAAAAAAGGAACATATGTAGGGGTTTCTCTATCCTATAGGAGAAACAGCCCACAATTCCAACCACAATACCTACCCATTTCCTTGATAAGTTATTTACCTGTAAAACATGTCAAAGGGACGCATAGCTAAACTCATTATTCTATGCAGATAATGCATAATTGAGTTTAGCTACAATCAACGACATACGGCAACACTATTGCGCTAACTATGGGATTTCCACCGGAAATTCCATTCGTATTGGTTAGCAACAACCAAGTCAAACCAAGCGACGCGGTTGCGTCATAGTCCATAGGCTTGGGTATTTATCGAACATTCCACAGAATGGTATTATATCCCCAGCCGACGCGGCGTCCTATTGACTTTTTCCAAATCACCCATTCGCTTGGGATCAATGTTCTCTTTTTGCTGGTGAATAACCTTAGCTAGGTTTTCCTCTCTCTCGTATTTCTGTCTTGCTATAGTGCGATGACCTAAGAGATTATCACTAGGTCAGTAGACCAGCCGTATACACGGCACTGACGCACACACACCTAGCCAGATCAACCCTGGGTTATTGTGTTTTCCCTTTTGATTTCTCCATTCTGGCTACGCCCATCGACGTCGAACGAATACACAAGTACGTTTCGACCTGGGTGAGTGTTGTGAGTTGGGGAACACACAAGAGAGCATGATTACCATTGGCAGATCAATGTGTAAAAAGCAGAAATCACGATTTCCACCCTAATTCAGTTAGTCACTATTCAACTACCCAAGGAGCAGGTCACGCGCACGGAGTTAAGTTTAATTACCCGATTTCTTACCAGTAAAATATTGTATTTGCGCGAATATTGCCTAAACACCAGTACTAGTTAAGACGAAACGCGAAATTTGTTATTTAAATTCATTGCTTATGGAACGTTGCGATAAAATAATAAGTGTATTAATATAAGTTAAACCCAATTAAATTAAAATAAAGAACATTAAAATAACAACATATAAAAAGTGCTTTCATTCATTCTTCCCTTGGTGAACAATTTTGCTGTGGACAAGTGTTTGGGGTAAAAGTGGAAACCGTGCCATACGCTGGCAACAATACATTTTTCAACCCCACACGTATATTGTCATAGAACTAGCTGGGGAGACCCACCGCGAAGAGACGGTTGAGAAGAGATTCACTAATACGAGAGTTCAACAGCCCTCGTAGTACCAAACGAAAATGGGAAAGTAAATCTTCGAAGCCGTCTATCATACCAATTGGCATAACAGTTCCACAGCTTAAATAGTAGACGAGAACCATACACTACCATCTACGCTCGGTAGTGGTCTGATGTGTTGAGACCTTGGTTCTAAATTCTGCTGTGATTCTACCCATCATAGTGCTGGTTTGAATCACGTTCTTCACAGTGTTGTAATTATGTCATACGCCCACTTTCCTTATTATTTACCTCTTCTGTTACTCGTACTGTTCTTCGACATTTAAGAGTAACCCCTTTTGTGTGCGCATTCTCTGTAAAAACGAAAAAGGTTGGTGAAAAACCAGCGGATCAGATTCACAATTAATTTTGTATACATTTTATGAAAAACTGAACATAATCTTTCCGAAGAGGACAATGTCGTCGTATAACTCATTCTTCTCTATTCTGTCGCCTGTCGAAACAAATGGCAACGAAAATCGTATGGAGAATTCATATTAAACATTTCCCTGTCCCAATGGAGAAGAGACTATCTTTCTGGCCGTTCGATTGAAGTGGTTCTTGATGGTGTCAAATCTGTCTCCCATCAAATTAATGCTGGCGTTCCCCAGGGTTCGGTACTCTCACCCACTTTCTTCCTGATCTTTATAAATTATCTCTTGTTAATTACTCACAAGCCAATTCAATCAAGTTTGCTGATCATAGGACGTTGAGTTTCTCATACTCATATGAACACTCCCGTCCAAAATCCTCGAACGTCACTGTGGCGTTTCTAACAGATACACACACAATATACAAGCAAATAGTGAGGACCACCGAAAGGAAATTTGAATAAGCAAAGCATCAGAGCCGCATACCATAGCGATAATATAACAATTCCACATCAGTTGAGTATACTTGAGTTTATAAATCGAATTCGCACACGCGGCAATAGTCTGATGCTTCAATGTTTCGCTTCTCACCCATTTCATCGTATGTTCAAATCATCATCTTCACTATCCTTGTTTAATGCAACAATCCGGCGTGAATCTGTGTACACACAACACACACTTTCCCATAGTAAACAGAACTTCACGACTTCCGCAAAGAGCACCGGCATACTCGTGTGCTCAGACGTCCTCTCGCTCCGTCATTCGCACACGAAATTGATCGTAACGAAGTTACTGAGGAGGGAGTAGTGTGGCGTTTCTAACAGATACACACACAATATGCAAGCAAATAGTGAAGAACACCGACGACGAAATTCGAATAGCGCCAGAGCCGTATACCATAGCGATAACGTAACAATTCCACATCAGCTGAGTGTACTTGAGTTTAGAAATTGAATTCGTACACGCGGCAGTGGCCTGATGTGTTGAGCATTGCTTACAATTTTAGTGATTCTAACCGTCATAGCGTCAATTCGAATCACACGTTCCTTACTATCGTCGCAAACGCTATATCACTACCAACCAGCAACTTATGCTTGATACATTGAATTCAGAACTCAACAAGATTTATCATTGGGGATTCTCTAACCGAGTAGAATTCAATGCCTTAAAAACTCAGTGCTGCCTCTTGTCGTCAAAAGTGAACCCCAAGGTAAATATACTGTCTATGAACGGCACTTGCATCGTCGAAGTCAAGGAACTATCAATCCTCGACATACGAATTAATTCGACTCTTAATTGGAATGACCACATATTTGAAGCTGCGAAAAGTGCAGTATGGGGTTCCCTAAGAACTGCAAATGATACTTCACTCCATCCAATCTGGCCACTATTTACAAGGCGTATATTCGTCCAAAAATGGAGTTCAACTCCCGTATTTGGTCAGGTGCATCCAAAACTGCACTACACGTGCTCGATAGGATGCAAAAGTGAGCAGTGAAACTTATTGGGGACTCAGCCGTACGTCGATCAATTCCGTCGTTAGAATACAGGCGCAAAGTATCATGCCTATCTGTTTTCTATAGGTATTATCACGGTCGTTGCTCAACTGAACTTACTGAATGTGTTCCGCCCTTTCAGACATTTTCCCGCGATACCCGCCAATCTGTGAATGTGTGAAAGTGGACTTCAGGCACACAAATAAACATAGAGAGTCTTTCTTTAGCCGAAGCACTCGAATCTGGTACGCTCTACCTGATCATCTGTTTCCACATCGTTGTAATGTCCAGGCAATTAAGACCAATATACATCGATACCTCTTTTCCTTATCGACTTCCTCCCCTTTCGCCCGCACTGTGCTCTGACATTTAAGGGTACTTCAAAATCCTCTTTTGTGCGCGTGTTAGTGTAAAAAATAAAAGTAAAAATATTTATTTCATTTCATTTATTACATTACTATACTTTCGGGTATACCCGCCTGTCACGCGGGAGACCGGGGTTCGATTCCCCGTCGGGGAGCCTCTGGCGCAAGACTAATGACCTTGCCCGGAAAAAACAAATCATTATGGAAAATTTAACAAGCCTCAGGAGTTGCTAAATAAGGCTAAGACCGGTTCCCGGTTGTAGTGTCGATGATGATGATGATACTTTCGGGTAGAGTGCTGATATATTTCTGCAGAAACGCTGACAAACGTTGACACGATAAACATGTTCCCACACAAGCTTGAAGGCTAAAGATTCTGATGTGTAGAACTTAAAAAATCTCGAAGTAAGACCTAAAACGATTAAGGCACCTGCTCGGTCGTGAGTATGTTCGATTATCGATGGTGATATTTAAACGATTTCTCGTTAATATTCTCGTGATGTGTCGGTATGGCGTGGAACTTATAATTAAGTTCGAGAGATTGTAGACCAAGCGATTGTGCTATGGCGGAAGTAGAAAAATAACAATCAGAAAATGCGAAATATTCTAGGAGTCCCAGAAGATTTGCACGATAGACGTCCGGGATAACTTGCCTGTTGTCATTTTAACAATGTTCTGAATATTTAAGTTTCGTGGGATTCTACTCATTACGAACGAGTTCAATTCTTATTCTGGGCTAAAATAACTTTACCAATAAAGTTCACGTGCCTCTTAACACTCAAACTACTTAGCGGAACGACCCACATAAAATTAGAATCTCTGAGAATGCTTCTAGAGGATCACTGTTGTGCTAATTTTCCACCAAATTCTAATCTCCATTGTTAATGTGGCTGCAGAATCATCCAATTCCACTTTACTGCCATGGAATTTGAGTACTTTTTCTGGTACACTAACATCGTTGCACTCCTTCGACTATGATCTTTCTCGCATTAAAACTGGCGTTTGACTTTTATTACGATTCCAATAGTGAAAAGTAGCGGCCACAGAAGACTTTATGTTCATCGACTACAATATCACATGACTCCATTTCAACAGAACAGCCGCACGGCTGCTGGTTGCTGCTGTAACTGCTGCCGTTGCAACTGGTTGAAGCAATTACCTGATCCCGACGTCCAATCAATATGCTCTGGCAATTGGCGGGATTAGAGTTCACGGTTCGCGTTCCTTGCGAAATTAGGCATTTTTCTTTAATTTAACACAACAACAGGTGAATCGATCTGCCATTCCATGCTCACATCGATAATCCATCGATCGATTGTGCACCTTCCGCTAACCCTGAGTAACCAACTTGAGGACCAGAGCGATCATGTCATTAGCAGCGATCCGCCTTTAAAAGAGAAACTTTGTTTTTTTTTGTTACCCATCTTTTACTGGATCGAGAAATAGAGAGGAGCGCAATGCCGTAGCTGGTATCAATTATTTCCTTAAAAGTACCATGAAACGGAATTGCGGTAGGTGATCGTTCCCTCATCAGATCGGGCCGCCCTCTCACATGATCATCGGTCAACCGTGCTCATATGTTGGGTATGACCGTTGCTGTGCGAGGTGTTCATTTCGGTTGGGGATGAAAGGACTTTGAATGGGCTGACTGGATGGCTGGATAGCTAGCTATTCGCGGATATACCGACCCATCAATTATCATTCTGTCTTATAAACTGATCGTCGTGGATACCGACCCGGGATGATCTTCAAGCGGAAAGGATCACCATAGCGCGTGATCATCGCCATCGTCGTCATCATCGTCAACGTCGCCATTGTCGTTGTCGTTCTTGTTGGTGTTGTTGTCTTACATCTCATGAACACGGGATAAGTTCATAAGCATCGTAGAAAAGGAGCATCTGTTCTATGGATCATATGGATTGTAGTATGCGGTGCCGCTATTGCATGCTGACATCCAGAGTAACATCCAGTAAATGACTTTAAGTGTAGCCTGAGAACGAATAACGCATATCGTTCATAAAGGACGTCAGCACAGTATGGCCATCAAGAAAGTGTGCAAATACCGGTTGATAGTATCTGGAATGCCTGATATATCCGACTATCAAAGTTTCGTCTGCAAAAATATAATAATTTTTGAACGAATAAGAGATGGGAATGCGACGGCTGTCACAGGTTGTATTGTAAAGCAAAGAGTCGTACAAAAACTGGCGACAAAGACGGTCGGTTTTTGAAATAGCGACATTAAAATGTAGATAACTCTGGTTGTTGTGAATGTTTCGTAGTGACAACTAAATTCGGTAGTTTTTGAAGTATTGGGAGTACAAACTAGTTTGGTCCGTTTTATAAAAAAATGTTAGGTTATGAATGTTTCGTAGTGACAGCTAATTTTCGTTAATACCACGTTAAAAACATGTGCGGGGATTTTATAAGAACATGAAAACTGTATACGAATATTACACCCAGTTCGACTGGCACGAAAATTAAGGTTTAGAGAAGGCACCTCTAAGCAGCCAGATCTGTAAGAACATGTGTTAAGGGTTGTACAATTAATGTAGAGGGTCACGTTTTTGAAATGTTGGATTCAGTTGTCCATCTTAAATGAAAAATAACAACTGGTAAAAAGTAGAATGGCAGATGTGCATATGATTCCATAAAATCCAAGTATATTGACTAAGTCTATCAGAAATTTACAAATCCCGAAATCTATTTTAACATTCAATCTGTTAGCATATATAACTTTGGTTCTACCAGTTCTTATATACTCCTTATTTTCTTGGCGTTTTCTTTTTTTTTTTTCTCGTTTGCGACTCGGGTGTCTGTTTTGATTGGTTCCCTCGGGACTCCCCAATCAACCCAAGATTTGGACAGCTAGCTTCCTTGATGAAAACAAGGAGGCAAGAGGACTCCTTCGCCAGCATCGCTACCGCCGTGCCCTCCAAAGGTACACCAGAGGACGAGCGCATTCCCCGAAATACGCCAGCACACCTAACAGTTTGGAGTTAATGCCCCCACCAGACCATGCACAGACCATGTTGGGCGTGGACAGGGTCGATGATCTTATCACGACCGATACGACAAAGCCATCCGCGACGTAGCGATGGCCTTTGATTTACGGAGTTGCCAGTCGCACGATCTCTTCGTGCCACTTCAGGATGTCTTTCCATTTCAGGTTCTGCTGGCGATCTCCACTGAACCCACCGTTGGTGGTCCCCTTTTCTTCAAACTGAGGAACTAGCGAAACATTTTGCTTTGAGAACTGAGTGGCGATTAGTGCCTCCATTTTCCCTATGGTGACTACTTGGACACGATGACACCATCAGTGAGAGTGTCCCAAGTCTTCGTCAACGACGCAACCGAGAGGATGACGTCTAAACTCCGATGTAAGCTTAGGGACGACCACGCATAACAGAGAATGTGTTACGTCACCAACGCCGGTGTTATTTGGCACTCTCACCAGTGAACACTCGCACCTTTACTTCTTAAGGTTCAATTTAACGCGCAATATATGGCGATAACAACCCGGCTCGAAGGACCAATAAATGTTGGGAATGCAAACTTTGTGATGAGGTTGTGTCCACCGCCAGCAGTATCGAGGATAACCATTGAATAAGCAGTGCTGCGGATAACCATTGAATGAGATGCGTTGAGGATGACCGTTGAATAGGCAGCGTTAATGATAACCCTTGAATAACCAGCACAAGGCCAACTCGAGATGACGAATGAATGACGGTTCAGAAATTTAAAATTGTGACTCTTAAGCATCTTTCTCTCCCTGTCACTGACGCGTTGTCAGCTGGTAGTCGACAGCTGGCAAATCACAGCTGGCAAATGACAGCTGGCAGATCCGAACGTACTAGAACTCACCAATAAATTTGCGAATCCCCAACAAAATGCATTTTTGAACTTCGAAAAACAAATCGATAAAAAATAGAGTCAATGTGAAATTGTCGACAAAGACGATCGGGTTTTTTTTTTTTCTTTATTTAGAAAATCACAAGATGCCGTAGGTCGATGTTGATAGTCGTGTGTTAGTATCGTTTTGTTGTAATTAAAATTACATTAAGTACGGTGAAAATAGGACAATACACAAATAGTGTTCGCGTTTGTGGTGTATTACGTATATTGTGCAACAAAGTTAGCCATCATGAACGTCATCTTCGAAATATTGTAGGTACTTGGTTCGCAGAGATATATGCTGCAGAACAACAATTCTTCCGACTGCTTGTCGAAGATTATGTTCTCCAACCGGCTCTTCATTCCCAACGTGATGTCCAGGTATTTTCGCCCCATGTCAGAGTAATTTGTTGCGTTATTTCGATTGTAATATTCAACGTTGTTTCGGTAGAACGGGTACACGTTCGGTAATGTCCTTTTTATTGGACTGGTATATAACTAGCAATGGAGACAACGATTATTTAATTTTGACACTGAGTATTTTATTTTCGTAAACGCGAAGTGTTCAATTTTTAGACCGTAGCCTTCTTGGCCCGTTTAAAAAGTTATAATAATATTTTTCTGTGAAGAGGAATATACTGTTGAGGAGGGTCCTGTCGTTATTTACATTTATTTATTTATTCTTATATTACTTACTTGTTAAATTAGCCCTGTCATACATTTTTACCATTCCGGAATTCCGGGGGTAAACTAGTTCCCGATTCGGATCTCCGGGGGGACTATGTCAGGGGGAACATCTGGGAGATATTTTGATAAATAATCGAACTTTAAGAAATTTGTTATCTCGTAATCGGGTTCTTACTCGAAACTCTATCGACGTTCGACTGATGAGGGCATGTTGTAACATCAGGGGCATCGGTTTCACTAGTACGAATGTAAACCAACTCTTGCAAACAGCGAAACCCGATATCCTTGTCCTAACTGAGACTCGAGTCGATTCGTCAACTGACTCGACACAATCTTCGTTGTTCAGGATACGACTTACATTCTGCGTCTTCACGCGGTCCGATCTGGCGGGCCAAAGAATAGAGCAGTTAAAGCCCAATAACTGGACATCATGTGGTTGAAGGTCGTGCTGAGGAATTCTCTTAAATTTCTCTCCGATTGACGATCGACTAGTGGCATTTCCGCGAATTCAAACCTTGATGTCGGTCTTTTAGAACTACTTGTGATCGCGCCGGTGCGGTCTTCGATTCCGGATGTAAAGTTCCGCCCACCAGCTTTTGGCGGATTTTGTCTTTGGTCGAAAGTGTTCCGCCGAACACTGTCCACACACCGAACACGGAGCGAATACAGCCCCAACACTGCGAAATTGTTTTCAGATAGCGCCCACTCGACGCTATAGGTTCGCCTCTCCCGAGAGAAGTCTAAAAAAAAAAAAAAAAAAAAAAAAAAAAAAAAAAAAATAAAAAAATAAAAAAAAAAAAAAAAAATTAATTTTCTTATATTTTTAGTTTATACTAATGGTCTGGGAAGAATTTACAATCTTTGGCACTGTTTTATTGTTTTGTCTTTTTCTTTACTTTTTCGTTTTACATTTAGCACAGGAAAAAAAAAATGGTGAATTACAATTGCACACGTTAGGATACCACGAAAGTGTCACGACGAGGATAGCCGTGTCCGTCTCCGTATTGACTGTCCGCACTTAATTTAATTATTTCAGAACACGGTGTAATTAACCGTAAACAAATTTCCGATGTCCTTAGTGAGGATCACAGGCCTGCGCGCGTTTAATTGCTGGGCGTTGAACGTCGAGTATATACGTTTTTTTTTCGTTTTATCGCGCTACGCGGATCGACCTCCTCGTAGGGTTCTCTGTCTCGACTGAATCATTTTCCTTTTGGGGATGATTCTATTCACCCCATGGTTCTCTTTTCCCTTTCGTTTTCCTTCTCCTGGTGATTATCTCTCAATCAAGAATTTTTCCACCAGGGGTGATCGCACTCTTTTTTTTTTGGTCTTGCGGTTTCCGCTTTGTCGCAGACAAGATGTGTGGATGCACTCACACACAAAGCTGCGGAGGTTGCCGTCTGTTTGCCGTAGATCTTTCTGTGATCGTCAGAATTTTCACACTTCTGTTGCGTTGCATATGCAAACATTCGGGTGTGTTGTTTATTCTTGTCGATTCTGGGATCGTGGTAATCATCGTGTTTACTTGCCCTATGGGAACAGCGTTTTCGTTTATTGCTGTTTCTCCGCAATGGCCTTTGTTAGGCGAAGCGCATTGCGCCAGGGACAAAGATTTTGCCGACGGATTGTTTTCCGGCAATTGGCCTATCGCCGGGGATTTTATATTTGTCGACATCTGGCGCAGCTGTGCCAACCACTTGTGTTTATCCCGCTAACGGATCGATACACAATCCCTATGCTGGGTCATGTCCTTCGATCGCCGTGCGGACGTAGGGAAGTTATTCGGGACTTGTGGCCCACGTATTTGTGGATACGTGGGGTTGTTGACACCAATATGAATGTCACCTTTGGTCAGGTGAAAAGATGGACTTTGGGGACACGTGTCTGTGGCCACGTGAAATTTGGTTATAGGTGAGTATGTTCCTTGGTGCAACGAAGATTGACAAGACAATCCGCCTATGATGATTTGTGCGGTTCGTGGAGTTTGGTTATAGGTGGAACGAAGACATTCTAGCCTATGGTGATTTGTGCGGTTCGTGGAACCGCCATAAGCTGTTTAACGTATTCTACATGGACTGGACTGTAACAAGGCAACCGACCCGAATGGAATAGCGGCAATAGTCTTTCAAAACGGTGTTCCAGAACTGCCGTCAGTTCTTGGAAAAGTCTTTCGCTTATCTTATGCACAGAGGGCATTTCCTAGCTACTGGAAAACCGCTCGTAGCTAATCTCAATGTTAAGGAAAAAGTGTCAACCGCAAAATTACCGGCCGATAGCATTATTGTCTATGTTATCTAAGGTGATCGAAAAGGTCATCAATGCCGAGTTAATTAACTATTTGGAGCGAAACTTACTTCTGAATGATCGTCATTACGGATACCGCGGCAGGCAGTCCACAGGAAACCTTTTGACCATATGACTGATATTTGGAGATTTGCGATTGAGGGCATGGTGAGTCAACGACGGTGGCATTGCATATATCCAAGGCTTTTAACCGCGTCTGGCACTGGGCATTGTTGAGCAAACTTCGTTTATATGGACTTCCCCAGCAGCTTCGCGACTGGATGAAGAGCTTCTTCGAAAATCGAACGATCCGGGTTGTTGTGGACGGCGAGTCTTCGGATCTGTATCCTGTTAATTCCGGGATGCCTCAAGGTGCTATTGTATCTCCAACCTTGTTTTTGGTTCACATAAATGATTTGTTGGAGTCTTCGGATAAGGAAGTGTTCTGTTTTTCGGATGATAGTACGCTTGTTTCCTCTTTTTCGAGTAATCGGCCGATTAGTGCATCAACGTCGCACCAGCTGTGATCTAGCCAGATTGACTCTCTGAATCGAGAACTGGATAAGGTCCTGCAGTTGTGGAATCTCGTCCACTTCAATGCAATGAAGACATAATATACAACATTCACAAATAAAAGAGGATCATCGGTTCCACTTCGGTCGATGATGAATGGTCAGACCCTCGAATCTGGAGTAAGCGTGAAACTGCTCGGCATCACGGTATGTGGGTACATATCGTGGCATGAACACGTGTCGAACATCGCCGCGTCCGCCGCAGGAAAACTGAGTTATCTTTTTAGAGCCAAGAATTGTTGTACTCCGACCCAATTTCTTCTCCTGTATGAATCCCAAATTAGACCCGCGCTCGTACATTGCTCTTATGTTTGGGGCTTTTCTCATAAGCATACCCTTGAACTATCTGAGAACATACAGAGACGAGCGATCCGTCTGGTCAGGGACCGGCGCTGACGTTGGGACTACAGTCGCTATCTCATCGAAGGTGCGTAGCTGACCTCTGTCTGTTTTACAAATATTACCACGGGTACTGTTCTACCGAGATGCGTGATATTGTTCCCCAAAATTCGGTTTATATGCGCTTGACAAGACAATCCGCCGGATTGCACCAGCTTGCGGTTCATCTTCCGACAGCGTGATCAACACTGTATCAGAATTCGTTCCGTTACGGAGCGGAAAAGCTGCGAAATTCCCCCCTCCACCCACGTGGGTATTTCCGGTGCGTTACAACCTACAACTGTTCAAAAAAAACTGCAAGGGTTATTTGGTGGAATCTCGGGGCGCCATGTCGGGGCTATAGGTTCGCTTCTCCTAAGAGAAGTATAATGAAAAAAAAAATTTTTTGGCATCTAAAGTGTTTTTCGGAAATAAAAATCCACATATTTTATTGATCATCATCATGGGCATTACAACCGGACTCCGGTCTTGGCCTTATTTAGCAAGTCTCTCCACCGGTATCCGATTCTTATCCGAGACTTGTTAAATTGTCCATAATTATTTGTTTTTCCGGGCAAGTTTATTAGCCAACCAAAAAAAAAACAATTTTTTATTGATACGCTTGATAAATATTGGGTTGAGTAAAATTTATTTTTGTACGTTTTTTAAAGTCATTTATTTTCGTATTTTTGCCATTTTTCAGTGAGCTTCATAATTCCCCGTTCGTTGAAAGATCAGTCTTTATTGAGGAAAAACTGAACAAGATGCTGATTTACCGCCTCATTTGAATGTAACGTAACGTAAAACACAAACAGCTTTAAGAAAACAAAGCCACTCTAAGTCTGACAGCGCAGTGTTAGGCGAGTATCTCATCTGAATGTAACGTAACGTAACACAAAAACAGCTTTAAGAAAACAAAGCCTCTCTAAGTCTGACAGTGTAGTGTTAGGCGAGTATCTCATCTGAATGTAACGTAACGTAAAACACAAACCACTTTAAGAAAACAAAGCCACTCTAAGTCTGACAGCGCAGTGTTAGGCGAGTATGCCAGGTGAGGTAACATATCCCATCCAAGTTCTAATAATTCTTGACGGCGCTGTCGTGATGGAACACAACTTCTTTATAATTGACGAGCTGTGGACGTTTGTGGATGGCAGATTTGTTTAAATTGTCCCATTTCCGACAGTGGTCATATGAACTGGTTTGCGGTTTCTTGGTAGTAGCTCAAAAAAACACCACACTCTTCCAATCTTACCATCATCATCATCATCACCAGCACTACAACCGGGATCCGGTCTTGGCCTTATTTAGCAAGTCTCTTCACTGATATCCGCTCCTTATTCGAGACTTGTTAATTGTCCATAGTACTTTGTTTTTCCGGTTATTAGTCTTATTTTACCATACTGAGAAGATAACATCCTTTGATGAAGTTCTATTTTTGAAGTCGTTTAAGGGCGAATCCTCACATGGGAACCAGGACCGTTCGCGTTCTACGTTTTTGTTAACAATCCATTTGACATCACCTATCATCGTTTTTTTCTTAAAAGGGGTGTTTTCTTCATAGTTTATCGCAGATGTTTATAGACGCCGTCAAACGAACTTTTTTGAGTTAATGAGGAATCTGAGCATCGGGCTTGCTTACGTGTCCAAGCTTCTTTAGGTGAAAGTGAACACTTTTTCTTTTTCACTGACCTTCAATATTTTTGTAATCTCTCGTTGCGCGTAGCGTGGGTTTGACGTAGTCAAATTTTTGGTCGTCATGAACCTCAGTGGGCCTTCCTGACCGAGGGCAATATTTGATATCAAAATTACAAGTGTGGAATTTCTGAAACCAGTTTTGGCACAGCCGTTCATATAGAATATCGTTATGGTAAACTTTACTTAAATTTTCACAAGCTGTCACGTTCTTCCCTTTACGGGAGTGAAGCAGCAAAATATGGCGAAAATGCACAGTTTGCTCTTCCATTTTGTACTTGTAAAATCTCCAAAATTCAACCAAATAGCACAATTTTTTATTAAGAATGAAGAATGACAAACATGTTTGAATGACAGTAGAACTACCACAACTGTATTAACATGATCTATTGCAAACATACGCGATGACTTTTTACTCAAACCAATAACACGGTTTTTAAAAACCACAACGATACTGAAATGATAACGCCCATCCAGCTTTTTGATTTCATCGTCCTTCCCACCTGATGTAGTATCCCACTACATAAACCTCATTTAGCATAATAGTTACATTAATTCCAATAACATAATATTCATAATATACATATCGTACACGAGGCGATACTCATAATAATCATATTGTACACGATGCGATACCCATAATATTCATATCGCACGCAATGCATCGTATCACATAACCAAAAACAAGCACCACATCTGGCATGGGACACTGTCGGGGCCTATAAAAATGCTGAATAACGAGAATTGCCATGCGCCAGGTGTCATGATGCCGTTTAACGGAATTCCTATCAAAATGCTTACGCCTACGAAAGGCAGGCACATGCACAACAATGAAACGCCAATGGCAATATCATTAAGCGACACGAATTTGATTGAACCAAGGCCACTGCACCTTAGGTGGACTAATTAAGTGAAATATCGGTTATGCAGATATCAATTAAGTGAAATATCGCGAAACCAGAATGAGTGAAATTGCGGCAGGGTAAATGAATTACGCTTGAGGTCAGAAGAACTAGTAGCATCGTTTGCGATCCTGTCCCAATAATTTCGGTATAAAAAGAGTGGTTGCAAGGGGAACTTAGCAGAATTAATCAAACAAAGAAAAAGTTGCAGCCTTTCATTGGAACAGCGGGCCTTTATAAAAAGTAAAAGGTAAGAATTAAGAAATAAATAAGTCATAAAATAAGGAAACGAAGACAATCAAAAGTAGAAAGCCTTTCTTTTTACGTATAATTCTTCGCGAAACAACTCTTCCCTCTAATGTAAAGGAAGCACGGTTGGCCGTCGTAACACCGATTCTTTATAACTCTCTTATTAACAACCTTACAAGAGGGTCCACTTCTGTTTATGGTGGCATTGGTTATCGATGTTGCAACGCAACGGTTTTAGCATGGTGTCGATGTCTAACGATGACTTGGCCACAGACTTGTTGAAGTCTCTTGGCAGTCTTGAAGACGCGAGTGTTCCCGAATTATAGCATATGCCCGAGGTAGAAAGTCTCTCGGATACTCTGAAGTCGTTCCATGGATATTGCCTCGATATTTTGTTGTCGTTTAGAGACATGTAGCCGGCCGCCTTCGATGCTTGGTTCCGGAAATGTCGACAACAGTATCTTTTTGTCGTTGTTGGGATATGGTTTTATATTTTTTCTGACCCATAGTGGATCGCAGACGAAGTACACACGTCGAATCACCGTGACATAAAATCGCGACGTAAATTCCGGCTTTGCCTATTGTTGCTACTACACATAGTAAACACCTTCTATTTCGCTACATGTACTAATCGTAGTCTTCATATCTCAGACGAAGTCTAATATCAATGGGAATGTAAGTGTAAGCGTGAGAAAGAAGCTAAGTAAAACCAGAAGAGAGAGCTCATGCTGGAGGGTGGATTTAGTTGACTTGTCCTTTTTTCAAGAACCTATAATTAAGAGTATATGGCGCAAGGATAATAACCTTGCCCGGAAAAACAATTATTAGGGAAAATTTAACAGGACTTGCTAAATAAGGCCAAGACCGGATCCCGGTTGTAGTGCCGATGATAATGATGAATTAAGAGTATATTGAGTGGGACTTCTAAGAACTAGACCCCCTTTGAAAATTAAACAAAAAATATCCTGTGCACCACCATGTCTGCTTCTATTACATTCTCTTGCAACACATACTGTACATTCAAGTAGAAAAATGCATTAAACTTAATATCATCCGCACACATAAATTGGATATGATATAGGTTTTGGGGGCATGTCAGAGCACGACTAATTCCACTTTGCTTTCTGCCTTGAAAGACTGCTCATCAGGTAAGGAATGTTGAAGCTTCCGAACGCTGGCACTGCCGGAGTGTTCAAGTTCTTCGAATCCTGCCGCCCAATGTTCACTGCAACGTTCGCTTACACTATGTAATTAGAGTCAACTGAAATCGGGCTCCGGAATCACATTGTTTCAAGTAATTTCATACTTTCTTGACCATGGGAGTGGATAGAACTGAGGAGACTACACCTCCTATTGATCTTCAAGCTACTTCACCGGAACGCATTTACAGATCTCATTCTGAAGCACACCAAGGAGCATATAGCACATGCATCAGGAACTAGAAATCAATCCCGGGGCAATGTCCCCGGTACGGTTAGTCGTCGTACGTACATGGTTGACGTTGCTGTCCCTTGGAAGCATAAAAATATAGAATCTAAACTATCTAACTTGGCCCCAATGGGAAAACTCTGTATGGAGTTGTCCAAGGAGGTAGTTACTGTTGTTGGAGGCTCTGGTGCCTCGCGTCATTTTCAAGCTGGGCTTGATGTGCAATATTCCTCAGTCAGTTGATATATGTAAACATGGCAGACGGAGCGACCGGGTGGAAAGTATCATTAAATCAGATACAATTTGGAGGCGGTGATATTGTTTACGTGATGCGATATATCTTGAGTGGAGGGATTAAAGTTGGAAAAGATTGCGACATGCGACATGATGTATTTCGGAATGAAACTGGCTCCGAGTCAAGCGATTCGCAACATTATCTATGATCAGGTAATACATTCGATGGGTCTAGGATGAACAGCAACATAATGGGGTAACAACACGACTCCGCGCATATTGGAACGCACCGAGAAAATTGGTCTAAATTACACCTAGCTGATGCGGTGAAGCTGTTGTTATCTCTCACACGATGTATTGCCGTTTAAACCTGGGGACAGTTGTGTCTTGCGATAAAGCTGTCTCTGCTAGTGAAGAGAAGGTGCCCGCTATTGCGCGGAGGCGGGGAGCAAGAGATGAGCCGTAGAGGTATATCAGTAGCTTTACTATCGTTATGAAAGTGTGTCATTATAGATTTTTGTTTTGGAAGGTAGATTGCTTTTAAGAATACTACTTCCAATAGTGTGCACATATATTTTACGGGAGAAATTGGAGACTGGTGCATGCGAACCATTTACATACTGATATCTAAATTTAACAAAGAAGGCCTCCGGCAAAAAATCATCTTCTCATTATAAACTCTTTTAAAAACCAACAAAAATGACTCTTAACCTTATTCGAATTTATTTGGTGTTTTCTATATTCATTGTCATTCACTGAAAAAATATTCGGTTACAAATTCACTAACACTTTAGTTTTTTATTACTTATAAATAAAATAATTATTTATTTTACTAAATTTTAAATTAATCATTTCTTTTATTTATTTATTTATTGTTTACTTCACTCCTCTTTTTCGTATATCTGCTGATTTATTTTTAATTTAAAATTAATTATACTTTACCTTTCTTTGATTCATTTATTTATTTTGTCCTGCACTTTTTCAATTATTTTGTTTTAATTATTTCTGATTTGTTTTATTTTTAATGTTCTATCTTGCTTCCTTATCGATTTCTATTTAAATCAAATGTTATCGTTTGGAGGTATTGTCTGTGTTTCAAGTTTGATGAATAATCAAGAAAAAAAAAATATCTTTCGATTGTTTCTTTTATAAAAAACTTATTGTTTGTTGTATTGTATTAACTTTTGATTATGTTCAGCGGTGGTCTCTCTAATCAATTGTTTTGTGTCCAATATGGTTCAGTAGGGACATCGAGTTCTTCTATCTGAGGCAGTATCCTTGAATTATTTATGGACTTAGCCAGGTCGCGTAATTTTGGTTGGATTAGTTTCCGTTTTTGTTGCACCCTTTCAACGTTAGCCTTTGCTAACAGGCATCCAGGAAGTGACCCGATTGGTCACAGAAAACACACATCTACGGGGACTTTTGTATGTTAGGTACCGTAACATTTTAAGCTTTTGTTTTGAATTAAACCCCTGAAAAACTACTATCACAGGATGTGCAAATTAATGTGCCTTATTAAGAAATTGGACATGTTTAATGAATCCCGATTTCTGATTCATTACAGTGCGATGTATTTGAGCATTTATTTCTCTCTTAAATGTAACACAAAATTTCAAACAGCCTGACACGTATGCTCCGTGTCATCATCATTTCTGCTCGGATGTTTGCTTTTAATTGATCCAGAGAACGAAGTCTGGTGCCTTGAATTGAAGTAGTTCCAAAGGGAAACATTCAATCTCAGGCATCAAGTAGTCCATTATCCTGACACGATATCGGGCGCCATTTGTAGTGAATATGAATTGATGATACTAGATGCCTATAAACAACTGTACCTGAAAAGTCGTTGAATCGATCGTCGCTCGTCAACAAAAAAAAAAAAAATAAAATAAAATTAAGGGGATAGTTCGCGAACACGCACGTGCGTGTATGTGTGTCCTCCTCGCAGAGGAATTAGCAGTAAAGTGTTGAAGTTCTATACACGCACAAGTGAACTAGTGTGTGTTCCACTACACATGTGTGTGGTGAATACAGTGGCAAGGAAATAGAATAAGCGATTGAGGGGCATAGTGAGTCAAGTTTCTTCAAAGGGGCCTCGGTCGGTCTAAGCAACTGCACAACGTCTTGAAGTGGAGCAACAAAGTTGACACCAAAGTTAAGCTTCTCTGCTTTAAGCAGCTAATCCGATCTGGAATATCATACGTCTTTTCCATATGGTCCTGCATATCTCCGGCTCAAATGGAAAGGCTTCGAGTTTTCGAAAGAAAACTCCTCAGAAGATGCATCAACCACTTTAGAAGGCCTGACGGCTGTCATTACCCGAACTCTCACCTATACGAAGGTGCCTCTGTGGGGTTCTCTATATCACACGGAGAACCAACCCATAATCTTAACCTGTAACCCAACGCCCAATACAAAATCCACAATAGCATACATCGCAAACCCTGCAACAAACACATTCCAAATCTTCAACAGAATATAATTCAACAGAATATATTCTAATCATCCCCGCTTTCATTTCCCCAAAATTGCTTCGGTCAATCCTTTACTGAATTCACATCCCCTCTTTGCGACCAAGCAATCACAATTTCCCCGAAATTAATATGCCTTAATAAAATGTATATCCCAACCTACAACAAACATTAACCATCTCCCTCAATTACACCACCCCACATGCATTTCTCCAAAATTGCTTCGGTCAATTCTCTACTTAATTCATATATCCTCTTTGTGACCAAGCAATCTTAATTTCCCGAAATTCATATGCTGTAACAAAACGCATATTCAAATCCACAACGGAACATTAACAACTACACCAAGCCGCATACATTTCCCCGAAATTACTCCGGTTAATATTTTACCGAAATGATATCCCTTGCTTGCACCCAAGCAATTCCAATTTCCCCCAAAAATGCATGCCCATACTTGCTCGCCTTCCCAAAGCCAATTTCCCAGTATACACAACCAACGAATCCAACTCAGCTTATACGGCCAGGATTCCCTGGAACTGAATTCCTATGCAAGCATAGCAATTCTACTGGAAATTAGAATAAATTCTTTCCTTCATCAGTCAGTCGTCATCTAACTACCGCCACGCGCACATTGGGAGCCCCCCGACAACCGCCGCGACCACACGGGGGCACGCACGCCCCCACGTGCCAAATAAAACCGTTCTAACAATCCCCTATCAATTGCCGCGGGCACAGCGTCAAAAATTAATAGAAGAGAAAACATTCGGCCGCAGTTCGTGAATAAAAACTAAACAACTTATGAAAAACACTACTTCTATTCAAAACCGATATTCGATACAAACTTACCGGTTAAGTGCTTGTCAGTAGGATGGACATGTTTAATTTACAGTGTACAAAAATCAAAACGATATTCGTCTCACCTTGTGTAATAAAAAGACCCTTACGGCCAACTCAGTGTGTTTCATTTTTCCTTGCGTCTGCGGACAGTGCGCAGGCGAACAACTCTCTAGTGGGGCGATAGCGAACCAGTGCCAGACGTTGGTACATCTACACATCGTACCCCACACCTCCATTATCCCTATCGACGAGTACTTGCTACAATTAGCATATAAGTACCTCGAAAGCATTCAGAACAGCGACAATCCACTTGTACGGGAGTCTTGCGTTCTTGACGCTTCTCTCTTTCGATCTCTTCGGATCAGACCACCACAATTTCTTCTTCAGTACAAAACTGAAGAAAGCACCCTTCCCAACAACATTCTCCTTTATAATAGAGGATTCCTGGACCCATCCCATAGGGTGCACACTACAAACACGCACGCACAGTACAAGACAGCAAAAACACACGCACATACACACCGACCAAAGCGCAGATTATCAGACTCCAAAGACGTGATCTGCGTTTACTACAACACTCGAGACCTGCCGGTCTTGTACGGTTTCTTTCCCACCATCCCCCCACCCAAGTAGTTAGAGAACAATTGAACTAACCCTGTCCACACTATCCTTAGATACGTCCTTCCCCTTTCTTTTCAGATATCTTGAGACCGAGCCCAACATCTTCACGGATGTGGGTGATTCTTTTGTCGTAAAGCCGGCTTCTTGCCACGCTCTTTTTTTTTTTTTTTTTTTTTTTTTTTTTTTTTGTGAGTCAAGAGCGGTCGCATTGGATATCTCCAAGGCTTTTGATCGCGCATGGCATGGAACATTGCTGAGCAAGCATCGTTCATACGGACTTTGTCAACAGCTTTGTGACTACACGAAAATCGATCGATCCGGGTTCTTGCAGACGAAGAGTTTTCGAATCTGTATCCGCCCGTCGCATCGCAATTGCTTTATCATGTCACAAAGAATATCATTTGATACGGACCATGCTTGTTTGGAACTTGGGTGTATTCTATTACTCCCGCCGGAGGATCTGTGTCCAATTCAATGTGGTCAGCTTTCTTGCGGCTGCTTATTAAAACTGTCTCTATCTTATGTCCGGCTATATCTTTATATTTTTAATGCTCTGGATTGCTTGGGAGCAAATATTCTCCAGGTCATCTAGATGTTTATCTGCGGCCACTATCGCCAAATTTATTCTATTATACTGTAACTCCTTCTGGTACATTGACCCTGAGCACACCATCATACATGATATTCCATAACAGCGGACTTAATACAGATCCCTGAGGAACGCCCGTTGTTATTTTATATTCCTGTGGTCCCTCATCTGTGTCATAGAGCAGTCTTCTATCCGATATGTAGTTTGCTGGTATGCGTACCAAGCAGGGTGAACCTTGTAGATCACCCAACGCTTCTACGAGTAGAATCCGATTCCAATTCAAAGAGTTAAATGCATTTTTAACGGCTAGTGTCACCGCGGCCCAATATTTGTTCGTGCCTCCTATCCATCGTGCTCCCGCCTTTGCATTGCGAGCGATGGCCCACACCACAGATAGTGCATTACCGGTTGGTCTACCTTTTCGGAGCCCATACTGCCATTCAGAGAACCCCGATGTTCCCTCAGTGAATTGTTCCAGGCGATGTTTTTTCTATCGTTGAGAAAAGTGTCCTGTTTGGAGGCAGGTCGTACTGCTGAAGACTTCTGGCGTTTTGTTAAAGCAGTCTTCACTACAGCGTTAGGAATACCATCCAGTCCCGGGGTCTGGCTTTTTTTAACAAACCTTGCAGCCAAAAGCACCTCTTCGGTGGTCACGGGAGGAATTTCTCTTTCAGTAGTGTTCCATTCCTCTTGTGCTCCCAACACTTCATTATACTGTGGGAAGAACCCAGCAACAATTTTGGCCATATCACTTTTACTTTTTTGCATTTGACTGCTGTTGTTGTATAGATTTGTCATGACTATCCTGTAGGCGCTGCCTATTTATTATGTAAGTCATCCCTTAGGGAGCAGAACGCGTCATATTTACTTTTGCGGGTCACATAACTCAACTCCTTCCGTTTGTTGACGAATTCCGCATGTAACTGTGGGTAAATGTTACGGTTTCTTGCTCTTTGTTCCAGGCGTCGTAAACTGTTGCCCCCCGATCGCACACGGGCGATTTCTGGGTTCCAGCAATACACTGGGTTGATTGTCCTTGTCGGTTGTCTTTGTCGTGGCATAGAAGCATCACATGCGGTAGTTAGCCACTTCATGACTTTTCTAGCGTGCCTGTTCGCATTGGTATTTGGCGTCAAACTGTTCGATTTGGTCTTCCAGTATGTAATCGAACAGTTCCGCATCGAGATCTTTCCCTTACCATCCATTTTTCAGTACTTTCTTCGCCAATTTGCTAGTGTTGAATCTCTTGTGTGGTAATATTTCGTACATCACAGCTTGGATCTCACTATGGGTGTAGGTGTTCAAAACTTGCCACTCCGTACCTCTTGCCAACATGGAGCTGGTAAATGTGATGTCGATTTTGAACCGGGCTCTCTCGTTTATGAAGGTGTCATCAACACCATCATTAAGTAGCACCACATCTGGGATCAGGAAGCCTTCTAGTAGTGCATGTCCTCTACTGTTGGTCCTTGTGCTTCCCCATTCAGTTCAGTTGTGCGGATGATAGTACGCTTGTTTCCTCTTTTTCAAGTGATCGGCCGATTAGTTCATCAAGATCGCACCAGCCGACAGATCGACTCTCTGAATCGGTATCTGGGTAAGGTCCTACACTGGGGAAAGGCCAATATCGTCGACTTCAAAGACACAGTATACAACATTCACAAGGAAAAGTGGATCATCGGTTCCAGAGCTGATGACGAATGGCCAGGCCCTCGAATATGGGTGACCTTGCTATTTGTGAAAACTAAATCCTTTTTTCACATTACTAGTTTCCCCGAACTTATTTATTTTAGAGATTAAGTATAATTGACTGGCAGCTCCGTCTCTGTAAAACTGAGTTATCTCTTTAGAGTTAAGAAATATTTTACTCCGACCCAATTTCTTCTCCTGTATAATTCCCACATTAGATTCGCGCTTGAATACTGCTCTCATGTTTGTAGCTCTGTTCCTAAACATACCCCCAACCTACTAGAGGGCAAACAGAGACGAGCGATCTGCCTGATTGGGGACACGGCACTGTCGTCGGGACTACACTCGATATCGCATCGAAGGCGCGTAGCTGACCTCTGTCTGTGTTACAGATATTATCACGGGCACTGTTCTTCGGAGATTCGTAGTATTGTTCTGCGTAATTCGGTTTATATGCGCTCCATAAAACAATCCGACAGATCGCACCACTTTGCGGTTCATCTTCCAACAGAGTGAACATCTCTGCATCAGAACTCGTTCCGTTACAGAGCAGGAAAGCTGTGTAATTCCATTTCCGGGTCGTTATAACCTACAACTGTAGAAGAACTGCATCGGTTGTTTGGAGGCATCTCGGGGAGCGGTATCGGGGTTGTAAGTTCGACTCTCCTGAGAGAAGTATAATAAAGAAAACATTTTTTTTTGGCATTTTTACTGCTTTTCGAAAAAAAATCCGCATATTCTATTGATATACTTGATAAATATTAGGTTGAGTAAACCGTATTTTTGTACTGTAGCGAGCTTAGGGTTCGCTGGATTAATTAGATTAGTCCGTCCCGAACTAAGTTCACTGGTCTTCTGGGTTAACAAAAAGTAGCCAGTCGGTCACCATGTACCACCTTCATCTTGGCGTTCGCTCTTCGCTGAATCCTATAGACAACGTCGTTAAGTCTTGTGAGAATTTTATACGATCCTTCTCAATGTTGTTGCAACTTCGGAGACCTTCCTTTTTGCCGATGAGGGTTATAAAGCCACACGTTATCGCCATAGTTCTCCGTCTTATCTATGGCGTCTGGCGGTATTCCGAATCGCAGATCGGCTGGTAATCATATCTCTCGTCCAAATGAAATTCTTGCTGGAGAATGGCCTGTCGTGTCGTGATTAGCCGATCTATAACTCATGAGCAAGGTTTGTATATATTTGTCCCAATCTCGTTGGTGATCACTAAGGACCTTCGATAAATGCTATTTTATTGTTCGGTTGAACCTTTCGACCATTCTGCCTGACTGCGGATGTAAGCCTGTGGTCCTGGTTTTCCTTACACCTAGTGCCGCACAGATGCCTTGAAATATCTGTGATTCGAAGTTTCGGCGCTGATCGGAATAAAGCTCACAGGGGACTCCATATCTGCTGATCCAATTATTGATAAGCTGCTCAATGACGGTTGTTGCTTCTTGGCTTGGAATTCGAAGGACTTCCACCCACTTGCTGAAGTAATCCATGATGACCAACATGTATTTGTTGTTGTCGTTGGTTTTTGGAAATGGTCCTGAGATATCAATCGCAATTCGCTCGAAAGGGGCACCCACGTTGTACTGCTTCATAGCGCTCCTTGGTTTTGCTGTTGGTCCTTTGGTCGCAGTGCAAGTTGTGCACTTCCTACACCAAGACTCGACGTCATCTCTCATGTGAAGCCGGTAGAATCGCGATCGTAATTTTGAAAGTGTCTTATTAACTTCCAGATGTCCACCGGAGGCCCCGTCGTGCATTTCTGTTAGTACATCCTTCACTTTTGATGGTGGAACTAGAATCTGCATTCGATGAGATTTTCCGTCCGCGGCTTCCCGTTTACGCTTTAGAATTTCATCTTCCACCAGCAAGGAATTCCATTGTGCCCAATATGCTTCAAATGTTCCACTCTTGTCGGAAATATTGTTCCAAGTTGACTGCTTGTTCTTTTCTTTGTGTTCCAGGATTAGCGACATATCTTCATCCTGAAGTTGAGCTGCGCGTATAGCATCACTCGTCCACCCATCTAGTACTTCTACTTGTACATTTCGAAGGTCGTACGTCTTTTGTTTTTCTTCCGCTCTATGACAATGTTTACAATCTGGTTTACATGGTCTTCTTGATAGAGCATCAGCGTTATTATGCAGCTTCCCTTGACGGTGGGAAATTTGGAAATCGTACGTTTTGAAGTCGTTCGATCCATCGAGCTATTTGTCCTTCCGGATTCTTAAATTTTAACAACCATTTCAGGTCGACATGATCCGTCCGAACGTGGAGTCGACGTTCGCAGAGGTTATATTATATTATTTATTGGCCTGTAGGTACCCGGAAGTTCATGACCTCACCGACTCGACTCCGCCATCGTTCCCTGTCCTGTGCACTCTCCTTCCACGCTTCACCATTCGATCCGATCTCCTCAAGGTCAAACCTTACATTGTCCTCCCAGCTCCGTCGCTGCCGTCCGGCCGGTCTCTTTCCCATTGATCTACCGTCAAGAATTATACGCACGGTCCTATCGTTGCCCATTCACGCCACTGGTCCGGCCCATCTTAATCTTCGCGACTTGATTAGTCTCACTATTGTAGGTTTGCGATATAGCTCTTCCAATTCGGGGTTATGGAGTTTCCTCCATTGTCCTGCCTCCTCGTCATATTTACCTCCAAAGATACCCCTCAAAACTTTATTCTCGAATACGCGGAATTTGCTTTCTTCCCGTTTTGTGAGAGCCCATGTTTCGCATCCATATAGAACAATCGGCATGATTATGGTTCTATAGACACGGAACTTTATGTTACGTGTTAGCAGTCTGGATTTCAGCAGTTTACTGACTACGTGCCAACTAGCGTTGCCGGAATGCAATCTTTTGTTAATTTCCTTCGACATTTCGTTACTGGCCGTCAGTATCGTTCCCGGATATTTAAATTCTTTAACATATTGAAATATTTTATTTAATTAATTTTTATTTAGTTTTGTCTTCATTTATTTCTAGGCCCACCTCTTCTGCCGCTTGCATGATGATTTCACAGTTTTTAGTGACAGTTTCTTGATTATCGCCCAGAACGGCAATGTCATCCGCATATGCGAGCACTTTTGTGAACCCGTTCATGGATGATCCGACCACGTTACCGTCTTGTACCTTTCTGATGACATACCCGAGCACAAGGTTAAAAAGACACAGTGATAGTCCGTCCCGGATTTCAAATGGTTCTGAGAGGTGGTTTTCTATTCTAACTCGCCCTTTGTTTTCGTTCATGCAAATTTGAATGAGGGCGGCATATTTTTTCGAGACTCCCAACTCAACTACAATATGGTAAAGTATTTGCCTTGCGACCGAGTCGTAGGCTTTTTTGAAGTCAGCGAACAGTTGGTGAACCGTCTCTCCGTATTCCCACTTTTTTCTAGCAGTTGCCTTATTGTGAACATTTGGTCGCTTGTTGACCGGTTCCTACGGAATCCACATTGGTAGTCTCCCAGTATCTGTTCATTTTTCATTTTGAAAACATTTTTTATTTTTCTTTTTATATTCTTAATTTCCAAATTAAAGGCTAGACAAAAAATGCTTAAATTCTAGCTTAATTATCTTATATAATAACTTACTGGTCCTTCGCAGACGCTCTAAGCTAAACATTACTTAACATTTGTATAATTTGCCTTTCGGCGACAGAACTTTGTGGCAGTACTGATAATTAGTTGAAATACAAAGAAAAATTTGAAAAACTTTGTCAATTTTTTTTTTGTTTTTTTTTCTTAAAATTTAACTTACTTAACTTACCTACTTTTTTTTTTTTTCGTAAAAGCACTTAATCTAACTTAACTTAAATCTTATACTACCCTAATTCTAGAAAAGCTAAGTCTATGTAAGCTAGCTCCCAGTATCTGTTCTGCGTACGGTGTGATTCTCGCCAGAATGACATTTGTTAATATTTTGTATGCGGTTGGGAGCAATAATATTCCTCTGTAGTTTTCGCAGTCAGATCTGTCGCCTTTTTTGAAAATGGAAACGACTATTGAGGTTTCCCATTCTTCCGGAGTGACTTCCTTATCCCATATTGTTTGGATGAGCTGGTGGATCTTTCGAGCGGTTGTCTTTCCTCCATGCCTCACAAGCGCTGTCGGTATGCAGTCGACTCCGGGACCTTTGTTGTTTTTCAATCGATTTATTGCGTCTACAACTTCGTTGAAAGATGGTTCTGGGATCTGAGGCTCGGCTGTATGTACGGCTCGTGTGTTTATTTGAGGTTGATGGGTGCGTACATTGAGCAGGTTTTCAAAGTATTGCTTCCATCTTGTCACGATATTGTTTCTGTGACCAGACTGCCGTTTGCATCTCGAATTATTTTAACTCTCCCTCGGTAACCATTTCTAATTGAATTTATGCCGGCAGACATACCTCTGCTGTTCTTTGCTCTGGCATTTTCTATGATTTTTTCGATCCAAGCCTTCTCCCATTCGCGTTTTTTTTTTGCGTTTGAAGAGTCTCATTGTCTCTCTCCGAATCGTCGCGTATCTTTCTGCGTTGACTTCATCATATCTTTCTAAGTGGATGGCTCTGAGGCTCTTACGTCCTTCGATCTTCGTCCTGCACTCATTGTCAAACCAAGGCTTGGACTTAATTGTTTTCTTAAATTCAAATACCTTTTGGGCTGTTAGTTTGATTGTGTCTTTGATCGATGTCCATTTAGTGTCCACACTATTAGCTTCCTCTTCCTCACTGCTCCCATTCTCTAGAATGCTAAATCTATTCGTTAGTTCGTCTTGATATTCAGCCCTTTTGCGCAAGTCTTTTAGTTTATCAGTGTCGAATTTTTTGTTCGTCTCCCGTGACTGCCCATGTGGGATTGCTGCGAGGCGACTCCTAATTTTGCCCATCACTAGAAGATGATCGGAGTCGCAATCTGCTCCTCAGAGGTACTTATGGAAATACTTAACGGCTTCTACGACAGACAGCAGTTCCTTTCTTGTTGCGCAGTAATTTCTCTCTGGCTAAGATAGGACTCGACTATAATAGGCGACAACTCTCTCTTTACCATCGACTTCCTGTGACAACACTGCTCCGATTCCTGTGTTACTTCCATCAGTATCCAATATAAATGGGCGATCCGATCTTGGGAATGCCAATGTTGGAGTCTTACACAACTCGGCCTTCAATGTGTTGAATGCTGCATTCCACTTCTGACACCAATTGTAGCGAGCTCAGGGTTCGCTGGATTAATTATTTTCATAAAATAAGAGCCGTGAAATCGATTTTCTGTTTAAAACTTTATTCGTCTTTTACTGACAAACGTTCTTCACTTTTCGCTAATCATTCCCGTGACACTTCTGTCAATGACGACTTATCGTTTTGTTTATTACTGATCATAGTCTCCAGTTTTCCAATACTTTGTTTTGGAGACCTGCCAGATGTCCAGCTGATTGTCATCTGCGTCACAGTACGTTTTTCAAAGTCATTTATTTTCGCAAAGGACAGAGATTAACTAGAATGTGTTTTTCGTTTTGTCGATAACTTTTTGCCATTTTTCAGTGAGCTTCATAATTTCCCGTTCGTTGAAAGATCAGTCTTTATTGACGAAAAACTGAACAAGATGCTGATTTACCGCCTCATCTGAATGTAACGTAATTCCACCCAAACAGATTTAAGAAAACAAAGCCAGACTAAATCTGACAGCGCAGTGTTAGGCGAGTATGCCAGGTGAGGAAACATATCCCATCCAAGTTCCAATAATTCTTGACGGATCGCTGAAGGTGTGCGTGGTCTGACGCTGTCGTCATGGAACACAACTTCTTTATAATTGACGAGCTGTGGACGTTTGTGGATGGCAGGTTTGTTTAAACTGTCCCGTTGCCGACAGTAGTCATTCGAACTGGTTTTCGGTTCTTGGTAGTAGCTCAAAAAACATCACACCCTTTCAATCTTACCATACAGAGAACATAACTTCGTTTGATGAAGTTCTGTTTTTAAAGTCCTTTAAGAGCGGATCATCACGTCGGAACCACGACCGTTCGCGTTCTACGTTGTTGTAAACAATCCACTTCTCATCACCTGTCATCATTCTTAAAAAAAAGGTCCTTTTCTTCACGTTTCAACAGTTTATTGCGGATGTTTATGAAATCAAATTAACTTTTTGAGTTATAGGGGAATCTGAATATCGGGCTTGCTTACGTATCCAAGCTTATTTAGGTGGATGTGGACACTTTTTCTTTTTCAAAAAAAGCACGTCATGAAGAATGCCGACATTTCTAACAATGGGAAAATCTTCTAATTAAAAAACTATCTCATTTCTTTTAATCCTAAAACACATTTCGGCCTTTTAAACCTAATTGAGCCAACTCAGCATTCCGAAAACACACATTTTCTAAAATAATAATTGAAATGATTATTTGGGTCAACACTTCCTTCTTCTGAGATCGCTTGCTTACCCTTTCTTAACGATCACTCTAACGATGATGAATCCGAATTTGTCAAGACTCCTCCATGGTAGGAAAGACGCCATGGAACCCATGTTACAATTGTTTTCGACATTATCTGAAGATAATTAAAACAAAAAGGAAAGAAAAGTGAAATGGTAACAAAATGATAATAATTAGCTCTAGAGTTGCCTCTCGTAGTCCACTTAGCACAATGGCCGGTGTGCCTTGAGTCGAGGGGACACAAAATAAAAGAGATCAATGCCAGGGGTCATTTATTATGAAACGAAATTAAATCACACTCCAGATCCGCTCTATACAAGGAGGGATTTGACGGGACCAAAAAAGAAAAGAAAAAAAAAGCAAGCTGAACGAAATCCCCAAATAACGAGAGAGTGGGTCTCCGCCCGCAGTCATGTTCGTGCTGATGATCCGCTCTCTTCATCGGAGATCACTGGTCAAGTCCGACCTCTGTTTCCCGTTTGCCGTCGACCGCCGCATAATGTCATTTTAATTGTTTGTCCCAAAAATCAAGGCACCGTCATGGATGCATGCGATCGCTGCCGCTGACATCACCGTGCGCAATCAGTTTTTAGGGCGGTGACGCTCGGGAAAGATAGATGCGTGGCGTGAGACAAATGATGCCATGTGCACTCTCTGTTGATGGAGGTGGCTGCCCCGGTCGGACTTGCTCGGTTTGTCCCGAGCTTGGCTGGGCGGGCGGAGATTCTCATTAAATGTGTCATTATAGAGAGACGAAATGGCCACGAGATCCTAATTACGTTGGAATGCAAGGAGCATCAAGGTGGACAGAGGTACAAATGATGCGACCAAGTGGGCTTAACTCTGCCGTGATGGTGATAAGTGTTTTCTGGTGCAGAATCACCGTCAGAGATGGATTCACGGCTGGCCAGAGGTTTAAAGTCACATTAGGAACATTGTAGTGGAAAATGTGTCGCAATATGTTATTCGTCTGAGATGAAGTAGCATTTTGCCAGAGAGATTAGTGGTCTTGGTGAAAGCGATATCGAAAATATTTTGCTGTAAATCAGAACTATTAAGACACCGCAGGTATCTGTAACGAATAGATGAGATAGTACGCATATCCGAGTTGTTTACATACTTCTTTTTCCGAATTTCTTGCCGAAGCTGTGAATTTCTCTAGAAATAACTGCCAGATTGTTTGAGTTCTTTCGATTTCTTTGTAGATGGTTTAAGATAACTGTCATTACGTTAGTCCATTATTGAATTGAAACCCTGAAACCGTTTACTTTTTCAATTTACCATGAAGATGTGTTGATTGAATAAGTGATCTGGCAAGAAAAAAATGAACTGTTTGGATCGGGCATAAAGTTTCTCTAATTTCACTGATGAAGGTTTGCAATTCGATAAAGATTTAAACGTGTATATACAACCAGTGTTGCAATGGTCAAAAAAGTTCTGCCGGTTAATTTTATTTTGCTTATCTCATGGAACGCTCCAAAAAGAAAGAAAAAACGGTTGTTAGCCCATTTAAGCTATCGCAGTTTAGAAATTCAGAACCACGTCATATCTGGCACTCTTCATAGTTGATTTTCATTCGGCTTACAAAAATGCTTTGTAAGTATAATATTGTAATTGTGCAGTTCAGATTAGACTGAGACTTCAGAAATGACAGAATGTGAAGCGATCTATAGACAAATGAGCCGAATAAACATAGGACGGTCAATACTAAGTGTTCAGTAAGCAACAACGACCGTTGTAGGCGTGTACGTACTACTAGTACCATTTTGTGATATGCGTCTGGAAAAGGAAAGAATTGGCTTCAAACATCTCCCGCGAACGGCACAATAAAGTACACATGTAAAACTTCGCCTCTAAAATTTAGAGATGTTATGTTACATGGTATGCGATGAAATATTGTGTTATGCATGGGTTAACATCTGCCAACACCTACGGAGAGGTACGTGCGACATTTGACAATGTTAATATGAGTGAATGGACATGAATTCGATGGAATAAGTCATATAATAATGGCAGGGAATCGTGTGAATTGGATGGAGGCCCGGATCCCAAAGCAACAAGAAAACAGTGAAAAACAAAACACCTCGTTTTTGAGATTTTTTGAAAAAAGGTATTTCAATATACTAGTCGTCAACTTTTAGTTTAGTTTAGTTTAGTTTGTGGCGATTCCACCAAATCCCATGGCCCACTTACCTGAAAAAAAACCCCTTATTCGCAACCCAACTCCCATTGCCCCCCGCCAATGCAATCGCATGGGCACCTGCAAATATTTCCTTTTCTAAGGAAACTTAATGCATACTCGTACAAGCATTACCTAAAATTCCTAAAAAGAATTTTTTTCTACAAGGGCATTCATACACGTATCAATGCGTTTTTGCATAAGCGACCAAAACCCGAATTTCCAATTAGTGTAGATTTTCACACTAACGTTCGACACTTGCATCGCCATAGATACCATGTTCCATTGACACAGAAGGTTATACAATGACAGTTGTATATACCATCTGTGTCAATAATCTGCCTTGCAATAACTTGCAACTATCGACACAGCTGCAAGCACTGTACCCAGAATTGCTTCTTTGTTGTAATCTTCAAACAAGCATAGACTTCGCGCATAGCACAGGATTGAATTCAAAGCATAAACAATGCAAATATAGAATCCGTTTTCCACAAACGAATTTCCCTGCATATACAAATGCAAGGGATTTGTTTCGTCCGCCAACCCATTAGCACCTGTCCCAATGTCTATTCGTATATTTACACAAGGGCATCATTCATCTAAGACTTTTATGATGCCCTCGTCTCATCTTTTTTTTACCACATTTCTTCGCTGTATCGTCGTCTATTTATTTAGACGCGATGCACTCCATAGACAACGATCTTTTCGATCCTTTTGTCTTTACCGCCTGTCTGCTTCGTTTACCCATTGCCCTCGAGCACGTTTAAACCACACAGATCTGAACGATCGCACACATACCAACATGACCTTCATTACAAGATCTGGTTTCCTATTCCACCAAGAGATACTTTACGTTTCTCTGGTGGTAGGTAAAAACGATATCCTTATTGGAGAGGATATCTACCACGACACCATAAACTCACCCCAATAAGCGAATCATCTCTGCACGAGATGATTATCCCTGAGTCGTCTTCCGTCCGTAGACCGCCACGGTCATACGTCACTCCCGCTCTCCGCCGGCAGCGGAGACGCGTAAATATACACCCTCATAGTTGCGGATCTACATACCGGAGTCGTGAGGAGTATTTTTGAACTTGTCGGTTTTCAATTGTTTGGCGAGTTTGTGCCACAGTTAGTTCTAGTTAGTGAAAAGAAATTTATAAGTGAGTTAAGTAACCTTAATTGAAAACAATAAAAGTCAATTGTTATAAATAAAAACAGTGTCATTTTACTTTCCTGGTTGTGCATGTCTTGTGGCGAAGTTTCGTTTCTTGTTGGCGTTTTCTTCGGTACAAACGTTTATTAACGATACGGTTGGCGGAACTTTGTCTTTGTGATGCTGGTGGAAGGAAGTGAAGCGAGTGTCCGTGCCTGGCACAATACTTCCTTCCCCACAAGTTTAGATTAGTTTAGTGAGGGCAGAACCCTCATTTATTTTGCTTAATCCAAGTGTAGGGTTATATTTTTTATTTGTTTTTTGTTTGCTTAGCCTAGTGCCACGGGTTCTGCGAGTCCTTAATGTCCGGGCTGTCCTATAGCTTTCTCCAAAAGAGGTAGGTGCGCAAAATTTTAGTTAAATGAGAAATTTTTAGGTAATTTAAAAACTATTTAATGAAAGACTTTTTTCCTTTAGATATTTATTTTATTTATAAGTTTTGGCCTATTATCTCGGCCTACGAATGCAAACTGCAGGTGGCATAAAAATAAAACCCTACATAAGTGGCGCAGCCGGTAGGATAATTGGGAATTGAAACAATGTGCGAAAAATTAACTTTTGGTTCAATTTGTCGCTCGTATGATTCACTATGGGAACAAGATTGGGATTATAGGTAATAATATGGATTCGCTGGGAGTAGTGTGGGGGTTCTCTACACCACATGGTGAACCAGCCCACAATTCCAACCCACCTCGACCGCTAACAGCGCGTTATCTTAATCCAACTCCCCATGTAAAATCTGCAAGCGCATCCATCCCGAACTTGCAAGAATCCATCTCCCAATCTGCAATGAAAGGCATTTCCCAAAACTTACCACAGAATACAATTCAATAGGATACATTCTAAATCATCTCCCTCAATTACATCACCCCACATATAATTTTTCCCAAAACCGCATCGGTCAATTCTTTACTTAAGTTATATTCCTTCCTTGCCACCAAGCAATCTTAATTTCCCGGGAAATTCATATGCTGTAATAAAACGCATATTCAAACCTACAACGGAATATTAATCATCACCATCAACTATACCGAGCCGCATACATATTTCCCAAAAACCACCTCGGTTAACTTCCTATTTAAATTATATCCCTTGCTTGTAAGCAAGCAATTCGAATTGCCCGCGAAAACCATTTCGGTTCCTATTCTACCTAAAAGATGTAAAACCACATCAATTCTCTACAATCAAACCGCATGCATTTTCCCCAAAGGCCACTTCGGTTCATTTCCTCCTTAAACTATACTTCTCGCTTGCAACCAACCGGCAGCTAATTTTCCACGAAACGATCGCAACGATCAAGACCCTTGACCATAGTTGGCTATGCCACCGAAACCAATTTGCCAGTACACACAACCAACGAACCGAACTCAGCTTATACGGCGATGATTCTCCGGAACTAAATTCCCTACACAGGCATATCAACCCTTTTCAAGCTCCTCGTAAGTGGCAGTGAGTTTATTTCAGCTATGACTCAACCGCCACGACACGATGAATAGATTCTTTCCATTATAAGTCAGCCGTCATCCAACTCCCAACACGCGCACGTCGAGGGTCCCCTGAAAACTGCCGCGACCACACGCGGGGGCACGCCGCCCCCTAAGTCACTCGAGATTCATCCACCGCCGCGTCCGTCCGCACAGAGTCGAGTCGCAAACCGCCAAAGCGCAACCCACCAAGTGCCGAAAGTCGCAAAGTGTCTTGAGACGTTATTTTCAAAAGTCCTCGTTCGTTGTTATTGGAAACAATTTGCAAGATCTCGCTTTGGAAAGCGAACCAAAATTAAGTGTCATCGGAAACGCGGTCAAGTGAAATATAATACTAAGATCATCTTAAGTAAAAGGGGAATTAATCGATAAATAAACATTTAGGAGAAAATCGAAGGCAATTCACGTATGATATATTTTCAACAACACGTGTAAACAATCAAGTGCGTATTAAATATAAACATTGAACAACCACTAGTGCATGTTAAATACAAAGGTCGAACAATCACCAGATCATCTTAAACATAAGAGTAAAAATTTTCCAAGAACATCCGTGCGTTTTATTTCTCGTTCGACAAACAGTGTACGGTGGAACAATCGACGAGGATTAAGTGAACCCGTGTCGTGCCAGAGACACTACTTATGCCCCCACAATAGTGGTTTAGGATCACTACATCATCATCATCGGCACTAAAACCGGGATCTGGTCTTGGCCTTATTTAACAAATCTCTCCACTGGTCCCGATTTCGAGCCGATGTCATCCAGTTTGGCACTTCCAGGTTCTAGGCGTCCTGATCTACGCCATCCCTCCATCGCAGACGATGTCTGCCGCGCTGTCTCCTTCCATACATCGTGCCACAAAGGTCTTTCCGGGCAGGCTCCTCTTCGCTCATTCGAGGTTGATGTCCCGCACACCGGAGTCTACCGAGCTTTATTTTTCTTACAACATTAGCTTCAAGGTAGATCGCGTACATCTCATGGTTGTAGCGTCTCCAGAATCGTCCTCCCCCACATACGGGGCCAACAATTCTCCTTAAGACCTTCCTCTCGAACGCGGCTCAGAGTTCAGAGTGCTTTTTATTGAGCACCCAGGTATCGGATCCATACATGAGTACTGGTAAGACCATGGTCTCGTACAGCAGTAGCTTGGATATTCTGGATAAATTTCGGGATTGAAAGAGCCTTGATAGACCATAGTACGCTTTGTTGGATTTAATCAGCCGTTCGCGTATTTCTTCTTCCATATTGTTATCTGCTGATACTATTGACCCAAGGTAGTTAAAGGATTACACTACTTTAAATTCGTGCTCCAATACCCTGATAGTTTGACCAACGTTAGGTCTTCTCTTCACAGAGGTTGCCACCATATATTTAGTTTTCCCTTCATTAATGTGCAGTCCCACTTTTTGCGCTGCCTGTTCGATCTGGGAGAAGGATTCCTGTACAGCCGAATCGGTTCTACCGATGATTCCGATGTGATCTGCGTAGACAAGTATCTGGCTGGACTTGGTGATAATAGTCCCTCTAGTTGTGACACCAGAGTCACGGATTGCTTTCTCCAACGCCAGGTTGACGAGGAGGCATGCCAGACCATCCCTTTGTCGGAGTCCATTAAAGATGGACAGCAATCCCACAATTTTTACTTGACTAGTTACGTTGGTCATGGTGAACCTACAACGTCGTATCAATTTGTTTGGAATGCCGAACTCTCTCATACCATTATATAGTTTTACCCTGGCTATGCTGTCGTAGGCGGCATTAAAGTCTATAAATAGATGATACGAGTATAATGGAATCTTAAATTCCTGACATTTTTCCATCGCCTGCCTAAGGCTGAATATCTGATCAATCGCTGATTTGCCTGGGATGAAGCCACACTAATATTGACCAATAATGGCTTTAACGTTAGCCCGATCGTGTAGGATATTGGAGAGCATCTTATGGGCGGTACTCAGCAATGTTATACCCCTATAGTTGCTGCACAATGTGATATCTCCCTTCTTATGTATGCGGCAAATTATACCACGTCAATCTTCCGGCATCTCCTCTTGCGTCCATACGTGCACCACGATCTCATGAATTGCGTGATGTAACGCTGTCCCTCCTTGTTTGATCAGCTCAGCTGGTATGCCATCAGATCCGGGGCCTTTAGTTGATGGCGGCAGCATTTGGTCTTGATCTTGCATTGGTGGAGCTTCCAATTCTTCTGTGAGCTGACCATTTAGCCATTCATTGAAGTGCACTTCCCATCGCTCCAGAATGCCTTCAGGATCGGTGATCAGATTGCCCTCTTTTAGATACAGGATCGGTGATCAGATTACTCTCTTTTAGATAATGACAACTTAAATGACGCAAATAGTTCCTATGATGGATGGACATACGAAAAAGTATCGAACAGCAAGTGATGGCTATACAATGGTCCATTGGTAAATTTTTTTTTGTGTTGTATTTATCTTCCTTCCTAGACAAAAAATTCTCGAAATTACTAAGACTCTAACTTATTGGTCCCCCGCGGACACTCTAAGCTAAACTTGGGGTGATTATAGACATGTATTGTCTTGGTCTATGTAGCTGAATGTTGGATGCTTTGGACAGTACATTCACCAGTATAAGGAGAACTCGCACAGCCTTTCCTGTATGGAATGTGTAGGAAATGTGAAACTTATCTTTACCCAAAGGCGTAGATTTCAGATGGAGTGTGCTATGCATACAGAGCAAATCAACGGTGCAGTTAAAAATGGTAAAGTGAAGGTTAAATAACGGATGAAAATACATTAGCGCCCGATAATGCCATGCAGGAGCTTTGCAGACCAGAAGAACTACCAGAACTTAGCCACGACGACTTTGTCCCCAGGAAGAATGTTGATAAATGGTCTCTGGAGGGACAAATAGGGATGTGTTTAAAAGCAGAGGTAGACTTAACTCCTAAGCACTGCCGAATAATTGAGTATGGAGTGAATCTAGCGTCTTTTGAAAATTACCCCCTCCTGTTTCCGCATCTAAAAAGGTTTTTTTAAATATACTTCTCTCGGGAGAGGCGTACCTATAGCGCCGACAAGGAGCACCGAGATTGCCCCCCATAACCGTTGCAGTTCTTTTTGAACGGTTGCAGGTTGTAACGATCCGGGAACACTTGTACCGGGAAGTGAATTCCACAGCTTCCCCGCTCTGTAACAGAACGCGTTCTGATGCAGGGATGTCTGCGCCGTCGGGAGATAAACCGCAAATTGGTGCGATTGTCTCGTAGAGCGCATAAAAACCGAATTGCGCGGAACAATGCCATGCATCTCCGAAGTACCCGTGATAATATCTGTAAAACAGACAGAGGTCAGCTACGCGTCTTCTATGTCATAGCGACTGTAGTCTCGACATCAGTGCTGTGTCCCCGATCAGGCGGAATGCTCGCCTCTGTATCGAGGGTATCCTTGGGAGCAGAGCTGCGAACATGAGAGTAATATTCGAGCGCGGGTCTAATTTGGGGTTTATACAGAAAAAGAAGTTGAGCCGGAGTAAAATATTTCTTGGCTCTAAAAAGATAACTCAGTTTTCAAGAGGGTGACTTGGCAATGTTCGACACGTGCTTATGCCACGATACATTCCCACAGCCCGTGATGCCGAGCAATTTCATGTTCTCCCCAGATTCCATGATCTGGCCTTTCATCATCAGCTGTGAAGCCGATGCTCCACTTTTCTTTGTGAATGTTGTATATTGTGCCTTGTTGCATTGAAGGCGACGAGATTGGCCTTTCCGCACCGCAGAACCCTAGCAAGATCCCGATTCAGAGAGTCGATCTAGCTACATCTCAGCTCGTGCGACATTGATGGGCCAATCGTACTGTGGGGGTTCTCTACATCACACGGAGAACCAACCCACAACCCTAACCTGCAAACATGCAAAAATCAAATCCTCAACGGAACATTAGCAAGTATACCAAGCCGCACACATTTCTCCGAAGTCCATATGCCTTAACAAAGCGTATATTCAAATCCCCAACGGAACATTAGCAAGTATACCAAGCCGCACACATTTCTCCGAAGTTCATATGCCTTAACAAAGCGTATATTCAAATCCTCAACGGAACATTAGCAAGTATACCAAGCCGCACACATTTCTCCGAAGTCCATATGCCTTAACAAAGCGTATATTCAAATCCTCAACGCAACATTAGCGAGTATACCAAACCGCGCACATTTCCCCCGAAATTATCTCGGTTAACATTTCTATCTAAACGATACCCCTTTCTTGCACCCAAGCAATTTCAATTTCCTGGTATACACAACCAACGAATCCAACTTAGCTTATACGGTAAGGATTCGCTGAAACTAAACTCATATGTATAGGCATAGCAACTCTTCCACTAGATTCTTAGGAAGTGACAATGAGTTTACGATGCCACTACCACAACGCAATGGATTTTCAACTCCATGAGTCAGTCGCAATTTATCCACCGTGGCGTCCGCAACAAAGAGTCGCAATCCAAGTACCACCGAGTGCACACAGTCGCGTGTTACCTTCACCCGAGTCGACCGGGAGTCCGCGTTCTTTCTGAATCCTCAAGCTGCGTAGATATGCGATCGGAGGGTCGGTTCTCACCGTTGGTTTAAACCGCTATTGAGTAGTAAAAAGAAATTGACAAAGTGAAAAGTGTCCCGCACTGAAGCAAAATAACTAATCATTTGGATTATCCATTAAGTGCTTCTAGTATCGAGAGTGTGGAGAGAATAAGATCTTATGACGTAGCCGAGTGGTGGTAATTAAGTAGATTCAAGTGACAAGGTTGCGATCTTTACGATTAAGTGCGTGAATTAATTGTATCAAGTTAAGCCGAACTGTGCGGGAGCAGAATAAAGAACTCATTTAAAGGAACGTCTACAAATAAAACAGGTATTTTCATTTCCCTTGGCACCACGAATTTCCAACGACGGTTGCGACGAACACGTAAGAACACGTAAGTAGGGCGGTGGTGAAATAGTGCCATACGTTGGCGCACAGCACCCACCGACCCCCACAGTACTATCATCCGCGAAACTGAACGCGCTGGTATCCGACGACTCCAACAAATCGTTTATGTGAACCAAAAACAAGTTTGAAACCAAAATAGAACCTTGAGATAACCCGAAATTAACAGGATACAGATCCGAACACTCGCCGACCACAACAACGCGGATCGATCGATTTTCGAGGAAGCTCTTCGTCCAGTCACAAAGCTGTTGGGAAACTCCATATGAATGAAGTTTGCTCAGCAATCCGCCGTGCCAGACACGGTCAAAAGCCTTGGAGATATCCAATGAGGCCGCCCTTGACTCACCATGCCCCTAAATCGCAGATGTCCATATTGTTACGTGCGGTTTCCGCCACTCCCATCATTAGATTGTTTTTAAATTAGTTTTGTTTTAATATAGTTTGATGGTAGGGTACGATCCACATGTAAGTGTTCGAACACGCCCCAGTTCGAGTGTGGATCGTGGGCGAGTTCGAATTCTGTTTTCGGAGTGGACGTTAAGGGAGAGCGAGAGAGAAACAACAAGTTAATGTTTTTGAATGCATACTGTTTTTGAAAAGATTCCGTTTGCTGTCGATTCGGTTAGAGACTGTTTTTTGCATCCCGTTGAGAGTTGGGAGTTCGTTAGCAACGAAAAAGGAAGGAAAAAGGGAGGTGCGTGAAGATAGTGAGCGAGGATCGTCCGTGTCGATCGGTGGCGGTAAACGACCTGACTCCATAGACTCGAAGTCCTCGAAAACAGATGCAAGGCATGACGCCGCATCAGGCAGCGCGGGGAGCCGGGAATGGCAGCCCCGGCGCATTGGGCCCAAAGTGGGCAGAAAGAATAGCTCCAGTTCCGCTAGTTCGGAGTTGAGTGGGACTCCCGAGCGGAACATTCCCGAACGGAGGAGCGGATCATTGTGCGAGTTTTGCGGTCGACACACTCACAAGGCGGCAGAGTGTCGACATAAGGCAAAATGGGAGAGTCCGGGAAACTCCCAGCGGTCGGGTCGGCAAGATCCAACCCGACCGCACTAGAATCGCAACCCAGCTCCAGCTGTTCTCAGTTTTCGCCGACTCAGGTCCCGATTGTCACTCTTCCTTTAGACATTGGCCGTAGGAACTCTACGCGCCTAATCGTGGACACAGGCGCTGAGATCAGCCTGTTGAAGCTGAAGGCACTCCATCCTAGTTGTGGCATGTGTTTGTCAAATGCAAGTCGAGGGGATGCTGCACTGGGAATTTCAAGTTGCACCATGAGATTCCCTGCAGTTTCCAAATAGTGGACTCCTTGCCGGGTTTGGAGGAAGACGGATTGTTGGGGTACGAATTCCTGTCTCGGAATTGTAAGGTAGACGGGCCGGGTGGTTGTTTGGTTTTTCCCCGAACGATCGTAAATCCCGCGCCACTCTCCATTCAATTTGCCAACTATGGGCCGGGAAGGGTTGAACACGTGGCAGCCGAACAGGGAGACGTGCCAAAGGGACCTGTTAAGCTCTATACTGCGGCAGGTACTCGCCCGGGACCCTACCCATACAGTGGAGGGCTGCGAAAAGATGTTCAGCCACGTGCTACCCACGTGGTCATCCGGATAAACCCCGAACAGCGGACGTTGATAACATAGTCATAGACAACACTTTTTATAAAAAACAATTAAGGAAAGGTTAAGCCTTCCTGTAACTTGGAGCTCCTGATCCTAGCTGGCCAGACTCTGGTTTCCCTCCGGAATCTTCGTCCTTGTAAAGGACCTTCGTCGAGGGATACCAACTTGAGAGTCTGACGAAAAGTCTTTAAGGCCAGGCCTAATGCTGCAGGCGCATTCCCAGCGCAGACTGCAAAGGCAAACCCCAGTGCTGGGGGTTGGATCACAAATATAAAGTTGCGAAAGCGCACTATAATGTCGGGTGATGGTAGGTTTTGCCGCAGGAACGGGGCAACCCCCGATCTGCCAACACATGGACTGGGGCAAGTAAAGGAGTCCAAAATTGTTAGGAAAATATATAGGAGCGGGACGGTTTCGCCGGGCGGGTGACATTTCAGAGGTTGGACGAGAGGGTACCACCTCGCCTTAGCGCGGGGGTCCTAACCGGATCGTGTGGGCGGTCGAGCTTTCGGTCGGACCATCGGTTTCAGTGTCGGGCCCGCCGCGATGGATGGAAGTCTGTGTTGCTGTTTTTGTTCTTGTCTTCGGGGGGTTCATGTTGATGTTCCCCTATGAAATTGCTGTTATTTATTTCTTACTAACACTAGTACATAAGTATTATTTATTTACTAACATTAACATTTAAGTACTATTTATTATCCCACTAACACTAACATATAGGTAGCCTAAAACTTACTAACATTAGCACTTATGCATTACTTATTTTCTACTAACCCTAATTTATAAGTAGTACAAGTTTATATAGAGAATCCTTACTAACCTTAACACGTAAGCATGCTGATTTGTTAATTTATTTATTTATTTATTTATTTTGTTGAATGTTAGTTATATGTTCGTCTGCTCTACGCCGTCCACTCTCCGGCGTGACATTCCTCTCCCAAGAATGCCACACAGTCTTGTGGGGGGGAGGTAAGTTACGCGCGGTTTCCGCCACTCCCATCATTAGATTGTTTTTAAATTAGTTTTGTTTTAATATAGTTTGATGGTAGGGTACGATCCACATGTGAGTGTTCGAACACGCCCCAGTTCGAGTGTGGATCGTGGGCGAGTTCGAATTCTGTTTTCGGAGTGGACGTTGAGGGAGAGCGAGAGAGAAACAACAAGTTAATGTTTTTGAATGCATACTGTTTTTGAAAAGATTCCGTTTGCTGTCGATTCGGTTAGAGACTGTTTTTTGCATCCCGTTGAGAGTTGGGAGTTCGTTAGCAGCGAAAAGGAAGGAAAAAAGCAGTAACATGTAAAAAGAAGAAAAAGTAAAAAGGAAAGAAACTAACGATTGTTGAATATTTTTTGTAACAATAACGTTTGAAAAGAGAAACGTGAAAATAGATTAAAATCAAGCACATCTTAGTTGATCGCAAGTGTTTTAAACTCTCTAATCTGGTCCACAAAGGAGTGTAATATAGATTGGTTCCAAATCCTACAAGAACTGCGAGGAGAATTTGGAAGCGGGAGCAGGTTTTTCTTGGCTCGGAAGCAGATACCCCTTTTGCAGCACCTAAGCAACAGGAGCAGTGGACAGATAAAGGTAAACTGAATTTATATTTTATAAGTGACCATCCACGGAGACCCGACGCCACAACAAACTGTATACTAAAAATATATCGGTTATAGGGGTCAAAAGGTCTCCCTTGGACCGCCTGCCATGGAATCCCTATTGACCCTATGGGGAAAGTATTTATTAATTCTGGTGCCTGATCCGCATTGATGGAGTATTCATACTGTTGATATTATAATATTGTTGACCGATATGACGATTATTGTTTTTAGATCTTGTGAATGAAATTATAATCCCATCTGCTTCAGTGTGTGTTGTTGAGTAATCCATAGAATTTCAACTGATCACCCTTTAATTGGATTTATTTATCCGTTTTACCGTCACGTGCCATCATTATCATCCAGACAGATGATGCTCTCGCCGGTGCTGATGTTGAGTGAGTATCTGCTAGATAAGATCCAGGAATGCCGCCTTTAAGCACTTTTCTAGTTTTCTAAGTTTGCTGTATATTGAGTGGTAGATATTTCGCACGAGTTAACACCCCATTCGCATTCCTATTTCGAGACGCACGTGGTCACCAGAACGAAAAACACCGAGAAACACAAGTGCGTATTTAAACCGCTTCTTAAAAACGCGCACTGTTTTCATATTTAAAATCCTCGTCTCAGAACAACTCTGTACATTCACTTTTTTGTTTACTTTATCCACGACCCGTGTTCATCCAATAACAGGATTTAAGTTTAAAACTCAACTCCGTTTTTCGTTTTACGTGGAGGCCCGACATACCTCCACGGAATCTGAAACGCGATTAAATTAGCTCATCGAAGCGACAGAATACCACATATTCCATCATCGCTTTGATGACCATATTTGGTAAGATATCCCTTTTGCGTTTTGTTCAACACAAAAGGGTTGAAATACACACACGATGATTGCTTTTGCTGTTCATCGTGTGTATCCGCAAATATGCAGATACAGCATACATCCCATTTCAAATTCGCAGCAGGTGCGAGTATCTCTGCTACGAAAAGGGTTGAAGTATTTGCACGATCAACGTGCGCGTAAGGCATTATTGCTGATCGTGTACTTTCCTCTTCCATAAATGGATATGTTCCTTCGACATCATTGTGTTGGCCCCACGCTGCTAGGGCGCGCTTTTACCGGCGTCCCATGGTATAAATCGCCATGCGTGTGTGTGCGAAAGTGCTTTGTCCTATGCGCATGGAATATGTAAGGGAATCATATCGAACACGCGATGTTGTATCGATCCGTGTTTTCAAGGGCATTTGGCTGGTGGCAACAATTTCGCTTGTCGGACGGGTGGTCGACCGGTCGTTTGTATAGATGACCACAAAAAGGAAGAAACAAATCCTGTAGTATGTGGTAAACACATTAGGAGGTATTTCTTTGATACTTATTGGGCAATGTTGTTTGCTGCATGTGCAACCGGATTTTTGCCTTTTGGGAAACATGGTGCGATTCGCACGACTATGCCCTTGTAGGGAATGTCTGTTGTTGCTGATATATTTTTCGTATCAGCAGACATTATGCTCCACAGGTTTTTCGTGGTTATTGGTATGACCAATGCAGGTAAGTACACGCTTTTTAAGAATTAGGACGCGCGTGGAAATGGTTACCTGGTGGTAGCTGAGCAGGTAAGTAGTGGCGTTTGCAAGAACCGCCACAACCCTATTGATCATTCATAAGTCCGTTACACTCCAAATACTTAATTAACCCGGCATTGATGACCTTTTCCATCACCTTAGATAACACGATGCTGTGGGAGACATTTTTTTCCCGTTTTTGGGAGTGGCTGAACTCAAGCGATTTTCCAGCAGGCAGAAAAGGTCCTCCGTGCATAAGATAAGAGGACGAGTCTACCAAGAACCGACGATAGTTCTGGAGTACAGTTCTTAAGGACTATTGCTGGTATTCCGTCCGGGCCGGTTGCCTTCCTACAGTCTACTCTACGTAGAATTCGTTGAATAGTACATGGGTGGGACCTGACATCCCCCATCTAAGACGGCACCGGCGCGATCACAGGTGACCTCTAAAGACCGGCATCGAGGTTTGAATGCGCGGAAAATAAATTCGCGAACGCATTAGTTTGGGTGACTAACATTCCACTGCCCGTCACTAACGTAGAAAAAGAGGATGAAGTGACGTTACCGCTGACAGGCTTTGCCATTGACCAGAAGGGCACTCAAGGAGTTTATTGGTCACTCCGTCATTGTGGGACTTCTTCGCGGCACACGATTGCACGTGTTCCTGATTCTAACAAAATTCGTTCTGTTAACCACGGTGGGATTAGAGCGCCATTGTTTAAAAGCTCTATTTCTTGCCGCTGTAATCTGCTCGCATTTTTTATCAAAGCAAGGCTTATCAGACGAACATCATTGAATGGAATGCGGAATGTAGATCTTCAATCGGAGAAGAATAATCTCTGTGACTGACTCCGCACATGCTTTAACATCGGAATCTCTAAAGCACGCCTCCGATGATGGAACGGATGCGAAGAAATCTCGAAAATCGTCCCAGTTAGCAGCTCCATACTTCCAAACATGGCTTAGCAGCTTAGGTCGGTTATTCGCTTGAAATGCAGGTGGTTGCTCGACAGATACCAAGTAGTGATCTGGGTTTCCCAGTGGTGCACCAGTCACCACGGTATAAATGATCGGCTCGGATGCCAAAAACAGATCCAGGGTGTTCGCATAATCACCTCGGGTATCCGACACTCGCATAGATTCCTCCATGAGTTGAGTCAAATTGTGGCTACCAGCCAACGTCTCCGCCAGCCCCCCAGCCACGTCGGTTCTGTTAGAATGTACTAGCCAGTCAGAGGTGTGTACATTGAAATTGCCAAATGACAACAATTTCAGAAGCCAGGTATATAATCTGTATCCAGTCGGCGGTACGTGAAAGATGTTCGCAAAAGGTCGGCGGTCGATCGTCGTTCGGGGATCGGCAAAGACAACAATGAAATTTAACAGAATTCCTCAGCAACCTCATGATTTCCATGTTATTGGATTCCAACGCCTCTAGCCTTTGGCAAGCCAGATCGGACTGCGTGAAGACGCAGACTCCACTTTTAAAATGGAGTCTCGAATGTATGTCGTATCCTGAACAACGAAGATATGTCGAATTAGTTGACGAATCGACCTGGGTCTCGGTTAAGGCAAGGTATCAGATTTCGTTGTTTGCAAATATTGGTGGACGGCGTTTACATTCGTATTGATGAAACCGATGTCCCTGATGTTATAAAATGTCGTTATCAGTCGAACGTCGACAGACCCTCGAGAACGAGCCCAATGATGCAATGACGAATTTCTTTAAGATCGGTTATTTATCATGATATCTGCATGATGTTCCCCCTGACATAGTCCCCCCGGGAGATCTGAATGGGAAACTAGTTACCTCCGTTATTCCTTATCTCAGAAGGTACCATAATGAGTTGTGCACGTTTCAGTCCGTGCCATCAACCATACATCTGAAACCGAGTTAAAAATTTCTTCCGACGATATCGCGGTATGTACAGTGTGACGGGCTGGTATCTCACTTTGCGATCGACTACCAGCTAAACCAACCTTTTCTCGACCGGACAATCAGCCAAGCTCCAATAGATGGCCAGGGATTTTTTCCGACCATTTCACGGAGCCTGTAGCTTGATGGGGTGGTGTTTCACCTACCACTCGGCCTTTTGTCGCCTCTTGCTACAACTTGGCCTAGCTGTGAGTATATTCTAACGCCCTACTCACAGGGCATGAATTTAATACCTTCAAAATGCAATGCTACCTTTTGGAAAGCATTAAAAAATAAAACGGATTTACCAATGGCACTTGTATCAGCGTTGTTTAAGAACTTTTAATGTTTGGCTCTTGAATTATTTCGAGACCATATTTCTGAAGCTGTGAAAAATGCAATACAAACAAATGTTGAAAAACGGCTTTATTCGTTAGATCTGGTCATAATATACAAATCCAAGCTAGAAGTCAATTATCTAATCTGAGTCAATTCTCTAATCTGAGTCAATTCTCTAATCTTAATCAGGAGCATCGATAGAAACCTGGCAAATGTAGTAGATAGGACACAAAATCAAGCATTGAAACTCACAAGATTCACAGGCGAAATATGTTGATTAGTAGTAGAACGCAAGTGGAATCTATACTTCCTATTTGAATTCTACAATATGGTATTGTTCAAATGAACTAGGTAGTTGCCTTTCTCCTCTACAAGTACATGCTAGCGTGTCGTCATCCGCAATAGAGTGGTTCACATTAAAATTACATACAGACAAATGTACACAAATAATTCGTTCTTCTGTCGAACTACACGAACATGGTACGCCTTGTGTTACCTCCTTATTCCAAAACAGTATGCATCGATACTTCTTTTCCATTTCTTCACTTTTTTGTTCCTTCAGCACTCTTCAGTGAGGATCCTGGGTTTATTAAAACAAGATGTGACTAAGTGGAAGCCGTCAATATTTTATTATAGAATATTAAAATTAAAATTATGGCAACTTGGATAGTTAAATTATTATTATTATTATAAGTTAATCAATAAGTAAACATATTGATGTTAATTTTGTTTTTTTTTTTTTTTTTGCGTTGCTTCCTGTTAAGGGCAGATTTATTAATCAGGTTTTTCTTCATAAACTTGCATCAAACAAACAGTTAGTATCTTTGTGTCATGTCTCAACGATCCTACAGAGGAAAGTACTGTAAAAAGGTATTGCATTGAATCGAATTTTCAAAAACTCAAAAGCTCAATATGTCATCACCACCAAGTCCGTTAGTTCGTAGAAATGTCCTTGCAAATGGCAAAACATTCCAACACATTGCATGACCTTCTTTCCGCCCATCAATCCATATGCTAATTTCGAACAGCGGCGTCTTCTTTATATTCATTTCCACGACCATTGGCATTCCGCTGGCTATTAGTAATCTACTAGACAAAACTGAATAACGAAAACCTCTACCAGAAGAAGGACTACATTGGTGGCTCGCCGAAAATGTAGCACCAAATAACAAATTGCGAAACCGTTCTGGACAGCAATTCCCCTTGAAATCCGGATCGAGTCCATCAAGCGCACTCGGAAGAACACCTTGCATCCACTGAAGGGTTTACAAGGAATCCTTCGTCTAGAGAATAGAGTAATTTATTTGAGTTGCACGTTGCAGCAGGTTAATTACAAATAATCACAACTATTCGAAGGTGGTCGGCGGGTGGAGGATGGAAGACGATGAAAATTTCTGTTCACCGGAAGTGGAATTCGTTCAGCTCTGTTCGCTTTGTTGGCGGCGCTAAGCAAAGAGTATACCTCTTGTTCCAAAGGTATGTGCGATATTGATCGGCGAAGTTTCCACCCTCCCCGTCTTACTTCGCCCCGTCCTTATCCATGTGTTTGGCCCTTGGTTTCCTCGCCAAAAATACCGGAAGGAACTACCGAATGTGAATCTTATTTCGTACTGAAGCACAACGATAGAATATACAGATACCAATAGGCGACCTCGTTCGCATGACTTCAACAAGCGGGCGAATAGGAGTGCATGTCCTTGCCTTTCCTTTCTCACTTGTATTGTACATGTGCAACCCTTTTGATGTCCTTTCTACATATACTTACTCACCGGAATGCAAATGTGCCACTAAATAACAAGAGCAGGACTTGAAGCTAATTTGTGATTACATTTTCCACGTTGAACATTCTGGCTGAAGTTCCTCTTGCATCGTTATCAGTGAAAAGTTGTTGTCTTGCAACCCTGACTTCCGCCTTCCCTTCATGTCATTCTTTCTCGGTTTAGGTCCTTGTATTGCAATTTTAGTTTCGTTCTTCCTTGGCGAATTCAAAGCAAATTAACAAACTAGCTACACCGTTTACCAGGGCGAGTTCCGGTGCCAATTTCACGGTACTCGTCTTCCTTCCTGCAAGGGGTTTCCCAATTGGTCGCCATCTTTTTTGCGTGTGCAACTGATTCGCGACGTCACGGCAATTGATGGCACGAACAGTTTGGAAATTTTCATAAAATTTCACTGCATGTCGCACACATTGAACGCGTATCTGTGGCTATGCATCGCGCAGCTTTTAGGAGGGTACGGTTAGACGCATTTATATCTATTTTATTGCCCTGCAAACTTTGCGTTACCGAACCATCTAACAACCTGCTTCTGTTGCAGTTTTGCATTTAATTGCAACGCTCGACATTCCGCCGACTATCCGATGCACGAGGTATACTTAGATAGCAAGTCGAGCCGATGCGGCGATACCTGGGGAAAAGTTTCACATTTAATGTGATTTTCGGATGGCAATCATGTAATTAGCTAGCATTGGTGGACTAATGGGCACCTGACTTCCAATTTAGACTGTCTAATGGTCGACGGATCCCGCGTGATAGTCTGCGTGGTTACGTTGGAATCTAGAGCCCAAGGATATCGCTGATTAGCGTTGGAGCAATCATTGAGGGAGTGCACGCCTGTCTATTGTATAAGGTAATAGTTATGGACCTAAAACCCATCATTGTGGCACATGATGGCGTCGGTGCGGAAAAATGTTGGTGTTAACTATGGAAAGAGGGTAAATTATGGGATTCTAAGGACTGTTTGGAAGCTTCGTCAGTAGGTGAAGACGTAGCATTTTAATAAAGGCGGTATAACTGTTCAAAAGTAACTTTTGTGAAGAGGAATTAGTGCAAAAGTAAAGCAAAAGATTAGGAAAAAATGATTAGTAGTGAGAATGATTAGGAAAAGAGGAGCGGGAGAAGTAAATGTATGACAGAAAGGCATATAGGAGAGAGGACCGATAAAATTGAGTATGAAAAATAGGAGTATAACAACCAAGAGTGAAGTAAAAAGGTTTACGAAAAGAGAAGTAGATTGGATACGAAAATATTTATTTTATTTATTTATTTATTATTAATTCATGATTTAATTCATGATTTATTCGGCTTAATTCAAGTTATTTACAAAACTATAAACTAATTTAAGACTAAAAACAAAACGTATATATATTTATAATTTCCAAAAAAAAAACATATAATTAAAAAGAAAAAAAACAAAAACAATCACAACAAAAAAAAAACAAGCAAGGAGAAGAGGACTTCGGGGTGGGGGAGGTAGGAGGCTGGAGAAGAGCGAGTGTATGTGGGGGTGGCAAATGTGGCATAAGTGAGACAGCGAACAGTGTACGGCAAATGTGTTGGAATCTGTACGGGTTGTGAGGGGATAGACGGTGGGCGGAGCAAGGCCAGGTGGGGAAAGAGAGGAGATGGCGTTTGCGTGCAGTAGATGTAAGGTGGAAATCGAAGGAGATGGGGTAAGAGTTAGCCGACCTCAGCATTCGCGAAATGGGTTCATTAGAGCCGTAAGAAGTGTGGTGGGTGAGCAGATAGAAGAGGTGGGGGTTTCGCAGGTTACGGGGGTTAGTGTGAAGTGTAATGATGGAGAGCAAGCTTGGGCAGTTGATTGTACCTGAAAGGGGACGGTGGATGAAAAGGATATCGGTTCTGCGCTCTTCAAGTGTGTTGAGGTTAATCAGATGGAGCCGGCTTGTGTATGGGGGGAGAATCCGAGGATTCACCCAGTTCAGTCCGCGGAGGGCAAAATGCAGAAAACGTCGTTGCACGCTTTCGATTCTGCGAATATGGGACGAATAGTGAGGAGACCAGACCTGACTGGCGTATTCAAGAAGGGGGCGGACGAAGGCTATATAGAGAGAACGGGAAACATAAGGATTAGAGAATTCTTTAGACCAGCGTTTCACAAACCCAAAGGCAGAGTTGGCCTTAAGAATAATATCATCAATATGCGGGATGAAGCTAAGCTCCCTGTCAAATACAGATGATATCTGCTGGTTTAGCAGGAAGTAGGAACGTGGGGGGCGGGGGAACGTTTGCGGGAGAAGGTGATGGAGTGACATTTGACAACGTTAAGTTCAAGGCAGTTATTACGACACCACGTTGAGAAACTGTCGAGATCCGTGAGGAGTCGAAAGGAGAGATGATCGCTTTGTAGAGTTTGGCGTCATCCGCATAGAGGGAGATGGATGAGTATTTAATAATGGAGTCAACGTCATTGATGGTAAGGATAAATAGGAGGGGACCTAGATGACTGCCTTGCGGAACTCCTGGCGTGGGAAGAAAAGGATTGGAAAGGGACGATCTGAATTTGACACGGTAGGATCGGCCTTTCAGATAAGAAGATAACCACCTGATCAATAGGGGTTCGAAACCTAGGGAGGACAGCTTAAAAAGGATGAGATTATGGGAGATTATGTCAAAGGCCTTGCTGAAATCGGTGGTGATTACACCGACTTCGTTGCCATTCTCTAAGGCACGGAGAGTATGGGATGAGAACTCGATCAGATTCGTTGTGGTCGACCTACCCGAAAGGAAACCATGCTGGTTGGGTGAGATGATGGATTTACAATGGGCAGATAACGCATTGTAAAGAATCCCTTCGAACAGTTTAGGGATTTGAGACAGTTTGGCGATGGGACGGTAGTTGCTTATATCGTTTTTAGGTCCCTTTTTAAGTATGGGGGTGATATAGGAGGACTTCCAGATACTAAGGAAGATCCCTTGTGAAAGGGATAGATTGAATATCTTTTATATGGGGAGAGAAAGAGAAGAGGAACATTTTTTTAAAAATACAGCTGGGAGTCCATCGGGTCCAGGGCAGAACTCGTCCTTGAGTAAGTTTAATTTCTCCTCAACTACGTGATGCTGAATAATTTGAGGGGTGAAGGGGCCGAGGGAGACTTCGGGCAAGTCTTTGAAGTAAGACGGATTGGGCTCGAAGGATATGTCTGTGAAGGATTTCTTGAAAATCGAGGCAAATAGATGGACAATAGTTAGGGGGTCGGTTAAAGGAGTCGCGCCATAAGAAAGGGAGTTAGGATAGGCGTCGGCATTACACCTGTAATTTATAAAGTTGAAACAAGATTTGGGGTCATTGATCAAATTGGATTGTATTTTTGTGAGGTAGTTGGTGTAGAGGGAGGTGTAAACTGTGACGAGAATAGGGGACATATAGGGTGATGGCATAGTAGATCTCCTTGTAGAGAGAGGCAGTCGCTTCTTCTACCCCCAGATGATCAAAGCGAAACGCTGTTTTGCTAAGATGCTCATTTAGAAGGGGGAAGTTAGCTTTGTGGAAGTTGTAGGAAATGCTGTCGTGAGGTAGAGAAGGCTGGGTTCCATGATCGAGATATAGGGATAAGAGCAGCGGGGAGTGGTAATTATTAACGGTAGAGAGGGCGTGTGGACTAGGGGCAACTGAGAACTTGTCTGGGTCGGTTGTGAACACGAGGTCCAGTGGTCTCCCCATATGATTTGGGACAGTGCTTATTTGATGGAGGCATGAGTCGGTGAGACCGTTTATAAAAATACGTTCCTTGGAACTAGTAGGGTTTGAGACGTGGAAGGCTTGTTCGTCAGCCAATGTCCATTGGAGATGGGGGAGGTTAAAATCGCCAAGAACGACGATATCATCTAGGGAGGTGCTCAACTCGGTTAGGTTATCTACCGCTTCTATTGCGAGTTCGTAAGACATGATGGGACGTGAAGGAGGTATATAGAAGCAGATAATGAAATGAGACTTAGTGCGCTTGTCGATTTTTATTGCGACGTAGTCGAGATCCGGAGAAAAAGAGATACAATTAGAGACGAAGCGATACAATTAGAGACGAAGCGAGTTATGAGTGGCAAGCAGCACTCCACGCGATGGGGAATTGAGAACTCTCGATGTGCGTTGTCAATTAACAAATAATTCAAAATTACATATGAATAAATTAACACAATGAGCCTAGCAGCTGAGACTATTAGCTCTGTACTTTTAAATTATAATTTGATTTTGAGAATTTTTATAAACTTATCTATATTTTCTATGCTGTCGCGGGTAGGATCTTGGAGAATTTTATAAATATCTATATTACAAAATAGACGGTCTCTTAAAAGTTTCAGGTGAGGACAGTCTTTTAGTATATGAATGAGTCTTTGAGTATATGAATGACTGTAAGTGTTGTGTTGCATTTTTGGCAGATTGGGGGTGTGTCTTTGTTGAGCAGGTAAAGATGCGTAGCGGACGTATGACCTAATCGCAATCTCACGAAGTTTATGATTTTAGATTTACTTAAATTCGTTGGATAGAAGGGGTGATATTTGAACGGGTTTACGTTTTTATAGGTGTGGTGATAAGTACCCCAATTTATTCGAATTGTATTTTTTAGTTTGTTTTCAATGGTTGCTTGTAGATCGGCTTTCGTATAGATGTTAAATTTATGAACTGGAGCTCTTCTAGTTGAGTTAGCTGCACAGTCTGCATTTTCATTACCGCTAATGGAAACATGGCTGGGAATTCACATTCGTTTTATTTTATTATAATATTTAATGATATTGTTTCGAATATTGGAAATGATACCGTCGGTGTTGTTGGTGTTCCTTATTGAATGGAGTGCTGACAAGCTGTCTGTGCAGGTGATATATTTTTCCTTGTGCTTGGTGGCAATTATTACGGCTTGTTGCATGACGAAGGCTTCCGCCGTAAAAATGAAGCAAAATTCAGGTAACAGTCCCACTTTATTTACATCACCTTTTACAGATGTAACAGCGAAAGATGTATTTTCGGTTGTTTTGGATCCATCTGTATATAGAAATCTCCATCCATCGGATTTATATTTTGAAGCTATTGACGAAAATAGTGTCCTATATATTTCCTTGTTTGTGTTAGTTTTTTTAAATGCTGAGTGTCGTTATAATAGCACTCTCATTTGGGACCCATGGGGATAGTTTGAGGAAAACTTAAATGTTTGTTTAAATTGTAATTCTAATTGGTTGGCTTTATTTATTATCCTGGTAATTGCAGATGGAATTCGGTTGCGGTTTTTGTACCCTAGCGTTAGTTTGATATGTAGTGATCCTAAATCACTACTCCCATCCAAATCCCCAATATTACCTACAATCCCAACCTAATTCCCATAGTGAATCATATGAGCGACAAGTTAAACCAAAAGTTAATTTGTCGCACATTGATTCAACTTCAAATTAACTTATACCCCAATCCAATTGAATCATATGCAAGATAAATTTAAACCAAAATCCATTTGTCGTGCATTGATTCAATACCTAATAATCCTAACATCATGAAATGCTTAACACTAAGTGCATTTCATGATTTCCCCTTCCAGGAATTTATTCAAATAAATTCTTATCAACTTCCCGGAATCCTATTCCAATTGAAGCACACAAAATCTTGTTTGTGCTTCTTGGAATTTTTATATACAATTTTTAACAAATCTCTGTTGCCACAGAGTATAAAAAGCGGCACATTTTGGATTCGTGATCAGTCGAAATCCAGGAGGCCGAAGCCACGGCAAATAATCAGCCAGTTTTTAATGTAACGGATTTAAATTTTAAAAGTCAAAAGGTAAAACAATAAAATCGAAAAAAAAGACAGTAGTTTTGTTTTAAATCAGTGGACCAGAGGGAACTGCGAGGGCACACCCTTGCCGCCGAGGAACTCACACTAACAGAGCGACCTATCCGGAGGGTCTCACGATGGGCGCCACAAAGGAAATAGTTTTGTTTTAAATCAGTGGACCAGAGGAAACTGCGAGGGCAGGCCCTCACTCCTCCAGCGTGAACAGACGTCCACAGTAGAAGTAAACCGCTAAACAAGACCATCCCAAAGGAGACGACCAGACCACCCTAATGGAGGTAAGCAAAAGCATTTAACTTAGAATTATAACCTCCACAGATATCTTTGTCGATCATGGCGTTTCTCGAAAACGCTAGTTTACCTATAAATCTTGCGGATATCGTTTCTACTCGTTCCTCGATTGTTGGAAGTCCAGGTTCAGCCAATCCAAATGGGACAATTGCCGTAAATATAAATACCATAGACTATGGTTGCTCAAAATTAGTGCTTTAGTTATATTACATAGGGTGTTAATATGTACATTGCTTTTCTTGCTACTTCATCATCATCATCGGCACTACAACCGGAATCCGGCCTTGGCCTTATTTAGCAAGTCCTGGGGCGTATTAAGGGCTCCTCGATAGTATAGTGGTTAGTACACCCGCCTGTCACCCGGGAGACCGGGGTTCGATTCCCCGTCGGGGAGCCCCTGGCGCAAGACTTATGATCTTGCCCAGACAAAATAAATCATTATGGAAAATTTAACAAGCCTCAGGACTTGCTAAATAAGGCCAAGACCGGTTCCCAGTTGTAGTGCCGATGATGATGATGGGGCGTATTAAATTTTCCATAATAATTTGATTTTTCCGGGCAAGGTCATTAGTCTTACGCCAGAGGCTCCCCGACGGGGAATAATTATATTGGTCTGTGTCTGTTATCGGCCTGTATTTTCTCGAAAATAAAAAGGACAAGTGATACCATTATAACGTTCGCGTCGATAGTGAAGAACGGGTGATTCGAACTGACGCTATGAGGCTTAGAATCACTGAAAACGGAACCAATGCAGTACGAATTCGATTTCTAAATTCAAGTACACACAACTCATTTGGAATTGTTATGTTATCGCTATGGTATACGGCTCTGATGCTTTTTGTTTATTCGAATTTCCTTTCGGTGTTCTTCACTATTTGGTTGCATATTGTGTGTGTATCTGTTAGAGACGCCACACTACTCGCTCCTCAGTAACTTTGTTATGACCAACTTCGAGTGCGAACGACGGAGCGATGAACGAGCGAGAGGACGTCGGAGCAGGCGAGTGTGCCGGTGCTCCATGCGGAAGTCGGGACCGTAGTAGTGAAGTCCTGTTTTACTATGGGAGAGTGTGTGCTATTTGTACACAGGATCACGTTGGGGTTGTTGCGTTTAGCAAGGATGGTGAAAAAGGTGAATTGAACAAACGATGGAACGGGTGAAAAGTGAAGCATTGAAGCATCAGGCTACTGCCGCGGGTACGAAATTCGATTTCTAAACTCAAGTACACCTAACTGATGTGGAGTTGTTATGTTATCGCTATGGTATACGGCTCTGATGCATTGCTTATTCGAATTTCCTATAGGTGTTTTTTACTATTTGCTCGCATATTGTGTGTGTGTGTGTATTTGTTAGAAACGCCATACTACTACCTCCTCAGTAACTTTGATACGATCAACTTCGTGTGTGAATAATGGAGCGAAGAACGAGCGAGCGAGTGAACGTCGGAGCAGGCGAGTGTGCCGGTGGTCTATGCGGAAGTCGTGATCGTAGTAATACGGTCCTGTTTACATGTGAGAGATTGTATGTTGTGTGTATATACAGATAACGTCGGGGTCACCAATTTGGCGGATTTTTATTGATTGATGCTTGTGTTCCACCGAACACTGTCCATAAATTCAAAGTCACTTTTTTAACTTGGTTGTATCTATTTATTTTTTTATAATTTTTTTGTTTTTACTTGAACACTTTTTTTAGGCGACACTCGCGCTGACATACTCCCGCCGACACACTCTCCCGTTTTCCCGACAGTTGCGAATCTTTTCCCGGGGGATGTTATCACTGGACTGTTTAAACGAATTTTTCTCCAGGGATGAGAAACTTGCCCGGCTGTTCTTCCTTTCTCTTCCGTTCTCTTATACCTTGGTGTCCTGTCTTTACCAAGGGATTTCTCTTTTCCAAGAGATCGCACCCTCACTTGTCCCACGGTTTCGTATTGTTTATACTGTGTGGATGCACCCCACACACGCAGACGCGCACGTTGGTGTCCGTGGGGCCGGAGTTATGCCAAAGATCGTCAGGATTTCCACACTGCGGTACCCCTTTGTGTACATTACCCGCGTCCGGTTTATGGCCCTGGTGATTTCCTCGGCCGAAGTCATTATCTTCGGCTGCGATATTTACATGGGTTTTATTTCCTTGTAGGAACTGTGTCGGTGGTTTGGTTTAGTGTTTATCTTCTGTTCCTACAATAGTCCTTTCGATAGGGAAACCCAAATTACGGTTGGCTCAAGGGAAGGTCATCATCATCATCATCATTATCATCATCGGCACTACAACCGGAAATCGGTCTTGGCCTTATTGAGCAAGTCCTGAGGCTTGTTAATTTTCCATGATTTGTTTTTTCCGGGCCATTAGTCTTGTGCCAGAGGCTCCCCGACGGGGAATCGAACCCCGGTCTTCCGCGTGACAGGCGGGTATACTAACCACTATACTATCGAGGAGGGAAGGTCATACATTTGTTTATTCTTTGGCAATACATTTATTGCCTGGGATTTTTCTGGCTGTCGGCATCTGGCACTGCCGCGCCGGCCACTTGTGCATGACCAGCTAATGGGTCGTGAAACAATTTCTTTTCTGGGCAGTGTCCTTCGATAGCCGTGCAGGCATGAGTAATCGGTAGAGAAATTGGGCCTACGTGTCTGTGGATACGTGGGATCGAGGACGCCCGTATGCATGTCCCCTTTAGCTGGGCAGAAAGGTAAGGTGTCTGCGGGAACATGGGGTTGGGGACACGGTAAGTATTTCCCCTTTAGCCAGACGAAAAGTATTTAACCCCACAGTGGTTTGTGCGGTTCGCAGCACCGCCACAAACTCATTAAGGCAAACAAATAAATTCAGATCTAATCAAACGTTTGATCTCTTCAGTATTGCCACCACTTAGTTTGTCAGTGATTATGACTTTGAATAACATAGTTAAAGAGTGATTACAACACTGGAACTTGTAGAAGACATCAGCAGCCTCCTGAGCCTTCATCTCTACACTGTTCTGTATATGACATATATTTTTCAAGTAAATTCACCAATGCAAAACTCTGGGTCTTCATTGATAATTTCGATAATCTATCGTTGAATATGGGTCACTCCGCTATATGTTTTGTTAGGACCTTAAATAAGGTGTTGCTGGCTTCAATTCGTACAGCATGCAACATTATTTGGTGAATCATTCATGTTATTTTTAAAAACGTCTTATACTTTCAAACGTTTTGAAGCTCTTGTGGGATTCACTTCTAATAATTTTGCAAGTTTAGCTAGCATGAGACATGGGTAACTCTATGTGATGGAAACAGGTTCAAGGTTCAAGCGCAGGAAAGTATTGCATACAAGGGAGTTATCGTTTTCTTTCTAGCCAACTCACTATTTTTGCGACAGTTTCATCACACACAAACATTACATTGAAATTGGATCTTAAATGACGGAAAGAATCTTCAATAAAGTGTCCACTACCAAACAGTAAAAACGTGTTTTAAAAAGATTTTATGATATCTAATAAAAAAAGAATAAAAACAACGTTGTAAATTGGCATTTTTTGACCTTCTATTTGGGGTCAGTCACTTAAAATTACTTTTTCCTAATTTTTTACATTAGTCTTGCCATAAACTCTTTTTAAGGATTTCAAAAACTCTACAGTTAAATAGTGGAACCGTAGAAAAAAGCGTACGAAGCCACCATCCCTTTCATCTTTTGACTAGACATGACATTTAAGCGATGTCAGTGCAACGTCTAGATAACATTCAAATTACAAAGACTTCATCAACTCGGTCTGTCATCCGGTGAGGTCGGTTAAATGTGAAAAACTTAATAGAACCACACTGACGTATTTCCTCTCGTTTGCATATGCCAACAGAAGGTTATAGTTGGTCCACGCCACGCCATTCATCTCTGTGATAGATGATATCTGCTCCAGATCTCTCATCGCACCTAATACGGTTCATCAAAGCCATCAACAAGTTCGCTGTTGGTGCGAGCCCAGCCACGAAGCCGCAACAGACGACAACACGGCGGCCAGAGAAGAAACAAACAATGACACAATCTCCGCCATCATCATTGCTGTACTCAGGTCTAATATTCGAAATCGCTGTATGTATCTTGGATACGTAAAAGTTTTGAAATCCTATCCTCGGGCTGTTAACTGCTGCACGGTCAGCACCATTCGAGCCGCTGTACGATCACTCATTACAAATCTCAATCTAAATTCAAAATTGCACAATCGAATCTCATTCATACAGGTGTGGCTGTGTTTTGTTGTGGTTGTGTCTTGCATCTTGTTTTTTTTGTGGTGTCTTGTGACTTGTGTGCTTGAATCTTTGGTTTTGGGTATATACCAGGAGTTACATGGTCATAAGGAAAGTGCTGAGTGAAGACGCAAGTTCCAAATTCAAAATATTTTTTACAACCGATGAAAACAGTGTTTATTTAGCGTGCTGCAAAATTAATTGTTGGCAATTAGCCATTTGAGTTTGACCTATCGGAATGGTAAAAGAATGCAGAACCGAAAAGTATATATCACTTTTGGTTTCACAATATTTTGACACACACTTTGTTATACACTCTATTTATACAATAAAAATTTTTGATTTTTATTCAAAGATTTATTATTTATATAAGGTGAAAAATTCGCTTAATGTTAAAAGACGACCTCTCAGAACTATGCTCCTAAAACGATTTTGAGAAACTTGTAAAAACGACAAACTTGCACTAACTACATATGAAACTTTGTCAATAAAAATATCTGCAACTTTGTCCGATGGTACTTATGACACTTTTGGATAGAAAATAATAGAAAATGTCGTTTGTACATTCACTGTACATTTTATACAAATATATATACTATATTGGCCCACAATTTCATAAATCCATAAAACTTCAAAATTCTGTTATGATTACGTTATTCAAGAAGCCGTTAAAAGGGGAATTGAATTGGATTATGTAGCTTGCAATATAGTTAAAGTTTTGTCCGTTTCCAGAGATGATATCCATCTTTAACACGTTTTTCTTCAAACCACGTTTCTTAGAACCTTAGTACAAATATTCATCGAGTGTATCAACAAGACGTGAGGATTTTTTTTAATTGAATGCCGAAAAGTAATAAAAATGTATAACATGGCTAAGTTAATTAGTAAATAATATACATATAAAAATAAATAAATAAATAACTACAGAATCCTATCAAACGTATTATTCCTCTTCAAAGAAAAATACTATTGGGACATTTTGGAGATGCAGGAATATTACGCCCCAACTATAGAACATTCTTATTTACGAAGTAAGTGCTAAAATTAAATAGTCGCCAGAAAAACAAAATGAAGTAAAAGATTAAAAAAGCTATCAGTCTTTGACTATATTGCTAGTTACACATTTTTCCTATCTTTTGTGCAATTTGTGAATATCCTGATAGTTAAAACCTCCCCTATCTGCCGTGAACCATTCATCGAACTATTATTTTCATATCGTCGTACGAACCAAAGTACTGCTTACCAAGTGCATGACCCGTCGGTGCAAAAAAGTGGTAATCGGAAGGAGTCAAACCTGCTGACTCGCCGCATGGGGGTGCGCCTGTTGTGGACTTGCAACAGTTGGGATTTGCCTCGGACAATTCTAATAGATTCATGTTTTGCCAGTTGCGGACCAGACAAACGCTGTCGATGTAATCAAAAATGGTGGTAGAAGACGCCACACATAGAACGCCTGGGAGAAGACTGGATAAAGAATCGAATCATATGGGACGAGAATAAATCATATCGAAAAGAATCTAATCAAATCTTAAGAGATAATATTGACTGAAGTGTAATATCATCATCGGAGACAATTAACGTAAGTGAAATTGTTACATCTCATAAGTTGAAACGTCTAGTGAAATACGAACGCAGTTTGATAAGTCAGTGACTCTTTGAATAAAATAATTTTTTTTCGGCAAATAAGCATTTTATTTCTCAACATCGTCTCCTTTTGGTTCGATACATTTAGTATAGAGTTTTTCCAATATTTATATATCTTCCAAATAATAAGTTTCCTCAAGGTCCCCAAAATGGGGGTTAGTTTCTGTGATGACATCTTCATTCGACTCAAATCTCTTACCGCACTGCCATTTCTTCAGGTTTAGAAACAGGAAATAGTCGCAGGGGGCTAAATCTGCAGAATATGCTGGATGGGGCAGTTGAGCAGTTTATGGCCCAATTTATGGGCTTTGCTTGATTATGCTTAATCAGCACACGAAATTCACTTTTCCATTTTTGTTAAAATTCACGAAATTGTCTGCTTTCAATGGCTGTCAAAAATAAACTAAATGAGGCAGTTTGCTCAAATTTTGACAGTAGTCTATTTATAGATGACAGTAGTGACAGTAGTCTAGTTATAGATGACAGTTGACGGGATCAGTGTTGCATTTAATGTTACTGCGCGGGGAATGCTCAAAACTGCCCTCATATATTGAAGTCACGATACTAACTTGCTCTTTTATCACATACCGGGGGGAGGTGGGGAAGAAGAGCGCTCTAAAAGAGTACCATTCGACAGTACCTAGACGCCGAGAGCAACGTCCACAAGGATCATAAGTCTACCACGAACAGGTAAGTGCTTTCAATTAATTTTGCTTGTTGAGTCAGTTATTTTGTCCACGTTCTGCATAACATTTTTATGATCCTTCTAGCCGGATTCAGTGACCCCTGGATTAAATAGTGAGAGTGTGAGCGCTCCTCAGGTGGTAAAACTGCCAACTATCCATGGCTAACGACCCATCGCGTTCTCTTTCTTAAGTGGACGTTCCTGGCCTTAGATGGTACCTCAGACGCCCTTCTCTTTGCGTCGGGACACTTTCACTGACGATTCTTTCGACCCCAAGTGTTCACAACAGTGAAGATTGAGAAGCATATCGCCGCCCAATTCTCAGCACAAATTCGAATGTCACTGGCGCGTTCCTCACCGGGAAAAGGGTCCATCAACGCTGGGCTCTCAAGTGCGATTTTCACCTCGAATGGGAAGGTCTTCTCAGGCGGCATGAAGAATTCGTACAGAAGCAGCCTACGAACCTCGAAACCAAAAGTATTTCGCGTAAAATTATACCGCTGAGGCCGAGGAAGTGTACTTCGATGAGTACGCAAAGTCCATTGATGCTCGATACGCGTTCACATGAGACTATCCGCCACTATCAACAGCTTCCGCAATCATTGCGACCAACTTAAAAGTCCATCGCGTCCCCTCTAATGAACTGTCCAGCTGCTGACGTTCTCGGCATAGCAGGTGACTAAAGAACGGCCCAGCTTTGCAGTTAATCAACAACAAGGAGCCAACCAGAAGGCTATCGAGGAGCTAACTATCTTCATGGATGTCGTTGGAAGAGGTGTTGTGGCGGTTCCGCCACACCCTACTGTTACTTACCCGAAGAACCCCCATAACTGCTATCCAACTTTCATAATTTCCTGCTAATGCAATCACATTAGCACCTGTAAATGCTTCACGTATCAAGCTTATCAAATTTATTTATTATTTCTTTCATTCGAATCCAAAAACTCCCCATAAGAATTCTATCCAAATTTATCACAGATCCCAATCATACATACGCATTACCTAGGAATTCCTGTAAAGAATTTCTCCCATACGGGCATTCATGCAGGCGTCAATGCACCTCTGCATTAGCGACCAAGAACCGAATTCTCATTTAGTGTAAACACTCACACTAGAGTTCGACACTTGAGTCGCCCTAGATGTCATATACAATTGGCATAGATCTTATACAAACCGTTATTGTATAACCATCTAATTTCCTTCGCAATGACCTGCAGCTATTGATACAGCTGCAAGCACTTTACCCCGAAATGCTCCTTTGTTTGAATCTCCAAACAATCATCGACTTCGTGCATAGCCGCCGGATTGAATTCAAAGCATGAACAATGCAAATATAGAATCCGTTTCTTACAACGAATTACCCCGCATATACAAATGCTACATCGGCCACCGACCCAAGATACGATATACAATTTTCATTGTATAAAGTATCGCAACCCATTAGCACCTTTCCCAATGTCTATACGGCTATTTACACAAGGGCATCACTCATCTAAGACTTTTATGATGCCCTCGTCCCATCTTTTCCTTTAACACCATTTCTTCGATGCATCGTGGTCTATTTATTTAGCCGCCATGCACATCATAAACGACGATCATTCCGATTCCTTTGTCCTTGCCGCCTGCCTGCTTTGTTTTTCCATTGCCTTCGCCCATGAGTAAACAACACAGATCTAAACGATCACACACATATCACCATGAGCTCCATTACGAGATGTGGTTTTCTATTCCACCAAGAGAGACTTTACGTTTCTCTGGTGGTAAGTAAAACATATCCTTAGTGGAGAGGATATCTACCACTACACCACCAAGCTCACCCCAAACGAGGGTTGAATCTTTGAGTCTTATTCCAACCACAAACCGGAGCGGTCGTCGTCCACCCCCGTTTGGCTAGTGCATCGGAGTCGCGTGCCACAAAAATATATTCGGTTAGTGTAGTGTCCCATACAGAACAATTAAATAATAATTGCCACCTCCGGTTGGTTCTTGCAAATTTGTTAAAGATAAAGAACAATAAAGAAAGGATCATTCGAACATTAAATCCGTGTGTTTTATTTAAAGTGCTCGATGTGGTGAACAGTTTCTCTTCCTTTTAGTGAAGTGACAATTCGGTTTGGCGGAACCTTGTTGAACAGCGGAGTGTTAGTGGGGCGAGGTAGAATTCGCACCCGTGCTGGTGCTTCGACCTCGTACCCCACAGTGTCATGCATCTCCGTGTACACCGCAATACCACCATCGCTGAAGCAACACGTTTCCTGTACGTTCTGCAGAGCCTTGCACTATATCTCCGCCTGCGAAGTCTTTCGGTCGCTCACACCTGACCGGCGGAAATCCTTTATAGATAAGAATAGCATGTGATACAACTGCTTGGGTCGACTTAGGCCGCGCGACCGCCATTACAGCAAAGTCTGGCGCTAAAGACCACATCACGCCTTACTGCGTGGCGGGGCGATCCCTATCAACATGCCGCCTCCATCGTTATCTCCAAGAGTGAGTATAGGATCCCCTTATCGAGTTGAATCAAATTAGGGGGAAACCACTCGAGTAATCGCCGAATCAGAATTCCAACGGAAGTATGAAGTTCGCCCTCTGGTGGCCCCGTGTTCTAGGGTCACCTTTATGTCAGAATCGTTTGCTCGACATCTGAGCCAAACATCGTACATTCCTGATTATGGTGTCAGAGGTACTCGCTGCCTAGCTGTGAAGGCGTAAACAACGATCGCTATGGCCCCTGGCTTCCACAGCTCCCAACGTTGGACTCTGAAAGCGTTTATCTTGTCGCGTATCTCTGGGTACGTGCCACCACCAATAACGTTGGCACAGAATCTGGATCTTGCAGATGGCGTAAGCGTAATAACCTTATGGACAATTTAACAAGTCTTGGATAAGGACCGGATACCGGTAGAGAGACTTGCTAAATAAGGCCAAGACCATATCCCGATCGTAGTGCCGATGATGATGATGATGATGGATCTTGCAGAACATCGACATGGTGCCCCCCCCCCCCCCCCCCACCCCCTCCCACCGCCTTATCCTCAAGGGTTTGAGGAAAAACGAGCGCTCCCGCCACATCGCACAGGCTACTCAATCTGGGCGGGTGCTAACAGGACAGCACCCTCCACATCATCGACCTCCGGTGTGACGAAATCCCTTGTCCGCCGTCAAACGACCATTTATCACTGGTTGCGAACTTTTAACTTCAATTCAGATCAACTGGTTGACTCGGCGACTGCAGCTCGCAACACATCCCATCGGATGGAAGAAAGGTTTCGTCAGTATTAATTCCATTAACCATTCAAGAGGTGCATGGAACAAACCATTATCATGCTCAACTACCTATACGAAATGACCATCGGACACATCTCGAGTGCGGCGAATCATCGTAAAGGCAAGAGGCAACCACGGGGTACCGAGGGGATCTTGAAATCGAAAGAATTAAGCCCTGAGAAAGAAGAAGGAAGAAACTCCACTTCATCGAGATCTCATCAACGTCGTGGTTATACATACCAAACTCGAGAGCCGTCGCCAAACTTCGCCGGAGATCGCAATACTGTATTTAACATCTTTAATAAGGGTAGTAACATGAGCGTTATATCGTATCGGAAGCCGACATCATCAATACGCCCTTCAAGTACATCTGATGCCCGTGACTGTAATACAGTCACGGGCATCAGATGTACTTGAAGGGCGTTACTAATCGTTACTAATCAATACAGCAGGGGGCCAGGGCCCTGTTCAAGACCAGTGTCATTTCAATCAGCGTTCCCCATGGCGGACGGTTTTCTTCACTAACTACACACCATCGACATCCAATAGCTACATCGCTTAAAGCGAACAATGTTGAACCGGAACATGTCAGGTCGACCCATCATATAAAAGTTCGAAAGGTGCGACCAACACCATCACCTTACCGATTATCTTTTGCGATTTCCAGTAATCTTCAATGTATGCTGTTGACTTACGTTTTTTGAGTTAGTGTTTATTAATGGATAACCATGTATCCTAAATGCATCTTGTATCCTAAATGCACTGTTGTCACATGCTTGTTAATTCATGGGCGGCACACGTTTGGGCGCAAGACATTTTTTCCGGAACATGATTTAATAGAAGCGGTACCGCCCTAGAGTTTTCCTTCCAGATGAGTGCCTGGACTCTATTGCTTTGTTGTCCAAGAGTTTCTGTTTCATGGATTGATCAATTTAACATCAATCAACTTAAGGGGGTTCACGTTAAATGTTTTCATGATGGGCTCGGTCCCGGGCCGATAATTCTATTGAGTGGGTGGTTATTTTTTTTCTTTTTTTTTTTTAGCGAAATGACGTTTGGTAAATACTTACGCATGTTGTTGAGAAATGAATTAAACATTGACGAGTAGTGTAAAACATTATAATTTTGGGCAGAAACTTGTATACACTGTCGAAATGACTGTTTCTGTTCAAATGCATTAAGTTGGATTAATTAAAAAGCTTGTTCCCTTGGCTTTGTGATTGGATAAAAAGTTTCCTCGAAAATCGATTGATCTGGGTTGTTGTAGATGGCGGGTGGCGGTTCTTGGAACCGCACAAAACACCTTTAGAGATACCTTTTCGCCCACCAAAGGGTGTCATATCTACAGAAACGTGAACCGATTTCCTCTACCAATCAATGTGTTTGTACACCAATTGAAGGACACAGGACCAGAAAACAAATTTGTTGATTTTTGTTTTACAGAAAGAAAATAAACGAAAACTAACTCCGTTGCTGCAATAAGATACAACCTGTGGAAGATCAATAGCGTTTTGGGATGGTTAGAATTACTAAAAGATAGAACCAACGCTCAACACATCAGACCACTGCCGCTTTTTCGAATTCGATCATAATTCTCAAGGACACGCAACTGATGTGAAATTACTATGTTACCGCTATGGTATGTATATTGTAGCGAGCTTAGGGTTCGCTGGATTAATTATTTTTAATAAATAAGAGCCGTTACATCGATTTTGAATTAATGTAACACTTTATTAGTCCGCTAATAACAACCCTTACTTTTACCGTACACTTAACGATTTCTTGACTTATCGCGTCTTTGACTTATCGCTTGCTTCACTGCTTACTGCTTACTTCTTACTTGTCTCCATGATCTGTGTGCGACGTATTTATACCGTTTCCTCATTCTGATTCGGCTTTTCGTTTCCGCCCGTTCCATAGCCTTGAATGTTCTCTTGCTCATAGTCTCCAGTTTTCTAGTACTTTCTAGAATATCCCAGTACCTTGTTTCGGACTTTCTCGGGTATTCTAGTACTGATTGTCATATGCGTCACAATATGTTAGAAACGCCACAGATCCCTTCCTTGAAGATCAAGCAAATAATATCAGTGGCGAATATAGCGACTCTGGCCGAGGTAAATAATTTACTATTACTATTTATTGGCCTGTAGGAACCCGGAAGTTCATGACCTCACCGACTCGACTCCGCCATTGTTCCCTGTCCCGTGGGCTCTCCTTCCACGTTCCCCCATCCGATCCGATCTCCTCGAGGTCAAACCTAACATTGTCCTCCCATCTCCGTCGCGGCCGTCCTGTCGGTCTCTTTCCCGTTGGCTTACCATCAAGAATTCTATGCACGGTCCTATCGTTGCCCATTCGCGCCACATGGGCCTTAATCTTCGCGACTTGATTATTCTCACTATTGTAGGTTTGTGGTATAGCTCTTCCAATTCGTGGTTGTGGAGTTTCCTCCATTGTCCTGCCTCCTCGTCATATTTGCCGCCAAAGATACCACTTAAAACTTTATTCTCGCATACGTGGAATTTGTTTTCTTCCCGTTTTGTGAGAGCCCATGTTTCGCATCCGTATAGAACAATCGGCATGATTATGGTTCTATAGACACGGAGCTTTATATTCCATGATAGCAGTTTAGATTTCAGCAGTTTACTGACTGCATGCCAACTAGCGTTGCCGAAGTGTAGTCTGTTGTTAATTTCCTTCCTTCGACTGGCCGTCAATGTTGTTCCCAGGTATTTAAATTCTTTGACATTTTCAAATATATTGCCCCCGGTGTTTATGTGTGTTCTCTGAGGTCCACCTGCCCTCGACACAATCATGTATTTCGTTTTGTCTTCATTTATTTCTAACCTCTTCTCTTCTGCCGCTTGCATGATGATTTCACAGTTTTTACTTACAGTTTCTAGATTATCGCCCAAAACGGCGATGTCATCCGCATATGCGAGCACTTGTGTGACCCCGTTCAGGGATGATCCGGTCATGTTGTCGTCGTGTACCTTTCTGATGACATACTCGAGGAGAAGGTTAAAGAGACATGCGGAGGGGCCATCGCCCTGTTTTAGTCCGTCCCATTTCAAATGGTTCTGAGAGGTGGTTTTCTATTCTAACTCGCCCTTGGTTTTCGTTCATGCCGATTTGAATAAGGGCGGCTGACTACAATATGATAGAGTCTTTGCCTTGTGACTGAATCGTAGGCTTTTTTGAAGTCAACGAACAGTTGGTGAACCGTCTCTCCGTATCCCCACTTCTTTTCCAGTAGTTGCCTTATTGTGAACATTTGGTCGCTTGTTGATCGGTTCCTACGGAATCCACATTGGTAGTCTCCCAATATGTCTTCTGCGTACGGTGTGATTCTCGCCAGTATGACATTTGTTAGTGTTTTGTATGTGGTTGGGAGCAATGATATTCCTCTGTAATTTTCGCAGTCAGATCTGTCACCTTTTTTGAAAATGGGGCCGACTATTGAGGTTTTTCATTCTTCCGGAATGACTTCCTTATCCCATATTGTTTGGATGAGCTGGTGGATCTTTCGAGCGGTTGCCTCTCCTCCATGCTTCACAAGCTCTGTCGGTATGCAGTCGACTCCGAGCTTGGTTGTTTTTCAATCGATTTACTGGGTCTACAACTTCTTTGAAAGAGGGCTCTGGGGTCTGAGGGTCGGCTGTATGTACGCTTGGTGCATTTATTTGTGGTTGATGGGTGCGCACATTGAGCAGGTTTTCAAAGTACTGCTTCCACCTTGTCACGATGTATTATGTATGCCACATTGTATTATGTGAAATGGCACGGTGGTAAACTGCAATAACGGATGTTTGAATTTTTTCCATGTTTACAAATTCTCCGAGAGCGTTCAGAACTGATTATGCTAGAACACATTCCCACTGACCGTGGGAGTCGTGACGCCAAACAGATTTATGCTTAGATCTAATGATCTAACCGTTCATCACTGGAACCGACAATCCAGTTTTTCTTTAAAATGATGCATAAGAGTTAAGGGATAATTATACTACATACACAAATAGTGTGCACTGATTGAAATGACTCATAGATTAAGGGTAGAAATAAATTGAAAAACTACCCATCGACATACATTGTTGAAGTCGTTCACAAACCATCTACCGAAACGGTCGCTTCTTCAAGACGGTCATTTTTCTGATTACATAAATAACCAGAGTTCTACACGAACCGTCAACCAAGACGGTCATAATTAAGACTGAAAATAAACGAGTTCTATCCTAAAGTTCTGTAGGGAAAAAGTGTTTGGCAGAAACAACTAACTGAGGATCGCCCGGATAATCGGCCACAACACTGATTTGGCATTATTGACTGTGTGTCCGATTTTCATCTGTAGGGTGTGTTTTGTAACAAAGTCTGCGTGATGAGTTACAAGTATAACAATCTTGGTGGTCACACACCTTTTGGATTCGCAAAATAGTGGGAATACATAAATGAATTCGAGATACCCATGGAAGGTGTTGATATTTGGAAACTCTTACTCACCAATTCCCCCAGGGAAATTCCTCCGCCACCGTTGAGTTTTTCTGTAAGGCATTAGATCACAATTTCACTTTGACCAAGTAACATTCGTTCACATGTGTTCTGCTGAAATAATTTTGTTTTTATTTGCAATTTTATTAATAATTTTCCGTTATAAGTTATTTACCTTAATTCATTTTATTCCTTATATACTTATATGTATACATATACTATATATTAATATTTCATAAAATATTTTAACTAGGGTTTCAATATTAAGAATTTCCATAGAACAATTGTGTACAGGGTGTTCAAGAGAATAGAGAAGAAAAAAACTAAAATTTAAAATCCATCGTGAGTTTTTTTTTATGTAAACAAAATAAGTTCTCCTTTTTTATCATCAAATGTATACATGTATATATAGATTTGTTTAATTATTTATATTTTGTTTATATATAAATTCTTTCCATTTAGCATTTACTACACAATGAGGTCCAAACAAACAGCAAATAACTTCAAACTTTTGCGCTTAACTAATCAAACTAAAGGAAGAAAATATATATATAAAGTTTTTTTTTATTCATTTGTTTTATTTTTTGTTTTGTTTTCAATTGATTTTTCTTAATTGTCTACAGGGTGACTGGGAAAGCCACATTCTAATGACAGGAACGCGCCCTGTCCGAACAGGATGCATCTTAAATATATATTTAATACTTTGACAATTACATATATATAATATTTGATTTGTTGTTTTTAACTGAATTAACGGTGATTTAGCTACTTTTTACAGTGGTGAGCGAAACAGTGCTGAGTATTTGCGGTCATATGTGTTCTGTATACAAGACGAGGAGAAGGAAGAAGGCAGGAGAGGCAGCTGATATGAGAGTATAACACTCCGGGGATTTTATTGCACCATTTTTGGGTTCATTTTTAAGCCGATGTCGCCGGGACTAGGACCACTAGGGCAGGTATTCACGATATGGTCATGAAACTCGATCTGAAGGCTGTTGGTGTTGAGTATTGGCTGCCAGGTTGTCTACCTTTCTACTAGGCGATGCCGATGAGCGATCCTCGTCATGAGTGGAGTAGGGAAGCTGTCGGAAGGGTGGATGACTTGAGCTTGTAGCAGGCGATGCAGCCGGTGGCGAGGTCATTGAGTGCGGGGAATGAGAGTCCGATGACGGCCGTCGGTTGAATAGATTCAGCCCGTTGAACGGTGATGCAGATAATAGATGGGATGAAAGAGGTGGGAAACCCGGTAATCCCGGAAGTCCATGAAATAGCGCCAGTGGATTGTGGAATAGCCGAGGATCGTTGCCCATCCAACTTTCTGCGGGGAAACCTGTTGTTGCTGTGGGTGGGAAATGCGTTTTCAATGCATCGGCGAAATTTAGTGGAGGCATTCCGTGTGAGCCGGCGTAGAGGCGGGCTAAAAATTCCGCTTGAATATTCGGCGGAAGGCCGCCAAACGGTTTGTTATTATTGCAGGCATGCTCGTCGCCGTTGTCATCAAAATTGCCTGTGGATAAGAGCTTACGGTGTAGGTTCGAATTGGAGCTGTGGCGGTCACGGCTGCGTTTCGATGGGAAGGCGGCATTGCACCCATCAATGTTGCATTTGTGTAGGAGTTTGAGGTGGATATTTTGATAGTGCGCTTGGAGGCTGAAGTGATTCTGGAAGACACGACCGCAGGCGGTGCAACGAAGAGGGTTATCCTTGTCGATGGGTACTTCCTCCTCTTCCTCAGCGAAGTCATCGTAGCTGGAAAATTCATCCGGTTGGAGTGTTTGATCGGGTGCTTGTAAAGAAGGTGACGGTAAACTGGGACCTGTATTAACTGTCCCTGTGGGGTTATCGATTTTATTGTTATTCGAGGGTAATTCAGGATCATCTACGGGCTCTAGTTTGATCAAAGGCACCACAGGCTGTCCTCTCTCCGCTTTAGATTCTTCAGACTCCTCTGGTTCTTTCTTTATAATATCATCTAAAGGTTTTCTCTTTGCCGAGAGGTCTAGCGTTAGATTTTCAGGATCACCAGCTTCTTCAAGGGTGGGTGAGAACTTCTTTTCACACTTTGCGGCGGTGAGTTCACCTCCATTGACTGGTATAGAAGGTGTTAAGGGAGGTGAAGGAAGCACTTTGGACGTTTCCGATGTGGTCGCTGAAGCAGGGCTAATAGACTGTCGCGGCCTTTTCGACAGATCGAGCGTCGGATTGTCTGACTCTTCATCGGCGGATTGTGCTTCTTGGGGTTTGAGAGACAGGTCCGCCATGTCAAATTCCTCGATTGAATTATCACAAGAATTCTCCACAGATTGCAGCGTACAACGGACCGGATTCTGACTTTTCCGCTTGCGTTTGCTCCCCGCCACACTGGCATTGGGTCCGACGTCGCGATCGTTTCCACTACTAACACTGCTGCCACCGGTCCCCCCAATAGGCTGGGTAGTTAGTGAACTTTCGAATTCGTCCTTTCCCACACCATACGAAGAATCGGCTATACTCAAGGAATCGTCAGTGTTGCTCTGATTGTCCACTTCATAATCCGCGTCGGAGGACTTGGAATCTTTGGTAACACTAAAGTCGGTCGGTTGATCCTCACTGTCAGCATAATCATCTGAGACAGTCTTGTCAAGGATGTTGTCAGATTCTTCGCCGACCACTACAATACCTCCCTCACCGTCGTCGTCATCATCATCATCGAGGATATGATCGTCTTCGTTATCATCCTCATCATCGTCATCATCACAGTCTTCTTGGTGAGCAGATAGATGAAGTGACTGTTGTTTATGGGCGTCATCCGGCCCTCGGACTTCATAGCGACCTAGCATTGCGCTGTCCATGTAGGTGCGGTTGAAGAAGTCCTGGCTGTGTTTCAGTTCCATGCCAGGAATCTGATGATGACGTAAATCAGGCGGAGGCGTCAGTAGGGGGAAGCTTCCAAACGGATTAAGGGGATTCAGAGCGCCGGCCATAAGTCCGTTGGAGGATTGTAATAACAAGGGATGTGGTTGAGCACTCCGTCCATCATGTGGTGATATTTTCCGTCTCAAATGGGGTGAGTGTAGCTTTGGATTTGGATTGGCGCTGTGCCGGTTGCGCGATCGCCTTGAACTGAACATCATACTACAACCGTCAACCGTACATTTGTGCATTTCGCGCAGGTGCACTGCGGAGAAGTGTATTTTTAAAGCGCCCTTATCGCAGAAGGTCTTTAGGCATACGTTGCATTGGACGCGTTTCTTTCCTGTGACCGGGTTAATAAATTGTGTTCCTAGATTCGCCGGCAAGGATCCCCATTGCCGCTTTCCACCCGGCGAGTGAGACTTCCTACTCTGGTGCGATCCCAGGGATCCCATACTCAGCCGGCTTACTTGCTGCTGGCTTTGCTGATGGTGCTGAACTTGGTGGTGGGGTTGGTGATGGTGGTGTGGAAGCTGTTGAGAACTCTGGTTTGCGGGTGACTGGTGGTGGTTGTTTTGTTGGGAAATTTTTGCCTCTGAGCGACTGTTGCTGAGATTAAGTACGTTCGTACCCGAGGATCCAAACTTCTCCCTCTTCAACTCCGGCGATCTGCCCCGTGGAAGATTAATAGATGGAAAGTGTGACGCCAATAAACTGTGGGGCATAGAATTACCCGAAGCCGCAGCAGCTGCTGCTATCGCAGCAACCTGGTTATTAGTCAAACCTCCTTGGGCCCCGGACGACGGAGGTGGCGGTGGTGGCAAATGGAATGGCAAATGATGCGCGGACATTGCCATTGCGTTGAAGAGCGACTGTCCGGACGCCGCCTTATCTTCAGACATCCGTCTCCGGACTTGAGCCAGAGCCTGTTGCTGTAAGTGGTGTTGATGCTGTTGCTGCTGAGCTGCCGCTACTTCTGGGCTCATTCGAGCACTTGCATGCATCATTCCTGGCGGAAAGGCATTCAATGCTGCGGTGTTTATTTTTCGAAAATCAAACGGCTGCATATTCTGCAGGTGGTTGAGAGGGCTCGAACCGGGATGGCCAGTACCTTGGGGATTTGAGCTGTTACTCTGGGCGGGAGGCGGTGGTGGGGGAGGTGGGTTTCGAAAGTAGGTGTTCATATGATTGGGCGGCAGTCCAGCGGTTAATTTCTGATGCAATTGCGACTGGAATTGCATTTGCGCATGTGCAAGCGAGCTCAAATGCATGTTCATTGGATGCGTGGCAGCTCTCGGTGGAGATGGTCTTCTGCTAGGTGACATTACCATTTGTCTAATCGCCAGCTGCTCCGAATTGGGAGTGAAGTCGTTAGTACCGCTGCTCGCGCTGCTATTACTGCTCCCTCTATTTCCTCCGGTGTCTTGATTAACGTTCATTAAGGCATTTAATGAAATTTTTTACCAACGTGCTGTTCATCGTCTCTTTTAGAGCGGCAGTTCAAATCTCTAATCTGAAAGACAGAAGAAAAAAACGACAAAGAAATGCATTAATAAGGATCCAACTCTACATTGTCATTGAGTAGGCCTTTTTCTGACCACCTCCGTGGATTGAACTCAAGTGATAATTCGCAGAAGCTAGATCAAGACCACCCAAGACAGAAGTGCTTAGTAGTTATGTGACAATCGCCTTAAACAATCAAACAGTTTTTTTTTCAAGAGCGACAGCATGAACCACAAGTGGATCCACCACTCGAGCTCAACAATGAGACAACGATCATGACCATATCGCGTCTTGAACTTCTGAATAGTGCGACAAGTGGCCCGCACGCTCTTGGGAAGCGACTCATAATGAAAAACCTTAACATAATTTTTTTTTCTTTTTTGTCAAGATGTGCTATGCCGGTCCACAGGTACTCCAAGTGGCATTTGGCTTCCCAAATAGGCTATAGAAGTCCGAAGAACGCAGAGGACGCAGTCAAGAGAGACGAGTGAACAAACTGCACGTCAAATTCATTGGAATTCGGCATCACACTTGTGACAGTTAACACGACCCGTCCTCATCGTACCCGTCTTCGTCAATTTATTTGCATAGTCGAGGTGAAGTGGGTGCTACGTCCGTCTAACGTGGGTTACGATTGTTTACCTTGGAGCTCACCGCTATCGGGGTTGACACAATGGCATGGTTACGGTTGCCTGAAGGACTTACATGAAAATATTGTCATCTCTAGTGTTGACCAGGACACTTGACAGGGACCATAATCCGCTGAACAAATTTATGATGCGGGTGAAGGTATTGATCCCACACACGCTGACCGGGGTGTGCCTGACACTATACTGACATTTTGTCTATTGTGTCGAGATTTTCGCAATGTACCTGACTGCAAGATTGTGGGATATTAGAAATTGCAGGGTTCGACTATTGATGGACCAATAAGGACTTGAGATGATGAAGAGAAACAAAGGGAAAAATGCAGTCGATTGGCATGTGGCTTATGGTGAGGTTACAAGTGTGGGAATGGTTTGAGTTGTATCTTAGTCATGAATACTTTTAAAATAGTCCTGGACGAACTGGGTATAATAAAAAGTTGCAATGAAGATGTCTCGAGTTTTTCGGAGTCACAATTGTTCGAAACTTCGTTTGGATTTAGTTTTATAATTATTGAAACATCTTTCCTTCTCCGTAGGAGTTATTCTTTATTTAAGTTTTTCTTTAATTTTTTATTGAAATTTCAAGTGCGGTTAATCTAGACTAAACATTGGTCCAAAGTATGTTCCAAAATCCATCTCAAAATAGGTGTTAAAAAAATTAAGTGGCGAGAGACCGACTTAAGGGAGACAAGGACAAATGTGTCCTTCATTTTGTCTCTGGCTTCTGGTCATCTTGCGATTACCAGAATCACCCACATCCGTGAGGATGTTGTGCTCGGTCTCAAGATATCTGAAAAAGAAAGGGGAGAGATTCCAGAACGGATTAGCTGCTTGTAGTAGAGAAGCTTAACTTTGGTGTCAACTTTGTTGCTCCACTTCAAGATGTTGTGCAGTTGCTTACGCCGGCCGAGGCCCCTTTGAAGAATGTGGGTCACATGTTTGGTGAACATTTTTGAATTCTAAATGACCCCGAGGTATTTCATCATGTCCTGTGGTCTAATCGTAGTACCTCCTATTTGTATTCGGATATTCTGTGAATATCGAGAAGTAGGTTGGGAGTGTTTACTACTCAGAATTATAGCTACTGCTTTGGATGGGTTAAGTAGAATTTTCCATCGACTGTAATACTGATATAGTTCGTCCAGGTGAAGGTTGAGTCGATTTGTTGAGAGTTTAGGGCTTTTAGATGACGTGTACACTAGGACGTCATCCGCATAGCATATTTGGTTAACTCTCCCGTCCACAGGGCGAGTAATATCTGATGTGTAGATATTAAATAGGATGGGGGCTAGAATGGAGCCCTGTGGTACACTTGCAGCGGCATTGAAAGTTCGGGAAAGTTTTCGATTCACTCGAACTTGGAAGGTTCTGTTTTGAACGAAGTGGTAGATGATACTACACAGCATTTTACTGAGGTTAGTATTCAATAATTTAAAAACGAGACCTCCTATTCACGTCGTGCCAAAAGCCTTTTCAATGTCCAGGCTCACCACAATGGAGGGTTCCTTATTAAAGAGGCGCACGCAGACGTCGTTTTGAAACATGTTGTGCGCCTTGATGGTGCTGTGCGCTCTTCTAAGTCCAAATTGGAAGTCGGGTATTAGGTTCCTGACACTGATAAACTTATTTAGATTCTCGTATATGAACTGTTCATATATTTTGCTGATGCAGGTGAGGAGCGAAATAGGACGAAAGCTTGAGGGGTAATATGTTGGTTTCCCAAATTTTTCTATTGGGTAGACAACAGCATGCTTCCAAGTTTGGGGAAAGTACCCCATGTTGTAGGCATGGTTGAACAGAATGGAGAGCTTTACAAAAAATAAGGCAGAAAGCCTTCGCAACGAGTGGTACGACATGTTGTCAATACCTGGTGACTTCTTGGGGTTTCGAGATTTAACTAGATTTTGTAGGGTATATGGCGAGCAGAAACCGTGTCCATTTTGACGTCTGTCATCGGAGTATGCACTGCTAAATGGGTTAAGGACAGCAATTGGCTCGTTAAAGTTGTCTAGTTTATTTTGGACCTCTGAACTAATGATTGCATTAGTATATGGGTCCCCATCTTAGAGAGTAAGCCTGTGATTATTTTCAAAGGTCTCTCCGATGATATTTGCTTTATTGGTGTCATTATTAATAACAACATCGTTGTGTATGATTGGCCCAGTGATACGAGAGGTGCCACATACCTTTTTAACGTTTTTGTAGACGTTCTGGTCCATATGATACCATACCCTTCAGTTTGTTTTCCAATTGTCGGGTACGATTGTTTTGTATTCTCTGTTTTATCAGTGTACCAGTGTTGTGAATAATGGATCGCAATAGTGGGAGAGTTTTTATATTCTTTGTTTGTCGTCCTTTAAGCATATCGGCGAATGTAAATCCATTTTGGATGAAGTTTTGGCCTGTTTTCCATAGTTTGACTTGGTTATTTGCTTAGCTCGACTCTCTTTGGATCTCGGGACTATCTCTTTATATTTAGGACAGTTCCTGTAACTGGTCGGATGTCCTTTCTTGCCGCAGATACAGCAAGTTGACAGAGTTATTTCATCCTGTACATTTGTTGTGGGATCACATGGCATGGATGCTGACAGTAGTTCACACTTGCCAATATTGTAGGATTTTCCACAGGGAACTCAACCGCGGTTCATGTTGCACTTTCGAGAGATATGCCCGAAACCTTGGCAACGTCGGCATTGAGGTATTTCATTGTTATGAAATACCTCGAAGACGACTTGTTGATAAAGGATTGGAAGCGACTTTGTCCATATTATGGAATCTATGTCGGTTCCTGGGGCAGGGTGAACCTCCCATATGTTTACCTTGCTGTATTTTTGCGGTCTGATTTTCACAAACCGTTGTGGGGGACAGAATTTTTTAACGTCAGTGAATTTTACGTGAGGAAATGTTGCCTCAAGGGCAATTACGATGTCGTCCTTTTCCCAACAAGCAGCGGCTCTTTTTAAGAGGATGGTCCTCGACTTTTCGTCGGCCGGGGTGAATGTATGTGTAATAATTCACCTCCTTGGCCTTGAGGTTGTCGTTAACCTTGTGGTAGGTCTCCCTATCATAGGTTATGATTTTGTTTAGGGATGGGTTTAAAGTCCTTGCCTTGAACTTGGAAATTCCTAGTCGGATCTTGTCACCGACGAAATCCTTTAGGTTGAGGTCACGTGCAAAGATCGCGGTTTGCCGTTTCTTCTTGAAGGCAGGTGCGCGGACCTTGACTGCTGGCTGCACAGTGTTGGAAACGCAAGCGGTCTTTGGTTTTGGGTCAATTGCCTGAGTTGCCCTTGGTGGGCACGACTTCGGCGGAGGTACGTTTTTTTGCGTATTTGAGGTTGCCAGAGAGATCGATATTTTTTAGAGACAGATGGCTATACCATGCGTTTGAAATGATAGTGAAGAACGTGTGATTCGAACTGACGCTATGACAGTTAGAATCACCAAAAATGGAACCTAAGCGTAACACATCAGGCTACTGGCCGATTTTAGAATACGATTTTTTTTTTTAACTCAAGTACATTCCACTGATATAAATTGTTCTTTTTTTGTTCGGTGTTCTTCACTATTTTGCTTGTGAATTGTGTGTGTATCTGTTAGAGACGCTACACCACTCCTTCCTCAGTGACTTCGTTACGATCAGATTCGTATGAGAACGATGGAGCGAACGAGAGAACGTCGGAGCAGGCGAGTGTGCCTGGGCTCTGTGCGGAAGTCATGATCGTGTGTGAAGTTCTGTTTACTACGGGAAAGTGTGTGATGTGTGTACAGATCACGCCGTAGTCGCCAATTATAGCGTTTGAAATGATAGTGAAGAACGTGTGATTCGAACTGACGCTATCACAGTTAGAATCACCAAAAATTGAACCTAAGCGCAACACATTAGGCTACTGACCGATTTTAGAATTCGATTTTTAAACTCAAGTATATTCCACTGATGTGAATTGTTTTTATCGCTATGGTATACGGCTCTGATGGATTTTCTTATTCGATTTTCGTTCGGTGTTCCTCACTATTTGCTAGTGTATTGTGTGTGTACCTGTTAGAGACGCCACAATGGAGCTAGGGGTGGTGTTGGTGTGGAGTTAATACGAGGGTCGCCTTTTATATTTCGGGATTGGAGAACAAAAACAAATATTGATAATCGAAAATCACTTTATTGTTTTTTCAAAATATTCCCCATGAAGATCTATACACTTTTGCATGCGTTTGAACCAATTGTCGAAGCACTTTTGCCACTCTGATTGAGGTATCTCCAACACATGCATTCTGAATGCAGCAACCGCTTCTTCAGGTGTCGAAAAATGTTGACCTCTCAGTTTGTTTTTTACGTACGGGAATAAAAAGTAGTCATTCGGTGCCAAGTCAGGACTATACGGCGGATGACCCATCAAATCGATGTTTTGGGTGCTCAAAAATGCAGTTGTCGCAGCCGATGTGTGAGAGCTCGCATTGTCGTGGTGAAGAGTGATCCGTCTTCGGCGGTTGGTTTTCCTGATTTCTTGGAAGACAACTGGCAAACAAATGGCTGTGTACCACTCAGAATTGACTGTTCTGCGTTGTTCTAGTGGTTGCGACATGTCCAGTTTTCCGAAAAAACAGGCGACCATTTGCTTGGAAGTGCTTCGTGCGCGAACAACTTTTGTTGGATTTGGCTCATCTTGAAACACCCAGACAGTCGACTGCTGTTTACTTTCGGGCTCATACGCGTAAATCCACGATTCATCACCCCTCACGATGTCATAGACGTGTTTCGAAGCACCGCGACCGTATTTTTTGAGCATTTCTTTCGACCAATTGACATGAGCCTTTTTTTGGGCGATTAACAAATTGTGTGGGATCCAACGCGAACAAATTTTTTTGACAGTCAAATGTTTATGCAATATTGAATGTATGCTGGTCCCACTAACGCCTAAGGTTGTCTCAATCTCACGATAGGTCACATGACGATCTTCCAATATCAGTTCGCGCACAGCATCAATGGTTTTCGGAACAAAACTGATTTTAGATGACCTTCACGAAATTCATCTTGGAGTGAACTACGACTACGATTGAATTCACCATACCATCGATAAACACTGGTCCTTGGTGGAGCTTCATCGCCAAAAATTGAATTAAGTCTATCCATACACTGTTGCTGAGTTAATCCACGCCGAAAGTTGTAAAAAATAATCGCACGAAAATGTTGACGATTTAATTCCATTTTTGGGCCGAAATGAATCTTTTAAGTTACTGTAAACAACACAAATAGCGCTCGTATGTCAAAACGTTCTGAGTGCGTATAACCTCAAAAATGTCCAACTTTACGACAGAGCTGTCAATTGCCGGATTGCAACACTAGGGTTGCCAAATCCCGAAGCATAAGAGGCAACCCTCGTAGCGATACGCTTACTGGAGGGGCCTCCTTCGCAGCTTACTGTTGGGAGCGGCGTTTTGCGCTTTGGGGCCCTAAATGAGTTTGGGATGGGCGTACGCGAGTCACCATCGTCCATTAAGGCGACAGAACTCTCGGTGACGTTGTCTAGTTCGGGATCGAGCTCGGATTCTGAATCAGAGGTTTCCGAATCGGTATTGGACGGGGATGGGGGTGAGGTGGCTTCTAACGCTGACAATTTATTTTGAGGACAGCGTTCACAGCGCAGTTTTAATAAGCAGCCGGAAGAAAGTTGAACACCTTGAATTGGAAATAGAAGGACAAAGAATCAGATAGAGTCCCTATATTAAACATCTTGGTGTTATACTCGACAACAGGTTGAGCTTCAAGAAACACCTGAGGAAAACGAGTGAAAAAACGACAAGAGTATGCAAAGTTTTAGCGAGACTGCTTCCCAATGTTGGAGGACCCCAGCCCCACATCAGAAAACTCATAACCAGTGTTAACACCTCCATTATATGGTATGTTATGCAACTCACATATGGGCAGGAGCCGCACAGTATAAGTCGTCCATCAGGGGAGTGAACTCATCACATAGGCTGGCATCACTAAGAGTATGCTGTGCATTTCGAATGGTATTCGAAGATGCTATAAATATTTTGGCTGGGAGGACACCACCTAGCATTGCAGCTAAAGAAAACGCTGCATTGCATGAGGTCTCCCAAGAGAATCGTTGGAGAATGAGGTCACAATTAGAGCTCTCAAGCCTAAGAGAATGGCAACGAAGGTGGGATTCTTCCACCAAAGGAAGATGAACCCACACCATGATACCTGATATAGAAACATGTGAAAGAAAACATGGCGATCTGAACTACCACTTGACTCAGTTGGTATCAGGATATGGATGCTTTCGGCAATACTTGCACAAATATAATCATGTCAATCACCCATACTGGTTGCATGGCAAAGGCAAAATAAAAAGTGCGGAACACGTACTCACGGAGTGTGCGAGATTAGATACCACACGAGCGATTTTGGAGATACATATGAGACAGACAGTTACTCCGGCAGTATAGAATACATGCTCAGTTCCAAACAGGCATCATCATCATCGGCACTTCAACCGGGATCCGGTCTTGGCCTTATTTAGCAAGTTTCTCCACCGGTATCCAGTCCATATCCGAGACTTGTTAAATTGTCCATAATAATTTGTTTTTCCGGGCAAGGTTGTTAGCCTAGCTCCAACCTTTGTCAGGATGTCGCTGCATGCATTGGTTCACTACTTGGAGGGTGCCAAAGTAGCTATCCAGGGATGTCACGTGGAGATTGCATGTCAACTTGGATTGAACAGGGACACGGGTAGTCTTGGCCTTCGCCGGGTTGAAAGCAGAGACTTTGCCCTGTATGTTCGCTCCCAGGCCGCCCCCAAACAGGCATGGTCTGTAGCAAATGATATTCGATGTGATATGATGCAGCAGTGGCGCGCATCGACGAGCGGAAAAACAGGAAAACCCCCTCCCATCCCGCGATGGAATATCTAAAAGAAAGTTCCCACGGGACCAACGACAATATGTGCCTGGCGGAGGTGGTTTTTGGTCGGTAACATTCTGGGATGCCTATGTACCGGCCAGAGGTATCTTTTGAAGATTTCCACCTTCCCACCCAAAAAAAAGAATAGTAAACAGGTGAGCATGATGTATCGATCTCAATCACCGGGCAATTGGTGAGACTAGAAAGCTGTCTCAATAGCTGACTTGGTAAGAAGGTTATTCTTGCGTTTGATTGTGCAACTAGAAAAAACCGCCCTCTCTACCGAAAAAAAAAAACAAAAAAACAAATAAAAAACAAAGGAAAACACAACACATGCAAAAACAAAACGGAAAAATATTTCTCTCCCAAACTGCATTTTTTGTGTCCTTTTTATTATTTTACTTTCTTAAGTTGAAATGGGACAACCCACCGTCACCAGTATTCGACCAATTATCAGAGATAATTGTAATCGTGTCGCAATTTCAAGTTCATGATCGGTGAACGGAAATTTTGAAACCCGATAAAAATGCAAGCCGCCTAATTTCGGCAGCCACTTTGCAAGCAAATATTATAAGAGCTTCTTTTCCCAAACAAACGTCGTTAATAGGCCCTACAAATACAAATAAGGTGATTGTCAGTCGCGCAATGGCAGCAGTGCTTTTCTTCAAGTCTCCTCAATTGTTTGTTACCAACTTCATTTATTTTCAATGATCATTTCGTGACGTTACATGAACAACAGCGACGAAGTAACACGATCTCAAAGCAGCCTTGTAGAGAGATAACAAATTCTCAAGGAACCGGAAGATCACATGCCGGACGAGTTGAATGTTCTAAAAAGGTATTTAGTTGCCTTTTAAGACCACTCTAGCCGCCATTGTGACTTGAATGTTTGTTTTATCAACCGTTTAACGTGTTGTTAGCCTCCATGTTGCTATCAGCCCAATGCCTAAGCGGTGATAGGAAAGTAGCACATCGACAACAAATCGATGACATAGCAACAATTTGAAGAGTTGACAAATCGTGCTTATCCGCTTGGACAGCGTTGACAGCGGGATGCGTTCAATAGACAAGAAATAAGAGGCGTACGTGATCGGTTATCGGAATGTCACGATGATCGATATGACACCAACGTCTAAACGAATTATTTGAAGATCAATTATCTGTGTGATAAACTCCCAACAAAGACACCTCCCTTGCCCGATGCTAACTGTCGCCGAATGGTCCAAGAGTCTCATCTTGTTAAAAGCTACTCGATGTGGTCGAACCCGATGCAGGGATGTCTTAAACACATATTCACAACGCTAACGAGATTAGATAAACGATAAAAGTCTTGTTTAGGCCTTTTTTCTTTGTTATTGTTGCTGTTGTTGTGGCTTTTTGTATAATAGCTAAACTATCCATTTGTCATTTTGTTGCGGCGAGTCGTGTGTGACTTTTCACGAGGTAGCATCATGATGGATGGTTAGCAGGTATCGGTATCTTAGCGGCTGAAAAGAAGAGACGGAGCGAAGTGTCTGTTCTGGGTTTAGGAAGATATTCATAATTCTAAAGTCGGGATATGTGGAAGCTACGCTGATATTGTTGGCGTGGTGATGAACATTTTAGTGTATTCTATATAAATCGGGAGGGGGAAGAATGATTGATCCGTCACGTTACTGTGACGTTCGTCGAATAAACATTCTAGAGACTAGAAAAAGCGATCTGAGGAAGTAAAATCGAAATTGATTTTTTTGGATAAAGCCCATTAAATAATTTACTTGTTTTATATTAAAACAAACTGAAATAAAAATAAACTATTCGGCCCAAAATAATAAAATAAGTTTGATCACATGGAACCATACTTGTGAAGAGACTTCAATCGATATTTTGGATTACTGACTCTCATTTATTATATACCTAAATATGTTCATTTGCTAACGTTTAAAAACTGACGCTATGATGGTCCTAAGCTTTCTGAAATTAAACGCAATTAGACTCGAACCTCTATTATTTTCATACGGATGAATAGCAAACACCATACTCTTTTTATAGTGCAGGCCTGTAAACTAAAACGGGCAGATCACAATTCCTTTACTAACCACATCACTGTCTCACTTTGATTTGTTACTTGTAATAAATACGATAATTAACAATTTAGTTCTGTTCCATTAAATGCAGAGTGATAGCTAAGTACTGCTGATTGCAGCGTTCGGTAAGAAGTTTTTTTATTGTTATCATTTAAATGTTATTATTAATCGCTATCGTTAAATGTTCTGGCAAGTTCCCGATCCAGCATTGGCAATGACAAAACTTCGCGAATTCAGTTCAGAGTCGGCAATTTATCAAAATTTTATTCCAATAAATAGTAAGTTTATTGCCTCCCGACAGCATTCGAATTAGCGATGATAAGTCACACATGTCACAGTCAACAAGGATTATTATTTCGATTGCTGGCAAATACTAACATCAACAGATTCTTCTTTAATATGTACGTGCTAAAAGTTTTTGATATCGAGATATAAAAGGATAGGAAGAAAAAATTCTCTATATCTGCAAGCCGGTACTACGAGGGTTTGATACCAAATACGGGATGTCCCAAAAGTTATTTTCAATTTATTTTGCTACCTCTATAATGCAACTGCTGGGAAAGGCGTTGATTGCTATTCCTGTCGTTGGGCATTCACCCACTGGGGAGCGTTTCATGGGAGTGGAACGCGCGTCGACTGTGGGCGAGTTTTACAAAAACAGTATGTTTTGCGTGGCGAAAATTCATATCAAATTGGCTATATTAGAGAAGCATCAATTTTTTATATATATACGAGGGTTGCCTCTTATGTTTCGGGATTTGGCAACCCTAGTGTTGCAATCCGGCAATTGACAGCTCTGTCGTAAAGTTGGACATTTTTGAGGTTATACGCACTCAGAACGTTTTGACATACGAGCGCTATTTGTGTTGTTTACAGTAACTTAAAAGATTCATCTCGGCCCAAAAATGGAATTAAATCGTCAACATTTTCGTGCGATTATTTTTTACAACTTTCGGCGTGGATTAACTCAGCAACAGTGCATGAATGAACTTAATTCAATTTTTGGCGATGAAGCTCCATCAAGGACCAGTGTTTATCGATGGTATGGTGAATTCAATCGTGGTCGTAGTTCACTCCAAGATGAATTTCGTGAAGGTCGTCCAAAATCAGTTGTTGTTCCGAAAACCATTGATGCTGTGCGCGAACTGATATTGAAAGATCGTCATGTGACCTATCGCGAGATTGAGACAACCTTAGGCGTTAGTGGGACCAGCATACATTCAATATTGCATAAACATTTGACTATCAAAAAAATTTGTTCGCGTTGGATCCCACACAATTTGTCAATCGCCCAAAATAGGCTCGTGTCAATTGGTCGAAAGAAATGCTCACAAAATACGGTCGCGGTGCTTCGAAACACGTCTATGACATCGTGACAGGTGATGAATCGTGGATTTACGCGTATGAGCCCGAAAGTAAACAGCAGTCGACTGTCTGGGTGTTTCAAGATGAGCCAAATCCAACAAAAGTTCTTCGCGCACGAAGCACTTCCAAGCAAATGGTCGCCTGTTTTTTCGGAAAAACTGGACATGTCGCAACCGTACCACTAGAACAACGCAGAACAGTCAATTCTGAGTGGTACACAACCATTTGTTTGCCAGTTGTCTTCCAAGAAATCAGGAAAACCAACCGCCGAAGACGGATCACTCTTCACCACGACAATGCGAGCTCGCACACATCGGCTGCGACAACTGCATTTTTGAGCACCCAAAACATCGATTTGATGGGTCATCCGCCGTATAGTCCTGACTTGGCACCGAATGACTTCTTTTTATTCCCGTACGTAAAAAACAAACTGAGAGGTCAACGTTTTTCGATACCTGAAGAAGCGGTTGCTGCATTCAGAATGCATGTGTTGGAGATACCTCAATCAGAGTGGCAAAAGTGCTTCGACAATTGGTTCAAACGCATGCAAAAGTGTATAGATCTTCATGGGGAATATTTTGAAAAACAATAAAGTGATTTTCGATGATCAATATTTGGTTTTGTTCTCTAATCCCGAAGTATAAAAGGCAACCCTCGTACTATGTGGCATAATGGAGTAGATGCGCCGAGAGGAGCGGAGTATTACATAAAGTCCATACCTGCCCGTAATAGAGTATCTGAATAGTAAATCCCGCGGGGAACAATGGGAGTATGTGCTGGAGAAAGGTGGTTTTAGTCAGTAAAAATCCAGCATGTGTCTGGTTTCGTCCAGAGGCATTCTTTGCAGATTTCTACCTTCTCATCGAAAACCTTATTACCGCAGCCATTACGGCGGCTTTATACTGCATCCTACTGAGTGCTGTTTCTGATATTCGTAATGAAATAGGACAATTGAATTCCAGTTATGGTCCTATCAATTTCATCCAATTTTTCGTTTGATAAACACGTCTAGTTTTTTGCTCAGAAAACGACATAAGCAGAAAGTTCTGTTTTTCTCTATCAATCTGAAAAAATCGCCTCCCGACCCACACTGATTGTTTTTGGACCCCTGTGACGATTGATTTCGTCAGTTCAAAGATGCCAATTTTGACTGGAGCGATAATGAGCTTCGAAATAATTTCGGTAAGATTGAAAACCATCAATTGCTGGCTCTTTTCGACGAGTACGATACCTCATCGCAACAAATACTTGTCAGACTATTAGGTGTTACTCGAACAGCCATTTCCATGCGCCTACATGCCATAGAAAAAGTTCGAAAGATCGGTATATGCGTGTTGCATGAATTGAAGAATACGCAGAATGGTGCGATCTAAAGCATATCGGGATTTTGTTCGCCGGAGAGAAAAGCGAATCGTTCCTGCATCGGACTTTGATTGGCGACGAAAAAAGGGATTTTTTTTTTATTACACTTCTCTCGGGAGAGGCGAACCTATAGCGCCGAGTGGGCGCCCCGAGATGCCACCAAATAACTGTTGCAGTTCTTTTTGAACAGTTGCAGGTTGTAACGCTCCGGGAACACTCGCGTGGGAAGGCAGTTCCACAGCTTCCCCACTCTGTAACGGAACGAGTTCTGATGTGGGGATGTTCGCGCTGTCGGCAGATGAACCACAAACGGGTATGATCCGTCGGATTGTCTTGTGGAGCGCATATAAGCCGAATTGCGTGGAACAATACCACGAATATCCGAAGAACAGTACCCGTGATAATATCTGTAAAAGAGGCAGACGTCGGCTACACGCCTTCGATGTGATGGCGACTGTAGTCCCGACGTCAGCGCCGAGTCTCCGATTAGGCGGATCGCTCGTTTTTGTATGCTATCAAGCTGGTCGAGGGTATGTTTAGAAGTCGAGCTCCAAACATGAGAGCAACATTCGAGCGCGGGTTTAATTTGGGATTTATACAGGAGAAGAAGTTGGGCCGGAGTAAAATATATCTTGGCTCTAAAAAGATAACTCAGTTTTCCTGAGGCTGACCTGGCGATGCTCGACACGTGTTTATGCCATGATACATTCCCACAGACCGTGACGCAGAGCAATTTCAAGTTTTCCCCAGCCTAGAGAGCCCGGACATTCATCATCAGCTGTGGAGCCGATGATCCACTTTTCTTTGTGAATGTTGTATATTGTGTCTTCGTTGCATTGTAGTCGACGAGATTGGCCCTTCCCCACTGCAGGATCTTATCTAGATCCTAATTCATAGAGTCAATCTTTCTACATCTCAGCTGATGCGACGCAGATGCACCAATCGGCCGAACACTCGAAAAGGAGGAAACAAGCGTACTATCGTCCGCAAAACTAAACACTTCGTTATCCGTTGTCTCCAACAAATCGTTTATGTGAAGCAAAAACAAGGTTAGAGTCAAAAAAAAACCTTGGGGTACCCCCGAATTAACAGGATACAGATCCGAACACTCGCCGTCCACAACAACCCGGATCGATCGATTCTCAAGGAAGCTCCTCGTCCAGTCAAAAGGCTGTTGTAAAAGTCCGTATGAACGAAGTTTGCTCAGCAATGTCCCGTGCCAGATGCGGTCAAAAGCTTTGGAGATATCCTTGACTCATCATGCCGCTCAATCGCAGATGTCCATATAACGGTTATAAGTGTCAAAAGATCTCCCGTGGAATTCATATTGACGATCATTCAGAAGTCCGTTGCACTCCAAATACTTTACTAACTCTATATTGATGACTTTTTCCATCACCTTAAATCACATAGACAATAATGCTATTGTCCACTCCATATGAATGCAATTTTGACAAAAGGGCTGGATGCCAAACTCTGTCGAAGGCTTTCAAGATATGCAGTGCAACAACCTTGCTGTCTCCGAGGTAGTGGACGGAATGGCTCCACTTTTCGGTAAGGTACGCCTCAGATCTCCTGTGGACCTGTTGCAACAAAAGTCATAGGGCGGTAATTGACAGATATTTTGAAAGTTGACGGTTAATCAGTGATTCCATTACCTTCGAGAGAAGTGAGGTTAGTGCTATGGGTCGATAAGAAGAGAGGAACGATCTGTCACCCTTTGTGGGATTGGGTGAATGTTCGCTGATTTCCATCTATTTGGGAAACGGCCAGTAGAATAAGACAAACGGAAGAGTTCCCGCAGTGGTTTACCGAGTGAAGAGGAATATTTCGTCAAGAGAATTGGGGAAATGCTATCAGACAGGGTTGAGTTGGCTGCAAAATGTGCAGCAAGCAGATCCACTTTCTCTATTGCACTGGTGACTGGTCGGTCATCGACTATTACCGAAGCAATGGATGAGGAGAACGAGTTTTGGATGTTCTTCACGAATGCCCAGAAGTGTCTACTACCTGTGGGGGAGTGTAGTATTTTTGTCCCATTCTCTGGTCAACCAAGAACTTTTGAATATACGCATTGCTGTCATTTTTAGCTCACTTAAATCTTTTCCGGTTTTTCTCAGTATTGTTTGATTTATACAACCGGAAGCTCAACTCTTTAGCCTTTATTGGCCTCTCTGCACCCGGAATCGATTTCTCTTGGGTTTGATACTCTTTACTCTGTGTGGAATAAAGGTTCGCATGCCAAACAGAATTGTGGGGAGGGGCATGTGGATGTAGCAGCGTATGGCACCAGTTCACTATCGCCCCACTAGAGAGTTGTTTGCCAGCGCACTGTCCACATACGCGAGAGAAAATGAAACACACTGAGTTGGCCGTAAGGGTCTTTTCATTACACAAGGTGAGACGAATATCGTTTTGATTTTTGTACACTGTAAATTAAACATGTCCATCCTACTGACGAGCGCTTAACCGGTAAGATTGTACCGAATACCGGTTTTGAATAAAATTAGGGTTTTTCATAAGTTGTTTAGTTTCTAACCACGAACTGCGCCCGAATGTTTTTTTTTATTTTTTTTTCTGAGCTGTGCCCGCAGCAATGGAAAGGGGAAAGTTCAACTCGACTTTATTTGGCATGCGGGGGCGTGCGTGCCCCCGTGCGATCGCGGCGGTTGTCAGGGGACTCCCCATACGCGCGTGGTGTTGGTCGGAGAATGTCTGACTAATGAAGGAAAGAACCTATTCTAATTTCGAGTAGAATTGCTATGCTTGCATAGGAATTCAGTTCCAGCGAATCCTGGCCGTATAAGCTGAGTTGTATTCGTTGGTTGTGTATACTGGGAAATTGGTTTGGCGTCATAGCCAAGTATGATCAAGGGCCTTGGTTGTTGTGATCGTTTCGTAGTAAATTTGCTGCCGCTTGGTCGCAAGCGAGAAGTATAATTTAAGGAGGAAATGAACCGAAGTGGTTTTCGGGGGAAATTGGAATTGCTTGGGTGCAGCACGGAATATCACTTAGATAAGATATTAACCGAAGCAATTTTGGGAACGTGTATGTGGGGTGATGTAATTGAGGGAGATGGTTAATGTTTGTTGTAGATTTGAATATACGTTTTATTATGGCATATCAATTTCGGGGAAATTGTGATTGCCTGGCCGCAAAGAGGGAATGTGAATTCAGTAAAGGATTGAACGAAGCAATTTTGGGAAAATGAATGCGGGGATGATTAGAATATATTCTGTTGGGAGTTTGGAAAATGTTTTTTATTGCAGATTGGGAGATGAATTCTTGCAAGTTCGGGCTGGATGCGCCTGCAGATTGGGATTGTTTTTGTATGTTTATAGGTTAGGGTAGGGTGACGTACTGTTAGCGGTCAGGATTGGTTGGCATTGTGGGTTGGTTCTCCATGTGGTATAGAGAGTCCCCACAGAATTCGTCAATGTGAACGCTAGAGAGTCAGCATCATTGATGATAACCTAAACCCAAGCTCAACCATACATCACATCACAAGCGGCAGTGGTCAGTTGCGAAGGACAACTGATAAGATGAATCAGAACAATTGTGACTCAGAGAATCTTGTGAACCTCAACAAGAAGGATAGTATGGAGGGTAAGGAGTACCTAGCGCGTTCAACAACAGGACACAAGTTCGATAGAAAATCATTGGCATATTCCAGAGAACGTGATATAATTAACTTTGGTGCTGGACGTGATGACAATATCACTCACCGAAGCGACAATATCAATGTTGCACCCAACAATTTGGGTTTAGCTAGTTAGTTTAAAAAAGTACGGGTCGATTAGTGACTCTTTGGGGGTTCCTGAATGAGCAGTTTTTGATTTTCATCCGCCCAGATGCGACAATTCTGCTTGTTGACGAAGTCACTAAGGTGGAAGAGAGCCTCGAACGATGAAGATGTTTTGACGTAAAAAGTGAGCACTAACTTCGGCATCTCAAGCATTACCGAGTGTAATGGCGATGCTGTAAATAGTCAGCAAATTTCACTTCCTGTGTCAACTGAACCTTCTACTTGCTCGATTCAAGATTCCGTTGGATACTAAACCAAACTATCGCCCATAACAGAGATGTGCTCTACGGTCGGGCGAGCGCTTTTTTTTCGAAACTACGTTCATCACGGACTCAGTGTTTTTTTTGAATTACTGCATGATTGATCGTAACTTATTTTTGAACCCCCCATTTCCGTTAAACGTCTGTATTATATTAAACAATTATTCGGTCATATATTACCTCGTAGTTTAATTCGCCTATGAATTAACTTTATAAAGGTCAAAAACGAACGTTTGATGTTCCGATAGCGTTTCCAAGTCACATTGAGGGCTTCTTGTGTAAATACGTTGCCTTATTGTGAAGCAGTAAGCATGAGTTTTTATAAATTTGTGGTTTGTGTGGCGGTTTTGGACCTGAGTGTTATATATAATTTCAATTCAAGAATTTCGAAAGTACAACCGAATTCCAATATTGAAGACCCAATATGTTTGTATTCAATTTCCATATTTTCTTTCAACCACAACTAGCTTGGACTTCTTTCCAGCCACAAATGAGAAAGGCACATCAATTCCTCTGTGTTTTTTTTTAATTATATTTTACGATTTATTGTCAACCTTGAACCTAATCTTCGTATATATAGTTTTGACAACATACTTTTAAGAGTTTAATTGACTCAGTATACTTAAGTCGTCTGTAGCTTTCTATGAATTGCGCAGCTTCGCACAACTATTCCAAACTCATCAACTACCCTATCCGAGTTTTTACTTTTTTTCACATCACCGAGTGATGACATCAAAGTCCTCTTGATCATCTTGAGAAATCATTCCTATGTTTACAAGTATTGAATCAAATCCGCGACAAGTCACAATCAACTTTGGAATTTTCCCACATTCAATGTTCAAAATTAACGATCTCCAACCGACCACCGCATAGGACCCCCTCAAAGTCCACCTGTCAGTTAATTAATATTCAAATCCATCATTTGGCAATTAATTTGTACATTGAACAATTGCACGATTCTATGCGGCAATCAGCTAGACAAGTGTTCGCCGCTAAGCCCGCACGCGCACGTCCGTCTATAAATCTCAAAAGCCTACGGAAAGTTCAACAGCAACGACCGGTCTCCATCTCCAGCATCTCACGGTAACTGACAAAAGATACAATCGACTCATGTCAAAGCCTCTTACCGTAGCGGAACAGTAGGAGTAGAAAACCTCACCTGACCAGAATTAGTATTCAAATTAGCGACGGTTAATTCGTGTATCCCTGGATTAGCCAGTTCGCGAATGCACGTTACTTAATTGACAATTCGCCCGTAGCGGCGAATTAATTTGCAACACGTTGACAATTCACTCCAACTCGTTGCGCCGCTTTACTGTTGTGGGCGCAGCACTACATCTGCCCACTGAAGTTCCGGAATCTGATGGAGGTGACACAGTTGATCTGATGATAAAGAAGCCAGCTGGGCGGCGGAAGGAGTAAATGGCCAAGGGAACACAAGTAACGGATGACAAGCTAGAAGAACTTGCAAACGATTAAAGATACAACTTTAACCAAACCTTGTTGTGGGGTTTTTATCTTGTTGCGATTTTATATCGCAAAATTACGATTTACGATCACCGGAGAGGAGGAAACGAATCGGATAATTTATGGGTCGTATAAGTGTCCAAGTGACACTTTAGGATGACGTAATGTACAGCACACAGTGACATTTGGCACTGGAATAGAATGGAAGGTATCGCACGATCTTCGGTAATTGAATGTGATAGAGGGTAGAGCGAAGAAAAAAAATACAATAATAATGGCGACAAACTATAAAGATCTTGACAACGAAAAACTCGTAAAATAATCATACAAGTGTTGTGAAACGACCAGACGGATCCGTCAAGAGATGGTGGATTCACCTTTGTTCTGGTAAAGGGTGTAGAGAATATTTTACACTTCATTTCACACGCTCAAAAGACGTTATGACGTCTTGTGAAAAATATTGGCATACGCCGAAAGAGGTGTGGAACGTGGGAAAGAACATATTGAGAAACTGCATATTGGTTGTGATGACAGAGTAACAAGTTTCAGGTAATGGACTACAATTTTGTGTTATTAGGCTGAAGAAGGGTAGGGTTTTAACTACAAGTGAATATCGCGACAATGGCAATTGTAATTTATTCATTTAATTATCTAATTCATTAGAATCTGAACCAGAAAATAATCAGATAATACATCTCTGTTTACAATGAGGAATCGGCGCAAGGCAAATAAGTTATTATGGAAAATTTAACAACCCTCGAGACTTGCTAAATAAGGCCAAGACCGGATCTCGGTTGTAGTGCCGATGATGATGGATGATACTATGAAGAAATGTTCTATCACGACAACTTTATGAAGCAATCGGAGTTGAAGACCTACATCCCGGTTCATCCCGACAGTGATGAGCAGTTATTCCAGGGCGCAAATTATAAAAAAGTTGGATTGACGAGCGAGGCGAACAAGGACCTTGCGGACTGCAAAATAAAAGAACTAAATATGGTCATTACCGTTGAATTCTGTCACCACAGGAAAGGAGTGGGCGGAGGGTTGGGGTTAGTGACATCCTGCATTAAATATAAGTGAAAAGCATGGCAAGTGTCAATATAATTTGCTGAAACAATACAAAATAACATCCATATAGTTTGTGTTACATAAAATAGGCTTTAGTGCACAGTGTAAACGGAAGAGGAAAGAGAAGGTAGGGAAAGGGAGTATCGCTGTACATTATCATTTGCCTAGACAGAGACAAAGTATTCCACATTCGTGTGGTTCGGCTAAAGAATGATTATGTTTATTTGGACAGCTGAAATTAATTTTTAGGGCAAACACTCTCTGATAGACGGGTATGATTGAATAACATTCGTGATAATACACATAGTAAAGAGATAGAGAATGTGTTTTTATAAAGGCGGTATTGAAAGACTTGTGCCAGGGCCCCATTGAATTTCATTACTCGTTTTTGTATCAAGCACTTGTATCGCTGTTTGGATGCACCTGACTAAATATGGAAAGCGAATTCCAGTTTAGAGCGGATGTTCACTATAAGCAATATTTTGTACTCACTGTTTGTCTTTGGATCCTATTGAGCACACACAGCTTGACTAAATACAGGAATTGAGTCCCAATTTTGGACGTCTGATCAAATCTTGAAATTAAATTTCAGTTCAGGACAAATATGATTTGTAAATTCAGGTTGAGATCGAATGAGTTGAAGTATTTGTTACATCACTTAGCAAACCCGATACATTTGGTAGCACTTTTCGCAGTTTTAAGAATAGTGTCATTCCAATTAGAGGTCGAATTAATTTGAGTGCCAAGAATTGACAGTTCCTTGGCTTCGACGATGCAAGTGCCCTTCATCTACAGTTTGCTTAGTTTGCGGTTCTTCTTTGGGCCCAGGTGGCAGCACTGAGGTTTAGAGGCACTGAATTCGATACTGTTAGATAGTTTAGTAATGATTTGTTTTGTTGAAGTGAGAAATTAAGCATTTTAGCTGATTAGGAGGTTAGAGTTGGATTAGAACGAAAAAATAAAGTGAGATGACGTCAGCAAACGGGCGAATTCGGTTGTTGAATTCGTGGTCTCTCTCTCTCTCTCTCTCTCTCTCTCTCTCTCTCTTCAAAACACTCGCACAAAATAAATTAAATTGAATAAAAATTGAGTAGGCGCTGCAAAATACTAAATAGAAAAAATCAACAACAAAAATTATCTCTTTGTAACATTTTTTACACGGAAGGAAGCGAGCTTTAATAAATTAATTAAAAAAGGAAAAACGAACAACCATCGTCGAAGTTAATAAACTGTATCAAACAGAAATAAAAGAAAAACAATAGAAAAAGTAAAAGAATACGAAGCAGAAAAACTCCAAGAACGCGATGACAACAAACCTCATGAATTTATCAACAAATATTTGTATCAAACTGGGCTCCTCGATAGTATAGTGGTTAGTATACCCGCCTGTCACACGGGAGACCGGTGTTCGATTCCCCGTCGGGGAGCTTCTGGCGCAAGACTAATGACCTTGCCCGAAAAAAAAGAAAACAAATCATTATGGAAAATTTAACAAGCCTCAGGACTTGCTAAATAGGGCCAAGACCGGTTCCCGGTTGTAGTGCCGATGATGATGATGATTTGTATCAAACTAAATACCAATTATTCGAAACGTTTAACGTCATTGAGAGCGTCACAGCGGCGAATTAATGTAATATCTGATCAATTGTAATCCATTGCTTAAGCTGAACCTAATTCATCAAATCTCCCCATATCGAAAGGAAATCACCTTGGCCAAGCACCAGAAAGAAGAAACCATGAGTACCGTTTCTATTATTACTATTTTTGTGTGCAACAAATTATTGTGTAACAAATGGGCGCAGCCGGTACTCACTATACAATTTTATACGATAAAATTGAGGAATAAAGTTTTAGTTTTGGTGGGGCTAACCCCCAAAATTATTAGTTTATTACAAACTTACGTGAGTAAGCTGCGAAGTAATGCACACATGCCTGTGGAACGCGAACAAAAATAAAGTAGCAAGATCGGGGAAGAAGTATATTAAAGTACAACTCTTAAGCTTCAAATTCATATATTTATTTCTTAACATAATCACTCTTAAGACTAATACATTTCTGCCAACGTGTAACAAGACTTTTTTCCAATCTAGGACTTGTCAGCGGTTTCACTTCATCGACAGAGGTGTAATAATTACCCTTGAGGTGTCTCTTGAGTAGAGAAACTTTTTTTTTTTAAGAATTACATGGCGAAAGTTCAGCGAGTAGGGTGTTGCTGGGGGCTTCACCACAAAGGGGAAACAATATGATAAATAACCGAACTTTAAAAAATTCATAATCGGGTTCGTTTACAAGGCTCTGTCGACGTTCGACTGATAACGGCATTTTATAACATCAGATGCATCGGTTTAACCAATACAAATATGAACGCCGTCCACCAATATCTGCAAATAGTGAAACCTGATATACTTGCCCTAACTAAGACCCAGGTCGATTCGTCAATTGACTCGACATATCTTCGTTGCTCAGGATACGACTTGGATTCAAGATTCCGTTTTAAAGGTGCAGTCTGCGTCTTCACGCGGTCTGATCTGTCTTGCCAAAGGATGGAACCGTTAGAACCCAGTAACTTGGACATCATGTGGTTGGGGGTTGTGTTGGGGAATTCTGTTAAATTTCATTGTTGTCTTTCCCGCTTCTCGAACAACTATCTACCACCGACATTTTTCGAATATCTTTCACGTACCATCGACTGGATACAGGTCAATCAGCCGGCTTCTGAAATTGTCGTCCTTGGAGATTTTAATATACACAACCCCGGCTGGTTTGTACATTCTAACAAAACAAACGAGGCTGGGAGGGTAGCGGAGATGTTCGCTGTTAGCCACAATTTGACCCAAGTCGTGGAGGAAACTGCGCGAGTGTGGGATACCTGAGATGACTGTGTGAACAACCTGGATCTGTTTTTGACACCGTGGAAGCGGCCGCGCCACTGCGACACCCAGATCACTGTTTGGTTTCTGTCGCGCAACCACTTGCATTTCAAGCAAATGACCGACCTAAGCAGCTTCGCCATGTATGAAGGTATGAGGCTGCTAACTGTGACGGGAGATTTCTTCGCATCTTTTCCGTGGTCGGAGGTGTTCTTCGGAGACTCCGATGTTACGCCTGCTCGGAGTCGGTCACAGAGATTATTCTTCTCGGGATGGAAATCTACCTTTCACATTCTATCAAACGAAATTCATCAGATCAACCTTGGTTTGATAAAAAATGCGAGCTGATTACAGCGGCAAAAAATAGAGCTTTTAGACAATCCTGACGAGGATAACAGAACGAATGTTGTTAGACTCAGAAACGCGTGCAACCACGCGATTGAAACTGCGAAGAAGGCCTACAACGATAGAGTGACCAATGAACTCCTTGAATGTCCAACTGGTTCGCGTCCCTTCTGATTAATAGCAAAGGTTGCCAGCAGTAACTTCACTTCTTCTTTTCCCCCGTTAGTGACGTACAGTGGAACACTAGTTCAAAACTCAAAAGATAAAGCTAATATATTCGCGAATTTGTTTTCCGCGAATTTAAACCTCGGTCTTTTGGAGCCACCTGTGATCGTTCCATTCAACGCTTTCTGCATGGGCCTGACTACAGAACGACAACAGGCCCAGATGGAATACCAGCAATAGTCCTTAAGAACTGTGCTTCAGAACTATTGCCGGCTCTTGGAAGACTCTTTCGCTTATCTTATGAACGAAGAACCTTTCCTGCCTGCTGAAAAGTCGCTCGAGTTCAGCCAATCCTAAAGAGGGGAAAATGGTGTCTCCCACAAAATTACGGTCCGATAGCATTACTGTCTATGTTATCTAAGGTAACGGAAAAGGTCATCAATGCCGAGTTCATTAAGTATTTGGAGTGGAACGGACTTCTGAATGATCGTCACTACGGATTCCGTGGCAGGCGGTCCGCGGGAGACCTTTAGACGCTTGTAACCGATATATGGACATCTGCGATTGACGGACATGGTGAGTGAAGGGCGGTCGCATTGGATATCTTCAAGGCTTTTGATCGCGTTTGGCACGATACATTGCTGGGCAAACTTCGTTCATACGGATTTTCCTAGCAGCTTTGCGACCGGACGAAGAGCTTTCTCGAAAATCGCTCGATCCGGGTTTTTGTAGACGGCGAGGTTTCGGATCTGTATCCTGTCAATTTTGGGGTGCCTCAAGATTCTATTATGGCTCCAACCTTGCTGTTGCTTCACATAAATGATTTGTTCATCAAATCAGCTGAGATGTATCCAGATCGACTCTCTGAATCGGGATCTGGATAAGGCCCTACAGTGGGAAAAGGTCAATCTCGTCGACTTCGATGTAATGCACACAATACACTACATTCAGCGCGAAGATTAAGATGGGCCGGACATGTGGGGAGAATGGGCAACGATAGGACCGTGTGTAGAATTCTTAACGGTAGACCAACGGGAAAGAGACCTGTGGGGAGGAAGTATTGTGCCAAATACGGACACTCCGTTCATCTTCCTCCTTCATCATACACTATACAGGTTCGGCGCGAATTATCCATCAACGGAAGAAATAAATCCACCGACAAAAGAACGAAACGCCGCCACGTTTGTTGTCCAAATTAAACGATCGGCACGACCAGAAGTAAATAATCGAAACGCACTTTTTATTTATTATAAAATGTTCTTATATTTCACTTAGAACTTAATATTAATATTAAATTGATTTTTATAAATTTTATACCACATGAAACACTTCTTTCTCGACACGACTTCGGTATGTCTACGCTTCTCCGCCGCGCGACGGAGAGCGGGAGCGGCACGACCTGCGTGGTCGGCGGATGTAATTAGACTCAGCGATAAACGGCTCGTGCAGAGCCGACTCGCTAATGGGGTGAGTTTGTGGTGTGGTGGTAGATATCCTCTCCACTAAGAATATGTTTTTACTTACCACCAGAGAAACGCAAAGTCTCTCTTGGTGGAATAGAAAACCAGATCTCGTAATGAAGATCATGGTGGTATGCGTGTGATCGTTTAGATCTGTGTTGTTTACCCACGCGCGAAGGCAATGGCAAAACAAAGCAGGCAGGCGGCAAGGACAAAGGGATCGAGAAGATCGTTGTCTATGAAGTGCATCGCGTCTAAATAAATAGACGACGATGCATCGAAGAAATGTGGTAAGAGAAAAGATGAGACGAGGGTATCATAAAAGTCTTAGATGAGTGATACCCTTGTGTGAATATACCAATAGACATTGGGAAAGGTGCTAATGGGTTGGTGGACGGAATGAATCCCTTGCTTGCATTTGTATATGCAGGGAAATTCGTTTGTGGGAAACGGATTCTATATTTGCATTGTTTATGCTTTGAATTCAATCCAGCGGCTATGCGCGAAGTCGATGATTGTTTGGAGATTCAAACAAAGGAGCATTTCTGGGTAAAGTGCTTGCAGCTGTATCGATAGTTGCAAGTCGTTGCGAAGCAATTCAGATGATTACACAATGACGGTTTGTATATACCATCTGTGTCAATTGTACATGGCATCTATGGCGACGCCAGGATCGAACTCTAGTGCGAATATCTACACTAATTAGAAATTCGGTTCTGGGCCGCTTATGCAGAGATGCATTAATACATGTATGAATGCCCCTGTAGGAAAAAATCTTTGCAGGCATTTCCAGTAATGCATTGAAAGTATTCATTATCCTTGGGAAGGAAATGTTTTTGTTGCGGGGAGATTGCGGTGCAGGTGTGGGGAGAATGGAATTTGCCTGGCAACCGAAGGTACCCAATAGGTTTCATTTAATGCTCCTGTATAATGAGAAGAATTCTTGTAAGGCATTTGTATGCGAAGAGATGTATGAAAAGGTAGGAATTCTTTTAAAACGAATTTTAGTTAAATAAATTTGATCTATTTGATGCGTGAAGCATTCAAGGTGCTAATGCGATTGCATTAGCGAACTTAAGGAAGTTGGGTAGCAGTTATGAGGGTTTTTCAGGTAAGTGGGCCGTGGGGTTTGGCAGAACCGCCACAGACCCGTAGGACGGCCGCGACGGAGATGGGAGGACAATGTTAGGTTTGACTTTGAGGAAATCGGATCAGATGGCCCAGCGTGGAAGGAGAGTGTACCGGACAGGGAATGATGGCGGGGTCGAGTCGGTGAGGTCATGAACTTTCGGGTTCCTATAGGCCAATAAATAGTAATAGTAGTAATATTCTATGGGCTGGGATGGCAAGATATAGAAGCATATGACGTAGGTTGACTTGCGAGAAAGAGTGATTTTGACTGTCACAAAGTTCAGGTTGGAGTACGTAGAGAAAGCGATATGTGATGAACCAAGGCTATTATGGACAGCGGCTGGCGGAAAACGTCAGTGACACGATTGAGGAGTTCATCGCGGAAGACAATGAACGTGGGAGGAAATAGTTCCAGGTTATGAATACTGGCGGTTAAGTTATTTTCGCTTAAAGTGAATATGTCGATAAGTAGCGCGTTTTTAAGAATGGATTGGGTTTTTGAGCGAACACTTCTTACGTTCTGATAGTAGAGGGTAAGGGGAGTTATATGGTCGGTTTATGGGGAGGGTAGGAGAGGTAGAAGTTCAGGAACGAAAAAACTTGTTGAGGTCGGCCTTACTACGTTGAAAATGTGGTGGCCTTTTGGTGTGAACGAAGTGACTGAAAGCAGTAAGGTCATTCGACATTTTATGAGGTGATAAATTGAAAAGTACGTGGAATTTTATGTATAGCTTGTGGAGACTGGGAACTTCGGTAGGTAAACATTCCTGTTGAATAGAAAGTTTTAGTTTTGCCTTTGTAGCAGACGAACGAAATGCCCCCTCAATGGCTGAGTTGGTAAGGAGGTTGTGTCTTGCGTTTGATTGTGTAAACCTAAGTTCAACTGACAACTCTTGCTATTGTGCAATTCGGCACAATTACTGAGTGGTAAATAGGGTCTCAAAGCCAAGCCGCCGGGTGAAATACCACACCATTAAGCTATAGGCTTCGTGATATGGTTAGGAGAAACCTTGAGTATATTTCGGAACTCTTTCTGTCTTTAAGTTTGGACAGTGCGTAACGGTAAACAGATGATTCGGGGGTAAGCTGCCTCATTGTTTTTACTGAGGGAGGGGGGACGGGATTGAAAATGGGTGGAGATATAGGACAAGGTAAGTGGGGGGGGGGGGGGGGGGGGTGCCAAGAATTATTTCGGGCAGCAGATAGTTCGGTAGAGCTGGGAGAGTAAAATGAGTTGACAAATGACTGTGGTGATGGGTCAATATAATGGGAACTAATGAAATCGGGATATTTGTTTAATGTTTTCAAAGTACAATACGAGAGGAAGAATTGGGAGAGGAGGTGACAGAACGGAACCTTGTTATTTAAAGTTCACTTGGTTAGATACTCGCCACTCGTTAATCTTGTTGAGATCAGCGTATAGAGAGCCCAGAAAACCTTGGTGCTTGAGTATAACGTTTGATGGACTTATATTTATATATTCATAAATATACAAGATAATGTGGACAGAATGTGTAAATGACCGGAAATCAGTGATAACAATGAAATGAAGATAAACTGTGAAAAAAGACAAAAGCCGATGAAAATGTTTCGGTCGAAAAATCCGTATCTGTAGAGAATCGCAGCATAATTCCATTTTGGGATGCAATTACGGATAATGAAGTCTCGAACAAGATCCTGATGGAAGTCGTAACATTACTGATGGCACATTGAATACGATAACGATTTTTCGAAAACACATGGACCTTAGATGGCGTCGGACATTTTCTAACAAATTTGTTAATGTCTAAAGGCTGCTTTCAAAAACCGGCCTGTAGAGTTTCCTGAAAAGTAAAAGAAGCTATAACAGCCTCAAAAATAAACGGATCTATTGCATCATACTCTTGTCTTTATTGTAAAATCATATCCATAGAAAGCCATGTCACTGCCCCCCACAGTCTTGTCTTTCCGTTAATTTGATTTGACTTATAACAAATCCTTTTCGATATGCAAAATTGATTATGATCATTAATGACATTCAGCACCCATGAGAACCAATTGCGGAAACATTAAAGCTTCAGCATCCTATAACTTCCATTAGGTTAAGATAATTAATCACTATGTTGGGGTTAAGTTTCGGTAATGGTTCTGCCAAGATAAAAGTAAAATACTTAATCATTAGAATTTGATTCGAGCAAACTACAGACAAAAATATCTAACGTTCGCCGCACTAACTCGTGTCTGGACTCTCGAGTTTAGATTTAATTTAAATTGCGCCCAGAAACGATTTGATTGCTGGCGGTGGGCGGATAATTGGCATAGCAATGACTGATTTGGTGAAAGTATTTTAGGTGAAAATCAGGTTTTGAGGACACATTTACTTTTTAAAAATATATCTTTCCGTGCTTCAAGCAGTTTATGTGGTTATGTGGTGTCCCATTGATAGAAGGAAGGTAATTAATAATAACTAATTTTATGCGATTAAGTGATAGAAATAATTTTAGCATAAGGTTAATCAGTATTACCAGATTTGAAATGGTGGGCTAAGAAAAGGAGAAGAATTGAAAAGTTTATTTGTGGGAGTGAAAAACTTTATGGATAAAAGGTTGGAATATGGTGTTTTGATTTCGTATGCGTAGCACAAATGGATATACTTTCTTGTCCATGTAGAGTGAGGGCAAAAGAAAAAGGAAGGAAGGGCAATATTAAGAGAGAAATTGGCGGATCCATTGGTCTTGAATCCCAGTAGATTGTAACCGCGTGAGAAAGCATATGATCTGGCAGAGCGTCCCACTTTCCTTCGATGTTCGGTTAACGTGCACACAAAAAGAACTGCCCTATAATGGCAGCCCCCTTTGCGGACCGAGAACGAGAGATAAGATTAAGAAAGGAGCCTTGAATGTCCGTAGGTTACAATCAGGTGGAAACATATAACCTGGCAGAAGTTTTCACACTCAAGAAGTGAGACTGAATGTTAGATTTCTTCTCAACTATTCCACGAAGGCTATAGCTTAATGGGGTAGTATTCCACCGCATGACTAGATATGACTAGACCCAACCTACCACTCAATGTACCAAGCTGCCACAATGTCGGGTCATCAGTTGAGCCTATGTATACACAATCAAACGCACGACACAACGTCTTTACTAACTTTTTAGGAGAGATGAGTTGGTAGGTGCATATTGACGTGTGTTTTTGAATCGCTCCACGAGTGAACAACGTATATGTGATAAAAAACGAAAAACAACTAAACAGAAAAAATATATTCGCGTGCATTTTTGAAAGTCGGAGACAACAAAACATTAATTTCACAACGGCCAGGACCAAAGAATAAGCCTCGAATCTACAAAGTGCGTAACAAACCATATGCTTTATAATGGAAAGAAAATGTAAATTTTTCTGGTGGTGTATTGTGAGTGTTTAATATCTAAACATCGGGGGAGACATCTTTCCATCCAGGATCGGAGCAGAAGTCGGAGGTGAGTTCTGTTAACCAATAAACGGCATTCAATAATCAAAGCTTCTAATTCATATCACTGGTATTATCACCTCTCTATTTTAAATGTACTACAACTGTGCTCTTGAAAACACATCATAGACCTAACAGCTACGCGTAACACATGTGGTTGTGTTCACTATACAGCTTTGGAGTCTTTCGAAGGCATTAAGAAGCGGTGGTAGATTTACAACTAAGAGCAAAATGCCAGTGTGAAAAAGGTGACTGAAGAAATAATAGTCGAGTTCCGAGACTTAGATGAAGTTACCAATGTCGAGGAAATTCTGACAGCGATTACCACCGAGTTCTCTGCACTGAACACAACTCAAAACGAAACGATAAAAAGTCTAAGACAATATTTTCATGGCGCGCAGGCAGTTATGTTCAGCATACCAAGAGAAAAGAATACATTTTTATGATACAGCTTTTCTGCAGGTGGGATTGATAAGGTGCAGTTGCGAAAGCATGATGCTTCACATGCTGGCAATACTGATATGGAGCAAAATCCTGCAAATGAGAAGTAAATTGCTCGGAGGAAAAGATTATTAAGCGAACGGGTGCCAAGCACAGCCCAATTGCATGTTTTGTAAATCACAACACGAAGGCGGTAACTCAACAGGCTCTTACAAATGCTAAGTATTCAAAAACGTGATGGTCAAACTATTAAAGTATAAGTGCATACAAATCGTTGCCCCTTTCTTCTCGGAGTGTGAAAACACAGGACCGTAGCGGGAATGACTCCTCGGTCAATTAGTGATCATCCAAGAGGTGCTTATGATAGTAAGCGCGTTACAAACAGATTTTGTTGCAAACTAATATATATGTTGCTGTATTATACTCACAGTTTACCGTCTCTTTTGTTACTCCCCCGCTGCTGGCATTTTTTTTTCGTATTACAGTCCTCTCGGGAAGCGAACCTATAGGGGCGGATGGGCGCCCCGAGAATCCAGCAATTAACTGTTGCAGTTCTTTTTGAACACTTGCAGGTTGTAACTTTCCGGGAACACACGAGTAGGGAGGGAGTTCCACAGCTTTCCCGCTCTGTAACGGAGCGAGTTCCGTTGCCTTTATTACATAACAAACGCCCTTTAAAAGAAAAAGACCCTAGGACTGGATTGAAATCCCGATTCTGTGGTGAAGACTGTTAATTAAAAAAATTATAAATCTTCAGCAGCCTCTTCACCGCCTGCCTACAAACAGGAATGTTTCTCAAACCATGGAAAAAACAGCGGCTTGTGGTCATACCTAAGGGCGCCAGGCAAGTAGAAGCGTCGTCTTGTCGCCCTGTGGATGCCAGGGACAGCACACAAAATACTTGAACAAGTAATTGACACACACTTGGACAAAAAAAAAAAAAAAACTGCGCAGCGGCGATACTAGATGTTGAAAAAACTTTTAACTCGACCAGTTGGAATGATATTTTAGGACCCTGGGACAGTCTGCAACACTCATTCTGCACAGTGCGCGTAATAGTTATCTAACTCCTTGACAGAAGACTGCTTTATGACATCGATGAGTAACCACAAAACCATGATATGACAGTGGACGTGTCTTAGGGGTCTCTAGTGAGGCCGCCACTATGAAATTGTAGTATGTGTGACGACGTACTCACAGTCAATGTGTCAGAAGGAGTAGGAATCACTGTGTATTCAGCTGATTTGGCGGTAGTGTGGACGACCTGGGGAATAACTGTGCCTATACAACACCGAGCATAAAAAGCTGGCTAGATACGGCAGGACTGAAACTACTCGCCTATAAGACGAAGTCGATTTTTATAAGCAGCCACTAGAAGTTGAAAAGCTTATATAGAAACGTGCTGGTGGGGGCTGGGTTTAGTCGGTTAAATCGAGCTGGCCCTGGATCGGTCCAGATGTAATTTGTGAAGAACACCTTCCTATCAAAAAAAACATACGCCATCAACTCTAGTCCCTCTATAAAATATCTTTGGGATTTCCACAACACGTTGTTTTTCAAGAAACTCGAGTGAAAAAAACGGCAAGATTATGTTATGTATTAGCGGGACTGCCACCTATGTTAAAGAGACTGTGGGACTGTTAAAGAATGCAACAGCAAGTTGATGATCTGTCAAAGCCTATATTATAATGTACGGAGCTCGTATATGGACAGGAGCCACCCAATATATGTTGAGTTGTACATAATGGCTGTGAAGTCGAGATAGAGGCTATCAGTTTTGGAAGCCCCTTCCCGATGATATCCGAAGATGCCATAAGTGTCCTGACGGGAAGAAAATTTCTTGACAGTGGGGTTAAAAAAAAGCCGTCGCTTTGCAAAAGGGTGACACGTCTGCCTCGCAAAAGATCACCTGCAAATGCGGCTACACATACAGGGCTCCAGGTAATGAGCCTGACAACAGAGGTAGGATACTTCCATAAAAGGAAGATGAATTCACACCATGATATTTGGTATAGAAACAGGGGAGAGAAGAGATTTCGACGAACCGAACTACCACCTGACTGAGGTGATATGGATGTTTTCTACAATACTTGCACAAGTATAAACATATGTATAGTTCGGTGAAATACTGCTTGTATTGAAAAGGTAAAAGCGAAAATTCAGACGGTGAGATCGCAGAGTTCATGAGATTCGAGACCACACGAATTGGAACTATAAGTATGGAGGAAGCAGAATACATACTGTGCTATGTATGTTCCATTACAAATGGGATACTATGTGGCATAATGGAGTAGATGCGCCGAGAGGAGCGGAGTATTACATAAAGTCCATACCTGCCCGTAATAGAGTATCTGAACAGTAAATTCCGTGGGGAACAATGGGAGTATGTACTGGAGAAAGGTGGTTTTAGTCGATAAAAATCCGGCATGTGTCTGGTTTCGTCCAGAGGCATTCTTTGAAGATTTCTACCTTCTCATCGAAAACCTTATTATAGCAGCCATTAAGGCGGCTTCATACTGCATCCTGGCGCAAGACTAATGACCTTGCCCGGAAAAAAACAAATCATTGTGGAAAATTTAACAACCCTCAGGACTTGCTAAATAAGGTCAAGGCCGGTTCCCGGTTGTAGTGCCGATGATGATGATGGTGATACTGCATCCTACTGAGTGCTGTTTCGTAATGAAATAGAGCAATTGAATTCCAGCTATGGTCCTATCAATTTCATCCAATTTTTCGTTTGATAATCATGTCTAGTTTTTTGCTCAGAAAACGACATAAGCAGGAAGTTTTGTTTTTCTCTATTAATCCGAAAAAATCGCCTTCCGACGCACATCGATTGTTTTTGGATCTCTGTGACGATTAATTTCGTCAGTTCAAAGATGCCAACGTTGGCTGGCGCGATAAAGAGCTTCGAAATAATTTCGGTAAGATTGAAAACCATCAATTGCAGGCTCTTTTCGACGAGTACGATACCTCATCGCAACAAATACTTGTCAGACTATTAGGTGTTACTCGAACAGCCATTTCCATGCGCCTACATGCCATAGGAAAAGTTCGAAAGATCGGTATATGCGTGTTGCATAAATTGAAGAATAGGCAGGATGGAGTGACCTAAATCATATCGGGATTTTGTTCGCCGGAGAGAAAAGCGAATCGTTCCTGCATCAGACTTTGATTGGCGACGAAAAAGGAATTTTTTTAAATTTTTTTTATTGCACCTCTCTCGGGAGAGGCAAACCTATAGCGCCGAGTGGGCGCCCCGAGATGCCACCAAATAACTGTTGCAGTTCTTTTTGAACAGTTGCAGGTTCCGGGCACACTCGCGTGGGAAGGGAGTTCCACAGCATCCCCGCTCTGTAACGGAACGAGTTCTGATGCAGGGATGTTCGCGCCGCCGGAAGATGAACCGCAAACTGGTGCGAACCATCGGAAAGTCTTGTGAAGCGCATATAAGCCGAATTGCGTGGAACAATACCACGAATCTCCGAAGAACATAATCCGTGATAATATCTGTAAAACAGACAGAGGTCGGCTACGCGCCTTCGATGTGATGGCGGCTGTAGTCCCGACGTCAGCGCCGTGTCACCGATCAGGCGGATCGCTCGTCTCTGTATGCTCTCAAGTAGGTCGAGGGTATGTTTAGGAGTCGAGCTCCAAACATGAGAGCAATATTCGAGCACGGGCCTAATTTGGGATTTATATAGGAGAAGAAGTTGGGCCGGAGTAAAATATTTCTTGGCTCTAAAAAGATAACTCAGCTTTCCTGAGGCTGACCTGGCGAGGCTCGACACGTGTTTATGCCATGATACCACAGACCGTGACGCCGAGCAATTTTAAGCTTTCCCCAGCTTCGAGAGTCCGGCCATTCATAATCAGCTGTGGAACGGATGATCCACTTTTCTTTGTGAATGTTGTATATTGTGTCTTCGCTGCATTGAAGTCGACGAGATTGGCCCTTCCCCACTGTAGGGCCTTATCCAGGTCCCGATGCAGAGAGTCGATCTGGCTAATTTAGTGGGAGACACTTTTTTCCCGTCTTCGGGAGTGAACTCGAGCGATTTTCCAGCAGGCAGGAAAGGTCCTCCGTTCATAAGATAAGCAGAAGAGTCTGCCAAGAACCGGCGATAGTTCTAGAGCACAGTTCTTAATGACTATTGCTGGTATTCCGTCCGGGCCGGCTGCCTTCCTACAATCCAGTTCATGTAGAGTGCATTGAATAGTGCGCGGAGGAAATTTCACATCCCGCATGGAAGACCGTGCCGGCGCGATCAACGGTAGCTCCAAAAGGCCGGGATCGAGGTTTGATTTCGCGGAAATTAAATTCGCGAACACATTAGCTTTATCCTTTGAATTCGTGACTAACGTCCCACTGTCTGTCACTAACGGAGGGAAAGACGAGGATGCGAAGTTACTGCTTACAGCTTTTGCCATTGACCAGGAGGAGGGCGAACCAGTCGGGCACCGAAGAAGTTTATTGATCACTCTGTCGTTGTGAGCTTTCTTCGCGGTATCAATGGCCTGGTTGCACGCGTTTCTGATTCTAATAAAATACGTTCTGTTAACATCGGTGGGATTAGAGCGCCATTGCTTCAAAGCTGTATTTTTTGCCGCTGTAATCTGATCGCATTTTTTGTCGAACCACGGTTTATCAGATGAACTTCGTTTGATGGTTTGATGGAAGGTTCGGATGTCAAAAATAGATCAAGGGTGTTCGCATAGTTGCCTCGGGCATCCGGAACTCGCGTTGGTTCCTCCAGTTGAGTCAAATTGTGGCTATCAGCAAACATCTCCGCCAGCCTCCCAGCTTCGTCGGTTCTGTTAGAATGTATCAACCAGCCGGAATTGTGCACATTAAAATCGCCAAAGACAACAATTTCAGAAGCTGGGTGGTTGATCTGTATCCAGTCGACGGTATGAGAAAGATGTTAGAAAAATGTCGCTGGTCGACCGTCATTCGGAGAGCGGTAAAGACAACAAAGAAATTTAACAGAATTCCTCAGCACGACCCTCAAATATATGATATCCATGTTATTAGGTCCCAACGCCTCCATCCTCTGGCAAGCTCGATCAGACAGCGCGAAAACGCAGACTCCGCCCTTAAAACGGAATCTCGAATGTAAGTCGTATCCTGACCAACGAAGATATGTCGAATCAGTTGACGAATCGACCTGGGTCTCAGTTAGGGCAAGGATATCAGGTTTCGTTGTTTGCAAATATTGGTGGACGGCGTTTACATTCATGTTGGTGACACCGATGCCCCTGATGTTACAAAATGCCGTCATCAATCGAGCGTAAGCAGAGCCTCGAGAGCGAGCCTGGTTATGCGATAACGAACCTCTCAAAGTTCGGTTATTTATCATGATATCTGCATGATGATAAGTTTCAAAATCCGTAAATGCAATAAAACAACAACCGTCAGTATCGTGCGTAAAACTACATTATTTGCGACGGAATGCGATGCTGTGTGTTTTGTGAGATCAATAGGGTATTATCTACTATGAGCCGATGAAAACTACTGAAATGGTCACTGGCCACTCACAGATATATTTTCTTCATACCCAATTTATCATGCAAAATTGAAACATGAAACAAATTGAAAATTCACAGATACCTAGTGAGGAATAATGCTTACTAAAAACAAACCATTAGGGATGCTGCGAGCGCCATCGTAGGCGTTTCTAAGGACTTATTGACCTACCCTCGTACAATTGAAAGTGATCAGCAAACACTCACCGATTAGGTGCTTCACGGGCGAATGCAGGTGATTCCCCATGTTCTGGAGACTTGTGTTGAATAGGGTGAAACTCAGAATACTGGCATAGTCGACCGAATCAGAGAGAAGTGCTGAATAAAAAGAATATCAGACAGGACTCCGCATTCTTCCGGGGTTTAATAATTAAAGACGGTTAGTGTAAGGGGGCACAACCAGAGGGTTTTCCCACCCCAATTCACGGAGAGCAAATGCTCTCGATTCTGCGAATGCGTTTCTATCAAAAGCGGGACCATACCTGGCTCTCATATGCGAGCAGTGAATAGGCAGAGGTGCCATAGGGACTGGAGAATTCTTTAAACCAGATTTTTACAAATCCGTGGCTTGAGTTGGCCTTTCGGATTTGGATTATCTCATAAATATATGAACGGAAAGCTCTCTATCAAATAAAATACCAAGGTTGGGAATCGATTGGACGATGGTAAGAGTTTGAGTATGAAGGGAGTATGAACGTGGAGAGAGAATGTGCTTTCGTGAATGGGTTATAGGCTGGTGATATTAGGCTTCAAGCAGCTTTTACGACACTATAAAAGTGCTGCCATAAATGCAGGTAATATTATAAAGACTATTAGACGGAATTATTATATCAAATTATAAGAATTATAATATTTAGGATGTTGAACGAGATTAAATTATTTAGGATGATACTAAATGTTGAATCAAGCATGCTGCGACAGTAACATTCCCAAAATGGGATTATTAGAGCCATAAGAAATGTAAGTGAAACGTAATGGAGGAGTACAGGCTTGGGCAACTGATTGCTGAGAGAAGACGGCGGATAAAGAGGTTGTCGGCACGAATTCTGTGCTCTTGCGTTAAGGTTAATAAGTTGGAGACGGCTTGTGTATGGAGGTAGAATCAGAGAATTTTCCCAATTCAGTTCCCGGAGTGCAGAAAACTACGTAAACGTGACTTGCCAGAACTATACGTCAAATAAACAATAGTGAGTATTATCCGGTCGCGAAGAATAAGATGGGCCTGGCATGTAACGAGAATGGGCATCCATTGAACAATCTGTAGGATTCTTGACGGCAGACCAACGGGAAAGAGACCAATGGGGAGGACGCGACGGAAATGAGAGGATAATGTAAAGCGTGACCCTGAAGACATTGAATGGTTGTGAGAAATTGCACGGACAGTGAACAGTGGTGTAGCCGATCTAGTGAGGTCATGAACTTTCGGGTTCCTACAGACCTCTAAGTAAGACTAAGTGACTGTTTTGAGGGACTACGAAGGTGATTACATATCGTCGATGTGAAAAGTACACTCTCGAGTTTTTTTTCCAGATAGGAACAAGTCCATCTTCAAGTTCAAACCAGAGAGTGGATAGACTTGACAAGTATAAGTTTATGAGAAATCTTGTCGAAAGCCTTGCTGAGATCGGCGGTAACCGTTTCGACCTAAAAGTGATAACAATATTAATTCGACTAGCTTGTCGTAAATCCATGTTATATGGGAAAAATCAGGATTTGTAGTGCCAGGTTAATGTTTCGTACAGAACGCTTTCAAAACGGTTGGGTATATGGGAAAGTTTAACAATGGCGCTACATTTCGTGACATTTCGGGGGTGATGAATAAGGTTTTGCAAATATTGGGGGATTCACCTTGAGGGATGGACAATAAAAAATGTTTGAAAGGGGAACCGAAAGAATAGATGGCGTGAATTAATCAATGGATAGTATAGCCAGGGCAGAACTATATAATGCCATGAGGGAGTTCGGCATTCCAAACAAATTGATACGACTTGGTAGGTGGACTGTGGGGAACGAAGTCGTGGCACCGGCATGAGTGCGAGTTCTTCTTCGTCCCACTAACTATCCCCAGTTCGGACAAGATTCCGCCAAACCGAATCGTCACTAAATGTTTGCACCGAAGAAAACACCAACAATAAACGAAACTTCGCCACAAGACATGCGCCAATAAAGAAAGTAAATGAAACTTACTGTTTATGGTTTATTCATTAAAAGGTTTATTGAAGATAATGGATAATCACTTTATGGTTGATTAAATTAAACACTACCGTATTTAACACAACACTCGCCACGACAACGGGAGCGGCAACGACCATGGCGGTCGGCGGATGAAATTTGACTCAACGATATTCAATCGTTTGGGGTGAAGATCGTTGGTAGTACACATGTATGTGTTTACATGGGTTCTTTCATGGAACACACCATGACAACGAATCTGAAACACCAAGAAGGGGCATAATGTGCATCCAGGAGATGTGTGTTCGTTGAAACAAACAAATCGAATTTCGTGGGATGCTAATGTTTTGAGATGTGCGTCGCGGCTAAATAATTAGACGCAACGCATCGAAGAAATGGTGTTAATGGATTTTGGCTAGATTACCGGGAAATAGTGTTTATGGCATCACTGGTAAGGGTAAGTATTGATTTCCTATTTGCATTTGCTTATGCTGTAGGATTTCATTGGTGCCAAGAGATGCGTGCGACTAATGACCTTGCCCGGAAAAAACAAATCATTATGGAAAATTTAACAAGACTCAGGACTTGCTAAATAAGGCCAAGACCGGCTCCCGGTTGTAGCGCCGATGATGATGAAGAGATGCGTGTATTTGTTTTGGTCCCTTGGGTAAAGGTCGCCAGCCAATGTGTTTGTCTCGTAATTTATGATACACATGATGAAGCTGGGATAAGCCAACTCAAGGGTAATATTTCCTGATTATGCGGTTGTATTATATGAACTGATGAATTTTCTTTCAGAGAATTTATGATAAGGTTGGAGAGAACTCTTATAGGGGATTTTAAATGCGAAGTTATGCAGTTATCCAGGGGCTTTTTAGATTATACCTTAGATAATCCTAGATGCGTAAAGCATTTAAGGTGCTAACGCGATTGCATTAGCGAAAACTTATGCCGATTGAAATGTAGTTATGGGGGTTTTTCAGGTAAGTGGGCCGTGGGGTTGGGCGGAACCGCCACAGGACCATGACCAACGTAACTCGTCAAGTAAAAATAGCGGGATTGTTGTCAAACCAATAAACATCTTTAATGGACTCCGATAAGGGAACGGTCTGGCCTGCCTCCTCTTCAACCCGGTGTTGGAGAAATCAATCCGTGACTCTGGAGTTACAACTAGAGGGACTATTGTCACCAAGTCCTGCCAGATACTTGTCTACGCAGATGACATCGACATCATCGGTGGATCCGATTCGGCTGTATAGGACTTCTTCACGCAGATCGAGCAGGCGGCACAAAAACTGGGACTGCACATTAATGAGGGAGATATGTACTTAGTTTCTCCCTCATTAATGTGCGGCAATATCTGCGAGAAGGCCTAACATTGGTCAAACTATCAGGATAGTGGAGCACGAATTTTAAGTAGTGCACTCCTTTAACTACCTTGGGTCAATAGTATCAGCCGATAACAATATGGAAGAAGAAATACTTCTGATCAAATCCAACAAAGCCTACTATGGTCTAGCAAGGCTTTTTGAATCCCGAAATTTATCCAGAAGATCCAAGCTATTACTGTACAAGACCATGGTCTTACCACTACTCATGTAGGGATCCGAAACCTGGGTGCTCAATAAAAGGCACTCTGAATCCCGGTTGTAGTGCCATGATGATGATGACTACGCTCATGTAAAGCTGTTTCTGATGCTCCTAATGAAATTGGCGGATTGAATCCACGTTATGAGTGAATGTACGTGTACCATTTGTTACTTGTCGCTAAATCGGATGAGTTAAACGATTTTTTCATCTCTTAAGAAACCCCAAGCACTTAATTCCATATTTCACGGTTTCGAATATATGCTCGTTTAATGTTAGAGTTGAGTTGATTCGATTGGTAAAAACAGTTTTTAAGATTCAATGATGAAAGCGTCATTCGTATTCAACGCATCTATGCTGGATATTTATTCTGAAAGAAGTAGAGGAAGGTCCCTGATATTGTTACATAGAATTTGGTTTAGTTGCGCCGCACATGGCAAACCGATGGATGTCATCTATTTTATATCATTAAAAAAAATCGACTCATGCCCCAAAGTCGATCGACCGATACCTGTGTGGCGTGAAGCCCTCGCATTCTATTGCCCCCTTTCACGTATCGGTAATCTAGCAGTGGCCTTAGTCTGTATAAGATTTGTTTGAGTAAAAAGTAAAACAAAACATCGCGGAAAAGATTAGAAATGTTGCTCGCCCCGCGAAGGAAAACGCAAAGTCTGACACACATGAACACTGAAAGGAGTCTTCTTTGTATAGTTATTGTTATTATTATTCGATATTATAGTTATTGGGTTGTGCCACATGAAATGTCCGATTTTATAGTAAAAATTTATAAGCCAATATTATTTTTCCGTACATTTTTATTCAATCAAAATAGTATTGTGGCGGTTCCGCCAAACCCCACGGCTCGCTTTCCTTAAAAACCCCCATATCTTCCATCCAATCATATAATTTCGCGAATGCAATCGCATTAGCACCTTAAATGCTTTACGCATCTAGGATTATCTAAGGTATAATCTAAAAGATCCCTGTAAAAGAAAATAATAATATAATTTCCTGTAAGATTTCTTTTCTACCTTTTTAGGAATCTCAAAACCTATTCGGCACCGTCGGTTCCCAGGCAAATTTCAATTTCCCACACCTGCACCGCAATATCCACACAACATACCAGAAACATTTCCTTTTACGAGAACATTTAATGCATACAACGCGACAGATAAAATTCCTAGAAATAATTCTTTAAGGTGCATATGGCATCATGAATCTCAAGCCAGTAAAATCCTACGTCGGACAGCTTGTTTTTACAGATGCCATAAACCATATTTCTACGCATGTAAACATGCATAAGATCCAACTCATCGTTTGTTTTTCCACTAACAAACAATCTTCAATTTCTTTCCCTGCCGCAGCTAATTACCCGGTATATACAAAGGCATGCAAGGGATTCGTTCGGCCACCAATCCCATTAGCACCTTTTTTCCAACGTCGATAATAGCGACGACGCTTCGCGTAAATAATGAACCTCATGACCAACGGCGCATTTGGTCATATCTCACTTTTGTCTTTGCCGCCTGTCTGCTTCGTTTTCCCATTGCCCTCGAGCACGTGTAAACAACTCAGATCTGAACGATCGCACACATACCACGATGATCTTCATTACAAGATCTGGTTTCCTATTCCACCAAGAGAGACTTTACGTTTCTCTGGTGGTAGGTAAAAACGATATCCTTAGTGGAGAGGATATCTACCACGACACCACAAACTCACCCCATAAGCGAGACATCTCTGCACGAGATGATTATCGTTGAGTCTTATTCCACCCGCTGACCACCACGGTCATGCCGCGCCCACTGTCTGTAGCGCTGCAGCCATGTGAAAATACCTGAAGTCGGGTCGTGCAAAGAATTGTTCGCCTTGTCAAAATTAATACCAATCAATTTAATATAAGCAATAAGTTTAAGTGAGAGAATAAAACGGAATAAACAAAATCAGTGTTTCCTTTTCCCGCCGTGTACGTTTTATCCTGGGTGTGTTTGTTCTTTTCGTTGTGGACAATGCGCGGATGAACCTTTAGTGAGGGTGGGACGAAGTAGAACCCCGTGTCGTACGCCGACACAACGACTTCGTACCCCATAGGATCCATTGGCATCTATGACATTCTTCCAACGTGATACAAGGTCAAATATTCCTTTGTTGTAGAAGTGCTGACTTTTTGAGACAATGAAATATTCAAAGGCTTTTATGACCTCTGCTCGGTTCCGGAAGACCTTCTGCCGGCAAAATTAATCCAGATTGCGGAAAAGATGGTATTCCGTTGGAGAGATGTTGGGGGAGTACGGTGGATGCGGAAGAATTTCAAATCCCAACTGCAACAGTATTTGCACCGTTACTTGTGAGGTATGGAGTGTCTGCCATTGTCACGCAAAAAAGATCGGGCCGTGCCTATTGACCAACGCAGGTTGCTTTTCAACCAATTTTGCACGCAATATGTCCATTTCCTCACAATATTTGATAGCGTTTATCGTTCCTTTGGTTGAAGCAATGAAAAGTGGATTGGTCCTTTCGATGTCCACCATATTGTCACCATAATCTTTTTCAGGTGTAGATCGGGCTTGGGGGTGTGTTTTGGTTTTACACCTGCATCCAAACACTGCCCGGGTCTTTTACGGCTATCATACAGAATTCACTTTTCATCTCAAGTGACTATTCGGTGCAAAAACGGTTCAGTTTGGTTTCTTAATCTAAGTGATGCGCAGATTTCCAGGTGCCGTTATTTTTCGGACTCGTTCAGTCCATGGGGTACCCACTTATTGAGTTTCTTTACCTTTCCTATGAAAGAAAGGTGTCGACTTATTGTCATTGTGGATACTCCCATGCTTTGTGCAATCTCCCGCATCGATTTCGTTTGGTTCGCATCCACCGTTGCTCTTAAAACATCGTCGTCAACTCACATTTCCGGTTTCCCACGTGGTTCATTTTCGAAGCTGAAATATCCCGAACGGACCTTTCCAAACCAACATCGTACAGTACACGTTCGTTTACCGCTACATCTTCAAAAATACGTCATTAATGTTTTTCATTGCCAATGACGCATTATGTCCCATTTTAAATTCATAAAGGAAGAGGGTTCGAATTTGATCTGCCGGCAGCGGGTGAACAATTCCTAGAAAATATATAATTGTACTTGTAACAAACCCTGAAATTCGCACACGTACCACTTTACTTTATAAAAAAATAAAATTTAACGTTCTGGCACAGATGTTCATTCGAGAACTTCTTATTTCCGACTGAGCGAAAATCGGACATTTCATGTCGTACAACCCAATATAAATGACCTTGGGAGAGTCGACGCCCAATACATTGAAAAATTACACAGCCTTTGGGACAAACAACAATATCCTTTGTCCGGAGGTATCTTTTGAAGATTTCCACCTTCCTACCGAAGAAAAAACCATAAAATTCTCAAATCGATGCATATTTCAGATGCTCCATGGGAAATTATCGAAGAAAGTCGGGCCGGTGGATAAACAAGGATCAAAAGCTTTCCTTTGTTGCAACCATAGTCTTTTTCATGCTAATGAAAGTCACTTTGGAGTTTAGAGAAGACGAAAACCTCTACCTCTTTTATATTAGGAAATATTCGATCTTCCTTATTTCTGTTTTATTTTTCCAAATTTTACCTTTTCTCCTGGGTGAAGTGAAGTTTGTCTACCAAAAGTCCAAAACCGTTTCAACTACAATATTTTGTGGCATAGCTGGATAGATTACGCCAAGTGATCATAAGAACTCTTTTTATTTTCTCCTTCGAGAAGTTTGTGTGTGACAAGAAGTCAGCGTCGTTTGTCAGGACCCACTGTTGACCGTCAACACCACAGATATTATGGCACAGAGACCCCCATAAAAAGAATTCATGTAATAAATCGTTCTTAACTGTTATACCATACCACTGAACTGCCGTATTTATGAGTCTTACTCCGAAAACTCTTATTACACGGTAACTTTTATCCACCGTCTTACCATCGCTTGCCTATAAACTACATTCCCCTATCCCTTAAAACCAGTAGCCCACCCGGTTGCTCATCTCTGTGCAATATACATTTTTGTATGTATTTATAACCGATCATATAAATACAAATTAACATGCTAATGCCACATTAAACGTTCCTCCGGTTATTATTGCAGGAATTCAAAACTAAAAAAAGAAAAAAAAAACCTGGAAAATCCCTCATAACACATAACAACGGTTTCACATCTAATACCCTTCCGCGCAACAAAGTAATTCTACAAATCAATTAAAACACGCAGACACAGAGAGGAGATATCCAGGAAAAAAGTATCTTATAGCCAAAGACGGCCGCCAATTGGACCCTGATCCGTCCATTAAACTGGCCGCAAGTGTCACTTTTATGTCGTCGCGTACTTTTATGAGAGACGGTGATCGCGGTCCAACATCTAAGGTCGATAAAACACATTAAAACACCTAAAATCGAATCAATACCAACACAGAATACATTGCGATTTGATATCGGATAAGCGAGTCTTCGCTCCTTTGATGTATATGATCAAAGGCCGTGAGGTGATCGCGACTGATCAACAATCGAACGATCACCTCTCTGCCACTATCAGGGCGTTTTGATTTGTTTCTGTCTACCCTCTTTGATTTCTGTTTTTTAAAGGTTGGCTTGTTTTTTATTTGTGTCTTTATTGTTTTATTGATCGAAAACCATCAAATGATTTTTGAATTATAACTGCCTTCGAAAACCAGTGAAAGAGACCCCATAAAATGTTTGGATACAAAATTCAGACAGTAGAGGATTTTCGATCGTAAATTCGAATTGATGACAGTGGAACAAAACTGCCTTTTTTAAGCGATCAATGTTAGAAGCGGCTTGCGCGTTAACAATGATATTTCTAGGATTTTTTTGGGAAGTGGACAATCAAGCCGTCATCGCCACCGGCCTCTCTGTGCCATTTACCAAGTGCCTTGCTTCAATCATAAAATCCAAGGCGATCGTAACATGGCTGCGATTAAGAGATACAGAGACCGGTTGCTTGTAAGCTGCGACTTGAGTGATCCCTACAGTTGTGTCGCGTTTTTTATGACGACTTCCCAACTTCGAAATGTAATTCCAGTCATTTTCCTAATATAAATCCATCCGAACGCAGCTACTGATGATTTATACCCCTCTAAGCCCATAGCGGAGCCCGTACCTGTGTAATTAGGTAGACCACAGTGCGATTAGATGGTTCTTTAATGTCACGTCTTAAAACACACTTCCAACGCCGAACCAGATAGTTGGAGATACTGTATCTGTGCCCAGGTACGACAAGCAAGGTATGAGAGTACCGGCCTGGCCGATATGTTCGGTCTTGAAATTCTGGTTTTTTTAAGGGTTTTGTCATATCGCAGATGGACGCAAATGGACGTGGTCCCATAGACGATGCTGGGGCACGACTGATTCCGTGGGTCTGGCAATTGCTTCTTGTGTTATTGTAGTAGCTAATAGTTAAATTTAATTCGTGTTCTGTTATTGAATGTGGCGAGTGTTTATGCAGGAGAGAGAGACTGTAGCGTATGTTGTGTTCCCAGATAACGAACATCAAACGACATAGCGACCAAGTTGAGTTGGGTGTGTAAGGGAAGGTCATTGGCAATGGTGACATGATTCGATCTGGTTTGACAACTTCCTGGAAACCGACTGAACGCTAATGGATCTCTTATTGAGCTCGTGGGAAGGAGGAGGCACTTGTTAGGTTTATGGTCGATTACGATTAATTGATTTAATTTATGTTTTAGAGCTCTACGGACTACGGAGGACAGCGGGCCACTTTACGATTGACCATACTGATTTCTGGTATTTTTAAGTTCTCAGAATCATTCCTTGACGGCTTTAAAGTGTCTTTGTCTACTAATTGCTTGTAAGTTTCGCCGAATTATTGGCCTCTTCTAGCGGTTTACGATGGGAGTGGAGGTCTTCACTGATAGCAAAATCTAAAACAAAGGCAACTAGTGGTTTTGTGTTTTATGTCGGTTCCTAAGAAGTTTCCCAACTGCAAATGGAGAAACAAAGAGATCAGATGCAATTCAAAGTTAAGGAAGAAAGAATAGAAAGATTTGATGAATCTTTTTAGTGGCTAAAGAAGGCCAACACTGGGCAGATGGTCTTTTGAAACAGCGGAAGTTGCAAATGACAAGGGAAATCTTCTAGTGATAATTAAAAATAAATACCACCCTTTGTTTCACACAGAATGAGTTGCAGAATGTTGAAACCATTTAGTCAAGCAATTGGTTAGTGACCAGAGAGGAAGTCGTTAAGCAACTTCCATTTTCTATGCACTTATTTTATCGAAATGGTATCTGTAACCAATTGCCTTACAAAAGAAATCAGAATATGGACAATTGAATGATGATATGAGTCAACCGCAATGAATTTTATCCAATTAGAACGATATTCGTAGTGCCTTACCCAATAAGTAGTTTTAATGATCTGGTATATAAAACGCCGTATAATAAAAAAAAATAATAAAACAAATAAAAAGAAAGAATAATAAATAAAATAATAAAGAACCCCTCTTTCGAAGTGTCACGGGACATTGGAAATGTATGTAAAAATTAAAATATTTGAATACATTATATTTACTGTGGGGTGGGAGCGAACATACAGGGCATAGACACTGATTGCTTTCAACCGGGCGAAGGGTGAGATGACGCTTGTCCCTGTTCAATTCAAGTTGACACGCAGTCTCCACGTGACACCCCAAATAATCAACAGCATAACGCGGTACACACCAGCATACACTTACTGCAAGGATAAAGCGGGTAATCTGATCACCGATCCTGAAGGCATTCTGGAGCGATGGGAAGCGCGCCTCAATAAATTGCCAATTGGCTCACAGAAGAATTGGAGGCTCCACCAATGCAAAATCAAGACCAAATGCTGCCGCCGCCAAGCATTGAGGAAACATTAAAAGCCATAAGACAGCTCAAATCAAATAAATCCCCCGGAGCTGATGGCATACCACCTGAACTGATCAAACAAGGAAGGACAGCGTTACATCGAGCAATTCATGAGATCATGATGCACGTGTGGGAGCAAAAGGAGATGTCAGAATATTGGCGTCGTGGAATAATTTGCCCCATACATAAGAAAGGAGATACCACACTGTGCAGCAACTATAGGGGTATAACATTGCTGAGTACCGCCTATCAGATGCTCTGCTCTATCCTACAAGATCGGATAGCGCCATACGCTAATGACGTCATTGGTCAATATCAGTGTGGCTTCATCTCAGGCAAGTCAGCGATTGATCAGATATTCACCGTTAGGCAGAGGATGGAAAAATGTCAGGAATTTAAGATTCCATTATATCATCTATTTATAGACTTTAAGGCCGCCTAAGACAGCATAGCCAGGGTAAAACTATATAATGCCAGTTCGGCATTCTAAACAAATTGATACGACTTTGTAGAGGGACTATTGTCACCAAGTCCAGCCAGATACTTACGCACGCAGCTGTCGTCGACATCATCGGTAGATCCGATTCGGCTGTACAGGATTCTTTCTCCCAGATCGAGCAGGCGGCACAAAAACTGAGACTGCAAATTAATGAGGGAAAAATTAAGTACATGGTGGCAACTTCTGCGAAGAGAAGACCTAACCTTGGTCAAACTGTGGGGGTTGTAGTAGGTTGCCAACGTATGGCAACCTTCAACATTCAACATAATTTAACAAAAGAATCATCAACAAAAATAGACAGTGCCAAAGTGGGAAATAATTTCAAAAAGACAGTAAAAAATTAAGTAAATTTTACAAAATTTTCTTCAACAAAAATTTCAATATAAAGTGTCAAAACATAAAATTTTTCAAAAAAAAAAAAAAACCTGATTAATTTAAAAAAGACATTGGAAATTAAACAAATCGAAAACAGTTCAAAAATAAAATAAAAATAATTCATCAAAAATAAAAAGTGTTAAAAAAACAAATAAATTAAAAAGTTCAAGAAATTTCAACAAAGAGACAGTGAAAGGTGCCAGAAAGGAAACATTTTTTCCAACAAAAATTCAAAAACTATTAAACAAAATTCTTCAACAAAATAACAAAATTAATCAAAAACAATTCAAATTCCTTTTAAAAAATAGTTCAAACATTTTTAAACCAAAAAAAAATCAAAATCAACTAAAAAATTTCAAAAAAATTAATGTGCAAAATAAATTTTAAAGAGCTTTTAAAAGGGTGAGTAGAGCCCCAACACAGCTGTAACACGTCCAGTTGACCCACAGCTATAACATCAGAAATCATCTCATCTGTGCCACCAAGGCGACGCAACCAAATACCGCCCACCTTTTGAAACTCAGCGCTGGATCTCAGGTTTTTTCTTTCCGTTTTAATTTATTATTCAAGTGCTTACTTCTCCTTTTGGTGAGCTCCTTCTGAGCCAGCAGACTTAACATTTTGAAAGTTATTTTAAAAAATTTTGATAAAACTAAGAATCTTGTAAACTAAAACCTGGAAATAAGTTGTAAATAAACAATTGAACTTTGCAAATCTGTATGCACCTCATAAGTGCTCTGGAAATTCCTGATCGTAATAATAACTTAGTGGATTATATTTTAAAAGAGAACAATTTAAGAAGATATTCATACTAAATGCAAAAGAAAACAAATGATCATATGTAATTAAAATTATCATCATTACCATATTTTAAAAAAAAGCAACAAATTTCTAGGTGTTTTCCTAGATAGGTTAATATTAAGTGAGAGTTATAAGACAGAAATTCAAATGTTTTTGAATTTGCTAAGTAAGAAAAGATAAATGTTACACTTGTTGCACAGACGATTCGCCAATCGCGTCAAAAGTGTTTAAGTCTAAACTAAAAGCGACTCCTTAGTTCAGTAATTGTGAGAATAACTCATTTATAATTTTGTACGACGTGCCGCGTCAACTTTTGCTTATATTATTACTCCTCAAAACGTATCGCTATTTCGGTTGGTTTTAAAAAAAATTTAGTTTAAATTAAACAATTGTAAGCCCCTTCTGGGTATAATTAGTGTACAACACGGCATTATTCGACGCGACGCGACTCTCTTGTGACTTCTCTCGACTCCACGCAATCACTAGCGAATCCTTTCGCCTCTATACGCGACTCTCACTCAATCCTTCCCCACTCTTTTGCGCCCTTTTATATCCTCCACAGACACAACTCGTCTCCTCTCGATCTCCAAGCTTCCGGCTTCTCTTTACACTTCGGCACTACAATGCCCACCTCGCGAGCCGGTACATCCCAGCAGCCGCAAGCGCGACTCAATCCCCCGCTTTCCATGACGCTTCCAGCGACGAATTACCATCCCACACACAAAGCGTAAAGCTGCCTCCGTTCGACGAGGAGTACCCAGAGCTTTGGTTCGCCACAGCCGAACGTTTTTTCCGGTTCGCCAATATCTACGATGAAGAACATCGTGCTGTAGAATTGTTGCGGGTGCTGGATGGGACACAGCGAATGCATATTGCACACGCGATCAGGTCACCGGGCCCTGATCCCTACAGCAACATGCGAGAGAGTCTCCTTAACGCTCTGGACCAAACCACCAGCATCAAACTACAGCGATTGGCGAACGAGAATAATTTTTCAGGTATTAGACCATCCCTTTTCCTGACCCATTTACGCTCGATAGCGGGGACCAGGATCTCGGATGACCTAATTAGGCCACATTTTCTGAGGAGTTTACCTCAACATGCCCGCTCGGCATTAATGGCCCAACCTAATCAAAGTTTGGGCTATTTATCTAAGGTGGCTGACGCTATTATGGAAACCGTAGACCCACAGTCTGAGCTCCATTCATATCAAGACGCGGCGGGTAGCCAACACGCCACACTGCCTACACGGCATCCACGGCACACATAACCTTCGTTAGCAGCACCGCGGACTACTCCAGAGGCATCATCCTCACAGCTACCCCCCTCATCCTCCAAAAGGCACGCTCCTTTCTGCACAACCTGTCTCCACCAGCGAACCCACAACCGCGGGCTCAGCGAATCTTCCTCAACCAGCTCACCTGCGCCCGCCACTAGATCCGACCTTCAAGCGTTGCAGGCCACACTCCGCCGCGAGTTAAATCAAATCCTCGCGAAGGTTCGAAGCGACCATCGATACGCACATACCCAACGGGTAGGTCGACATTCGCCTCCTCAAAATACCACACCTGTGGATCAAACCACGAGGGACCACGGCGCTCGTCGATTGTATCAGGTGACTGCACGCATCACGTGCAGTTTTTGCCATAAATTAGGCCACCTATATGACGAGTGCCGGAAAAGGCGAAACACACCTCTCTGTCGGGAGTGCTGGCGGTATGGCCACGACATTGTGCAATGTCGTGCGCGGTGCACCACACTACCACAGAACAAATCTTCGCGCCAGCAGAGGGATTCCCAGAATAGAACACATCCGGGAACACACCAACCCTCTGCCTCCAACAGTCCAGCAACATCAAACCCCCGAGTCTATAGCATTCGCAGTTGCTGCGAGTTGTGTGGCCGTACAGGTCACACACAGAACATATGCAAAGACAGGGTAAAACGGGGATGGCACGGATTCGATAGCAGAGGGTCACCAACAAGGTTAACAACATACAAGTCTACAACTTCAACACATACGCGCAAGGCTAAGACTGGACGTCAACGCCAGCCTCCACAAAACTGCACTTCTACCAAGGGCGGCAAACAACTCCCCATACCGACGTATGGACGAAAAATGCCGACCTAGACTCTGTTCTTCTCCATCCCGCACACTGCACCCCGTCGCTGAGGAGAAAAATTAACACTGGATGAGAAGCTCCTCCATCCCGCACACGCAACTTCGTCACTTCGGATGCGAGCGAGCTACCGATGGGCCATGACCTACTTGGATGTCATACCTGTTGGTCTATGCAAACAACAACAGGCTAGTGGACCGCACCGCAATCCCTTTGTCCCCGTCGGCAACACACGCGGTACCAACCAGGTCCACTTCCAGTACAGACCCAAGCCCAGCCACGACCCAGGAACACGTCTACACGACAGAGCCAAGCCTTACCACCGCAACTGCTGGGTTAATCCAAACCAGCCATACTCCAAACACACGACTCTCCTTCCGATACTTCACCTAGCGCCCCTTCAACCGTTCTACTCCTCCCGCCCTACCATTATTTCGTGACTACGTCACTGGCGGGGGAGTACTGTGGGGGTTTCTCTATTCTACATGAGAAACAACCCACAATTCCAACCAACATTTCCACCTAATTTCGACCGCTTTCAGTGCGTCATACTTACCAATTTCCATTATATGTATTCCCCTGTAAAACATTTCAAACGGATGTATAGCTAAACTCATCATCCTTTGCAGATAATGCATAATTGAGTTTAGCTACATAAATGTCATACGGCAACTCCATTCTTGCTAATCATGAGTTTCCCATCGGAAATCTCATAATGTCGGTTAGCAACAACAAGTCTAAAAGAACGACGCTGTTGCAACATAGCAAAATAGCTGGGGTAATTTCAGCGTCTTAGAGTCTGGTTCTCACGCGAATTATTTCCCAAACATCAGCGGCGTCCTATCGACTTTCCCTCAGATCACCCATTCGCTTGGGATCAATGATCTCTCTTTGCAGGGGAGTAACATCCGCTAGGGTTCTCTCTCATTCGTATTTCTTTCCACGGTTCAATGCGCTTTAACTACACCATAGCCGTACCACTGGGTCAGTAGGTCGTGTCAGTAGCTGCATCTGATACCAACACACACAACCAAAGCTACCCCGAGATCACAGCATATCATGTTTTCTGTTCTCTCATTCTTCATGTCCGTCAATTACCCTATTAACAAAAGTTACTCATACTTTGACGGGCGTGAGGTTGAGAGAGCAGAGGCGTGGTCTCTTTTGGTTGTCCTGTGTGTAGAAAGAAATATGAATTTCAACCCTAATTCACACCAGTCACTACTCAATCACCATCACGTGTAGTCACGCTGCCGCAGGAGTCGCTATTTGTATCTGAACCTGGTTGTGTCTGCGGATGAGATAGTTCATTTAGTTCACGGAACAAAAAGTCCAAGGAGTCGTTCGATAGAGTTGGTGTACAAGTAAAGTTTTTTTTAGTTCCCGAAGCCTATTATTGACGGTTCACCTATATTCGCGATTTGCGTACGGCCGACCAGCTGAACAGTCTGGCGTTTCCGTCGCGTACTGCATTCCCTGCTTGACAGAAGTGAAATCATAAATATTCTGATTAATCCAGTGAGGCTGTGATTCATGTTGGCAAATACAATTAAGACCCAATTTTTAGCTGTGTAATTAAGTTCAATCGATATTGTGCCATTCACCACCATTTCGCTCGTGTTTTCACCAATAAGTAAATAGAAATAAATTTAAATAAAAACGTGTTTTTTTTCATTTCTTTCGGAGTAACAAGTGCGGGGGTTTTTTTAAGTGAATCCTGTGCCATACGTTGGCAACATATACTTTTACCCCCACAAAACCATCAGGGTAGCGGAGCACGAATTTAAAGTAGTGCAACCCTTTATCTATCTTGGATCAATAGGAGCTGCTCATAACAATATGGAAGAAGAAATACGCGAACTGCTGATCCAATCCAACAAAGCCTACTATGGTTTATCAAGGCTCATTAAATCCCGAAATTTATCCAGAACATCCAAGCTACTACCTGGCAAGACCATGGACATCATCGGTAGATCCGATTCAGCTATACAGGATTCTTTCTCCCAGATCGAGCAGGCGGCACAAAAACTGAGACTGCAAATTAATGAGGGAAAAATTAAGTACATGGTGGCAACTTCTGCGAAGAGAAGACCTAACGTTGGTCAAACCATCAGGGTAGCGGAGCACGAATTTAAAGTAGTGCAACCCTTTATCTATCTTGGATCAATAGGAGCTGCTGATTACAATATGGAAGAAGAAATACGCGAACTGCTGATCCAATCCAACAAAGCCTACTATGGTTTATCAAGGATCTTTAAATCCCAAAATTTATCCAGAACATCCAAGCTACTACTGTACAAGACCATTGTCTTACCAGTACTCATGTAGAGACCGGCTTAATAAAAGGCACTCTGAACTCTTAGGCTCGTTCGAGAATTGATGGCCCCCGTTAAGCAGAATTGATGGCCCCGTATGTGAGGGGGGACGATGCTGGACACGGTACAACCATGAGCTGTACGCGATCTAGCTCAAAGCTAACGTTGTAAGAAAAATCAAACTGAGTACACTCCGGCGGGCGGGACACCTAGCTCGAATGAGCGAAGAGGAGCCAGTCTGGAAAGCCCTTTGTGATGTATGGAAGGAGACAGCACGGCAGACCTAGTTTGCGATGGAGAATGGCGTAGACCAGGACGCCCAGAGTCTGGGAGTGCCAAACTAGATAACATCAGCTCGAAATCGGGACCGGTGGAGAGACGTGCTAAATAAGGCCAAGACCGGATTCCGGTTGTAGTGCCGATGATGATAATATTTACTATTTCCTATTTCCAACGTCGTTACTATGATTTAAAACTAAATTACATTTTTACAGCGGAATGTTATGAAACCTAGACTTTTGTCCCTTTGTACTAAAGATTCACCAAAAATTTGTATGTTCGAAACTGTTTACATATAACACATCGTTCAATATGTCTCGAGACTCTTTTGACCCATGTAATCGGTATATGGACATCTGCGATTGAGAGGCATGGTTAATCGAGAGCTGTCGTATTGAATATGTCCAAGGCTTTTGACGACGTCTGGCACGGGGCCTTACTGAGCACGTTTCTTTCATACGGACTTTCCCAGCAGCTTTGCGACTGGGCGAAAAGCTTCCTTGAGAATCGATCGCTGAAAGTTGTTGTAGGCGGGGTACTATTTATTATATTAATTTCGGGGTGCCTCAATGTTCTATTTTGGCTCCAACTTTGTTTTTCTTTCACATAAATCATTTGTTGGTGACAATGAATAACAAAGTGTTCAGTTTTGCGGGTGATAGTACGTTTGTTTCCAGTTTTTCGAACGATCGGCCGATTAGTGTCGTACCAGCTGAGATGTAGCCAGATCGACTCTCTGAATCGGGATCTGGACAGGATTCTGAAGTAGGGAGCGGCCAATCACGTCAACTTCAATGGAATGAATACGCAATATGCCATGGTAGGTCAATAAGTTCTTAGAAACGCCTACGATAGGGTTCGTAGTATCGCTAATGATCTGTTTTTAGTAAGCATCATTCCTTACTAGGTATCTATCAATTTTCATTTTCTTCATGTTTCAATTTTGCATGATAAATTGGGCATGAAAAAAATATCTGCGAGATGGATATCGCATTTGCTCTCAGCTGAGAAATTTTAAACGGAATACGTTGCAACCCAGATCAGTTTCTGCACAGATTATTAACTGTAGATGAAACATAGATACACCACTACACTACCGACACGAAAGAACCGTCAAAACAGTGGATTGTTTAAGGTGAACAGGTTCCAAAGAAGGAAAAGATAGTGAAAACAGCTGGAAAGGTGATGGCTACTGTGTTTTGGAATGCACGTCTTCATTGACTATTTGGAAAAGGGACAGACTATATCTGGACAGTATTATGCGTCATTATTTGGTCATCTAAATGAGAAAGTAAAAGAAAATGGTACAACATTCAGAAGGAAAAATGGATCATCGGTTCCTCAGGTGATAATGAATGCCCAGGCCCTTGAATCTAGGGAAAGCATAGATTTGCTCAACGTCATGGTCCGTTGGAATGTTTCGTGGCATAAATACGTGTCGAAGATGGTCAGGTACCCTCTGGAAAACTGAGTTATATTGTTAGAGCCAAGAATTATTTTACTCTGGCCAATCTTCTTCTCCTGTATAAATCCTAAATTAGACCCGTCGAATATAGTTAGGTCGAATATTGTTCTCATGTTTCGAGCTCTGCCCCTAAACATGCCCTCGGCCTACGTGAGAGCCTACAGAGCCGAATGTAGCGATCCCAAATCGCTACCCCTATCTAAACCCCCAATATCATCCCTAATCCTAACGCAAATCCCAAATTCCATATTGAATCAACGAGCGATAAATCAAAGCAAAAGTCAATTGTCGCACATTGATTCAATTCCACATAACACACCCAAATTCCATATTGAATCACATGTACAACGAATTTAACCAAAAGTTAATTCATCATACATTGACTCAATTGCTAAAAATCCTAACATCATGAAATGCTAAATTCAAAACGCATTTCATGATTCCCTTCCCAGAATTTATCCAACAAAACCCTTTAAATAATTCCCAGAACAAAATTCCAACCGAAACACTAAGTCATTGTGTGTGTTTCTTGGAATTTTGACAGTAAAATAGTTGACAAAAGTCAACTCCAAAATCTATAAAATGGGAGTGCATTTTCAATTTCAGCATCAGTCTCTTTTCGAAATCCGAACCTCTGGCCGTTCAACAACCAATTTCAAATCACCCTTGTACTTTTAAATATACACAAAGAATAAAGTTAAGTGTCGTTGTTTTAACTTGACCTTTTCGCGTCTTTCATTTTTACCGTCGAGACTCCGGGCTCTTCTCCCAACCGTTCGGGAAAGCACGGCCTCGGAGTATTACACGACCGATCCACCTGATCGGGGTCACGGATCTTACGTCGGAGATCCGTGGTATTGTTCCGCAAATTCGGTTTATATGCGCTCCACAAGACAATCCGACAGATCGCGGAAATTTACGGTTCATCTCCCGACGGCGTGAACATCTCTGCATCAGAACTCGTTCCGTTACAGAGGGAGGAATTCCCTTCCCCGCGGGTCTTTCCGGAGTGTAACGCGTAACGTACAACTATTCAAAAAGAAGTGCAAAAGTTATTTGGTGCCTTCTTGCCACTATAGGGTCACTGATGCCGAGAGAAGTATAAAAAAATATTCCTGGCAGCTTCCCGATAACTATATTTTATCATTTGTTCTTGTATCCCTAGTGGTTCAATCAACAAGGTCTTAAATAACTTAAGATCACACTTTTTTGGAAGCTAATCTTTAACTTCCGGCAGGCATATTTGAGGGGAACTTTATACAAGTCGCAACTTTATACTACAAGGGTAGTAATAAGCCTGATTTTTATAGTTACTCTATAAACTATGAGGTCGTCAAGATAACAGGAAGTTGGTGGAAGACCAGTGTGGTAAAAATTGAGTGATTTCTTGACTGACGTGCTAATCTAAAGGGAAGATCCCGTAAGCAGTTTCTAAGTCATTTCCCACCTCTCGAATATGCAGCATTTCAAAAGTAATTTTCTTTCACAGGTGGGAATAACGAGACAATTTTCGGAGATTGTGTTTTTCTTTGTGTTTAATAATTCTAGTTTGTTCCTTTTGGACACCTATGATGAATCACTCAATTCTTCCTGAAGATATTTTCTCAGTAACTCACAACAACAAATTAACATCTGCCTCCCAAGACCCAAATCCAGAGGTTCACCCTACAAACTACATACCCCAGTTGACGCTATCCTTAGCAATTACCCACGGTAAAATACACCGCTGGACACATTTACGCACCATTGATCAGATATAAGATACATTCCACATCTCTAGCGATGCGGAAGATGACACTGCGATGCAGTATCGCTGAGTGGCCATCACAGTACATCATCAGTCGTCCGGAGCTTCTACTCCACCAAAACTAAATCAAAAATTAAATTATAGTCGACGATTATTAATTCACAAGTCAGATACGGATTCCGTGTGATCATTAGGCGACCAACCAAACGGTGTTCAATTAATCAAAAGAAAGATTAAGCAGTGACGTCGATGTATCTAAATATGGAAGCTTCCTACCAACCAGCAGCAGGTACCTGTTGCGCTTGTGTGACAACCTGGTTGACCAAGGCAGACTTCAAAGGTGACGCGATGGTGATACAGAACGCGTGTAATGTAAATTGGTCGTTGTGTAACCTGATCGTCTGTCGCATGTTGATCAACAGACGGGGACGAGATATGCTAATGCTTTTGATCAGCTAATTGGATTGGGGCTGCGTCGATATCGCTTGGATGAGTTATTCCAAGATAATTTGGGCCCTAAGCTGACAGTGACATAATTGTGGTCGTGTTTTTCGGACGGATTATGGCCAACCAGACACCTAAGGAGAGATCAACCTTTGTGAGTGGTTTGATTGAGAAATGATACTAGAGATGAGGGTATTTTGAAGATATTCTTTGGGAATTGTCGAACGTGGCTTATCGTGGTGTGGATTATATGGATTGTCGAAGTCGCAAGCTGGATATGAAGAATTTATGGGTCGGTCATTTGTCATCTCGGTTTACTTAACGGAGAAAGCTGAAAGAAAGATGTTGGATGACGATGGTGATGCGTTATGATTTCGGTTTCAGAGGGAAATCCTACATTTTTACATGTAGGAAAGCGAGAAAGAGATAGATGGAGAGGGAGGAGGAATACAAAATAGAGCTTAAACTAAAGAAGGACGGGGGAGATACATATATAGATACATGTATATAGATGATCGCCAACTCCAAATATTAAAGCAAGGTTATAAAAAAAAGTACAAATAAAAATAACCCCGCCTCAATGGCTGAATTGTTAAGGAGGTGGTGTCTTGCGTTTGATTGTGCAAACTTCGGTTCAACTGACAACTCTTGCTATTGTGCAGTTCGGCACAATTACTGAGTGGCAGATAGGGTCCCAAAGCCCAGCTGCTCGATAAAATACCACCCCATTAAGCTATAGGTCTTCGTGAAACTATGACTAGGAGAAATCTTTGAGCATCTTTTGGAGTTGGCTGATGGACCCGAACGAGAAAAAAAAAAGCATCTCAGGGCGCTGACTCAGCGCTATAGGTTCGCCATTTCTGGCATAAGTAAAATAAAAACAAAAACAGGGATTACAATAACAATTAATTACATATTTAATTAAAAAAATGAAAGGAAATATAATGTTGGCTGTGTAAAGTAAGCAAACTGCTTCATCGGCGTCATACATTACAGCCCTTAGTAGGCATTAAAAAAGTTTGTGAAATTTTATACAGTAAATCATTAGCAAATTGTAAAAAAAAAAATCAATGAAGATACCGAGGGGGATAAAAACAAGAGAGCTAAGCAAACGAACGTAGACATAGAAAATAGAGGTGGATATAAAACAGAGAAAGGCGAAAGGTTGACAAGACAAGCAGGTGATCACACACAAAGCTGCAAAAGGAAAGAAGGAACTAACAGAAAGGTTGTATTTTCAGGAGAGGTCTGGCTTAGAGAGGGGGAGCTGAAATATAGAGGACAGAAAAAAAGAATGCCACAGGGAGAGATGTTGGTAGAGAGAAGTCGAGACGAAGAGAGAAAAGGGAAGATAGAAGAAGAACGAGAGAATTGTAATAGAAGTAGGGAGCATGAAAGTTCGAGGGCTTGTTATATAATTCATCGTCATCATCGGCACTACAAGCGGGAACCGGTCTTGGCCTTATTTAGCAAGTCCTGAGGCTTGTTAAATTTTCCATAATGATTTGTTTTTTCCGGGCAAGGTCATTAGTCTTGCGTCAGAGGCTCCCCGACGGGGAATTGAACCCCGGTCTCGCCAGTGACAGGCGGGTATACTAACCACTATACTATCTAGTTATATAAATTGAGTTAATGACCACCCCCCCTAAATTCCACCTGAAACTCTTACTAACTCATATCCTCTGCATAATACATTTTAAGCCCGAAAATAACATTCCCACCATGAAATAGACACATTTTAGAAAATTATTACCCCCTTAAAATACAAAATCGCATTCCAAATACTTGATATTTTGTGGCCAAAAATACCACTGTAGTTCAATGCACCTGTCCAACAACCCTAATCTGTACGATTTGCCCAAAATACCATTTACAAGTAAAACAACAACACTTCCATCAATTTTTTTTGGTTTAGCGTTAACATTTACCCTAACATGGGGTGGGAAATAGTAAAGGCGATAGATTTCCATATACATGCAAGTGGTCAAATAACGCTGAATTTGGAACAAATTGGAATCGACCAAGGATTATGAGTTGGTAAGTGATTAAATGAACAGTACGAAAAAGAAAGTCGATTCGTGATGGTGTTCTGTTGTACGATGTAGATGTGTTACTGGAATCAAGTTTCGTTAAATATAAATTCTGGAACAATCAAAAACGGTGTAACTGTATACCCGCATGTCACGCGGGAGACCGGGGTTCGATTCCCCATCGGTGAGCCTATATATATATATATATATGGCGCAAGACTAATGACCTTGCCCGGAAAAAACAAATCATTATGGAAAATTTAACAAGGCTCAGGACTTGCTAAATAGGGCCAAGACCGGTTCCCGGTTGTAGTGCCGATGATGATGATGATGATAATATCCCACGGGGGAGTGGGAGCGAACAGGCGAAGGCTAGGACAAGCTTTGTCCCTGTTCAATCCAGTTTGACACGCAGTCTCCACGTGACACCCTTTGGCACCAGCCAAGGAGTGAACAATGCATACAGCGACATCCTGAGAAAGGTTTGCGCAAGGCTACTAACTTTTCCCGGAAAAACCAATTAGTATGCACAATTTAACAAGTCTCGGATAAGGACCGGACACCGGTGGAGAGACTTGCTAAATAAGGCTAAGACCACATCCAGGTTGTAGTGTCGATGATGATGATGATAATATCCCACACCAAACAATAGGGAATCTATAAAGTTTCCTAAAAAAGGCAAAGAACAACATTTTATGGCAGTAAATATTAAACACATGGCGTAACCATTTCAACCGAACCATTATTTCATTTGAACCTCGAAAGAATCGCGATTGCATTTAACCTGCTTTACTAACCGAACCACTATATCCCCCATATATGCGAATTATAAATGCAAAATGTGGCTGTGTGACATGAGATGCCAAAGTTCCGGCAGAAAGAAACCCGGATGAAGCACAGTTGGAGACACATTATTGTAACAATCCTCTACTTTATTTAAAATTATCTCCGCTTCATTTATTTCATGGGTCTAACCGGAACAGCTTTTATGAGTCGTAAGGTTGCAAAATATGTATTACTAAGTTAATTGACGAGAAACGAATAAGTTTTGTCGTCGATTACTTAGTTGGTGGGACTTATGGTTTATGTTGCTCACCATCAGAAGCTCGATACGTTTATATTTAGTTAATCGGTTTAGTTTGTCTCAAAATGACTCATACGGAATTTTGTTGTTTTCCTGGCGAAGAAACGCTACGTGGTGTCGTAAAAAATCCATTAAGTTCTCTTTCTCAACTTGGCAAATGGTTAAGTCACTGTAATTAACATAATTAACTTGATCTATTGAACGTGTTGCGTACTTTTGTGATTTGGTTTCCTTTTAATTGCCTCTAGCAGATTTCCTGAAACTTAAGCGACGTGCTACCTTAAGGTCACAGAGCGACCTACTTAGGACAGTGTTCGGTTTAAAGCTTCACTGATATGTAAAGTTGTCTTAAATGTTTCACAATGTTTTCGCGAAATCAAAAGTGGTTTCACTTGTATATTTGAGTTGAACGTAGTCCTGGAAAATGATACGACTATGAATCTATATTTTAGGCTTGCTTTAGAGGGCGAAGAAGAGGAATATAGAAGGGCCAGATACTTATAAATTTTGTTTTAAAAAAATTACGGCAATTATTTTAATTTGATTTTTAATATGAAAAATTAATCTATTGAAGCCTAGTTAAATGGCTTCCAGGTTCGGATATTCTCAGATCGTTTGAATGAGGTGCAACCAATCAAACTGCTTTTGAGGCCTGACCTATAGGCAAAATCGCTCAACCTCAACCTGCTCCTTTTCGAAATCATCATTTCGATGTCCGCTAGTGCAACCAACGCTAGTATACCAACCCCCAACTATTGATCCGATAAGTCCTGTGTTAATTCTCATGTAAACAAAGAGGTTTCTATATCCCTGCGTCCTTTGAAAAGTCTTGCTTCGTAAAGAGAGATAACATATAAAAATGCTTGATAATCACATCAATGTCACTTAGTGTAAATAAGAGTGGACCCAGGCGACTGCGCTGGGCGACACCCGAGGTGGCGAGATAAGTGTTTAATAAGACGGATCTGAAACGTACCGTGTAGAGTGGATTATTGAAGGAATCCACTTTGTCAAAACAGATTTGAAGCGAAGGGAGGAACATTTATAAAGTATCAGCTTGGGCGAAATTGTATCGAAGTCTTATTGAAATCGGTTGTAACAACATGGACTTAATTGCCGTTCTCGAATAAAAAGACTGTGTGGGAAGCGAATTGGACTCGATTAGAAGTGGTTGATTTGCGGCTTGAAGTGAAGAACAACACCGAAAGAAACTCAAATAAGCAAAAACCATCAGCCATATACCAAGCAAAAACATAGCATTTCCACATCAGTTGAGTGTACTTGAGTCTAGAGATCGAATTCGTACATGCGGCAGTGGCCTGAGCATTGGTTCAATCTTTTTGTGATTCTAACCATCATAGCGTCGGTTGAGAATCACACGTTCTTCACTATGATCGGAAGTGCTATAGATCTACCAATTGGGAGGCTGGGTGAAATAAGGGACCGCCAGCGGAGCCATGTCACTTTATATAGAATGCTTTAAAAAAGTTAGGGAATGTGGGAAATTTTAGCAATAGGACGATAGTTCGAAACATCGCTTTTGTTCCCATTTTTATGTATATGGGGGGTTTATTAATAATATGAAATTATTACCGATCTGATTTTTAATAAAAAAATGTATAGGGTATTTTAAACATTTGAAACATGAATACAAATAAAACTACAAATGTTATTTTGTTAATCATTTATTTAACGTAATAAACGTTTATTGAAATTAATTTTTTCTAAATGACATCGTCGCTCCGTCTCGTCGTTGGCACTCCTGCAATCGACTACGCAAACTTTAGAAAACTCGCTGACACAATGTTGCATTTCAACCTCCCGAGTGTCCTCATCGTTTCTTCTTGAACATGACCACCTTGTTTGTTAAACATCCGTTATCGATCTCGCTTGCTCGAACTTCTTAACCCAAGCTTTGATTAAATTAACACTTGAACACTCATTTACACGCCGTAATCCGCATTCAATTCAATAGGTGCCGTACAGTAACGTAAGAATCGTTGTTTTTGTAAACTTGTTTTACACAAAAAGCACGCTGTTGTCCCGCGAAGCGCTCCATCGTGACCAAAATTGCATAAAGCGACACTAAATTCCCCGCTACTCTCGCGCCCGTCCTTCTAACGATTTTTAAGAGATCAAGTATCGCCATTTGCATAAATTTATGGCCCACCCTATATTTAATCCGAATACGAAAATTAAACAAATGTAATACAAGAAATTGAGACGATGACAGTTGACTAACCGCGTTGCTAAGACGACTTATGATGATTGGCTGGCTGTTGTTTGTCTCCATATGACTTGGGACATTACTTTTTGAAGTAGTCTTAAGTCGGCGAGACCGTCTATAAAGAGACATTCCTTGGTACTAGTGGGACTTAAGATGTAAAAAGATTGATCGTCTGACAACGTCTATTAAGTGTAGGAGGTTAAAATCGCTAATAACAACGACATCGTCTAGGGAAGTACTTAACTCGGTTAGGTGATCAACTGCTGCTATTGCGAGTACGTATGGCGCGAAACAAGTCGCATACAAAGACTTAGGGCTATGATCGCTTTTTATTGCGACATAGTGAAGATTGGGAGAAGAACAGATGGCAATAAGAGATGAGGCGAGACCTCTAACATTCAGATACTAGATGGTTAGTGGGAGAGTATTGGAAGTCTTAGAGGGATGTGAGGGGGCGACTGAATAGGGTTAAAAAGATTTGTCATGCACATCCCCGAAAACGGAGACCATAACGTTTCCAGCCGAGCGCTGGTCATTTGTTCGCTTTGGTCGTCTTTCATCATCTTCCAGCCACTATACAGACTGCCTATTGGACTCAGGCGTATGGAAATAGACCAACGTTTCAACCATCGTCACAAAACGTCAAAAAAAGACCGCTCGATTTCGCTACAACAACACCAATCCGACCGTTATCAACGCGCTGCTGTTTTTTGTGGAGAGTCAGCAAACGCACCGTACCGATAGCTTTTTATCTCGAAAAGATCGTGCAAAATGTATCCCGTCCATTCTTTTGAGATGGCCGCGGCCTCAGCTATTTCGCGGAACACTCGAAACGAAACGATGCACTTGCTTTACGACTTCCGCATTCGTAGCCTTTTTTGGCTTTCCAGAGCGAGGTGCGTCTTTGATGCTTGTACGACCCATTTTAAATTCACTAAACCCCAGATAAACGACTGGTCTCGAGGGAGCAGATGTGAGATAACATTTTTTTCAACCATTGCAATGATTGTTCAGAAGTTTTTCTCATAAAAAAAAAAGTTTGATAAAGATGGCATATTCCTGTTTTTCCATTTTTTTACGGAGGCGAAAGTAGCGACACAAACGACTGTAGCATCTAAACGTATGGACGAAATAACAGGAAGCATCACACATAAACTAGTGACAGATGACCCCCTCGAAATGAGTCGTGTTCATTTTCTGGTGGCGCCACCTAATGACAAAATGGTCAACCCATGCAGTATACTTAGTGGGTAGATATTATAAACATAATTAAATAAACAATAATATATATAGTATAAATAAATAATTGAGTAATAATAAAAAAGTAAAAAATAATAAATATAAATGATAAATAACAATAATAAATAATATATTATAATAAATAATAAATTATAATAAATAATAATTATAATAAATAATAAATAATATAAATTAATAAATAAAAATAAATAATAAATAATAAAAACAATAAACAATAAATAATTAGTAATACACAATAAACTCTGGCGTAAGACTAATGACCTTGCCCGGAAAAAACAAATCATTATGGAAAATTTAGCAAGCCTCAGGACTTGCTAAATAAGGCCAAGACCGGTTCCCGGTTGTAGTGCCGATGATGATGATGAATAAACAATAAACAATAAACAATAAACAATAAACAATAAACAATAAACAATAAACAATAAACAATAAACAATAAATAATAAAGAAGTAAATAATAAATAATAAATATATTATTATTTATTGGCCTGTAGGAACCCGGAAGTTCATGACCTCTCCGACTCGACTCCGCCATCGCTCCCTGTCGTCTGCACTTTTCTTCCACGCTCGACCATCTGATCCGACCTGCCCAAGGTCAAACCTAACATTGTCTTCTCATCTCCGCCGCGGCCGTCCTTCCTACCGGTCTCTTTCCCGTTGGTCTTCCGCCAAGAATTCGACGCACGGTACTAACGTTGCTCATTCGCGCTACATGTCCGGCACATCTTAATCTGCGCGACTTGATTACTGTCATTATTGTAGGTTTGCGGTATAGCTCTTCCAATTCGTGGTTGTGGAGTTTCCTCCATTGTCTTGCCTCCTCGTCATACCTCCAAAGATACCCCTTAAAACTTTATTCTCGAATACGCGGAAATAATAAATAATAAATAATAAACAATTTGTAAATAATAAATAATAAATAATAAATAGTAAATAATTAAATAAGTAAATAAGTAAATATGTACATATTTAATAAGTAAATAAGTAAATAGGTTATTAATTAAAATGGTAAATAAGTAAATAAGTAAATAGCTAAATAAGTAAATAAGTAAATAAGTAAATAAATAAATGAGTAAATAAATAAATGAGTAAATAAGTAAATAGGTAAATAATTAAATGAGTAAATAAGTAAATAAGTATATAAGTAAATAAGTAAATAAGTAAATAAGTAAACAAGTAAATATTTAAACAAGTAAACAAGTAAACAGGTAAACAAGTAAATAGGTAAATAAGTAAATAAGTAAATCAATAAATAAGTAAAGTAAATAAGTAAATAAGTAAATAATAAATGAGTAAATAATAAATAAGTAAATAATAAATAGGCAAATAATAAATAAGTAAATACTAAATAAGAAAACAATAAATAAGTAAATAATATATAAGTAAATAAGTAAATAATAAATAAGTAAACAATAAATAAGTAAACAATAAATAAGTAAATAATAAATAAGTAAATAATAAATTAGAAAACAATAAGTAAATAATAAATAAGTAAATATTAAATAAGTAAATAATAAATAAGAAAATAATAAATAAGTCAATAATAAATAAGAAACAAATTGTTAATAATAAATAATAAATAATAAATAGTAAATAATTAAATAAATACATAAGTAAATAAGTAAATATCAAAATAAGTAAATAAGTAAATAAGTAAATAAATAAATGAGGAAATAAGTAAATAGGTAAATATTTAAATGAGTAAATAAGTAAATGAGTAAATAAGTAAATAAGTAGATAAGTAAATAAGTAAATAAGTAAACAAGTAAACAAGTAAACAAGTAAACAAGTAAACAAGTAAACAGGTAAACAAGTAAATAGGTAAATAAGTAAATAAGTAAATAAGTAAATAAGTAAATAAGTAAATAAGTAAATAAGTAAATAAGTAAATAAGTAAATAAGTAAATAAGTAAATAAGTAAATAAGTAAATAAGTAAATAATTAAATAAGTAAATAAGTAAATAAGTAAATAAGTAAAGAAGTAAATAAGTAAATAAGTAAATAATAAATAAGTAAATAATAAATAAGTAAATAATAAATAAGTAAATAATAAATAAGTAAATAATGAATAAGTAACCTCTCCTCTCTCCTTAAATAATAAATAAGAAATCAATAAATAAGTAAATAATATATAAGTAAATAAGTAAATAACAAATAAGTAAATAATAAATGAGTAAATAATAAATAAGTAAATAATAAATATGCAAATAATAAATAGGCAAATAATAAATAAGTAAATACTAAATAAGAAAACAATAAATAAGTAAATAATATATAAGTAAATAAGTAAATAATAAATAAGTAAACAATAAATAAGTAAATAATAAATTAGAAAACAATAAGTAAATAATAAATAAGTAAATATTAAATAAGTAAATAATAAATAAGTAAATAATAAATAAGTAAATAATAAATAAGTAAATAATAAATAATTAAATAATAAATAAGTAAATATTAAATAAGTAAATAACAAATAAGTAAATAATAAATAAGTAAATATTAAATAAGTAATTAACAAATAAGTAAATAATAAATAAGTAAATGATAAATAATTAAATGATAAATAATTAAATAATAAATAAGTAAATAATAAATAAGTAAATATTAAATAAGTAAATAATAAATAAGAAAATAATAAATAAGTCAATAATAAATAAGAAACAAATTGTTAATAATAAATAATAAATAATAAATAGTAAATAATTAAATAAATACATAAGTAAATAAGTAAATATCAAAATAAGTAAATAAGTAAATAAGTAAATAAATAAATGAGGAAATAAGTAAATAGGTAAATATTTAAATGAGTAAATAAGTAAATGAGTAAATAAGTAAATAAGTAGATAAGTAAATAAGTAAATAAGTAAACAAGTAAACAAGTAAACAAGTAAACAAGTAAACAAGTAAACAGGTAAACAAGTAAATAGGTAAATAAGTAAATAAGTAAATAAGTAAATAAGTAAATAAGTAAATAAGTAAATAAGTAAATAAGTAAATAAGTAAATAAGTAAATAAGTAAATAAGTAAATAAGTAAATAAGTAAATAATTAAATAAGTAAATAAGTAAATAAGTAAAGAAGTAAATAAGTAAATAAGTAAATAATAAATAAGTAAATAATAAATAAGTAAATAATAAATAAGTAAATAATAAATAAGTAAATAATGAATAAGTAACCTCTCCTCTCTCCTTAAATAATAAATAAGAAATCAATAAATAAGTAAATAATATATAAGTAAATAAGTAAATAACAAATAAGTAAATAATAAATGAGTAAATAATAAATAAGTAAATAATAAATATGCAAATAATAAATAGGCAAATAATAAATAAGTAAATACTAAATAAGAAAACAATAAATAAGTAAATAATATATAAGTAAATAAGTAAATAATAAATAAGTAAACAATAAATAAGTAAATAATAAATTAGAAAACAATAAGTAAATAATAAATAAGTAAATATTAAATAAGTAAATAATAAATAAGTAAATAATAAATAAGTAAATAATAAATAAGTAAATAATAAATAATTAAATAATAAATAAGTAAATATTAAATAAGTAAATAACAAATAAGTAAATAATAAATAAGTAAATATTAAATAAGTAATTAACAAATAAGTAAATAATAAATAAGTAAATGATAAATAATTAAATGATAAATAATTAAATAATAAATAAGTAAATAATAAATAAGTAAATAATAAATAACTGTATAATAAATAAGTAAATAATAAAAACAATAGATAAATAAATTATAAGATTTAACTTTGAATAAAAAGTTAAATCTTATAATCAAACTTATAACGACATAATGTATTCGCATTAAGGTTCGTCATATCCGCACAGAGTTCATAAAGAAATTGTGGAAATAGTAGGTTTATTCATCATCATCATCATCATCGGCACTACAACCGGGAACCGGTCTTGGCCTTATTTAGCAAGTCCTGAGGCTTGTTAAATTTTCCATAATGATTTATTTTTTCTGGGCAAGGTCATTAGTCTTTCGCCAGGGGCTCCCCGACGGGGAAACGAACCCCGGTCTCCTGGGTGACAGGCGGGTATACTAACCACTATACTATCGAGGAGCCCAGTAGGTTTATTAGTTTTGAAAAATTGTGGGAAATTGTGGTTCCTAAAATTGCAGAAGGACTTGACTCTGAGTGGGGTGTAATGATATTAAAAAAAAAAAAAAAAAAAAAAAAAAAAAAAAAAAATATTTTAATAGCCTCAAAGAACATTAATTAAAAAAGAGTTAAAAAAGGAGAAAAAGACTGTCGGAATACAAATAGTTTGTGAATCAAATGAATGTAGAGCAGCAGGGGAATCCCATTCAGAACCGACAAAGAATGTTATCCAGTTTCAGATGCCGAAGGCATTAACAATTACAGCACCACAAAGTATCACTAAATTTCACTATTTATTCCTGTGAAACTGTAGCAAGTGAAGAAATTTAGTTCTAATTTCAACTCATTGGCCATTATTTGGTTAATTATTGTTTTTACATTTCTGTTTAAACTGACATCCATGTGAGTTGCTCCTAAATTACCCCAATTATTTTGCGACTTCTCTGAATGCAGTTCGTCTCCTAATTGGTCCCGAGAGCCGTTCTTACTTAGTCTGTCTTGGTAATTTTCCGGCTAGCCACCGGCCTCTAGCACTATAACATATCATCTCCATTCGGACAAACTTAATGAAAGCCTCCATCTAACCACTTCGTCGTCTAATTACATGCCACCAGGCAATTCGCAGGCCACCACTTACATCTTGGCAAATAATTTACCAACCGTTTGATATATCAACAAATTATTCGAGAACCAGTCGTTTGTGGAAAGACACATTCTGTGGAAAGAAAACAAATTGTCGCCAATCGCGACAGTGTCAGGTCTGTCATCTTCTCCAGTCCCAGTGATAGATACACATTTCGTTTACTCCACACACACGCGCACATATATACGAACTTCTCCTCCCGGCTACCCGACAAAATGACAAGGATAATTGCCACATTTATCTACCGTGGCATGGGGCGATGTTGCATGACGTCTCCACTTTAGATACGATACCTAGCCAACTAGTTACTCCAGGTCTGCCCCCTTTGCGAGCTCATCTACAATCGTTGGAATCACCGTCAGGTGTGCAAAATTGTCTACATTACCCGCTTGAGATATGTGACCGAATCTCTGGCTGCAGAATGAACCTTATCGCTGCCCTAGATAGGTTAGATGCCATCGTTTCCATGCTTTGGCCATATGTGCGGTATCCAGCTCTCAAGGCGGCCGTATCTAAAAGACAGGTTAGTGAAGTCATAAAGGAAATGGCAAGCGAAAAGTATCTCTGGTGAGGTGAAAAATTGTTGGGCTGCCTGTCGTAAGGAATGACATTCAAAAGGCGGCACCCAATAGACTGGCCATCTGTTGGTCGTTTTGCTTTTTGCGTAACACTCCCTAGAAAGGGACCGACAGTTACCATTGACCGTAAGATGTTATATTGCCAATCGAATCAATCATATTCCGCGGTCTCTTATCGTAGGAAATTTCATTTGATTTTCGAGTCTTTCCCTTTTGAACCTCGAAGATGGAACCATTTGTTTCATTCGAGCACCGCGTGAAGTCGGTACAAAGAGATAGGGCCAGACAAATGGGTTAACACAGAAAAGAGAGGTCGTGACGCGAGTTCGACCCGCCTTTTACATGAGCCCATAGGGTTTCTTGATGCCAGGTATTCAAGGCTTTTTCGGCTCACCGAATGTGAATTGGATATTTGCTGTGATAATTAACCGTTAATTGTTAATGTTAACGTAATTGATGGATGAACGTCGACAGATGTGGAATTCTTTTAATTAACTTCGCGACGATCGTGCGAGTATTAAGGGTTCGTGGCTCAACCCAGGAAGTCACGACTATTTTTTATCTACTTTACTTTTTTTTTTGAAAATATTGATTGGCTTGTCTGTTTGGAGGCCAGTCAAACACGACACAATAAACAACTTGGTGTAGCTAATCGGAAAAAACGAAATGTTAAGATTATGTGAGGTCGCTGTCTGAAAAAAAGTCATTGGTCGTTGTACCACCTTGTTGTCGGAAATTAAAGTTTGCAACTTGTTCCGCAGATTGCCGACTTCCAACCGTCAAATTTGAATCCACGCTGTTTGGGCGTATGCTGCATAAGTCTAATTGAGTATTCGAATGGATCTAATGTTCCCATGAGCCCATTGTTTTTATTCGATTGTATCATTAGTTCCCGTGGTGCTTTTCGACATGTAAAATTAATAACCTGCTTAAATTTCGCCTAGATAGTGCCATCGGTAAAGCATTTGAAATCTAGTAGTTAGTAGACTGCGAGTCTGCGCTATTATTGCATTCGAGCAATAAGCTTTCAATATTTTCCTGGATATGTGAGGCAAGATGTGAATTCCGACACGTCTTTTAAGAGACTTCTAGTCAGAAGTGGGCAGATTGTTCTACCGGTCTCTTGCATTGTTGTCAGCTACATAACTTTAGGGACAAAAATTATCAGTGTTTCATTTGGGTTAGAATTTTCTTTAGAGTAATATAATATTTGACCAAAAAATGTGGGGTTGATCTAAATTTTGATCAATGATCAAAATTTACTAACTTATGCTGTTCTACAACCAGTATCTGGTCTGACTTCCAGGAATTACCATCAACACATTTTTGTATGTTCTTCGATACTGATTTTACTCGATTTGAGGTCCTCGTCAACAGATTTCTTCTTTTCAAGTGTGTGAACGTTAGATAGATCATTAAAACCCGTCTAACGTCAAAAGATAAAAAAATGACAGAGCGAAAAGGGGAGCGACGACATCAGAAAGGATCGAAAGCAGATCTGTAATGCATAATGTCTTTTGGAAAAAATACTAAGAAACATAGTATTGGTATTGATCAGAAAAACTTAGAATGATGATCGCAACAGCCCGATATCCACAGGGGGATAGAATACCAAACTCTCTCTAATGTTTTGGAGATATCCAGTATTACAACTTCGCATTCATTGAAATAATGCTGATAAAAGGTGATACGATTCAATGATGGTATTGACCAGAAAAGACCTCAGGATAGTCCGTCGTCTATTGAACTACAGGTTCGAACACTCGATAACTGTGCTATTTCCACAATAGGCTCCGGGGATATGGAGTACGCGAATTTTAATATCACTCAAGTAGGCACCTCGATAGTATAGTGGTTAGTATACCCGCCTGTCACGCGGGAGACCGCGGTTCGATTCCTTGTCGGGGAGCCTCTGACGCAAGACTAATGACCTTGTCCGGAAAAAACAAATCATTATGGAAAATTTAACAAGCCTCAGGACTTGCTAAATAAGGCCAAGACCGGTCCCGGGTTGTAGTGTCGATGATGATGATGATGAAGTAGGCACTACTACCGGCACGTTAGAAGGAAACAATGTAGAATTATGCTATTGACCAGAAAAGACCAGAATGATAGTTATTTGTCCAGGAGGGATTTGTCAATTCCATAACAGTCCAATTTTCACAATAAGATTGCTAGTGACACAGAATTCAAGTCTTTGGAAGGCGCCATACACCAAAGCGTACCAATTCACTGGAAGATGCCAAAAGGCACAGCGTTCTAACTCCTGTAAAAAATCAACAGCCTATCGGGCGTGGGACTCATGCAGAAAGACACTGTTCGCTCAGTCAACAACTGGTCCTTCGAGTTAGAACTTAATAATAACGGAGATGTCTGTCACCAGATTGGCTAAGGTTGAGAAAACCCCACTAGTCCTCTCCGAAGGAGCATCACTTACTTATGCTGGGACAGATTGCAATGTGCAAACCAAGGAGGAGTATCTTCCAAACCCCTTCTAGTGACTACATCGTAACTATCTTCGGGTTAATCGACAGAGGAAGACCAGTCGTAAGCCTAGAAACTAGGAAAACGACGAGTAGATCGAGGAGGATCGGCACTGGAAGGCCATCATGTATACAGCCCGTGGGAGATTAAACCACACCAGCTGCTTACAGAGAGGGAGGATCCATACAGTATTAGCAGGAGCAATGAACTTGAGTCACCTGTGAAGAAATCGACACACGATGGTAACTCGCACTATTGAATTAAGGAAAGAGTTATGAAAAATTGAGCCGAGGTCAGTTCGATCGTCAAGGAGGGCTGAGACCGAGGCTTGATTGTTCCCGACGAGCATTGGAAATCGTCGAGGGGGAGGCCAAGGTAGCGCGGACAAACCTTCAATTATTGGAAATGAAACAAAGAACGTAGCCGATAAAGGAGAATATCGACATGATTTAATCATCATCTTTGCCCAACCAGTCGTAGCCAGTGGCGGAGGAGGAGGACGCGCTGGATCACTGCGACAAAGGAAAAAGTGACATCCAGGAGTTAGTACAAGCGATGGTAGCACTTCCTCATAGTTCAAAGGGACCTACTACGGGGCGTATAATCAAGCTTCATACATTCAACGGTGCCAGTGAAAAATGGCTGACATTCCGGGGTACGTTTGATGACACCCCATCAGACTTCGCCCATGCGCAGAACTTGATGCATTTAAGAAGAGCACTCCAGGGAAGTATAAAATACTGCTATTCAGATCCCAAAAGTGGTGATTAAAAGACTAGATGCAGGTTTCGGAAGGTCGAGAACACTGTCATTGGTACGAGGGTATGCAACGAATATACACAATCTACGAGGCTTATTCAATGGTATCCTTTTAGTAAGCATCACTTCTGACTAGGTATCCGTCAATTTGCAGTTTATTTCATGTGTCAATTTTGCACGATAAATTGGGTATGAAAAAAAAATCTGTGAGATGGCTGCCGCATTTGCTCTCAGCTGAGAACTTTTGGAGTGCATGCGTCGCAACGCAGATGAGTTTCTGCATTAATTAGTGACTGTAATGGATTCACCAGTACACTCCCGAGACGAAAGAACTGTCAAAACAGTGGATTGTTAAAGGCGAACGGGCTCCAAAGACAGCAAAGGCGGTGAAATCAGCTAGAAAGGTCAAGGCTACTGTGTTTTGGGATCGGTGTGGTATTATCTTCATTGACTATTTGGAAAAGGACTAACGACCAATTTTTGTTTAAAGAGGTTGTTCAAACCTGTTGCCCACCGCGAAAATTAACGCTGTAGGTTTCGAGAAATAGTTCGACTTCAAAATTGAATTTGGTCCATGGGAAAGTCCCTGCCTTATATCAACGTGAGAGGAGAGGATATCACGTGTGGACACCAAGTCCAAGAGTGGTCATAGAGGTTCGTGATGTCAAATTTGTCGGAAATTACCCGCAGATACATAAATACAATTGTTAGTGTGGCAACGATTTAGGAGTTGATAAAGTTCGGGATGAGCTTGTAGAGCTCAATTATATCGAAATTTCTCCATCGAAATAAGTGAATAATAGTGCAGTTAAGGTGCAGATTGTTCTTGAAATCAATACACAACATATTGAATCAGTTAGGGGTCATAGCAGACCGTCTTCGGCACATATATGATTCAAAGGTCGACCCCAACTGTCGGCAGAGACGGTCGCAATTAAATTGACAACTGTGCCAACTGTCAGAAAGACGATCGTATAAGTTAATAATTAAAAAAAAAAGCAATGCTCCTACATTAACTGTCGGCTTAGAGGTTCATTTTGACAATAGAATTGACCTCAAACAGTCAATAAACACGCGCTTATGATTAGATAACTAAACAACAATTCTCGTACATTAACTGTCGATCCAGACTCATTTTGAGAATAGAATTGATCACAAACAGTCAATAAAGACAGTCATATAATTTAATAATTAGAAAAAGCTCGTACTTTAACTGTCGGTCTAGATATTCATTTTGACAATAGAATTGACCACAAATAGTCAATAAAAACGGCCATATAATTAAATAATAAAAAAATTCTCATATATTAACCGCCGGCCCAGAGATTCATTTTGACAACATAATTGATCACAAATAGTCAATAAAGACGGTCATATAATTAAATAATAAAAAAATGCTCGTATATTAACCGTCGGTCCAGAGATTCATTTTGACAATAGAATTGATCACAAACAGCCAATAAAGACGGGCTTATGATTAGATAACTAAACAACAATTCTCGTACATTAACTGTCGATCCAGAGACACATTTTGAGAATAGAATTGATTGCAAACAGTCAATAAAGACGGTCATATAATTTAATAATTAGAAAAAGCTCGTACTTTAACTGTCGGCCCAGAGATTTATTTTGACAACATAATTGATCACAAATAGTCAATAAAGACGGTCATTTAATTAAATAATAATAAAAATGCTCGTATATTAACGGTCGGTCCAGAGATTCATTTTGACAATAGAATTGATTGCAAACATTTAATAAAGACGGTCATATGATGAAATAACTAAACAAAAATGGTCATACATTAACCGTCGGCCTACAGATTCATTTTGACGATAGAATTGATCAGAAACAGTTAATAAAGACGGTCGCATAATTAAATAATGAAACAAAAATGCTCGTCCATTAACTGTTGGTCCAGGGATTCGTTTTGACAATAGAAACGATCACACACATAATTAAATAATAAAAAAAAATTCTTGGACATTAACTGTTGGTCCAAACGTTCATTTTTAAAATAGAATCAATAAAGACAGACAATTAAAAATTGTTAAACTAATATTTCAAAAACCATGTTTTCAATAAAAAAAAAAATTAAAAAAAAAACAAAGAGTTGTAGGTCGATGTTGAGGCCATTCATTAGATTGTCTGTTGCAGCGAAAAAGTCATGCTGGCGGAAACAAAGGAGGCTTTCGTGGATAACGAAAGGATATTATTAATGGATTTCTTCTAAGACATATGGATCAGCGGGTTTGTGTGGGTTCGGGTAGTATTTCGAGTTCAATTCATGGAATACTCCTTGCATTCAAATAGAAACCGAAATGATATTTGGTAATGCAGAGTATTATTGGTTATAAAATGTGCAGCATTTAAATCTATTTTCTTGGTTGCAATAATTACGCAATTGCCAATAGCTTTTTTTCCGCCAACACGATTATAAAAGATGTTCTTGAGGTATCCTTAAATGTCAAAGCACAATAAGAGGATGAAGAGGAAGAGGATCACGAAGGGAGTCTTTGATGTACATTGGTCTTGAGTACCCGAACATTACAACGACGAAACATACGGCCACATAGAGCATCCTACATATCTATGGGATAGAATTTGATTTTTTGAAGAAAGACGGTCATAATACTAAATTTATATTTTATTTAAATAAATTTCTAATTATAAAGAACAGTAAAACTGTGCGACTGTGTTGTCGTATCGGTTCGAAAGAGTTTATTGATTATGGAAGAAGTTCTTCAGGCTTAGATTGTTGTCGATTTCTGTCTGTAGTTTGAAGCACAATGTATACAGAAAGGCTCCACGATAGTATAGCGGTTAGTATACCCGCCTGCCACGGGGGAGACCGGGGTTCAATTCCCCGTCGGGAAGCCTCTGGGGCAAGACTAATGACCTTGCCCGGAAAAAACAAATCATTATGGAAAAATTTAACAAGCATCGGGGCTTGCTAAATAAGGCCAAGACCGGTTCCGGTTGTAGTGCCGATGATGATGATGTATACAGAAATAATCGCTGAACAAAGAAACTTCTATTTTCTTGGGAACATTTGTATAAATTGGTTAAGGGCACCGGAGTCAAGTACTACCATTTGTCATGTGCGTTTGGGCCGCCATGATGAAATATGGCTGCTCTCCTTTGGGGTTTTAGACCATAGCATTAAGATAAATGGTAATCTGTACCACAAACCGATTTTGGAAGGTGCTCTAAAGCTATGGGGCAACAAATATGTCGGTGGAAGACGATAGATGTTTTAATAAGTCTCTGCACCCACACACAAAGAATTCATCAAATGGAAATGGATGCAAAACAACATTTCACACTTCAGTTTGCATACACAATTGGCTTTCTTGCTCACCAGACACGAGGTGAAATGTATACGGTAATTTTACTCTTTTGTTTAGCAACAAGCTGCGAGCGAAATAATCTTGTGCGTGGCTGTTTGGTTTATGAAGAGTAGGGAAACCGGCTTGGGTAGCGGTCCTACTCGACTTTGTAGTCAGTACAGCCATGAGCGAGCAAAAGATACATATGTCTGTTGCGCAACGGATTATTATAATATTTTTAACATATGAAGGCGTTAGACTATCGGACTTTTTTTTTTGATTGAAGACACAGTTAGGTGATGATACGCTGTCTTAGAATTGTGTGTATACGTGGGCTAGAGAATTTAAAAGTGGGCGAGAACGTTTCGAAAACGAAACTCATACTCGACGCCTAAGGACAAGTCGTACAGATAACAACATCCGTGCCGTTCGAGGGCTTATGGAAGGTGATCGCCGCTTAACTGTTGGAGAAATCTCATCAGAAGTGGGTATTAACTATGGAAGTGTTCAATCCATTACCTTTCAATTCGTTTTTTTACCGTTTATATTTGATCCATCCTCCTCCATATCGTCTGATCTTTTTAGTATGGTATATTTTGCTAGCCACAGTCACTACTACAGAACACCACTTTGCGGATTTGCTCAACGGAACTCTTTTCGTTAATGGAGCAAAGGACCACCGGCTCACATTCGAGCAGCGTACCAAGGACTGTTTGACAGACTGGGAATCATAGTCCATGCCAAACGAGGTAATAGAGAATATTTAGTTTTAGTTTAGTGAGGGCAGAACCCTCATTTATTTTGGCTTAATCCAAGCATAATATAATATAATATCTTACAGATTAATTTAAGAAAGTTAAAAGTAATTCGAAAAATAAAACAGATATAAAATATATATATATATATATATATATACATATATATATATATATATATATATATATATATATATATATATATATATATATATATATAAACATTAAAAAAATATATAAAGAAATTAAAAAGGAGAAAAAACACGGAAAGGAGAAGAGGACTGGGTGACTGGGGAGGTAGGAGGCTGGGAAAGAGCGAGTCTATATGGGTGTGGCAAATGAGGCATTTGTGAGACAAATGAAATAGAATGTTGGGTGTTGTGTATTTCTTGAAATTCTTTAGTTTACCTCAACACAATTTGTTAAGAAATAAAAGGATTACAGCGTTTTGAAAAATGTCCAATTCTTTTCACGTATTCAAAGACACTCAGGATACAAGACAGTTTCACAAAAAGTTTGACATTGCTTTTCATACCATAAACGACATTTTGCACACGTTACAGAGCATGTTCCACGTGCCCCGCGACATTTTTTGCGTGGTCCGAGTGTATCAAATATGCCCCATAGGTGCCCCACAGGTGTTCCAAGTATGTCCCAAAGGTGTGCCAAGGGTATCTCAAAGGTTCCCCACAGGTTCCCCAAAGGTGTTCCAGAAGAGTCTCAAAAGTGTCCCGAAGGTGTCCCAAAGATGTCCCAAAGGAGACCCAAGGATGTTTTAAGAATGTACCAAGCATGTCCCTACTTTGCCCCAAAGGTGTTTCAAATATTTCCCAAAAGTTTCCCAGACATTTCCAATTATACCGAAACCATGCCCCACAACATGTTCATCAACATGTCCTACAACATAATCCACCATAGCCTCCATGATAGAGGATATAAATGGCGATCATATAGTGTATAGCCCTAACGTTTTAATCATGCGGCGTGTAGTACTGACTATTGTTAACCTTAAATATAAAACCTTCTATAATAAGGAAAAAATGTTTCTGGCCGAAAAGTCGCGGAAGGTGGTCGAAAATATGGGTAATATTAGGATAAATAAACATGTTTTTGGAAAATAAAAGCTATCAATTTTACTTTTAAAAAAACGCTACTCTGTTTTACCAACCTTATAAATAAAGTACTATTCTATTTTCTGTTTATTGGCCTGTAGGAACCCGAAAGTTCATGACCTCACCGACTCGACTCCGCCATTGTTCCCTGTCCTGTGCTCTCTCCTTCCACGTTTGACCATCCGATCCGATCTCCTCGAGGTCCAACCTAACATTGTCCTCCCACCTCCGTCGCGGCCGCCCTGTCGGTCTCTTTCCCTTTGGCTTACCGTCAAGAATTCTATGCACGGTCCTATCGTTGTCCATTCGCGCCACGTGCCCGGCCCATCTTAATCTTTGCGACTTGATTGCTCTCACTATAAATAAAGTACATGGGGATAAAATAGATTTTGGCAAATCTTTGGCTGTGTACTTTTAACTGACCACTCTGTGTTAGGTTGACTTTTTGGCAGTAAATTAACAATTATTAATGTAACGCATTGTAGGGTGCGGAATAATAATTACTTATATGAATAAATACGTATTTTTCAAATTACATTAATATCAACATAAGTAAATAAATAAATATTCTAGTTAATTAATTATTAAGAAAATATATAATTACACAAAATAAATAAACTCATAAAATAAATAAATACACAAAATAAACAAATACATAAAGTGAATAAATAATAAAAATAAATAAATAAACATAAGCAAAGAAAGACTGAAAAAAAGAGCATATATAAAACTACCAACTGATTGGAGATGAAACCGTCACATTCGACGACCGTTGAAATGATATAAAACCCTTTTGGTACACTTTTCGCAATCGCCTCTTTCTACACTCACCCGCCTTAGTAGACTCCGTGATCACCGCTGTTGACGTCTTCAATTTGACGGTGATCAGATTCTTCCCTAAATACTGCATGCATGACTGTTTTTCTTTCGTTCATTACATCTCTTTTCTCGCCTGATTTATACGCTATACCGTCATGCTCTAACATCCAATGAACCAGAACTGAAGACACTTGTCAACCCTGCGGCATTCCGCTTTGAATACGAAAAACCTCAAACCCTTCTCTTCACAGAATCAATCGACGGCAGTTTTTTATTTCCCATTGTCTCGGCAATGTTCGTCCCTATGTTGAACATTTACACATCTCCAAAACCAGACCGACGAACCACGACCATCCACTTTGCACTGTCACATCGAGTAATCACTCCGCGTACTCACATATCACGTATAAACGACACAATGACGGTGACGAGACACTGGTCGACCATGATGATGATGATGATCATAACGATACAGAGAGATGTTGCTCATGACGATCCGCATTGCATCTAGATGATCGCCATATAATCATGGTCGTGGTGAGTCTTCATGGCGCGTTCATCCGCAGTGCCATGCCATCAACTGGAGATATGCAGAATCTCTAGTCTAGCGGAACGGGTCCACTGCGCGCTGGCAACTGGTCGTCATATCATTTTGTTTGGAGCCATATCCAACGTGTCTACCTGATTTCGGACGTTACGAATGGAACATAGTCCTGATGCCGGAATGTGCACATGACCAACACTATCGCTAGCACCAACACCGACAACAAGGCTCTGATGGTGCGCAAGGTCAATTCAAGTCCCCGCCGGGCACTGATGCTGAAGTGTAATTATTGTGAGAGCTCCAAGCTCTTGAGCTGATTGTTTTCTCAAGCTCGCTCCGTTTCCCTCGCTCCCACTGAAGTCATGCATTGAACTGGTTTCCAGGCGTCAGGCAACGTGGTGCTGATGCCAACATTGGACCAACACTTGTACCCTGATCGATCTCAAGTGGCATGCGGTGTAAAAGGAACAACGACGGTCGGCTGTAAAAATTGACTCCATTTTCGATTCGATTTCACGACTGCGAATGACACGACATACCCAAGAAGCCGGGCAGGAAGAAGAAATGGGGCTACAAGCAGGAGCAGGAGCAGAACAAGGCAGAAATGGAAACCAAAACGAACGAAATTGGTGCGTGCTTTGAAACCGACTGTTCAGTTTGTCAAGCGGTGTAGGAGACATCCAATTGAATTGCCCTGGAGTGTTGGTGTTGCAGGGTTCTCATGGTTCGTTGGCGTTGATGGCATGTGTGCGCCACGAATGGCTTTGGCGCTGTGTGTGTTGACAAAGTGACAACCAATCGTTGGATTCCCATAGTATGGCACTTCAGTACGTTTTCCCGGTCAACCAACAAACACCAAACCAACACAAGCACAGCGACTGTCATGCTTCAATTCGACATTCGACAATCGACAAAATCGAATAGTTGATTACAAAGTACCGGCTGGATGAAAGGGTGGCGGGTGAGGAGATCGACTGACAAATTGCACTGCAGGACCCAGGCGGAGAAGCCAACAGATTGAGTGGCAGCCGGAATGTCGTGTCTGACATGTTTTTGAAAGGCACTTGCAACACACACCATACACTTCACTCCAATCATGATCGTCATCAGCGCCATAACGATTGCCATCAAAGCCCACTTCGACATCCTTCGCGGTAATTGTCAACTGGAAAAGGAGTCACACGGCACGACAAGGCACCAGTGGACACGAACACGTAAAGGGTGAACGCTGACAGCAGCTCAAATCGAAGCACAAGTCGAAGCAGGAGTAGGAGTATGAGCAAGAACAGGAACAGGAGCCCGAACCGTAACGCAAAGCGAAGCGGGGCGTTATAATGAAGTTAATTATGTGAAGGTGGTTTGGCAGGAAGAAGAATTATGCCCCCCGAGCTATGGGAATTGGAAAATCATTCTGTGTTGTATTTTTTTTGCGACCAACTTGCCGAGATTGTACGGCTCTGCCGACTTCCATTCCAATCAAAAGCTGGTTATTGATATTCGCTCTGTTGTCGCTTTGGTGTTCCGCTCTCGTAGATGTGGCAACAAGTCGCTGGCAAACATACCTAGTGATGGCAAGCCATAAAGTTTCATATCGCTGTTGTCGAGCCGAAGTAATTACAGCAAGTCAACCAAGGGGAGTAGGAGGGGAGGATAAGTGATTCCGAAGGTACCTATGCAATCGCATTTTACATTTTGCAACCAGTGCCGCGACCTAGGTGATAAGCAATCCCAAGGCTCCCTGTGAACTTGACTTGTCAAGTTAATCGCTAATAAAAGATAGCAGTTGTTGACGAAGGGCAGGAAGTAACAACGAGAATGACCAGTGACACGTCACTAACAAATAGGTTACGTTGGAACTTTGCCGACACATAAATGACTAGTACGAAATGGAGGAAATGGAGTCCAGGAGGTGGTTAACTGCGGAAGTATGAGGACTGAATGTATAAGTTTCAGCCGAGCCCATAGAGGTCGCTGTCAGAAGGGACATTTCTGTTTTGTTAAAGCGGCTCGCTTGCTGTAAATGTAAATACTATATATGAATTTTTAAAACTCTATTTTAGACAAAGGACTCTGTATTAGAAGGCTTTGTACGAGGTAGGCGCCACATAAAGTGATGACGAATCGACTCAGTAATGTTCGTAACATTTTAGCAAGTATCCAATCAAACATTTTGTTGTATTCTTTTTATCTATAGTTTTTTATTTATATAATCGGTGTGCAATTAGAAACTTGGCTTTTTTCAACTTTATTGGAAAAGATACTTACACAAAGATTGATTAATATCGTTTGCTGAGAAACTCCTAACTGTTCTGCAAGCTCCTATTGAGTTTGACAAGGATTTTCATCCAGTAAAACTTGAAGTTCTTCGTCGTTAAACATTTTTACTGCACCTGCACGTGGAGTGTCCTTAACACGAAAATTTCCTTCACGAAATGTTGCGAAACACTTTTTTACTGTTGATGTTAATGACTCACAGGATGTTCATCCAAAGTTGAATTAATGAATTCCATAGCTAAAGCAGCATTTTTTCATTTGAATATAGAGTATAATCCAATGGCATAACTGTTGCTTATTGACATTTATCTTTTATACAACAGATGGAGATGGAATGACACCTTGTAAACGACTAAAACCTAACCATAAAAACAGCAATGACTGAGCTATAAATATACAAAATGGCGACCGAATCGGGTGGGTTCTAGTTTATTTTGTATGCAACCAAGTGGAGAGCCGAGTTTCTACTTACACACCTATTAGTAATCTGTACGTAGCAAGAAGTGCTGCAGCCTGCCACCCACCGAAAGTAAACCCGAGGAGCAGAAGGGCACAGATATTCTATAAGGAAATATACCCCCCCCCCCCCCCCTCATTCTATTCTGAACTTACAGTAGCCCGGTCCTGAACTCCAAATCCAAGCCAACGGGAACTGTCCCAAAAAACTTTTACGTAGGCTTGTTGGGGTTTCTCTATCCTATAGGAGAAACAGCCCACAATTCCAACCACAATACCTACCCATTTCCTTGATAAGTTATTTACCTGTAAAACATGTCAAAGGGACGCATAGCTAAACTCATTATTCTATGGAGATAATGCATAATTGAGTTTAGCTACAATCAACGCCATACGGCAACACTATTGCGCTAACCATGGGATTTCCACCGGAAATTTTATTCGTATTGGTTAGCAACAACCAAGTCAAACCAAGCGACGCGGTTGCATCATAGTCCATAGGCTTGGGTATTTATCGAACATTCCACAGAGTTTTCCCTTTGGTATTATATCCCCAGCCGACGCGGCGCCCTATTGACTTTTCCCAGATCACCCATTCGCTTGGGATCAATGATCTCTTTTTGCTGGTGAATAACCTTAGCTAGGTTTTCCTCTCTGTCGTATTTCTGTCTTGCTATAGTGGGATGACCTAAGAAATCATCACTAGGTCAGTAGACCAGTCGCATACACGGCACTGACACACGCACACTAAGCCAGATCAACCCTGGGTTATTGTGCTTTCCCTTTTGATTTCTCCATTCTGGCTACGCCCATCGACGTCGAACGAATACACAAGTACGTTTCGACCTCGGTGAGTGTGGTGAGTTGGGGAACACACAAGAGAGCATGATTACCATTGGCAGATCAATGTGTAAAAAGCAGAAATCACGATTTCCACCCTAATTCAGATCAGTCACTATTGAATCATCACAGCGGTAGGTCACACCGCCGCTCGTCACCAAGAATCAATTTCGCGGATTTTATTCGAGGTCGTTGGAATACAAGTGCCGGGGGAATAAACCGAAATACAAGTGTAATCTAAATCAAAAAAAAAAAACTAAATGTTAATTAATTTAAAAATAAATATAAGTTAATCATTGTTACTTCGAAACCAAGGAACAACTGTAACTCAAGCCAAAATTAGAAAAATATAAAAATACCATTTCAATTCATAACAGTTTGTGTTTATTTTCTTTCCTCCCTCGTTGGTTATGTTTCGGAGTGCTATTTGTTCAGTGAAGTGTTGGGGGATTAAGTGAATCTTGTGCCATACGTTGGCATCCATAGTTCAACCCCCACAGGCTTACTAACCCGTCATGGCACAAGGTTAATAACCTTGCCTGGAAAAACAAATTATTATGGAAAATTTAACAAGCCTCGCGACTTGCTAAATAAGGCCAAGACCGAATCCTGGTTGTAGTGCCGATGATGATGACTAACCCCTCCTATAAAATTGCATTATTACTGAACCATCTATAGAGGTCCAGAAAGAAGTAGCCGTTGTCGTCACAGACTGCTCTAAAGATTGAGACAAACTCTCCCTAATCTCTCCTTAAAATCATTGCGTTCTATATACACTCGATTTATCACTTTGATCAAAAAGTTTCCGAACTTTGTTCGAAAACTGAAAATTACAATTGATGTTGTCTCTTCAAAGTACTATACTTCCTATCAACTATAAAGCAATATTGCCAGTATTTGATCCATTTCTCTAAAGATTTTTTGTACTTAATGTTCGGTATGTTCCTCTTAGGCTTTCGTTATTGGTATTGTTCGTTATTATGGTACAAAATCTACGAGTTGTACGCCCACAACCTTCGTTTGCTTTGGTGAGCTGCTCCAACGTCTCTACCGCCCAAGTTGTACCCGAGTTATACTGCTTGTCCATTGCGCGATATCATCGGGCGAAATCTTCGACTATGTTTCGGATGTATGACTGACAGGCCGGACTGATACGGAGATAAGTCATGATCGTACCTTCTGAAATGAAGAATTCCGGAGTTTAACTGGTTTCCCAATTGGATCTCCGACGGGGACTATGTCAGGGAGTACATCATGGAAATATTCTGATAAGTAATCGAACTTAAGGAAATATAAATCGGGCTCATTCTAGATGCTCTGCCGACGTTCGACTAATAACGACATTTTGTATCATCAGGGCCATCGGTTTCACCAATACGAATGTAAACGCCGTCCACCAATATTTGCAAATAGCGAAACCTCTTATCCTTCCTTGTCTTAACTGAGATCCAGGTTGATTCGTCAATTGATTCGACATATCTTCGTTGCTCAGGATACGACTTGCATTCGAGATTCCGTTTTAAGGGTGGAGTCTGCGTCTTCCCGCGGTCTGATCTGGCTTGCCAGAAGATAAGGGCGCTGGAAGCCAATAACGTGGACATCATGTGGTTGATGAGGAATTCTGTTAAATTCCTTTGTTGTATTTACCGCTCCCTGAATGACGATCGACCAACGACATTTTTCGAACATCATTCACATACCATCGACTGTATACAGATCAACCAACCAGCTTCTCAAATTGTAGCCGTGGCTAATTGGTGCATTCTAACAGAGCCGACGAGGCCGAGAGGCAGGCGGAGATGTTCGCTGTTGGCCGCAACTTGACTCAACTTGTGAAGGAACCTGTGGCGGTTCCGCCAAACCCCACGCCCCACTTACCTGAAAACCCCCATAACTTCATCCCAATCTGCATAAGTTTTCGCTAATGCAATCGCATTAGCACCTTAAATGTTTCACGCATAAATTGATCAAATATATTTAGCTAAAAGCGCCTAGAAAAGAATCCTCACCTTCATGCATCTCTTCGCATACAAATTCCCTATAAGAATTCTTTGCTAACTTATCACCATCATCATCATCGGCACTACAACCTGGAACCGGTCTTGGCCTTATTTAGCAAGTCCTGAGGCTTGTTAAATTTTCCATAATGATTTGTTTTTTCCGGGCAAGGTCATTGGTCTTGCGCCAGAGGCTCCCCGACGCGGAATCGAACCCCGGTCTCTCGCGTGACAGGCGGGTATACTAACCAGTATACTATTGAGGAGCTCCTAACTTATCATAAATTCGCTGAAATATAGTTCAGCGGTTTACATATAATACAACCGCATAATCAGGGAATCTTACCCTTGAGTTGGCTTATCCCAGCCCCAACATGTGTACAATAAAAACTAGCTACATGCACATTGGCTGGCGACCTATACCCAAGGGACAAAAACAAATATACGCATCTTGCGTCTTAAGGCATCAATTAAGTCCTACAGCATAGGCAAATGCAAATAGGAATTGAATACCTACCCGTACCAGCGATGCCATAAACACCATTTCCCGGTAAACAAGCTAAAACCAATTAGCACAATGTTCATGATGCATTGCGGCTGTCAATACAGCTGCTATGCATATTGTAAACAACGATAATCAACGGTCCCTTTGTCTTACATATTCCTGGATCCGTTTACCATTGACTTTCTCACATAAGCAAACACAAACCCAATTAGCATCCAATGAGATTCGGCTTGTTTGCCTAGCCGAACTCACATCTCATGGATGCACATTTTCCCTTTCTTTGTTTTAGATTCGTCCCCATGGCTTTGATCCATAAAAGACCCAAAGTACACAAATACATGTGTGCCGTGACGATCTTGTCTATGAGATCTGTTTGGTAACCCCAAAGAGAGACTTTACGTCTCTCTTGGAATAGGAAAATGCACCCCTTAGTTAAGAGAGCCTGTTTCACTGACCGAATTTCTTTTGACAACGAATGAATATCGTTGAGTCATTTACCATCGGCTGACCACGCTGGTCGTGCTATCTTCCGCTCCCCAGTGCACACGGGCGCGATATATATATTCGGAGTCGTGGGCGAAATAAATCCGAATTACTCGGTATTGCTGTACGTAAATTTTATTCGTCACCCATTGAGTTGAGCGGTGGGTTGTCGGTTATTTGATTCCGGAGGATTTTGTTAAAATATACAGTTCATCGAGTGACAATAAGAAATACTTTATATATATTATTACATTACGTTCAATATTGTTAACAAAGGTATCGGTTTTTTTTATTTGGAGAATAAAACTAAACAAAATGACACCATTGTGTTTAATTTTCCGACTGCAGTTCCTGGGTGTTTTTAGTGTGTTTTGCTTCCTTCTCGTTTTCTCCTGGTGAACAGTTCTCTTTTGTTGCTGCGGTGGAACAATCGGAGTGTTAACGAAAAGTTGTGTGACGAAGTAGAACTCGCACCCGTGCCGGTGCCACGACTTGGCCCCCCACAAACCTACGCGGTGGCGGATGCTCGAGGTGATTATGCGAACACCCTGGATCTGTTTTTGACATCCAAGCCGAGTATTTATACCGTCGAGGTTGCTGCGCCACTGGGAAACTCAGACCACTGCTAGGTATCAGTCGTGTAATCACTTGTATTCCAAGTTAATAACCGACCTGGGCGGCTTCGCCATGTATGGAGGTATGGGGCTGGTAACTGAGACGATTTGCGAGATTTCTTCGCATCCTTTCCGTGGTCGGAGGTGTTCGTTGGAGACTCCGATGTCAATACATGCGGGGAGTCGGTCACAGAGATTATTCTTCTCGGGATGGAGATCTACATTCCGCATTCCACCAAACGAAGTTCATCCAATAACCCTTCATCATCATCGGCACTAGAAGCGGGAACCGGTCTTGGCCTTATTTAGCAAGTTCTGAGACTTGTTAAATTCTCCATAATGATAATAATTGCGCCAGAATCCAATAACCATTGGTTTGATAAAATTGCGAACAGATTACAGCGGCAAAAAATACAGCTTTTAAACAATGGCGCCCCAATCCCACCAAGGTTAGCAGACTGAATTTTGTAAGAATCAGAAACGCGTGCAACCAGGCGATTGATACCACGATGAATGCCTACAACGATAGAGTGACCGATAAACTCCTTCAGTCACCGATTGGTTCCCGTTCTTTCTGGTCAATGACAAAGGCTGTCAGCAATAACCGCTTCCTCCTCTTTTCCCCCGAGCAGTGAGATACTAGTCACAAATTCAAAGGATAAAGCTAATGTGTTCGCGCATTATTTTTTTCCACGATGTCGGTCTTTTGGAGTTACTTGTGATCGGACCGGTACGGTGTTCGATGCGGGATGCGAGGTTCTGCCCGCGAACTATTCAAACCATTCTACGTGGACTGGACTGTAGGACGGCAATCGGCCCGGACGGAATACCGACAATAATCCCTAATAACTGTGCTTCATAACTATCGCCGATTCTTGGCAGACTCTTTTGCTTACCTTATACACAGAGGACATCTTCTAGCTACAGGAAAATCGCTCGAGTTTAGCCAATTCTAAAGACGGGAAAAGGTGTCTCCCACAATATTACCGACCGATAGCATTATTGTCTATGTTATCTAAAGTGATGGAAAAGGTAATCAATGCCTAGTTAATTAAGTATTTGGAATGCAACGGACTTCTGAATGATCATCAATACGGATTCCGTGGCAGGCGGTCCACGGGAAACCTTTTGATCTTGATAACCTATATATGGAGATTTACGATGGAGGGGCATGGTGAGGCAAGAGTGGTCGCATTGGATATCTCCAAGGCTTTTGACGGCGTCTGGTCCGGAGTATTGCTGAGCAAACTTCGTTCACATAGAGTTTGCCAATAGCATTACGACTGGACGAAGAGCTTCTTCGAAAATCGATTGATCGGGTTGTTGTGGACGGCGAGTGTTCGCATCTGTATCCCTTTAATTCTGAAGTGCCTGAGGTTCTATTTTGGCTCCAACCTTGTTTTTGCTACACATAAATGATTTCTTGGAGACAACGGGCAACAAAGTGTTCTGTTTTGCGGATGATAGTACCCTTGTTTCCTCTTGTTCGAGTGATTGGCCGATTAGTGCATCAACGTCGTACCAGCTGAGATGTAGACAGATTGACTCGCTGAATCGAGATCATGACAAGGTCTGGGAGTGGGTGTTGAAGACGGAGCACAACACAACTGCCGACTGGCTGACTGAGGATCGGCTATTTATACCGATTGCTCTCTTTGTTCCTGTGATAAACATGCGAACGAGAAAACAGGGACGCGAAAAGGATATACGCGGCGGCAGTTGGGGAGTTAACGAGAGCACGAATTGAATCAATAAATTGAAATAAATATATATTTTTAAACGAATAAACCAAATTTATTCAGGGAGGAAAAGCGAATCTCCTCGACTTCAATGCAACGAAGACACAGTATACAAAGAAAATTGTATCATCGGTTTCACAGCTGATGATGAATGGCCAGGTCCTCGAATCTGGCGAAAGCTTGAGGTTGCCCAGCGTTACAGTCTGTGGGAATGTATCGTGGCATACACGCATGCCCGACATCGCCAGGTCAGCCTCGGGAAAACTGAGTTGTCTTTTTAGAGCCGAGAAATTATTTACTTCTTCTTCTGTATACGTCTCAAATTTGACTCGCGCTCGAATATTGCTCTCACGATTGGAGCTCTGTTCCTTGGCATACTCGCAACCTACTTGAGATCATACAGAAACGAGTTAGCCACCTGATCGGGGACTTGGCGCTGACGTCGGGACTACAGTCGCTATCACATCGAAGGCGCGTAGCCCACCTCTGTCTGTTTTACAAATATTTTTTTATTTTTTGTAATTCGTTTTTAAACCACATTTATTATCGTAATTCTTTTTACATGTATAATATTAGGGGTAAATGTTAAACCTTCTTTTACAATCACAGTCCTTAAATTAACTGACTGGCTCTATGCGAGCTCTCTAAATTACACATAACAAATTGAATTTTATTTATGCCGTTTTACAAATATTATCACGGGTATTGTTCGTCGGAGATTCGAGGCATTGTTCCGCGCAATTCGGCTTACATGCGCTCCACAACACAATCCGAAATATCGCACCAATTTGGGGTTCATCCCCCAAAGACGCGAACATCCCTGCATCAGAACCCGTTTCGTTACAGAGCGGGAAAACAGTTGAACTTCCTTCCCACGCGAGCGTTCCCGGAGTATTACAACCTGCAACTGTTCAAAAAGAACTGCAACAGTTATTTGGTGGCATCTCGGTGCTATAGGTTCGCCTCTCCCGAGAGAAGTATATTTAAAAAAAAATCATTTCTTTATGCGACCTAACATAAAAAGGGGCAAAAAATTCAAAACTCCACCATTTTGTTTTTGTTTGCCCAAAATACTTAATTTTACTACCGGGCATAGCGAGTAACTTGGGGGGATGGGAGCGAACATACAGGGTAAAGTCTCTGCTTTCAACCCGGCGAGGGTCAGGACGATCCAAGTTGACATGCAGTCTCCACGTGACACCCCCGGATAGCTACTTTGGCACCCTCCAAGTAGTGAACCAATGCATGCAGCGATATCCTGAGATAGATTGGCGCAAGGCTAATAACCTTGCCTGTAAAAACAAATTATTATGGACAATTTAACAGGTCTCGGATAAGGACCGGATACCGGTGGAGAGACTTGCTAAATAAGGCCAAGAGCGGATCCCGGTTGTGGTGCCGATGATGATGATGATAGCGAGTAAGTAACTTATATTTTAAGTTTTTGCTTAATATCATCTCAAACTTGAACAATAAAAAAAATGCTTTTTTTTTCTTCATTTTTTACATACCAATGTATAAAATTAGAAGATTTTCAAAACAAAATTTTCTAAGAAAAAAAAAAAACAAAAAATATGCCCAAAAGAACTAAGCAGCCCCCTTAATACGATTCCTAAACGCTTTAGAGAACTACTTAATAAAAGGACCAATTTAAAGGACATTAATACTATAGAAAAACATTAACGAATTCACTGATACTTCTCCACTTCCCCAAATTTATAGAGGCGAACATGGAATTGGTATGTAACACTAACTACGTCTTTCTTGAAGGCTAGTTTGTCCTACTATTGGTCATCTTTAGTGCCATTGCCTTACCACAAATTGTGATGAAAGTAAGTTGGTAAAGCACCTGAAACGGATAGTAGAAAGTCGACCTTCCACAGAGTATTACCAATTTGTGGGTGGAAATAATTTTCACTGAATCACCTCAATCCTTATATCTGATATATGTAAGACGTAAAATGTGAACTGTGTACGACCTCCCATTCAGTTCCATAAACACAGTAATGAGTGACTTTTTACGAGTCAATCAAGAGCCGCAGTTTGTACTTTGTATGAGTAACAATAGAAATTCGATCTCGACCAGCACATGGAAAGTAATTCGGTTCACCTCTCGAAAGTTTTCTAAATAAAAACTTATCGGGTTTTCCACTCGAGCTGCATTTTTAATGGTTCCTAGCTGATGTTGTAAACAATTAGTCACATCCGGTAGCTACAGATTAAAGTGCTGCTCACGGGTGAAAATGTTCATTGCATCTAACCAGAACTGATGAAAACTATGGACTTGCAGCAACCCAAAAAGAGGCTAAATTTCAGCGGGCAATATCTGGTTAATAAATCCATAAGAAGATTTACTACTCTGTGGTTAATGGAACTTGTTTATTCCTCAAATGCGTCTCCGATTACCAGTTTACCATAAATGAAACGGGGAAAAGAATATTCTACTTAAGCATATGTATGAGACTAGGAATGCTGAAATAGCCAATTATACCATTTAATGGCAGAGATTTGCATGTCATAAATTCGCAGTTAAGGGTAAACCAAAAACAAGAATGGCAAGATGAAGGGGTGTGGTCCTGATCCATGAAAGAATTTCGACTAAACTGAATAGAAATCGTTTGGGGTGTCATTCGAATTCTCCGCTAGGCTCGTAAAACTATTTATGAATATTTATTCCCCCTGAAGAGAGAGGTTATGAATACTTCAGTCAATTGAAGTTGTTGCCAAAAGGGCGGTCATTGGCCAAAAATTAAATATGCTTTGCCTAAGATTCTGCCGAAAAGGTGCCAAGGTATTTTATGGCCTTTCATAAGATCTCATATGATCAGGGATTTAATCGATCAATACTATGTGTGTCGAATAAGGTGGTTAGTTGTTGTAAAAGATATGGTTTGACATATTTGGAATCCTAAGTGAATTACCCTCGGAACTAGTGCAAATGATGCTGCAATTAGGTCCTGCACAGCGAAACGTAGTTTCGGACTACTTTTTAAGAAAGGACAACTAAAAAGAATATGTGACATATCATAACTTTACAAATTTAACACAGTGAAAAGTTGTAGAGTCAGCTGTCGGGGTATGAGAAAGGGCCCTCCATTCAAGATCATAGAGTCGCCACTTGGTTCTGCACAGCCGCAATCAGATCTTGACAACTTTTCGACTTGGTGTGATAAAAACTGCTTTGTACTTTACATTGCCAATGCCAATCTACGAATAAATATAAACGGTAATTTATTTTTATACATTTATTGAATAATGTTACACACTAACTATACTATCAACATTTTTCAATATAGTCTCCTGCGTGATCTATACACATCTGCCACAGATTTGGAAGCTTTAATATCCATTGGCCGTAGAAAGATTTAGGGCGCGTTGTTAGCCAATTGCGCACGTGCTCCTCGACTTCTTCATTACTTTCGAATTTTTTTCCTCCAATTGATTCCTTCAGAGTGCGAACAAAAATAGTCACAGGGAGACAAGTCTGGGCTGTAAGAAGGGTGTTCGAGATTTTCCCAGCCAATTTCTTCCAATGTATCCCTTGTCAAGAACATGGCGTGAAACCTGGCGTTGTCATAAGAAGGATGACATCTAGAATGGGCTTTTTGTACTTTTTGTGAAACTGTCTTGTCTCCTGAATGTCCTTGAATGCATACCAAAGAGAACACGTGCGAAGACCTGGACATTTTTCAAAACGCTGTAATCCTTTTATTTCTTAACAAATTGTGATGAAGTAAACTTAGGAATTTCAAGAAAAGCACAACACTCAAAATTCTATTTGAAATATTCTCTATGGTCTCCTTTGGCATGGACTATGATTCCCAGTCTGTCAAACAATCCTTGGTACGCTGCTCGAATGTGAACCGGTGGTCCTTTGCTCCATTAACGAAAAGAGTTCTGTTGAGCAAATCCGCAAAGTGGTGTTCTGTAGTAGTGAATGTGGCTAGCAAAATATACCATACTGAAAAGATCAGACCATATGTAGGAGGATGGATAAAATATAAACCGTAAAAAAACTCATTGAAAGGTAATGGATTGAACACTTCCATAGCTGATACCCACTTCTGATGACATTTCTCCAACAGTTAAGCGGCGATCACTTTCCATAAGCTCTCGAACGGCACGGATGTTGTTATCTGTACAACTTGGCCTTAAGCGTCGATCATGACCTTCGTTTTCGATACGTTCTCGCCCACTTTTAAATTCTCTGGCAAAGTTGAGTACGACCGCTACCCAAGCCGGTTCCCCTACTCTTCATAAGCCACACAGCCACGCACAATATTATTTCGCTCGCAACTTGTTGCTAAGCAAAAAAGTAGAATTACCGTATATATTTCACCTCGTGTCTGGTGAGCAAGAAAGCCAATTGTGTATCCAAAGTGAAGTAAGAAATGTTGTTTTGCATTCATTTCCATTTGATGAATGCTTTGTGTGCGGGTGCAGAGACTTATTAAAATATCTATCTTCTTCCACCGAGATATTTGTTGCCCCATAGCTACCTTTTTTAATTTTTCGAATTACTTTTAACTCTTTTAAATTAATCTGTAAGATATTATATTATATTATGCCTGGATTAAGCCAAAATAAATTAGGGTTCTGCCCTCACTAAACTAAACTAAACTAAATATTCTCTATAAACTCCTTTGGCATGGACTATGATTCCCAGTCTGTCAAACAATCCTTGGTACGCTGCTCGAATGTGAGCCGGTGGTCCTTTGCTCCATTAACGAAAAGAGTTCCGTTGAGCAAATCCGCAAAGTGGTGTTCTGTAGTAGTGACTGTGGCTAGCAAAATATACCATACTGAAAAGATCAGACGATATGGAGGAGGATGGATCAAATATAAAAGGTAAAAAAAGCTTATTGAAAGATAATGGATTGAACACTTCCATAGCTGATACCCACTTCTGATCAGATTTCTCTAACAGTTAAGCGGCGATCACTTTCCATAAGCTCTCGAACGGCACGTATGTTGTCATCTGTACGATTTGTCCTTGGGCGTCGATGATTTCTTTCGTTTTCGATACGTTCTCGCCCACTATTAAATTCTCTGGCCTACGTATACATATGATTCTAAGACAGTATCATCACCAAACTGTGTCTTCAATCAAGAAACAATTTGCGATGGTTTAACGCCTTCATTTGTTAAAAATGTTATAATAATCCGTTGCGCAGCAGACGTATGTACCTCTTGCTCGCTTATGGCGTATTGACTACAAAGTCGAGTGCGATCGCTACCTAAGCCGGCTCCCCTACTATTCATAAACCAAACAACAGTCACGCACAAGATTATCTAGCTCTCAACTTGTTGCTAAACAAACAAGTAAAATTATCGTTTATATTTGATTGACCATCATACTCCCTAAAAGTCATAAAAATGTTACAATCCTAGCGTCGTCTCTGAGTTAGTCTCGGGACTTATTGAACGATGTGTTGTATTTAAGCAGTTTTGAATATGCACATTTTTAATGAATATTTACTACAAAGTGACAAAAGTACTTTTTCTCCACTGGTATGCATATTTGACGGGCGCTCAATGAAAACTGAGTCAAGCCATCACAAAACTGCCTGAAAGGTTTTGTTTAGTACGAAATCGGGCCTTTCTAACCCCATCCAGCGTAACCCGACCGCACTTATACAACGCGTGACACAGATTACTAAAGCCATATATAGGAAAAATAATAGACTTCTTTCTTAAAAAGAGCACCACCCCAGTGGTCAGTTCTTGGACCGCTTCGGTGCTACATAATTTATGACAATACCCTAAACATTGACAAACTATCAGGAGTAAATGTCATGGGTTATATGAACAATATAGCAGTCGTCCCAAAAGCACCCCCCACCTACCCGAAAACTGTGGAAAATCGAGTCAAGTAATAAACCAAATTTGAAAATGGGTCGCTAATGTTCATTTGGAAACAGCAGCGGGCAAAACTAAAACGGCGTTGATGATCAATTCTCACCCCATTGTAAAATCTCTAGTCGTACTGGATCACTACATCAGTCTTAAGCTCCATAAGCGTAATGTAGCAAATAAGGCGGGTTAACAAACACAGCTCTAGCGAGACTAATACTGAATAGCTATCCTAAAATAACTGGATGAATGCACTTTCTCTCAATGAGAAAGTCAATCATTCTATAATTCTCTCCCATATAGGAGATGACATCTACTCTCAGCTTATACATCAAATTCACCGAACATTTCCCACAGATGAGGAAACTTAAGAATCGACAGGACCTTTGTGAATTTAGAGCTCATGGAGAGCCGACAATGGTGTCTGAGTCCTGAGTCTAAGACACAAAGCGCAGGGAGATGGATCCATAATATAGTTCTAGAGATAAAGTATAGGAGTAGATCGTATGGTTTGTTAGAATTCCACATGATCCTTTCGCTGATAGGGCATGGGCGCTTTGGATAATACCTGTGCTAATTCAAGCATTGTTCATCTTGCCAAGTACTATAAGGCTAGAAAATTCTAATTACGACCATGCTTGCCGAGGATATCTGTAGTACAGTTGATGGGAATGGCATACGAATTCTAATACTAATATCTAGCAACCGATGGGAGTTTATGCTTCTATAATATTATGCAGAAGTTTCCGAGATAACAAAAACTCCAGCAATAAGGACAAAATACATCTATCGGCCCTGCCCCGGAAAAAATACCAAAAGACGGCCCTGAGGAGAATAAACTGGAATTTGGAGGATTTAGTCTGTAGGCTGTTCCAGAGAGGTGAAGTGATTCGGTAATGTAAGTGGATTTGAGCTAGTAATATCTTTTCAAGATGACCACCTTTAGGTCACAAAACCCAAATCATTTCGGAAACCAATTTTGTATCGCCATGAATGACCTTTTTTTTATTACTCCAATTCTCACGGGAGAGGCGAACCTATCGCGTCGACACGGCGCCCCGAGAAGCCACCAAATAACCATTGCAATTCCTTTTGAATAGTTGCAGGTTGTAACTGTTAAAATACCTAGCTTACCTGGACATGATCCAGCATCGCGGTTGTTTGATTGGGGTGATCGTGTCAGAGGATAGCTTCGCAAACCTGGCTGAGCGAGGAGTCCCTTCGGAGAATTCCAGTGACGATAAAGACATTCATTGTGTTGTGTCATTGCTCGATCGAGAATTCGCGTTGAATGATATCTAGTTTGTTTGTGTGGAACAGTTGAAGGTTAGCCGATAATTACAGGGCTTGAATAAGGATGCGTAGGCCACACTACATATTCATTGCATATTCACACAAATCATGAATCTCACTCAACGCACTGATACACCTGTACATCAATTTGAAGTCAATCCTGCACAGCATTAGGATTTCTTTCACTTCATAAACACTCGACTCGCGTACCTATTTGACTTATATTTGAAGATTAAATAATCGAGGAACTGTAGAATTGATTTGATTTGTCGAGGGATATTGTCAACTGGAATAATTATAAAGTACAACAGCGTTGATGCGTCAATACGCTATATGACAGAGAGCCGTTTGGAAGCCACACTCGTTCAATGTAACTCTTTCACGTAATGTCAATGGAATCGAGAGCTGCATATAATTAAAAAAAAAAAAAAGGAGAAGATCTGAGATGTCTATACAACCTTTTAGGATGTCAACCTTCTGAGATGTCTATACAACCTTCTTCAAAAATACCACTCTCAATGAAAAGAGAAACAAGACAACAGTCTATAAATTCCTCAGGCTCACAACTGGTGACCCACGATGTTGTCATCGAAAAAGCGTATATGAAGAGTGCGGACCACGGATCAAAACGCCCGCAGATGTTTCGAAGTGACGAGATTATGCAACTAGTTGACGAGGGTCCCATTAATGTGTCACGATTCGTTGTGAGTTTGGTTCGTGTTAGTTTACTGACGCACGTGTTGTACCAGTTACATAAGCATCTACGTACTGGTAGACTACATAGTTTCTTCTTCTTCTGCTGCTGCGTCGGATGGTCGGTCGTGGATGGGATGGGATGGTCTGAGGAAGCAAAAGAACGATTTCTGTCAGTTGGTTGGACAGTGGTGCTAAACTCCATTGACCGGAATGGTATTGAACACTGAGAGTTTACTGCTAGGAGGTGAAGGCGGTGGCGAGACCGAGAGCTGTTGAGTGAGCTGAACCTTTCGGCAAGAAGAAAATTGAGATTCATGGTTGCCCTCGTTTTGTTTATCCATCTCTCGAATGACTGGTGATGCCGTAGATTTAGTGCCGACGGTACGGGTTATTTGTTGTTTCGTACTATATATAAGTTCTTCACTATTGCCTACTGATATTACTGGTGTGGATTCGTTTGATTTGTTTCCGTTGGCAATGCTACAGCACCCTCCCCTCATGTTATGCCCCGCTTGGTGAGATTGTTGTTATGCAACCTTCGCGTGGATCTGTTGCGTTAACCAAGGATAGTGAATACGGTGATTTGAACATACGATGAAACGGGTGAAAAGCGAAGCATTGAAGCATCAGGCTACTGGCCGCGTGTACGAATTCGATTTCTAACCCAAGTATACCCAACTGATGTGGAATTGCAATGTTATTGCCTGGTATACGGCTGATGGATTTTCTTATTCGGTTTTCTTTTGCTGTTCTTCACTATTTGCTTGTATAGTGTGTGTGTATCTGTTAGAAACGCCACACGACTCCTTCTTCAGTAACTTTGTTAAGACCAACTTCGTGTGTGAACGACGGAGCGGGCAACGAGCGAGCGAGCGGACGTCGGAGCAGGCGAGTGTGCCGGTGCTCTATGTGGAAGTCGTGATCAGGTAGAAAAGTTCTGTTTATGCATGGGAGATTGTGTGTTGTGTGTATACAGATCACGTCGGGTTGTTGCGTTAAGCAAGGATAGTGAAAACGGCGATTTGAACATACGATGAAACGGGTGAGAAGCGAAGCAATGAAGCGTCAGGCTACTGGCCGCATGTACGAATTCGATTTCTAAACTCAAGTACACCCAACTGATGTGGAATTGCTATGTTATCGCTACGGTATACGGTTCTGATGCATATTCTTCTTCGATTTTCTTTCGGCGTTCTTCACTATTTGCTTGTATATTGTGTGTGTATCTGTTAGAAACGCCACAGATCTTCAACAGTAACAGATCTTCAATTCGCGCGGGGATGGAATTCCACACCTTTCCCGTTTTGTAACGGAACGAGTTCTGATGCACAGATGTTCGCGCCGGCGGGAGATGAACTGAAAATTGGAGCGGTCCGTCGGATTGTCTTGTGGAGCACATATAAACCAAATTACGCGGAACAATACCACGAATCCCAGAAGAACAGTACCGATGATAATATCTATAACACAGACTGAGGTTAGCTAAGCGCCTTCGATGTGATAGCGATTGTTATCCCGACGTCAGCGCCGTATCCCTGACCAAGCGGACCGCTCGTCTCTGTATGCTTTCAGGTAAGTTGAGGGTATGTTTAGGAGCAGAGCTCCAAATATGACAGCAGTATTCGAGCGCCGGTCTAATTTGAGATTTATACAGGAAACAAAATTGGGGAGAGAAGGTTGAGGCGGAGTAAATTATTTCTTGGCTCTAAAAAGATAACTTAGTTTTACAGAGGTAGATCTGGTGACGCTCCACGCATGAGAGCAATATTCGAGCGCGGGTCTAATTTGGGATTTATATAGGAGAAGAAGTTGGGCCGGAGTAAAATATTTCTTGGCTGTAAAAAGATAGCTCAGTTTTCCTTAGGCTGACCTGGCGACACTCGACACGTGTTTATGTCACGATACATTCCCACAGACCGTGGCGCCGAGCAATTTCTTGCTTTCCCCAGATTCGAAAGCCTGAGCATTCATCATCAGCTGTGGAACCGATCTTTTCTTTGTGAATGTTGTATTTTGTGTATTCCTTACATTGAAGTCGGCGAGATTGACCTTTCCCCACTGCTGGACCTTATCCAGATCCCGATTCAGAGAGTCGATCTGGCTGTATCTCATCGGGTGCGATGTTTAAGAGAAAAAACAAGCATACTATCATCCGCAAAACTGAACACTTTGTTATTCGTTGTCATCAACAAATCATTTATGTGTAGCAAAAACAAGGTTGGAGCCAAATAGAACCTTGAGGCATTCCGGAATTAACAGGATACAGATCCGAAGACTTGTTGTCCACAAGTTGTTGGCCATATATCGGTTATAAGTGTCAAAAGGTCTCCCGTGGACCGCCTGTCACGGAATCCGTATTGACGGTCATTCAGGAGTCCGTTGCACTCCAATTACTTATCCAACAGATCCGAAGACTTGTTGTCCACAACAACCCGGATCGATCGATTTTCGAGGAAGCTCTTGGTCCAGTCGCAAAGCTGTAGGAAAAGTCGGGATGAACGAAGCTTGCTCAGCAAAGCTCCGTGCCAGACGCGGTCAAAAGCCTTGGAAATATCCAATGCGACCGCCCTTGACTCACCATACCGCTCAATCGCAGATGTCCATATATCGGTTATAAGTGTCAAAAGGTCTCCCGTGGACCGCCTGCCACGGAATCCGTATTGACGGTGATTCAGAAGTCCGAAGTTTTCCATCACCTTAGATAAAATAGACAGTGATGCTATCGGACGGTAATTTTGTGGGACACACTTTTTTCCCGTCTTCGGAACTGAACTCGGGTGATTTTCCAGCAGGCAGGAAAGGCCCTCCGTGCATAAGATAAGCGGAAGAGTGTGGCCTCACTATGCGCCTCAATCGTAGAGGTTCATATATTGATTAAAACGGTTAAAAGGTTTACCGTGGACCGCCTGTCACGGAATCCGTATTGACGATTCCGAAGTCCGTTGCATTCCAAATAATTAATTAACCTTTTCCATCACCTTAGATAACATAGACAGTAATACTATCGACCGGTAAATTTGTGGGAGACAATTTTCCTGTTCTTTGGGATTGGCTGAAATCGATCGATTTTCCAGGAAGTGTCCCCCGTGCGTAAGGTAACCGGAAGAGCCTGTCAAGAACCGGCTATAGTCTGGGAGCACAGATCTTAAGGACAACTGGTGGTATTCCGTACGAGCCTTCTTACAGTCCAGTCGACGTAGAGTGCGTTGAATAGTACGCAGGCGGAACCGCGCATGCCGCATCGAAGAACCATGTCGGTGCGATTACAGATGACTCCAAGAGACCGGTATCGAGGTTTGAATTCGCGGAAAATAAATTCGCGAACACATTTGAATTTGTGACTAACATCCCGCTGCCCGTCACTAACGATGGAAAAGAGGAGGAAGCGAAGTTATTTCTGACAGCCCTTGCCATTGGTCAGGAGGAACGCGAACCCGTTGGGCAACCAAAGAGCGAATTGGTCACTCTGCCGTTGTGAGCTTTCTTCGCGGTATCAATCGCGTGATTGCATGCATTTCTGATTCTAACAAAATTCGTTTTGTTAACATTGGTGGGACTGGAGCGCCATTGGTTAAGAGCTCTATATTTTGCCGCTATAATCTGCTCGCACTTTTTATGAAACCAAGGTTTATCAGATAGAATGCGGAATGTAAATCTCCATCTCGAGAAGAACAATCTTCGTGACCGACTCCGAGCATATGTTAACATCGGAGTCTTCAAATCACACCGTAGACCATGGAAGGGATGCAAGAAATCGTCCCAGTTAGCAGCCCCATACACCCTTACTTGGCGAAACTGCTTAAATCGGTTATTCGTTTGAAATGTAAATGGTTGCGCGACCGAGAGCAAGCAGCGATCTGAGTTACCCAGTACCGCAGCAACTTCACAGTATAAACGCTTGGGTCGGATGTCAAAAACAGATTCAGGGTGTACGCATTATCACCTCGGGCATCCGGCACTCGCGTAGGACCCTCGACGAGTTGAGTCCAACTCCGGCTAACAGCAAACATCTCGGCTAGCCTCCCAGCCTCGACGTTCTATTAGAATATACCAACCAGCCGAATTTGTGTACATTAAAATCGCCAAGGACATATATTTCGAAAACCGGGTGATTGATTTGTCTCCAGTCGACGATACGTGAAAGATGTTCGAAAAATGTCGTTGGTCGATCGTCATTCGATTTAACAGAATTCCTCAACACGACCCTCAACCACATGGTGTCCATGTTATTAGATCGAACTGCGCGAAGACGCAGACTCCAACCTTAAAACGGAATCTCGACTGTCTGTCGTAGCCTGTACTCACAATCCTCCTTCTTTACATTTCGATAAAATGTGTGTACCTCTTTTTTCAATAATCTGCAGCGCTGAAACAATGTACTGCGATGCTAATAGGTAATCATTCCATATTCTATTTATTGATCTGTAAGAACCGGAAAATTTATGACCTTACTAACTCGGCTACGTATCCGGCCCCTGTTCTGATAATAGGTAACTGTTGGTACTTTCATATTAGAACGGTTGAAAATTCCAGCGAACTGGAAACATTCGTGTTGTCCAAAGAATAAATCCTTATTTTAAGAGAAAAGCACAGTGGTGTTGAATGACAACTACTGAATGTGAAGGCGGTGGAATATATTCGGTTGAGTAGAAAGTCATTGCTTATTTTTGTATGTTTTCCAAACTCATTCATTTGTATATCTATTCTTAGTGATCTCATTTTCCTATTGTTCTGTGACTTAAACCACACGAAATTTCAAACACATTTTTACGATCCGAGACGCCGTGCTTCCTCTGATGAGGGAAGAGCGTGGACCTTTTATTTAAATTAAGCTGTTGATTTCTTCTTATTTTATTTCTTTTATTTATTTTATTTATTTCTTATTCTATTTACAGCTCTGTTTTAAACTTTCTAATCTCAACTCTTTAATCTATTTCTCAAAACTGTGAACTCAAAACTTATAATTCAAACTATCACACTCAACTCTCAATTAGAACTAACTCTATTAGAACTCTCTTCCTCAACTCTCAAACTAAAACTCACTATACAATTTAATTTTTCCTCTTCTTATAGAACATTGTGTTCTAATTTACTGTAACTTATAATATGAATAAAATCAAAGTATTCCTTTTAGTCTCTGTGACTTTTAAATTTTGAATAAACATGAGCAAAATCAAAGTATTCCTTTTAGTCTCTGTGACTTTTAAATTTTGAATAAACATGAGCAAAATCAAAGTATTCCTTTTAGTCTCTGTGACTTTTAAATTTTGAATAAACTTTGAACGAAAATCAAAGAGCCATGTTTCAAATGAAAAAGGTGCAGGTTATGAGAAAGGGGCATGTTATTAAATGTCCTGTAACTGGCTTAATATAGAATATTGTGTATGTTTCTTTATGATAGGTATTAAGTGAGAATGTAATATATGTTAAGAGGACGTTTTAAGGATGTGTTAGATAAGTAATGAGTTTAGATAAGTAATGAGATTCAGTGTTAAAGCTAATAAGGGTAGTATTCTGGAATACCCTTCTTCGAGAAAGAAAATTATCCTTGAAGAGAATAATTTTCTTGTAACTATAGGTTAGATTAAGATTAATTAAAGACTTGGATTTTCGTTCAATTACAATGGTTTTCAAAATTAGTCTTCCACCAAAGGTTACAATATTTAAATTTCAAAAATTTCTTAACACTAAAAAAATTGTCTATTTACATTATATATTAACTAAATTTAAATATTTCTCCTTGGAACCTTTTCTTTTCTTATCCAAGAATGTTAATACTTATTATATTTATTATATAATATTAATATTATGTTTCAAAATTCTCTTTTCCGTTCGAATATATATATTAACTCAAAAATTTCTAATGTATATATTAACTCAAAAATTTTCTTTCTTTCCTCCCCCTCTTTAACTTTTTTTTTCCATTTCCGTCATTTCCTACAATTGTTTGGTTATTTCATATATATTGAATAAAAAAAAACAAAGACCATTTGTTATGTGTGTATCTTTTCTTTAAATTTATGGAAAATTTTCCAAAATTGTGTTGGGCCTATTACTACGATGATTGAGTAAAAGTGAATATTGCCAAAAGTTTTCTTAATAAATGATCCCAAGTATCTTACATGACGGTGTAACTTTTTATTTTTTTGTATTTTGTATTTGAATAAATGTTTATTGGTGTATTTATATATTTTTTGTGGCGCAAGACTAATGACCTTGCCCGGAAAAAACAAAAATCATTATGGAAAATTTAACAAGCCTCAGACTTCCTAAATAAGGCCAAGACCGGTCCCCGGTTGTAGTGCCGATGATGATGATGATTATATATTTTTTGTAATGTATTTATATAATTCTTCTTTCCAATACTTATTTTGGTTGGATTATTATTTTCAATTTTCATTATTTCGAGTTTGAGTAAGTGTTTGTGTTCATTTTCGTTGTTTAAAATATCTACTGTTTTCGGCTTAATGTCGTCATTTTCCATAGCTTTAACTGCTGTCGGAACGTTTACCTTTTCAATCTTACTCACTGCTGATGGGTCGTTTAGTTTCTCAGTCTTATTTACTGATTCGTATAGTTCTTCAGACTTATTAGCTGTTAGAACATCTTGGTTCCCAGTCCTATTTGCTGTTTGAACTATTTCTTCGGTTTTATCTGCTGTAGAAACATTCAATCCTTCAGTCTTTGCTGCTGAAAAGATTTGTTCTTCAGTGTTAGCTGCAACTTTTGGATCTTCAGTCTTTAATACTGCTGACTTTTCAGTCTTTGTTGCTGAAGTGTCGGGGTTGTCAATTGGGATAGCTGAAATATGAGGGATTTTTGTTTGTATTTTTTCTGAAAATTCCGAATGTTCAGTCTTTAATACTGCTGAGTTTTCAGTCTTTGTTGCTGAATTATGTTCCAGAATTGTAGTCTGAATCGGAGTCATTATATTAGGGTTTGGTTTATCTTCGTTTATATGTATAGCTTTATAGGAATATGCGGGCTCAAGATAAATTTGGCTAGGAGCTTCATTAAAATTGTCGTTATCTATTTCCAAAGATCCAAATTTCTAAATAGAACAATTTTGTCTGTCTTCCATCAATTTTGGTTGGCGTCAGGCCTCGTTTTCCGACTCTTGTACCCGAGAAAAGTGAACATTTTGCTTATCGTTTTGTCTATTTGTGGTCCTAGAATTTTCACCAAAACGATTTTCGGCGTTTGCAGGGTTATTTCGGAATGGGTTACGCGTTGTACCTTGTTGGTAATTTGGTAAAGACGATCCATTTCTTGATAACTTGTATCTACACTCGTTATCTGTGTGATTATTCCGTCCACAGAAATTGCATAAAATGTTGTATTCTCTTTTTATGGGTTGTCTATTCGGAAAAGTGTTGGACTGCATGTTCCGATAACATGTGTCCTGTGAATGCCCTGGCATACCACAGGTTTGGCAGACCATTCGATTAAATCTGTCATTATAGTTATATGGCCTGGGAGAGTTGTCCATTCGAGCAGCATGTGATACTACATGGGCAATCGACTGTTTTAAACTGTTTCCCCCATGGACTTTAGCTAGTATTTTCAGTTGTTCGTTCTGTAGTCCATCCTCAAATATTTGTGCGGCCAATTTTGTGTTTTCTTCTATCAAGAATTCCCTAACCACCGCGTCTGCTGTTATTTCACAAGTGGCAGAGTTCAGCGTCCTCAGAGCATTCGCAACTCTATCTCCATATTCCCGAACGGCTTCTCTGTAGTGTTGTTTCAGAGAAATCAACTCATTGTGTGCCGTCGACCGAGATTGCTCCTCTTTATATTCCGATTCTAGTTTTTCCTTTAAATCTTCCCACTTAGCGATTTTGCTATACCTAATAAGATCGTATGCAGGACCCTCTAGTCTATTTTTGACTAGCTCAAAAAATGTTTCATATATATCCGGGTCTGCCTTCTTTATGGATCTAAATAAAACATCTCCCCTGGAAATAAATTTATCTAGGTCGCAGGGTTTTCCGTCAAAAGTAGGGACGATTCTGAAAACATCAGAAATTCCGACAGAAAGAGCCATTTCAGGGGGTTTATTGTGTATCTGTTGTGAGTGGATTTGTTCTTCCCCCTGCCTAGCCGCCTATCTCGTGTAGTAAGGACTCGTAATAGTGAATTTGAAATAATGTATGGCGAAAATTTGTTATCACTTCTTAAAAATATGGTTATGAAAAAAGGCCTTTATGTTATTATTCAATATATATATGGAAAAGATAAATTGGACCCAAAACTGTAAAGAAAGAAAATTTTTGACGAGAAACCAAAAAAACGGAAATGTCGTCGAAAAAAAACTGAAAAGAGAACTTTCAAAGAAAAAATTCTATCGGAAAAAAAATGTTGAAAAAGGAAAAAATTCCAAGTTGAAAATATTCCTAAAAAGGAAGAGAGAAAAATCAATATTCAAACATTTCTTACTACTTGTTGAAATGTTCTACTACTAAAAGTTGTTGATTGAAGTCCACAATTATCGTCTTGTTGCGTTTTTTTTTTTTTCTTATTGGAGTCCACAATTATCGTCTTGTTGCGTTTTTTTTTTCTTTTTTATTGAAGTCCACAATTATCGTCTTGTTGCGTTTTTTTTACTTTCTTGTCTTCTGCTTTGAGTTTCCTTTGTGTTTTTTTTTCTTTCTTGTCTTCAGCTTTGTTTTTTTTTCCGCCAGGCAGACTTCACGTCCTACAGTTGCTCATCCTGGTCTTTTTTTTTTTAACAGTTTTTTTTTTTTTAAAGGGATCCTTTGGTTTATCCCGCCAGTCTTCGAGGATCCCACCGCTGCCACCAGTGTTATGTGTCCGGGACGCCGTGTTTCCTCTGATGAGGGAAGAGCGTGGACCTTTTACTTAAATTAAGCCGTTGATTTCTTCTTTTTTTATTTCTTTTATTTATTTAATTTATTTCTTATTCTATTTACAGCTCTGTTTTAAACTCTCTAATCTCAACTCTTTAATCTATTTCTCAAAACATCCTTTATTTAACTCTGAAGAATTTTGAATTCAAGGAAAAGTGAACCTGATAGCATATTTCATCAATTTTCGAATCCAAGGGGACGCCAGATTATTTCTTACACATTGGATTACCTATCTTGAAATTCATAACAAATCTTACCAACATAATTAGGTATTCAATAAGTCTTTCATATATGATTGACGACTAGTCTTACAACCGGACCATCTAAGGTCGGCAACTCCTGAGACAAATGAGCTCTATTCAACGTTGCTCAACAAAGTTGGGCTAGTCAAGTTAGTCAAAGCCATGACTCACTTATGTTACTCTTGTGCTTAGGGTAATAGATTGCCTAGATCGTAAAACTTGACAAGCTTTGAGTTTTTCCGGGGCTTACGAGTTACGAGAAGAAATCGCCCGTTTGCGAAAATCACTTCATCATTCCGCACGGCGGTGGTTGCCTATACCTCTTTTGTTTTTGAACTTTGAGCCAAGCCATAGAATTTTGACAAAACAAGTGGAGCAACAAATTTGTGTTTCTGTTACCATTTAGCAACCGAATCTGAGCCAACTTATGAATAATGTATCACTGTTGTTGACTACTTTCATTGAAGCTCTGGTGTATTGGCCTTTGTGGACTTACCAAAGGGGAACGTTGTGCCTCTCGTAAGCTAGAAAAATTTACATAGCTCCAAGTGCAATGAAGATCGGTCGAAATTGTGTGAAAATCTATAAAACTGTTGAATTGTTTTGACATGATATTCATTCGTAGATAATTTAGTCAGATGATTCGTAAGCTTGAGACAACCCAACAAAGATACACGGGGCCCATGTGCCACAAGGCGACCACATGAGGAGGCAATTGTTTATCATAATTTGAACATTTAATTTCTATTTTGCATGTTAATGTGTTTTAAGGTCTTTGGGTTGAGGGCAAACCTACTCGATCGCGCTTGGCCACGGTTGGTTGATTACAGAGGATGCTACACTAAATGGACTCGGTCTCGGTTAGGAGGCGTTGATATACGTTTCTCAAAAGATGTTTGTTCTGGAATCGGTTGAAGATTTCAACGCTTCAACGTGAAATTATTAAATAGATCGAGGTGATTGTGGGAAGGTTTCTGGATTTTATTAGGTTTCAACATACATTTGAGTCAGCTTAGGAATAAAAGACAATTCACGCTTGTTGTTGGGTGTTAGTGAGTGGTGGGGTCTTAATTAATTGTGGCGATGATAGGAAATGAGCGAGCGGACTGCAACTGGGTAATTTGTTAAGAAACTTGTTGGGAGATGCCTTGTTGTGCAAGATGTGACGAGTGCGAAGTTTACCAAAACTTATTCGATCGAAAGTTAAGACTATTTGAGAGCACATTTGGAGTTTTGCGACCACTGTTGCATTAAAAATTCATGTGGATGCCGAAAATCAAAAGGCTTTAGGATTTACAGCATTTACTTGCCAAAGCACGAAGTTATATACTATTTGCTTCGATCCATTAACAGAAATAAAGTCACATGTAAAATTATATCGAATGATAATGAGCGTGGATAAGGGACAACACAAATAAGAAGTTATACGTTAAGAAATGGAAGGGCAAATAAGGGGAAATCTATAGAAACGGAAGGATGGGGGGGAGGGGGGGGGGGGGGGGGGGCTTAAAGCAAGGAAGAGGAATAGAGAACAAGAAAGGATGCAGGAGAAGTGAGGAACCGTTTGGAAAAATTGATGTTGGGTTATGTAAAAAGTGTTGAGTACTACAGGAAGATAAAAAAAACAGGGAGGGGTATTTTAGCAAGAAAACACAGCTCGTATAAATAACAAAGGATAAGAGTGTAAAAGGGGGAAGGGTAAAGACAGAGAATGGCAACGAAGGTGGGATTCTTCCACAGACGAAAAATGGACTCAACTGATATCGGGACACGGATGCTTTCGGCGATACTTGCAGAAGTATAAATATATCAATCATCCATACTGCTTGTACTGTTAAGGCAAAATAGAAACTGGGGAACACGTATTCACAGAGTACATAAGATTCGAGACCGCATGAACGATTTTAGAGAGGTATATGAGATGGGCCGTTACTCCGACAGGAGTAACACAATACATGCTAAGTTCCAAACAACCATGGTCCGTAACAAATGGTATTCTATGTGACAAAATGCAGCAGTTGCGACGCGACAAGCGGAGTAACAGGTTAACTCCGTCCTGTCCCGCGATAGAATATCTAAAAGAAAGTTTCGCGGGGATAAACGAGGATATGTGCCCCTCTGCTGCTTCGGAGTCTTATAAGAGCGCAGCTGACGCGACCATGGACAACGAACGCTAAATAACCAAGCCACAACCCCACCGGCCCGCGGCAGGCGAAAGCCGATCCAATTCTGCCAGTTCAGGGCCACAGAGATTCAAAAGTGAAGTCAAGGCGCACCTACGGGCTCCATGAGCCGAAAACCTTCTTTGGACTCCACGAGTCGGAATCACCGAGACCAGCATAGTCGGCCCAAACCAGGCCAACACTGCTCTAGCTCTGCTAGCTCAAAGTCTACAGAGGCTCCAAAGCAGAGCGATCCTTCACGGAGGAGTGGAAGACGGTCCGAGTTTTGCGGTCGACGCACACACACAGCGGCAGTGTGTCGACAGAAAGCACAATGGGAAGGTCGGAAAATTCCCAGAGTTCGGGTCGGGAAACCCCAACCCGACCGAGCTAAATTGGCAACGCAGCCAAAGCTGTTCTCAGTTTTCGCCGACACAAGTACCGATTGTCCAACTCCCCTTGGACATTGGCCGTAAGGAAACTACGCGCCTAATCGCGGAGACAAGCGCTGAGATCCGCTTCTTCAGGCTGAAGGCACTCTATCCGAGGCATGGCGTGGATGTACAGAAATCCCCAACGCTCCAGGCGCTGTTTGGCCAGGGCAAGTCGAGGGGATGCTGTCATGGGAATATCAGGTTGCAACAAGAGATTCCCTACAGCTTCCAAATAATGGGTTAACAGAAGACGGGTTGTTGCGTTACGACTTCCTGTTGAAAAATTGCAAGGTCGATGGATCGGGTAGCTGTTGGGAGTTTCCTCGAATAGCCGTAAATCCCGAAAGCTTTTCCGTTGGCCTTGCAAATAATAAGACGGGAAGTGTTTAACATGAGGCAGCCGAACGGGGAGCCGTGCCAAAGGGGCCTATCAAGGCCCATACTGCGGCCAATAGTCGCCCGGAGACACTGTCCACACAGGGTTGTTGTTGTTCAATGTTCAGCCTCGTGTTGCCAACAAAACAGCACCCCAAAAGCCGAAGAAACTTCAAAGAAGGATAAGACTTGATACAAGACCTATAAACGAAACCCATCGGAGCTCGGAACCTTCCTGAGCAAACTGGTCAAACTCAGGCTTCTCCCCGAATTAATCTTCGCCTTTTAGTAACCGTTTTAGTGCTAAGCAATTTTTGTAAATATATATGAAAATGGCTATACATTTTTTGATTATTTTAAAGGAAAAATAATGGTGTCCAATAAAACACTCTAATTGAGACAAATATAATATAATATAAATATAAGCACCAAAAACACACTGATGCGCGTGGCAGTTTTGCGCTGCGGGGCAATTTTCGATTCAAACTATCGCATCACTTTTTCGCCGCTTAGCACTCTAACGGTTAAGGACTTTCGTCGAGGGAAGCCATTCAATGAGCCTAAATGACAGTTTTTAAGGCCCGGCCCAAACTGTAGGCGTATACCCATAAGCGCAAACTACAGGGGCAAACCTTTGTGCTCGAGGGATGATCAGGCAGCGGAGTTGCCACAACCAGGGAATATCCCATAATTCCCTTGGAGTTGCGAATCATCGTGTGAACGGTACTCACTTCTGATGACGAATCGAGTGATCCCATATCCGAGAACTAACCATCGGAGGAAACACACTACACTCGGAAGGTAAGTCGTCGGATGAATTTATACATCTTGAAGGCGACTACCTGGCATGCGCCAGTGTTGGCTCGCGGAATACCTTCTCAAATCTACGTGGTCAGACAAAATGCTAACACGCATTTGTAACTAGAAAAGGAGAATGTTGGTTTCGCCACCAAAATGGGCCAACCCCAACATACCAAACCCCCTAAATCTGACCGCAGATGCGAGTCAAAGGTACCTGGCGCCGTGCTATCGCGAGGCAAGATTTGCCTGGAATACGGTGAGAGGCGTGCGTTAGTCGGATCGTGTGGGTGGTTCGAACTCATCGCTGTTTTCGAAGGGTCGCTGATACACGGTACCCTCCGCCATCGAAATGTCCCTACTGGTTAATGGTTTGGCCCCCGAAGGGCAAGGTGGAAAAGTTGCATAAATTAATGGTGGTCTGTTCCCCCATTTTCTTGGGATTATTGTTTTTGTGGTTCCCTATTTAGACTATTACTGTTAATATTATTATCATTACTATTAATATATTATTAGGCGCAAGGCTAATAACCCTGCCCGTAAAAATAAATTATTATGAAAGTTTAACAAGCCTCGAGACTTGCTAAATAAGCCCAAAACCGGATCACGGTTGTAGTGCTGATGATGATGATGATTAATATATTATATTGCCTATTATATTAATATATAATTATTTTTTTTCTTTTCGTTTGAATTAGTTATAATTATATAGTAGCCAGTATTATTAATGTTATTATTATTATTATTATTATTATTATTATTAAGAGATTATATTTTCCTGTTTGTTTGAATTATTTATAATTTTATATTGGCTTATATTATTATTAATGTACTATATTTTTCTCTCATTTAAATTATTTATAATTATATTGTATGCCACTAGTATTGTCATTGATATTACTATATATTATATTGTTTTTTTTTTTTAATTACCTATGATTATATAGTAGATACTATTGCTATTATTATTATTATTTTTTTTAATTATTATTACATCCTTTTCCTCACTGTTTCCTTTTCTCTCTCATTCTGTTCTTGTTTGCCTCCCTTCGTTGTTTATTGGAGAGGATTCACCGCAGGAGGCAGCAACAGCGACTGCATCGCTATTGACGTTTCCCTACGTTTATTCTTGGGCGTGATATTCCTCTTTAAGAATGACACGCATCCTTGGGGGGGGGGGGGGGGGGGTGTTTCGTGGTAACTCCCCCACCGCCATACATAACAAGTAAACGTTAAACAATTTTAAACTAAACTTAAATACAAAACACAATGTACATTTTGATGTACACATATAGTAAATATAACATAAACTACCTCTCATTCATTTACAACATAAATTAAACATATTCATTCTAACAATGTTCACATACATAAAATATTTATTTCAATTAGTATAAAAAATATAAAAAACAAAAATAGTCGGTGCATAAACCTGCATGAGTTCTATTCGGCGACGACGTTTCCGATCCGTTTCGGGACAGTCATGGCCAAGTTTCTTCGCCGAGACAACGGTGCCAGGAAACAAAGAGGTAACGGAGGAAGATGGTGGTTTAATACAGAAGAGTGACTTACGGTTTTTCCGGGTGTTGTGTGTAGTGTTATATTTTGTGGAGAATGGGTTGGTTAAGAGGAAGCGGAGGTAAAAGGTTGCGTTTTTGTCTGAGAGTGAAATTTTAAAAGTTTAAAAAATTATACGGTCATAATAATATCTTTTAGAGTTGTATTCAAGGCATATACCCAAAAAAAGCAAAACTTATTTAAGCGGGTGGTCTTAATTATCTTTGTTCTGTGGTGTATGTGTAAAAGAGAGGACAGGAAACTCATTTACCGTAAAGCCCAGGGGATCTACAAAATTCCATTTAAGTCTAAATTAGCTGTAGAGAAAATAATCGTAAACTCAATTTGACAATCAGTGGACTAAGGGCTAACGTGATTACGGATACTTAGGGGAGACTGCAGGCCCCCAAATCAAGGCAGCCAACAGCATCACCACCTTCACCAGGGCACACCATAAAGCCCTCCTGAAAAACGTGAGCACCCATTACATCTATCAATATTTGTTTGTGTGCAGAAACAGTAAAAATATTACAAATATACGCGTATATATATTGTACAATACGCATTTTACAAAGACTACAATTGTTGCAAATAGAATCTTACAGTTAGTGCACTATTATCAAATTCTGCATACAACAAGGTGGTCTTAATCTGGTGTACTCTGGATTAGTCCAGAGGTATCTAGTGAAGATTTCCACCTTCCTACCGAAAGTTTTTATATAGTGTGAGTTTGAATCACTTTTTTCGAACTTTGCATCACTTTCTGACTATGTCCACTGGAGTCATTTTGCCTGCTTCGTCACTTCACACAATATGATCGTAACATCGTTATCAGGAAGAGAGCTGCGTGATGATTCCAACAGACACACACGAACACACAACAATAGTAAAGAGCACAGCCCACAAGAAAATCGATAAAATTCATCAGAGCCATATACCAGAAAAATTAACTTAGCAATCAAAAATATTAACAATCTATTTCAAAGACCTGTGTGCATACACGGCCGTGGTGTTCGTGTCGGTGCTTTGGTTCTCAGTCTTACCAGAGCGTTAGTTCACTACTTTGCTGCAAAAGGCTATAAATACCAAATAAATTGCGTGCGCTCAAGAACACAAAATGATGCAAAGTGTCAAAAGCATCAAAAGATGATCCTAAAATGCGGATTAGTCCGGCGAAGGGAGTCCTAAGGTCAGCCCCCACAAGGAGACTGCTAGGAGATAGGTGGGTTTTAGTAGGTGATTGCAGTGTTGCTACAATATGTACAGTCTTGCAGAACTCGTAAAACACAGACTTGGGGCCTCAGAAATTTGCCCATCTTTTAGCGCAACCATACAGGGCGGCGTTACATTGGCTTGTCGTAAAAAGGGGCCATCTGTTTCAGTTGTCGGAATAAATTAATATTGTGGTAGTTGTAGTTTACAACTCTGTCGAAAATTTGGTGTTCCTTAAATATTAGGTTTTTGGACTTGGGCACATTTTTTATAATGTCAGTAAGCATGCTACGAAAGTAGTTTTTCTCTTTTTCTGTTTCTTTCGTCGTGTCGGAATTTACTTCGGATGTGATTTTTGTAGTCAGAAAACTTTTCGCAATCGTAGAGAGAAGGCCACTGGAGCTCACGTACCTGAAAAGTCGTTGGACGAACTACATTGACCGTCGCTCGTCAACAAAAAAATATTAAAAGTATTGTTCGCGTACACACGTGTGTGTGTGTGTTCTCCTCCCAGAGTGAATAAAGGTAAGGGGACGTTATATGCACGATAATCACAAACGAAAACAAAAAAACGGTGAGAGTGCATTAGAGAGTGCGTGAGTGCGCGTGTTTAATAATCAAACAACAAATATTTAATGCCGAAAACAACTGATCCATAATATGGACGAAGAACAAACTAATTTCAAAAAAGCGCCAAGGAGAAGGCAGATTTCACAGAAGAATCCACAAGCTAAACGTCGCAAATCTCACAAAATCAGTGACATAGACACTATGAGCGACAATAGTGACAGCGAAGATATTCAGTATTCAGGAACTGGAAACCAATTCGAAGAATTGGCCATCATCGAAACAATAGCAAACACCAGCAATCAGGCCGAGGTGCTCGATAAACTCATTGCCGAAATTGACATAAAAAACAAGAACTGAAAAAGGAAACGGAGGAAGTTCTTGAATTAAAAAGGAAGTTGAGCCAGAAAGAGCAGCAACAGAAACATGAACAACAGCGGCAGGAACAAGGGCAAAAAGGACAACGGCTACCATCGAAGGTCAATAAAACAGGATAAGTAAAAGACCCTCAACAGCAGGTATCACATCAATAGCAAGAAATACGCCAACAACAGGAACCGCATTAACAGCAGCCAGTCAGCAAAAAGGAGAAAGTAGCGCCAATTGTCATCAACTATAGGAAGCAAAGGATCTCATAAAATTGGGTGAGTTGACTTGTAAACATTTTAAAACGATGTGTATTTATAAATTAAAAAGTAATATAATGTGTGATGATTTAGAAGGTTATCACAAAATTAAATTTACATTGGGTAAAGCGAAAAGGGAGTACTGAGTCTAAATCGGAGAAAGCTGTTTCCATGTTCCTCAAAGGAGTTGATCCTTTCTTTACTCCTGATAATCTGCTTAAAGAACTAAAAAGCTTCGAAAACGATAGCTTAAAATTTACAGGTGTGAAACCGTTTTCCACCGCAAATTCTAGAAACCGCAACCATAAGTTACCTTTCTTCATTGTGTCTCTAAGTCTAAATAGTTATATTGATGGACTTAGGTATATTAAATATATTAGTCACCAAACAATATGTTGGGAGAAACTATAGTAGTCAGACAGCGTATTATAATGTATGCGCTGTCAACGCTTTAGTCATGAAGCGTCGAACTGCAATATGCATTTTCGATGTGTCAAATGTCAAAATAATCATATCGTTGGGGAATTCCATTGGGCAAAGAACAGCTCCCAGATAAGAATAAGTTATCCCGCGTCCTCTGACACCTTTGGTCAGGCGCAACCATAACTGTAATACACAACCTCGATAGGATGGAAAAACGAGCAGTGGAACTTATTGGGGACCCAGCCGTGAGTCGATCAATTCCATCGTTGTAACATTGGCGCAACGTATCGTGCCTATCTCTTTTCTATAGGTATTATCACGATCGTTGCTCAACTGAACTTCTTCAATGTGTTCCTCCTCCTCAGACATTTTCCCGCGATAACCGTTAATATGAGAATGCGCATCAATTCACGGTGAAATTCAACTTCAGGCGAACAAATAAATATAGAGTGTCCTTCTTTAGCCGAACCACACAAATGTTGAATGCTCTACCTGATCATGTGTTTCCTCGTCGTTGTAATGTCCAGGCATTTAAGACCAATTTACATCGATAGCTCCTTTTCTTATCCACTTCCTCTCCATCCGCTCGCACTGTGCTCTGACATTTAAGGGTACTCCAAAATCCCCTTTTGTGCGCGCGTTTGTGTAAAAAAAAATTGTGGGGGGGGGGGGGGGTGGGTGTGAACATACAAAGCAAAGTCTCTGCTTTCAACCCGGCGAAGGTCAGGACTACCCTTGTCTCTGTTCAATCCAAGTTGACATGCAGTCTCCACGTGACTGCCCTGGATAGCTACTTTGGCACCCGCCAAGTTGTGAACCAATGCATGCAGCGATATCCTGAGAAAAGTTGGCACAAAGCTAAGCTCCTTACCCGGAATAACAAATTATTATGGACAATTTAACAAGTCTTGTATATGGACTGGATACCAGTGAAGAGACTTGCTAAATAAGCCCAAGACCGGATCCCGGTTGTAGTGCCAATGATGATGATGTAGGTTTGGCGTATAACTTTTCCAATTCGCGATTGTGGAGTTTCCTCCATTATCCTGCCACTTCATCATATCTACCGCGGAAGATGTTCGTTACAACTTTATTCTCGAATATGCGTAATCTGTTCTCCTCTCGCTTTGTAAGATCTCATGTCTCGCATCCGTATAGAGCAATTGGCCTGATTATGGAGCTTTACATTGCCTGACAGCAGTTTTGATTCGGTATTGTTTACTGAGTGCGTACCAGCTAGCAGTTTACTGAGTTCGTACCAGCTAGCGTTACCGAACTGTAGTCTTTTGTCAATTTCCTTGCACATTTCGTTACTGTCTGCCAGTATTATTCCCAGATACTTAACCTCTTTAACTTTTTTAAGTACCTTGCCCCGAGGTCCACCTGTCTTCGCCGTAATCACTTCTTTTTCACTGTTTTTACATTTATAGTTTTTAGATTATCGCCCAGAAAGGCGATCTCATCCGCATATGCGAGTACTAGTGTAACCCTGTTTGAGGATAATCCGGCTGATCCGATATTTTTATTTTTTCTCATCTCCCTGTCTTCACTAACATTTTCCTATTTTTGTATTCACCTGGTGATTTAATTGCCCTCCTTTGTGGCGTGTATTAAAAAGAGTAAATTCTAGAAATTATGTAACAGAAGTGGATCGGTTGGAATGGTGGGTCACAAATTGAGGACTAGAGATGCAGGCTCTAATATGCAGCCAGCAAAAATGGGAGACCAGAAATAGTGGATTAGAAAAAGAGGGTCAAGAATAGATGCCCCAATATGGAAGGATAAAAAATGGGACGGTCACAGATGGGAAGATGACAAATACAAGGGTCAGAAATCACCATCATCATCGGCGCACAACCGGGATCCGGTCGTGGCCTTATTTAGCAAGTCTCTCCACCGGTATCCGGTCCATATCCGAGACATGTTAAATTGTCCATTGTAGTTTGTTTTTCCGGGCAAGGTGATTAGCCTTGCGCCAACCTTTCTCAGGTTAAGACCCAGAAAAAGGAAGATAAAAAATGAACGAACGCGAAAATAACAAATGGGTCATAAAACCACAGGTCAAAAAAGGAGGGATCAAACGCGGAAGGGGCGGAAATGGGCGGGTTAGAAATGGATTGGTCAGAAGGAAGGGGTCGGATATGATAGAGCCAGCAATAGAAGAGCCAAACATAGAAATGTTCCAAATCGAAGGCTCCAAATAGAAAGTGCACAAATGTATGGTTTATAAAAGGGCGGGTCAGAAATGGACGAGCCAGAAATGGAAGTCCACAAATGGAATGGACAGAAACAGTAATGTCAGAATAGAAAGTGCCAAAAATGAGTCAGAAATGGAAGGACCAAAAAATGAGGGAGCGATATTAGAAGACCTAAAATAAATGTATGGGAGTGAAGGGCCAGACAACGCGGAAAAAGATTAAGGATTAAAACAAACAATTGGAAATACCTAAAAATGAAACAGGAACCAAGGCTAGGAGAAAAGTATCATTCAAAAACAGAGAATGATATACGAAAATATAGTAGAACGTGGAAAATTAGAGAAATGAGGGAAAATTACTTCAAGTTTTAGAAACCAATTGCAAACTTTAATAAAAATGCTGAGAAAGGAAAGTATTAATTAAATACCGAGAGAAATAAAAATAAAAGAAACAAATTACTATGAAGAAAATATTTAGAAAAGAAAGAAAGTAAGCAATGGCAAAAAAAACAAAAAATAAACAACTGAAAAAGCCAGTAGTGTGGTGAGCAAATGAAGAGTTCATAAAATAATGAGATTGCCTGAAAAAAAAAATATCAGAGTAACAGAAAAGAAAGAAATAAGGTAAAAGTTCAATATTAAAAAAAAACGAGCTGTGGTTAGTATTTTCATATAATTATGTTAATTGTTATTTACACTGGTTTTTGTTTTACACATTTTTATCAGTTTTGGTACCAGCTCCATTTGTAATCAAGTACATTCATCGATTAACGGCATAACAAATGTGTGACACATTACTGTACCGAATAATTCAAGTGATTATCATCTGCAGTAAAAACACTTTGTGCATTAACGGTTTCAGAAGACCAAAAATGCATGCCCATTTTCAGGAATGAACGAAAACAAAGGGCGAGTTAGAATAGAAAACCACCTCTCAGAACCATTTGAAATGGATGGGGGTGGCCTCTCATTATGTCTTTTTAACCTTGTCCTCGAGTATGTTATCAGAAAGGTACAACACGACAACACGGCCGGATCATCCCTGAGCGGGGTCGAACAAGTGCTCGCGTATGCGGATGACATTGCTATTCTGGGCGATAATCTTGAAACTGTAAGTAAAAACTGTGAAATCATCATGCAAGCAGCAGAAGAGGTGGGCCTAGAAATAAATGAAGACAAAACCAAATACATGATTACGGCGAGAGCAGGTGGACCTCAGAGAACACATATCAACGTCAGGGGCAAGATATTTGAAAAAGTCAAAGAATTTAAATAACTGGGAACTATACTGACGACCAGAAACGAAACGTCGAAGGAAATTAACAAAAGCCCACTCCGGCAACGGTAGTTGGCATGCAGCCAGTAAATTGTTGAAATCCAAACTGCTATCGCGTAATACAAAGCTCCGTGTCTATAGAACCATAATCATGCTGATTGCTCTATACGGATGCGAAACATGGGCTCTCACAAAATGGGAAGAGAACAAATTCCGCGTATTCGAGAATAAAGTTTTAAGGGGTATATTTGGCGGTAAATATGACGAGGAGGCAGGACAATGGAGGAAACTCCACAACCACGAATTGGAAGAGCTATACCGCAAACCTACAATAGTGAGAGTAATCAAGTCGCGAAGATTAAGATGGGCCGAACACGTGGCGCGAATGGGCGATGATAGGACCGTGCATAGAATTCTTGACGGTAAACTAACGGGAACGAGACCGACAGGACGGCCGCGACGGAGATGGGAGGACAATGTTCGATTGGACCTCGAGGAGATCGGATCGGATGGTCGAACGTGGAAGGAGAGCGCACAGGACAGGGAACAATGGCGGAGCCGAGTCGGTGAGGTCATGAACTTCCGGGTTCCTATAGGCCAATAAATAATAATAATAATTTTCACGAACTTTTTTCTCAATTTCTTTATTAGATAATGACATTAAACTCTGCTTAGAACATTTCTACATTCTTCCAGAGTAGAAGAAAAATTATTCTGAATTTCGGTTCTTTGTCTAATCTGCAGAGGGCGCCTAATTAGAGTCCTCAAAGATTTAATTGCAAATAACTAATCTCTGGATTGGCAAGAAATGAAACGGGAAGGAAGAAGGTAAGCTAGGGGAAGAAAGAAATAAATAGCCAGAAATATAGGAAAAAGTTAGGAAATAAAGAACAGGGTAATGAAAAAGAAGGTATTGGCAAGTCTACACTTTCATACCGAAAATAAAAAACAGAAACATATCGGATTCGTGAAATTGGAAATTAGGAAAGAGTATCAGAAAAAAAGAAGCAGTAAAGAGCAAAACGACGGTAAAAAAAACTGGATAAAAGAAGAAGGTTCCGCCAAGTTATGAAAAACAAGTAAAGAAAGGAGGAAAGGGGACAATAGGCAGCGAAGAATGTAAAAAGCAAACTACAACCGAGAAGACACCACCGAAGAAAACAGAAAAGAATATAGTCAATTTACAATGTCATCAGGGTTTCCAATCAATTTACACCGAATATATTTTCCAATGACGCCACTGGTGCACATCAACCCAACCCCATTCATCTCTATTTGATCTTCATAACGGACACTAAGTACTTCCGGGAGAATGAGAACAAAACGCCACATTGATATTTGTTTTTATGATTTCACTACACCACCGACCAGCAATTAAAAGTGGAAATGATTTATTCGTGAATTTAATCCATTCACATGTAACATCAATAAATTCGTCTGTTCACCTCCCTTCTACAAAACCCAACAGATAGACACTTGCCCGTTCTGCCAGTACTCAATCTACAATGGGGAATGTAAATAGCAAATTCGTCGAAACTCAATGGAAGGTCAGTTCACAAGGACACTCCACAGACCGTCAATGTAAAACAAATTAATTTATTAATAACTAACTGAATCGCATTCATGCTTGAGATCCATAAATTCGTTGTATTCTGCGAATCGAACGCCACACACTTGAATGCACATTGAGGACGAATATGTCGATCATCCGCGAAACTTTGTTCTAGAGGACAAACACTTCGGAAAACAGCAAGCAAACATTCAGGCAAGAAAATAAACAAAAAAAAAAAAAAAACAGCAAAAAATATCGAAAGGTAAGAAATACGTTTCATACACATTTTTTGCGCACTACTGATTTGAGTGCCTATTCATTTATTATTCATTATAGATTAATAATTAACATAGCTAAACAAGACATGCAATCTTAAGGGTGTCTCATAACAAAACATCCAATGGCGTATTACGACTTGGATATGGTAGAGTAGCCAGGTGATGTTTCTTTTTGGTTTTTTCTATGTACTGATAGTTCCTTTATACTAATTTGTGGTCATGATTGTGCTACATATTTGTATGGTTCTTGTTATTATTGCATTAGCGGATGTGAACATTTTCGTTAAAATAAATTTATTTGGAAAAAGAATTTGTGAAAAGGGAGAAATCTCTATAAGGCAACATCAAAACTGAATGCATAAAAGCACCGGCACTTCAGTCGAAATATATTGTTCAGTCGAAATATATTGACACTCATGACCTTCTATTCTCTCCTATCATCAGTAGTTGTTTGTTTTTTCTTAGCTACGCTGCATCTTCTGCCACGAGAGGCTGAAAATAATTTGCAAAGTTTATCATACTAGGTCAAAGCTCAGGTGCAACAATGATATAAACCAGAATGATAAAACAAACAACAGTGAAGTATCAACAGAAAGGTAAAACATATAATGGTAAAACATAGAGTAGTAAATCGTAGAATGATACAACATAGCATGGTAAAACATAGTATGGTAAAACATAGAATTGTAAATCAGAATAGTAAAACATAGGGTGGTGAAACATAGAATGGTAAAACATAGAATAGTAAAACATAGAATAGTAAAACATGGGATAATAAACATAGAATAGTAAAACGTAGAATGGTAAAACGTGGAATGGTAAAACGTGGAATGGTAAAACATGGTCTGGTAAAACATAGAATAAAAAAACATAGAATGGTAAAAGAATGGTAAAGCAGAACAGTAAAACATAGAATAGTAAAACATAGAGTGGTAAAACATAGAGTGGTAAAACATAGAATAGTAAACCACAGAATAGTAAAACATAGAATAGTACAACATAGAATAGTAAATCATTGCATAGTAAAACATAGAATAATAAAACATAGAATAGTAAAACATTGACTAGTAAAACATAGAATAGTGAAACATAGAATAGCGAAACAGAATAGTGAAACAGAATAGTGAAACATAGTAAACACAGTAAAACAGAATAGTAAAACCTGGCATAGTAAAACATAACATTGTAAATAAAACAGCATTGTAAAACATAGCACTGTAAAACATAGCATTGTAAAACATAGCATTGTAAAACATGGCATTGTAAAACATGGCATAGTAAAGCATAGCATAGTAAACGTGGCATAGTAAAACATGGCATAGTAAAACATGGCATAGTAAAACATGGCATAGTAAAACATAGCGTAGTAAAATAGAGCATGGTAAAACACACAATAGCAAAACGTAGAATGCTAAAACATATAATAGTAAAACGTTTAATAGTAAAACATAGAATAGTAAAACATAGAATAGTAAAGCATAGAATAGTGAAGCATAGAATAGTAAAGCAGAGAATAGTAAAGCAGAGAATAGTAAGGCGTAGAATAGTAAGGCGTAGAATAGTAAAGGATAGAATAGTAAAACGTGGAATAGTAAAACGTAGAATAGTGAAACGTAGAATAGTAAAACGTACAATAGTAAAACGTACAATAGTGAAACGTACAATAGGGAAAAGTACAATAGTGAAATGTAGAATAGTGAAATGTAGATTAGTAAAATGTAGGATAGTGAAACGCAGAATAGTAAAATGTAGGATAGTGAAACGCAGAATAGTAAAACGTAGAATAGTAAAACGTAAAGTAGGAAAACGTAGAGTAGTAAAACATGGAATTATGAAACAGATTAATGAAACATAAAATAATGAAACTTAGAATAATGATACATGGAATAACAAAGCATAGAATAACGAAACATAGAATATACGACTGATTCGCGCTCCTTCTGGCCAATGGCAAGACTCGTCAGCAGTAACTTCGTTTCCTCCTATTTTGCTCCGTTAGTGACTGGCAGCGGGATGCTAGTCAGAAATTCAAAAGATAAAACTAATATGTTCGCGAATTTATTTTTCACGAATTCAAACCTCGATGCCAGCCTTTTGGAGCCACCTGTGATCGCGCCGGTACGGTTGTCGATGCGGGATGTGAGGTGCCGCCCGCGTGCTCAACGTCAACGCATTCTACGTGGACTGGACTATAAGAAGGCAACCAGCCCGGACGGAATACCAGCAATAGTCCCTAAGAATTAGCAGACTTTTTCGGTTTTCTTATGCACGGAGGACATTTCTTACCTGCTGAAAACTCGCTCGGTTGAAATCCCAAAGTGGAAGAAAAAGTGTCTCCCAGAAAATAGCATCACTGTCTATGTTATCTGAGGTGATGGAAAAAGTCATCAATACTGAGTTAATTAAGTATTTGGAGTGCGGTGGACTTCTTAATGATCGCCAATACAGATTCCGTGGCAGGCGGTCCACAGGAGACTTTTTGACTCTTATAACCGATATATGGGCATCTGCGATTGACGGGCATGGTGAGTCAAGGGCGTCGCATTGGATATCTCCAAGACTTTTGACCGCGTTTGGCACGGGGCATTGCTGAGCAAACTTCGTTCACACGGACTTTCCCAGCGGCTTTACGACTAAACAAAGAGCTTCCTCGAAAATCAATCGATTCGGGTTGTTGTATACGGCGAGTGTTCAGATCTGTATCTTGTTAATTCCGGGATGTCTCAAGGGCGACTGTCTGAATCGGGATCTGGATAATGTCCTGTGGGGGAAGGTCAATCTCGTCGACTTCAATGCAACGAAGACACGGTACACAACATTTACAAAGAAAAGTAGATCATGGATTCCACAGCTGCTGATGGATGGCCAGGTCCTCGAATCTGGCGAAAGCTTGAAATTGCTCGGCGTAATGGTCTGTGAGAATGTATCGTGACATAAATACGTGTTGAACAGCGCCAGCTACGCCTCAGGAAAACCGAGTTATCTTTTTAGAGCCAAGAAATATTTTACCCTGGCCAAACTTCTGCTCCTGTATAAATCCCAAATTAGAGCGCACTCCAATATTGCTCTCATGTTTGGAGCTCTGCTACCTACTTGAGAGCATATACTATAGAGATGAGCGGGGACACGGCTCTGATGTCGGCACCACAATCGCTATCACATCGAAGGCCGATATTATCACGGATACTGTTCTTTGGAGATTCGTGGTATTGTTCCGCGCAAATCGGTTTATATGCGCTCCACATGACAATCCGACGGATCGCACTAATTTGCGGTTCATCTCCCGACGGCACGAACATCCCTACATCAGAACACGTTCCGTTACAGAGCGGGAAAGTTGTGGAATTCAAAAAGAACTGTAGCAGTTATTAGGTTTACATTCATTTTCTCGTACTATGTTATATTTGAACGTGGAATTTTGAGTTGAGTTTTTTAAATGTATTTATAATTGCCTTTAAATCCACGCCATGCCAAAACCTATTAAAATTAACTACAAGGCTCTTAATTTGCCACTATTTTACTTGATTTAATTAGTTAGTTACCAGTCTGCTCAATGAGGTGAATTCATGAGGCAATGAAGCATTGAATACCTACCCATGGAGAGAGTTATTACAAGCTCCACCACTGAAATAACTAGAACTAGTATACAGCGATGATTTATTCCGGTAGAATAAGGCAACATTATTGCACCTTAAATTAGATGCAGAAAGTTACAAGTCGAAGATAAGGCCAAGTTACAATGTTTGCCTCCTCTTCAATTAAAGTGGACTTAACGTAAATACTCAACTACTCGTCTTCATTTTGATTCCGTCACTGATTCTCATTCAAGGTTAATTCTCTTGTAAACCATTGTTAGAGATAAGTCGTTCAATTATCAGAGCACCGTCATGCACTTTCTGATAGTATTCCAACACGAATATAAAATAGGTACAACACAAATGTATGAAGAAACAAATTTGATTCAAAAGCAGCCGTTCCACTCCGCACCATCCGAAGGGAAGCAATTAAATTTGCACATGTTAATTAAGAAATCAAATACCAAAAGGTAGGAAGTATAAGAGTATTCAGAGGATGCGTGATTATACGCGCAGGCCCATGGAATACAATTGCAAATAAATCAAGAACAATTTCCACTTTTTATTCAGCAATTATAACCGTAGCCATGCTAATGTTTCTCGGCCGAACACAACCGACACATCTTACTCCCCGAGAACACACGATTCGATTTAAAATACTTTAACTGTTTAACCTTATGGTAAAAATACACTTTAGAGGCATTCACATCTATAGTTTTGTGTAGATATTTCATTAATTAATTATGTTTTTGGGACTGATATCTGAAGGAAGCTAAAAGATTGTCTGTGTTGATTGTGTGAGAAGTTTATGCGTAGTAAAAAGTTTAGACTACATATTTTTATTTTAAGCGCGCACCAAAGCAGTTTCTTGATACTATTTCTAGTGTTAAGAGGGAGAGTAAGCGCAAGCAGACGTAGATTAAAAAAAAAAAGTTGGTTCTATATATATTTATATAGTCTGGGGAAAAAGAAATCTATTATCCTTTCGTGAGATGGCTACAATGATACGAGCGCAGGTCAATAATTCTTTAGAAAATGAGGACGATTTTCCTTTATTTTCTCGTTTAGCTGACCTAATAATGACGTATAAAGTGTCCAGTTATCGTCTGTCCCTTTTCCAAATAGTCAATGAAGATAATACCACGTGCATCCCAAAACTTTCCAGATTTCACCGCCTTTACCTTCTTTGAACTCCGTTCGCCTCTAACAATCCACTGTTTTGTCTGTTCATTCGATTCGGGAGTGTAGTGGTATATCCATGTTTCATCTACAGATACTAATTTCCGCAGAAACTCATCTGGGTTGCGACGCATGCGCCTGAAAAGTTCTCAGCTGAGAGCAAATGCGGCACTCATCTCGCAGATATTTTTTTCATACCCAATTTATCATCCAAATGTGCCACATGAAACAAACTGAAAATTGACAGATACCAAGTGAGGAATGATGCGTATTAAAAACAGACCATTACCGATGTTACGAGCCCCACTATAGGCGTTTCTAAGGACTTATTGACCTCCCCTCGTACATATCTCGTAAAGTAATGCTTATTGGAAAAGTGACAGTCCGTACTAAAAAAATATTCCTTGACAGTTTTTTGATTGCTTGATCCAGTTATCAGTTTATAGGCTGTAAAATATAGAAGTTAACAAAGATTCAGTATATTTCTTAATTTTGCTTTTGACAGAGGCGAAAATCCAATCCCGGCGACTGAAATTGTGATGGTGATTATAGTTCCGAAACCCGCAATTTTCTTTTCGTCACTTCCGTTGTAATATTATATTATAGCACAGGATTTCTCTCGTTGAACATGTCGATAAATCATAGAAATAATCGAAGTAGGCGTGATCATTACCAGTCGTGACATTGCCTAGGGTCTAAAAATCAACCACAAAATAATGTAAACTAATCTGCAGAAAGCTGGGTTCAGAAAGACGGTCGATGTTTGGGTGTCACACAAATTGATACTATAGGGTGGGCCATAAATTTGTCAATTTCATTCTGTTTGGCAGATAGAAAGCTGATCTGTCATATTTTGTATAGGGTGGGCCATTCAATGGCATGTTGCAAATGGCAACACTTGATTTCTTAAAAACCGTTAGAGGGATGGGCGCGCGAGTGGCGGGGAATTGTTTATTACGCTGTTGTCGGAATCGTTTGTACATTTTGCACCTGGGTCGTCCTAAACTTCAAATATTTGGCGTTCATGTAAGAATTCATGGTTGTTGCTGTAAAGAAACCGAAACAAACAAACTGCGCTTCTCTAGCGCCGCCTCAGTCTCTTTCGAGTGGACTGTATTTTTCCCCGGCACTGGCCGGCCAACGATGCTTTCTCAATAAATTTGAGGAATTGTACCTCCAGAGCCGGACTCTTCTCTGGATCAGACGGGCGTTTGAGTCTTGCCCAGTACATTTCCTAACCAACCAACGACAAAAACAATACAGGACCAAGGAGAGAAGATGAGCGAAACAACGCGTTGCAATACAAACGCCAGTACGATTAAAACGTGACTTTGCCTAATTCTTTATTTGCTGAATTTTATGAATATAATTATCTGTTTCTCTTTGTGACGCTAGTCTTGATCAAGACTGATTCGGTAGGAGTTCCTTCGACGACTCCTACTGCTTCAAAAAAAAAAAAAAAAAAAAAAAAAAAAAAAAAAAAAAAAGGTGGCAAGAGGGCCGACTTTAGCGAGACAAGGACAGATGTGTCCTTCATATTGTCTCTGACTTCTGGTCATCTTGCGATAACCAGAATCACCCACATCCGTGAGGATGTTGGGCTCGGTCTCAAGATATCTGAAAAGAAAAGAAAAAAGGGGGGGTATCCAAGGATAGTGTGGACAGTGTTAGTCCAAGTGTTCTCTAACTACTTTTATAGAGGGATGGTGGGAAAGAAATCATACAAGACCGGTGGGTCTTGGGTGCGGTAGTAAACGCAGATCACGTCTTTGGCGTCTGATAATCTGCTCTTTGGTCGGTGTGTATGTTTGTGTTTGTGCCGTCTTGTACTGTGCGTTCGTGTGTTTGGTTTGTTAATAGTAGGCCCTATGGGATGGGTCCAGGAATCCTCTATTATAGAGGGGAATGTTGTTGGGAAGGGGGCTTTCTTCAGTTTTGTACTGATGAAGAAATTGTGGGGGTTTGATCCGAAGAGATCGAGAGAGAGAAGGGTCAAGAACGCAAGAGTCCCGTACAAGTAGGTTCTCGCTGTTCTGAATGTTTTCGAGGTACTTATATGCTAATTGAAGCAAGTACTCGTCGATAGGGGTAATGGAGGCGCCTTCGTATAGGTGAGAGTTGGGGTAATGACGACCGTCAGGCTTTCTAGAATGATTGGTGCATCTTCTGAGGAGTTTCCTTTCGAAAACCCGAAGTCTTTCCATTTGGGCCGAAGATATGCAGGACCATATGGGAAAGGCGTACGATATTCCATATCGGATTAGCTGCTTATAGCAGAGAAGCTTAACTTTGGTGTCAACTTTGTTCCTCCACTTCAAGATGTTGTGCAGTTGCTTAGACCGACCGAGGCCCCTTTGGAGAATGGGGGTCACATGTTTGATGAAATTCATTTTTGGGGTATAAGTGACCCCGAGATATTTCATCTTGTCCTGTGGTCTAATCGTAGTATCTCCCATTTTTATTCGAATATTCTGTGAATATCGAGAAGTAGGTTGGGAGTGTTTACTACTCAGAATTATGGCTACTGCTTTGGATGGATTAAGTCGAATTTTCCATCGATTGTAATACTGATACAGTTCGTCCAAGTGACGGTTGAGTCGATTTGTTGCGAGATTAGTGCCTTTGGTTGACGTGTACACCAGGACGTCATCCGCGTAGCATATCTGGTTTACTCTCCCGTCCACGGGGCGGGGAATATCGGAGGTGTAAATATTGAATAAGATGGGGCCTAGAATGGAGCCCTGTGGTACGCCTGCAGCGGCGTGAAAAGTTCGTGAAAGCTTTCCATTCACTCTAACTTGGAAGGTTCTGATTCGAAGGAACTGGTAGATGATACAACATAGCGTTCTACTGAGGCCAGTATTCAATAATTTAAAAGCGAGACCTTCGATCCAAGTTGTGTCAAATGCTTTTTCAATGTCCAGGCTCACCAACGGTGCAACGGTGGGTTCCTTAACTCCTACTGCTTCAGCGCCGCGCTGGCCTTTTATTGCCAGCAGCTGTCTCCTCGTCCGCTTGTTTTTGATAAATCACTCGTTTTCTGTTGAGTGATTTATCGCGACTGGTATACAGCTGACTGTCATGCTCCTCCCTCTTGAGTGCTTGTGCGCTGATGCGCAGTGCTTGTGTGCCGATGCTAAGTGCTTGTGCGCCGATGTTGAGTGTTTGTGCGCCGATGCTGATCGCATCGACAACAATGGTCATTTCTCAGATTCAGTTCACGAGTTTAAAGCAAACTCAGTAAGTAAATAATTCGCGTTTCAAAATTAGCCGATGAAAAAATGTGTGGTCCTAGCAAATTTTATAATTGGCGCCGAAGAAAATTTGCCCTCAAAAAAATGCCAGCATAGAGTGGGGTCTGCATGGCCTATTTGTAATTCCATCACTGCTGATGGAGTAGCAAAATTTCTCCCTTTCATAGCTATCATCATCTAATACAAGAAGGGAGTTTTGATGATTATCGCCCCCGGGGGCCGCTCCTATGGTATATACTAGTTGCAGCAGCTGCTACTCGAGATAAAACAACCTTTTTTCTTGTTGATGAATTCGTAATTATGTTACTTACAAATTGAAGTTACGTTACCTCAGTATTGAGTTTATTTATAAGGCATTCTGCTCCATGAAAGAATTCTATGGTTCCACGCTTGCGTCATGGTCGGGATCGGTCGCCTCGTCACTTTAAGGACCTTATTTTCCATTAGCGGTGTATGTTGAGCTAATTGAAAACTGATTTCAAGGGGATAAAATGTCTAATCGACTCTGTGCTGCATCTTGTTGTCAAGTACATATTCCAAAGCAAGAATTTTGTTGAGGAACGGTACGACAGTATTGGTTCTTGGAACCCGAAGTAATCCGCCTCTTAAGTGGAATAACCACATATTTGAAGCTGATACAAGTGGACGGGTTTCTTAAGCGATACAATAAATACTTCACTCATCCAATCTGACCACAAGTTACAAGGGGTATATTCGTCCAAAGAGCCCCCCCCCCCCCCCCCTCATCCTTTTCCATTTTACTTCTTCCTGTGTACTTCGTGGTGAGGGCGGTCGACTTGTCACTCTAAGGTTTTCCTAGGAGGGCGAGCCCGGCCATCGTTGGTGCGCTACATTAGGGAAGTAGCCAGTCTAGCAATAGGGTTGATACCTTTCTAGGATAAGAATAAATTATCCCACGTCCTCTGTAAAAATACAGGTCACCCGGGTAACTTTAGAGATTGCCCTATATACCAACAGCTGAAAGGTAAGTTTGAAGCCAGAAAGAAACAAGTTGAAGAAGAAAAACGAATGAAAACTTGTTCTTACAACAAGTTCGTGGCACCTAGTGCGTCATAGGCACAAATGACAGGTGGTGTAAGGAATCGTGGAACAACCATGTAAAAACATAAAAATGTCGGCTCCAGAGCCCCGAACAGACATAACAGCAGTTTTACTGTCCGTGCGAGCACAGGTCTGGATACTATCTATTGGTTTTAATTCGTTTGCTTGTTAACTTCCCTATATTTAATAAAAAATAAAAAAAATTAAGAGGAACTTCTCTTACACACAGCTATGTTATGTAATTTAAGCCAAACGTCCAGATGTGCTTTTGGCAGGCGAAACTAAGCTCAACCAAAGGTACAAACTGGGCTACAAAAATTATAAAGTTATTAGTCAAGATCGTCCAAACTCCACGCAAAGGGGTGAGGTCACTGTCTTAGTTAAAAAAGGTCGACAACACAATGTATACAAGTTCCAGGTGCTAGAAGGCTGCATTATAAATATTCATTTGAAAAGTCAAAGGCGTCAAATATGTGGAGTCGGTTTATGCTCGCCATTGTACACAATTTATCAATAAACTTGATACACCTTTCCGAAGTCTCAGGTTAGACTAGGAAAATAATTATTCCTTTATGGCGGAAGAGTTCAACTCCAAGCACAGTTCTTGGGGTAACTTTATCTCGAAAACAAAAGGCAATGCGTTGCCCGACTGGTGGCAAGCAAATGCCGTCGAATATAAAGTAGAATTGTACACTACAAGCTCGCCGTCTTATCCAAGAGGAAATTCCTTCTTGGATTTTCTTATCCTGGTCAAGCGAATACAATTACTAGATACGGATCTAACTACTCGAAACTGTCTCCGTACAACCGTGTACGATAGTGATCATTACGGACTAGGCGTCGTAATCCATTCACTACTTAAGCAATATGACCAGACACATTCTTTTTAATTTCTGAAAAGCACACTGGTTGTGCTTTGATCGGCTAATAAAAAAAGATTTACGCTCAAATGCCGCATATCCACCGGCTGGCAGAAATCTTCATAATGATGAAATTGATCATTATCTCTTGTCGATGAACGCCATTGTTACTAATACAATGAAACGTTCTATTCCGGAGGTGTCTCACTCCGAAGACCTTACAAACCGATACAGAAACTCGACGATCGACGCTATGTATAAGCAAAATTGCTTTCTAGATTAGAACTGCTATATAGACAGTTCAGCGAACCAAATTGCCAGGAAATAAAAACAATTAAGCCACTAATCAAAAACCTTCAAAAACTAATCCGTGACAGTTATAGATCAGTAATTAAGGAAGATTGGAATAACTGAATTTAAGCCATTAAAGCTAGTGTACCAAATATGCTCCCACAAATAAATAAAGTATAAAGAAGGAAGATTATAACCATCGTCCTTGTCTACGAGTCGCCCGTGGGAGAACTGTCAAACTCTAGTGAACGCAGAACTTACCCTGTAACAGATCAACTCTAACGAAGAGTTCATAATAGTCGAGGATCCGCAAAAGAAAGCGAACTCAATTGGTGCTTGTTTCGAGGCAGTGTACAGAGTGAACGAATCCATTCATTCTAACCGCGACAGGGAAAATAGGGCTCTCCAAAACCGTATTTTGCTAAGCAATGAACTTAACAATTGGCGTCTCGAAATTCGAAGTTTCACTCCTTTTATTGAGAACAATAGAGCGGATTAGACTCTTAGAAATCTAAACACGAGTATGTTTGTTCACAATGATGAACTTACAAGCATCCCTAGATCCATTAAGAATAAGAAATCTTCTGGAATTGATAGTATTCCAAACATTTTTCTAAATCATTTGCCTCTTTAACTAGTGAAAGTTTACGCAATTTTGTTCAACAACGCTCTAAATAATGCATATTATCCAACCCAATAGAAATGTTCAATAGTCCATCCCACCCCCAAAAAGGGCAAAGACAGGAGCAACTCCGTCAATCTTCGCTCGATTAGTTTGTTTCCAAACATCAGCAAGGTAATTGAAAAAATTATAAAAAAAGCATTGATAAACTGGAGTGATGCAAATGTATTACTCCGAACAATCAGTTCGGTTTCAGATCGCAACACGACACAGTTCATGCCGCGACGAAACTGGTTTCAGACATACAGTGAAACAAAGGAAAGCGCCAATGTACATGAGCCTGTTTGGTTGACTTTGAAAAGGCATTCGAACCGTATATAAGCTTGTATATAAGTTATCAAATCTAGATACGCCCGAATGATAATGGGTAAACAATTTGTGGTGAAATGTGGTGATATAAAATCCAACAAGACCTTTCACGTCAAAAACGGCTTGCAGTGCTCAGTGAATTCTCCCGTTCTATTTACAATAACATTTACAGTAGTGATCTAGTGGGTTCTAGCAACCATCCAATTGTATACGCCAACGACATTGCGATGTATAGATTTGGAGAAAAGATTGATGTCATTAGCAGACTTCTGGAAGATGATTTCAGTAGAATCAAACGTTTTTGCGACGACTGAAAATTAGAGATCAATTTCCAGAAAGCAGAAAGTATACTTTTCCGAACGCCCTTGTCCAGGGCATCAAGGGATAGAAAAACAGATTTGGAAGAAATTCTCCATTATAGGACGTAATGATCTTCCCCTACACGTAAAAACCGTAGTTGAGTATCTTTATTTATATCTGTATCTTTAATTTTTTAAGCATATATCAGCTGCTCTTACCGCAGCTAAAAACGCATATACAATGACAAGAAGTCTCTTCTTCTTCAAAATAATATTATATTATACTCGGGTGTTCGAGGGGCAGTGTTTTGCGTTCCTGCCTTGGAATGTATAGAGCACTGAAGTCGTAACGTAAGAAGTTCAAGTTCTACCCAAATACAGTCTTCTACGACAAATCAGGACTAAACAGAATAGATATTATCACGGGTACTGTTCTTCGGAGATTCGTGGTATTGTTCCACGCAATTCGGTTTATATGCGCCCCATAAGACAATCCGACGGATCGCACCCGTTTGTGGTTTATCTCCCGACGGCGCGAACATCCCTGCATCAGAACTCGTTCCGTTACAGAGAGGGGAAGCTGTGTAACTCCCTTGCCACGCGAGTGATCCCGGAGCGTTACAACCTGCAACTGTTCAAAAAAAACCTGCAACCTGTCCAAAAAGAACTGCAACAATTATCTGGTGGCATCTCGGGGCGCCCGCTCGGCGCTATAGGTTCGCCTCTCTCGAGAGAAGTCTAATAAAGAAAATAAAAAAAATAATAAAAAATAAAAAATAAAAATTTCATAATCTAAATAATCCGTGGTCAATGTGCAGTGAAAATAATCTTATCTCTGGAGCATTCTATCCCAATGATATGTATCTGGAGAGTCCTCTCCAGAATGAGTTTATTCCCCCCGAAGCGTTCCTCTTCTTGGATAGAAAAGGTCTTATCCAAAACAAGCATGGAGTCTGTATTATTTACCACGCTTTCCGTGGTGCCTGGGATAAGCGAATTCACCATGATTATGATATCTCGAATGCTCTAGATCGCTTACGTTTCAGTATGGTGATTAGTTAAAGAGATAAATCTAAAAGATCCCGAACTCATCCCAACTGGTGGTAGGTGTGCGACGAAGAAAGGACTTTACGTCCGCGAACATAGTATGCGTCTTAGGCTCATCGCTTTTCTTCCCCAAACCCCATCCTAATTTTTTTTAAATTTATTTATTGTTTCTGTTTTACGTTTTGTTTTTTTACCGAAAGGCATAAGAAAAACAAAAATTGATGTTGTAAAATTTAGAGTGGTGGACCAAATCCAGTAAGTTAATGTACGAATCATAGATAGAAGCCTTAGGTAAAATCTGTAAATGTATTGGAAATAAATGTGGATTTAAAGCCAAACTAAACCAGACGTGGGATTGGAGGCTTTGATTCATGGGGACTGATGTCGGGCACTAACTGAACTTCCAGAATCATTAACTGGTGATCACGCAAGAGTTTCGAAACGTTTGAAAGTAGTAGGAATGATTCCAGAGCAAACACATTGGGTGCCGTATGATTTGAAACCAGGGAGAACTTATTCAAGCTACCAATATATTATATCTTGTCCTATTGATTTACGTTTCATATAATACAGTGTCCCAAAAGAAAGGCGAAATATTATAGGAAAATGTAGTATGAGTTGAAACCAGGGAGAACGTATTCAAGGTGCCAATATATTGTATCTTGTCCTATTGCTTTACGTTCATATTATACAGTGTACGCCAGGAGAAAGGGGATATATTCTAGCAAAATGAAGTAGACGTTACTATTTTTACAGGCTGCTACGATTATCAGAGAAAGGCATAATTAATTTCGTAACTTCACCCAAAAAAGAACGATATTATGTATTGCCGTACACGTTCTTTTAAGGCGTTGAACCAGTAACACTAAACTCGCTGCTAATACTCCTTGCTGTTTCTCCAAAACGGTTGAAAATAGAAATGTTTGTTATAAGCATTTTTATCTTTAAACAACCTCTAATTAATATTACCAGAATATTGCCGCTTCCTCTCGGGACAGTGAATAATATAAATGTTACCCATGAGACACCCTGTGTTTTCGAATGATAACATTGAGAGGACAAATATTGGCGATTTGTTTATATATATTAAAAAAAACAAGTAAATACATCTATTCTATAAAAATATTTTCTCCGGGCAGCGAAAAACTATTCTCAACGACGGAATTGAAGCAAGGTATCGGGTTTTCCAAAGGCTCCTGGATAGTAAAGTGGTTAGTATACCCACCTGTCACGCGGGAGATCGGGGTTCGATTCCCCGTCAGGGAGCCTCTGGCGCAGGACTAAAAAAAAAAATTTGCCAAAAACAAAAAAAAATCATTATGGAAAATTTAACAAGCCTCAGGACTTGCTGCCAAGACCGGCTCCCGGTTGTAATGCCGATGATGATGATGATCGCGTTTTCCAATAGGGACTTGACAACTTTGAATTTAATTTGTGAACGCACCCTTTCACTAATCATCGAACTGTCACTGTCAATTTATTCAGTAAACTCAACATTTTCATCGTGGTTAAGTACACGAACGTTGTTTGTCTGCAAATTATAAAAATTTACTACCGAAAAAAAGTTGTCAAGTCCCTATTGGAAAACCCATCATTGAGGCATTTGCCATACAATTTGTATCTACTAACTGTGAAATATAAAACAAGAAAAAATATATTCCCGATTCTGACAGCAGACGGAGCATATGAATGATGTTTTCGTCCACATATGCTGATGGAGTATATGAATGATGTTTTCGTCCACAGGTGTTTGCCTCGGATGGTATAACGTATCGTGGACGTCACTGGTATTAAAATATGACTGCAACATGTTAAAGTGTTCAAAGCGTGCCTTGTGGGTGTATTATTGAGAAAGGTGGAGCAACTAAATATATAGAAGGCATGCTTAGGGTTTATAATTATTGAAATTTTTGCATCGTTCCCCCGAATAAATTAATAACTTAAAAAATATCTACCGCAGGCATAGGTGCAATGAGCCCGCGGCGTTTCTAACAGATATAGGCACAATAAACAAGCCAATAGTGAAGAACACCGAAAGAAATTCGAATAAGCAAAGTATCAGAGCCGTATACCATAGCGATAATATAACAATTCCACATAAGTTGAGTGTACTTGAGTTTAGAAATCGAATTTATACGCACGACAGTGGCCTGATGTGTTGAGCATTGGTTCAATTTTTAGTGGTTCTCACCATCATAGCAGCGGTTCGAATTGTTACGTACGTCGGCCACCACCATCATTTGATAATTTGCATTTAATACAATTTTGTTTTAAGATAGTATGATGGTAAGGTGGTGGAGGAATTGCACGATCCAGAAGTGAGTTTTTGAACACGCCCTGATTCGGGTGTGGATCGTGCAGTTCTTCGAGTTCGAATTTGTTTTTCGAAGTGGACGTGAGTGGAGAGCGAGAGAGACGGAGGGTTAATTTTTCTTCTGGAATACGGTTTGGAATTCCGTTGTTGACGTTTTGGACAACGGAGGAAAAAAGAAAAAAGAAACGTTTTTTGGATTCAGTGAGGAAGAGGAAAGAAAAGCAAGAAGTGGTCCCCGTTATTGATCGGTGTTGAAAAAATTTGTAAAATTTGCATGTAAAAGAAAAAGTAAAAAAAAAAAAGTAATAAAGAAAAAACGAACTAGAATAACCTCCTAAGAAGTGAAATTTGCATTGTCTATCTAAAAGCTTCTGATACAATCCTAATCCTCGAACATTGGTTGTGAACCCGAGTGAGACGTCGATAATTATCAATCATATTGTTCTTGATAGGCAACCGGATCTTAAATAATTAATTTGGTCAGTAACTATTTGCGGTACTCAGCGGAATCTCGTGTGGTTAATGTAAGATGCCTACTCTACGATTTTACTGGGGAAACGCCATTGAGGAGCCTCATTAAGGGCGTGTGCCGCAACAACATTAAGACATGGAAGCAGTTCTCCCCCAATATCAGGTAACCGATTTTGTATCCAAATATAAAATTTTTTGTGGCTTTAAAACACCACAGAATCACACGTTGTTCAATGCTATAATTGGGACACGCGGCCGTTAGTTTAATACGTCAATACTTCGCTTCCCACCAGTTTTTCCATGTGTTCAAATCACCCTCTTCACTATCCTTGCTAAACGCTATGAGCCGAGTTTACCATAAGGGTGTAGGGTTATATTTTGTTATAGATTGTTTTTCTTACCTCAATGGTCTTCCTTGTTTTCAAGGGTCCAATATTGAAAAGCGATTATTTATTATTTATTTATTTATGTTTTATTTATTTCATTAGTTTGATTTTTATTTTGGCCGTCGCCTTGACCTCTGAATCTCAACTGATCTCGAATCAAAAGAAAAAAAAATTGTGGCGAGAAGGCCGAATTTAGCGAGACAGGACATATGTGTCCTTCATCTTGTCTCTGACTTCTGGTCATCTTGCGATAACCAGAATCACCCACATCCGTGAGGATGTTGGGGTCGGTCTCGCGGCATCTGAAAAGAGAAGAAAAAAGGGGGGGTATCCAAGGATAGTGTGGACAGTGTTAGTCCAAGTGTTCTCTAACTACTTTTATAGAGGGATGGTGGGAAAGAAATCATACAAGACCGGTGGGTCTTGGGTGCGGTAGTAAACGCAGATCACGTCTTTGGCGTCTGATAATCTGCTCTTTGGTCGGTGTGTATGTTTGTGTTTGTGCCGTCTTGTACTGTGCGTTCGTGTGTGTGGTTTGTTAATAGTAGACCCTATGGGATGGGTCCAGGAATCCTCTATTATAGAGGGGAATGTTGTTGGGAAGGGTGCTTTCTTCAATTTTGTACTGAAGAAGAAATTGTGGGGGTTTGATCCGAAGAAATCGACTGATCTCGAATCCAAAATGCACTCCCCTTTTATACTCTGTGGCAACAGAGATTTGTTAAAAATATTATTTAAAAATTCCAAGAAGCCCAAACAAAATTTTGTGTGCTTCAATTGGAATAGGATTCCCGGAAGTGTACACGAATTTTATTTGAACAAATTCCCGGAAGAAGAAATCATGAAATGCATTTAGTATACGCATTTCATAATTTCAATAGTTATAGGGAATTGAATCAATGCACGACAAATGGACTTTCGTTTAATTTTGTCGTGCATATGATTCAATTGGATTAGGATGTAAGGTACTTGGAAATTGAATCAATGCGCAACAAATTAACTAGTGGTTTAAATCTATCGCGCATATGATTCAATTGGATTGGAATTTTGAGTAAGGGTAAGGTATTCGGAAATTGAATCAATGTGCGGCAAACTAACTTTTGGTTTAACCTGTCGCTCATATGATTCACTTGGATTGGGATTATAGGTACGTGGGTGAGAGTAGTGATTTCGGTTCACTACAAGGGAAGAAATCATCAAAAAAACACTGACTCGGCGAAACGAAGACGTGGGGCGCAGCCGACTCAGTGAAGCCATGAACTCCTAGATTCATATATGCTCATGGGTAGTAAATCTCGTTTTTTTTTACACTAACGCTCGCACAAAAGAGGATTTTGAAGTACTCTTAAATGTCAGAGCACAGTACGAACGGATGGAGAGGAAATGGATAAGGAAAGGAGGTACCAATGGACGTTGGTCTCATGAAACACATGATCAGGTATACCATTCCACATTCGTGCGATTCGGCTAAAGAAAGACTTTCTATGTTTATTTGTGCGCCTGGAGTTGACTTGCAACGTGAACTGATGCGCATTCACAGATTGACGTGTATCGAGGGAAAATGTCTGAATGTGGGGAACACATTCAGCAAGTTCGGATGAGCAACGACGATTATAATACCTACAGAAAAGAGATAGGCATGATACGTTGCGCCTATGTTCTAACGACGGAATTGATCAACTATGTTCTAACGATGGATTCGATCGACTCACGACCCAATAAGTTCACTGCTCGTTTTGGCCTCCTAACGACCACGTGTAGTGCAGTTTTGGATGCCCCTAACTAAATTCCTAGTTTCCGCAGTGGTTTAGCGAGTTGTTACGTACCCAATTCCACACGCTCTCTCTCACCCTTTCCCCCTCTTTCTCCACCCTGGATTAAAACAACAAGTAGGTGAAATTACTATAACAAATTGAAATAAAAAAGTAGACGGCGCAAACTAAAACAACTAAAGAAAACTAAAACAGCTAAAGAAAACTTTTTGACGAAAGTTCTTCAGTTACAAAAGGAATCAGTTCGCACCAGAGAATAAGAAAAAAAAAATTAGAAATATTGTTCGCCGCGGAAGTCAACCAACTATAGGTGCAACCAAAAGGAAAATAAAACTATTATTAGAAATATAGTTCGCCGCGGAAGTGTGAAATAAAACAATATTAGAATTATTGTTCGCCGCGGAAGTCGACCGATTATAGGTGCAACCAAAAGGATTTACGACTGGGGATTCAACACACAACGACCCCGGGAATCGGGCGGTTCAACGTCAACCAGCCATCGGTTCGTCGTCTTGCAACGGGAGTACCTTTCGTTCTACTAATTTACTTACGTTTTTTACGTTCTACTTTAATTTATTTGTTAATAACATAACAGAGAGAGGAACATTTCTTCAAGAGAATCGGGAGAATGCCATCAGGACCAGCGGATTTGCTTGCGATTAGCTCCTTGAGTGTGCGGGCAACAGTACGCGTTCGGAAGTGAATCTGGATCATGGTGGGCTGCTTATGCTCAAGTTGAGGTGGAACTGAAGTGGTATCAAGCAGCGTCGAGTTCGCTGCAAAATGTGCAGCAAGTAGATTCGGCTTCTCTACTGGCGGCTGGTCTGTCATCGACTATACGCAATGGAATGCATGACGAGACCGAGCTTTCAATGTTTTTTACGAATGCCCAGAAGTTTCTACTTCCTGTGAGAGAGTGTAGTATTTTTTGTCTCACTCTCTGGTCACGCAAGAAATTTGCGCGTTGACTATGTGCATTGCGGTCATTTCTGGCTCTCCTGAATCTTTTCGGGTTTATCTCTACATCGTTTGATTTATACAACGGAAACCTCAACTCTGTAGCCCTAATGGTTTCTCTGCACCTGGAACCGAACCACATCTTTTTCTTGGGTTTGATACTCTTTACCCTGTGTAGAATAAAGGTTCGCATGCTAAGCAAAATCGTGTCTGTCAATGTGTCCGCTATAGAGTCAACATCGTTATTGAGGAAAAATAACGACCAATTTAACTTTGCAAAAAAAGTCGTTCAGACGTTCCCAGTTGGCTTTCTCGTAGAACCATACATTTCTTTTAGGAGGTTTTTCGTTAACGCTGCTGTTAGTTAGAGCAAATTTAGCGGACACGACATGGTGGTCTGAAGTGCCCAAAGGCGAGAAACTTCAATTGCATATTTGTTCCGGTGGGAGGTGAGTAATAGGTCCAGTGTGTTGGTGGAATGAGCATCTATGTCTGGTATCCGTGTTGGCTTATTGACGAGGGGAGTTAAACTATTCGAATCAGCAAAGAGCTGGAAATATTGACCTTCAGGTGTTGTGTGCCTAGAGTGACGAAGCCAGTGAGAGTTGTGCACATTGAAATCACCCGCAATCATTTCATTGTGCGGATATAGGATCTAGATCCTACGACAGAATCAGACAGCATCAAATTCGTTAAAGGATGCGTTTCTATCCGAGTTTGGCTTCTGTAGCAATAATGTATGATATGCTTACAAACGTGAAGTTTTAACCACCAGAAATTAAATTCTGGGTTGGAGCAGAGTCCACATTGTGGCAGAAGCTGATAAACAATATCAGTTCGTAGGTATGTGGCTAGACCACGACGTGAAAAGAGCAGAGGCTCTAAGCTATATCCAAGTAGATTAAAATCGGAAATATCTGTATTTGTTATTACCTGGGTCTCGCTAACTTCAAGGATTGCTGGGTTTTGGTTAGAAACGCGGGCAGACACAGAGGAGAAAGCGCATTTCGGGGCGCGAATATTACAAAGATCAACGCGAAATTCCGGTTCCATTGAGATAGTGCTACACAGAAAACCAATACCGCCAAGGGAAAAGATGCAAGGCAGGACCAGCCTTAGATAAGAGAAATCAACCACTACAGGTGTTATGCCCTTGTAGTAGGTCCTCCACGAGATCAATACCGAAATCCAGGTCATATCCCACCCATGATGAATATTATGTCAATCAGACACCAACAACTCTCCAAAGATTATAAATCAATTGAGAGTATCAAAGCCTGAGGGACGCAAATAGACGTGTGAAAACAGACACAAGGAATAGAAAGGGTACAGGGTTTTCCTGCAATGCACATCACTCGCGTGTGTATCCCCACACTTTCCACAGCACTAAGACGCATGTGTGGAGATCCGTTTGTTTGCTTGGGATCGCACAGATAGATAACTTTGCACTTCACTCGGACGCATGTGTGGAGATCCATTTGTTTGGTTAGGATTCTAAAGTTCTAAAGACTTATTGACCTGCTCTCGTAGATCTATGTATATGGGTTCTACACACCTCACTCTACTGTTGCTGTTGGAAAACGATAGCCTATGCGATTTGCCTAAAGCACATGCATTACAAAAAGAAAATTAATTGTTACCAATAAATTGGACTTTTCGATTTTTAAGAAACTATAAATTAAATTCTGATGAACAAGAACAACATGGCAATGTGAAATGGATTTTATGTTCTTAGTATTATACAAACTTTGTTTAAAGGTTCGAGGTAATTTGTTAGGTCGGCCTGAGTTTTCATTTGACAATTTACGTAAAAAAATAACTACCGAATTAAATAGGAACATGTTGTAAAAATACGAAACCAATCTCAACAGATGTATTAGGAGCCCAATAGAGGAGTATACGTAGTGTAAGTATAGTTTAGAAATATTAAAATTTAAATCAAAATTACTAAAAGTTGCAATGAGATTTTTGAAAAAGAGCATTGGGCCAAGAGGATGCAGTAGAGTGTAGCTACATGGAGCGGGTGAACGACAGAAGCCCTCTAGTAAGGAAATAAATTAATAACACCAATTTTATGGGGAAATTTTTCTTATCATACAAAAGACTATAGCGTTTGCGATAGTAGTGAAGAACGTGTGATTCGAACCGACGCTATGACGGTGAGAATCAGTAAAAATTTAACCAATGCTCAACACATCAGGCCACTGCCGCGTGTACCAATACGTTGTCTAAACTCAAGTACACTCAACAGACGTGGAATTGCTATGTAATTTGCTTGGTATACGGCTGATGTTTTTGATTATTCGATTTTCTTTCTGTGTTGTTCTTCACTATTTGCTTGTGTACTGTGTGTGTATCTGTTAGAAACGCCACAGAATCATTCTTTATATTTCATTTTATTGAGCTTTTTAATAGGGACATGACAGGATCCCCTTCAAACTTTTGTAGAGCGCTCTAAAGGGTCAAGTGACTTCAGATCTTTAATTGACTTGATCTTGTGAGGCTGTATGCTAAGATCTATGTGCGAAATTCGCCACAGTTTAAATTGAGAGTTCGCAATTCATGTGAACGGCGCGGAGTCGAATTATTTGGCTCATTTTGAGTTGTAGTAGCTAGGGTAGCGATATTATTTGTTGATCGACCGATGCATTGTCTCATTGGCACAGAAGCATCCAATGTTTTTGAATATTTTGAATATATGGACTCAAATTCATCCACTATAACTGTTTGTTGGGACGATCATCATCACCATCGGCACTACAACCGGGAACCGGTCTTGCCCTTATTTAGCAAGTCCCGAGGCTTGTTAAATTTTCTATAATGATTTGTTTTTTCCGGGCAAGGTCATTAGTCTTGCGCCAGAGGCTCCCCGACGGGGAATCGAACCCCGACCTCCCGCGTGACAGGCGGGTATACTAACCACTATACTATCGAGGAGCTTGTTGGGACGATCATTACGACCTAAATAAGGGGTAAGTGCTGTTACAGTTGCAACCACCTACTCAGAATTTCGGTAGCAATTATTTCCACCCGTTGCTAGTTCGTGAACTTCACCACGATAAAAATATAAGCCTTGACTGATGTTTTAACATGAACAGTTCCAGGTAAAGGTTTAAGGCTGCGTTCGTATGAAAATGCAACGCTGTTGTGCCCTGTGTCCACGCTAAAAATGTAACCCTTGACTGACTTTTCGACATGAATATATCCAGGTAAAGGTTTAAGGGTGCGTTCGCATTAAAATGCACATTGTTGTGTCCTGTGGCCACGATAAAAATGTAAGCACTGAGTGATGTTTTGACATGAACGGATCCAAGTAAAGGTTTAAGACCGCGTTCGAATTAAAATGCAACGGTGTTGTGTTCTGTGTCCACGATAAAAATGTAAGCCTTGACCGATGTTTTGACATGAACAGATCCAGGTAAACGTTTAAGAGTGCGTTCGTATTAAAATTGATCACTGTTGTGTCCTGTGTCCTGTGAGAAGGCAAATCTACTTGCTGCACATTTAGCAGCCAACTCAACGCTGCCTGATACTTCAGTTTCACCTCAACTTGAGCATAAGCAGCACTTCCGAACGCGTACTGTTGCCCGCGCACTCAAAAAGCTAAACGCGCACAAATCCGCTGGTCCGGATGGCATTCCCCCAATCCTCTTGAAGAGATGTTCCTCTTCACTCGCTAAACCACTGCGGAAACTCTCCCATTTATCTTATTCTACTGGCCATTTCCCAAATAGATGGAAGTCAGCGAACATTCAGCCAATTCCCAAAAAGGGTGACAAATCACTCCTTTCCTCTTATCGACCCATAGCACTAACTTCTATTCTCTCCAAGGTAATGGAATCTCTTATCAACCGTCAACTTTCGAAATATCTGGAATCAAATGACCTCCTCAATGACCGCTAATATGGCTTTCGTAGCAACAGGCCCACAGGAGATCTGACGGCGTACCTTACCGACAAGCGGAGACATTCCATCCACTACCTCGGTGAAAGCAAGGTAGTCGCATTGGATATTTCAAAAGCCTTCGACAGAGTTTGGCATCCAGCCCTTTTGTCAAAATTGCATTCATATGGAGTGGACAATTCCCTGATCCAATGGATAAGAGACTATCTTTCTGGCCGTTCAGTCCAAGTGGTTCTTGATGGTGTCAAATCTGTCTCCCATCAAATTAATGCATATGTTCTTCAGGGTTCGGTACTCTCACCCGCTCTCTTCTTCATCTTTATAAATGATCTCTTGTCAATTACTTACAACCCAATTCACTCGTTTGCTGATTATAGCACGTTGAGTTTCTCATACTCATACGAACACTCCCGTCCAAACTCTTCGAACGTCACTACCAACCAGCAACTTATGTTTGATACATTGAATTCAGACCTCAACAAGATATATCAGTGGGGATTATCTAACCGGGTAGAATTCAATGCCCTAAAAACTCAGTGCTGCCTCTTGTCGTCAAAAGTGAACCCCAAAGTAAATATACTGTCTATGAACGGCACTTGCTTCGACGAAGCCAAGGAATTATCAATCCTCGGCACTCGAATTAATTTGACTCTTAACTGGAATGACCACATATTTGAAGCTGCAAAAAGTGCAGCCAAATGTATGGGGTTCCTTAAGATGTGCATAAGATACTTCACTCCATCCAACCTGGCCACTATTTACAAAGCGTATATTCGTCCAAAAATGGAGTTCAACTCCCATATTTGGTCAGGCGCATTCAAAACTGCACTACACGTGCTCGACGGGATGCAAAAACGAGCAGTGAAACTTATTGGGGACCCAGCCGTAAGTCGATCAATTCCGTTGTTGGAACACAGGCGCAACGTATCATGCCTATCTCTTTTCTATAGGTATTACCACGGTCGTTGCTCAACTGAACTTGCTGAATGTGTTCCGTCCTTTCAGACATTTTCCCGCGATACCCGTCAATCTGTGAATGCGCATCAGTTCACGTTGAAAGTGGACTTTAGGCGCACAAATAAGCATAGAGAGTCATTCTTTAGTCGAACCACGCGAATGTGGAATATTCTGCCTGATCATGTGTTTCCTGGTCGTTGTGATGTCCAGACATTCAAGACCAATATACATTGACACCTCTTTCCTTATCCACTTCCTCTCCATCCGCTCGCACCGTGCTCTGACATTTATGGGTACTTCAAAATCCCCTTTTGTGCGCGCGTTAGTGTAAAAAAAATATATATATATATAAATGTAAGCCTTTGTCATAAACAAATCCCGGTAAAGGTTTAGGGGTGCGTTCTTATTAAAATGCAACACTGTTGTGTCCTGTGTTCACACTAAAAATGTAAGCCTTGACCGATGTTTTGACATGCACAGATCCAGGTAAACGTTTAAGAGTGCGTTCGTATTAAAATGCAACACTGTTGTGTCCTGTGTCCACTATAGAAATGTAAGCCTTTAACAGGAACAAATCCTGGGAAAGGTTTAAGGGTGCGTCCTTATTAAAATGCAACACCCTTGTGTACTGTTTATAAAAGTCTTTATTATATAAAATGATTTTCTCCGAATGAGAAAAACTCTTTAATCAGAAAATTTTTTCTGAGTGACAAAGTATTCCTCACAAATTTCCTCCGGGAAATAGAATACTTTTTGCACTCCATCTGTAGATCATTTTGACATTTGCTTATCGGATGATCTACTAAAGGCGAAGGTGTTAAAAAATCCGGCCAGTAAATAAGGCATATTGTATCAACTGTGAATTATATGAACGAAGTAAAAACCGCTGTCTAGGGGGATGGGCGCGAACATACAGGGCAAAGTCTCTGCTTTCAACGCGGCGAAGGCCAGGACGATCCTTGTCCCTGTTGAGGTGCTATATTCCTAAATTGGAAATTTTGGCTTACCTCCTTTGATGTGCCCTCGCAACTTCCTTCGGAGGGCGTGGGGGCTTCAGGACGGGAGATTCGGTGTGCGTAAGTTCCTTGGATTGGGGGCGAAGTTTCCTTCCAGGACATCCTTCGTTACTCCGGGGCAATGCACGCTATTCTCCCTTTAAGTCACCGTGGATTAATTCGTGATTGAGGTTTCCGCGTTAGGGGCCACAATGAATTGTCAAAGATCCTTTGCTTTGTTTAAACGTGTTCTGAATAACTAAATGACGCGCGGCGAGCGCAAGCTTCCCAGCAATAGTACCTCTCGTGAAAGTGAAAACGTCCGCTTTTCACTTGGGATTATATTTATTTTACTTCTTTTGGTTTGAACATTCAATTCTCTATTTTAGAATATGGGTACTCTACGAACAGGGGTTCGTCCTCTGGAACCTTGACTGATCATGAAATCGAAATGTGCCGCCCTTTTATACTTTTAGTCGTTGGGATTTGTCAAGATTTTTATTGTTAAAAATTCCAAGAAGCACACACAAGGTTTTGTGTGCTTCGGTTGGAATAGGGTTCTGGGACGTGACTAGGAATTTATTTGAATAAATTCCTGGAAGGGAAATCATGAAATGCATTTTGAGTTAAGCATTTCAAGATGTCAGGATTATTGGGAATTGGATCAATGCACGACAAATGGACTTTGGTTTAAATTTATCGTGCATATGATTCAATTGGATTGGGGTGTAAGTTAATGTGAAATTGAATCAATGTGCGACAAATTAACTTTTGGTTTAATTTATCGCTCATATGATTCAATATGGAATTTGGGTTTTGATTATAGGAAGTGTTGGGGATTTGGATGGGATTATTGGTAACATTAGGATCACTACACTCCTGTTCAATCCAAGTTGATATGCAGTGTCCACGTGGCACCCCTGGATAGCTATTTTGCCACCCGCCAAGTAGTGAACCAATGCATGCAGCGACACCCTGACAAAGGTTAGCGCAAGGCACATAACATTGCCCGGAAAAACAAGTTATTATGGACAATTCGGACATAATCGGATAAGGACCGGTTACCAGTGGAGAGGCTTGCTAAATAAGGCAAAGACCGGATCCCGGTTGTAGTGCCGATGATGATGATGAACAACCGCTGTCTACCGAGCGTATGAATATTTCTATTCAGTTTATAAACAGCTGACTATTGAGCATATGGATAATATTTTCGTATAATTTGTAAAACAAACGGCTTGTCTTTGAATATTGCTGCGAGTGTTAGAATTTTAAGAGTTCGGTTGGCGAAGGGGGCGGATCCCTCTAGTGTATTTCAAAGATTATTTCTCTCAAATCTTGGCAGCAACCACGTCTAGTATGGCCCCTTCGGAGGTCGCAATCTTCTATGTATGACCCGTTCGAGAATTTCGAGTGGGATTTGGAGAATAACGTGATTTTTTTTATTACACTTCTCTCGGGAGAAGCGAACCTATAGCGCCGTGCGGGCAATACTGTTGGTTTCAAATTTTTCAATCGAAGGCAACCTATCCGTGTCGATTTTGGACTTTATGTAGCTGCAAAGAAAAAAAAATCTAAATGTGTGATGTTTTAAGATATGTGCCCGCCAATATCTTAAAACATCACACCTTTAGATTATTCACTGCTCTGAAGCGTGAAAATGGTTGTTCACCAACTTGTTCTTGTAGAAATGTTATGGTTTCACGAGCTGTGTGACGAGTAGCGTCGTAGAAATCAAATGTCGTTGCGATCACGGGCTTCAATCCCAAGCACCAAATACTCTGTATCATGGCGCGATAACGGGCCTCATTCATAGTTACGTTCCAGCCGGTCTCACTAATGAAGAAATAAGATAATTCAATCTGCTATAAACCACACCAAACCGTTGTTTTGCCTTGAACCTCTTCGGGTTGCTCTTCAGCCAAATATGGCAATTTTTCGTATAGATGAAGTCGTTAGTCCAGGAATCGGTCTCATCGGTGAACAGAAATTCGGTCGAAAAATATAAATATTCTTCAAGCTTTTTCAAGTGACCAAAGACTGAGGCTCGTCGAAGGTATAGTGGTTAGTATACCCGCCTGTCACGCGGGAGACCGGGGTTCGATTCCCCGTCGGGGAGCTTCTGGCGCAAGACTAATGACCTTGCCCGGAAAAAAACAAATCATGATGGAAAATTTAACAAGCCTCAGGACTTGCTAAATAAGGCCAAGACCGGTTCCCGGTTGTAGTCCCGATGATGATGAGAGACTGAAACAATGTCGATACAGAAGGTCAGCGGACTTAAATTCTTGCACGAGTTGAGTTTTATATGTTTTGGAACCCAAAACATTTGTAAAATAAACCAAGTTGTGGCATACGACAAGCCGAGTTATTGCGAACGGCTCCAAACCGATTCATCACAGTCAACGCGTGCACCCTTTGCTACCGTCGGAATATTTTCTTTACCGTATATGGGCTGTAGTCTATTTGGTCGCGTATTATCTAATAATTACAATTGGCTTCCACAATCTTCGACGGTGTATCGAATTGTGGGTTCGGTAGGCCGATTTTGTGGACCGTAAGTTGCTCTAAGTGGACGAAATATGTTCCTCGTAGATCCCCGATTCTCGTAAGACAGCTGAATTATAATTTGTTCACGATAAGCCGAGCTAAGTCTATTCATGACGAAATAAATAAATAGAAATACAATGAAAGGATGCGTTCACAAATTATATTCAAAGTTGTCAAGTCCCTATTGGAAAACCTGATCATCATCATCATCGGCACTACAGCCGGGAACCGGTGTTGGCCTTATTTAGCAAGCCTTTCCACCGGTATCCGGTCCTTATCCGAGACTTGTTAACTTTCGATAATGACTGTTTTTTTTCCGGCCACAATGACAGTTTGATCTGTCATAACTTTCCTACTATAAAAAGTACCTCTAAATGAATCACCTGATAGTAAAACTTTTTCTCACTGTTAAAGAAAAACAGATCTAAACTTGAATTTTATCGTTTCTAACGTTGTGGTGGCCTCCAAATTTTCATCATCATCATCGGCACTACAACCGGGATCCGGTAATGGCCTTATTTAGCAAGTCTCTCCATCGGTATCCAGTCCTTATCCAAGACTTGTTAAATTGTCCATAATAATTTGTTTTTCCGGGCAAGGTTATCAGCCTTGCCCCAACCTATCACAGGATGGACCTCCAAATTTTACCGCCCTCAAATTATGCGCCCTAGGTTCGGGCCTCATGGCCTTAAGCCTGGGTCTATTACTGGTCATAACTTGAAACTTGGCCCGGTACTGTTTTGAAGTTTTCGCAGCAACCCCAACTTTGCCGTTTCTCAAATTGTGTCGCTATTGTGGATTTGTCCCTCATTTCATGGTTGATGATAGACAGAAGTTTAGGCCAGTAGAGCCTAGAAGGAATCAACAAGATGGGAAGAATACTGCCACAGTTCTAGGGATGCTTACTCGTCACATAAGACAGAAGAAAGAATGTCACGATAACACCTAGTATTATCCTGCTGTAGTTTTAGACTTTGGAAGCAATCAATAAGGTAAGACGATGTGTCACAAGGAGAGCTATAGAACGTTATCTCACGTTACTAAGCAGTTACCTTTTTTTTTATAATGATATGCCCGCTCTACAAGGATTATTAATGCGATTTTGACATCAAAAGTACACCATGGGAAAGGCACGGGAGAGCAATTGCAAAACCAATGTATTTTTGTGTTAATTCTGCAAGCGAAATGCGATCGATTGTCTGGAAACCGACGGGAAAAGACTAGAAAAACACCTTGCCTTTTCAAGTTTTGAAGTTCAAAAAAGAAAAACGCATTTTCTTACCGCTGACTGTGATGGAATGGTACAAGAGATAAAGTTTTGAGCTAAATTTACAATAAATTCCCAAAGAAATAATTTCTCCTTAGACTTTAGGATACAACCAATGATTATCCAGGTATCACCTTTTTCCATTGACTTTAGGATCCACCCAAGAACCATTCAAGTATCAGTTTTCCATTCGAAAAATCAATAAAGATGAATGAATATTGAAGTTACTCACCAAATAGTTAACTGTCCACCATCAGCAGTTCGCTGTTGTATATGTTGTAAATCCTCCGAAATGTCCTTCGCAGTTGTAAAATCACTTTATTCCGTTATGTCAAAAACCCTTTCACTCTGTTATATGAATCAACTAAATCACAGATTCGAGCGCCACTTAGCAGGACCTCCGTTAGGAAAATTAACAAATAAAAATTAAACAAAAAATCAAAATTTAGAATCGGATAATTTATTCTTTGTTGCTGTTGTTGTACACGAACACAACAACCAGCGATCACTTAGTACTCCTTTGGTAAATGGAGTCGATTAGCTATATCCTTAAGCCTGCCGCAATTACACTCTAATTGCCTTAAACATCAACATCAATTACACGAGGGCAGCTCCTCCTCTTCCGCGTAACAATTAAACCGCATAATCGTCGTTAAGGAGCGGTAATTATAAGCCAACCATTCGGCGGTTCTCCCACGCCAACTGGAGCGCACAACACCGCTAACAGCAACAACAACAGCACTAACGGCGAAGCACTACCGATTTGCGATTCCAAACAAATACTTTCCAGGACGGACACGGCAAGCCCACAATGGTGACTATATACAGGACGTCCTTCTTCCGGACTCGCACAAGGATCAGAACGAGCAAGGAAAAAAATTCAAACTGGAAAAAAAAAAAGACGGTCAAGTTTATCGAATAGCTACCGTCCACGATAAGTTGACGACAGTTCCGTGGGAAATAAAAAAAAAATCGCGATATTTCTGTCAGTTGTGGTTCTGACGCTGATGCTGGCGATGCCAATTTGGGCGACACACTCGTCGGCGATCCTTCAAATTCTCATCTCGCCGCTGGTCCGCAGTTCGGCTCTTCCTCGTCGCTTCTCTTTTTTGCGACGCTTCTTAGTTTTCTTTTTATTCCGCAGCAGCACTCGACCAATGACACTCACGGATGACAAAAATGGGATTTGAAACGAAAACAAAAACAAAAAACGGTAAATAGAAAAAACAACCGAATCGAATTCTATATAACGAACGTGGGGTATATAATGTACAGTGTCGCATCGATAGATGGCGACAGTTCCACCACCATGCAACGACGACGACAATGAAGATGACAAAGCCAAACGATGATGACGAGCACGACACAACGACAACGACAGCACGACACGACGACGACGGAGACACAACCCAGGCGATGCCAATGACAAACCGAAAACGACGAACGAACGACACGACCATATACACAGAGCCACAGCACCAACCGGACCACTATACACGCACTCACACGAAACCCAGTCGAATCCAGTCGTCTACCCTGAGAGGGAGGTGACAACCAAAGAGAATAATACTGTTCTATATACCGACACACACAAGCGCAGTCACAGGGCACGTTGGCTCGTGTGGGTAGCCACCGCTTGGCGGCGTACACGGCACCTCCATAGACCGTCAAAGGTCCTGCTGTGTCACCACTGCCGTCGCACTTTTTATCAAAATGTCACTGGGGGTGCGTATGTCCTGTGAACTAAGGCCCTTCCTTGCATGTATGGAGCCTCCTCTAGTTCGATCACCTTTTCACTTGCTCACTCTCTTTCCTTCTTTCTCTCTCTATCTGTCGCTCACGTTTGCAGTTCCACGATGTCACGATGGAACGATCAAATTGACAACAAAAACAACAAACAGTGGCAAAAGTCTCGCGTCCCGTTCAAAGCGTCTTAGCGAACAGATCCATTGATACTGTGGTCCCCATTGAGATGGCGATGGCGATGGTGATGGTCATCACTGTGACCAGCAAAGATTCCATCGGCGGGAGCCAGCTGACGCCGCCCGGTCAGAGGGAGAGGACCACAAATCGAAGGCGACGAAGAGAATTCGACCAACTTTAAGTCAGGTGTCGCCCCCCAAAAGCCATGGCAGCAAAAGCAAAACATTCAACGCAACACAACGGTACGAAAAAAAGCACACAACCAAGGCACTCGGCAAAAACAAAACTACCCGAGTGTCTCCTCAGAGGAATGACACAGGCACCGGTTGGTCACCGATAGAGATGGAAAACGCAGACTCTGCCCGAGCGACCGAGACACCAGCAACCACCACCCCGTGTATCATATGAGGGATTGTGATTCGTTTGCGCCTAAGGCAAAAGATTACGTCTGCTTGGCTGTGTGTGCGTGCGGCTGTATGCAGGAACATAAAAGGTTTAAAAAGAGAAAATCACCCTCTGGCGGGAGGGCAGTTATTGCATTTGAAAAAATTCTGTGACACTGTAAAATGTGTCTCAGGTATATGGAGGTGGCCATAAGTGGTTGAACAAGTCCCAACACACACATTCTCAGCGTGGAGCTGTATATAGATGAACTCACTCTCCGTGAAGTAGTATCTTTTTAAGAGATAAGAGAGAGTAGATTTCTGACTGTCGGTAAGGTGGACCCGGATGAACATATTATACGAAATTGAAGAGAAATGTTTCTCTAGTCATTCAAGAGAGTTGTTTGTTATGTATAATTCCCTTATATAGTTGAAGATGGGAGGAAGTCGGAACCCGACACTTGGCATCAAGCCCCCACATCACTTGGCGAACACTTTAGGATTATAAATAAACGACCGGATCATTTGCCGGGGACACATAGAGTTTGTAATAACCTCAGGGAGGAGGGTGTCAGGTAAACCATTGTAATTAGACTTGAAGGGTTACGAGCGGGAGAACCTACAATTTACATAAGGTCGTCTTTGCCCTACGGAGTGCTTAGATGTTGAATTCAAAAATTGTCGTAGATGGCAATGGGGGTGGTCAGATACCTCCACAGGGTGTAGGGGACTTAAAAATATCATTTTTGTTTCACCTTTCTTCCCTTCGGGTCATTCGAGTTGAATGTGTTGAAAAAGGTCGACACAAGGTTTTAATTCCATTTAAAAAACTGCAAACAAACGTTCAGCAAAAATATTAATACCGTAGATGTTTATAGTAGGGTGCTGATAATCAAGAGCGATGCAATTTGTCTTTCAAATGAAATACACAAGGATTTAGGAGAGTGATGATATTTTTATTGCGGATTGAAGTACAATCGATACTATTAATTATCGCATAAAACATCATAATAATTATGGCATAAAATATCAATCAAATGGAATGCTTGCATAGGATGAATCAGTCGAACTCCATTTAGCATCACTTTCGCTGAAATGAGAAGATATTCCAGGCATATTATTGCTCCTAATTTATCCAATGTTGCATAACTACGTGGTATACCTTGACAGAAACAGTACACAACTACCAAGTATCACTGAGAACCAATTAATTGGGGAATTGAATTGAAAAACCATGTATTAATAATAATTACCGCTGTCGATACGGAGATTCATTCATATGTACTGTATATCATTCAAGTGGGAATTAGGAAGAGAAGGATTTTCGATAGATAAATTAAATCTTTATAATAATTAATAAATTCTTTATTATTATTATTATTTATTGGCCTGTAGGAACCCGGAAGTCCATGACCTCACCGACTCGGCTCCGCCATTGTTCCCTGTCCTGTGCGCTCTCCTTCCACGTTCGACCATCCGATCCGATCTCCTCGAGGTCCAATTTAACATTGTCCTCCCATCTTCGTCGCGGGCGTCCGGCCGGTCTCTTTCCCGTTGGTCTACCGTCAAGAATTCTACGCACGGTCCTATCGTTGCCCATTCGCGCCACGTGTCCGGCCCACCTTAATCTTCGTGATTTGATTACTCTCACTATTGTAGGCTTGCGATATAGCTCTTCCATTTCGTGGTTGTGGAGTTTCCTCCATTGTCCTGACTCCTCGTCATATTTACCGCCAAATATACCCCTGAAAACTTTATTCTCAAATACCCGGAATTTGTTCTCTCCCCGTTTTGTGAGAGACCATGTTTCGCATCCGTATAGAGCAATCGGCATGATTATGCTTCTATAGACATGGAGCTTTACATTACGTGATAGCAGTTTGGATTTCAACAGTTTGCTGGCTGCCGGAGTGTAGTCTTTTATTAATTTCCTTCGACATTTCGTTACTGGCCATCAGTATTGTTCCCAGATATTTAAATTCTTTAACATTTTCAAATATCTTGCCTCTGACGTTTGTATATGTTCTCTGAGGTCCACCTGCTCTCGTCGTAATCATGTATTTTGTTTTGTGTTCATTTATTTCTAGGCCCACCCCTTCTGCTACGTGCATGATGATTTCACAGTTTTTACTTCAAGCTTCGAGATTATCGCCCAGAACGGCGATGCCATCTGCATACGCGAGCACTTGTGTCACCCCGTTCAGGGATGATCCGGCCGTGTTGTCGTCTTGTACCTTTCTGATAACATACTCGAGGACAAGGTTAAAAAGGCACGATGAGAGGCCATCCCCCCGTTTTAATCCGTCCCGGATTTCAAATGGTTCTGAGAGGTGGTTTTCTATTCTAACTCGCCCTTTGTTTTGGTTCATGCAAATTTGTATGAAGCGGCATATTTTTCGGGATCCCCAGCTCAACCACAATATGGTAGAGTCTTTGCCTTGCGACTGAGTCGTAGGCTTTTTTGAAGTCGACGAACAGTTGGTGAACCGTCTCTCCGTATTCCCACTTCTTTTCCAGCAGTTGCGTTATTGTGAACATCTGGTCGCTTGTTGACCGGTTCCGCCGAAATCCGCATTGGTAGTCTCCCAGTATTTTTTCTGCATACGGTGTGATTCTTGCCAGTATGACATTTGTTAATATTTTGTATGTGATTGGGAGCAATGGTATTCCTCTGTTATTTTCGCAGTCAGATCTGTCACCTTTTTTGAAAATGGGGATGACTATTGCGGTTTTCCATTCTTCCGGAATGACTTCCTTGTCCCATATTATTTTAACCAGTTGGTGGATCTTTCAAGCGGTTGCCCCTCCGCCATGCTTCACAAGCTCTGCCGGTATGAATCGATTCCGGGGGCCTTGTTGTTTTTCAATCGATTTATCGCGTCTACAACTTCGTCGAAAGAGGGCTCTGGGATCTGGGGCTCGGCGGTATGTACGTCTGGTGCGTTTATTTGTGGTTGATGGGTGCGCACATTGAGCAGGTTTTCAAAGTACTGCTTCCATCTTGTCACGATATTTTTTGTTTCTGTCACCAGACAACCGTTTGTATCTCGGATTATTTTGGCTCTCCCTCGGTAGCCATTTCTAATTGAATTTATGCCGGCAGACATACCTCTGCTGTTCTTTGCTCTGGCATTTTCTATGATTTTTTCGACCCGAGTCTTCTTCCATTCGCGTTTCTGCGTTTGAAAAGTCTGGTTGTCTCATTCCGAATTGTCGCGTATCTTACTGCGTTGACTTCATCATATGCTTCTAAGTGGATCATTCTGAGGCGTTTACGTTCTTCGATCTTTGCCCTGCACTCATCGTCAAACCAAGGTTTGGACTTAGTTGTTTTCTTAAATTCTAATACCTTTTGGGCTGTTTGTTTGATTGTGTCTCTGATCGATGTCCATTTAGTGTCCGCACTATTGGCTTCCTCTTCCCCACTGCTCCCATTCTCTAGGATGCTAAATCTATTCGTGAGTCCGTCTTGATATTCAGCCCTTTTGCGTAGGTCTTTTAGTTTATCAATCTCGAACTTTTTGCTCGTCTCCCGTGACTGTCCATGTGGGTTTGCAGCGAGCCGACTTCTAATTTTGCCCATCACTAGAAGATGATCGGAGTCGCAATCTGCTCCTCTATATGATCTTACGTCAAGGATGTTCGAGTGGTGTCTTTTGTCTATGAGGAAGTGGTCTATTTGGTTACGCGTTACGCCGTCAGGTGATATCCATGTGGCTTTATAGATTTGCTTGTGCTTGAACATCGTGTTTTTCACTACCAGATCTTTTGACGCTGCGAACGTGATAATTCGAATACCATTATCATTTGAAACGTCATGTAGGCTTTCTTTACCTATTGTTGGTTGGAAGATATCTTCCTTTCCAATTTTCGCATTGAGGTCGGCGAGGAGGATCTTAACATCGAATGATGAGATCCCATCAAATACGTCCTCTAGGGTCTCGTAGAATGTATCCTTCGTTTCTTCGTCCGTAGATTCTGTTGGGGCGTGTACGTTTATCAATACATAATTGTACCATGGGCCCTGTATTTTTAGCACCGACATTCGGTCATTAATAAACTGCACATCTTTTACATGGGGCGTAATCTTCTAGCTTATGATAAAGCCAGTTCCGAGGTTATGTGTATCGGTACCTCGACACGCCAGTGTAAGCCCGTTGGTTTCGATTACTTGATGTGGGAATCGAACTTCCTGAAGCGCGACGATGTCCATTTTATATTGTTTCGTGTTTTCTACTACCGTCTGTATCGCGCCTGGTTTATATAACGTTCGAACATTCCATGTGCCGATGCGTATATCCCGCTTTTTCCGTTTTTCCCTAAGTCTTCTTTTTGCCGAGTCGGTGTTTTCTTGATGATTTTTTCCCTTATGGTACTGTCGGCTCATCACACTTACGCCTACCGGATTTTTCGTGGGATTGTTTTTTGTATATTGATTATTCATTTTTGATCCCATGAGTCTTAGGGTTTCAGATAGTCCGCCACATCAGAGCCCCGTTTTGATATGGTAAGGTCTGATTTTAGATAGATAAATAAATCTGTGGCGGTTCCGCCAAACCCCACGGTTCGCTTCCCGAGAAAAATTCTAATAACTGCTACCCAGTCTGCATAAGCTTTCGCTAATGCAATCGCATTAGTATCTTAAATGCTCCACACATTAAAACAATCAAATTTATATAACCTAAAAGTCCCTGGAAAAGAAAACTTACCTTTCATGCATCTCTTCGCATACAATTCGTGTAAGATTTCTTTCTTACCTTATCAGGAATCTCAAACTAATTCGGCACCTTCGGTGTCAGGCAGATTTACCTAGACGAATTCCTAATAACAAAGGATTTGGATTACATACTATGTAGCCTTCCCCAGGGACCATAAATATTGCGCCGTCTATTTTCCCAGCCGCGCCATGTGTACAACAATGTTCCCTACATACACATTGGCTAGCGACTTGCACACAAGGGACCAAAGCAAATACGCATTCCGCGTCTCTTGGCATCAATTAAATCCTACAGCATAAACAAATGCGAATAGGAATTCAATACCTACCCTTACTAGCGATGCCATAAACACCATTTCCCAGTAACCTAGCTAAAACCAATTAGCACATCTCCACATGGCATCGTCGTCTCTTTGTTTAGCCGTGACGCACATTTCCAGCAAAGATCCCATTAGCATCCGACGAGTTCAATTTTATTTGCTTTACCGAAATCACATTTCGTGAATGCACTTATGCCCTTTCTTTGTTTCAGATTCGTTATCATGGCTTCGACCCATGAAAAGAACCGACGTACACATATACATGTGCACAATGACGATCTCCTCTATGAGATCCGGTTATCACCACCGTAAAAGTGAATGCACTCAAATTTCCCTTGGACAACGATTGAATATCGTTAAGTCCTTTACCATCCGTTGACCACGCTGGTCACATAACTCCCGCTGTCTGTAGCACTGCAGACACGCGAAATTCAACCGCGAGTAGTCATTAGCGAGTCGGGGTCAGTTTCCTTTCGTGCTATAAGTGTTCTGTCGAGTTGTTCCAAAAAATTTAATAATCGAAACTGTGTATATCATAGTCGACGCACATATATATCAAATAAAAGATCATCCGCTACCATAGACAAACATAGTGTTTTATTTTTTACTTACGCGACTGTGTTTTAATCACATCTGATGCAAACAGTTTACTTGGTGACAATTTTTGGTGCCATGGCGATATAGCTGTCAGCGGAACCTCGTCTTCGTGGTGTGCATTCCTTAGTGCGGTAAATTCGGTTTGGCGAAACTTTCGTGATCTGTGGGAACGAGGTAAAACTCTCGCCCATGCTGGCGTTGCGACCTTGCCCCCCACAAATCTTTATAATAAGTAATAAATAAATAGGTAAATATGGACAGAGGTCTAAAAAAAAAAAAAAAAAACAAATCCCAGGCTATAAGATAAATAATAATCAAAGTTAATTATAAACAGTAGTAAATAAATCGCTCTGTTAAATACCACCCATCAAGCTACCATCATCATCATCGGCATCACAACCGGGATCCGGTCTTGGCCTCTTTAGCAAGTCTCGAGGCTTGTTACATATTCCATAATAATTTTTTTTACGGGTAAGGTTATTAGCCTTGTGCCAGCCCATCAAGCTATAGGCTCCTTGAAATCCTGCGGAGCTTGCCTGATGCGAAAAAAAAGTTGGTGTGGATGGTAGGTCGACCCCAAGGTGAGATACCACCTTGTTTCGCGATGTTGTCGAAAGAAACATTCTCAGCTGAAGAGCTGGGGTGAACTAGTCCCCAATTCAGATCTCATGGAGGACTATACTAGGGGGAACATTGTGGCGGTTCCGCCAAACCCTACTGTTACTTAGCTGAAGAACCCCCACAACTTCGACCCAACCTTATAAGTTTCGCTAATGCAATCGCATTACCACCTTAAATGCTTCACGCATCAAATAGATCAAATTTATATAACCTAAAAGTCCCTGTAAAAGAATTCTTACCTTTCATGCATTTCTTCGCATACAAATTCCCTACAAGAATTCTTTCCATTATACAGGAGCATAAAATAAAACCTATTCGGTACCTTCGGTTTCCAGGCAAATTCCAACCTTCCCACATCTGCACCGCAATCTCCCCATAGCAAAAACATTTCCTTCCGAAAGATAATTAATGCTTTCAATGCATTACCTGGAAATGCCTGCAAAGAATTTTCCTGTAAGGGCATTCATACATGTATCAATGCATCTTTGCATTAGCGACCCAGAACCGAATTTCCAATTAGTGTAGATATTCACACTACAGTTCGATCCTGGCGTCGCCATAGATGCCATGCATAATTGACACAGATGGTATATACAAACCGTCATTGTATAACCATCTAATCTTCTTCGCAATGACTTACAACTATCGATACAGCTGCAAGCACGTTACCCAGAAATGCTCCTTTGTTTGAATCTTCAAACAATCATCGACTTCGCGTATAGCCCGCGGATTGAATTCAAAGTATAAACAATGCAAATATAGAATCCGTTTCCCACAAACGAATTTCCCTGCATATACAAAGGCAAGCAAGGGATTTGTTTCGTCCACCAACCCATTAGCGCCTTTTCCAATGTCTATTCGTATATTTACACAAGGGCATCACTCATCTAAGACTTTTATGATGTCCTCGTCTCATCTTGTCTCTTGCCACATTTCTTCGAAGCATCGTCGTCTATTTATTTAGCCGCGATGCACATCATAAACCATGATCGCCCCGATTCCTTTGTCCTTGCCGCCTGCCTGCTTTGTTTTTCCATAACCTTCGCGCAGTAGTAAACAATACAGATCTGAACGATCACACACATACCACCATGATCTCCATTACGAGATCTGGTTTTCTATTCCACCAAGAGAGACTTGACGTTTCTCTGGTGGTAAGTAAAAACATATCCTTAGTGGAGAGGATATCTACCACCACACCACCAAACTCACCCCAAACGAGGGTTGAATCTTTAAGTCGTATTTCAACCGCCGGTCCGGGCAGTTCGTCTTCCGCTCCCCGTATCGCCGGGCATGCGTAAATACCGTGGAGTCTTTTTCCATCCTTCAGTGCGCGCACGTCGAGTTTTTTTTTCTTTCTTATCATCCCCCGTGGGGTGTGCAACGGAGTCTGCACCCCTGCGGGGCGTATCCATTTTATGTAATTTTGTATTCCGCGAATGTTTGTACCGGGTTTGAAGCAAATAGAAACAATTTAACATAAATTGAATGTATTCACAGTCACCACAACTCTTAATAACTAACATTAAAAATAAAAGAACGTTTTATATAAATCAAAACAAGCGTCTTATTTTCCTCTTCTTGGTGGATAGTTGCAGTACTACGGAATGCATTGGTGAGGATTAGTTAGTGTGTCAACAAGTGGAAGACTTCCAATCGGGACAATGTGTTTTCGTTTTATGTAAAGATTGTGGTTTGCCGCGCACTGTTCACATCCATATGAATCAATAAGTAAAAACAATTCGAATTCATTAATCAACTGTGAACTTGTCATATAAACGCTATCCTGCTACCCGCGGTGCACTTTTATCCTGTAGTCGTGTCTGTTGAACTCTTTCCCGCGGAACTTTGTCTTCGTTAAGCTGGTGGAAGGAAGGTGAACCTGGCACAATTCTTCCTACCCCACAACATCATCTTGTAAAGTTATATATACATCTTCATCGGGCCTACAACCGGGATCCGGTTTTGGCCTTATTTAGCAAATCTCTCCACCGATCCCGATTTCTAGCCGATGTCATCCAGTTTGGCACTCCCAGGCCCTGGGCGTTCTGGTCTCCGCCATCCCTCCATCGCAGATAAGGTCTGCCGCGCTGTCTCCTTCCATACATCCTGCCACAAAGAATTTTCCGGGCAGGCTCCTCTTCGCTCATTCGAGCTAGGTGTCCCGCCCACCGGAGTCTACCAAGCTTGATTTTTCTTACAACATTAGCTTCAAGGTAGATTGCGTACAAATCATGGTTGTAGCGTCTCCGGAATCGTCCTCCCTCATATACGGGACCAACAATTCTCCTTAAGACCTTCCTCTCGAACGCGGCTAAGAGTTCAGAGTGACTTTTATTGAGCACCTAGGTCTCGGATCCATACATGAGTAAGACCATGGTTGTGTACAGTAGTAGCTTGGATGTTCTGGATAAATTTCGGGATTTAAAGCGCCTTGATAGACCATAGTAGGCTTTGTTGGATTTGATCAGCCGTTCGCGTATTTTTTCTTCCATATTGTTATCGGCTGATACTATTGACCCAAGGTAGTTAAAGGATTGCAATACTTCAAATTCGTGCTCCACTACCCTGATAGTTTGACCAACGTTAGGTCTTCTTTTCGCAGAAGTTGCCACCATATACTTAATTTTTCCCTCATTAATGTGCAGTCCCAGTTTTTGTGCCGCCTGCTCAATCTGGGTAAAGGATTCCTGTACAGCCGATTCGGTTCTACCGATGATGTCGATGTCATCTGCGTAGGCAAATATCTGGCTGGACTTGGTGACAATAGTCCCTTTTGTTGTAAAGCCAGAGTCACGGATTGTTTTCTTCAATGCCAGGTTGAAGAGGAGGCAGGCCAGACCGTCCCCTTGTCGGAGTCCATTAAAGATGTTTATTGGTTTAGACAGCAATCCCGCTATTTTTACTTGACTAGTTACGTTAGTCATGGTCAACCTACAAAGTCGTATCAATTTGTTTGGAATGCCGAACTCTCTCATGGCATTATATAGTTCTACCCTGGCTATGCTGTCGTAGGCGGCCTTAAAGTCTATAAACAGATGATATAATGGAATCTTAAATTCCTGACATTTTTCCATCCCCTGCCTAAGGATGAATATCTGATCAATTGCTGATTTGCCTGGGATGAAGCCACACTGATATTGACCAATGATGGCATTAGCGTATGGGGCTATCCGATCTTGTAGGATAGTGGAGAGTATCTTATAGGCGGTACTCAGCAATGTTATACCCCTATAGTTGCTGCACAGTTTGATATCTCCCTTCTTATGGCAAATTATACCACGACGTCAATCTTCCGGTATCTCCTCTTGCTCCCATACGTGCACCGCGATCTCATGAATTGCGTGATGTAACGCTGTCCCTTCTTGTTTCATCAGCTCAGCTGGTATGCCATCAGCACCGGGGGCTTTATTTCATTTGAGCTGTCTTATGGCTTTTAATATTTCCTCAATGCTTGGTGGGGGCACCATTTGGTCTTGATTTTGCATTGGTGGAGCCTCCAATTTTTCTGTGACCTGACCATTTCACAAATCATTGAAGTGCACTTCCCATCGCTCCAGAATGCCTTCAGGATCGGTGATCAGATTACCCTCTTTATGCTTGCAGTAAGTGCAACGTGGTGTGTACCGCGTCATACTGCGGATTATTTGGTAGAACTTTCGCGCCTGGTGCGGACCTCGCTCTCTACTTTTCTCTATTTCACAGACAAGGTTTTTTTCCCAGGTACTTTTCTTTTGTCTGTGAATCCTTTTTTCGGATCTTCTGTGCTCTTTGTATACACGATGAACAGAAGAAGCTAGTTTGGCCTGCATGGCAACATTCCCTAGCATAAACGAATCGCTAGTGTAAACATAGCAACCTTTTTCGGTCGCTATGGAGCTACCATTTGCTTGCACAGCCGGCCTGGTCGAACTCCCTTCGTCGCATCCAATCTCTGATACAATTCCGTTGGTCCAAAGACAAGCTGGGTAAGTTGTATGCTTCCACTTCTGCAAGTCAAATTCTCCATTATCGATCGCACAAGCGACGAACGATCATCGAGTAGCACACGACCCATGATTGTTTATCCAAACAATCATATCAATGGACATGCCCTATTATTCGTTCCCAAACCAAACATGCACCCATCCATTCTAGTCACTTGCCATCGTAGGCGAAGTTTCTGTTGACTTAACGTCAACAGAAAAGTCTATCCCCTATCGTTTATGATGGCAATACAGCCAGCCTCCGTACACGATCATCTATTTGACCAGCTGCATGTTTGGATTCTCTTCTGAGCACCCTTCGCATTTTTGTTTGTCCTGGCTTCCAGCGAATGGGCATTCAACCAGACCTGTATCGTCACAATGGAAATACTTCCTTTAAAACCCAAATCGATTGTTCATTGGTCGTCACCAAAGAAAAATAACAGATTTGCTTTCACCACAGCGCCTCAGGAAGTCAGTTTTCTAATCGCGAGGAGAGTAGTCGAGGACATTAAGTGCTGCAAGGTTTAATGTTATATTCAAATTGTTTCCCCCGATTAGATGTCTTAGCCAAGTCGTGATACCTCGTGCAACGAGTAATCTTTTGTGTCGCTGTTAAGAATCGTCACCGCATGCGGAGGCAAGAGTAGTTGCAGTTAAATAGGGAACCCATGTTAAGAATAAGAACAAACAATGTCTAAATCGGTGCACCAGTGTAATATTAGTTGCAGTTAAAAGGAAACCCATGTTAAGGATAAGAACAATATAAGTCAGAATCGATGTAACCATGTAATACTAATGAGCAACAAAAAGTGTAAATCTTTCCTACTGTGTAATACTTAAGAACAGAAATAAGACCGAATCTAGGTCGCAGTTTATTGCTTAATTGGTGTTAATAAAGTTTTAAACAATAACTCCAGCGTTTTACTTTGGCTTACTTTTGTGACAATGTGTTTGGTTTTTCTTCTTTTCCTTGTGGAACAATTTGGTGCACCATTTAGTGTTGTGGGGTATTTCACTTAATCCGCGTCCGTGCTGACGCCCTTGGTAAATACCACCCACAGAAATCTTAAACACCGTTATGCTACCATTTTCTGAAGAGGACATGCCTATTAAATGGGAGTTTATGCAGGATAGTGACCCCGAACACACCTCAAAATTGGCTAAAGAATGATTTCTTCAAAACAAAGTCGATGTTATGGAGTGACCATCACAGTCCCCTGATCTTAACCCAATAAAACACCTATGGGGCATTCTTAAGGGCAAGATCGGTGACTGCAAAGCCAAAAATAAGGAAGAACTTTGGTCCAAGATAAAAGATGAATGGTACTCTATACCACCCGCGACTTGTACCAAACTAGTCAATTCCATGGGACGAAGATGCGAAGCAGTCATTAAAAACAAAGGTGCAAAAACTAAGTATGAAATGGATATGAAACAGTTTTACTGTGTTACTATTTTGATTAATTCTTCACAAAACACAAAGAAAAAACTTATTTGTTTCTATTATTTTTTCCAGGCAAATCCAAGGAAACCCGGAATCCATTTTTTTTTCACTATTTCTCACTTTTTTTTAATTAAAAATGTACTATTTCTTTTATGTATTACAGTGCACCAAATCTATTCGTATATTTTTAAACCTTATTTTTCTCAAAATACATTTTTTCTTAAGGTCGAAGAACAAGCTTGTTTCTATTATTTTTTCCACCACTGTATGTACTCTGTCTATGAAAATTTTATCGAGGTCATTATCACATAAAATAACCGGAGACATGTGCAATATTAGTCTTAATACGTCTTAATAGTCCCACCCTCCTTCAATGTTTTTCGCGATGATAACGCTCATCGAGAAGGTCTCAATTCCCCATGCCGTGGAGTGCTGCTTGCCACTCATAACAGACTCGCTTCGTCTCTAATTGCCATCTCTTCTTCTCCGGATCTTGACTACGTCGCAATCGTAATCGATAAGCGCCCTAAGTCTCTTTTCATTATCTGTTTCTATATACCTCCTTCTCGACCCATCGTGTCATATAAACTCGCAATAGAAGCGGTAGATAACCTAACCGAGTTAAGCACCTCAATAGACGATATCGTCGTTCTTGGCGATTTTAACCTCCCCCATCTCCAATGGACATCGGCTGACAAATAAGCCTTCTACGTCTCAAACTCCACTAGTTCCAAGGAACGTATTTTTATAAACGGTCTCACCGACTCATGCCTCCATCAAATAAGCAATGTCCCAAATCATATCGGAAGACAACTAAACCTCGTATTCACAACAGACCCACACATGTCCTCAGCTGATCATGAAACCCACCCTTCTCTACCTCATGAAAGCTTTTTCTACAACTTCTACAAAGCTAACTTCCGCCTTCTAAATGAACATCTTAGCAAAACAGCGTTTCGCTTTGATCATTTGGGGGTAGAAAAAGCTACTACCACTCTCTAAAAGGAGATCTACTATGCCGTCGCCTTGTTGTGGTCCTTCTCTCAGGGAGCGTGTCTCCTTGTCCTGAAAAGGATGAGGGATCTCTTTGGACCGCTCCTGTGGGGACCCGCTGCGGTCGTCACCGTGCTTCCTCAAACCTGAGGGAAGGGTAGCGACCGATCGTTTATGAAAAAGGCTCGAAAATCGGCCTAGTTTAATTAAGGAACGCAAATCCTTTATAAGTATACTTCACTTTAAATATATTTATTAATTTTAATTTCGTTTATTGGCGTCCTTACCCCTCGGACGCCAATTGAGACTGATCCTCGAATAAAAAAAAAAAAAAAAAAAAAAAAAAAAAAAAATGTGGCGAGAAGGCCGAATTTGGCGAGACAGGACATATGTGTCCTTCATCTTGTCTCTGACTTCTGGTCATCTTGCGATAACCAGAATCACCCACATCCGTGAGGATATTGGGCTCGGTCTCGCGGCATCTGAAAAGAGAAGAAAAAAGGGGGGTATCCAAGGATAGTGTGGACAGTGTTAGTCCAAGTGTTCTCTAACTACTTTTATAGAGGGATGGTGGGAAAGAAATCTTACAAGACCGGTGTGTCTTGGGTGCGGTAGTAAACGCAGATCACGTCTTTGGCGTCTGATAATCTGCTCTTTGGTCGGTGTGTATGTTTGTATTTGTGCCGTCTTGTACTGTGCGTTCGTGTGTTTGGTTTGTTAATTGTAGACCCTATGGGATGGGTCCAGAAATCCTCTATTATAGAGGGGAATGTTGTTGGGAAGGGTGCTTTCTTCAGTTTTATACTGAAGAAGAAATTGTGGGGGTTTGATCCGAAGAGATCGAGAGAGAGAAGGGTCAAGAACGCAAGAGTCCCGTACAAGTAGGTTCTCGCTGTTCTGAATGTTTTCGAGGTACTTATATGCTAATTGAAGCAAGTACTCGTCGATAGGGGTAATGGAGGCGCCTTCGTATAGGTGAGAGTTGGGGTAATGACGACCGTCAGGCCTTCTAGAATGATTGGTGCATCTTCTGAGGAGTTTCCTTTCGAAAACCCGAAGTCTTTCCATTTGAGCCGAAGACACGCAGGACCATATGGGAAAGGCGTACGATATTCCAGATCGGATTAGCTACTTATAGCAGAGAAGCTTAACTTTGGTGTCAACTTTGTTCCTCCACTTCAGGATGTTGTGCAGTTGCTTAGACCGACCAAGGCCCCTTTGGAGAATGTGGGTCACATGTTTGATGAAATTCATTTTTGGGGTATAAGTGACCCCGAGATATTTCATCTTGTCCTGTGGTCTAATCGTAGTATCTCCCATTTTTATTCGAATATTCTGTGAATATCGAGAGGTAGGTTGGGAGTGTTTACTACTCAGAATTATGGCTACTGCTTTGGATGGATTAAGTCGGATTTTCCATCGACTGTAATACTGATACAGTTCGTCCAAGTGACGGTTGAGTCGATTTGTTGCGAGGTTAGGGCCTTTGGTTGACGTGTACACCAGGACGTCATCCGCATAGCATATTTGGTTTACTCTCCCGTCCGCGGGGCGGGGAATATCGGAGGTGTAAATGTTGAATAAGATGGGGCCTAGAATGGAGCCCTGTGGTACGCCTGCAGCGGCGTGAAAAGTTCGGGAAAGCTTTCCATTCATTCTAACTTGGAAGGTTCTGTTTAGAACAAACTGGTAGATGATGCTACATAGCGTTCTACTGAGGCCAGTATTCAGAAGTTTAAAAGCGAGACCTTCGATCCAAGTCGTATCAAAAGCTTTTTCGATGTCTAGGCTTACCGCAACGGTGGGTTCCTTATTAAAGAGCCGCACGCAGACGTGGTTTTGAAATAAGTTAAGAGCCATAGTGGTGCTGTGCGCTCTTCGAAATCCGAATTGGAAATCAGGTATTAGGTGCCTGGCACTGACAAAGTTATTTAGCTTCTCGTATATGAATTTTTCATATATTTTGCTGATGCAAGTGAGAAGCGAGATAGGGCGAAAGCTTGAGGGGTGATACGTTGGTTTCCCAACTTTTGCTATTGGGCAAATAATAGCGTGCCTCCAAGCTTGGGGATAGTACCCCATGTTGTAAGCATGGTTGAACAGAATGGAGAGCTTTATAAAGAATAAGGCAGAAAGCCTTCGCAACGAGTGGTATGACATGTTGTCGATACCAGGTGACTTCTTAGGGTGTCGAGATTTAACCAGACTCTGTAGGGTATTTGGTGTGATGAAACCGTGACCATTATCACGTGTGTCATCGAAGTATGCACTGTTAGTTGGGTTAAAGACAACAATTGGCTCGTTGAAGTCGTCCAACTTACTGTGGACCTCTGAACTAACGATTGCATTAGTTTCCGGGTCGCCATCTTGGAGAGTGAGTTTGTGATTGTTTTCGAAGGTCTCTCCGATGATATTTGCTTTATTGGTGTCGTTATTGACAACAACACCATTGTGCATAATTGGCCCAGTGATGCGGGAAGTGCCACATATCTTTTTAACATTTTTATAAACGTTCTGGTCCATCTGAATACCCTTCAGCTTGTCTTCCAATTGTCGGGTACGATTGTTTTGGATTCTCTGTTTTATCAGTGTACCAATATTGTGAATAATGAATCGCAATAATGGCTCCCTTTGCGTAAAGCGGTGACGATATCTCATTCTGCAGAGCTTTTTACGCTCCCGGATGAGACGAAGAGTGATGTCGTCATGGGGAATCTGATAGGTCTTTTCAAGTTTATACTTCGGGACATGAGTCTCCGAAGTTTCAACTAGAATCTCGTGAAGTCGTTTTGCAACGTTGTTTATCTCAACCGTCGTTAGGTTCCTGTCAGTGGGAAGAGAGAAGTGGTGGAGTTTATCGTTCAATGTAATATTGAAGTTGTCCCAGTTAGTCCGCCCATAATCGGGTATGTATCTGATGTGAGCCCGGGATGCTCGATAGCCGCGAATGAATGTGGTCACAGCATTGTGGTCAGATACACCCGCTGAAACTTGAGGAGGAGTGATTTGTGGAAGTAAGTCTTTGGATACAATAAATATGTCCAGAATTGAGTTACCTCGAGTACCAACCGTAGGTGCAACTATTTCGAAGTTGAGGGCATACCTGTTTGCGGTGTACCATTGGTACAGTTTTGTGCCATTTGGGCAAGAGACAGAGTTGTTCCAGTGGGGATGTCTGGAGTTAAAGTCGCCGCATATGATGAAGGGTGTATGCCCCGAGGTCCTTATTAGTTTGCCGATATCTTCGGGATTAATGGGGCCATTATTGGTTTTATGCGAGTGGTATACGGAGTATATATTCACTCTACCATTACTAGCCAGATGCAGTTCAACTCCAGATACCTCTATGGACTCTAGGTGTGGGAGGTCAATAGGTTCATGGCGAAGTCCGCTATTAACCAGTATACAAGTTCCACCTCCGTTGATGGTGGGACCGCCAGTGAGGGTTCGATCTCTTCGAATCATGGAGAAGTTTGGGAATACGGGACGGTGACATGGATGCAACCTAGTTTCGGTTACAAGTACCACGTCCGCCCGGCTTTCCTTTATGAAGTCAGAAACTATCATACGCTTGGAATGCGAAACAAGGGAGTTGACATTTAAGAGGATAACTTTAATTTTGGAATCCATTGTGAAGGGTATGTCTTGCATATGCAGTGAAAAGGAGGGCCTCCCCCTCTGCCTCGGTTGATAGTTTCTCATATCGGGGTCGGATATCCTCAATTAAGCGGGAGAAACTAAGTAGTTTCTCGAGCATTGAAGATTGCCCCTCGGAGGCTTTTGCACCACCGCTTGAATTTGAGGCGTCGTGTTGGCCTTTACCGGGGCTCGCTTAGGGACTTGAATATGTTTTTGAGGGGGAGGAGTTGAAAGGGTTTTTGTATTCCTTGCCTGCTGACCCCTAAGCATGTCGGCAAATGTGAATCCATTTTGGATGAGGTTTTGTGTGGCCTGTTTTCCGAAGTCTGACTTGGCTGTTTGCTTAGCTCGAGTCTCCTTGGATCTTAGTTTAATTTCCTTATATTTAGGACAATTTCTATAACTGGCCGGATGCCCTTTGTTGCCGCAGTTGCAGCAAGTTGGCAGTGTTATTTCATCCTGCACATTTGTTGCGGGATCGTATTTCGCTAGCGGAAGTTCGCACTTGCCAATATCGTGGGATTTTCCGCAGCGAACGCAACGGCGACCCATGTTGCAGTTTCGGGAGACATGCCCGAAACGTTGGCAACGTCTGCATTGAGGTATTTCTCTGTTATGAAATACCTCGAAGACAACTTGCTGATGCAAAGTTGGAAGCGACTTTGTCCGTATTATGGAATCTATGTCGGTTCCTGGGGCAAGGAGAAGCTGCCATATGTTCAGCTTGGTGTATCTTTGCGGTCTGATGTTCACAAACCGCTGTGGGGGAGAGAATTTTTTGACGTCAATGAGTTTGACGTTAGGAAATGTTGCCTCAAGAGCAGTTACGATGTCGTCCTTTTCCCAAGAGGCAGCGACTCGTTTTAAGAGGATTGTCCTCGACTTTTCGTCGGCCGGAGTGAAGGTGTAATAATTCACCTCCTTGGCCTTGAGGTTGTCGTTAACCGTGCGATAGGTTTCCCTATCGTAGGCTATGATTTTATTTAGGGATGGACTTAAGGTCTTTGCCTTGAAGTTAGAAATTCCTAGTCGGTTCATGTCACCGACGAAATTTTTTAAATTGAGGTCTCGTGCAAAGACCCCGGGTTGCTGTTTCTTCTTAGAAACAGGTGGGCGTTCCCCGACCTCTGGCTGCACAGTGTTGGTAACACCAGCAGCCTTTGGTTTTGGGTTAACTAATGGGGTTGGTCGTGGTGGGCAAGGCTGCTGCGGAGGTACGACCCTCACATGAGTTGGTGTTATCGCGGGGTTCGACAACAGTTTGGGGTGCGGCGTTGGTGGGGAACCGGTGGCCGCGCGCTTATTGGAAGGTCCTCCTTCGCAGTTTATTATGGGAAGCGGTGTTTTCCGCTTAGGGGCTCTGGACGAGTTTGGGGTGGGGGTGCGCGAGTCACCGTCGTCCATTGTTTCGTCGGAACTCTCAGCGAGACTTTCCAACTCGGGCTCGAGCTCTGATTCCGAATCAGAAGCCTCCGAACTGGCACTGGACGGAGATGCGGGTGGTGCTGCTTCGAGTCGCGACAATTTATCTCTCAAGACAGCGTTCTCTGCCTTGAGAGCCTCGAGGTCCTCCCTTAATCTCTTTATGAGAGCCATCATGCCCTGATCGGGCTGATGGCCCACACCACGAGAAGAGCAGGTGTCCATCTATTTCGATGTTGCTAACATCGAGCTCAGAAAAAAGAAACAAAAAACGCGTGGGCCGCAAGGAAAAGAGAAGAGGAACAAACAAACAAAAAACAAAAACCAAGAAGGGAAACAAGTAGACCTAAATACAAATCCTTCTAAATTAAAGCAAATAATAAAATAAATATGGGTTAAATTAAAAATAATCGAACCTAAAGATGCTTCCTGTTCACTAAAAAACTTAGTTTTTTTTTTTTTTTCAAACTTTTTTTTTTTTTCTTTCTTTCTTTTTTTTTTTTTTTTTTTTTTTTAATTTATTTATTTTGTTTTAAATAAACTTTATTTTGTTTTAAGTAACTTCACTTCACTGTCCAGGATGTGTCTTCTCTCAGCTCTCTCAATCCAATGAATGCGAAGTCGACTGATCCTCGAATACAAATTTCATCGCCCTTTTATACAAATCTTCATTGAGATTTGTATATGAGAAACTGGAGAAAAGGAATGGAATATCTATTTTTAGAATGTACACATCTGGTACAATCCAGATAGAGATAAGGATTTTAGAATTGTGTGTATGGGAACGGAATGAATATCTTTTAATATGTGTTTGTTTGCATATGAAGATATGCATTGTGGTGTTTAGTTTTTAATGAAGGATTTGATATATGAACATTGGATTCTTAATTTGGGGATATGGATGCATGATATAGTAGGTGAGTACAAATGTATGTGGGAGGAGATTGGTAGGGCTTCTTGGAGCACTACAGCCTTATATGTCCCCTATTCTCGTCACAGGTCATCGGTTTCATCGCCGCCATGGTACAACCGCACACTCCGCACTCTTCGGAACAAGGGGAATAACTTGTGGAACATTTTCCTCAAAACGCGTTCCTTTCAAAACTACTCCAACTATCTCGGTTCATTTTATAAATTTTCCGAGCTCTACAACTCTCTCTACTTCAACCACCCCACAAAAACACAATCCAATTTTCAATAAATCCTTCACAGACATATCCTTCGAGCCCAATCCGTCTTACTTCAAAGACTTGCCCGAAGTCTCCCTCGGCCCCTTCACCCCTCAAATTATTCAGCAACACGTAGTTGAGGAAAAAATTAAACTTACTCAAGGACGAGTTCTGCCCTGGACCTAATGGACTCCCAGCTGTATTTTTAAAGAAATGTTCCTCTTCTATTTCTCTCCCCATATCAAAGATATTCAATGACTGCACAGTGTTAAAGAACATAGTGGAGTCATTGTAACTACTGTAAGAGCATAACATTATAATTTGATTATCAACGATAAAATAAAAGGGACGTGATCAATAAATAAAAGAAATTTGTGTTTCATTTGTGACGGTGTCCGTGTACCAAATTGTTTTTTGTTCGTGAACAGTGTTCGGCGGGACACTCCAGAGACCTACGACACTTGGACAACATACAAATCCGCTATAGCGTCAATCCACGACAACTACCACCAAAGTGGTGACCCCGACGTGATCTGTACACACAGCACACACTTTCCCGTAGTAAACAGAACTTCACACACGGTCATGACTTCGGGATAGAGACCAGACACACTCGCCTGCTCCTGACGTTCTCTCGTTCGATCCGCCGTTCACATACGAAGCTGATCGTAACAAAGTTACTGAGGAGGGAGTAGTGTAGCGTCTCTAACAGATACACACACAATACACAAGCAAGTAGTGAAGAACACCGAACGAAAATCGTATTAGAAAATGCTTCAGAGCCGTATACCATAGCGACAACATAACAATTCACATCAGTGGAGAATATATTTGCGTTTAAAAATTCGAATTCAAAACACGGCAAGTAGCCTAATGTGTTACACATTGGTTAAATTTTTGGTGATTCTAACAGTCATCGCGTCAGTTCGAATTACACGTTCTTCACTATCATCCCAAACGCTGTAAATCCATCAGCTCACCCAACCAGCATGGTTTCCTTCCGGGTAGGTCGACCACAACGAATCTGATCGAGTTCTCATCCCATACTCTCATCACCGATTTCAGCAAGCCCTTTGACAAAATTTCCCATAATCTCATCCTTTTTAAGCTGTCCTCTCTAGGTTTCGAACCCCTATTGATCAAGTGGTTATCTTCTTATCTGAAAGATCGATCTCACCATACTCGAGTTCACGCCAAAAGTTTAAATTCAATAGACATGTGGTGACCAAAATTAAAACAGTGAAGATAGTCAAAACAATGAAATTCAGAAACCAAACAAAACAAATAATAAACGTAAAAACTTAATTGTAAATACTAAGTGCATTAAAAACACATAAATTAAAATAAAACCTAAAAGCAAATGTGCATATTGCAGTGAAGTGCGAAAAATAAAATAATAATCAACTATAAGAAACATAATATATCACCTCGGTCGCAAGCGCAAAAAACAAAAATTAAAATAGATTGCTCGTTAAGCAATCTGTATTTACCAGGTGTACCGGTATAAATGCATTAAATAAAATCAAAATAAGTGCATATAAAAACAGTTGAGTAAGGTGCAAAAGTGTTCGCGACAATAAAAACAAAAACAATAAAAAGATAACACTGCGGTCGCAAACGCGAAAATTAAAACAAACAATATATTGCTTGTTAAGAAAGCAATTTTTAAATCATCGTTTGGCGCGAGTGCAAGCTTACTGACTCTTAGCAGGCGGTAGGCGAGTTCAACTCAGCTTGCAGGAGAAATCAAGTCGCCGTGGTTCAAAAGGTCGCCTTTGTTTTTTTTTAATGAAAACAAACTGGAAAGAACCAGAATGAATACGGAGGACGACAAGAACACGACAACGCACAAACGAAAAGGCGCCCCGAAAAACTCCATTGTGACGCGAAGCAAAACCGCGAAATTGACGATGGATAAAGGAGATCAACAATTGGCGGACGACAGTGAGCTCCCCTTCCTCTCCAATTTTAACATATATGGGGCAAATAATTCATTCGCTTCTCTTGCATCCTCAGAGTCTGAGGATGAAGAGGAAGAGATAAGTGAATTGGAGGCGAAACTGGCGATGGCAAGAGCCCGATTACAAGAGAGACGCCGAAAGAAAAAAATAGCGGCGCTCGAACAAGAACAAAACCAGCAACAACTACAAAAGCTAAAGCCAAAAGTCGGCCAACAGCAACAATCTCACCATCAACAGCAACATCAACTTCAACATCAGCACCATCAACAGCAACAGCAACAGCAACAATTAACACAAAAGCGATCAACGAACCAGCAAGCAACACAGCAGCAGCAAAGCAACAATAACAGCGGAAAAATAAAGATGCCACCAATCAACACCATAGATGTTGACTGTAAGGAATTGGTAAGTCTTTGTAAGCTAGCCATAGGTAACAATTTTGCAGTTAAAAGGCTGACGGGTAACAGGCACGCCATTCAAACATATACGGTGGCAGACCACGACAAAATTAAAGAGGTCTTAAAAAGAGCCACCGCGGAGTTTTACTCGTTCACGCCGAAACAAACGAAGAGCGTAACGGTTCTATTAAAGGGTGTCGACCCTGAAATGGAACCGGAGGCTCTGCTCGAAATGCTTCAAAACCTGAAGCACGAAGATCTCGAGTTTACCGCGGTAAAACCATTCACCACACCCAAGGCAAGAAGGGAAAACCGCAAGCTACCCTTCTTTTTGGTGCAATTAACACCCAACAGTAGGATTGGTGGTCTAAGAAAAATTTCAGTCTTGGATCATCAAATGGTCACATGGGACAAATTAAAAAAAGGCAGAGACATCCTGCAATGTCTACGTTGCCAAAGGTTTGGTCACTCGGCGGCTAACTGTGAAATGCAGCGCCGTTGCGTAAAGTGCGGAAAGGACCATAAGGCAGAAGAATGCCCTCTGGGAAAAGAACGGGTAGAAGACAAAGCCCTTCTAAAGTGCGCAGTGTGTCGGAATGAGGGACACCCCGCTAACTATCGAGGATGTCCTAAATTCCGAGAAATAATGGCAAGAAGTGTGACCCGGCAAAAAAACACAGAGCCAGCTCGTACTTCAACAATGCCCGTAACATCGCAGCGGTCGTACGCACAAGTTGCTTCGGGTGGGAGAACACCAAATCAGGCTACATCACAGGTAGCCACAAATACTCCCACACAGACTGAAACAACACCGCAAGCGGACGTGTTCGCAATCCTGCTCAATCTGCAGAGACAGATGACACAGCTACAAAGCCAAATAAACGAGATCTACTCGCATTTGCCCAGTCTAAATAACAAGTCGATATAAACCCTCTAACCACAACATCAATAAAAGCTCTTGTCGTGAATGTAAATTCACTAATAAGAACTGAGAGAAGAGCCAATCTTTTTAACCTGTTGCAAGAGGAACAACCTGATGTACTTCTGGCGGGGGAAACAAAGTTAAACCAGAGACATAAGATAGGACATAAAAACTACGATATTATACGAAGAGATCGACCTAACTCCTCTCAAGGGGGGGGTGTCGCAATCTTTATTAGAAAAGGGATCAATCATAAAGTAATATATAGTGGAGAAGTGCGCAGGTTCCGGGTGCTGGAAGCCTGTATCGTCCGCATACCCCTTCAGCAAGGAAGGGGTTTGTATGCGATTGCGGTCTACGCACCTGAGGAGCACCAACAAAACCTATTTATAGCTGAGCTCGAGACACTCTTTCGATGCTTACAATTGCACCTGGACAAAAATTACTTTATCCTAGGGGGAGATATGAACGCCAAGCATAGAAATTGGGGAAATTATATATCTAATGCCAGAGGAAATCAGTTGGCTGGTTGGTTAGATCAGTATCATATTGAATATAGAACTGACCTGCTAGCTACGAAATATCCATCGTTCCCCAGAGGTAGATCGTTCTTAGATATCTTGCTAATCGACTCACGACTGAGATTACTTAACACCAACAGACGAAACCCAAACTGTTTACGGACAATTGAATACGACAGTGACCACTGTGCATTCACGGCAGTAATAGAGCTTCCGAGCGAGCTCGCAGATCTGGAGGAATTCGTGACCCCGCAACCCTATAACTACGGGGCAATGCGATGGCCGCGGTTCACCAGATCATTAACAAGAGAACTTCGTTCGAATGACTTTAATCTGCCAGTAAACAGAAACCTGACTAATGACGAAATCGACAAATACATTCAACAAATGGACGAAGCCGTAAAACAAACAATGGACAAAACAATTCCCAAAACAACAGTTACAGATCACATTAACATGTACAGAAACGCAACAATAAACGCACTCCACAAGAAAAAGAGCAGACTGCTATCGAAATTAAAACAATTACACAGACAGTTTACAGACAGACAAGACCAGGAGATAATATCACTGAAATCTCAATTAAAAAACCTCCAACAATTACTTAAAGCTAATTATAGATTAGCAACAAATTTGTATTGGAACAACAGAATTCGAGCTATAAAAACTAATAACCCGAATATGTTCCCACAAATAAATAAAATATTCAGGAGAAATAATCAAAACGAGATTCAGTGTCTCCAAATTCCACGTACTGAGGTAAACAAGCAGCTGCTAACCAACATTGGCATAGATACAGAGAACGCTATCCTCAATAGTGAGCTCTTCGTGATCGAAGATCCTTTGGAGAAGGCGAACGCTGTGGGAGCTGTCTTTCAGGAAATGTACAAGGTGAATGAAAGCATTCGCCGAAACAATGACCTGGAGGACAGAATTCGACTGAATCACCTGCACCTCCGGAATGAAATTTCACATTGGCAATCGGAGAATCCTGGTTTTACGGAATTCAGTGACGATAATCTGTCAATCGACATTAATGCCAATGGTGGGGCTAATAGCCTTTTAATCACAAGGGAAGGAATCCAGAGTATCTTCGACTCATTAAGAAGCAAAAAGTCAGTGGGAATAGATGGAGTACCTAACATCGTACTCAAGAACCTGCCCCCAAAGGCAATAGATATATACACGGTCCTGTTTAACAACGCGTTGAATAATGCATATTATCCCGCGCGTTGGAAAACGGCTATCATTCAGCCCATCCCAAAAAAGGGCAAAGACTGTACAAACCCAATGAACATGCGTTCGATAAGTTTACTCCCAAGCATCAGTAAAGTATTTGAAAAAATCATTAACAAAGCTCTGCTAAAATGGGTAGACGACAATAGCATTATTCCAAACAACCAGTTTGGCTTTAGGGCGGGTCATGAAACCACACATGCCGCAGCTAAACTGGTCTCCGATATACAATGGAATAAATGTAGGAACCAATGCACAGGTGCCTGTCTGATCGACCTGGAAAAAGCCTTTGATACCGTCTGGATCGAAGGGTTGTATTACAAACTGGTCAGATATGGCATACATAAGCCTTTACTATATGTACTTTACGATATGTCAAAGGACAGGAGGTTCGTGGTCAAAAGTGGTAATGTGACCTCTAATAAAACGTATAATATCAAGAATGGCTTGCAACAGGGCGCGGTACTCTCTCCGATTCTTTTTAACATTTACATTAGCGACTTATTAGATGCACTTCCGCAGGCTATTGCGTACGCAGACGATCTCATAATTTACAGAACAGCTCCGAAAGTTGAGATCATAAATGGGTTAATACAGCGAGACTTCAACAAAGTGCAGCGCTATTGCAATGACTGGAAACTTAAGATCAACTTCCAGAAATGTGAAGCCATCCTATTTAGAACTCCATTATATAAAGCCACGTACGACACAAGGAAAAACTGGCGAAAGCTAGTTATCGTGGGACCGCATGGAGATAAACTGGAAACCAAGAGTTTAGTTAAATACCTGGGCATCTGGCTAGACCAATATCTGTATTTCAACAGACATGTAGAGGCTGCTTTGCTCAAAGCGAGGAAAACTTTTGCTATGACAAGGAGGCTATTTCATAGTAGCCAACTTGACAGCAGGGTAAAAGTCATATGCTACATGACGCTAATCAGGCCAATACTCATATATGGTTGCCCAGTATGGTTCAACATAGGTCCAAATTTGATAGAAAAGATTCGGGTGTTCGAAAGAAAGTGTCTCAGAAGTTGTCTCAGATTATATCGGACACCGGAATCGGACTATAAAAAGTATTACTCAAATGAGACTTTATATAATGAAGCGTACATAAATAGGGTGGATAATTTTATGATTAAATTAATCAGAGGACATATTGCGAGAGCAATAAGCTCGTCCAATGACCTAATTTTCGGGGCTTATTATCCAAACACCTTATACTATGAGAGCGTGCGTCGCAACGGCTTTGTTCCACCAGAGGCGTTCCTTGACTTGGATATGAAAGGGCTTATACAGGATAGATCCGGAATTCCGCTGATCTATCATGTAAGTAGATCATCTGTAGACGGGCGATTGTGCTATGACCGGGAAGTAGCGCGCACCGAAGAAGAGCTCCTGCGCTTCAGTAGGGCTATCTCCCGCAGAGACCGGGACGATAGTATTACACAGCGTCAACAGTTCTGGTGGTTGAATGGCATATAAAGACCTGGATACCAAAGTCGGTATAGAATCACACTATCATCAGCTAGCTTACATAGACTTAGCTTTTCTAGAATTAGGGTAGTATAAGATTTAAGTTAAGTTAGGCTAAGTGATTTTACATAAAAAAAAAAAAAAAAAAAAAAAAAAAAAAAAAAAAAAAAAAAAAAAAGTAGATAAGTTTAGGTAAGTTAAGTAAGTTAAATTTTAAGAAAAAAAAAAAAAAAAATTTACAAAGTTTTTCAAATATTTCTTTGTCTTTCAAATAATTATAAGTTATGCCACAAAGTTCTGTCGCCGAAAGGCAAATTATACAAATATTAAGTAATGTTTAGCTTAGAGCGTCTGCGAAGGACCAGTAAGTTATTATATAAGATATTTAAGCTAGAATTTAAGCATTTTTTGTCTAGCCTTTAATTTAGAAAATAAGAATATAAAAAGAAAATAAAAAAATGTTTAAAAAATGAAAAATGAAAAAAAAAGATCGATCTCACCGTGTCAAATTCAGATCCTCCCTTTCCAATCCCTTTCTTCCCACGTCAGGGGTTCCGGAAGAAAATCATCTAGGTCCTATTTATCCTTACCATCAATGATGTTGACTCCATTATTAAATACTCATCCATCTCCCTCTATGCGGACGACGCCAAACTCTACAAAACGATCGCTTCTCCTCTCGACTCCTCACTTCTCCAAACGGATATCAACAGCTTCTCAACTTGGTGCCGCAATGACTGCCTTGAACTCAACAATGTCAAATGTCACTCCATCACCTTCTCCCACAACCCCCCCCCCCCCTTTCCCCTCGTTCCTACTTCCTGCTAAACCAGCAGCTATCATCTGTACACTCGATACGTGACCTCGGGATCTTATTGGACAAGGACCTGAGCTTCATCCCGCATATTGATGATATTATTCTTAAGGCCAACTCTGCCCTTGGGTTTGCGAAACGCTGGTCTAAAGAATTCTCTAATCCTTACGTTTCCCGTTCTCTCTACATAGCCTTCGTTCGCCCCCTTCTTGAATACGCCAGTCAGGTCTGGTTTCTACACTACTCGTCCCATATCCGCAGAATCCAAAGCGTGCAACGTCGTTTTCTGCATTTTGCCCCCCGCGGATTAAACTGGGTGAATCCTTGGATTCTCCCCCCATACACAAGCCGGCTCCATCTGATTAACCTCAACACACTTGAGCAGCTCAGAACTCATGCCGATATCCTTTTCATCCACCGTCTCCTTTCAGGCACAATCAACAGCCCAAGCTTGCTCTCCATCATTGCACTTCACACTAACCCCCGTAACCTGCGAAACCCTCGTCTCTTCTATTTGCCCACCCACCACACTTCTCACGGCTCTAATGAACCCATTTCGTGAATGCTGCGGTAGGCAAACTCCTACCCTACCTCCTTCGATTTCAACTTTACCTCTACTGCCCTCAAACTGCATGTCCCCCCCCCCCCCGACCACGACCACTCCCGGTCTACAGTCTTACAACCGTACTAAGCTAAATAAATAAATGAGTAATAATTGATGGATAAACCCAGTACCCAACTCGGCAAACACCCCCCCCCCCCCCCCCCGCCGCCCCTCTTTTTTCTTTTTAACCATACTGTATATTCTTTAGTTTTAAAATAGTTGTTAAGTTTATCGCTTATACTAAGCTAAATATATGAGGGTTCTGCCATCACTAAATTAAATTAAATTAAATTAAAATTAAGATTCAAATAAGGGTTTTTTCTTGTAGTTTTCCCAAAATCATTTGTTATTTATTATTAATTAAAATTGTGCTATTTTCATTATTTAGATTTAAGATTATAGTTGTAAAGGAATTGCTGTGTCCTAAAACTCTGAAATACTAGTTGTAAAATATAAATGTATTATCTACTTAATAAAAATTTAATTTAATTGAAAAGAAAAAATAAGAACGAAACTTATTTTTTCATTACATTAGCGGTGTACAATCACGAATAAAAACTCACCACCGAGGTGTTTCCACCATTTGCCACCATTATTCGGCCAAAGAGATAATTATAACATTTTATGTTAATGTCAACCTACGTTACCTACCTCTAACTTCGAGGTGGGTAGATACAACATTACAAATTTGACATTTCAATATTGTTAGCGCAATTCATATTCACAGGACTCCCAATTGCATCCGTCGTGTCGCGCTATTAGCCCTGTAGATATTCCCTCCCTTCGTTAATCCCAAATGTATGAATACATCGTAATACTTTTCAGTTGAACTAAATGAGTGGTTTTAAATGTTTCCTACCGCGCGCATCACAGTTATTTTTTGATATCCTTAAATCCCAAAATACAAGGTGATGGTGGAAGGAAACTAGGAAAGGTAGTTGGGAGAATGAAAATGAGTAACGTTATTAATGCTAAAAAATCTAAAACAAATTTTCCACTAAACCATGAAAAGACAAAAAGATTGGTTCGCCTTAGTCATCTGGTCAACATGTTCCACTTTTCACGGCCGCCACTTTGGCACGATGGCTTTCTTCTCTACCGCCGCATCATAAAACAATATAACAAAATGAACACAATGAAATACAAGCCGCACTAAACCAATTTAACCCTTTTCGCCAAATGCTCGAGGACAGAACAACTACCGAGGTCTGAAAGACAGAAATATAATGTGTCTCGAGTGTCAGGACAGATCCGATCGTCTACCATTCTTTCAGTCATTGTACATGTATGGCAATCAGGTTTAACAAAATCCCTTAAAAGATCGCCAGGACATGCAATGCTCCGATGAAAATCATGATCCTGATTGGTTTACAACTTTGTTTTATGAATATGCCATTTATGTGATGCGATCCTTTTGTTTCGTTTTACCACTCACCATACTGTCGAAAGAGTTAGAAGGATATAGACACCATCACACGGCAATAAAATCAAACAAGTTCCTTATAGGAAAGGAGGAAAGGGTTACCTAGCGGCACTGACACCCCGATCGTCATAATGGACGTGTTTTCATCTGTTTGTAATATTGGCGGATCGCCGCGGCTGTATGAGTGTTCATACCTCACTAAATTAGGGACAATAAACCGGGACAAAGGACTATTGCAGGTCGCCGATGAGTCCAGGTTTTATGCAGACGTGTCGCTCAATGTGCTATAAAGTATTTTTGGAATATCCCAGGAAAGGGTTGCCAGACAGGACTGACAGTGATCGTGGATAATTCGTTGGGAAGTCCAAATCGTTGATATAATGTGTGGTTTTCTTGTTCGCACTTTACAAGTAAATTCAAAGGAAACTCAGGTGTCAATGAGAGTCGCGACCGACGAGCATCACAGGATTGAAGCCATACAAAAAGGTATTGTGGTCGTCAGACTTGGGAATCCCTAGTCTAGTGGATCATTTCAAGTTATAAAAGGTGCATTGGTGTCAATGTTTTGAATCATAAAAAATGTTTTGATGACAATATTTTTGTGTTTGAAAAAATGGGTTACAGACAAAATAATTAAAAGGAGATTCCAGAAACTGAATAGAAAAAATGATGTGAGTTCCAGAGAAGTAACAAGTGACATTGATAGAATGTTTATTGAGGTTTGGTGCCTCGTTAGAGGATTTCTTGAACTGAGCGCTGTGATGTATGATGTATTAACGTTAATTGTTTCACTTAATGATAATTGTTTCAATTACAATATTTTCCTAGGCAACAAGAGTTTTGGGGTATTACCCCGTAGAAATATAAAATAAACTAGTTTTATTATATATAGTAGTTTTAATTTATATAATTTAGGGGGCTTGTGAAGACATATAGGTTTAAGTTTAAGTTTAGTGGGCTACCACCCCATTTATTGGCTTAATTCAAGCAAAGCAAGGGTAAAGGTGATCTGTACACCGATAACTAGTCTCGAGGCATGTAAAACGAAGCAATTTTGGCAAATAAAAGAAAAGTGCATCGAATGATACTGGGACGGCATCCAAGCCATGCACGGCAAAATATACGAAGAATCTCTTGATCCCGATCGTGAAGGTTATGCTATCACAGAATACTACGACCTAAGGGAAGAGGCACAAGGATACCTAATTAAACTGTAGGAGATGATGTCAAGACCAGTGATGTATTGGTAAAATAAGAAGTAAGGGAACGCATAGTGGGAGCAAAAAAAAGTCCTAATTTCAGCAAACTATTTTTTTCCATGCAAGTTTTTATTTTTTCTTATTCTTACTATACAAAATATTAACGAACACAAAAAAAGAAATTCAAAAAAAGATGAAAATCAGTAAGATATTATTATTGTGTAGTACACTTATGATGTACTACAAAAACTCCCAAATAGGATCACACACATTTTTATCATTTGCCCCTGCTCTTTTAGTTTGCTGTTCAGTAGCGGATCGATGAGAACGCAACCAGGTTTTTACGTAGAAAATTGGATTCCAAAATTCCAAGGATGGTCCATGTAGTTTAATAAACAATAAATTTGCAACATGATCAATTAAAATGCGTGATCTTCTTTCCGTTACAATTAAATCCATGCTGCTAAAACCACGCTCGCATTCTGAAAAACTGCAGGCTATAATTTTAGAATATTTTTTTAAAGTTTCCAAATCGTCTGAAATGTTACGACCACCACAAGCCAAGTAATCTCTAAAGGCATTTAATGTTTTCCCCAAGGGTAAATTAAAGCGTTGGCAGAGAGATTCTACTTCCTTTTCTCCAAATTCCAAATTAAATTCAGATGGCCATTCGGTTGGTTCAAGAATTCGCAATTCTTTAACAATGTCGGAACTGTCGGAAGTCAAAATTCCGTCTGAATCTAAACAACTTGCTGATGTGGTGTTTAGCCTATTCCTCATATTATTAATAATACTAATTAGGAATTGATTTCTGTGAATCAATTTTGCCATTTTATTATCTGTTAACGTAATTGAAGATAATTGCATTATTTCACAAGCAGAAGCTGCTTCCAACGACTTCTTTCCTTTCTCAGGATTTTTTAAATGTTCTAAATAAATGATTGTGCGGCGAATCAATTTGTCTGCATATACTATTGAAGTTTCTCCTTTTTTGTAATGCTTCTGATAGAATAGATAGCTCGAATAGAACATCATACATTAAGGCCAAATCTTGAATAAATTGTTTCGATGATATTCTTTTATATAATCCATTGAACATGGATTGTTCCGTCTTAGTGCGGTTGTTGTCTTTACTCGCATTTTCGAAATGATGGGATAAAGATGACCAATTCTGCCAAACTGCTGATACAGTCCTAAAGGCCACACATCTGACGTTAAATACACGTCCCATACGTTTAATTTCCACACCGAACGCAGCTGCACATGTTTCAATTTCTCTTTGGTTTTTCGGAGATTGACTATATAAGGAGTATAACTTGTCCATAAATATTTGAAAATGATTAACCCCATTAACCTCAGAAATAGCATCTCCTACCGACAATTCGAGCCTATGGTTTAGACAATGCCATGTAATTAGATCCGGATATTTCCGTGTTAGTCTTGTTCCTATTCCAGATTTTCTTCCTAACATAACACTGGCCCCATCGCTTGTAAATGAAATTAAATGGTGTTTTAAATAATTATCACCAAAACCATTTTTCTCCAAACATTTTAAGAGAACCTCTGTTATGGTGTTAGCTGTTTGATCCTACAGTTCAATTAAATCAAGAAACAAGAAATGAGGATCTTTCATTTTATCGATCTCGCATTTTAAATATATAATAAGACTTGACTTTTTACTTAAAGTGTTAGATTCATCTATGATAATAGATAAGTTTCCTTCAACTTTTACTATTTGTTGACAAATTTTGGATTTCATTTGAATTCCTATATGATCAATTATTTCTGTAGCACTAAATCTAGATCGTAATCCGCGAGCTATATTAGATCCGTTCATTTCCTGAAGTTTTAATAAATCAAAATGATCAGAATATGGACGATCATGTTTAGCAATATAATAAGCAGTTCTAAAAACCTTACTGGTGCTACAAATTTCAGAATCATTCAACTTATCTACAATAATTTCAAGCTTTTGCTCGTCTGCCTCTTTTAAGATTCTCTCAACTGTTGTATGTGAAATGCTGTTACAATGTTTGTGAATTTTTTTTCGCAAAGAAGTTAGTTGTGCAGCTTTATCCTTTCCATAAGCTGATACCTGAGTGTCACTCCATTCTTTGGAGATGCTTACCCCCCGCGCCTTTAAAGGTCCTAAATTTTGAATAGCCGAACAACTCAGACATCCCAATTTTCCGGAATCGCATTTTAGCCAAGTATATTTTTTTTCTTTTCAAAGCACATATCTGCAGTCCAAATACTCGGCCAGTTCATTACTGGGGATTCTGCTTCTTTTTGAAAATTTTCTGTTGATGTTGATGGAATATTCATTTGATTTTCCGTAGTTTCGAGCACTTGTACATTTTCTTCTTGTTGCGTTTTAAGTTTTTTCCCAAAGAAACTGCCCAAAGTGGGTTGTTTACGTTTTTCGCTCATTTTAAATTTTTAATAGCTGATTTTTTTTTAACTTAAATTATTTAATTAGCACTAACATATATTTTTATCTTTTAAAATATTTAAATTTCCTCAAAATATCCTCTAATTCTTTCAAAAACAAACTGTTTCTCCTCCTGTCAACGCTGACACCGCAATTCGACCTCGACGCCGTTCGACTTCGAAACTTGTGAAAGTCTACACCACCGAAACCGAATTGGATTTACACACAAGGCAAACAAACAAATTATAACATTAAATAAATTAACACTTAAATAAATTAAATAAATATATGGATTAACACAAAAAGCAAGATAAATACTCTGTTAGTTAACATATTTTTTAAAATGTTTTTCAAATTCGCCAATTTAAAATTTAATTTTCATTTGCAATTAAAAAAATGTCTACTAAAAAAGTACTGGAACCCGTTCCGATTCTGAAAAAAAGGTAAGGGAACGTCGTTCCACCGCGTTCCTCCCCCCAATACACCACTGGTGAAGACATCCCTAAGAAACTTCAAGGGTGATCGAAAATGATATTTGTCCGGAACTTTTCCGAAATAATTCCTCCGATATTTGAAAGAGAGTACATGAAATGGGCACAGTTTAGCGAGCTGTTTACCGAAATAGTGCACAACAGAAGAATATCGAACGCCTAGAAAATGCACTACCTATGTTTATGTTTAGTGGGGCTACCAGCCCATTTATTAGCTTAATTCAAGCCATATAAGTACTTATAAGCTAAAGAACGTAAGACCTAACTTAATTAAGCTTAGCTTAAGGTAAACATTATGAAGGCAAAAGTAGCGGCGGGAGGTGGAGGCAGGTTAGAGAGGAAAGTGTAGAAAGCGCCACTTAAGTTTAGTGGTCAGAATGGTTTAGGAGGCGGTGCTTGAGAGTATGGGTAGAGACTTCAAACTCGAACAAGGTGAAAATGGAGTTGACATTTCTCGGCATCCTCGGAAGGGGTTCATTGAAACTATAAGAAGTCCGGTGAGGGGGAATGCAGAGAAGACAGGGATTACGCATATTTTGGGGGGTTCTGTTCAGAGGAATTAGGCGCAGTCGACCGAGCCGGAGAGTACCGGATGAATGACCACTATGTCAACCTGGACCCAGCGCTCCTCAAGGGTTCTACGGTTGACTAATTTGAGGTGGTTAATGTACGGGGGCAGGATTAAGGGCGTTTCGCATCCTAGTCCTCGGAGAGTGAACCGAAGGAAGCGATGTTGAATACTTTCGATTCTACGGATATGGTTCTTGTGACAAGAGGACCATACCTGGCTAGCATATTCTAGCACAAGACGGACGAACGTACGGTAAATGGATCGAGTTACATAGGGGTCGGACAATTCCCGCGACCATCATTTCACGAGCCCGGGAGCAGAGTTGGCTTTCGGGGTCGTCTCGTCAATGTGAGAAAGGAATTTAAGGTCCCTGTCGCTATTACGCACCTACCTCGCGTCCAGGTCCCCCCAACATCCACTAATCCCCTTTCGCAAGTTTCCCCTCTCTACCAGTAAAAGGAAAATAAATCGCCAAGTAGCTAATTTGCATAAACTACTTTGTGCAAATTCTACTTGGTTGAAAAATAATAATAAAACGGCGTTGGCGGCGGATAAAAAATAAACGTCAACGGCAAATAAAAATAAAAACGACATTCGACGTTAAACTAGAGATCAACACAAATAAAAATAAAGTTGCTCCGGACATTGTCAGAAGACTAAACACCAGATTCCCAGGCGGATTGGCGGTTATAAAGACAAAGAAGCAACCAACCGCAACCAATTTAAAGTAATATTAAACTGGGAAAAGGGAAACTAAACAAAGATGAATAGACAATAGTATAGGTGGTAGGAGTAGGGAACGAACAGGGAAATAGACGGAAGGATTTCGGTATATAAGTGGATGATGGCATCTTCGATGGATAGGTGATCATAGTTGAACAAAAGGCGCCCTAGGTAGTTGTTGAAGCGAAAGTTAGCTTTATGGAAATCGTAGGCGTGTTACATAATGAACTCCCCCCCCCCCCCCGCGAATGATTGTGCTAATTCGCGCTCTTTATCATTACCACACTGCAACAGCATTGCACATACATTCTGCGACAGCATATCAAACACGTCTTCTCACATACTTTTTCCCATGTATGCCCATCCCAATAATTCCTATGATACGCCCGCACATCACACATTTTTTCACACACAAATTGCAAGATATAGAAGCATATGACAAAGATTGATTTCCAGGGAAGAGTGATTTTAATTGGCGCAAAGTCCAGCTTGGAGAAGGTAGGGAAGGCGATAAGTAACGAATCAAGGCTGTCATGGACAGCGATGAACACCCCCCCGCTGGGGGAGAAGTGGCATGATTGAGGAGATCGTCGCGGAAGACGGTGAACGTCGGAGGAAACTATTTCAGGTTATGAATACTGGGGATTAAGTTCGTTCCGCTTAAAGCAAAAAGGTCAAAAGGTGGGGCATGGGGGTTTTTCAGAATGGATTGGGCCTTTGAGCGAACACCTCTCACGTTCTGATAATAGAGGGTAAGGGGAGTTACACTGTCGATGTTGGGAGAGGGTAGGGGAGGTAGGAGTTTAGGAACGAAAAAAACTTGTTGAGATCGGCTTTACTACGTTGAAGATGTGAAAACGTTCTGAAATGAACGAAGCGGGCGAAAGCTTTAGGGTCATTCGACACTTGATGAGGAGATAATTCGAAAATTACGTGGAATTTTACGAATATGTTGTGGGGACTGGGAACGTCGCGGGGTAAACCTTCCTGTTGAATAGGGGTGTTGGCTCCGCATTTGACAGAATCAGATTTGTCGTGGAGATACGCTAGAAAGAGACGAATATTTTCATATGTCTTTCTGTCTTTAAGTTTGAACCGTGCGTAACGGGAATCAGATGATTCGACGGTAAGCTGTGGGATTTTTACTAAGGGGAGAAGACGGGGTCAAAAATGGGTTGGAATGAGGGCTAGAGGTGAGGGTGGGGGAAGCTTATAAGGCGCGGGAACCCGATGAGTGGCTAGAATTATTTCGGACTGTAGATAGTTGGGTAGAGCTGGGGAAGTAAAGGACTTGGAAAATGACTGGTGTGATGGGTTACTAGAATGGGCTTTGATGAAATTGGGTTATTTGTTTGATGTTGTTGTGGCGGGGGGTGGAATGGGGTGAGCAGGGAAGGCTTAAGGATTTTGAGGCGTTGAGAAAGGCGAGGTTATGGTTAAAAGAGACTCTATTAAGGGGACGTTTTTTACGAGAGAGGTTGTGGTAACCGGTTTTCCGTTTATTAGGCGTAACATGTTGTCTTGATTAGGTCGGGATGGACGTAGTGTGGGTTTGGGGCGGGTAGTAAGAAGAGCGCAGATAGGATTGGGGGTAAGCATTGGTCGGAGGATAGATTTAGTGGGAGAGTAGGGTCGGGCGTAATAGGGGGTTTGGAGGTTCCCCGTGGCGTGGTAAAAGGCTATATGTTTCCCAAACCTTTTACGCGTTGAATTACAGGGGGAGGGGGGCATTTGCGAGTGGGGATATTTTTATGAATAAGAGAAGTGCTGAAGTTGGTATAGTTTTTGAAAACGGAAAATTTACGCAGTTTAAGAGCGCCACCTCCCGGGTGAAGGCATAGCCAATCATAGGTAGAAGGAAAATGAGTTAGAGGTCTGGTTAAATATCAATGACACCTTTTGAGGTCTCATAAACCATAAGAATTCTCATAAACGCATCAGAGTGAATGCCATAGTCGTGTGTAGTATAAAAGTGATTGACAAGAGCAATTAGTATGTGGGGTAGGTGGTCGCGACGCCAGCATGGGAGAGAGTTCTACCACCGACCCACTCGCTCACTAAAAGAATATTCCACCGAGCACCAAAAGAAAACTTCGCAACACACGGAGCAAGTCAACGAAAACACACAGTAGGACTTCCGTAACTAAATGTTTCTTTATTTCACTTTAATTGCAAAACGATTGACAAAGGTAATTTTTATTCACTAATGTAAATCTTAGGAGAGTGAATATATTTACATTAAACGGAACGAAAGGAGTTTATAATTATTTACCGACTAATTTAAAAGAAAGTAAACCCGATCGACTCTGCAAAGGGATACGACCTTTGTGCCTCGCACCGTACCGGTGCACTCGGTACGTCGGATGATGACGCGACCGTCGCGAATGGTGCTTGTAATAAGACCCACTGATTCAGTTCGCTGGCTAAGGAAATTCTCACTGGCTCTCCTATTTTAAGGGTGTATTTTCTCTTCCCAGAGAAACGTAAAGTCTCTCTTTGGGGGAAAGTAACCTGATCTCCTAGCGAAGATCTATAACGGTACACATGTATGCGGGAATGAAGATCACATTGGTTTTTTTATACACAAGGCCATGGAAACGAATCTGAAACAAAGAAAGGGCATAAGTGCATTCATGGCATGCGAGTTCGGTAAAGCAAGCAAAACCGAAACTCGTCGTATGCTAATTGGATCTGTGTTTGCTTAGACCGCTGCTGATGAGAAGCAGGTCCCGAATTATAGGAACTGTAATTGTGTGACCTAAATTAAGTGCACTGGAAACATTTTGTGTTTACTAATATGACTGTGATTAGGGCATGGCTAATAACCTTGCCCCGAAAAACAAATTATTATGGAAAATTTAACAACCCTCAAACTTGTTAAATAAGGCCAAGACCATATCCCGGTTGTAGTGCCGATGGTGATGATGATGATGATGACGATAACATGACTGTGAAGACTGTTAACTACTTTTTAAAGAGTTTTTTTTATAGTTGCGCCAAAGGATGTGAAATTTTCTGAAGACACCGCGAGCCTGAGCCTTTGGCATTGATAAAAATTGTACAGTATATCACAACACTACGCTGTCACACTAAAACACACTCTTGCATATCTTATCACCCTCCCCACAGGAATGACTTTAGGATTTGTTTCCCGGGGCTGATTAGCTTTTTAGGCTGGAATTTTATTCCTTTCCACTACTTCCCGTCTTGCTCTTTCGAGTTGGCGCAGTGTATTATGTGGTAGGGTTACTGCAGTACAAATTTTGCTCCAACACTTCCATGACCGCATCTTATATATTCAATAAGGTATCTTGGTCCCGGTAGGTTGTTTCTCCACTAAGCGTAGTGGCTGCATACAGGGTACGCTATCTTTTATATCGATATCCATCTGTTATATAATTGATACACATGGCATGACAGCTTGAAAAGCACTAAAACCTAGTCATAAAAACAGCAATGATTAAGCTACATATATCCAAAATGGCGAATTGGAGGCTTTCAAGTATGTTTCGTGATTCAACAAACCTCAGAGCCAAGTTTCTACTTGCACACCTATTAGATTAAGAGTGGTGGCTTAATAGGTTGGCCAACTCATTTTGTTTTAAAAGAATAACGCTTGCTGCAATTTGTGTTTGTCTTTTGCGAGAGATTTACCTTTGCCCTTGGTTAGTGATATTGTGCTTGGGTTGTGTATGGAAAACATACTTCACGCCCACGGGCAGGAATACAGAATTATCAGACATTAAAGCCCGGCGCGTCTGGTCCAATTTCTTTCTTGCTATTTTCTCATCTTCGATCATTTAAAAGCTACCTGGTTGGTATAGAAACCTATCAACTTTTTTTCCATGTTCCAAGAGATGATATGAACTTTGGTGAGGCTGAAGTGAAACTTGTTCTTGTCTTCAAAGATGGCTTCCTTTTCAATTTATTGGTCTGTAAGGACCCGAAGGCTAATAACCTTGCCCGGAAAAACAAATTATTATGGACAATTTAACAAGTCTCAGATAAGGACCGGATACCGGTGGAGAGACTTACTAAACAAGGCCAAGACCGGATCCCGGCTGTAGTGCCGATGATGATGATGATGAAGGACCCGAAAGTTTATGACCTCAGAACCTCGGTTACACCACGGTTTCTTGTTTTGTGCACTTCGCCACCTGATCCGATTTTCTCTAGGTCATATCTGATATTGTCCTTCCATCTACATCGCGGCTTTGTCACGGGCCTTTTTGCTTTTGGTCTTCCGTCAACAATTTTGTGGTCCGGATACGGCCGTATTCGCCATTATTTTTTTTATGATTCGTTCTTCGGATTGGTAGCCCAGTTCTCTAGAGGATCTTCATAACCTACCTGCTGCTAAGGAACTTTTTCATTTAAAAGACCTGTCGGTTAGAGAAGTAATGGGTTGGATTTTTTTTTCTTGTCCTAACAGTTGGTGTGGAACAGGGATGTTCTCTTCTACTGAAATTGATTTTAGAAATTTACCCCAAGTTAAAAGTGTTAAAATCCCAACGTAGCACGGTATTATTAAGTAAATGCATCAGGCTCTGAACCTTAATCAGCTCTTTGAAAGGTAGTGTGAATATGTTGTTTGGTAAATATTGTCTACTGGATACTTTTCGCAAGGATTAAATGGAGATGCGCTTCTGCGGTTGTCCTATGATAAACGTCTTAGTGTTGACGAAATTGACTGAAGTTTTGGAATCTCACTTTTCCAACACTGCCATGAAGAGTTGATACCCTCTGTACAGTGTACAATTTGTGTTATTTAAAATGTTGAGGACATTTTTTGCTAATAGTACTTCAGTCACTAGTATTTTAGGTAGTAGTAAAGGTGGATCAATGTATGCTTAAGTTGTAATGCCACTTGTATCCTGGATGGAAGTGGGTAAAACACTCATTTATTTTTGGCGAATGATGGTAATGTGGGAAACTTGTCAACAATCTGTAACTCCTTTTTTTTAATTAAATATTTCGGTTTTTCCTTTATATACACAAAACATTGTTAGTCTATTCCACAACCTCTCGACTGAGCAGGACCAGCCCTCTTCCTGTAGCTATTCGACAAACCCTTGTCGTTCGAGGTTTATATTACTCGGACCTTTCCGGTTGTCTGAAAGTAGCGAAATTATAATTTTCAACATTCAGAAGGATTCCCGCATACTGGAACACATGATTAAACCACGAAATTGTTACCATGGTAATCTTTTACACCTATCTGTAGGTAATTTAGAGCAATATCAATTAGTATACTCTTCTCACCTGTCTTTTCCCAACTACGCAGGGTTAAATCGATACAAAAGTATGCCTTACCTCTTAAACCGCTGCTGAACACAAAATAAGTCATTTCTTCAAATGATTCATCGATAACTAAAATTTTAATGACAGTATAATATATTTTCACCTTGCTGCCCGACAAGCAACAGTTTAACTATTATAGTAATCTCTCTTCACAAAAAGGACGCACAACCATCTCTAAATTGCTTAACCCACAGCAGGTGAACAAACCCAAATACAGTTTGTTGTACAAACATATTCCCCATATAAATCTTACCCCGCGCCCACTATCCTCTTTATCGCAGCTTCAAAACGAATTTATCGATTACAAATAATCAAAGTGATTTGTTCTTCGTAACACACAAAATCCATGGAAAGTCTTTCTGAACCACTCTGCCGTGGGCCCTATTTCTGCCCAGCCTCCAAGTTGTTGGAATATTTTTCTGGTGCTCCATTGATTGTGCATCTTTGTCCCACGATGTCGCATAGAAAATCTTCGATATCCCCCAAAAGCCATCCCCACCTCTTAACGAGTTCATCTATTTGTCCTGTTCTCTTGGTCACCGGTCCTCAAGTGTCGCTTGTATGGCCACCACATTGAGCTCACCTAACGTTAACGACAGTCCTGCTCCAACTAGTTGCTATCGCGTGTACTGTGTCTCTGTTGCGGGAGCTATAGGTGTGGAGATTTAGCATTTCCATTCGTCCCACCAAAAACAAAAGTCCACACAACGACACTTCCGAGGTGGCCTGGGTTCCCATTCGTCGTCGTGCCCCATGGTTCTGTATCGGACTTCCACGGCGCGCACTCTAAATACAATGCCAGAACAGTAGATACTGATGAGCCCCAACGAATAATGAAGAGAGACAGAATGATAATATGATTCCGGTTGCGGTGACTTTTGTGTGTGCGCTCCCTATCCCCCCACTCGGTGAGTTAAACATTTTAATTTCAGTCCCAATGAAAGAATTGTTATGATTTTAATACATTCGATGGCTAAATTGTCGCCTGTTAACGTTAATTTGATTTGAAATTCTCCCCAATAGCGAAGAGTGGATGCTCCACAAAATGATGGAGGCAATCGAAGCAATTGGAACAAAACAGTCCAGTTATTAGCCGATCGATTTGGATAAGAGAGCAAATGATGGAGTGGAGCGCTTGAGGCATTCGGGTGGTTGAGTGAATTGAAATTCTTGTGATTCATGGATGTCGAGTTGGGTTTTGAGTTGGAGATGTATGGCCCCGTTCGACTATAAAGGAAGGATGATGAATGAACGGAGGCAATTAGACGCGTGAGAAACATCGACAAGAATTCATTAACTATCGATCGAGTGATTCTTAAATGACCAGAGACGGTGGGGTAGTCTTTGTGGAAGTTCTTGGTGTGGCTAAGCGCAGTTATGGCTTACAGTGATGGGAAAGTTCTGGGCACTTGATTTAATAGTGGAAGAATGGCGAATGACAAAAGGAATATGGCTGTGGATGCGAAATGGTAGGAGGGGAAAATATAGGACAGTTGGTTTTGAATTAAAGGTATAAGATGATGTATGTTTTTCCTATTGCCTAGACACATTTTCCTAACATCCTGTCGAATTTTCTTACCTTAATAATTCTTTCTATTTATTACTTTCTTATCTTCACTAACTTTTTGTTTGCTTTCTTCTTTCACCTCAATTTTTCTTAATTCTTGCATTCTGGTTTCAATCTTTGTTTTTCCTTTTTCTTTCCGTTTTACTTCCATTTGTTGTTACGCCTTAAATGATATATTATAATACTGAAACACGTGCGTCAGATGTAACAACGGAAAAAGGACAGGGACAACAGAGTATGCCTTGGTTTTCCATAAAAAGAAATATCAAAATGTACAGAATGTAGGAACAGGTCCACCGAAAGCTAAAAATGATTTATTTCCATTTTTACTTCTCTCCTTTCTTACGTTTCCTCCTGCTAATTTCTGCCTTTTGTCTCCTTTTATTCATCCTTCCTTCCAAACTTTCATTCGACAAGCTGTATCCTTGTTAATAAACCGCTCGTATTCAAGGGATCCTAAAGAAAAGCAAAACGCGTGTCTCTCGAGCCATTAGAGGGACACTAGCATCGCTGTCGATGTTATTCAAAAGTTGGAGAGTTTTTCAATTTCTAATATGTTATTTTATACATTTACAATACTATTTTTAAATGAAGAGCCAATGTGGACTCTGTCGTCGGCCCTCTATGGGTGACCATCTTATGAACCTTAATTATGAACAATTGAAAACCATTGTTAGCCAAGAGCACTAGATTTTTCTAAGCGTTTCGACAGCCTTTGGCATTTTTAGGTGGTTCATCATTATCATCGGCACTACAACCGGGATCCGGTCTTGGCGTTATTTAACAAGTGTCTCCACCGGTCCCGATTTCAAGCCGATTTCATACAGTTTGGCACTCCCATGCTCTGGGCGTCCTGGTCTACGCCAACCCTCCATCGCAGACAAGGTCTGCCGCACTGTCGCCTTCCATATATCCCACCACAGAGGACTTTCCGGGCAGGCTCCTCTTCACTCATTCAAACTAAGTGTCCGCCCATCGGAGTCTACCGAGCTTGATTTTTCTTACAACGTTAGTTTCAAGGTAGATTGCGTACAACTCATGGTTGTGGCGTCTCCGGAATCGTCCTCCCTCACATACGGGCACAACGATTCTCCTTAAGACCTTCCTCTCGAACGCGGCTAAGAGTTCAGAGTGCCTTTTATTAAGCACCCAGGTCTCGGATCCATACATTAGAACTGGTAAGACGATGGTCTTGTACAGTAGCAGCTTGGATGTTCTGGATAAGTTTTGAGATTTAAAGAGCCTTGATAGACCATAGTAGGCTTTGTTGGATTTGATCAGCCGTTCGCGTATTTCTTCTTCTATATTGTTATCGGCTAGTTGTAACTCCAGAGTCGCAGATTGCTTCCTCCAACGCCAGGTTGAAAAGGAGGCAGGCCAGACCGTCTCCTTGTCGGAGTCCATTAAAGATGTTGGTTTGGACAGCAATCCCGCTATTTTTACTTGACTAGTTACGTTGGTCATGGTCAACCTACAAAGTCGTATCATGGCATTATATAGTTCTACCCTAGCTATGTTGCCGTAGGCGGGTTATTCGATCTTGTAGGATAGTGGAGAGTATCTTATAGGCGGTACTCAGCAATGTTATACTGTGGCGTTTCTAACAGATACACACACAATACACAAGCAAATAGTGAAGAACACCGAACGAAAATCGACTAAGAAAATGTATCAGAGCCGTAATCCATAGCGATAAGATGACAATTCACATCAGTTGAATATACTTGAGTTTAAAAATCAAATTCTAAACACGGGCAGTAGCCTGATGTGTTACGCATTGGTTCAATTTTTGGTGATTCTAACTGCCATAGGCTCCTCGATAGTATAGTGGTTAGTATACCCGCCTGCCACGCGGGAGACCGGGGTTCGATTCCCCGTCGGGGAGCCTCTGGCGCAAGACTAATGACCTTGCCCGGAAAAAACAAATCATTATGGAAAATTTAACAAGCCCCAGGACTTGCTAAATAAGGCCAAGACTGGTTCCCGGTTGTAGTGCCGATGATGATGATGAACTGCCATAGCGTCAGTTCGAATCACACGTTCTTCACTATCATCCCAAACGCTATAATACCCCTATAGTTGCTGCGCTCTGTGATATCTCCCTTCTTATGTATGGGGCAAACTATTCCACGACGCCAATCTTCTGGCATCTCCTCTTGCTCCCATACGTGCACCACGATCTCATGAATTGCGTGATGTAACGCTGTCCCCCCTTGTTTGATCAAATGGTATGGTATCAGGTCCAGGGGCTTTATTTGATTTGAGCTGTCTTATGGCTTTTAATGTTTCCTCATTGGTTGGTGACGGCAGAATTTGGTCTTGATTTTGCATTGGTGGAGCCTCAAATTCTTCTGTGACCTGACCATTTAGCAATTCATTGAAGTTCACTTCCCATCGCTCCAGAATGCCTTCAGGATCGGTGATCAGATTTCCTTCTTTATCCTTGCAGTAAGTGCAGCACGGTGTGTACCGCGCCATACTGCGGATTATTTGGTAGAACTTCCGCGCCTGGTGCAGACCTCGGTCTCTATTTTTCTCTATTTCACAGACAAGATTTTTTTCCCAGGCACTTTTCTTTTGTCTGTGAAGTCTTTTTTCCGACCATCTGAACTCATTGTATTTCTCCTCGCGTATCTGCGTCCTATGAGACTGCTGCATTGCCCGGTATGCAGCATTCTTACGTTCAGTCGCTAGTTTGCACTCATCATCAAACCAGCCGCTCTGATCTCTACGACTACTGCCTAAAATGGTGTTGGCAGTACTAATGACAGTATTCTCTGAACTTACTCCAGGACTTACTCTTTCTCCGTCGAGCTCTGCGAGGGCGAGCCCTAGCGCATGACCAAATGTGTTACTCGTATTCTCATTGCGTAAGGTAGCCGTGTTGATTCGAACCTAATCCGCGGATGGAATACATCTCCGTAAGGCAATCCGCGCTCGGAAAATTGTACCAACAAGATAATGATCCGAGTCGACGTTGGCACCTCGGTACGTTCGTACCGTCATCAGGCTCGAGGAGTGGCGGCGATCTATCAACACGTGGTCAGTTTGGGTGCGAGTTGCTCCATCAGGTGATACCCAGGTAGCTTTGTAGATATCTTTACGCGGAAACCTGGTACTCGCAACGAGCAAGTTCTTTGATGCTGTCAGTTTGATGACTCGTAGTCCATTGTCATTAATGTTCTCATGCAAACTATGGGACCCTGCGTAGTGCCCAAAAACCGACTCCCGACCTATTTTCGCATTCAAATCACCAAGAACGGTTTTCACATGGTATCTTGGGCAGGCGTTGAGGGCCCGTTCGACGTTCTCGTAGAATTCTTCCTTTTCTTCGTCAAGGGACTCCCATGTATGTCCGTGAATGTTTATGAGGCTTATGTTCTTAAACTTGCCTCCTACGCGAAGAGTGCATAGCCTTTCGTTTATTATATTAAAGCCGACAATGGAAGGCTTCAGTGTTTGGCTGACTAGAAAGCCTACGCCGAGTATATGGTGTTTTGCATGACAGCTGTAATAAATGTCTTACTCGTTTCTTTAAATAACACCCCTCCCCGTCCATCTTTTTTCTTGTAGTGCTGTTGTGTCAGCCTTATATTCGGACAGGGCATCTGCTAGCTGCTGTGCAGCTCGAGCTCTGTATAGTGAGCGGACGTTTCATGAGAAAATTCTCAAATCGTTTAGCCATTTTCGTTTCCGTGCTCGTCATCGTATACCCGATCCATATCCGAGGCTTGTTAAATTTGCCATAATAATTCGTTTTTACGGGCAAGGTTATTAGACATGTGCCACCCTTTCTCAGGATGCCGCTACATGCGGAGTTTCACTACTTGGCGGGAGCCAAAGTAGCTATCCAGGGGTGTCACGTGGAGACTGCATGTCAACTTGGATTGAACAGGGACAAGAATCATCCTGGCTTTCGCCGGGTTGAAAGCAATCAGAGACTTTCCCCTGTGTGTTCGCTCCCGTCCCCCCAACAGGTGGTTATTGCCGAACACTTAATATAAATTCAACGTTTTTATTATGTTCATTTAGAAACTTATTCCTTTTTAATTACTTTATTTTTTTTTTTTAATACAGCTTAATACACTTGTACTGATGAATTCAGAAGAAAGAAAAATCGTTTATCGATTTTTCATTTTCCCGGCTTAACGAAACGTTTCCTCTCCAGCCATTTGACAGTTCAAGAAAAACGGAGTAGAAAATAATTAATCTGTCTAAGGGTGTGATCCAATGAACATTCTTTAGAGGAAGGAGCATTGAAATAGAATTGGAGAAGAAAAGCGACCCCCACAATCGTCTGGAACAGAATCTTATTACTTATATCTTTTTCCACAAAGCTCCCTGACGACTTTGCGGTTGGTTAACAAGTTTTCGAAAATCATTCAATTTGGTCTGTTGTAGGTGTCGAGCCCTGCCTTTTCTTTCAATTCTGGAATACCACAGGGTTCCATTTTGATGACAGCTCTATTTACGCTTTATATTGTTTCATAACAACGGGTAACTTGATATTCCGTTTTACCGACGATTGGACACTACCTTATTTTCGACTGATTGGCCACTTAACGAAACATCGTGTTAGCCGAAAGCCATTAGGTTGACACTCTTTTTAAATTTTTTTTTTAAATATACTGTGTTTATTTGACCAAAAGAAATTGTTTACATTAAGTACTACTGCTAACTTATAATTCTGGTGATACAATTATTTACATGTACACATTACACATTTTTCAAACATAATTGTTTTTTTCTTTTTTCTTTTGGTTTCCGTAGGAAGGTGGAACTCTTCAAAAGATACATCCGGACCAATCCTGAGGCATGCCGGATTTTTCCCGACTAAAACCATCTCCCGCCAGGCACATAGTCCTGTTGATCCCCGGGGAACTTCTTATACATATTCCATCACGGGGCAGGACGGAGATTACCTGTTACTCCGCTCGTCGCGTCGCACTATAGCGTTTGAAATAATAGTGAAGAAGATCGTGTGATTCGAACTCACGCTATGACAGCTGGAATCACGAAAAGAATTTTACCTAAGCGTTACACATCAGGCTACTGACCGTGTTTAGAATTTAATTTCCAAACTCGACTATATTCCACTGATGTGAATTATTTTTGTTATCGCTTGGTATACGGTTCTGATGTATTTTTCTTATTCGATTTTTCGTTGGTGTTCTTCACTATTTTTGCTTGTGAATTGTGTGTGTATCTGTTAGAATCGCTACAGCACTACTGCACATAGACTATCATTTGCTACGGGCCATGCTTGTTTGGAAGTTAGCATGTATTCTGTTACTGCTGTCGGAGTGACGGGCCGTCTCATATGTCTCTCCAAAATCGTTCGTACGATCTCGAATCTCACGCGCCTGTTCCGCATTTTTTATTTTGCCCTCACACTACAAGCAGTATGTATGATTGACATGCTTATACTTGTGCAAGTATTGCCGAAAGCATTAGCTGAGTAGAGCTATCAGCTGAGTCAAATGGTAGTTCAGCTCGCCATATTTTCTTTTCACCCAGGTTTCTACATCAGGTATCATGGTGGAAAGATCCGACCTTCGTTGCCATTCTTTTAGGTTTGAGAGCTCTAATTGTGACCGCACTCGCCGGCGATTCTCTTGTGAGACTTCATACAATGCAACGTTTTCCTTAACTGCAATATCAAGTATTTTCCTCCCGGACAAGACATTTATGGAATCCGCAGCATATTTTTAATGATGCCAGCCTATGTGCTGAGGTCACACCCCTCATGTACGACTGTGCGGACCCTGCCCATATATGAGCTGCATACATTATAAGGGAGGTGTTGACACTGGTTATCAGTTTCCTTATATGGGGCCGGGGTCCACCAACATTGGGTAGTAGTCTCGCCAAAACTTTGCATACTCTTGCTGATTTTCCACTCGTTTTCCTCAGGTGTTCCTTGAAGGTCAACCTGTTGTTGAGTATAACACCAAGATATTTAATATAGCGACGGGCTGTGATTGTTTGTCCTTCTATTTCCAATTCAAGGTGTTCAAATTTCTTGCGGCTGCTTATTAAAACTGCCTTCGTCTTATTTCCGGCTGGCTTTAGTTCGGCCACATCTACCAGCAGTTAATGGTCTGGATTGTTTGGGAGCAGGTATTCTCCAGGTCATCTAGATATTTAGCTACGCTGTACATTCCGCGATATCGTCGGGAGACAATCTCGGCTATGTTTCGGATTTATGGCTGATGGCCCAGACTGACACGGAGATAAGTCATGATGGTACCTTCTGAGATAAAGAATTCCGGAGGTAAACTAGTTTCCCATTCGGATTTCCGTGGAGGACTATGTCAGGGGGAACATCATGCAAATATTCTGATAAATAACTGAACTTTAGGAAATTCGTCATCGCACAATCGGTCGCGTTCTCGAGGTTCTGTCGACGGTCGACTGATAACAGCGTTTTGTAACATCAGGGGCATCGGTTTCGCCAACACGGATGTAAACGCCGTCCATAAATATTTGCAAACAGCGAAACCTGATATCTTTACCCTAACTGATTCCTCAACTCACCGCTCCCCGAATGACGATCAACCAGCGACATTTTACGAACATCTTTCATGTACCATCGACTGGATACAGATCAACCGCCCGGTTTCTGAAGTTATCGTCCTTGGCGATTTTAATGTACACAATTCCGGCCGATTGGTGCATTCTAATGGAACCGACGAGGCTGGGAGGCTGGCGAAGATGTTCGCTGTTAGCCACAATTTGACTTAACTTATGGAAGAACCTACGTGAGTACCGGATAACCGAGCTGATTATGCGGACACCCTGGATCTGTTTTTGACATCCGAACCGGATATTTATGCCGTAGAGGTTTCTGCGCCACTGTAAAACTCAGATTACTGCTTGGTATCGGTCGCGCATCCACTTGCATTTCATTTGAATACCCGACCTAAGCAGCTTAACCATGTATGGGGGTATGAGGCTGTTAACTGGGATGATTTGCGGGATTTCTTCGCATCCTTTCCGTGGTCGGAGGTATCCTTTGGAGACTCCGATTTTAACGCATGCGCGGAGTCGGTCACACAGATTATTCTTCTCGGGATGGAGATCTACATTCCACATTCCATCAAACGAAGCTCATCTGATAAGCCTTGATTTAATAAAAAATTCGAGCAGATCACAGCGGCAAAAATTGAGGTTTTAAACTATGGCGCTCTAATTCCACCGAAGTTAACAGAACGAATTTTGTTAGAATCAGAAACGCAATCATCCACCAGGTGATTGATACCACGAAGAAGGCTTACAACGACAGACTGACCAATAAACACCTTCAGTGGCTGGTTCCATTTCTTTTGGTCAATGGCAAGGGCGGTCAGCAGTAACTTCGCTTCCGCCTCTTTTCCCCGTTAGTGGAGGGCAGCGGAACGTTAGTCACAAATTCAAAGGATAAAGCTAATGTGTTGGCCAATTTATTTTCTGCGAATACAAACCTCGATACCGGCTCTTCGGAGCCGCCTGTGATCGCACCGGTATAGTTTTCGATGCAGGATGTGAGGTGCCGCCCGCGTACTATTCAACGCATTCTACGTGGACTGGACTGTAGGAAGGCAACCGGCCCGGACAGAATACCAGTAATAGTCCTTAAGAACTGTCGCCGGTTCTTGCCACGCTCTGACGCTTATCTTATGTACGGAGAACATTGAAGGTTGCTCGATTCCAGCCAATCCGAAAGAGGAGAAAAAGTGTCTTCCACAAAATTACCACTTGATAGCATTACTGTCTATGTTATCTAAGGTGATGGAAAATGTTATCAATGCCGAGTTAATTAAGTGTTTGGAGTACAACGGACTTCTGAATGATTGTCAATACGGATTCCGTGGCAGGCGGTCCATGGGAGACCTTTTGACCCTTATAACCGATATATGGCGCCTATATTTTCCACTAATTCAAACCTCAATGCAGATCTTTTGGAGTCAGCTGTGGTCGCGCCGGTGTGATCTTCGATGCGTGCTGTGACTTTTCGCCCGCCTACTATTGAACGCATTCTGCGTGGACAGGACTGTAGGAAGGCAATCGGCCCGGACGGAATACCAGCGATAGTCCTTAAGATCTGTGTCTAGAAGTGTCGCCGGTTCTTGGCAGAATCTTTCGCTTATCGACCGAAGAACTTTTACTGGCTGCTGGAAAGTCGCTCCAGTTCTGCCAATGCGAAAGACGAGAAAAAAGTGTCCCCCTCAAAATTACCGGCCGATAGCATTACAGTCCATCTTATCTAAGCTGATGGGAAAGGTCATCAACGTCGAGTTATTTAAGTATTTGGAGTGCAATCTACTTCTGAATGATCGTCAATCACAACCGATTAGGTAGGACTCATCGATTCAAGTGGTGATTATTGGTTCTACATCAAGAAATTGTATTGTCAACTAAGTCAGTGGCCACTTGCTTCAACACCGTTTATTTGTGGATTTCAACGCGACCAACTGGACAAACAACTAACCACTACGTTTGTGGAACGACGTTCGTGAAGGTCATCACTAACAGCTCACTGAACCTGACGTCGTCATCGTTCAACAACTGACATTCGCGTTGAATAATCGAACACCGTCATTGCAAAGGACAATTAATGACAGTGATATATATTCAGAAGCACCTTTGACTTTAACTTCAACTGCAGTCTCCTCGTCAACCTTTCGCAACATCTTCGTTTTCGCCCCTCTCATCATCACCTTCATCCCAACAATTATCGTTAAACCACCATCCATCACCTTCGACACAAAAACATCTCCAGAAGGAAGCTTATTCGAATGAAGATCAGCAAGATAAAGTAGAACACAGTCGTGAATTCTCGTTAAACGAATTAAATATTTTTAGCTTCAAATTCGGACTTTGTGATTTACTTTTTCGAATTTTTTATTAGTCCTTAATCGACAAAGAAATTCTACTGAGATACCACGGCGGGTGAACTGATTTGAATTGTACACGAATATTGCCTGTGAAGAAGAGTTGGAGTCGTGTTCCGACAACCACAGAAAGTCTACAGAGGATTTCTAAGACTTCGTCAGCTATTAGAAGTTTTTACAAAAGTGCAAAATACAGTCCATTCACACTACGGCACATCACAGCATTTAACACTTCCACCCTTCCTTTCACACACACCCCCCCCCCCCCCCCCCCGACCACTCCCACTCCACCACACTTTCCTCACCATCTGCCTTTTCGTTCATCCTTCCATGTTTACTTCAATTCTCCCCCGATCCCTTCCATTCTGACTTCCGTTCTTATGTTCAACCTAACTTCCACCCTTGCTGCCATCTTTCCTTTAACCGTTCATTCAATCTTTCATTCCATCCTTCCATCCTTTCTTCCATATTTTTGTCCATCCTTTCTTTCATCCTTCCTTCGATGATTCCCTCGATCTCTCATTTGACCATTCTTTCGACGCCTCCTTTAATCCTTCTGTCGAATCCCCCGTCAATATTTCCTACGATCCTTCCTTGAATCCTTACTTCAACGGTTTTTCCCCTTCATTGAACCTTTTATCAAGTCTTCCGTAGTCCCTTCCAATCTTACGATTTATGCTTTTAATCATCTGTCCTTTCATTCCTTCTTCTATCTTTTCGGCCATCGTTTCATTCTTTCATCCGTCCATTCTTTCATTTCCTCGTTCCATTCTCGTATCCTTGCTTCCATCCCTAATACAACAACAAAACAAACGATTGAGTTCGTTAATTCGCTGTTTTATTGAAATCGCACTCTAGGGCATTTGAAGAATCTATTGTTTTGTTTATATACTTTCAACGTAATTTACGAAGTCCCCCAGCAGTCCATACTGTCACCCATTCTATTTTTTTTTTCTTTCATCAAACAAAATGTTCTCCATCACTCAGAAACAATTGATTGTTTCACTCGTACATACACATAAGTGTATGCTAGTTTCGTTAAACCCCGAACTTAAAATATTCAGTGCCTTCAGAATGCAACGCTGCTGTTTGTGTTCAAAGAAAAACACTCACATTATTTATGAATGTCTCGTCGAAGCTACAGACCTCCGAATCATTGCTTATGGAAGGTAAAATAAGCGCAAATTTGAAGACGCAAAATGTGTAGAGAAATGTTACTTTCCCTTACGAGATGCACGAAATATTTTACCTCATCTTGGTTACAGTTTCCAAGACACACATTTGTTTAAGGCTGGCGATCAATAATCATATCTGGTCAAGACCATCAGAAGCGACACTGCACATACTTGGAGGGGTGCAAAATTGGACGAACCACATACTAAAGTTGGCCGTTAGAATACATGCCGAACTTATCCCATCTGCTTTTTCACAGTTTCCACAAATATTGCTCAAAAGAAATTGAAAGTTACGATCATCTTCCTCACGTGTTACTCCGTGAAAACTGTTACCAGGTCTACCATGTTCTTGAATTTAACATCTCGGTTCTAGTGAGTATTTAGGGAGGTTGTATGCACCGATTCACATATGTTGTTAATTTAAATCCGAGAGGCGTAACGATACAGAATATCATTCTTCAGCCGAGCTACACATTCTGCCTGATCATGCGTTCCCGCGAATTTTCGCCCATTCAACACCGGTAAGCATCAACATTTCATTATTGGGGGGGTGCGAACGAACATACAGGGCGAAGTCTCTGCTTTCAACTCGGCGAAGCCCAGGACGATCCTTGTCCCTGCTCAATCCAAGTTGACATTCAGTCTCCACGTGACATCCCTGGATAGCTACTTTGGCACCCGCCCAGTAGTGAATCAATGCATTCAGCGACATCCTGAGAAGGGTTGGCGCAAGGCTAATAACCTTGACCGGAAAAACAAATTTTATGGACAATTTAACAAGTCTCGGATAAGGCCCGGATAGTGGTGGAGAGACTGGCTAAATAAGGCTAAGACCGGGTCCCGGTTGTAGTGGCGATGATGATGATAATGACTTTTATTATTGTTGTGTTCTTCTTGTGTTTTTTTAAAGTGTGATATTTTTGCTGCGTGGACTCCCTGGGGGGTGTCTTTATATTTTTCTTTTCGTTTCTTTTATCGCCGTTTTTAGGTTCTTTCCTATCATTCGTAAATAATCAATTGTAATCAGAGTTGTATATTCTTATTTTATTTTAACATTTATCACAACAAATTAAATAAACCGTGAAGTGTAGTAATTATTTGCATTCCTTTCTCCGAATCAGTACTTCGACACAATTATAGATCCCTTATTTCTTCCTGCCTTCATTGAAGTCGTTATAAGTTACAATGGTAAGGTCATTTTGGTAATTAACTCAATGGACACCATTGGTCCTAACACTTCGGCATAAGGTGGCGCAATTTGATATCCTTTCTAGCACAGTGTGTGGTCAATAATTGTACAATTTTCAGGTTAATCCCGTCTGTCCCTTCGAGCCATGAGTCCCTGCATGGATAACAAAACAAATTATTAATTATTATCCTGTCGGCATCTTTTATCCATCTCACAGTATTTTTTATTATAGTTTCCCATAACAAAACCAAGAGGGGATGAAGACAATTTCGAATTTGATGACCGCAACAACAGATCCTTGCACGACAACTCTAATAGCCAAGCCGACCTTTGTTCACCCATTGTTTGCCTGTCATCAGGTTATCCCCCTTTTTCTGATTTTATCGCCAAAAAACCGTCACAAATTATAATCACCTACGACCGCAGTGTATCCTTGTTACAGGACCGCGATTCAAACTTTAACGAGATAAAAGAAAAAACAAAAACAGAGGACAACAAAAAAAGAAGTAAGAAAATAAGGGTCCGGTGATATTTTAGTTGGTGTGTGACTCTTATCGCATGTTATCACTCCGCAGGTATCCTTTGTCAATTCGAATGACACAGGTCCTAGTGTTCATTGGAAAAATTGATCCATTTGGTTGTTTAGTTTCCCCTTTGATCAAGGATTCGATGCCGAGAAGGATAATCCAAGAGCGCATGGCGCTAAGCCTACAAAAGGACATCCAACAACTGGAGCAGGATTTGCATTCTCTGTCATTGTTGGTGTATGCCGTATACCAACATGACAATGGGTGTAATTGGCCCGAAAAGCGCAAATCTATGGAGAAGAACCGGATAAGGAATATCTTTTTTGCGTAGAACAATGATTATCTTGTCGTCAGCCACTTGAAGAAAACAAGATTAGAATTCAACTGATATGTGTGTCCTTTTGGTGTTCCTCTGTAAAAGGATTATCATCCCAGCGTGTGTATGCGGTGACCGTACCAATGGACAAGGACACGAGTACCTTACTTCGTCTTTTCTCTAGAAATTATGAAGGATCTTTATTATGGAAATGGTTTTAATGTGAGCGTTTTTGTCCTTACTCTTTGAATTGTTATTAGTTTGTCAGAAAGGACACTTTGCATTGTGACATTGTTGTGAAGATGGTTTTGAACAGTTGGTTTTATTTTTTTATGTATCTTTAAGGAGCGACAAACTGGCGCCAATGTCAATTTAGTTTGTGAGGGATGAGTAGATTTGCTGCCAAATGAAAGGGTAGAGATAAGGACTTGAACTAGTATTGTTTCAACAGATTAAATTGAAAATTGTTCGCTGCGTTTTTTCTATAATGTGCACATTCTAAGGGAAGCTTTGTAGGTTGAGACGGGTTGGAAATGACACCCTAATTATAATAAAATTTTATGGGCACTATTGAAACTATTTATTGAAACTATTTATTTCTTAATATCAGAAACTATTTATTTCTTAATATTAGAAATAAGGTTTATGACGTGGGCAAGTGGCTTCTCTCGACGATTACATCGCCACGTGGACGTCCACAAATCACTTCAATGGTTAAAATTATACATTTTCATTTCACTCATCACTGTCTTCAAGATAAAAGGTGGTCTTGTCGATGGTAATTGTCCAGCAACATCACCTTCAACTGTATTCTAGCTAAGCATGGTTGGTCGACAACATGAGAATTCTCATGCGGTGGCACCGAAATTTATTTTAAATTATCTGGTCATTATAAGAACCGGTGCTGTTCCACCCTTTCGGTGAATCGCAAACGTTCGTACGGAAAGCCATGGAAAGCCACCAAATTGATCACCAGGTTATCACAACATTCATTAGTTCAGGTCATTATTTAAACCGCAATCTTCACATTTGTTTGGTTCCGAAACCTCAGCAAGGTGCCACCCAGATTGCCGTCCGACATATCATTCTCAACCGAATAGCGGTATTTCGCACCTATTTGCAGCAAACCGTGGGCGTCGCCAACTAAATAGCCTTCACATTATCTCTATGCACCACAATTAGAACACGATGGTAATTTGGAGCTTTGTTTCGACTTCTCGATGCCGGTTTCAATGGGTGTACCTCGAAATAGCGGATAGTAATTAATATGCCAAACCTCACCTGAGAAGAATTTAGTGTCCGTCAAATGAGGATTGCTCGAGAGAATATCAAATGACCAATGGCCATTGATTACATGGGACTGGCTATGACTTCTAACTGGGACAATATGCTCCCTGTCTAAAGTAGTATCAAAACAATCCTACAAGTCATCTGTAACCTTGGGAGAAATACACTTCTGGTGCATCGGAAGTGCCAAAGGGCATATTATGAGTTACTCAGGTTTGTTTCTCGATAGTTGTTGTGTTGGATATTTCAGGAAAAGGGAGTAACTACAGCATTTCAATTATTTCAAATTTGTTGAGTGCTTCCAGATAACGGAGACGCTTCATTTGGTTTGGTTTTGAAGTGTTTTTTAATTATTAACAAGCGCTGTGTAAGAATGTGTTGGATCTAATATTAGTTTAATACCTCACAGATAAAATAATAATCCCTGTTTCATTTTAACCTGTGGGATTTGTGTAATATTTTCGAATAAAAACTTTCTTGCCGTCAGTTGTTTCGAAGTATAGAATGCACATCATGTTTAGTCTTTCGAAATGGAACATGGTATTTTTCAGGTCTAATGGTAACTTGGAAGTCTCATATTTTTGCCTTTTTCGAAAGTGTTCAAGTATTCGGAAGAGTTTATAGTCGTAAAGACTTGAATCAATCATCAATCTTTAGGAAAATAGAAAATTACGACACAGGGTATATAAAAGTTATACTTATCACTTATATATTTAGCGTTTTTTTTTCCAATTAGCGTTTTTTTCCATTAGCATTTTTGTCATTGAGCGTGATGTTGGGTTGGTGACAGCTGCCTCTTCGATATTTCTGTGACGGTTCCGCCAAACCCGACTGTTACTACTACTTGAAGAGCCCCCATAACTTCGACCGAACGTTATAAGTTTCGCCGATGCAATCGCATTACCACCTTAAATGCTTCACGCATCAAATAGATCAAATTTATATAACCTAAAAGTTCCTGTCAAAGATATCATACCTTTCATGCATTTCTTCGCATACAAATTCCCTACAAGAATTCTTTCTATTATACGGGAGCATAAAACAAAACCTATTCGGTACCTTCGGTTGCCAGGCAAATTCCAACCTTCCCACACCTGCACCGCAATCTCCCCGCAGCAAAAACATTTCCTTCCCAAAGATAATTAATGCTTTTAATGCATTACCTGGAAATGCCTGCAAAGAATTTTCCTGTAAGGGCATTCATACATGTATCAATGCATCTCTGCATTAGCGACCAAGAACCGAATTTCCAATTAGTGTAGATATTCACACTAGAATTCGACACTTGCGTCGCCATAGATACCATGTACAATTGACACAGATGGTATATACAAACCGTCATTGTGTAATCATCTGAATTGCTTCGCAATGACTTACAACTATCCATATAGCTGCAAGCACGTTACCCAGAAATGCTCCTTTGTTTGAATCTTCAAACAATCATCGACTTCGCGCATAGCCCCGGATTGAATTCAATGCATAAACAATACAAATATAGAATCCGTTTCCCACAAACGAATTTCCCTGCATATACAAATGCAAGCAAGGGATTCGTTTCCTCCACCAACCCATTAGCACCTTTCCCAATGTCTATTCGGATATTTACACAAGGGCATCACTCATCTAAGACTTTTATGATGCCCTCGTCCCATATTTGCTTTTAGCACATCTCTCGATGCATCGTCGTATATTTATTTAGGCGGGATGCACATAATAAACCATGATCGCCCCGATTCCTTTGTCCTTGCCGGCTGCCTGCTTTGTTTTTCCATTGCCTTCGCGCATGAGTAAACAACACAGATCTGAACGATCACACACATACCACCATGATCGTTCTATGAACCGTACCATTCACCACAGGTAAGGTTCCTACCCTTCAAGGAACATACTTACCGGAAAGCATTACACGCGCCCACAGACGTGTGCCACTAAGTCCTGCTAGGGGCCGGAAACATTTAGCCGACGTTGAGCCCGAGACTAAAAAGCAAGGAACTGAACGTCCCAAAGCTTTCAATGTCAAGCTCAACAATTCGAATATAGCATACCTGACACAAAGGTAAAACATTCACCAATCCTATGCCCAAAGACAATCCCAAAGACTGAAATGCGCCGCACTCCAGCACTGCACAATCGGAAATCCTGAACATCTACACGATGTTACGAGGAATTGCTATCGTCCGTAAATTAGCCGACCAACGGATGTACGTACGGGTAGTCTACCATAGACACCACCCAAATCCGTCGCGAAAAGAAAGGCAGCGGCAACCTCATACAAAAAGGCATATCGCTTATCCGCTGCCAAATTCTAGGCAACCATAAATATCTTAACGAGATAATTCGGGAATATTTATGAGAGTAAAACCCACAAAAGGAACTACTTCAATCCCACGGTTCCTTTTTTGTATTTCACACCCATTAGAAAGACCTAAAGACCATTCAAATTGCCCGATATCCGTCGGCCTGCACGCCAGATGTGCTGTGTAAATAAAGGCGGCACACAAATCGTCGCACCTCTAACCGAATTGAGTCTGGACGAATTAGCACGACATTCCGAGGCAGTCATGGCCACGGATAGATCCCGAACGGATCTCCAACTCCCTCCGGTAACGACCCACTTACAAATCCCACCCCAGCCCCAGCCACGAACCTCCACGGTAACTCACACCCATGCAACGCAGTCAAGCAGCGAATTTGAAAGCTTGAGCATGCAAATTCGACAGTTGCAAGCGCAACTGAACAACCTTAGCGTCGGAAATAACTCATGGGCGGGCCGTGACAGATCGCGACGCCGAGACAGGTCGCGCGAAAATCCAAGACGCTGGCGCAGCAGATCGCGCACGCCAGACAACGCAGACACCTCTTTAATCTAGAACTGCCGACCGAAGAAAAAGCGCAAACGGCCGGCAATCCCCAGATAAGTCGCTTGTCAATTTACGATTTGAAGTTAAATATGGACTTCATTGTTGACACAGGTGCGGATATCTCCGTTCTTCCTCGCGAGTCTATTTCGAGTATCCGAGGAGTCGACATATAGAACCCGAAGGAGGAGGTGTGCAAAATCGCGATAGTTGGATGACGAAAAGTTAGTGTCAGTTGACTGTGTACCTTGTTAATCGCGACGTGTGACTTAGAAACGTGAATAATATATCAGAACTACAGAACCGAAAGTAAAATTCGCGGGCAGACATTGTGTTGTTATTTATCGAGTTTCACATACATTACATTATAGTCATAGCCGAAGGAATTGATTGACCAGAACAAACAAAGAAGAAATATAATAAAAAGACATTTGTAAATAAAACAGCTTCTCAGTGTTTCATTGATGTCCGTGTTCCAGGGTGATTTTCTCCTTATTGCAAACAGTGTTCGGCGGAACACCAGGACTAATATAACAATCCCGCCAAACTACCACCACACCACAAACTCACCCCAAACGAGGGTTGTATCACGGAGTCTTATTACACCCGCTGACCACGCTGGTCGCGTGCTACCTCCCGCCCTCCGTCGCGCGCCGGAGAAGCGTAGAAATATCGAAGTTGTGTTAAGAAGAAGTGTTTCATCTTGCATAAAATTTATAAAAATCAATTTAATATTAAATATAAGTTCTAAGTAAAGACCATTGAAAATAAAAAAATTGTTTATGCATAAACAACATCGCCTGAGTCTTTTCTTTCTGTGTTGTGTCCGCTCGGTTGCGATGGTCAACCATCGTTTTCTTCCTCCTTACGTTGTGAGCAGTGTCCGTGTGAACAATAGACGATGAGGATGGAAGTGAACCTAGTGCCCGAGTCTGGCACATACTTCCTACCCACATTTCCCATTTATTGTAAGAATGAATCTTGTGGCGACATAATGAGACTCTCCTTTCAGAGAACCACCTGATTGTTTATCCAACAAAGTGTAATACCATCACCTGTTTAACGTCTGCGCACACGTGTATATCCCCCCTTATATATCATGCCTGTAAGCTTACCAAGGCATGCTCCTATTATACTGACCTATTATACTGACCTATTATACTGACTCCCCACTTCCTTTAACTAACCCCATCATATGCGAAATCACTTAAGGACACTTCCGAATTTTAACCCATTATACAATGATCAGTACTATCAATTATTCAAATGCTACATCCTTTATGCTTAACCAGGTAAAAACATTTCGTATAAGGCTCGACCAGTGCGGACATCCAAATTGGCAAATAATCTTTGCTGGCACAGTATTTTATAAAATGTTGACTTAAAAGTCCTTCACGGACAATATGGTGCTATCCATAAAAATAATTACCCATGATTGTAAATACTCGTACTGCAAGAATTGTAACTGACCCATTTGTTGCTGCCTACATGTTTTTCGAATCTCTGTTGAAGCTCACTTGAAAAATGCCAACAAAAATACCACCAAAATAGATAGCCATCGAGGTATCGCATTTTTGGGTAATTGTTGCATTTTTCATGACTGAAACTCGGAGAACTTTCAAGTCACAAAGCGTCGAAATTTAACTGTCGTTCAAGACGGAGACGAAAATCAAGAAATCAAATAAAACTAAGAGGTCCTTGGTTGTTGGCTTTAGAAATGCTAAGAACGGTATAGAACAATAACCAAAGTGTCAATATTGTGATTTGTATTATTATTTAGAAGTCAAGTGTGGGGTGTTATTGTAGTGCTCTACAAAGTTCTATAATCCCAAAGTCCTATTGATCCGCACGGAACTTTCTTTTAGATATTCCATCGCCGGGCGGGACGCAGTTTACCTGTTACTCCGCTCGTCGCATCGCAACTGCTGCCCAATGTCACATAGAATATCATTTGTTAAGGACCATGCCTGTTTTGAACTTAGCATGTATTCTATTACTCCTGTCCGAGTAACTCTCCGTCTCATATGTCTCTCCAAAATCGTTCGTGCTTACCTCGGTTGGCAGGGCTTCCGAGTCTTTTGGCTCGTGTCCAAGATCAAAAGAGGAAATTTCTTTTTATTTATTTAATTTTTATTTTGGCCCTTGCCACGGCCTCTGGAACCTTACTCATCGTGAACTAAAAAAAAAAAAAAAAAAAAAATGGGGTGGCGGGAGGCCGACTTTAGGCAGACAAGGACATATGTGTCCTTCATCTTGTCTCTGGCTTCTGGTCATCTTGCGATAACCAGAATCACCCACATCCGTGAAGATGTTGGGCTCGGTCTCAAGGTATCTGAAAAGAAAGGGGAAGGACGTATCTAAGGATAGTGTGGACAGGGTTAGTTCAATTGTTCTCTAACTACTTGGATGGGGGGATTATGGGAAAGAAATCGCACAAGACCGGTAGGTCTTGAGTGCGGTAGTAAACGCAGATCACGTCTTTGGCGGCTGATAATCTGCGCTTTGGTCGGTGTGTATGTGTGTGTGTTTGTGCTGTCTTGTACTGTGCGTGAGTGTTTGTAGTGTGTCAGCAGTAGACCCTATCGGAAGGGTCCAGGGATCCTCTATTATAAAGGAGAATGTTGTTGGGGAGGGTGCTTTCTTCAGTTTTGTACTGAAGAAGAAATTGTGGTGGTCTGATCCGAAGAGATCGAAAGAGAGAAGGGTTAAGAACGCAAGACTCCCGTACAAGTGGGTTCTCGCTGTTCTGAATGCTTTCGAGGTACTTATATGCTAATTGTAGCAAATACTCGTCGATAGGGATAATCGAGGCACCTTCGTACAGGTGAGAGTTCGGGTAATGGCGACCGTCAGGCCTTCTAAAGTGGTTGATGCATCTTCTGAGGAGTTTTCTTTCGAATATGATCCTGCATATCTTCTTTCCATTTGGGCGATATGCAGGATCATATGGGAAAGGCGTATGATATTCCACATCGGATTAGCTGCTTATAGCAGAGAAGCTTAACTTTGGTGTCAACTTTGTTGCTCCACTTCAAGATGTTGTGTAGTTGCTTAGACCGACCGAGGCCCCTTTGAAGAATGTGGGTCACATGTTTGATGAAATTCATTTTTGGGGTATAGATGACCCCAAGATATTTCATCTTGTCCTGTGGTCTAATCGTAGTACCTCCCATTTGTATTCGGATATTCTGTGAATATCGAGAAGCAGGTTGGGAGTGTTTACTACTCAGAATTATAGCTACTGATTTAGATGGGTTAAGTCGAATTTTCCATCGACTGTAATACTGATACAGTTCGTCCAGATGACGGTTGAGTCCGTTTGTTGCGTGTTTTGGGCTTTTAGATGACGTGTACACTAGGACGTCATCCGCATAGCAGATCTGGTTTACTCTACCATCCACAGGGCGAAGAATATCTGAGGTGTAGATATTAAATAAGATGGGGCATAGAATGAAGCCCTATGGTACGCCTGCAGCGGCGTTGAAATCATCGTGAACTAAAAATTTGCCGCCCTTTTATACTCTGGGTCATCGAGTTTGGCAAGATTTTATGTAAAAATTCCAAAAAGCACAAACAAGATTTTGTGTGCTTCAATTGGAATAGGATTCCGGGAAGTTGATAGGAATTTATTTGAATAAATTCCCGGAAGGAGAAACCATGAAATGCGTTTAGAGTTAAGCATTTCATGATGTTAGGTTTATTTGGAATTGAATCAATGCACGACAAATGGACTTTGGTTTAAATTGATCGTGCATATGATTCAATTGGATTGGGATGTAAGTTAATTTGAAATTGAATCAATGTGCGACAAATTAACTTTTGGTTTAACTTGTCGCTCATATGATTCACTATGGGAATTAGGTTGGGATTATAGGTAATATTGGGGATTTGGATGGGAGTAGTGATTTAGGATCATTACATCTGCCTCGGCAAGAACATGATGCTCAACTTGACGACAGTGCCAATCAAGTGATGAGTCTCTACGAAAGCGAACAATATCGCTGCTGCACGGAGACAAATCAATGGATTCCTAAAGCTCTGGAAACGAATGCTGAACAATTCGAAACTGAATATTATCGTTGGGATGGTAGCAAGAATCAGTGGATACCAAAGTATAAAATATCCGCGCATTGGGTTATGTATGGTTTTGAAAATGGTGTACGGACATACACAGACAAGGATGGAGCTATATTCTTTTCGGACACCTAAAAGAAAGCATGGTTTCCGAAAACCAATGTATGGTAAGGTATCAAATGAGTTATGGGTTTATTGACAACACAACACCAATGACAGAGAAACAAACAAAATGCCAGACAAGGTGGTAAAGGAAATGGTCAAAACTAGTGCACCTGCAGAGAGTGGAGCCGGTAAAAGAAAGACTACTAGTGAGTCACCACAAAGGTTTGATTTCTATCCGAACGACGAAGAAAGTCTCATGCCAAACCATTTCCTGATTGGGGTTCTGGCGGTGCGATGCCATCCAATGAATTCGACGATCACGACCTTGTTGGTAGGGCGAACTGGAGCACAGCGCAGCGGCTAACGGACATTCTCTGGAGAAGATGGATTGAAGAATACCTGCCAACCCTGATGCGAAGAACGATCTCCGGACGAGATACTGTGAGGGACGAAGTATTATACCAAACACGGGCACTAGGTTCTACTTCATCCTCACCAATCATAACAAAGTTTCAACACGTATTGTCCACCAGAAAAACTGGTCTCTTCACTGAATCGGGTGCACACAGTTGTTTACAAACGAAAAGGATAAGTACTCCCAGGAACAGCAGTTCGGAAATCAAACACTAATTCTTTATTTATTTGTACCATGGTTTTTTTTATTTTTTATTTTTTATTTTATTTTACTATTACTATTGTTTTTTTATTTCACAACGGATGTACTAAGATACAAGACAGTGTACTCTACTTGACAACAAAATAACTGGTGACACATGAAAGAATTAATTAATTAATCACGCGCTAGGAAAACAAAACTCTTAAATTAGAGGCGCGCGCTTACTCCACTCGGCTTAGAATCGCATCCTCGTGCGTACCGGAGAGCGGGAGACAGAACGACCGTGGTGGTCGACCGGTGTAAGAAGACTCAATCGAGAGTTGGAATCTGGTTCTTGATTCACCCTCGATTCGGTGGTGGTGGACATCCTCTCCAACAAGGATATGTTTCTAGTTACCACAAGAGAGACGTAAAGTCTCTCTCTGTGGAACAGAAAACCAGATCTCGTAATAAAGATCATGGTGGTACACATGTATGTGTTTATATTGGTTCATTCATGAGACGAAACCATGAGAATGAATCTAAAACAAAGAAAGGGCATATGTGCATCCATGTGGTGTGCATTCGGCTAAGCAAACAAGCCAAATCTCATCGGATGCTAATTGGGTCTTTGTTTGCTCATGCCTCGAGGCCACGAGGAACGGATCCAGGAAATTAAAAGACAAGGGGACCGTATAGATCGTTGTCTAGGATGTGCATTGCAACTAAACGAATAGAAACGAAAATAGACGACGATGCATCGAAGAAATGGTGTTGAAAGCAAAGATGGGACAGGGCATCATAAAAGTCTTAGCTGAGTGATGCCCTTGTGTAAATAGGCGAATAGCCATTCGGAAAAGCTGCTAATTTATTACAATACTTTACACAATGAGAATTGTATCGTATCTTGGGTCGCTGGCCGAAACGAATCTCTTGCTTGCATTTGTATATGCGGGGTAATTCGTTGTAAGAAACGGATTCTATAATTGCATTCTTTATGCTTTGAATTCAATACAGCGGCTATGCGCGAAGTCGATGATTGTTTGGAGATTCAAGCAACGGAGCATTTCGGGGTAAAGTGCTTGCAGCTGTATCAATAGCTGCAGGTCATTGCGAAGGAAATTAGATGGTTATACAATGACGGTTTGTATAACATCTATGCCAATTGTATATGGCATATAAGGCGACTCAAGTGTCGAACTCTAGTGTGAGTGTTTACACTAAACGAGAATTCGGTACTTGTACGCTAATGCAGAGATGCATTGATGCCTGTATGAAATACCCTTGTGGGAGAAATTCTTTACAGGTATTCCTAGATAATGCGTATGTATGATTGAGATCTGTGGTAAATTTTGATAGAATTCTTATGGGGAATTTTTGGATTCGAATGAATGAATGAAAGTAAGAATTCTTTTCCAAAAGCTTTTAAATAAATAAATTGATAAGCTTGATGCGTGAAGCATTTACAGGTGCTAATGCGGTTGCATTAGCAGGAAATTATGAAAGTTGGGTAGCAGTTATGGGGGTTCTTCGGGTAAGTAACAGTGGGGTTTGGCGGAACCGCCACGATACCATCGACCGACAAGATGGGGGTGTGGTCCTGGTGGTGGATTCTTCACTACGCCACAGTACGTGGCCTCGCGCGGAAGTACAAGCTGTGTATCCGGGACCCGAGGGAGTGCTTCGCACTGCGGGGGAGACTGTTGGCGATGCATCACGTCGACATGAATTCCCAGGAAAGGCAAGGCAAGCCCCAACACACAGGTTCCCCGGAGACAATGATCAGCGGCGCACCGGTTTCAGGAAGCCACTAAGAAGAACAGCATCCAGGAAAAGAGCGAACGTGGGAACGGCAGCGATCGTATATAAGGCGAGCACTTCGGGTTACGGCTGAAACGGGTTACATCCACGTAACCGCAGCATAGAATGGTCAACATATACTGGACCTCTCGCGTATCTTAAGTAGTGAATTGAGTATACGCGGTCTCGCGTATATTTTCATAGCGTGGGGTCGAAAGACGTTCTTCACTACTTCGACGAACGCTCTATAGGGCCAGATTTTTTTTTATTTATCCTGCGGGGGCGAGTTTTAAAATTGCCTTCAAAATGTCAACAACTCTTCTGTTAGATTGACATGTGTGTGTAAACGAGAAGGCAACTCTAAGTTTGTGATGTATTGTAATACCAATAAAGAAATACAATTGTCAACATTCAAGTAGTCTGGCGTACGAAATTGGGAACAGTAAACCGGATTAAATTTAGAGGTCCGGATCTACTCTGGAATGTAACGCTAATTAAGCAAGTAAGATAAAGTGTTATTCCTCATATTGAGTTTTAAGTTTTTACTCTGTGGACTCAGCCTTAGTTAGTCAGTTCACGTAATGATGCATATAAGGCCAAAAGTCATGATGTTGTAGTTGATGACTTAAATGTAAGAAAAACTCCTAGTGTAGCATGAGCTGTAATCTTTTATTTTCCAGAGAAACGAGTCACACTTCCAAGAAGTATTCGCAAAATTTTGTCCAGACTCCAAGTCGAAAATTGTTCCAAGAATCTCATGAACAATTCACTTAAATGCGGATTCATCTCGCGAGCAAAAATACTTGCAAATTATATCAAAGCAATAAAAATTCTTTGGAAAACACGAATACAGGCGAATTCAAAAATAAGTCGATAAAATTAAGTCATTTGCTATACTAGGGCCCGGCCCTACAGCAATGTAATTCAGTTCTGGTGTCCGGTAGCAATCATTTTCGTTTACTTGGTCACGTATGTAATAACTTTCTGACACAAATTTCGTTCTTTTCCGGTGTAGCCTCGACCTCTTCGGCACCCATTTACGACAGCTCGCGATAATACCGCCTGAGCGATCGTCAATGCAAAGGCCACTTTGTTGGCACGATCTTAATTCCATAATCTCTTCCATCTGTTAAGGATGTCGTAAATCGTTCGATTCTATCGTGTTCATATCTCGCATTTCCGCGCTGCCACGCACGTCCTGTCGTACAATCGGAATTCGGTCATTTTGCTTGAATTAAAAACCGATTCCGTTATCTTGTGGCCATTCCACTACGATGATCGTACGGAAATAAATTAATTTCGATAATTGAGGGCCGAGGGTCGGACCGTTTCCACTTAGCAGCTGGAATTAGTTTATCTCGGCCCCAACTAATTAAATTTCCCCGAAGCGCAATTAAGACAAGACGAAAATTGTATTTCCCGGTATTTTGGGCGCGTGATCTGTCCTCGGCACCTCTGCTGGGTATTGTTTATTTTGCCTCCATCAATTGAATTCATTCTGTTCGATTAATGACACACGTGCTCACAATCAAGCTCCTCCAGGAATTACAATTGCTTACAGCGGGACAATAGTTTTTATTTGGGCGAGCCAGAAATATCGATTCGATGGAAAGTTTTTTTACGACACTATTTCCTTGATCTGTTTGTTTGGATTTAAAATAACGGATTCGGGGGAATTGATGGAGGATTGGACGCACAGAGGCACTGCCACAACAGGATGTGGGAAAGTCGTCAGAAGGCGCAGGTCCACACAATCAATGAAGACATCAACTAAACGGACAGTATGTACGCGAAGGCATCGTATGCATCGTATGCATTGGCGGGAATGTAAATGTTGGAGTAAGTTGATTTTGACAAGGTAATCGTTGGTGATCACGCACCTTCGGCGTTGCGGTCTGACATGGTAATTCTATTATGACACGACGACGGTTGGTACCCGCGTTGCATAGGTAAGCGCGAGGTTTTAGCGTGAGCCAATGCAAATTGGCTGCAGAGGACGGCAATGAGCTGGTAAGACCTTTTTAGAAGAATGAAGAGGCTCTGTGTGGCTAGGTAATTTGCATAGAATAAACAGAAGTCGTATGCGGTTAGTGAACTCGATAAGAGAGTCGATCTTAGGGAGAGATTTAACAACTTGGGTAATGGATAGGCGGACTTTCAAGCGGGTTGATTTATACCCTTCCTCAAGCTGCCTTTCAATCAGATTTAGTACAAATTGTTATGAAATGTTCAGTCGAATGGTGTCCAGGCTGCGATCGATGGGAAAATTGTTTCGCGTCCATAAAATAAAATGAAAACTCGGAGATTTCTAAGGTCGCGCTGCGGTTGACGGGTCCTATTTATCTATATCTAATGTCCATTATACATTTTTCCAGAGTTTGCCAATTCCTTCCGCCTTTCAAAAACCTGTCTTCTACACCAAAGGTAATCCTAATATTTGATTAAGAGAAATACTTTTCAAATTTTTTACTGTGTCTAAAATGTACACCAAATTAACCGTTTCTGTTAGTTTTAAGCCACAGTTTGGATATATAAATGCGGATCAAAGCCTTTAACGACAATAGCTGTTAACAGATCTTGTTCTCGGTATATGTGCTACACTCAACATGGCCTCAGAGGCAAAAAATGCTACACTGACTCACAGATAGTAGATATTTCTTCGTATTTTTGAGGATACCGGGATCTCACATCAGATGCACCTCAAATTGAGGACAAGCAGCATATTGTGGACAAGATTGATTTTCGAGTTCCCGGTCAAAGAGCTGAACCTTAAGGGGATATTCTGGTCTAGACACACGAATTTAACGCAATTTTTGAAGTGCTGTAAAAAAAAAAGCAATCAATATTTTCACTATTCATTTTTTTATAGGATGTTTATTAATATTTCAAGAATACAGTAAAAAAAATTGAAAGTAAAGATTCAAAATTCAAGTAAGCAGCTGATGAAGTGGGGGATCTCAAAAAGTTGGCACGCGATCATACCCACGATTTTACCCTTCTAGCAATCTGAAAAAAAAGATTATTAATTTAAGAAATGCCTCTATCGTTGGAACTAAAAAAAGTTGAAATTTTTTTTTAACAAAATGGGGACTGCTTGAAAAAGAAATTATTTTTGTACCACTTTTTTTAAGTTTTTCGAATTTTTAAAAAATAGTTAACATTGAAATTTGGGGATGAGGATAGTTCATGCAATAGAAAAGCCTATAAAGAAGACATATACTAAATTTGAAGTAAATCGGTTCAGTAGAACTTGAAAAATCGTGGGTATTGTTTTAAAAAAGACAGTTTCGAGAAAAACGCGTTTAAAGTTTCACGTAAAACCGAACCGGTTTAGACGGCGCGTTAGCAAAACAGCCATACCTCCGAAAATAATTTGAATTTTCTAAAATCCTCTTAAAGATATATTCTTAGAGGCTTAAGCTTTGAAAATATGAAAAAAAAAAATTATTTTTTTCAAATTTCTAGACTAGAATACCCTCTTAACAAATCTGCCAACCCGGCTGGCATATCCCCTATTTTTTTAAACATTTTGCGTACAATTTTTGTTTATGTTGTTCTTTTTCTTATATTTATCTTGCTTGCTAGATAAATAGCTTAAATTCTAGCTTATTTAAATCATATTAGAACTTACTGGTCCTCTGCAGATAGTCGAAGCTAAACTTGGGATGACTATTGTCATGTATTGTTGCCTTTCGGCTTTGTTTATTTAATTTTAATTACAATCTTCATTAATAATTCACCAAATAAATAAAATTTAGAGCAAAAAAAAAAAACAATGTATTTTTTTTCTTTTAGACCGCATATTCCCTATTCTTTACTTGAGCGACAAGACCTCTTCTATTTATCTATCTTGAAAAATGTATCAATACCTGACTTAATACAGGGTGCGTTTTATGTTCCAGATCAATTTTTTTAAAATAACTTTCAAATGGAGTACCATTTTATAATTTATATTATTGATCGAGTAGGTCGTCTTTAACATAGAATATGATGGCCGTGACCTAAGCGCGATCTCTTTTAAGCACATTTTTCACACAATTTCGGCTTTATTCGGTCCAGGTAAATTGGTGGCAAAATTTGTATTGTAGTGTGATGCTGCAGCCTCTTGTTGAAAGTAAATGTTCTGTAGAGTTAATTGATCCAATTCAGTCATAAGAAAATTGCTCAATGCGTCGCGATTTCGGTCACCAGTAACTGTTACAGCATTGTTTCTAGCATCCTCACAAAAAATATGATCAAATGGGACAGGATTTAGTAACTCCATGAGAGTGCAGTGATCTTTTGGATATTAAATAAGAGGTTTTTGATTATCCCAATAGCGCATATTTTGTTTATTAATAAACCCAGTCAAGTCGAAATGTGCTTCCGATTTTCCTTTCTGAAATATGTTGTCACCTATGTTACTAGAACTAGTGCATTCAAATTTCGCCGACATGCATCATCGTTTTCTTGCAGTTGTCGTGCCAGTTAAAAATTATACGTTAAACATGCAAACCCCATTTGCGAATTTTTAACAAATACGATGGAGATATTCCTAATTCCCCTACAAAGCGTCAATGAGAGATTCAGCAACATTACCTCCCTGCATTAACCTTTATTGTTGTACTTAATTATCTTATGTTTCTCAGTCTAAGCAAATTTTCAAAATTATTAATTTCACGCTGAGTGGTTAATTTGCTCGGTAGGTGATTTACACCAAAAAAGTCGCGTAATTTTCTCCACTACTTCACGATTAAACTATTATCTAGATAAAATATTATAATAATTGCAAAACGTTGTTGTGACAATAACAGCTCCACAACAAATTGTTATTAACCATTTTCTACAGCTATCATATTCCAACTGACAACCGCAATGACAGCCAAACAAATTCGACATGGATCATAAAAACCATCCTGGGTGAATCAGTGAATGCTTAACCAGGTTCTAAAAATAGGCGACTCATCGCCCTCCTTGTCCTATTAACTTATAACAGCAACTTGTGTTCTGCCGAAGGTTATGGAGTCACTAATTAATTGTCATTTTTTGACTTTCTTAATTTTTTTACCTGTTTTTTGTAGGAAGGGGGAAATCTTCAAAATATATCTCGTGATCGACACAGACGCATGCCAGATTTTTACCAGCCCATTTCCACTGCTCCGCACGGAGCTTTCTAATTCGATATTCCATCATGGAGTGAGGTGGAGTTAAATCTGTTACTCGAATAATCGGAATGTATCTTCATCCCAGAACACAATTTTTACAGATCGCCCGGTGTAACTGCCCACCTCATCTGTTGTTTCAATATGAGTACCAGGTGTACCGATTTGAAGTGATACAAATGTATCGATAGGGAACGTTTGTTGTGAACGAGCCCTTATATATTTTTTATTTGGTTGCTATGACATGTGTCAAACATATTTAGTATGCATTAAGTCATTGTACAAACAACATCATTTTTTTTAATCCTGTTAATTTTGTACCAGAAAATGATGATTTGCGGAAGGCATTAATTTTTTGTTTTCATTTGAAGAAAAGTGCTGCAGAGCCGCATCGAATGCTTGTCGAGGCTTATGGTGATCATGCTCTATCGGAAGCAATATGCAAAAGATGGTTTAAGCGGTTCAGAGATAATGAGTTTGATGTGCGAAATGAAGAACGTGGAAGACCACCAAAAAAGTTTGAAGACGCCGAATTGCAAGCAATATTGGATCAAGATGACACTTTAAGTCAAAAACAAATGGCACGAATGTTAAATGTTGCACCACAAACAATTTCTGACCGTTTAAAAGCTATGGAAAAGATCCAAAAGTGTGGAAACTGGGTGCCGCATGAATTGAACGACAGGCAGATGGAAAAGCGAAACACCACATGTGAAACGTTGCTTCTACGACACGAAAGGAAGTCAGTATTGCATCAAATTGTGACTGGTGATGAAAAATGGATTTATTTTAAAAATCCTAAACGCAAAAAATTATGGGTACATCCAGGAGAAGCGTCAACATCGACTGCAAAGCTTGATCGGTTCGGAAAAAAGACAATGCTCTGTGTTTGGTGGGACCAGCAGGGGGTGGTGTATCATGAACTTCTAAAAGCTGGCGAAACTGTTGATGCGCAACGCTACCGGCAACAAATGATCAATTTGAACCATGTATTGGTCAAAAAACGACCAGAATGGGCCACAAGACACGGAAACGTAATTTGGTTGCACGATAATGCTCCGAGTCATACAGCAAAATCCGTCAAAGAAACAATAAAAGGTCTCGGCTGGGAAGTGTTACATTTTCATTTCATTTTTAATACATTTTTTTTGATTTTATTTTTATCTTCTAAGTTTCTAAATTACATGCTAGACAAAAAATGCTTAAATTCTAGCTTAATTATCTTATATTATAACTTACTCGTCCTTCGCAGACGCTCTAAGCTAAACATTACTTAACAATTGCATAATTTTCGACGACAGAACTTTGTGGCAGTACTTCTCATTATTTGAAAGACAAAGAAAAATTTGAAAAACTTTGTGTCGAATGTTGTTTGTTTTTTTTTTCTTAAAATTCAACTTACTTAATTTTTTTCTTTTATTTTTAATTTTATTTAAAAGCACTTAACTTAAATCTTATACTACCCTAATTCTAGAAAAGCTAAGTCTATGTAAGCTGGCTGATGATACTGTTATTCTATACTGACATTGGTATCCAGGTCTTTATATGCCATTCAACCCCAGAACTGTTGACGCTGTCCAATACTATCGTCCCGGTCTCTGTGGGAGATAGCCCTACTGAAGCTCAAGAGCTCTTCTTCGGTGCGCGTTACTTCCCGGTCGTAGCACAATCGCCAATCGCACAATCAATTCCCAATTACCCTACCATTTAGCCATAATCCCAATCATGTTCCGCAAGTTAATCACACACGCGACAAATTAAGCCAAAAATCCATTTGTCGTACATTGATTTAATTCCCATTAATCCTAACATCATGAAATAACTAACTCCAAATGCATTTCATGATCTTACCTTCCGGGAATTTGCTTGAATAAATTCGTTTGAATTCCCAGAATTCCACTCCGGCTGAAGCACACACAAATCTTGTTTGTGCTTCCCGGAATTTTAATACACATTTTTGATGCAAAACTCTGGAGATCCAGAGTATAAAAGGGCGGCGCATTTTGTTTTCAGATCAATCCGCACAGTACAAACATACACACACACCGACCAAAGCGCAGGTCATCAGACGCCAAAGACGTGATCTGCGTTTACTACCTACCGGTCTTGCGCGATTTCGTTCCCACCATCCCTCCATCCAAGTAGTTAGAGAACACCTGAACTAACCCTGTCCACACTATTCTTAGATACCCCCCCCCCCTCTTTTTAATTTTTGAGATATCCCGAGACCGAGCCCAACATCCTCACGGGTGTGGGTGATTCTGGTTATTACAAGATGACCAGAAGCCAGAGACAAGATGAAGGACACATCTGTCCTTGTCTCGGTAAAGTCGGCCTCTCGCCACCCATTTTTTTGTTTGTTTCAGATTAATCGAAATCCAGGAGGCCGAAGCCCCAGTCAAATAGTCAGTCGGTCTCCAGTGGCCAAAGTCCTGGTCAACAAGCCGATATTTTAAAATAAATCGATAAATAAGCAACCGGCATTGTCTTTTCTTTGATTCAAACGCCGATCGGAAGCGCGGCTGCCGCCCTCAGGAAATACAGCTCGGCGCCAATCTCGCTAGCCCAGCACCTTCAGAAACGGGACCGACTCTATCCGCCTCAGCCAGGAAGATCCAACAGACCTCGAGCCACCTGAAGTAACCAGAACGGACCTCATAACCACTTAGGGTAACTCAATCAACAAATATAAACCTTTACACATCTATTCCCCGAGATCCCTGTTTAGTCAGGGGATAGTTCAGTTGAACTCCCATTCTCAGACGATATTCTTGCGAGGCTGTAGTGTTTTAAAAAGTCTATTATTTCTCCACTCATATAACCCATATCCATACCCATGTCCATATCCATATGTTGCACAATAGACTGCGTGCACACAAAAGTATAAATTAAAGAAATGAATGTACGCAATCAGGGTTTCCTTATTGGGCACCTCTCTTTGGGCCGCGAGAACTTCCCTTTCTTCCATAGTTGAACCCAGCGCCGATTCCTCATTGGTTTTCGAACAGCAGGAACTGGACTTTAGAGGTTTACGATTATCTGTTTCCCCTTTTGGATGGAAATGGCAAAATGATATCCCAGCGCGAGTAGCGTACACGTCTTCGTTTTCCATAAACTTTGTGGATTGTCCAATTTATATTAGGTAATGATAATTAATGCGTTTTTATCTACCCCACATCAAATGCACATCGTGAAGTGTACATAAAAATAGTTCGTTTTATCCATATCCATATCCATATCCATATCCATATCCATATCCATATCCATATCCATATCCATATCCATATCCATATCCATATCCATATCCATATCCATATCCATATCCATATCCATATCCATATCCATATCCATATCCATATCCATATCCATATCCATATCCATATTCATATCCATACCCATATCCATATCCATATCCATATCCACATCCATATCCATATCCACATCCATATCCATATCCATATCCATATCCATATCCATATCCATATCCATATCCATATCCATATCCATATCCATATCCATATCCATATCCATATCTGTTGCGGATTCACAATTATATGCTCGGGGAGAATCTAGTACGCGCTTCGTCTAGTACTCTCCCTGACATCCGATTGATATCACGAAGAAGGCCTACAACGACAGAGTTACCAATAAACTGCTTGAGTGCCCAACTGGTTCGCCTCCTTTCTAGTCAATGGCAAGGGCTGTCAGCAGTAACTTCGCTTCCTCCACTTTTCCTCCGTTAGTGACGGACAGCGGCACGTTGGTCACAAATTCAAAGGATAAAGCTAATGTGTTCGCGAATTTATTTTCCGCGAATCCAAACCTCGACGCCGGCTTTTCGAAGCCACCTGTCATCGCACCGGTACGGTTTTCGATGTGGGATGTGAGGCTCCACCCGCGTACTATTCAACGCTTTCTACGTGGACTGGACTGTAGGAAAGCAACCGGCCCGGACAGAATACCAGCAATAGTCCTTAAGAACTGTGCTCCAAAACTGTCGCCGGTTATTGCCAAGCTCTTCCGCTTATCTTATGTGCGGAGGACATTGAAGGTTGCCTGATTTCAGCCAATCCGAAAGAGGGGAAAAAGTGTCTCCCACAAAATTACCGACCGATAAGTTGTTACCTAAGGTGATGGAAAATGTTATCAATGCCGAATTAATTAAGTGTTCGGAGTACAACGGACTTCTGAATGATCGTCAACACGGTCCATGGGAGACCTTTTGAGCCTCATAACCGATATATGGATATCTGCGATTGAAGGAAATTGTGAGTCAAGGGCGGTCGCGTTAGATACCTCCAAGGCTTTTGACGGCGTTTGGCACGGGGCAGTGCTGAGCAGGCTTCGTTCATACGAACTTTCACAGTAGCTTTGCGACTGGACGAAGAGCTTGCTCGAGAATCGATTAATCCGGGTTGTTGTGGACGGGGTATGTTCGGATCTGTATCCGAGATTCCTCAAGGCTCTATTGTCGCTCCAACTTTGTTCTTACTTCACATAAATGATTTGTTGCATACAGCGGATAACAAAGTACTCAGTTTGCGGATGATACTACGCTTGTTTCCTCTTTTTCGAGTGATCGGTCGATTGGTGCATCTACGACGCACTAGCTAAGATGTAGACATATCGACTCTCTGAGTCAGGCTCTGGATAAGGTACGGCAGTGGTGAAAGGACAATCTGATCGGTTTTAATGCAACGAAGATGCAATATACAACATTCAAAAGAAAAGTGGATCATCGGCTCCACAGCTGGTGATGAATTGCCAGGTCCTCGAATCTGGGGAAGCCATGAAATTGCTCGGCGTCACAGTCAGGGGGAATGTATCGTGGCATGAACAAGTGTCGAACTTTGCCAGATCGGCCTCTGGCAAATTGACTTAACTTTTTAGAGGCAAGAAATATTTTACTCCGGCCCAACTTTTTCTTCAATAAAATTCGACCCGCGCTTGAATATTGTTCTCATGTTTGGAGCTCTGCTTCTAAGCATACCGTCATCCTACTTGACAGCATACAGACACGAGCGATCCGCCTGATAGGGGGCATAGCGCTGTCGTCGGGACTATAATCACTATCACCTCGAAGGCGTGTAGCTGACTTCTGTCTGTTTTACAGATATTATTACGGGTACTGTTCTTCGGAAATTCGTGGTACCGTTCCGCTCAACTCGGTTTATATGCGTTCCACAGGACAATCCGACGAACGGAACATCACCGTGCATTAGAACTCGTTCCGTTCAGAGCGGGAAATTTGTGGAATTCCCTCTCCCCGGAACTATAAAACTAGCAACTGTTTAAGAAGAACTGGAACGGTTATTTAGTGGCATCTCGAGGCGCCCGGTCGACGCTATAGGTTCGCCCCTCCTGAGAGAAGTATAATAATGAAAATTAAGTCCTATGTCTTTGCATTGAGGGAAGAGAGAAGCAACGATTATATACGAGGGTTGCCTTTTATATTTCGGGATTAGAGAACAAAAACAAATATTGATCATCGAAAATCACTTTATTGTTTTTCAAAATATTCCCCATGAAGATCTATACACTTTTGCATGCGTTTGAACCAATTGTCGAAGCACTTTTGCCACTCTGATTGAGGTATCTCCAACACATGCATTCTGAATGCAGCAACCGCTTCTTCAGGTGTCGAAAAACGTTGACCTCTCAGTTTGTTTTTACGTACGGGAATAAAAAGAAGTCGTTCGGTGCCAAGTCAGGACTATACGGCGGATGACCCATCAAATCGATGTTTTGGGTGCTCAAAAATGCAGTTGTCGCAGTCGATGTGTGAGAGCTCGCATTGTCGTGGTGAAGAGTGATCCGTCTTCGGCGGTTGGTTTTCCTGATTTCTTGGACCCCAACTGGCAAACAAATGGTTGTGTACTATTCAGAATTGACTGTTCTGCGTTGTTCTAGTGGTACTGTTGCGACATGTCCAGTTTTTCCGAAAAAACAGGCGACCATTTGCTTGGAAGTGCTTCGTGCGCGAACAACTTTTGTTGGATTGGGCTCATCTTGAAACACCCAGACAGTCGACTGCTGTTTACTTTCGGGCTCATACGCGTAAATCCACGATTCATCACCTGTCACGATGTCATAGACGTGTTTCGAAGCACCGCGAGCGTATTTTTTGAGCATTTCTTTCGACCAATTGACACGAGCCTGTTTTTGGGCGATTGACAAATTGTGTGGGATCCAACGCGAACAAATTTTTTTGACAGTCAAATGTTTATGCAATATTGAATGTATGCTGGTCCCACTAACGCCTAAGGTTGTCTCAATCTCACGATAGGTCACATGACGATCTTCCAATATCAGTTCGCGCACAGCATCAATGGTTTTCGGAACAACAACTGATTTTGGACGACCTTCACGAAATTCATCTTGGAGTGAACTACGACCACGATGGAATTCACCATACCATCGATAAACACTGGTCCTTGATGGAGCTTCATCGCCAAAAATTGAATTAAGTTCATCCATGCACTGTTGCTGAGTTAATCCACGCCGAAAGTTGTAAAAAATAATCGCACGAAAATGTTGACGATTTAATTCCATTTTTGGGCCGAGATGAACCTTTTAAGTTACTGTAAACAACACAAATAGCGCTCGTATGTCAAAACGTTCTGACTGCGTATAACCTCAAAAATGTCCAACTTTACGACAGAGCTGTCAATTGCCGGATTACAACACTAGGGTTGCCAAATCCCGAAACATAAGAGGCAATCCTCGTACATGGTAGTTTTACTCTTTTGCATTTGCTACCATTTTTGTGTACGCTTGTCATCACTATCTTGCAGGCGTTGTCGTTTCGGTTATAATTTAGTTCATCTCTTAGAACTTAGAATGCCTGGTGTTTGTTTTGGTCTATTATTATCTCCAACACTATCCGTACATGAATTCCATTTGTAATTGTTACGATTTCTTGCTCTTTGTTGTAAGTGTCGTAAACTGTTCGCTTGCATTTAGGCAATATCAGTTTTTCACCTATATAAAGGCTGGGCCATTTAAACCTTCGGGTATTAATTAAAAAAAATGCGCAGAAATTATTTGCTGTAAGGTAATTTTTCGTTTATAAATTTGTTTCAATGACTATTTGAATATACGTGAGCGGTATAAACTGATCTGAAAACAGGTTTCAAAGTTACAGGTTTGCCAGATGCTGAATGTTTAAATGGCCCAGACTAGGGTTTGGGAATTTTGGCTAATTTTATTTGTCGTGGTATAACAACATTGCCCACCTTAGTTATCAGCTTTGTAAGCCCCCAATATTTCCTGTACTCTGCGTCGAGTTGTTTAATATGATTTGTCATCAGACGAGGGCGGGTCAATAAGTCTTTAGAAAATGAGGACGATTTTTTTTCTGATTTAGCTGACCTAATGATGACGCATAATACTGTCCAGTTATCGAATGATTCTTTTCCAAATAGCCAATGAAGATAATACCACGTGCATCCCAAAACACAGTAGCCATAACCTTTCCAGCTGATTTCACCATCATTGCCTTCTTTGGAGCCCGTTCACCTTTCACAATTCACTGTTTTGACTATTCTTTCGTCTCGGGAGTGTAGTGATGTATCCATGTTTCATATACAGTTACTAATCTGGACAGAAAGTCATATGGGATGTGACGCATGCGCTCCAAAAGTTTTTAGCTGAGATCAAATGCAGCACCCATGTGGAAGATATTTTTTTATACCCAATTTATCATGCAAAATTGAAACATGAAACAAATAGAAAATTGACAGATACCTAGTGAGGAATGATGTTTACTAAAAGCAGACCATTCGCGATTCTACGAGCCCCATCAAAGGCGTTTTAAGGACTTATTGACCTACCCTCATATTAGGTGTACAGATATGCTTCCGTTTTTTCCCTAAATCCGGGGCTTTGTTGTAATAATCTGTTATACAATTATGATTCCCAGTATTATTCACCGCTAGCTACTTCTTTCTCCCATATTTCTGACAGCATACCAATCCTACATCTAAAAACTTGGTCATCTTTTGAGGGACCTTCTTTACAATAATTAGTAGAACCCATCATCGTAAATAATCTTTATCGTTATCATTTATTCGAAGTTCGAGGCTGACATTCTCATGAGTTATAAGGGATTCTTGTGGTCGCAACACAATCGGAAAATTAAGGGAGTGATTATGGACACACTTGTCCTTGAAGCCGGCGTACCACACTTTTCTTTTTAGATAACCTAAGCGCATACGAACTCGTTAGGTAAATACCTTGGTACATTACATAATAGAGATTTAAAAATCATTGATATTTTTAATAGTTTCTATTTTTTATTACATCACGGGCATGAGCGTTTTCGTCCCAGCTAGCAACGGGGAAGGGTATTTTCCAAAGGAACGTTGTGTAGACTTCCTGACGGAATCATCAAGCTGTCCGCCACAAACAATCTAGCTGGCAACCATTTACTTCTTATGATGGAGGGTGTAATAAGGGAAAAAGGGTATCGTATCACTCAAATATGGGGATGTAAGGAAAATGTAATGTCAAAAACAATACGACTAGTTTCGGGATGTGAAAACTACATTGTTTCAAGGTAAACCTTGTTATGGCTTTGAAAACTGTTGTACAAATGTCGGCAAAGATCGATTATTGTTTATAATAATATGTTTATATGCATGATTGAGGTTTTGTTTATTTGGTGATAGGGTGGGATAGATTGTGGTGTGGTGTGGTGTGATGTGATGTGTTGTGTTGTGGTCGTTTAGATCATTCGGTCATTCCTTCGCAGGAGCTGTAATAAAATGCCAATAATAAAAAACGAGAGGAAAGAAACATTTTCATTTTCATGTTCACCTTCTCCCTCAATTTTTTGTCGCTAATAATTATCTATCTTTTCACGTCACCTTTTTTGCGATAAGGATACTTCTTAGGAATCACGTATTTCCACCCCCCCCCCACCCCCGCCCCTTCGTTACGTTGCATTTTAAATGAATGTAAATTTTAAAATAATTGAGTAAATTAAATTTAATATTTCAATAGTAAGTTTAAATTACCTTTTTTACAGTGGAATATTATGACACCTAAACATTCTTTACGTTATAGCAAATTTTTTTTTTAATTTGCAACTTTTGTTAATCTTATATTTTGACGTCTTCGGTACAGTAAGAGTATTAGATACGCTCGAGCTATAATACAAAATACAAAAAATATTTATTCATACAAATTTTACGTAACGTCAAACAAACGCTCCACTTTCCCTTCATGTGGCGCTAGTAATACTTTTTTGCTTACTTTTTACTTTTATTACTTTTTAATCCTTTTAGTAATCCTCACCTTTAGTTTCTGAAGTGCTTGTTGTATTTGTTCGTCCACTGTTCCGAACTTTACTGGTAGTTTGTTGCTTTCTTTCTTTCTCGCCAGCTCCGACGTACTTAAAATGCTTTTACGAAAACTGTTGAGTCTTCCGTTTTTTTTCCTACCATCTGTTGTTTTAGTTCTCTTTTCTTCAATTCCTTGTGTTCATAACTTACCTGTCGTATCCAGGAATTTGTCTACTGACCTTTATTCAGATGTTTGCTCTTTCAGCGTTTCTCTATATGTTTCTTTGTTTCTTTTCCTACAACTTTCTAGATTTAATTTCTTAGAACTGTTGGTTTTGGTATTTTCCTTGTCTGTCTATTCCAATCTCCCTTGTGAGAGTTGTGCTTTCTGTCCTCTTCTACATCTCTACGGGTTAGTTACGATGATCCTTTTTTGCCTCTTGTGAATTTTCTATCCTTTTTTTCAATTTTATCGCGAATTCAGGATATTTCCCCCTATCTACTTTGTCGCCCTCCCTTCCTTGTTGTATGCTTACCTGCATCCTGCCTCTCCCTCCTCTCTCGACCTTCATCGGCCTTCTGCCAAACCTCTCTATCCCGCCTATCGCCCACTTTTGTTGCCTTCTGCCTCTCTGACAGAACATACGTCCTTCTTTTCTAACTAATCACATCCTTTTCTCATTCTTCTCCCCCTTATCATCCTATGAATGACCCTCTGCCTTTGTTTTTCTTTTGCTTTATTTTCTGTTCCCTATCTTTCATATACGTCGTTTCTTTGGCTGTTCACTACCACGTTTCTCTAGTTTGCCTCTCTTTTCTTCTCGTTCCCATTTTCCTAATCCGCCACACTTTCTACTTTTCGTATTTTCGAATGGATCACGACTATGACCAACAACTTGAGGTGACACATTCTCAATCGAAGTGTCTTTTCTCTTGCGTGACTTCAAGGGAGAGATCAATAACAATTAACGTCCCACCAGCGATAATCGCACGGCAACATTCGTGGATCATTACAGATCCAGCTGTCTCGTTGCGATCAGCGTCCGCCACCAGGAAAAATTAAGGAGAACTTATGTTCGATTCGTTAATTAACAACCGATAACGACTCAAATTACAGGTGTACAACACAACGTGTTGGACAAGTCGCATTCACTTCCCAGCCTCACGGCCCCTTTCCGAGCACTGCGTCTAATATCGTGTCGACTCTGACTGTTGAGCTGGTGACTTTGTGGAACCAGCAAGAGACATATGATTCCATAAGTTCACCCTAAGCCGTGTTCCAAACGGCCAGGTAACCAGATCGAGATACGACAGATGCCCGGACTTGAGCCTGGACACTGGTTGGCTTGCCTAGGAAACCTGTCTATCGGTTTGAGATTGTTGCATGTCCTCGTATCGAGAACACACATTACCCATAAAGAAATGTCTTTTGGCCTCTCTATAGCCGCGTGCCCATTTTAAAATGTGCGCGGGAAAGTATATGTTGCTAGACTATTGCTGGAGAAGACTGCGCTTCATGAAAGATTGAGATAACACCTCTGGACTAGAGGCACTGCACAGCACCCGGTCGACGGATGACGAAGCTGATGGATCTAAGCACATGTCGGGTGGGTTTTGTGCAGCGGGCGCGCACAAGTTCTCACATCCAAATAGCCGGATTGCTCATATCACACGTACCTTAAACGAGGACAACAGCAGTATAAGCAAGCCTGGTTCTGTAAGCAGCGTTGGGGAATGGCGGGTGGAGCTTGGTTTGCTTGGTTTGGCTGGATTATATCGATCATAGCGTTCAATTGCCGGCAAAACTGTTTAACTGGCAGGAGGTGGGCAAAGTTGTTTGTTGTTGCTGTTGTTGGATCACCTCGAGCGTTGATCGATGACGTTGGCACCAAAGAGGGGAGGCAGTCGTTGTTCATCATCTCAGCCAGACCAGACACATGGGCATCGCTCTCAAAGGTATTTCTTCGTATTTTATATCAGTTACTGGCAAATGGGCAATAGATGCCGTGTGCTTCATAGTACCAGGTTCTACCCGAGCAAGGTGAGACAATGAAGCATTGATGCGAATGAAGCCCAATGGATTTGGAGATCATATGAACTATTCTATAGATTTTATACTCAAGGACAGACGTGATATATAATATGGGCTTAACGAATAGGAATGAAATTGTATACTGGGGGTTCAAAAATTTGTGACTTTGTATTCGACTAAAACAACTGGTCTAACAACTGCCTCTTGCCGAATGCCAATCTGAGTATGAAGTGAGATTTCGGTTACAGGACAGTAACCTAAATAACGAAAAAAATCATAATAATAATGCTTAAACTAGCTTGTAAGTAAAATATAACATGGGGTACTAAGATGGTCGGCCAACTGTGATCATATCCTCATTTACACTACATCCAGATGTTGGTTGGTTCAAAGTTGAATCTATTTTGTGACTCACCTATATCCGGGCTTCCGTTACTCAATCAGCTTACACCAACAGTTATTTGACACATTTAATTTATTATTTGATCATAGAGATCGTACCATCAATTTTGACATCTGTCAATATAACGTCATAGTGACATTAATCGATTCCTGTGTGCATAATAAAATTATTTTCGATTGTAATGGTGTTGGTAATAAATCCACGTTGGGGGAGGCTTTTATTTTCTGCTTCTACTTGAAGAAATCTGCGGTTTAGGCTTGTTGAATAATACTCTGGCCGCCTTATGGTATAGCTGGTATTAGTGAACGAGCATGGCATGAATAGTTTCAACGTTCCAAGGACGATGATTTTGAGAGACGGTTTTCGAAGATACAGAATTGGACTTATTACTTGATCGAAACTCAGTCAAAATCAAGAAAAATTGGCACGACTGATCCAACGAGGCATTTCAAAATATCTCAAAACGATGGGAATGAGTGACAAGCAAGGATTTTGGGAACTATACAAGTTGAAGCTGAGAGATGTTAAATGGCGTATGTTTGCTTGTGACCAACTGCTTGAAAGGCAAGGACGGGTCGGGTTGAGGTCCGGCGCCGTGCTTCCTCGGTTGAGGGAAGAGCGGGGACCTTTTATTATTCCTTTTCTTCTTGAAAAATGCTGGTCCTGTTCTTCATTTCGTCTTCTGGTTGAAACTTATCACGGGAATATTATGCAGATGGCTATGTCGAACTGTCACTAAAGATATATTACTTAACTCTCGCTTGGTGCCTTTCCTTCTTCTTAGATTTTTATTTGCAGCCGGCTATTTAAAAATGTCCATATCAGTTTTATTTTATGTCGGGCTTTTATTTGATCTCGTTGCAAAATATTTTTATAAACACAAATCTCTGGTTATTGTATCTTGGAGTGAATATTCTATTAAAAATTATTATTAAATCTATTTTCTCTAGAGTAGAAGTAAACGCCTCGAAGTATTCACGGCAAATCGAAGTTATCAACTGAATTTTTTCTCTATGACTTTTCACATTCATTTGGACGAAAATCCAAGTTGCTATGTTTTCAATAAATCAAAAGGTGCAGGTTATTAAGTGTGCTGTAACTGGTAATATTGTGAATGTTTATGAATGGTATGTATTAAGTGAGAATGTAATATATGTTAAGTGAAGTTTTTTTTAGGATGTGTTAGGAGATTCAGTGTTAAATTTAATAAGGGTAGTATTCTGGAATACAACATCCCACCCTTCTTCGAGAAAGAAAATTATCCTTGAAGAGAATAATTTTCTAGTAACTATATATTAAATTAAGAAAGACTTGGATTTTCGTTCAATTACAGTACAATGGTTTTCAAAATTAATCTTTATCAAAGGTTACAATAATCAATAAGTTCTTAATACTAGAAAAATATTCTATTTACATTATATATTAACTAAATTTTTTCCAATACTCAAAAAGTTCTTAACACTAGAAAAATAGTCCAAAATAGTCTATTTACATTATATATTAACTAAATTTAAATATTTCTCCTTGGAACCTTTTCTTTTCTTATCTAAAAATCATTATTACTTATTATATTAAATATATAATATTAATATTATTGTTTCAAAATTCTCATTTCCGTATATATATTAATTCCAAAATTTCTAATATATATATTACCAATAAAATTTTCTTTCTTTCCTTTTCCGTTCGAATATATATTAATTCTAAAATTTCCAATATATATTACCTCTAAAATTTTCTTTCTTTCATCCCCCTCATTAACTTTTTTTTTTTTTTTTTTTTTTTTTTTCATTTCCGTCATTTCCTACAATTGTTAGATTATTTCATATATATTGAATAATAAAACAAAGGCCATTTGTTATGTGTTTATCTTTTCCTTAAATTTATGGAAAAGTTTCCAAAACCTTTCTGGGCCTATTACTATGATTATTGTATAGAAATGCATAATACCAAAAATCTTCTTAAGAACTGATTTCAAATGTCCTAAATGATTGTGTAACTTTTTATTTTTTTGTATTTTGTGTTTGAATAAATGTTTATTGTTGAAAAAAAGAATTTGTAATGTACTTATATGGTTTTCCTTTTCCGTACCTATTTTAGTTAAATTATTATTTTCATTACTTATTATATCGTGTTTGAGTAAGTGTCTGTGTTTGTTTTCGTTGTTTAAAATTTTTTGTGTTTTCGGCTCATTGTCATCATTTTCTATAGCTTTAACTTCTTTAATTGAATTATTATTTTCAATTTTCATTACTTCGTGTTGCTGTTCAGTATCGTTATTTAAAATGTTTAGTGTCTTCGGCTCAATGTCATCATTTTCTATAGCTTTAACTTCTGTCGGAACGTCTACCTTTTCAGTCTTACTCACTGCTGATGGATCGTTTAGTTTCTCAGTCTCATTTACTGATTCGAATAGTTCTTCAGACTTATTAGCTGTTAGAACATCTTGGTTCCCAGTCCTATTTGCTGTTTGAACTATTTCTTCAGTTATATCTGCTGTAGAAACATTTAATCCGTCAGTCTTTGCTGCTGAAAAGATTTGTTCATCAGTATTAGCTGCTGAACTGACTTGGGTTTCGAATTTTATTGCAACTATTGGGTCTTCAGTCTTTAACACTGCTGAATTTTCAGTCTTTGTTGCTGAAGTGCCGTGGTTGTCTATTGGGATAGCCGGAATATTAGGGGTTTCTGTTTGTATATTTTGTGCAGGATCCGAATTTTCAGTCTTTATTGCTGCTGAGTTCTCAGTCTTGGTTGCTGAAGTGTTTGGGTAATCAATTGGGATAGCTGAAATATTAAGGATATCAGTCTTTAATACTGCTGAAAATTTCGAATTTTCAGTCTTAGTTGCTGAATTATTTTCCAGAATTGCAGTCTGAATCGGAGTCATTATATTAGGGTTTGGTTTAACTTCTTTTATATTTGTATTCATATGGTTAGGATAATCATAAGCTGGCTCAAGGTAAATTTGGGTAGGAGTTTCATTAAATTGGTCGTTATCTATTTCCAAAGATCTAATGCTGTAAATAGAAAAATTTTGTTTGTCTTCCATAATTTTTGGTTGGCGTCAGGCCTCGTTTTCCGACTCTTGCACCCGAGAAAAGTGAACATTTTGCCGATCGTTTTGTCTATTGGTGGTCCTAGAATTTTCACCAACACGATTTTCAGAGTTTGTAGGATTATTTCGGAATGGGTTACGCCTTGTTGTACCTTGTTGGTAATTTGTTGAAGACGATCCATTCCTAGATATCTTGTATCTGCACTCATTCTCTGTGTGATTATTTCGACCACAGAAATTGCATAAAATGTTATATTCCCTTTTTATGGGTTGTCTATTCGGAAAAGTGGACTGCATGTTTCGATAACATGTGTCCTGTGTATGCCCTGACTTACCACAGGTTTGGCAGACTATACGATTGAATGTAGGTTTTTCATTGTATTGATATGACCTGGGAGAGTTGTCCATTCGAGCAGCATGTGATACTACATGTGCAATCGACTGTTTTAAATTATTTCCCCCATGGACTTTAGCTAGTATCTTTAGCTGTTCGTTCATTAGTCCATCTTCAAATGTTTGTACGGCCAATTTTATGTTTTCTTCCATTAAATATTCCCTAACCACCGCGTCTGCTGTTATTTCACACGTGGCAGAGTTTAGAGTCCTTAGAGCATTCGCGACTCTATCGCCGTATTCCCGGACGGTTTCTCTGTAGCGTTGTTTCAGAGAAATCAACTCATTGTGTGCCGTCGACCGAGATTGCTCCTCTTTATATTCCGATTCGAGTTTATCTTTTAAATCCTCCCACTTAGCGATTTTGCTATACCTGATCAGATCGTAAGCATGACCCTCTAGTCTATTTTTGACTAGCTCTAAAAACGTCTCGTATATATCCGGGTCTGCCTTCTTTATGGATCTAAATAAAATATCTCCCCCGGAAATAAATTTACCTAAGTCGCAGGGTTTCCCGTCAAAGGTAGGGACGATTCTGAAAACATCAGAAATTCCGACAGACAGAGCCATTTCAGGGGTTTTACTGAGTATCTGTTGATAGTGGAATTGTTCTTCCCCCTGCCTAGCCGCCTGTCTCGTGTAATATGGGCTCGTAATATTGAAAATTTGAATTAAAGTATGGCGAAAATTCAATTCTTAAAATATGGTTAACTTAAAAATATGGTTATGGAAAAATTGGCCTTTCTTTTGGTTATTCAATATATATATATATATAGGAAAGAAAAATAAATTGGTCCCAAAACTGAAAAGAAAGAAAATTCGACGAGAAAGAAAGAAAAGAAACGGAAATGTCTTCGAAATACTGAAATGAGAATTTGCAAATAATTTAGATAGAAATTTCTATCCAAAAAAAATGTATGTTAGTAAAAAGGAAAGCTTCCAAGTAGAAAATATTACTAAAAAAAAATTAGAGAGAAAAGTCGCAAAAAAAAAATTCTTACTCCACTAAATGTTCATTGCTGTCATACGTAATGTTGATAGAAGTCTTTGTCTTGAGTTTCTTATTGTTGTGTGTTCTTCTTTTTTTTTTCACTTTTTTTTTTTTAAATATTTTAATTATCGCCAGGCAGACTTCACGTCCTAGAAGTTGAATATCCTGGTCTTTTTTTTTTTCGTGGTTTTATGTGTTTTTTTTTTTTTTCGTTGTGGAGACGTTTTCATTTATCCTTTGGGTTTTTTTTTCTTCTCGTTTTTCTCTTTTTGTTTTAATACAAAACAAAAACCATATAATTTATTACAAATAAAAATATGATTGTAATCTTGCTATGCAATAATAATAAATAATTTACTTCAAACTATTAAAGGAAATTCTTACTTCGGGCGTAATTTATATGTCGTTTAATATTTTTTTTTTTTTTTTGCGTTAAAGATTACTTTTTTCTTTTCGTTGTTTTATGTTTAAAATTTTTTTTTCTTGTTTTTTTTTTCGTTGTTTTATGTTTAAATTTTTTTTTTCTTGTTTTTTTTTTTTCTTCTTATTTTCTTTTTATTTGGGATCCTTTGGTTGGATCATCCCACCGCTGCCACCAGTGTTGAGGTCCGGCGCCGTGCTTCCTCGGTTGAGGGAAGAGCGGGGACCTTTTATTATTCCTTTTCTTCTTGAAAAATGCTGGTCCTGTTCTTCATTTCGTCTTCTGGTTGAAACTTATCACGGGAATATTATGCAGATGGCTATGTCGAACTGTCACTAAAGATATATTACTTAACTCTCGCTTGGTGCCTTTCCTTCTTCTTAGATTTTTATTTGCAGCCGGCTATTTAAAAATGTCCATATCAGTTTTATTTTATGTCGGGCTTTTATTTGATCTCGTTGCAAAATATTTTTATAAACACAAATCTCTGGTTATTGTATCTTGGAGTGAATATTCTATTAAAAATTATTATTAAATCTATTTTCTCTAGAGTAGAAGTAAACGCCTCGAAGTATTCACGGCAAATCGAAGTTATCAACTGAATTTTTTCTCTATGACTTTTCACATTCATTTGGACGAAAATCCAAGTTGCTATGTTTTCAATAAATCAAAAGGTGCAGGTTATTAAGTGTGCTGTAACTGGTAATATTGTGAATGTTTATGAATGGTATGTATTAAGTGAGAATGTAATATATGTTAAGTGAAGTTTTTTTTAGGATGTGTTAGGAGATTCAGTGTTAAATTTAATAAGGGTAGTATTCTGGAATACAACAAGAACTTCGATCAGAAATTGTCAATAAAGAGGGCCATATTTTTAAATAACAATAGAAAACTTGACTGCGAACTGACAGTAAGAACAGTGGCATTTTTAAATAAACAATAAACGGCTCGCTCACCAACTGTTAATAAAAATGGTCGTATTTTTCAATAACAATCAAAGATTCGACCTAGAACTGTCAACAATGACGGCCATATCTTTAAAAAAAACAATAAAAAAACTGGCTACAAACTGACAGTAAAGACGGCCACCCTTTTAAATAACAATAAGAGCTTTGATCATAAATTGTCAACAAAGAGGGCCATGTTTTTAAATAACAATAGAAAACTTGACTGCGAACTGACAGTAAGAGCAGTGATATTTTTAAATAACAATAAAAGTCTCGATCACAAATTGTCAACAAAGGTAGCCACATTTTTAAATACCAATAAAAACCTCGATCACAAACTATCAACAATGATGGGCATATTTTTAAATAACAATAAAAAACTCGATCCCAAAATGTCAATAAAGACGGTCATATTTTTAAAGAACAATAAAAGGGTCGCTCACCAACTGTTAATAAAAACGGTCGTAGTTTTCAATAACAATAAAAAAATCGACCTAGAAGTGTCAACAATGACGGGCATATCTTTAAAAAACAATAAAAAAATTGACCACAAACTAACAATAAAAACGGTCGCCTTTTTAAATAACAATAAGAGCTTCGATCAGAAATTGTCAATAAAGAGGGCCATATTTTTAAATAACAATAAAATCTTCGATTACGAGCTGTCAGCAATGATGGCCATATTTTTAAAGAACAATAAAAGGCTCGATCACAAAATGTTAATAAAAGCGATCGTATTTTTTTTAAATAGCAATAAAAGTCTCGATCATAAACCTTCAATGCAGACGATCATTTTAAAAAGCCAGTAATTGCAATTATGTAAAAATCAACGGTTCATATTAAATTGGCAACCGAGACCGTAACTTTAAAGTGTTATGTTTTTATTTGCTAGAAACGAGTTAATTATGAACCGCCAATAAGTACGGTATAATAAATAAAGGAGTTTTTGGCAAACCCTCAACATAAACAATTCATTAGAGAAAAACGAAGTTGAGATTTACATGCCAACCGAAGCGGTTCGCATTTATTTGGAAACACAATCTTATTTAAACCGACGGTATTAATGAATTGAATTGAAATATAAATGATGTGTTATACAATGAAATATTATGAATCCTTCCTAAACCGTCAACAAGGGTGATTCTGGTTGTCGCAAGATAACCAAAAGCCAGAGACAAGATGAAGGGCACATTTGTCCTTGTCTTATTTAAATCGACCTCCTGCCACACGTTTTTTATGCAAATTTGAGTATCACTCACTCTACAAGCAGGACAACATATCAAGGCTCTCTAAGGCTATTCCTAGGAGGGGTTGAAGGGTTGACCCAGCGAAACCTGGCAGTGTTGCTCTATCTTTGTTTTGGAAATTAATCAAAGACACGGGTATATTTTTTCTGGGGGAGCCGCTCCGCTCCGACCCATTCTACTTTCTAGGTTCTATGTCGGACCGGTTGCGTCGTCCATTAAGGTTTTTCCTAGGAGGGCGAGCCCGATTTCGGTGTTCCCCGTTCGTTTACATTTTCCTTTTACTTTGTACTTCGCGGTTAGGGTTGGTCGACCCTCCACTCTAAGGTTTTACTAGGGAGGCGAGCACGGCCACTGCGCGTTGCTGTGATACTTTAGGGAATTAGCCGACATAGCACTAGGGTTGATTAAGTCGCTACTCTAAGGTTTTCCGAGGAGGACGGGTCTGGTTAGCTTTGGTGTTACAGGTTAACTTTGGGGCATGGCCTTGGACGTTCCAGGGTCTTGTCCCGTGGCTAACACTTCTGCGCTACGATGTCCAACCCTCGCCCCGTTGCTCCCAACGAGGGACCTACCTCGAGTTGACTCCCGATTTTGAGTTACCTTTGAAATCATCTTATCTTTGGTTCTAAACCCAGGGCAATCATTTTACAATTGGCACCCAGCGTGGGGCTCATTTTATAATTGGCTCTAATTGTAGGGGAAGCTATTACAATTGTCACCCAGCGTCGGCCTCATTCTATATTTGGCTATAAACGTATGGGAACATCATAGAGGTCGTATTTCTGAATAACAATGGACATTCGACCAGAAACCGTCAATAAAGACAATCATATATATGGTCATAGACCGTCAATAAAGACGTCGTGGTTTTTGTATAATAAATAAAAAGAGTCAGTGTTAAATCTTCGGGGGGAGGAGGGGGTTGGAGCGAACATACTTGGCAAAGTCTCTGCTTTCAACGCAGCGAAGGCCAGGCCGATCCTTGTCCCTGTTCAATCTAAGTTGACATGCAATCTCCGCGTCACACCTCCGGATAGCTACTTTGGCACCCGCCAATGCAAGTAGCGACATCCTGAGAGAGGTTGGCACAAGGCTGATAACCTTTCTGGGAAAAACGAATTATTATGGACAATTTAACAAGTCTCGGATATGGATCGGTGGAAGGACTTGCTAATTAAGGCCAAGACCGGATCCCGGTTGTAGTGCCGATAATGATGGTAATGAGTGTCAAATCTTCAACACAGATTAATAAAAAAAACAGAGTTGAGACAACTGCTAACTGAAGCGGGCATAGTGCTCAATTGGTTAAAAATACAGTCCGATATCAACTGATAAATTAATTAATTAAATTAAAAATCTAAGCGTTGTCTTAAAGAACAAAAAATCAGGTGTCCCCCTAAACCGACAATAAATATAGTCGGTTGATAAAATGATTTTATTTTTAAAGGCGGTCATATTTTTAAATAACAATAAAAAACCTGATTTTCAAACTGTTAATAAAGACCGTTATATTTTTACATAACAATGAAAGATTCGACCACAAACTCACAATAAAGACGGTGGTATTTTTTGAGAGTCGGCCAGAAACCTTCGATAAAAACGCCCAGATTTTTAATTAACAATAAAAGACTCGATCACAAACCGTCAATAAAGACGGCCGTATTTATAAATAAAAGATTTGACCACAAACCGTCAAAAAAGACATACCAATTTTTAAATAATAATAAAAAACTTGATCACAAACTGTCAACAAAGGCGGTCGTATTTATAAATGACAATAAAATATTCGGTCGTAAACAGCCGATAAAGACATTCAGATTTTTAAATAACAATAAAAAACTTCATCACATACTGTCAATAGAGACGGTCATATTTTTAAATAACAATAAAAGGTTCGATCACAAATCTACAATAAGGACGGTGGAATTTTTAAATGACAATAAAAGATTCGATCAGAAACTGTCAATAAAGAGGAGTATATTTTTAAATAAAAAAATTCGAAGTGGTGTGCTATCACTAAAAAAAAAAATTGAAGCGATATGTTGATGTTGAGCGTCGGGTGTTGAAATTTCCCATCATATCGAACATTTCAGAACGAAATCGACGAAGCTAAAATTTCGCATAACCGCCTGTGACAGTATCGGGACCATAAGCACCCTTCACAATGTCAGCCTCCTGTCTTATATTTTCACCTTACCTAAAGGAAAATAAAAAGGAGAGGGTTTTCTTAGTTAACTTTTATATTTTACACCCTATAGCTAAGAACTGAACCGAGCTATCAGAAAACTGTCTAGGAATGTTTTTCAGCACAGAATATCACTTTCCCAACGAACACGAGTTTGAATTTGTTCGATCAATTGTTAATGGTATATATATCACTAGTCCCATGGAGTACTTTTCACGTACTTACACTCCTCTGGTGTAAAATTAAATACGACATTTGATATAAGATTATTCAAGAGGATTGTGAAGCCATGTATTTGATTAAAAACAAGGAAAAAAAAACAAATAGAGAGCCCTTTTGCCCTTTTTGTATTGTATGAAAGACCTTGCCTGCATTCCTGATTTATCCACGGACAGATCTCAACTTAACTTAGAAGCTCACACTAAATATCAATTTTAGATAGACAGATTAAGACAGGGAATCATTCTTCAGCCGCATTACACCACCATTGAAACATGGTAAACCTATTAACCGTTTTAGCATTATGAACATTAAATCTACCAAGCAAACCATCCAATAGCTTACCTAAAAGTGAATACATCCCAAATGGATCTAACGATAAAAAGTGACAAATCCCTATGGAAATTGTTTGTTTATTAATACTCGTATGTCTTACATCACTATACTATAATGCACCAGCACTTGTGGTATGTTATCGTCTGCCGTCCCGGTAGTCAGTTCTTCAGCCATCTGGATCACCTTAAATTACCAATGTCCTCTCCCAATGCGATCTGCCTATTCTGAAGATGAAAGCTATGACACCAAGGTGATCTTCAATTAATCGATAAACAAAATTAGAACCTCTTAATCCATCCGGCCGTTGCCTGCGACAAGACAAACCGATTGCAGAGCAGCACCACATGGCCCCCTTTGACTCAATGCGAGATCGTATATGTGCGCGCTCGTGTCAAAGATAACGTCGCCTAAATGATGGAACACTCCAATCTCTCCCGGTATTGCCAGGCAACGGATCACTTGAGATTGCTCCTCTTTATTCATCCCAAATGTGTCCAACTCAATATATGAAGACACTCGCTCCCATTTCAGTCGCCCCTTCCCGATCGTGTATTGAATTGGCGTCATCCGAGCACTTGAAACTGCCATTCGGTAGTTCCGCTTCTGTCTTATACTTTCCTATGTCTGCCGGAGCAGCACTTAACCAATTCCACGTTATGATCTATTTTCGGTCCTGAAACGTGCGATTAACTCATCAGTAATAACCAGAAGAAGAAGAAGAAGAAGAAGAAAAAGCTGATAAAGAAGAAGCTGAAAAAAAGTTGGTACCAAGTCACTAGCACAATTTACTGAGTTGGTCAAGTCGCCAGGTTATGGTATTGCGGTGAGGGAGACACAGGCGTTGCCCCTGCCTTGTAACATTCCCCAACGGATTTATTGCCTCATTGTTCGAATGGAGCACTGTTATCGTCCTCTCAAACCAAGTATTGCTTTGTTGTCCGATAGGCCACAAACGATCCAAATGCCAATGGATCACTGAAATTAGCGCTGCCGCTATGACGGAGGAGGACCGTTGTCCTCCGGCGTCTCATTGTTAAAATTTAAGAAAAAAAAGAAATAAAATGAAACCTCTTTATCTCGACCTCTTAGTCTCGTTGTTGGCGGTGACCTCAGGGGCGTGCGGTCTTAACCCTACAAGTATATTTGGAATACACCTCACCGCGCAGTGGGTGTCGGTCCGCCCAATGAGTTTTCTGATCTATATATTGTCCATGTGCACGTGCTCGGGGGCATTTAAGTGAAACCTTTCCAATGTCTTTGGCTTTTAATTTCCGGTTGTCGTCGCACGACTTTATATAATTGGAATTCATTCGAGCCCCTGTACCGATTGGATCTATCTTATTCGCGCCATCCGTGAGGAAATCAATTAAATCTAATTCTCACGACCGAGTGACACGCCAAACTGTGCACTTCGTACGCGCATATTATGGATGCTCCACAACATCTAGATGGAGCAGCATCCACATCACGATGATCGACCCCTGGCACTTGTGAATCAGGAACCCAATAGGCTGTGTAGAATCTTTACACATATCTAGTATCGCGATGTAATAAAATCCAAGGCAACGGCAGCGAACCAATCATTATGTGTCATCCCGCCGCTGCCCGGAGATCGATCTCGATAATGACGCACACAAATGCAGGGAAAGCAGGGAACAACCCGTTCACCTGGAGTCGGCTACATTATTGCAGTGGTACACCTATAGTGCAGAGACAGCGTGTAACGCACAGCGGCTGTGCGATTCAATTTCAGACCTGCCCGGTTGGGAAGTATGCGGCACAGGTGCTTTAATTCTTGCATTCAGCGACCGAGTCGCCATGCGGGTTATAACTCATAAGGTGCGCAGTATACCGGTCGACGATGGCGACTTCCTTGCCTTGTTGCTCTTGTTCACATTATTTGGCTTTGGGGGCATTTGGTGAACGCTTGTCCTTGTGGGGCGGCAGGGACCCTTTGGTGGACTAGGGGCGGTAAAGACAGGTGTGCGACAAACTTGTTGTTCATAGAAATATTTGAGGGTTTGTAGGCAAGTCGTTAGATTCATCCTTTGGAGGGTGATCTAGTGGAAGGTGTGAATCATAGCGTGTTTTGATACTGTGGAAGTCTTGAGCTCGACAACATTGGAATTACAAAAAGTGGTGGTTGGATTATGCTTTCAGGTGCCGAGAGTTGCTGAGGACTGTTTTGGAGTGATTAGGCTTGATCAGTTTCCTTAGTATAGAAACCCATATTTTCTTAAAAGTTTTGTCTTTCTATCTCCAAGCAAGTTATTCCATTTATATATTATGCAAGATAAGTAAAATATTAGAGTTTTGTGGCAATGTATAATGCAAAAGTACAATTACTTGCTCCAGTATTCAGGTCGGTAAGGAGAATGCGACATTCGAAAGACTGTGCGTACACATGTCCAACTGACGATTTCGTGTTATTGTGCAGGTTAGACATTAGACAAATAAGATATTACAGTCCTTACTGCACTGAAAGTAATGAGACTATATTAGGTAGAGACATGGTATGAATATCTATGTTTATATTTATTTGGCAGGTTCGTATAACTGTGGTAAACAACTGTGGATTGTTTCATGTTTCATGAACGTTGTCAAATGCTTCAAAAAATTGAAATCTTGATTCATCGTCGTAACACTTTGGTAACATGTTCAATTCATAATTTAATTTTCTAGTGATCGTTTTATGCAAATTGTTTGTTACATAGATTTAGATATTGAAAAGAATCGCCCACGGCAATTGTCATCCAATACAATAGACGCTGTAATTTTCATCCCAACTAATAAAATGTTATGAAAAATCACCCAACACAACAGTCATATAAATACTCACACCAGTAATTATAACCCGCGTATTTTTTAACAATATAATGTCGTTCGAATTTGTCGTTCACCGCAATTGCACAGATTCGGTAGATGAACTCGTGTATATACAATCTCTATCATGTGGCAATCTTTTTGCCATGCTAATTACTGTGGAAACTTGTAGAGAGGGCTTGCCGATAGCGACCTTGTAAATATAATGTTATATAAATTCTAGGGGTTTTGGCGTAAAAATGGGAAAGTAGAATATTGGGGCGAAAATAGCAAGCTCCAGTCGAATTCATTTTTTATAGTAAAACACTTAGAAATCAGCTTTCTAAAAAATGTTCCCTAGTAAACCCTGCCGTTCGTATCCTTTACTGCGAGGGTGATTCAAATATAAATGGTAATTTTATTTTTTTTACTTGGCAACAACTTGTGAGCTATATAATCTTGTGCGTGGTTGTTGTTTGGTTTATGAAGAGTAGGAGACCCAGCTTGGCTATCGGTCGCCCTCGACTTTGTAGTCAATACAGCCACGAGCGAGCAAGAGGTACATACGTCTGTTGCGCAACGGATTATTATAAAATATTCAACAGATGAAGGCGTTAAGCATTCGGAAATTTTTTCTCGATTGAAGGCTCAGTTTGGTGATGATACACGGTCTCAGAAAACGAAAGTCATGATCGACGACCAAGAACAAGTCGTACAGATGACGACATCCGTGCCGTTCGAGAGCTTATTGAAAGCGATCGCTGTTTAACTGTTGGAGAAATCTCATCAGAAGTGGGTATCAGCTATGGAAAAAGCCGTATATTGTTCGGATCCTTTTATTGTTCCTATTTTTTTGTTAAAAAAACGTGCACTTAATTTACTATAACGTGTTACAGGTGTTCGCTAGTTTTATTCGGAAATAAGTGACGAGGAATTATTGGACACAGGGATTGTTCTTATTGTTTCTACGACACCTAGTAGGCGACAATGATTAATGGAAACTCTAATTGCATATAATAATTCTTGCACGCACGTAATTACCGCAAAACACAACTCTAATGTCTTGAGCGAGCATTATGGGTTGGCGCGCGTTGAAAACCGAATATATGTTTTTGATGTTGCCGTCGGTGGCAGTTCGGACCAATAATTTGTTCACTCGCGTACCTTAGTGTAGGTTGCACGTCGTTATTTTCAACTCTGTGGCACGGATTTACTTCCTCCAAGGGATTCTGTAACTGTACTAACTCGTAGGCTGAAAATTCTCATCCTCATTTTTCGTCCCCTCATCTGGAAAAGAAAATTTCCCATCATCATGATCCTTCTCCTTTCCGTCTTCTTATCGGAATCTTGTTCCTTTGTTTTGAAGATCGAGCATACCGCCACTTATTTCCCGATCTTTTCGTGGGATTTGTTTGTGTTACCCATCTGGCTTAAGACAACAATATTCTTGTGCGCTTCAGATGGGTAACAAAGGAACCGTGAGATTGGTCCAGGTTTCTAATTGCATTTCCAAATCATAAACATCTAGCGTGAGATCTACGTTAGGATGTTTATGATTGCATGGATTGTTGGTCGGCGGCGAATCGCTGTACTTTGTTTACACAAGTGTGCCTTTTAGGTTTTGGGTCATGCTAGGTATTTAGGTGCTAATTGTTCTCAGCTATAAGAGGAGATATTCGTTGTTCGGTTTGTTTACCGAAAATTGCGTTTAATAGGTGCATTGTATTGATGCATTGGATGGGTGCGTTGGATTCGATGCGTTGCATTGGTGCGTTGAATTGGATGCGTTGGATTGGATGCATTGCATTGATGCCTTGCATGGATGCGTTGAATTCAATATTAGAGACTTTTGAACGTTTAGTTCGATTGATTCTTGGTATTGAATTCAATAATGGTGTATGTAATGTTACCTTTTGTTTCAGGTGGGAGTAAGGACTTTTAGGACACGTGTCTGTGGGCACGTGTAATGTATAACGGTGAGTATGTGAGTATGTATAATGGTTTGTGTGCTTCGCACCCCCCCCCCCCCCCCGTGACGTAGTCACGATCTGACGTAGGTGATTGTTGCCTGGGGAACGAAGAACAACTGGTTTTGAGGGCGTGCTCCCTTCCATCTAGGTCGGTGCTTGGGTGGTAAGGAAGCGAAGGAAATTGCGTTTGCCGTCTTCTGGCGGTTGTTATTGGGCGCGTTAAATTGGATGCATTGAAGCGTTGCATGGATGCATTGGATGGATGCCTTGCATGGATGCGTTGAATTCAATATTAGAGACTTTTGAACTTTTAGTTCGATTGATTTTTAGTATTGAATTCAATGTTGGTGTATGTAATGTTACCTTTTGTTTCAGGTGGGAGTAAGGACTTTAGGGACACGTGTCTGTGGGCACGTGTAATGTATAACGGTGACTATGTATAGTGGTTTGTGTGCTTCGTAGAACAGCCGGAGAACCCCCCCCCCCCCCCCCCCCCCCCTCCGTGGAAAAGACATTTCAACCTATAGTGGTTTGTGTGGTTCGTAGAACCGCCACAGGATCGCTTGGAGAAAAAAATTCGAAAGTAATGAAGAAGTTGAATAGCACGTGTTCAATTGGCTGACAACTCGCCCTAAATCTTTTTACGAACAAGGGATATTAAAGCTTCCAAATCGATGCCAAAAGCGTGTAGATCACGCAGCAGACTATATTGAAAAATGTTGATAGTATAGTTAGTGTGTAATATTATTCAATAAATGTATAAAGATAAGAAATTACCGTTTATATTTGTTTCACCCTCGTATTAAAGTTTAGTTGACGAGCAAAAATTGTTAGCAAAGCAATCGATTTTTAAACTTTATGCGGAAAACTAGAAAGGGAAACAAAATCGGAATCGGTAATCTTAAAATCCACCCCAGAACAAACGACAACGTTAAGCAAAGCAAAGATCTGTTACACGCAGAAATCCAATACTTCGATAATTACATATATGCAACACCTAATACTCCAATAATGTAACATATATTTACATATAACATGTATATTTCACTTTACTGTACGCAAATTCCCCATACATTCCATATAACATGTATACTATACGCATGTAGCCCATAATCTAATAAATCTGTTGCACGCAGAATTCCTATACTCTACATGTATGCTGTACGCAAAATTCTGCAAATACAATAATGTTGCATGCATATGGGACATCTTTTATTAACTTTAAGTCGAAAGAATTCTTTCGGTGTAGCATCAAATATAATTTCCTGCTGCAACCGATGGAATCCTTTCAGTGTAGCTGTAAAACCTTATCACATGCCTACCTGTTGCTAAACGCATTTCCAGTTCTAATAACCAGAATTGCAATTCTGCATTTCCCACGTTCCATCAATGCCCTACAAGCAAACAAAAAATTCTCATCACCTCGATGATCACCCAACACCCCATCACCTTGAAGGAAATTCCACCTTGAATCGAAATTTTCTCGTGGCCTTGGGGTGGAGCTGCAGCCAGAGTAGGCGTAAGGTTGCCACCCCTGGGTGAATGGCGGTAAAATTGCAACGTTGCAGTTCCCATAGTCGTTGGCATGGCCTTCGACTGGGAGCTGGCACCCGGTGGCTGTCAGAAGGTAAGAAATGAACTATGGGAAAGAATGTAGGATTCGGACTGGATTTTGGGGTATAAATGGGGAGTTCTGTTGGAGGCACAATGAATTAGAATCTCAAATTGGAGTCAAGTAAACGTCGAGAAAAATAAAGGAAGTATTATAAAACAAATAAAACAGTTGTTTGATTTTAATTTTGGCTGTTACTAGTAGGACACTCTGTTGGGCCGATCAACTCCGGAGAACAGTTCACCCCTGGGCTTAACCACATAGGAAGCCGCACTTGGTAAGTTTTGTACCTAGTGTGATAGCATTCATCCGCACTGGAGCAGGAAGGTCCACAAGCTCCGGCCGAGGACCAAAGCTGCACCAGGGAAGCAATATCCGGCCCAGACCTGGGGGCACGGAAGGAGGCCGTACGCAATCCCGCCTAACCTCTCTCACTCCTCCAACGGGGACAACCAACTAACCGCAGGTTTAACTCCTCGACAGTCCCTCAAATTAACACCAGGTTGCAGCCAACCCAGGGGCTTAGAGAGCCGGAAGCTCCCACCCATAAATGTTGTATAGCAATATACAACATTTTGTTTTCACAGCAGAATTAGAAGCAGACAGCCTAAGCATGTGCACTTAATATTAATAAATAAATTAACCAACACAAAAGGAAAAAACAAGAAAGAGCTCTTTTAATTGAAAGACTATCGGTTCACCGGGAGCTAGCATCAAGGTGGTTGGTCACACCCCTTTAAACTGTGGATCCAGACCCTCGCCGAGCAGTTCGCGACACAACGAGACTGAAAAAACAAGCGAACTCGAACGAAATGCCGGCATCAATGACAGCTAAGTCGAAAGGAACAAAGGTCGCATTGACCGAACGCTGAAGACGCGCCAGAGCAGAAGCAGAACGTTTAACACTTAAACGTCAAGAGGCCGAAGAGGAATGTTTGCGTCAAGCCATTGAGGAAGCAAACACGCGTAAAGAACGAGAAAGGTCTAAACGCAAAGAAGTCGAATACAAAAGGAAGCGGCTAAAGAAACAGCAGTACTCTGAGGGTGTAACACATGTAAATGTGTCCAGATTGTAGAAACTCCGCACCTACTCAAACGACCACTGGAACCGGGGTCCCATCTGCCGGACCACCGAGCCAATTACCGCCGCCGCCTGCAACATTGTCGTTGCCTCCATTTGCTCCGGAGCAATGCAAAAGTCAAAGGATCTTTAACAAAAGGCTGAAAACAAACCATCAGCAAAGGAGGAAGACGATCTGCCAAAGCCAAGCCCACTGCAGCAGCGAATGCTAGCAATACCCGGACGAAATACGGATGAATCTCTGAAGGAAATGGAGAGTGGTCACAAGAAACGGGGAAAGGAACAAGACCCTGAGCCTAACCACAGTGAGAGTGACAGCCAAGAAGAGGGTGATGGATCAAGTGAGACCAGTGACGAGGAAAGTGATTCGACCTCGAAACCCGATAACGATGCTCCTCGGACTGGTGCAGCAGCCATCCTCCTGCCAGCAAGTCGTTCCCCTCCAATGATGTCTCCACCAACACCTGGCATACGAATGCCGCCCGGCCCACCACCGGTCCGTCCCGGCTTTGGCGGCATGCCTCCGCGATTAGGAGCTCGTCTGCCGCCCGGCCCTCCACCCGGATTGCCATCACGGATGATACAATGGGTCAAGCAACTTACCATTGAACAAGTGACAAGTGTTTGGGGAACTCCTCGCCGCCCAGTTCGTGGCACAGGGCACCATCTTGCGCACCTCCCTCAAACTCTAGGACAAAGGACAAATAACAAGCTCCAGCATAGAAGCCACAAAACGAGACCTCCGCAACGAATGGGAAGCCATCCTCAGGCGGCATTACCAAATCATTTACATGGCGCCCCCTGAATACCAACGTCACGAATACTGCGCGGAGGACTTTATCGGCGAGACCGAGGACGTGTACCCCGAGGAACTGACGAGGCTACTCCAGGCCTAGAACGCTCGATCCAACCTCCCCAACAACGGCGAACAACGCCAATCGCCCCCACCTTAGTGAGCTGCCCCCAATGCAGCTGCTAACGGTCGCCACCAAGTCAGCGGAAAACGAACCGCACCCCAGACCAGTGAGTCACCACCAGGCAACCGACAAGTTCTGCCGCATCATCCCCGACGCCAACCCCCCTAGTCGCCGGATATCCTTACCCTCATTGGTGGCCGTTCGCTCGCCACTATTAATGGTCTTTCGAGCCGGGGCCACACCTGTGGATCTAGTCCATCGCCGCCCAGTTCGCGGCGCCAAACATAGGACCACAGCAAGCGACGGAACACCAACCAGACAGCACACCTCTCAGTGGATCGACAGAGGCTGTACTCATACGAGTGGCGGGAGCCACTTGGTCGCGCCTGCCATTCTGCCAGGACACGCGGACCAGTGCCGGGACGACACCGCACCCGATTCCACGTTACAGCCTCACACGCCAACGGCCGCATCCCGCCGGCCACTTACTTCGGGCGGGCGCCAACGGGCACAGCACCTTTCGCAACCACCTGTGCCGACGTAACGGGACCCATCGCCAGCCATCGCGTGGTCACTGATCGTGGGTTGCGACCTTACAACTCCAACCCAGATCAGTTGGCCGGTTCCGCGATCACAAAAGGCAACCGACACCGGCGATGGGATGGAAGTTCCCGTCGTCATCGATCCTACGGCCCATTCCAGATCCCCAAGCCTTCAGCGCTCCTCAAGGCAGCGGCTCGCTCCTAACCAACCTCCACGTGATAGTACTCAGCAGGGTCCGACCATCAGAGACTCAACCACCTAGACCAACCGTCACCAGCAGACCGCACACCCTGGCCCCGGGACCTCCGTCCTCTGGAACAAAATGGTTCGCCCATGATTGGCGAAGGCGGGCGGAATGTTGCGGATTCGCAACTAAATGCAGCGGGGAGAATCTAGTACGTTCATCGTCGACTACACTCCCCAACCACCATACTCACCACACCTGTCAGCCACCAGCTGACAGTGCGTCGTCGCCAGGGGACTCCAGCGAACTATCACAGAATATTATGATAAATGGGGTTTCTGTAGTGGGATACTACAATTAGCCGTCTGACGAAAAGGAATTTTGCTCGTTCGGTGGTCTCACTAGCTGATTTAACACGCCTTTATTTCATCTAGAAATAACAAACTTTTACCTTGCCTTCGTAGATGTTTCGGTTAGGCATACTTTCACCCCCCTTTCCAGCAAATACGTTAGGCTTAAAAAGTATGAACGATATATGGTTGCTCTTATTGCGCGTTTTTATTGCTCCAGCAGTTTTAGATTTAGTGTTAGGTTAGGTTCACAAAGGTCGCGTATAGGGTAGCAACATTTTAGAAGAAATCAAATAATAAATGTTCCAAAGATGAAGTAATTTTTGAATGCAATTAAAAAAACCATGGCATACCAGAGCGGAGCCATTTTCGAGAGAAACGGGTGAACAATTTTAAATGCTGATATAATTTTTGAAGGTACTATAAAAACGAACGTGAAGTATCGATCATCCCCAACTGAGCAGCGCATCCCATTACTTAGCAGGCTTCTAATAATATTTTACAATACTTTATGAGATAGAAATTATTGTGAGTTAGACTATATTTTTTAATTGATCAACTAATTGATAATGCAGTTTATAATGTGCAAAGAAGACTCATCTCTTAATATAGAATGATCGAATTATTTCTGTCTCGCAATACCTTCTATCGGCTAAATATATTAATCTGCTACAATGACGATTGCAACCTCGTTGTATCATTGTTTACCTACCTCCGACACAGTCCCGATCAAGTCACCTTCCAAATCCCCAAGAAGTCGATTGTCAATTTAGTGTCTAGAGATTTCGAAATCTCCCGATCATTGAGTCTACCCTGGTTTTATTCATCCAGGCCGAGGTCGGATAGTTTAATTACTCGGACAACATGTCGTTCATTAGTCCTACTGATCTCGAGCCTATTAGAGTGGGCACCCTGTATTTAAGGGGAAATTCGATACGAAACATCTTGCTACACCCCACACAGAACCAGTAGCAATTGTTAGTCGCTTCGGTATTTTATTTCAATTTCCGTCATTAATTGGCCCAGATAGAGACGTCTCTGTTGAAATTCAATCCCCGAGTCGTTATCAGGCGTGCCAACTGCTTCGTTCTATCTCTTTCTAACCTACCAGCGCCCCCCCCCCCCCCCCCCACCCTCGCAAATTTTCATCCTTCTGGCGCAATAACGAGATGATGATGATAATGATGACTACGACATAATAGGCTCCTGTTCGTCATGATCAACAGCAGCATTAGGAGCAGCACCCGCCATCGCCGAGGTAATAGCTTCGGTAGTCACCCCACCCGAAGATCGGCCTAATACTAACGGCGCTGTGTTTTGATTTAATTTAGTGCTGATTCCGATTTAATCACGAACTACAACTCTATGCCATGTGTATCCGAGAAGTGATTTAATGAAAGTCATAAATTCCAAGAAAGATTCCTCCGGGGGCACGGGTGACTGTTGAGTTTATGGGCACAAGGCGCAAGGCGCCCGTAGACCACGAACCAAACGGCAAACAGTGAACAGTGTCTTATCCAATAGTTGGAGGCGATTTCTACTGCAACCAGTGTCCATGATGCCATGGTGTAAGTAGTTTGATCCACTTGGCTGCACTCGGGCATGGACCGTGTGCCATAAACTCAGCTCAACTGACCGTGGCGCTAAATGAGGATTGTCGGTTTTCCGCAGGGAAGGGAGAAACTCCTGCATCAGGTGCCTAAGTGGTCACTTGATGAATAAAACCTCTAGATTTCTGTCAATCAATTGACTCTAGCCGTCTTTCGGATGTCCCCTTTCCTCAAGTACTTTTCATATTTTATCTAGTTACGAGCTCATGACAGTACCGTCGTAGGTTTGACCAAAGGAGTCTCACATTAATCCAAACCAACGGTTGAATACAATATAACACGGGAAAGCGAGTGTGAAACCTAATTGGACTCTTCTGGCTTGCTTCACTGGCCAAATACTTTAATACCATTTTAGTTGTGATCGAAAAATCCGCTTTGTTTGCGCGCGCGCACCTTGACTTGACTGTGTTCTTTACCTGGCGCTTGTGGCAATGTCGTTGGTCTTTAATTAAAAATACGCGGAAGGCACATAACTGCGCTTAGTATGCGCACGGTTGCATGCATTTAATGGAAATTTTTCGATGGTTCGGTTAGTCAAAGAAGAAGAGGAATAGTTTCATAGTATTTTACAACATCGGACATAGAGCATTAAACTATGAAATGAGTTTAATACCTAAAGGAGGAGAATTGTCATGAAAAACTGGGTCAAGTTTTGATCGGATTCGATTTTGATAAATAGGTAAACATCTTGATTCTTGAATGGATATATTGTGAATTTTAATGTGCTAAATTTTACCTTAGGTTCTATTTGTCATTAAAGACGTGAATGAATAAAAGCGGATGGACAATCTAGTAAGTGTGCAAGTAGAAACTCGGCTCTGAAGTTGGTTGCATTAAAAACATACCTGGACGCATCCATCTTTTTGCATATATGTAGCTCAGTCATTGCTGTTTTTATGACTATGTTTAAATGATTTACAAGCTGTCATCTGTTGTATAAGAAATGGATGTCGATAAGCAACATTACCCCATTCTATTCTGTTTCCAAATGAAAAAAAAAATCCTGCTCAAGCTGTGAAATTGATTAATCCCACTTTGGGTGAAGATTCTATGAGTCATTCAACAGTAAAAAAGTGGTTTGCAAGGTTTCGTGTAGGAAATTTTCCTCTTAAGGATGGTCCATGCCCAGGTGCAGTAAAAAAATTGACGACGAAGAACTTCAAGCTTTTGTATTCAAGTTTTACTGAATGATAATCCATGTCCAACTCAAGAGGGGCTTCCAGAACAGTTGGGAGTTTCTCACCAAGCAATATCACTTCGATTCAATGAAGTTGAATTTGGCAAAAAACCCGAGGTTCTGCTTGCACACTTGTTAGTGCCCGTAAGTAAACTCATTTTAGCTAATTAGAACTGGAAGCTAAAGCCTTCGCACACTTTTAGTTCATACCTTTGTTCTTTCTCAAACTTTGGGCTTTCCCTTTCACACTATTTTTATTACAATACGCATGTACTGAAAAATGTAAACAGCTATTTCATAGATCGATTCAATCATCATCATCATCGGCACTACAACCGGGAACCGGTCTTGGCCTTATTTAGCAAGTCCTGAGGCTTGTTAAATTTTCCGTAATGATTTGTTTTTTCCGGGCAAGGTTATTAGTCTTGCGCCAGAATGATAGATTCAATGGTCTCCCCTTATTCTACGCGTTTTCTCTTCTAGCCAATACGATCGTGAATACGGATTCCGCAGCCGAGGAACAACGGGATACTCTTACAATTTCCTGACTAACATTTGTTCATCAACCACAAAAAAACATGGTGAATCAAGAGCAGCCCATTGAACAATCGCCAGGTTTTTGAGTGCCTCTGGGACAGAGCCTTATGATATAGACTACCTCCCTATTAACGTTCCCATCAACTTTGCGATTATATGAATCCTTTCAAAAATTGGCTTTTTTGATTGACCCTTAAATGTGGAAACACTATAAAGACGTACGAATAGGGCGAGAATAACGAGAGGAGATGCCGATGTAGTCTTGAATGCCTGTAGATTAGAATGGGGGAAATCAGACGAACACATATTTGAGTGGTTCGGCTGAAGAAAGGATATATGTGCTTAACAGTGAGATTGATGTGCTTTTTTTCAATGTAATCTTATTGATGGCGGATGCGAAAAGATATTTGAATCATTGCTAGCTCCCAGTGAAGCCTTAGATGGAGTGGATTCGTTTTTTGGTAAAATGTATCATCGGAGATGGTGCCATAAGATATAGGTATAACACTTTACATTTTGTACCTATATCAATGGCTTGACTTGAAACCGCCGAGACCTCTTGAAGTTCAATGAATATTAACCCGATATAGTCACTAAGAAGGTACTTCTTTTTTCAGACGTCTCAAAAATTAGCGATAAACTAGTGACTCCGAGAGAATATAAGTTAGTCCTAAATATCAATACTATAATAAGACAGGAATGATGGAGAGCGCAATAAAATAACCTAAGGCTTGTTAATAATCAGCCCTTTGAGTGCTTTAGTATCAGCACGATAATTTGGTGAGTAGAGTTGGATATGAAAGGTGCAACAAGTGAATTCGTTTATTATAATGCGCTGATGCGAGACACTGTAGTATTTACTGGGCAAAGTCACTGATTCGCTTCAACCCGGCGAAGGCCAGGGTGATCCATATCCCTATTCAATTTAAGTCTCCACTTGACACCCCTGGATAGCTACTTTGGCACCCGCCAACTAGTGAACCAATGCAAGCAGCGACATCCCGAGAAAGGTTGGCGCTAGGTTAATAACCTTGCCCAGAAAAACAAACTATTATGGCAAATTTATCAAGCTTCGGATATGGACCGGATACACGACGACGACCACGGAAATGAAAATGGCTAAACGATTTGAGAATTTTCTCATGGAACGTCCGCTCACTATACAGCATCTAGCCCATGTCCTGACCAAGTATAAGGCTGACATAACAACATTACAAGAAATAAAATGGACGGAGAGTTTTTTTTTTTTTTTTTGGTAATATTCCTCTCTCGGTAGGGCGAACCTATAACGCCACGAGATGCCACCAAATAAAGGTTACAGTTCCTTTTGAACAGTTGCAGGTTGTAACGCTCCGGGAACACTCGCGCGGGGAGGCAGTTCCACAGCTTTCCCGCTCTGTAACGGAACGAGTTCCGATGCAGGGATGTTCGCCGTCGGGAGATGAACCACAAATTGGTGCGATCCGGCGGATTGTCTTGTAGAGCGCATATAGACCGAATTGGGTGGAATAATACCACGAATCTCGGAACAGTACACAGATTCGAACACGCGCCGTCCACAACAACCCGGATCCATCGATTCTCGAGGAAGCTCTTCGTCCAGTCCCAAAGCTGCTGGGAAAGTCCATATGAACGAAGTTTGCTCAGCAATGCCCCGTGCCAGACGCTGTCGGGACTCTAGGAGATATTCAATGTGACCGCCCTTGACTCACCATTTTTATTTTGATGGAGTACGGGCTGTAGATCTCCATCCCGGGAAGAATAATCTCTGTGACCGATTCCCCGCACGCGTTAACATCAGAGGCCATTTACAGGCCAAAGTCTCTGCTTTTAACCCACTGGAAGCCAGGACGATCCTTGCCCCTGTTCAATCCAAGTTGGCATGCAGTCTCCACGTGACACCCCTGGATAGCTACTTTGGCACCTGCCAAGTAGTGAACCAAGGCATGAGGCGACATCCTGAGATAAGTTGGGGCAAGGGTAATAACCTTACCCAGAAAAACAAATTATTACGGACAATTTAACAAGTTTCGGATATGGACCGGATCCCGGTTGTAGTGCCGATGATGATGACCAATACAAAATTAAGACCAAATGCTGCTGTCACCAAGCATTGAGGGAACATTAAAAGCCATAAGACAGCTCAAATCAAATAAAGTCGCCGGAGCTGATGGCATACCAGCTGAACTGTTCAAGCAAGGAGGGAGAGCGTTACATCACGCAATTCATGAGTAAGAGGAGATGCCGGAAGATTGGCGTCGCGGAATATCTTGCCCCGTACATAAGAAGGGAGATATAACAGTGTGCAGCAACTAGAGGGCTATAACATTGCTGAGTACTGCCTATAAGATACTCTTCACTATACTACAAGCTCGGATAGCCCCATACGGTAAAGCCATCATTGGTTAATATCAATGTGGCTTCATCTCAGGCAAATCAGCGATTGTCCATTGCAGGCGATGGAAAAATGTCTGGAATTTAACATTTCACTATATCATCTATTTATAGACTTAAGGCCGCCTACGACAGCATAGCCAGGGTAGCACTATATAATGCCATGAGAGAATTCGGCATTCCAAACAAATTCATACGAGTTTGAAGGTTGACCATGACCAACCTAACTAGTCAAGTAAAAACAGCAGGATTGCTGTCGAACCGATAAACATCTTTAATGGACTCCGATAAGGGGACAGTCTGGCGTTGGAGAAAGCAATCCGTGACCCTGGCGTTATAACTAGAGACTATTGCCAACAATTCCAGTCAGATACTTGCCTACGCAGATGACATCGACATCATCGGTAGAACCGAATCGGCTGTACAGGAATCCTTCACCCAGATCGAGCAGGTGGCACAAAAACTGGAACTGCACATTAATGAGGGGAAAACTAAGTACATGGTGGCAACTTCTGCGAAGAGAAGACCTAACGTTGGTCAAACTATCAGGTTAGTGGAGCACGAATTTGAAGTAGTACAATCCTTTAACTAACTTGGGTCAATAGTATCACCCGATAACAATATGGATGAAGAAATACGCGAACGGCTGATCAAATCCAACAAAACCTACTATGGTCTATCAAGGCTCTTTAAATGCCGAAATTTATCCAAAACATCCAAGCTACTACTGTACAAGACCATGGTCTTACCAGTACTCATGTGTGGATCCGAGACCTGGGCGGTCACTAAAAGGCATTCTGAACTCTTGGCCGCGTTCGAGAGGAAGGTCTTAAGGAGAATTGTTGGCCCCGTATGTGAGGGAGGACGATTCCGGAGACGCTACAACCATGAGTTGTACGCGATCTACCTTGAAGCTAATGTTGTGAGAAAAAGTAAGCTCGGTAGACTCCGGTGGGCGGGACACCTAGCTCGAATGAGCGAAGAGGAGCCTGCCCGGAAAGTTCTTTGTGGCAGGATGTATGTAAGGCGACAGCGCGGCAGACCTTGTCTGGGATGGAGGGATGGCGTAGACCAGGACGCCCAGAGCCTGGGAGTGCCAAACTGGATGAAATCGGCTCGAAATCGGGACCAGTGGAGAGATTTGTTAAATAAGGCCAAGACCGGATTCCGGTTGTAGTGCCGGTGATGATGATGATGTGAGAATTGAGTGGAACTGAGGAGTTAATGGGGTCGGTTGTGAAGACATTGTCAAGTTGTCTACCTATATAATTTGAGACATTGCTGACTTGACAGAAGCTGAGTTGGTGAGGCGATTTATAAAAAAAAATTCTTTGGCACAAGTGATGTATGAAATGTGAAAGGATCGTCCACCTAACAACCTCCATTGTTTTTTTAATTATATTTCTGTTGAATGAAACGCCAGTCTAGAGGACTGCTCACAATGATTGAGCAAATCGCTTCCACCTTCATCGTGTTATACAACGAATTACTCCTTTGTTCTGGTTGCTTTACTGTATCATCATTTGTTCTCTGATATGTCCTACTGGAGTCTCCGACCATGTTCACGTTAATCCAACAATTGAATGTTGATGTGTTTATGTTAAAATGAAGTTCTTATAAACAACCGCCCTTGTGTATGTTCTATGTCTCACAAGTCACGAGGCAGCAACTCTTATTCTATTGCTCATGAATATCTTTTCAGCCACCTGCTGTTTGCCGATCGTCGGAATAATTCTCCATCAATTATGATCGGTTACTGCAAACCAATCTGCAGATTTATCCACAAGTGCGTTCGTTCTAGTTGATAAGATATTTTGTTGAGAGTGTGGCGTCAGCTCAGTTTAGATCAGAACGAAGTGCAACGGGTCTCAAGTACAAAAGATACTCGTGGCGCCAATTAGTAAACTCGGCCAATAACGTGTGTGCGTCTCCTCATACAAAATAGACTCGTGGCGAAAAATAGTATACCCGGTCAGTAAAGTGTGCGTGTGTTGATTCAAAACGACTCTTGGCGACAAATAGTAAAAACGGTCCATTCTGTGTGTGACTAATACTCAGTGTTCTACCCGGTGAGGGTAGTTGCTCTGTGCTGAGAAGTTGCGGATTCCACCCCGACCAGATATCAAGGACTATATCCGCTTTCTGGCGCAGGGCTAATAACCATGCCCGGAGAAAGAAATTATTATGGACAATTTAACAAGTCTCGGATATGGGCCGGATACCGATCAAGAGACTTGATAAATAAGGCCAAGACCAGATCCCGGTTGTAGTGCCGATGATGATGATGATGATGATGATGATGGTAATGGTGATGATGATGATGATGATGATGATGATGATGATGATGATGATGATGATGATGATGATGATGATGATGATAATGATATCCACTTTCAGTTTCTCGCGAGCTCAGGAGACGCTCGGCAAGTGCAGCTAAGGTAAGTTGGGATCTCAGTGTTTCATTAGGCTGGCGACTTCATCACAAAACGACGCCGGGAGCTGCAGCGCGTCTCTGTTCATCTCCTGTTTGATTGTCGGATATCCCAGATCACCCATTACTTTGAAGGTGCCCAGTGCCTGAAGAACCCGACTTTCTGGATTCTATGGTGTAGAGGTCATATTTGTTGTTCATTTTTGCTTACCTCCGACCCGCGGGTCCTTAATGGCCGGATTGGTCGTGACGGGGGTGTCTGAGCCTGGCGGCCCCACAACGCGTGTAGGAATATAGCGAGTTCTGATGCAGAGATGTTGGTGCTGTCAGGATATGAACCGCAAATGGTGCGATCCGTTGAATTGTCTTGCGGAGTGCATATAAACCGAATCACGCGGAACAATACCACGAACCTAAGAAGAACACTACCCGTAATAATACCTGTATAACAGACAAAGGACAAATAGGCGCCTTCGATGTGATGCCGACAGCAGTCCCGACGTCAGGGCCGTGTCCCCGATCAGACTTTATGCTCTCAAGCAGGTCAAGGGGATGCTTAGGAGCAGAGCTCCTGAGGGCAATATTCGAGCGCGGGTATAATTTGGGATTTATAATACAATAGAGGAAGTTGGGCCGAAGAAAAATATTTGTTGGCTCTAAAAAGTTAACTCCTCACATTTCCAGAGGCGGACCCGGCGATGTTTGAATCGTATTTATGTCACGATATATTCCCACAGACCGTGAGGTCGAACAATTTTATGTTTTCCGTAGATTAGAGGGCCTGGCCAATCATCAGCTGAGGAACCGATGATGCACTTTCCTTTCCTTTGTGAATGTTGTAAATTGCATCTTCCTTGTATTGAAGTCGACGAGATTGGCTTTTCCCCACTGCAGGACCTTATTCAGATACCGATTCAGAGAGCCGATATTACTACATCTCAGCTAGTGCAAAGTTGATGCACTAATCGGCCGATCACTCAAAAAAGAGGAAACAAGCGTACTATCATCCGCAAAACTGAACATTTTGTTACCCGTTAACTCCAGCAAGTCATTTATGTGAAGTAAAAACAAGGTTGGAGCCATAATAGAACCTTGAGGCACCGCGGAATTAACAGGATACAGATTCGAAGACTCGCCATCCACAACAACCCGGATCGATCGATACTCGAGGAAGCGCTTCGTCCAGTCGTAAAGCTACTAAAGAAAGTCCGTATGAATGAAACTTGTTCACTAGTGACCCGTGCCAGACGCAGTAAAAAGCGTTGTAGATATCAAATGCGACCGCTGTTGACCCACCAGGCTCTTCAATCGCAGATAACCATATATTGGAGTTGAGGGAGGTTAAAGTCGCCAAGAACTATAATATCGTCTTGAGTAGTACTCATCTCGATTAAGTGCTCGAGTGCAGTTATTGCGAGCTCGAATGAATCGATGGTTTGGGATGGGAGTATATAGAAACAAATGACGTGCATAGTTTTTAGGGGTAAATTTAACTTAATGGGTCGTTCAATAAAGATGGGCACTACTGTCGTTGTAAGAGAATCCTTGCACTAGGAAAACGGTGCCTTTAAGCCCTTTTTGGTCACTGGGATATAAAAAGTCATTCGGAGCCAGGTTTGCACCATAAGGTGAATTCTGTACGACGGGACTTTTTTTTTTTTGTGGTTAGAAATTCATTTACGACGAGCACCTCATGTGACCACGTATTATAGTGATGCAAGTCAATTATGCAGGTTGTTATTATTGTTAATAAAAATCAGGAAATATACTTACTATTTTTACATGGCCGAAGGCATTTTGTGTAAAACCAATGCCTCTGATTCAAAACTGCCATCCGAGTCGGATCTGAATGAAAGAAATATGTAAGCATAGATTTTTAATTAATAACTTCTCGTAAATCGTTCCATCGTACTTCCTTAACTCTCCGTCAATCCACTCTTTCTTCCTTAAATGCTGGCATCACAACTATTAGTACTGCGTAATGCATAAGCCACTTTTTAATCCCTATCCTTTATTGAATTATCTGTTTCATCTTTTTTTTTGTTTTTATATCCCTGGGAGGTAAAAATCTCCTTTCCCAAGAACCCAAAATCAACAGCGAAAGGAAAAAAATAATAATAAAGAATAAACCAAGTGATCTGAAAACGATGACAAAAATAGGATCATGTCATTTATGACAGAGGGTCCTGGCAAAGAATTCGTATCCAGCATCTCAAGTTACCGCCCGTTTTGTGATCGCGTTTCACGCAATTTTTCCTTTCGTAGCAATCTCACGTAAAGTCCTGCAAGGGATTTTCCAAGCCAGGAATTTCCACCAACTGTCGCTAAGGGTATACCATGTGCCGGTTATATCATTCAAGGGAAATGCCTATTCGAATGGCAAGGACCAATAGGGACCCATACTGCACTCATGTCGATAATAAATCCCCTACGTCATCTGTGCACTGGGATGGGATCGTGATCCTTGGACATCTGTCTGCCATGTTTCATTAAAGGCAAAATGATTGAAAAAAATAACAAAAAGTTAAGAAGGAGCGACTCATATCCAATCGGCTGCAGCGGGAAGGGAATTGCACAAAACCTCATCATAATCATAAGCGCAGGAGTAAAGTGATAGCAGGAGACGCAGCAGCATCATTATAGTTGATAATTGTGTCCCTCGGCTTTTGTTAACGTTAAGTATTGCCGACCCATTTTCTATTGTCCTTATTGTTGTCCTTTGGATGATGAACATTTGGCATTGTACTCGCGGGGACTGAGAACTTTGCGTGACAACAAAAGATACTCAATGTCGTGGATTGTTATACCTGCTGCTGCCTCTCCTCTTCTGATGGGTTGTTCCTGTTCATTGTTCAACATTTGGGATCGGGGATTAGGGATTATTCTATTCGTCTGCCTGAAGGGACGGATGATATGTTGTGTGACTGGTTCCTGGTGACATATGGGATGACAATCGCAGACAATGAGCGATAGTGGTTGACAAATGAGGTAGATGTGGCTTTGACAAATTTCTAACCATCCATTGGTTGCATGGAAATAGCCAATGAACTATGAGGGTGTAGAGTGACATAGGGGACAACTAGTAGTCAGGAAATAATTCAAAGGGCGGTTTTGGGGTGATAAAATGGATGACAATTTATTTGACTGGTCTATGTTCGAAGGCACCGGATATATAGGCTTTGTATCGTTAGTAGGATATTGGTAAGAGAATGGAAGTACAGGGTGTACCAAAAATTTATTTAAAAACAATTCTTTAATAAAATGGTGGGTGTGTTTATAGAATCAAGATTTACACTTTATTAAAGTACGATTGTTGAGCATTTGTTTTATTAAAATTAAATTAAAATTGTGTTTTATAAATGAGCCCCATTTTTTTGCCTGTAGTCATATGAGGATACTGTAAAATTTTTTAGAAATGTGCCGGGTAATTCTCGTTTATTGTTGCCATTTTTTGATATACATCTTTAATTGATTCAGATAGCAAGGAATGCTGCTGTTATACCTTGGATTTTAATTAGCCTCGAAGGAAAAGTTAGTGTCAAAGGGTTCCCGTGAAATGCTTAACAGCGTATAACCCTTAAATGGTGGGGTTATTTATCAAACATACGCCGCACTTTTACAAACAGTTGCAACTATATCAGGAGCAAATGACTTTTTTAACTATCTATACATGTAGTGTCGTTACATGTCACAGAGTAAAAGAATGTTCAGAAAGTTGATGTTTGAATCCGCTAAGTTAATGAAAAGTTTACAGAGTAACCGCCTATTACCTAGTGTGAAATTTATGGTTCACGGCCCGGAAACTTCACTAAAGAACAAAAATCCCTTCGAAGCAAATTCTGTCTAGTATATAAGATGCGATAGTCATTACACATAACAATATTGAGCTGTACGAGCTAAGTATACTTTTGATATCCCTTTTAAACGCGATCTATGTGCTGGATTAGGATGTAGAATGAGCAATAAATTGTTGGTTTGATCAGTAGTTGTTCTGATAAGCAGATCCAGCAGACAAATTGTACTTCAAGCTACCGATATTCGACTTGTCGACGCGAAACTCTTGAATCATTGCAACAACGGTTCACAATACTTCATCGAGGTGGGAGGTATCTTAGGCTTTACAGTGGGTGAATGAACAATCACCACAGGTGTGATGACCTTAAACCAGTTACCTTCAACCATCACAAAATGTCCATAGTAAGCCATATATTAGTCGTTCCCGCACCATTAACATAAGTTATGTATAATAAAATAATTTGAAATTAAATTTTGAGGAGCTCAACAATTGTGTAAAGGAGACGAATAGAGTTTTGCAACGCTATAGAAATTATAATTAATTTGAGAGGACTTTGATTAATATCCATTTCCACCCAGAATTTAGTTCTACTTAAATAAGTAAGTATTGGAAGCAGAAGGATTTCAACACTGACAGCAATAGGACAGACGAAGCTCAGTTATTGAGTACACAAAACGGTATTTTGAAGCACCCTTATATATCAGTGCACAGTGCTAGCTGGAAAAGAGTTTCGATATTAATTTACTATAAAAAGAAATTCGTATAAAAATATGATGCGTACGTATCGCACATTAATGACACGGGCTAATAATTACTACAATCCTATTTCATGTCAAATAATCCAATCAGATTAATGTTCGTCTTATGTTATTGAACTCCACCTAGTTACCTGTTAAACTACTTTGAATTGTACCTTTTTATATTCTTAAGGTTAAGGATGCGTCAATTTTTGATGTACCATTAATCATTAATGTGCATTACGAGCGGGGAAAGAGAAAAGAGGACAAGAGAAGGAAGTGTCGATATTCATGAATGTCTGGATATTACAAATACGAGGAAATGAATAGGCGTATACAGACAGTGAGGTTGCCCTCGCCTGGCTGCGAAATAGTAAAAAAATTGACAACAAATTTGTGAAAACAAGAGTTAGCAAATTTCGGAAAGTCATGTCTAGTGGATCTGTGGGGGTTCTTTAAAACTACGTGAATAACCACCCGCAATTCCAACCCCAATTCCCTTCACCAACCCGCAGTCACCTGCATTTCCTCCCCAACGGCATTGTTTCATGCATTAATGCATCACCACAATTTTCCTGAAAATAATTCGGTTAGCATACAAAGTAACCGTCATAAATCAGGGAAACTTATCGGCGTCCCCGTCAGCCGGCGTATCCTGCCACACACGTGCGCAGCAGATTTTCCCGGCTTACCTACATTCAAGGCAGCCTTTTGTCCAACCGACAAAAGCATCGTCCGCATCTCGCGTCTAGCCGCCAAAAAACCGAAATCACCAGCATCTAAATATACACACATTAGAGTTCGATCCTTTCCACCGGCATAAATACCGTGCACAATCACCATTGTGTAAGTATCTAAATTACTTTTAGCACCAGTTCCCCTAATAGCATGCAGCCTATTTACACAGCTGCATGCACATCTCCCAAGATGCCCTTTGTCCCATTTTCTTTTCACGGTTTTGTTGACCCATGACCTCGCAGCATGGGTAAACAATGTAATTTCCACAGGATCAACCGAACACTCGCCAGGCCCTACTCAGAGAGATCCTCTCCCCTTGGTCACCAAAGAGAAACTACACTTTCTCTTGAGAAGAAAACTCACCACTAGCCGAGGGTTGACTCTGGACGAGTCAAAAGGCAGCCGGGTAATAGCCGTGAGAAGGTAGAGTCGTTGATTGGGAGTCGACAAGCGAGTGCGATAATCTAGTTTTATCTATTGGTGCAGAGTGATATTCAATACTAAGAATATATAAACAAATGTTACGCGTGGACTATAATTGTCATTGCATTGCAACGCTTTAAAGTTTTTTTTTTTAATTTTTCCCTTAAGTATTTTACAAAGTTAAGTATAACATTATGTACATAAATATATATCAATAAAGTTACACCTAAACAGAAGACAATAGTGACTAAGACTACTAAATATAACTATCGAGGACACACTAGTGATTATTTCTTTTACGTTACATCAATAAATATCATATACACGAACAAAACCAAGAGACACCCGTTTTATTTTCTTTTGGTTGTGAAATTGCGATACAAGTTTAAATTCGGTGGAATATTCGTGAACGCGTACCCGTGCCGGCACATCTACGTAATGCCGCCACAGATCTCCACTACGTCAAATTTGCTGAAAATCCGACAGGCCCGGCTTCAGGCGGGCTAACACCAAGTCGGTTGGTCAACTGCAAGCTCTAGTTCACAGGCCCATCCTGGTTAATGAATGATCAGTTACCGCTACCCCGTTCAAAGAAATGAGGTCCACATTTTTATCATGCCATCCAGTATGAACTCGAAGAGGACAATTTCATCGAGAGGTTTTCCTGTTTTAAACATTTACTCCGAGTAATCGCTTATTGTTTTCGCTGGACTAGTAAAAAGGAGGTACGTCAAACCGCCCCACTCACCGCTGAAAAAATATCCAACGCTAAGGCAAAAAACATTAGGTTCCAGCAAAGTCGAACCTTTAGAAACGAAAATAGCACACTTCGATAAGTCAAGAACTTTTCCAAGAGAAAGTTGGTTAACCTGTCTAATGCCATTTTTTGGTCCGGACGACATTCTTCGCACAGGGGGAAGGATTTTGTGGCGTCTCTAACAGATACACACACAATAACAAGCAAATAGTGAAGAACACCGAACGAACATTGAATAAGAAAATACATCAGAGCCGTATACCATAGCGATAACAAAACAATTCACATCAGTGGAATATACTTGAGTTTAAAAATCGAATTCTAAGCACGGCCAGTAGCCTGATGTGTTACGCATTGGTTCAATTTTTGGTGATTCTAACTGTCATAGCGTCAGTTCGAATCACACGTTCTTCACTATCAATCCCAAACGCTATAATGTCCCTTGCCGACCTACCGAAATCATCTCATATGGCACTGTTGTCTTGGTTGTACGCCAGACACACCACGATCACCAACATAGTGGAAACTCCTTGACAGAACATCTGATAAGAGAAGAATCCCTGCTGTGAGATCACGAGTATAGAAATGTACCCGGAGCTGTCCAGTATGTATCCGATAAAAGGCCAAAACTATCCAACCGATCATGGGCGATCTGCCACCGGAACGCATCACTCCAGCACCCGGATTCAGCAAAATCGGAATCGATTTGTGTGAGCCATTACCTAGTGCAATTATATTTGACAAAACCATCAAAATTTGGGTGACGGTGTTTGTTTGTTTAGTAACCAAGGCTGTTCATCTAGAAATTTGCTGTGATCTCAGATATGTTCCCTGTAGCATTTATGCGTTTCGCAAATAAACGGTGCTAGCCCTCTCTGATCCTCGCCGACAACGGTACAAATTTCATTGGTGCCAAAAGAAAGATTAAGGAAGAATGGAGCAATATCACATAGCAAGGAACGCTTGGCGATCCAAGGAATAGTTTAGAAGCTTAACCCGCGTTACAACCTTAACTACGGTGGGCTTCACCATCAGCCTTACTCACCAGATCTAGCCCCAAGCGACGTCTTTCTTTCCCTAATCTAAAAATTGCGCTCGAGGGACAGAGATTTTCGTCAAATGAGGAGGCAATCACCTTCGTGAACAGTTATTTTGCAGACAAAAACGCCGAGTACTATTTGGACGGGTTAGAGAGATGGGAGCATCGCTGGGAAAAGTGTGTAGAGTTACAAGGAGACTATGTAGAAAAATAAAAATAAATTTTAAGAAAAAATGTCTTGTATCTTTGTTAGGTCGGAAACTTTTCAGTCCACCCTCGTACATAGGATACCAAAGTCACGCATGGATTGGTTGATGGTCAGGGATTGGTTTTGGAGAAAATAGAGGCAAGAGGGAGAGAGAACGCACTTTTGAGTAAAATTGATAGATTGACATTTGGCCATATTAAGCTCGAAACCGTACCGAGAAGTTGTTGATGTCTTTCTGCAGCAGTGCAGAAAAAGAGGTGATACGATTACCTTATAACATTTTATGTCATTAGCATAGAGAGACACACATTACTCGATGACTTTATCAATATCGTTAGTGGTTACTATAAATAGAAGGGAGATTCCTTGGGGAAATTCAAGGGTAGCTAGGAGGGGATCTGAAACGAACGGACTGTACTTGTGGCATTTAATTAATAGGTGTCTTTTATGTTGATTCTTTATTCAAACGACGGATCGTATAATTTTTCTTTAGTCGCCCTTACATTACTTACATAATGCTTCCTCACCGTCGGTATGATAACATAGTTTTGAGTTGCAAACCGATCGTCTTTGTCTAGGTCCATTCATTGCTTGTAGACAAACCAGATCACATTTCGTCGTTAAGTGATTTTTGACGTCGTATACTATATGGACTGAAAAGCCTCGGATTTTGCAACAGGTGGCGCAACAAGAAAATGAACATGACTCATTTCGAGAGGGCCATCTGTTGCTAGTTAGTTTGTGACATTTCGTCCATTTGCTTAAAAGCTTTCGCCTTCATAAAAAAAATTGAAAAACGGGAATATCGCATTTGTATCTTGATCAAACATAATTTTTTGATGGGAAAAACTTCTGAACAATCATTGCATTGGTTGCAGAAATGTTATCTTACATCTGTTCTTTCGCGAACAATAGTTCATCGACGGTTTAGTGAATTTAAAATGGGACGTACAAGCACCGAAGACGCGCTTCGCTTTGAAAAGAGTCTACTAATGCGGAAATCGTAAAGCAAGTGCATGGAATTGTTTTGAGTGATCGTAAAGTGAAGTTGCGCGACCTATCTGAGTCCGTGGTTTAGTGAATTTAAAATGGGTTGTACAAGCACCGAAGATGCACCCTGCTCTGGAAGGCCAAAAGGGGCTACAAATGCGGAAATCGTAAAGCAAGTGCATCGAATCGTTTTGAGTGATTGTAAAGTGGAGTTGCGTAAGTTAGCTGAGGCCGCGGACATCTAAAAAGAACGGGCGGGATACATTTTTCAGGACCTTTTGGAGATGAAAAAGCTCTTGGCGCGATGGGGGCCGCGTTCGCTGACCCTCGACCAAAAAGAGCAGCGCGTTGATGATTCAACAGCCGGGTTGCCGTTGTTGCAGAGTAATCGAGTGGATTTTTTCGACGTTTTGTGACGATGGATGAAACGTGGGTCCATTACCATACGCCTGTTTCTAATAGGTGGTCTGCACAGTGACTGGAAAGCCACGAAAGCCGACCCAAGCGGACAAAAGGCCAACTCTCGACAGAGAAGGTTATGGCCTCAGTTTTTTGGGATGTCCATGGCATAATCATCATCGATTACCTGAAGAAGGGAAGAACAGTCACAATGAACGACGAAATAAAGAAAAAACGGGCGAATAAAAAAGTTCTCTCCCATCACGATAACGTAGCGCCACACACGTCCTTGAAATCCATGGCCAAATTGGACCAATTACGATTTGAATTGGTTGTTCACCCACCGTATCCTCCAGATTTGGTACCCAGTGAGTATTATCTGTTCGCAAAACTAAAGCAATGGCTCCAAGGAAAGATATTCAGGTCGAATGAGAAAACCATCCCGGAAACCGAGACGTATTTCGACGGTTTGGATGTTTCGTACTTCAGAAAGGGTATAGAAATCTTGAAGAAATCCTATACCAAGTGTATCGCCCCGAAGGCAACTATGTTGAGGAAATAGTCCGAGTATCCTGTCGGAAACATCGTTAGTATGCCATATTTGTTAAAATGAGAACTTGATGTACCAATTAAAGATGTTTGGAGTTCTAAGCAACTAACCACACGCACATAGGAAATGATATTGCTTAACAACTTCTGCCACAATATGGATTCTGCTCCAATCCAATATTTATAAGAATGATTTATCAGAATAACTTTGGCCGAAAAATGTTTTTTTTAGCCTATGTAGTTTTGTTTTATTTCATCCATTATATCGATAACAATCACGAAGTACAATGAGCTAATGCCAGATGAGATCACTTATACTTCCTTGAGACCAGTCGAAATCAATACAGCCACACGAATACTCGACTACGATAACTTCCATCAGACTGTAGACCATTCATCGCCGTCCAATTTGGGAAGTCTCCTGGTGTTCGCGGTGATGAGTGTGATCCTTACCACGAGAATGATATCTCAGTCTACGTTAGGGATTGTGGACGGCCTTTTATTCTAGTGATGATTCAGATCACGGTAGTTATCGTGAACTTCATTCGGTTTCATTGATCGCCTACGTCGGAATCACGGTAATGGACATGATCAAGGAGAGTGATAATTTAGTTCACCATATTGATTAGTTTCCTTTTCTTCGAGAGATCATTCTTCGTCACGGTAGTGATTTCCATCCTCACCATGAGATTGACACCTCAGCCCATGGTAGTGACTATGGATTTTCTTTTCTTCAAAAGATCTTCTCATTGGGTTCACGGCAGTGATGACCACGAGATTGACACTTAAGTCTACGGGTGTGATTGTTGATGTGAGTTTGTGGGGGTTCTCTACATTACGCTGAGAACCAACCCACTATAGTAGCTACAATTTCGCATGCAGCCGCGCATAACGCCAACCTCAGCCCCTTTCGTTGGCTAATACCACCCGCAAGGGATATTTTTCAAAGGGGCATACACCGGGTGAGGGAAGCATCACCTGAATTCATTATCCTATGCAGACAACGCGTCATAGAATTCAGTTTCCAGGCCATAGGCATCATTCAAATTCCCTAGAGCCAAAAAACCCAACAGCCAAAATTCCCTAAATGAAAAATCGTTCGCTTGTGTGTTGCATAACAAGAATTCCTAGAAATGAATTATCAACATGCAACATACACCAGGGAAACCATCGGCGCGCCTTACCAACATACTTACGCTGCCATACACGTGGGCAGCTTATTTCCAAGACTTATTCAAAGTCACCCCAAGTTTTGTCCAACCGACAAAACTTGTTTGAGCATCTCGCACCCAGTAGCCGAGAAATCAGTTCTTCAGCGTGGGAACATGCACATAACAATTCTACATTGGCCACCAGCATCGATATGACGCGCAATCATCCTTGTGCGAGTATCCGGTTTGCCGATGACCCAAGTCGCCCTATCAATGGACAAACAATCTGTGCAGCTGCAGCCACTCTGAATGATGCCCTTCTTCCCATTTCGTTTTGTTCGATTTTCGTTGCCACGGCCAGGCAACACGAAACATCACGCACCCTCGCCGTGATCAATTCAGAGAGATTCTCTCTGATTGGTCACCGCACGAGTAACTTCACGTTCATATCAAAAAGACGAAAACCCACCCTTAGAGGATGGCGTACTCTGTACGGGTTAATTTTCGTGAGTTGCCTTTCAACCACCGCAGTGTGCACACCATCCAGTCATTTTTGCAAGTTTCAAACGGAGTTGTCTTTCCACCACCGCAGTGTGCACACCACCGAGTCATTTTTGCAAGTTTCAAACGGAGTCGTTATTCAACCTCCGGTTCAAGTCGACTGTGGAATCATCAAGTGTTAAAGTCATGTGCTGTCTTATTGTCCGCGTTATAATATATTAATTCTCTTACATACAATACCAGTGAATGTTGGTATTGAGTTTTAGAATTAAATATCAATATTTTATTACATGAAGTAGAACGTATAAACAATAGACAAAAATTTAATTTTTCACCCACATTAAGCTAAATAAAAAGACATATCAAAAACAAAAACCTACAGTGAATTTTTATTTAAACAACTTTTGCGGACTACTGGATATCTTGGTGGACGTGTGTTCGGCGGAACGTGTTGGAGAATATTAGTGAACAAGTTCCCGCGCTGGCACAACTACATAATACCCCACAAGTTTGTTCCAGTGATCATTCTCACCGCGTTCGCGGTAGTGATCGGGGTCAGAACCACCCAGTTTCCATGAGGTGAATCAAAAATGATCAGCAATTTCACGGTAGTGATCGTGATCTTTTTCCTCATAAGTGATTTTCAGCCCACATTCATAACTTCCATCTAGATTCGATTATTTAGTGAAATACACCGAGTCTAGTGTACATACACTCTTTCCTAAAGCTTGGTAACCTTAAGATCATTCGGCTTTTTAGCAACTTCTCATCGAGAACAAAGAGAAGAATTATTTGAGCACACAACTATTTTGCCGATCCACTTCATCAAACGAACATTTAACTTAAGCACGTTACGTCTCTATGGTTATCTATACACCTCCTAAGGTTTTCTCTTGACAATTTTTATCCCCATGTAACGCAAAGATCATTACGTGATTATGGAACCTTATGCTCTATCGACGTGCGGGAAAAGCTTGTACTCGGTTGTCCAATGAGTTCCAGTCCTCGTTTTTGAATCCACTCGGGCACGTCTAACTCAATGAAAAGTCACATGGCGAATATACGAAAGAAGGCAATGTTGTGGGTCTTTGTAAGGTTGGTTAAATTGTGACGTGAGCTAAGTTTAGCAGGCGTTGCTTTAGAAGTATCATCATCATCATCATCATCGGTACCACAACCGGGATCCGGTCTTGGCCTTATTTAGAAAGTCTCGCCACCGGTATTCGGTCCTTATCCGAGATTTGTTAAATTGTCCATAATAATTTGTATTTCCGGGCAAGATTATTAGTCTTGCGCCAACCTTTCTCAGGGTGTTTCGAAGTATCACATGACACAAAAGCACAAAAAACTATTAAATGATGACTACCTTCTTTCATTCCCATAAGCTAACCACTAGATAAGGATGGCGAAGATGACAACTTAATCGTGTCAGTTGATTGAAGAACACTTTGTCGCATATCGCAATGAAAAAAGGAACGCATTTTTAATATAAGATATATTTTCATGGAATAAACTACATTTAAAATGCGTTTAAGATAAAAATCCTGAAGGTGCTCATCATCAAATTTTCCCAATCGAGCCAGCCAACAATTAAATATGTCCCGGGAAACGAAAACCAATTAAAGTCATTTCCGATTGTCCCCCAGCTAGGAAGGTCCAGTGAATACACATCTTAAGTCCGAAAATACTAAATCAAATTTCTGTAGGGCTGTTTTGTCTGCGGAACGCGGCGCTCTGTCTGACCAACTGAAACTAACCAACAAAAAAAAACACAAAAAGAAAAAAAAAACAAACGAAATCACCGATGATGATGACGCTGATGCTGTAGATAAAATGAAATAAACAAGACAAAACAACGAAGACAATCGTTAATAACTCGTCGTCGTTGTGCACATAGCGTGCCCTATTATTCATTTGGCTCTCGGCGTGACCTGGACCCCGTTTCCCACTGCTATTTCTCATCTAAATGGCTAATGCATATCCCGAAAAATGGTTCTTCATCGCGGTCTACATCAACTGTCTCTCGATTTAGATGATTCTTTTGCTACGGTCGTGTCCCTAACAAATGACTACTACGAATGCATAAGAGGATCGGTAGGTGAGGAGGGAGCAACCGAAGAAGATCAGAAATTCCATTAAAATTGGTCCCTCCCATGTGTCATACAGTTCGAATGGGACCGCAATTTCATGTCCACCCTCGTCCTGCGATCCGCCGCCGGTGCTATTGCTATACCAGCAGCCTGACGCTGCGTGGACCCTTTTTAATTTCCCGTCGTCATCACCGTCATCGTCATCGTCCGTCGTGGTCGTCATAATCATCATCTCGCCATCGTGCTATCGCCTCCGAGCATACTTTACGCACCGCACATTGGGGACAGGATATCGCGTTTCGACTTCGTCTTCGGCGACCAGTGTGCGACACAAAATTATGAAACCCCAGCAACACACACACCGCCAAACACACGCCACTTGCTAGCACACACTGAATTTAGCGGTGACCATTGGATTGTCTTAATTATAGGCCCCAAGGAGTATAGTCAATCGTTTTATCCTTCGACCAAATGAGATTCGCCGCCCATGTTCGTTTGGTGAACAGCCACACTAAAGAATAGCAAATCCAATATCGCTTTATGACTGCAGTCTACATACCTCGCCATCATCTTTGTGGTCATTAAAGTCCTGACTCCTACTCCGAGGAAATTCCATAATGCCAACCATCCAACAGCATTCGAAGAAAATCGTGTCCACCCCAAAGTCTACCCTCGCCGTCAGGATCATGTTCTCTGATTTGCTTCTGGTGTACGCAGCATCGTGTCTGCAATCTTTTAAAATCCAATCCCGGAGACATCCTTCGCAGGTCTTCTCGATCATATTTGTTGTTCTACCTCCAACTGAAAGGTCACTTTTTATGGCGAAAATCCATCCGACGCCGGGACAAGGATTTACTGTGAGAACGCCATTCGGTTACATGGAGCCGGACACGCACAAATATAATTTCGTTAAGATTTTTATGGGACAGGCCGCAGTATTGGTTGCGGAATGACAAATGGATTTAGAACGGGCGGCAGATAATTAATCCTCGCGAGATGGTTCGCGGAAAGCGTCCGAAATAAAATCTTATAGAAGGAAGGAATCCTTTGTCTTGGGCTTGGGACAGCTTTGTGTTTACTGTTGATGGCGAACGAGATGTTGCATTACAGTCAAACTGTCTGATTACCAGTGAGGTCTTTATGGATCGTAAAAAGTTTCCTTTTTTTCGGCTGTAGCAGCCACCGGGGGCTAGCTTGCGATTTATCATTGTCCGCATAAATTGGGGAAGGATTAAAAGAACATTTTGGGCTAGAGGTGACAGCTTGGGACAGTTTGTTGCATTGATACTAAAGCCAACGTGTATTTGCAACAATGTTGCGCGAAATCATTCTTAATCGACCCTTGAGACAAAGGATATCATAAATATGTTAGACCTTACCGGAATTGGATTGAATATCATGCTCCTTTTTGGGGTTCGGGTTATAAATTTGAGCTTATATAATAATGATGTTGATCAAAACTGTTCTCCGGGGGAAACAATATTGATAGGCATTTTTTGAAAGGAGGAAGGGGGATGAGCTCTCCGATAGGTGGATCAATCAGAATGGTAGAATAAAGAAAATGAGTAAACTTTATCTCAAGTGTAATCAAGGTTATTAGGAGCTCCGAAGATGAGTTATGGAACGTAATAAGTGCGACTAATCACGAACTGGTTCCTCAAGAGAGCTACCCACAATAACAAGAATCATCAATTGAATCCATCCGTTGATGGATAACACTGGGTGACTTGTTGCGTCACTCAGTGTTATCTAGCATCATCCGGTGTCACCCATTGTCATTCGGTATCATTCGGTGTCATCCAGTGTCGTCCAGTGCCACCCAGTGTTACCCAGTGTGACCCAGTGTCATTCACCGTCATCCCGCATCATTTTACACCACCCCGAGCCACCCTGCAACGTCTCGTGGCTTCCTACATTACTCTGTGTAATCTCTGTGTGGTAAACGTACAGTTAAACTGGCTGAAGACAAAGTATCATTCCCCTCAAAAACATCGAATGTACAGCTGCTTTGTCATTGAACCTGTGGCGACTCTAACAGATACACACACAATTCACAAGCAAAATAGTGAAGAGCACCGAAGGAAAATGGAATAAGAAAATACATCAGAGCCGTATACCTTAGCGATAACATAACAATTCACATCAGTGGAGTATAGTCGGGTTTAAAAATCAAATTCAAAACACGGCGAGTAGCCTGATGGGTAACGCTTAGGTACAATTTTTGGTGAATCAAACTGTCATGGCGTCAGTTCGAATCACACGTTCTTCTTCACTATTATTTCAAACGCTATAAACCTTCTGTTTGATGTTTATTGTATACATAATATAATATACGGACCCCACTTGCAAATAATCTATCGGGGGCTATTGTTTAACAGGGTGGTCAACTTACTTTATTATATATGATTGATATCTGCAATAATTTCCCTTTGTAAAACCTTCATATTTGCTTAGTGGGGTTGTCGCGAATCCTAGACGCTGGATGACGCAGCATGTCACCGGATACCGAGGGATGTTGGGGGATGTTGCATTTTGCTGCACGATGTTATGCGATGTTGCAGAATGTAATGGAATAATGCGGAATAGTAGGGGAATAATCGAGTTACTAAGGTACTTTAGTATTCTTTTTATTAATGTGTGGCGATTCTAATACACAAACCAGCAGTAAAGACAACATCAAAAGAAAGTCGAAGAATCCAATCATACAATTGATCTCCTATACCCTGCCTTGGACTGATGTGTTCTGATTTTGGTTCCACCTTTTAGTTATTCTAACCATCATAGCCTTGGTTCGAAAAGCATTATCTTCATTATCGTCGCAAAACGCCATAAACGCTCTTACAACCGAACACAAAAATGACAGACCCATAAATTCATATTAAAGATAGTTTTATTCTCTTTATCGCTCAACTGTGCTGTATAACAAATAAGAGTTTCACAAAATACTGTTCTATTTGATTTTTTACTTAGAAGCTATCGAGAGAGGGTGTACAGTATTATTCTTAACTGTTTCTCTAATAGGGTTCCTCTTGTCATGATCTCCGTGAAAGGAAACCCAGTCAGCGCTAGCTCAAAAATGATCATAAAATCTCTTTATATGTGGTGACAGAGTTCTTTTTGGTTAGATTTTTGAAGGCTTAGGAACACCATGATTGAGTGCATTGAGTGCACAATGTCGAATATTTCACACAGTTTTCCACAGACATTGTCCCAAATGATATTATAGCGTTTGAAATAATAGTGAAGAAGATCGTGTGATTCGAACTGACGCTATGACAGCTCGAATCACGAAAAAAATTTTACCTAAGCGTTACACATCAGGCTACTGACCGTGTTTAGAATTTGATTTCCAAACTCGACTATTCTCCACTGATGTGAATTATTTCTGTTATCGCTTGGTATACGGTTCCGATGTATTTTTCTTATTCGATTTTTCGTTCGTGTTCTTCACTATTTTTACTTGTGAATTGTGTGTATCTGTTAGAATCGCTACAGTATGCCTATACAACAAACTACATTAACTACTTTGTTAAACAATTACCTCTGATAAATTATATGCAAATGGAAGTTGGCTAAAGAAACCCAAAGCATGTAATGTATAAACAGCAAACCAACTTTCAATGGTAAGTCAAAAAATAGCCGCATGATGGATATATCAATATTTCTACGATGTTTTTGGAACAATTGATACTCTATCTTTGATTTTATGATAAGGCAGCCTAAATAGGCGTGTGCCAAATGCCATATAGAGATGGCACGGAATGGTGGAGAATTCAACGGGATGTCGAGAGATGTCGAGGCATGTCGAGGGATGTCGAGGTATGTCGGGAGATGACGCGGGATGTCGCGCAATATCGAGAGATATCAAGAGATGTTGCAGAATGTCGCGGGATGTCGCGGGATGATGCGGGATGTCGCGGGGTGGCGCGGGATATCGTGGGATGACGCGAGATGTCGCGGGATGTCGAGGGATATCCATGGGTATCAAGGGATATCAAGGGATGTCGAGACATGCCGAGACATGTCGAGGGATGCCGATGGATGTCGTGGGATGTTGAGGGATGCCAATGGATGTCGAGGAATATCGCGGAATGTCGCACGAGGCCGTGGAATATTGTGGGATGTCTCGGGATGTTGTGGGATCTGGCGAGTTGTTTGCGGGATCTGCGGGTCGTTGTGGAATCTGATGGGATGTTGTGAAGTCTGGCGCAATAATGCGGGATAGTGCATGATTCACTGAGATGCCAAGATATTTTTGTACTTTGTATTAATGCCCTTACCGTCAAACAAAATAGTGAATTCTTATTAAAAATAATTCGATTCTCTTTATTGTCCGAATGTACGGTACAACAAATTAGATTTTCCTAAAATATAGAGAAATTGGGTATGAAAGTTCTTCATTGCCCAAAACATTGGACGGTACAACAATTTGATTTACCCACTCTCTATTAAATTCTTTTTACTTGAAGACTGTTGATATTAGCTTTCTACTCTCTCTACATTCACTAGAATCCTTTTCCCCCGACATACCTGAGAAAGACTTTTTATTCCTTTATAGTTGCATCCTATCCCATGCACACTGATAAGGTGTAGATAAAACCCACTCAGACATGATCGTTGTCGCCTGTGTGGCCGAAGATGATATGATGATCTTGTTTTGTTTTTATGGTCTTGCGGTGTTCCTTTTAAGGAACATATTTGCACACACCGGCTTTCTGGGATTGATATCTTGAGATGTGAGTATTAGAAAAGAAACCTCGCTTACCTTGGTTGTGGACTCAGATGAGTCCGTGGCTGAAAAGGGCGACGGATAGTCCGGGTGTCATTTTGATGACTCTGAACAGATGCTTCGTAGTTGATGACTTCTAGGTACGTGTCACTGGAACGTTGTGCGTAGTATCTATAGTGATGGACCACAAACGTCCGTGTGTTGGGTGCATGCAGCTCAATGTAACCTGGTCGCACGAATGCAAGAGGACGGCGGCTTTACGGTTGAGACGAATCAGAAAGAAGAGGGTGGCTATACAGTTGAGCACGGTTGAAAGAGAAGGGTGGCTCCTGAGTTGAGTACGATTCAGAAAGAAGAGGGTGGCTCTATGGATGAGCACGTTTGAAAGAGAGGGGCTGCTCTTTTGTTGAGCAAGATTCAGAATGGAGAGGGTGGCTCCTGAGTTGAGCACGCTTCTGAAAGAAGAGGGTGGCCCTACGGATGAGCACGATACAGAAGGAAGAGGGTGGCTCTCGGTTGAGCACGATTGAAAGAGGAGGGTGGCTCTTTTGTTGAATACGATTGAAAACGGAGAGGTTGGCCCCTGAGTTGAGCACGATTCAGAAAGAGGGTTTTTTTTTTGTTTTTTGTTTTTTTTTTTTTTTTTGGTTTCGGTAGGAAGGTGGAAATCTTCAAAAGATACCTCTGGACCGATCCAGAGGCATGCCGGGTTTTTACCTACTAAAATCGCCTCCCGCCAGGCACATATTCCCGTTGATCGCCGCGGAACTTAGTCCACCAGTATGATTTGAGGTATTGAAAAGTGTAATCACCCAGAAGTATGTTTGGATCAATTAGAATGGAGGCGGGATATGCCAGCTAGTAGTATTCAGTGGAAGCCCGAGAATCTGACTGGTGTACGAAACGTTCACACGACAGAGAATAAACTGCACGGTGAAACACAAGACACAACGAAAACCACACCGGCCACTGGCTCTAGATGCAACGCCAAGGCAAGCAACCCTTAAGGTTCTTTAAAACACTCTTTAAAGAGATTGTATTGGAAGTGTGATTAACGGCCGAACCGTCGCATCCCCTGAATGAGACTCGACTATCATCTATACCGTGAGTATCCACTCGACAGCATTGTTCCCATTTCTGTAGGGATTGTTGTTGTTTGATGACCGATCAATAAGTTGTCTGAGACTCATTCGGGGTGAGTAAAAAAACCCGAAAGTGTCTGGTTGGCAGGGGAATATGCGATCGCGAAGATGTAAATATAATGTGCGTACTTAACATTGATAAACAAACTGTGTCTTGAGGATCGCCAAACATAACCCTGAACAGTCTGTCGAGGGGTGTGTGATTCTTGTGCGATGCCGCGCATTATGTGTAAACAAAAGAGAAAAGCAATACCAAAGAAGTATGAACAAATGTGGTTTATTGAACATAAAATTTCTCTCTAGAGAGTACAAACAAAGATAAAAGGTACGAATTTGCTTGATGTGTGCGTTTTTTTCCTTTCAAAATCTGTTTGTGTAGCCGCGTGTCGAGATACGTTCTTTCAACAGGGAGTTTATTGCAGTGGAAATATATATCACAGGTTTATTGTGGAAGTATGGAACTGTATTATGATATCTTTAAGGGTTGCTTTAATGGCGCTCCTTTAGATATGATTTCCGTGAAGGAAAGCTCAGTCGGCGTTGATCAAAGAGGATCGTAAAATCTGGTTTATTTGATTGCGGGCTTATCGCCTGGGATTTCGAGAGTTGGCAGCTTCTAGCTGTACGTTACCAAGGGATTACCTAGCAAATGGGCGGGTAGAAAGATTAAATTTTACAACCATGTGTCTTGGCAAATGGGGAATATAGCCCACGTTTCACGATACGCGGAAGTATGGCCGCTTTATTTGGAAGAAAGGACTGGGAGATTTCCGCAGTTGTGGAATTCGTATAGTCGAGGTTTTAACCAGCAGTAAATGAGAACAAATGGCGCAAGGCTAATGACCTTGCCCGGAAAAACAAATTATTATGGACAATTTAACAAGTCTCGGATTTGGACCGAATACCGGTGGAGAGACTTGCTAAATAAGGCCAAGACTGGCTCCCGGTTGTTGTGCCGATAATGATGATGATGAAATGAGAACAAAGTGCTAAAATTGGCCACAAATCTATTTCTGACTAAGCATCAGGTATCGTCCTATTTCTTCCCTCTACTATACAATATATTATAAGTCGTTCAATACCGTCGTTAGAGCACAGGCGCAACGTGTCAAGCCTGTCTCTTTTCTATAGGTATTATCACGGTAGTTGATCAAATGAACTTCCTGAATGCGTTATGCCATTTCAGGCATTTTCCCAATGTACCCAGCAAGAATGCTCATCGTTCGCGTTGAAAGTCAACTTCAACTTGACCCAGTATGAGGTAAGGAATCAACCCTCCAAAGGTGGAATGCCATTAATTGGACATCCTGAATATGCTACCCGAGCTCTTAGGTGATACCAACTAACTGCGCCTCTTTGATCTGGTATCTGCTGCGATGAATTCTTTTTAGAATCACTCTCGCTTACCTGGATTGAGATGAAGTGGACTGTATATCGTAGAGCAAGTGTCTGGCTTTGAGGCTACTCGTAACTGCCACTTGAGATGTGAAGAGCCGCTATGCTCATTCGGTAGAAAGGGGACAAGGGTGGTCCTTGGGATGTTCAAAGGCTCAGCCGGATGAGGATCTAGAAAAATCACAATTGCCAATGTAGTATCTGCTTAGGGTGTAACACAAAGTCATAACAAAAGATGTCATTCGGATATGGGGGCAGGAGAGGATTCGCACTTCGTGATATAATTTCCTCGTTGATTCGTGGATAAGCCGCCGGATTGAAGTAGTTGAGGAAGCTTGCCCGGTCTAGCATCATGACATTAATAGCTGCAGCATCTTGCTGTCGATGCAGGTGTTGCTGGCAACTAAAAGTCAGACCGCTCGGGTATACGAGTGACTTCGAACGATATAAATATGTAATTCGCCACGATGCTGTTTGATATTTTTAGTTTTTACTTATTCGGCAGTGGTGTTTGTGTTGACGATAACTTCTGCGGGTATTCGAGTCTATCGCTGAGGATATTGGTTATAGAGAACCTGATTGCAGGGGCTGGTAGAAGTACTAGCTGTCATAATCAGCATTAGTAACACACATGTCTTGATCGTTGAGAGGATTTAACGCAGGATGATATAGTGCCGTCATTGCTGGACGACAAGCTCATATCAAGAACATGGAACGGAGATGAGGTACTCTGTGGTGAATGTGGAATACCGGGCAGATTTAGGGCGCTCTGCGGACTGCAGCGATGCTCACGGGCAATCGCTTAACCGAACAATAACACGAACACTTGTGTTTCACGGTAATTAACTCAATTAGACTCGTAACTGAGGTGCGCTCTTCTCGGTCTCACGTCTATTCGCCGCGAGCAAAGAACGCAATTAAAAATCACGGTTCCTTACCGGCAGCACCAGGTCCTCTTGGATTCAATGGGCACGACCACTAGAACTGCTACACTGATACCTAACTGTAGACGGACACATACACACGACAGCGCAAGAATGGCTGAAACTTAGAGTCATGTTCTTGGACTCATGACCGAGATCCACTCTGCTGTCATTCAAAAAGCTGTTTCGAAGTGACGAGATCATGCGACCAGTTGACGAGGGTCGTATTCTGACGCCCAATTTTCGTTGTGAGTTTGGTTTATGTTAGTTTACTGACGCACGTGTTGTATCAGTTATCGTATTGTATCAGTTATTGTAAACATCTACGTATTGGTAGAGTAAATTTTGTACTTCTTCTGCTGCGGCGCAGCATCGTCGGTCGTGTATGGGTTGGGATTGTCTGAGGAAATAAAGCAACCATTTTGGCCACTTGGTTGGATACTGGTACTAAACTCCATTGACCGGAATGGTATTGAACACTAAGAGTTTACGGCTAGGAGGTGAAGACGGTGGCGAGGCTGAAAGCTGTTGGGTGAGCTGACCCTTTCGGTAAGAAGAAAAAGTGTTCAATGACCGGAATTTGGGATTCACGGTCGTCCTTGTTTTGTATACGAAATGTATACGAGTTATTTCTTGTTTCCTAGTGTATAAGTTGTTCGCCGTTTACTATTAATATTACAGGGGTGGATACGTTAAATTTCTTTGTGTTGGCAATGGAGGAGGAGGTTGTGCCACAGCACCCTCTCTTCCTATTATATCTCACTTGATGAGATTGCTGTTATGCGGCAACTATAGAAGCACTAGCACTATGTCACCTATGACTCGCTGTTGTTGGCAGTCACCGATGTTTCCTCTCGTCACTCGGGTCTGGGGTGGAAGCTGGCGCTGAGAAAGCAACCTTTGTGTGGATTTTCAACGAATTGTGTGGCAGGGTTCCTGATACGTGTTGACTCGCAAATATTAACTCCAGTGTTAATATAATATCCGACTCGAAGGACCAAAATGCATATTTATTACTGTCTACTGTTTTCGACTACAGTCTACTATTTTTCGATAAAAAAAATTGTTCTGTTACTGCGGAAATCTGGAGTCTTACAAAATTGACATGCAGCCATGTCAAGAACGGAGGACAAAAGAGAATCGTAAAAGAAATCATCAGAGCCGTATAGCAAAGCACTAAACGTTGCAATTCATAGCTTAAGATAAGTTAAAACAGCACCGTGAAGATGCGGCCGTGGTTCAATGTGTTCATGTTTCGGTTCTAAACTTTTCATAGCACGGGTTCGGATCACATCTTTCACTCCGACGCACCACACTATAAATCAGTCGTTTTTCCAAGCGGTAGTAGCCGATAATTGATTATGCCTTTGTAATTCCACGAAACACCTTACAAGTAGTCAATCCCGGTTTTCTCACCGTTTGTGAACCTTCATTTTTATCAAAACCGTATTCCTACAAAATATGCATACGTATTTAACCTGTTACTCTAGGTTATCTCCATTAAAATGTGTTCTATCATTTCATGAAATACCCAAACATCGGGCTGCCTTTGATGATACCCAATATGCATATGAATGGTTTAAAGTTATTCCAGTTCTTGGCTTCTCCTCTCGGTGTTTATGTATTTGTATTAGTAAAGTCGAACCTATTGTGCTGAACTTTATCCTTACTTTTATCGGTGATATACTGATCAGAGCGAGAAGTTCCTTTCACCTCCAAATCTCCAAAAATCGATAAATGAAAAATGTATACGCTTAAGAAACCCATCTCAGATATAAACCGATTGATACTAGTTCTACAAAGGATGGCAGTTTGAATCACGAAATTATCTGATGTAGGAGATGTAGACACATTTTTCGAATCTACCACAATCTCAAAGTTTCTTTTGAGCACGCGAGTATAAAATAACATCCTACAGTCCATGGAACTCCTTCCAGATTTAGATATATTGTCGTGTATTAGCTAACGATACTCGTAAACATACTACACAGTAGTGCCTGGACTTAAAAACGAGCAGTGGTGCACTCAATAAAATGTCCGTAATATATATCTAATCACCGAAAACTCGTACGGATCGCTCCAAATAGTATTTGGATACATCCACCCAAGCAGACCTGGCTGCAACTTTAGTTACTTTTCTAGAACGCCATGGCTACATTGGCGGCAGGTAATTAGCATCGCACTGATCGATGGTCTCCTCTCCTGCGTTGCAGGCTCCAAAAATAACCCAGTACCGCCATCTGTAGGCGATTCTACCTGGACGACCAATAAAATTGCCAAATGCCAAATGCCGAACAATCCAAGACCCGCAGTTCGTGTATCGTAAATTTCCCATTTTCGAAGATCTTGGATAGAACGCCGGTGAACGGGGTGGACTGATATTAACCCAATTGAGTCTGTGTTTATCTGGAATCGAAGAGGAACCAGTGCGATCAGCGTCATCGGCAATTGGACGTCCGTCGATAGCACCAGCATTTGTTAAAAAGAATTTGGCAATCGGTTGGGCAATTAGAAAACGGCAGGTGCTTGAGGGTGTAAACAACGATTCGAGTTATATGAAACACACATCCAACTTAGGCACGATTGTAAACAAAAAGTGGCCCACATACTGAAATGAAGTTGTTGAGTTTGTCAAGGCGCAGCGGGAGTCGCCGGTTGTCTTTGTGGATTGTTTAGCGTCCCTAAGCATGGTGCTATGGCGTTGTAGTCGATTGTTGAAAGAAATTTCCTATTATTACAGTTTTCGCTTTGATTTTATAAAATGCATTCGATTTCATGTTAGTAGAGAGGTTCTGTTATTATTATTTTTCTTTTTTTAATATTGTAATAATCAATTTTTATATTTATAATCACTTTTCTACATTTATAATTATGTTTTTATATTTATAATCACATTTCTACATTTATAATTATGTTTTTATATTTATGTTTAGACTTATACTTTTTTATTTATATTTATAATTATATTTTTACAATTTTATATATATATTTACATTTAAATTTATATTTTCATATTTAAGTTTTTATATTTGCAATAATATTTTTCTATTACTAATCACACTTTTATATATTTAATTATATTTTTATACTTAAATTTACATTTGAATTCATATTTTTATATTTATGTTTTTATCTTTGTAATTGGGTGGGGGGGGGGGGGGGCGAACGTACAGGGTAAAGTCTCTGCTTTTAACCCGGCGAAGGCCAGGACGATCCTTGTTCTTGTTCAATCCAACTTGACATGCAGTCTCCACGTGACACTTCTGGATAGCTACTTTGGCACCCGGGAAGTAGTGAACCAATGCATGTGCCGACATCCCGGGAAAGTTTGGCGCAGGGCTAATAACCTTGCCCGGAAAAACAAATTATTATGGACAATTTAACAAGTTTCGGATATGGACCGGATACCGGTGGAGAGTCTTGCTAAATATGGCCAAGACCGGATCCCAGTTCTAGTGCCGATGATAATGAATTATATTTTTCTAATACTAATCACACTTTTGTATATTTCATTATATTTCTATATTTATATTTACATTTGAATTTATATTTTTATATTTATGTTTTTATCTTTGTAATTATATTTTTCTATTACTAATTAAACTTTTATATATTTATTTATTATTACATTGTTATTTATTACTACATTGTTAGTGAATATTATTTGGACACTTGTTTTATAAATACGTTGCTCTATAAACGGTGAATTGATGACATTATAACATCTAGGAGAAAATACAATACGTAACGAAAAGGCCTCTGCAAGATAATCTTTAGTATCTCTTCGTTGGAAAATTATTATATAATGTGACACTGATCTGCTTTTAAATCTTGGACGTGTATACACCTCGAGAGCTCCTTATTATTCTCAATGACTTAAGACGAATAAAAAGGTTCAAAAGTGCCAGTACATGGTGTCCCAAAAGTCTTGTTTTATTTTGCAAGAGAGTCACATTAGTTGCACGCCTTAACTAAATTTTATGCGAGAGTGGAAAAAAGAAATCTCAACCTAGAATTTCAAAAGTTTTCATCTTAAAAGAAATGGTTTTATGAAATGAGTTTCTAATCGAAAAGATTTATGTTTGCATCTATATTTGCCGGTGTTCCGCACGACTGGCGATTGGTATCTATATTCTTAACCTTTCATTTATTCCTTTTTAACTTCTTTTCAATGAAACTCATAATGGTCTAACTTTTTTCCCACGTGCTTCATACTTTTCATCCTTTGATTTATTGATTTCCTTATGTCAGACACTTAGCATAAATCTCAGTCTAGTGACGGTCTCCAAAATAACGATAAGATTCCTACTTACCATCTGTACTCAGCAGGTTGTCGTTGTGACGCGGTGACCCAAAGTCTTACCGATTCCCGTTTGCCGTATTCTACAGATCCTATACCACTTTATATCGGTGACTTACTTTTATGTACATTTCACGGCCCCATTTGGGAGAAGATCACCAGCATTTGCCTAGATTGCTCAGTGACGATCTAAACTTTTATTTTATTATTTTTATTCTATAAGGATATCACCAGTTTGTGACTTAGGTACCGCGAAAGCCTGACAATGGCTATTTCGACCAGAGGTGATCAACGGCGATCATCTCCGATCTATAAATACTGAACGGCGTTCTTGATCGAAATGAAATTCACACCCCGAGGGGGAGATTTACGATGTGGCGAATGGCAGTGCTCTGTTGCACAATAATAAATGTCATCCGCCGATGGATCGGATGCCGCGAATTGGAAACAGATCGCTACGTTGTCCGATCGTTGTTGTAGGAGGACAAAGGTGTGCATATAGCTGTCGTTTGTTATGTGCATGGGCGAAGTGGGACGAAGAGTCCAAGCGATACCGTCCAATGTTGATCATATCTGTTGGACACTAAAAAAAAAAACAAAAAAAAAACTGATATATAACGATTGAAAACAGATGGTGGATGATGCAGGTGCCCCTGGCGATTATAGCCTCACCCTGTATCGATGCATATCCACTACGGATAGGTAGGCATGGTGATATATGTGAGTGAACATTTACTATTTTACTCCGTTGGTTATGAAAGATGTACGAGTTCTCGAACTTTTTTAAATTCATTCGAAAGTGATTAGATAAACCTATTTCGAAGCCATTTAAGATCCATAAATATAATAGGTGTGCAAGTAGACACTCTGCTTTTTTGTCAAATTAAACTTTATTGGAAAAGATACTTATACGAAGATTGATTGATATTGTTTGGTGAGACACTCCTAACTGCTCTGCAAGCTCTGCATGGGTTTGACATGGATTTTCAGTCGGTAAAACTTGAGGTTCTTCGTCGTTAAATTCTTTTACTGCACCTGGACGTGGGGCGTCCTCAAGACTAAAATTTCTCCCAAAAATCTTGCAACCCACTTTTTTACTATTGAATGACTCGCAGAATGTTCACCCAAAGTCGAATTCATCAATTCCATAACTTAACCACGATTTTTTTTTTCATTTGAAAACAGGATGGAATGCAATGGCGTAAATGTTGCTTATCGACATCCACCTTTCATTTTCATTTTTAAAACATTTTTTATTTTCTTTTTATATTCTTAGTTTCTAAATTAAAGGCTAGACAAAAAATGCTTAAATTCTAGCTTAATTATCTTATATAATAACTTACTGGTCCTTCGCTGACGCTCTAAGCTAAACATTACTTAACATTTGTATAATTTGCCTTTCGGCGACAGAACTTTGTGGCAGTACTTATAATTATTTGAAAGACAAAGAAAAATTTGAAAAACTTTGTCAATTTTTGTTGTTTTTTTTTTAAATTTAACTTACTTAACTTTCCTATTTTTTTTTTTTAATTTTTAATTTTATGTAAAAGCACTCTCGGCATCCATCTCTTATACAACTGATGCACACAGAATGACAGCTTGTATATGATTAATCTTAGTCCTAAAAACAGCAATGACTGAGCTACATATATCCAAAATGGCGAACGAGTTAGATGCGTTCAAGCATGTTTTTAATGCAACCAACCTCAAACCCGAGTTTCTACTTGCACATCTATGATTAAGTAATAAGAATTTACTACTTAAATTATCCGTTTGTAATGCTCCACGAAAGCCCTACCATTTGCGTCCCACATTTCCCTTTTCTACCCATATCCCAATTTGAATCCAATGTCAAACTAATTGAACCAAACGTTCAATTGTCGCACATTGATTCCAATCCTATCAAACAAAATCCAACACATAGTAAATGAACCAAATGTTCATTTGGTTTGTATACACGCGAGATTCCCAAAACCCTAAATAAAACCAAATGTGTGAACCAGATGTTCTCCCATAGACGCATCATCAAAAAATATTCATTAGAATCTTAAGTTTACGTCTGCAAATTTTATGATTCTCGAAGAATTTCCTTTACACAAATGCATTCTAACACAGAACCATATATTTACACACTTTTTTTTAACTTCTAACTAATGTACAACAAAACGAACCGCATGTTCGTTATGTCGCGCGTCTATACTTTGGGTCATTAAATATCCATTTCCAGATCTTCTCTCAAGAAGTTTGTCTGTGCAAAAGTCTTAGCCATTGTCTCCTGCCGAAGTGCATTTACGACTTTTTCCTTTCCTATCTTTTCCTATTGCGAATATCCGAATACCGATTACATGATGGATGGTGCACAGTAGTGAAGAAGGTTAAAACAGTCAATCAGTAACAGTACAGGAAGGGGCAGTGAATTTGTTCGAGAAAGCAGTTAATAATATATATAAAATAAAGTACACAGTTAAATAAAGTACAGTTAATATATAAAATAAAGTACACAGTTAAATAAAGTACACATCCGCGAAGTGTCTTAATTAAAAAAAAGGGATCTGTCTGATCATCGGCCGCCACTCTTCCTCATTTATGAGAAGCACGGGACCGACTCATAAAACACGTTTTTAGAATCTAAATCCAGTTTAAGCTGGGTTTAATACCTCAATATAATTATTGAGTTTTGATTTAATCACTCAATATATTTATTTGTGGGGATCACCAGGCGTTAAACTGTGATACTTGTTATTAATTCTCACTTCGGTCACGAGCATGTAGTGGAATAAAGCTAGCAATATTTTCAAGACTATAGGGGGACTAATAACCATATCAGTTAAAAGGAATTATTGCACTATGGCGGTTCTAATATACGCACGTGAACACCCAATCTTGGTAAAAAACGTGGCACCGAAAGAGAATCGAATAAAGAAATCATCAGAGTTGTATACCAAATCAATAACATAGCAATCCACTGCTTAAGTAGCGAGTTGAGACATCCTCGCACACATGTGGCCGTTGGTCTAATGAAGATGCCTTGATTCTTTTCTTGGCATGAGTTCGCATCATGTTCCTTATTAGATCGCAAAACGAGAGATCAATCCCAAACAAAGGCTTAGGACATACACAGATCACAAAAACTGCGATTTATGAATTTATTCATAAAGAACGTGCGCTCTCTATACAGATCGACTTACTACGTGACTACGAACACCGTCCACATCACAGAATTTTCATTACCAAGTTTGTTTAGTTAAGGGGAGATATACAATTAGATTGACAAAACAAATTTTTTTGCCTTAAAAGTTAGGAAATTCCCCGTAAAAAAACGCTCATGAATTTGGCAAAACGAAATCCGACCTCCTTCTACAAGATGGCACAAAATTAATCACCCTATCGGAATATTTTATAATTTTTGCAAATGAGGTCGTACGTCAATCGTATTTGACATTTGTGAAGTAGAAAAAATTGTAAATAAAGATTTCCATCAGGCAAAATAAAGATTTCCATCACTCAAAATAATTTTTTTTTTATTTAGTAAAAAAGTAATTCAAAAACAAAATTGGATGATTAATTTTGCGCCACCTTATATGTTTTTTCGACAATTTCCCAAAGTTTATTTTTATTCTATTTCTATTGTATTTTATTCTACAATACCTTGCATTGCACATGTTCAGAAGAGAATTGGCAGTCTCCTCCGAAATGTTAAAAAAACACATTTTTCGTTCTGTAGTAGTTTGTTCAGGGATCGTGTCTCCTAGTCCTTAAAAGGAGAAGGGATCTCTATAAACCGCTCCTGAAAAACGTCCTACAAAGGGGTCGTCGAGTGCTTCCTCAGAGCCTGAGGGAAGAGCAACGTCTTGTTTTTGGTCCTGCCGCTTTTTCGGCTTTCACAGTCCTCGTCTCCGCAGGCTTCCCCCGGGGCAGATGATACTTAGAATCTAAAAAGGAGTGTTTTTGTGGGGGTACTACAGCTCTACTCACCAGTTGTCAGCTCAACAAAGCTATTAAAAAGTCTCGCCTTTCTTCGGTATATAAAATGTGTTTTATTTAGTCAAACTCTTTGCATCTATAAGGTTTTTCTCCTGGCGCACTTCCTCTAGGCACTTTGAACGATAATCCACTGCGGCCGCGAGATCACTCTACTGTTCCTTTATAAAGGGAAACAAATCGAGAATTGTATCTCAAAAATGCACAATTTCGTACAGAAATCCCGATTTTGGTATCCTCAGTGAGATGCTCAGTGTTTACTTAAGATAAGAATTCAGTTTCCTGAATTCTTATGAAACTATTGTGCAGATGTGGCTGTGTAAAAGGGATTCGGGTTTTTGTTTGTTCAGTTTGATGGAATTTTTCCAGATTGAGATAACGTATCTCTGGATTATGAATTTTGCTGATGCCGTGGGGCAAATGTAAAACGATAAACGAATATTTGATTCGTTTATTGTGAATTTTGATTTTGATTAGGATTTTGGATTAAATTATGCCGTGGGGGCAAATGTTAAGCGATAAACGGATGTTTGATTCGTTTATTGCGAATTTTGGATCTAGTTTGGGTTTTTTAGGGTTTTGATTGATGATCCACATAAGGAAACTGATAATCAGTGTCAACACCTCCATTATAATGTACGCAGCTGATATATGGACAGGAGCCGCACAGTATAAATCGTACATGAGGGGAGTGAACTCAGCGCATAGGCTAGCTTCGCTAAGAATATGCTGTGCATTCTGAACGGTATCCGAAGATGCCATAAATGTTTTGGCCGGGAGGACACCACCTGGCATTGCAGCTAAAGAAAATGCTGCATTGCATGATTTCTCCCAAGAGAATCGTCGGAGAATGCGGGCACAATTAGAGCTCTCAAGCATAAGAGAATGGCAACGAAGGTGGGATTCTTCGCCAAAGGAAGATGGACCACACCATGATACTTGATATAGAAACATGGGTGAAAAGAAAACATGGCGAGCTGAATTAACACTTGACTCAGCTAATATCAGGACATGAATGCTTTCGGCAATACTTGCACAAGTATAAGCATGTGAATCACCCATACTGCTTGTATTGCGAAGGCAAAATAGAAAATGCGGAACACGTACTCACAGAGTGTATGAGATTCGTGACCGCACAAATGATTTTGGAGAGACATATGAGACGGACAGTTACTCCGGCAGGATTAATAGAATACATGCTGAGTTCAAAAGAGGCATGGTCCGTAGCAAATGGTATTCTCTGTGAAATGATGCAGCAGTTTCGACGCGACGAGCGGAGTAACAGGTAAGCTCCGTCCCGCCCGCGATAGAATATCTAAAAAACAGTTCCGCGGGGATAGACGGGAATATGAGGCTGGTGGGAGGTGGTTTTAGTCGGTAAAAACCCGGCATGCCTTTGGATCGTTCCAGAGGTAGCTTTTGAAGATTTCCACCTTCCTAGCGAAACCAAAAAAAAAAAAAAAAAAAACACACACGGATCAAAGCGCAGATTATCAGCTGCCGAAGACGTGATCTGCGTTTACTACCGCACTCAAGACCCAATGGTCTCTTATGATTTCTTCCCTACCATCTCTCCACCCAAGTAGTTAGAGAAGACCTGAACTAACCCTGTCCACACTATCGTTAGATACCCCCTCCCCCTTTCTTTTTCAGATATCTTGAGACTAAGCCCAAACATCCTCAAGGATGTGGGTTATTCTAGTTATCGTAAGATGACAACGATAATAGGCAACGATAGGACCGAGCGTAAAATTCTTGGTGGTAGACCACCGGGGGAGAGACCGGTAGGATGGACGCAACGGAGATGGTAGTTTGGAGAATTTTGTCTTTTGGTCTAAAGTGTTCCGCCGAACACTGTCCACAAACCGAACACGGAGCGAATGCAGCACAAATAAAACAAGGAGTTGAGTTTGTTTAGCCTTTGCCTTGGTTCTTTATTAATCTTTTCTAGTTCGTTATCACTTAGTCACCTAGAACACAATTTTGATATTTTGGTTATAACTTCATCATCTAGGACACAATTTTAGTAAGGGTAGTATGTTACAAAATAAAACACAAACTTCCACCACACCTTGAATCCTCTTAAATTTTTACAATATCCCTATTTATTCCTGTCTATCGCATATAGCCTTTCACTTATTGTTTTCAGCACGAAAATTGACAATATAAAAAAAAACGGCACACGTTAGGATACCACGAAAGTGTTACGACGAGGATAACCGTCTCAGCTTTCGTATTTTCTGTCCCCACTTAACTTAATTATTTCGGAGCAAAATGTAGGTAATCGTTAAACAAATTTCCGATGTCGCTAGCGAGGATCACAGGCCTACGCGCGTTGAACGTCGAATATATACGTTTATGGTGTTTGCCTTCGCCGGCAGTTCGGTTAACTCGCGTATTTTTAAAAGGATTAACTTCGGGCGAACAGTTTCTTTCGCGATTTATCGCGTTGCTAACTATGTAGGCGCGTCCTACCGTTCTCGCAGCTTCACGTCGACTGGGTCATTTTTCTCTGCGGATGATTCTATTCACCCCATAGTCTCTTTTCCCTTTCGTTTTCCTTGTCCTGGTGATTCTCTCTCAATCGAGAATCTCTCCACCAGGGAAGATCGCATTCGCACATGCAGACGCGGAGGTTGCCGTCTGTGGGATCGCCAGAATTTTCACACTAATGTTGTGTTGCTTATGCAACATTCGGATGTGTTGTTTATTCTTGGCGATTCTGGGATCGTGGTAATTATCGTGTTTGCTTTGCGTTTTCGTTTATTGCTGTTTCTCCGCAATGGCCTTTGTTTAGGCGAAGTGCATTGCGGCAGGGACAAAGGTTTTGCTGATGGATTGTTTTACGGCAATTGGCTTATCGCCGGGGATTTGATGTTTGTCGAGATCTGGCGCAGCTGTGCCAACCACTTGTGTTTATCCAGGTAATGGATCGATACACAATTTCTATGCTGGGTCGTGTCCTTCGATCGGCGTGCAGGCGTAGGGAAATTGTTCTGGACTTGGGCCCCACGTATCTGTGGATACGTGGGGTTGTTGACATCAGTATGCATGTCATCTTTGGTCAGGTGAAAAGGTGGACTTTGGGGATACGTGTCTGTGGGCACGTGAAGTTTGGATATAGGTGAGTATGTTCCTTGATGGAGCTATCTTGGTGGAGATGTCTCAGCCTATGGTGATTTGTGCAGTTCGTGGAACCGCCACAGTCGTACAATGTTAGGTCCGACTTTGAGGAAATCGGATCAGATGGTCAAGGGTGGAGGGAGAGCGCACAGAATAGGGAACTATGGCGAAGCCGAGTCGGTGAGGTCATGAACTTCCGGGTTCCTATAGGCCAATAAATAATAATAATAATACAATAATAATCATCCCTTACGGTTTCATCCTGAATCATTTTGACAAAATCATTTTCACTGAAAGTATTAAAGCCGTCTCCACTGATGCAATAATTAACCTAGAATTTAAGTGTTTTTTTCTAGCATCTAATTTAGAATCTAAGAAAAAAAAAGAAACCAAAAATGTTGGAAAAATGAGATTATGATGGCCTGGAAAGTACTCGTAGAATAAAAAACACCTGACATTGATGTTTGGCTTTAAATGCGATTGTCATATACAGGATATTATTTATCAGTTGACTTTAAAAATGGCCTTCAATATACTGAAGAAGATTTTTTAAGTGATGCTGATAAAAATGTTCGATGTGATAAGCATTGTTTTCGGAATAACTTTTTTTTCTTTGTTGAAACAGTGTCCTGTCAATAAAAGAGTGTAAACGCTAAATGGAAAGTAGTTATTTCCTAAAACGCTAGATTAGGGAACATTATTTGCATCCGTCTCAGTATCTCGGGTTCTCAGGGTCTCAGTTTCTCATCGTTTCAGTATCTCAGTGTCTCAGGGCTTAAAATGGTAAAGAGGTTACAGCGTGGGTGGGAACAATATATCTGGCGATTTCGCGCATTATTTTCATAAGCGCTACACATGCGGTTTCCGGAAGTCTGACATTAAAGAGATACACCGAATTAACTGTTACGCTGCAGTCTCTTTTACATATTCCATTGTATGGTCTATCTTAATAAGGATGAAAATAATTCTGATCATGATATTCTTATAGAGTTTCAATAAACTGGCTGGATGTTCCATCAACCAATCCAGACACAGATATAAAAACAACTATTAAAACAGCCTTAAGAAGAACAAAACATCAGAGCGTCATTCCTCATTCGATTCCTTTGAATCCTGCCACTGAACATCAGTCAGATGTAATAGTCGGAAACCTCGGTATTAATGAACGAGTCCACTCAATTCGGTCGCAAAGCAAGTCTTCCAATCTAGGGATGTTTCTGATCAACCCAGATGTTCTCTTCCTAGTCTGCCATCCTTTGCTAGTGATCCGGAGTTTGAAACATTTTCCCAGGAAAAATATCGCAATCTTATGTGATGATTAGCGGTAGAACAGTTCGGTTAATTTTATTAGGCATGTGGTGGGCAAGTGTGATGTGATTCCCCTGACCACCCGGCTCGTCCCCTAGATAGTGTTAGGCAACGCCAACTGAAGCGAGGATGTGCACTGGCTTCATTCAATGTCGTTTTGGCTGCTGTCGTTCTCAGTGGAATGTGAGTATCCCGAGTGCGCAATTAAAATCAACCGACCGCCGCAGTCTCTCCATCCCCTTCCCAATATCACTAGCAAACATATGCCAACTCATTTCCACACACAGCAATGTGGATCAAGCGCAAAGTACTGGGCGCCAATACTCAAGCGCGCCAGTCTCCACTGGAACTCGTGGTCTTTCCCTAATTAAATCTCAGTATTATGCGCGTATTCACTGAGGTAGATACAAAGATACTTTTTTCGCTGTGGTCTCTAGAAAAACATTTTTTTTAATTGTCAGATAACAGACTGATGTCCGAGGTGTACCAGTGGATCCAATTTCTCTTCGAATGGACATCAGCACTTTGCGTAAGCATCTTGGGCACAATGGGAACGTCTGCAACTGATCATCAATGATTGGATGGTGGCTGTTGGTTGGTGGCTTGTGTATTCTTTGAATCACGTGATTATGTGTAATTTTCAGGGGAATAGCGGAACGCATTAGATGAAGATCCGCTATGACTACAGGTATTCCACCTCCTTGTGGGAGGGATGTTCTTCGTAGCCATAATTCAAGGTTCATAAATCCAATGAGAAATGATATCTGACCGATGTGATGGATACGTTGTGACTTCGGAGGTCATAAAAATCGAGCCGGACGGACTTCTTGGGGTGAGAAATGGACAATGATTGAGTCCGGACCACGAACGGTTGATGCGGAATTGCTATTGCCATGCAGTCAGGGGTTCGTGAAGACTCAGTGAAATTTATTATTTTGGAAATGGGTTTCGTGTGCGTTTATGACATGACGTCGTATCGTAAGACACGAAAATGCGCTATCGTCTTGACCTGCGTGCCGCTTATGAGGTAGTAGCGCGTAGCATTGAACACATTTTGAAAGTTGATCGTAGGTCTTATACTGATGAATAGCTCATACATATTGATATTTGTCTAGCTTTCGTTAAAGAAGGAGTCCCACTACTGCATTTATAGGTCATGTGCCATGCGATTTTATTTCCTGGACAATCAGTTGTATTAGGAAATTATTGACCAGAATCATTGTTCAGTCAAAAAACACGAATATGGAATACAGTAATTGAGGATTCTTATGTCGAAAATCACTAACCAGAGCATTAACGTAGTAACCACAGCTTGTGCAGCGAGTGGATACATACGCTCGGCGATGGTCTGATGCGTTGATGCTTTGGTTCTGACCTTTTTTTAGTGTAATTTCGAAACACGTCATTTGCCACTGTGGGGATATATGTAGTAGGTGTGCCTAAACACGGGCACTAATTTCACTTATCCCCAACGGATTCTGCGCCGGACTGTTCACGGTTCCAAAACAAGTAAATAAGTGGACTGGAGTTTTCTTATTTTTAGTTACACTGTTCTTTGTTGTTAACCGTTTCCTTGGTTACTTATTTTTAATTACACTGTTGTTAAATGCTTAAATTATTACTTATTTTTAATTACACTGTTGTTTGTTTTTAAATGTTTTGTTTATTACTTATTTTTAGTTACGCTGTTCTTGTGGTTAAAGTGCATTTACTCCAAGCAAGCAGAACTTTCCGCGCACACCTCTTTTTATTGAAAAGGCGTATTGACTCCAAGAAAATTGAACATTCCGCGCACAACTCTTTTTATTGGTGGTGGATTAACTCCAAGAAAATAGAACATGAAAGGCAATCGAACTGCACTTTCGAAAACTCGCACGATTGCGGTGATGGTAGAAATCTGACTCTTCGACGAATTCGTCGTCAAGATCCATGCATCGTGATGAAGATGGATTTCTATTCATCTGGGAGGAGCCAATCCGATCCTCTCCTTGGTGATGACCAACGGCGATCGAATTGGAAATTCCAATCGTGGAATCCCCTCTGGGACCGTACAAGTCAAGATGGCACACTCATTCGTTGGAAGCAACGACAACGCGGTTGCGCAGGGTGCGCAAAGAAAATTCGGATGCTCAGCTGATTAAATAAAAGGTCGAGTAATGAGGCTGGCTGAACATGCCGCCATAAATCATAGGAATTGGTTTCCTATGCTGTTGATATTATATCAACAGACTTCGATGAGATGATCGAGGCTACGATGCATATTTATTTAGGATACATTAATACAAGATATGTTGCCATCAGCCGAACATATCTTCTTCTGTTTACATTAAGTAAACGGAAACATTTCGTTTCGATAGCCAGTGTGGTAATCGTGGCTGCTCGTTGTTTGGACAATGCATCCTAGGCATGACCTGATGCGACGATCGTTCCTTGATACGGCAACGGATCGTATAATCGGTAATGCTAGTATGCAAATAAACATAGGATTGAAGGCTAAAGCCATGTTGTAGACAGAACTAGGGAATATTACAGGCGGCGGAAATGGTTTCTTCTGTGATGTTAGGTCAACAGAAGATTGCTCGCCATGACCAGGGCTAGGATAAAGGTTTGTTTATTCGTTAATTGGAAAATAGATCGTAGGGTATTCTTATTAGAAATCTGGCTTGCAGATGTGCAAGCAAGCAAGTAGCCGACTTGTCTTTTTGGACCAATGGGTTGTTGGAACAAGGAGACGTAGGATGACAGGAGTAGGTTGATGGGCATGTTGGCGCCCAGAGGAACCACTCAGAATCCTAATTGATCCATGTAAAATGAACCGCAATGGTTTGGTTGAAATACATGCTGTTGCTGAGGGTTTAATTTCCAGGTGTAGGATATTGAAAGGGGAGCTTAACGCTGGTCAATTGCAGTTAAGTTGGCTATGGTAATTGCAGGTTAGGTGGGGTTAAAGCGATGGGTGGTTCTTCGGCGCCTTGAAGAAACCCCACACCACCATTGCCAAAACGCTATAAGCCATTATGAAAGGCGTGTAAATCAAGGCAGATAATTTCGTTTTTTCTTACGACAATCAAACAACGGAGAATTACCCTTTAGCCGAACCCCACGAATGTGGAATGCTCTGCCCAATCATGTGATTTCCTGTGGTTATACTATTCATGCATTTTAGACCAATGTACATCGATATTTTTTTCCGTATTCCCAACCATTTTTTCCGTTCGCAAATCTTAAGAAATGACCTTAGGAGCTATCGCTGTAGCAAATGGGAATTTTTTGGTAAGGGACTAAGTTTGATTGGTACCTTCAATCGGTGGACAGACGAGGGAAATGTAAAGGGATTGGGTCGCGTAAGGTTTGGATAATTGGTTAGACTTACGTCATACAAAACCGAGAAGCTCCACTGTGTGGTGTATGATGTGAAAGTTGAGTTACCCCTAAGGAAATGTGAGAGTTAATTTAGCTACCTACCACATAAAATTCACATTATAAAATGATTTGATAAATAAACGAACTTTAAGAAATCCCTCATTGCATAACCGGTTTCGTTTTCGAAACTTTGTCGCCGTTCGACTGTTAACGGCATATTGTAAACAGCACTTTATAACATCTGGGGTATCGGACTCACCAATATGAATGTAAACGGCGTCCACCAATATTTCCAAACAGCGAAACCTGATATGCTTGCCCTAACTGAGACCCAGGTCGATTCGTCAACCTATTGGACATGTTGCTTAGAACACGACTTGCATTCGAGATTCCGTTACAAACGTGGAGTCTGCCTCTTCACGCGGTCCGATCTGGCTTGCCAAAGGATGGAGGGGTTAGATCGCAAAAACTTGGAGACCATGCGTTGAAATTCGTCCTGAAAAAATATATTAATTTTTTATTTTTTTTATTTTTTATTAGACTTCTCTCGGGAGAGGCGTACCTATAGCGCCGAGTGGGCGCCCCGAGATGCTATCCAATAACTGGTGCAGTTCTTTTTAAAAACAGTGAACTTTGTTGTAGACTGAGGATCGATCGGCGACCCTTTTCGAACATCTCTCACGTACCATCGTCTAGATACAGATCAACCACCCGGCTTTTGAATTTATCGTCCTTGACGATTTCAATGTACACAATTCTGGTGGGTTGGTACATTCTAACAGAACCGACAAGGCTGGGAAGCTAGCGGAGATGTTCGCTGTCAGCCGCTATTTGACCGAACTCGTGAAGGAACCTACGCGAGTGCCAGTTGTCCGAGGTGATTATGTGAACGCCCTGAATCTGTTTTTGACATCCGAGCCGAGCATTTTAACCGTGGAGATTGCTACGCCACTTGTAAACTCAGATCACTGCTTGGTATCGGTCTCGTAACCACTTGCATTTCAACCGAATAACCGATCTAAGCAGCTTCGCCATGTATGTAAGTATATGGCTGCCAACTGGGACGATTTGCGAGATTTCTTTGCATCCTTTCCTTGGTCGGAGGTGTGCTTTGGAGAGCGTGATGTTAACACATGCGCGGAGTCGGTCAGAGATGGATAAGATCTACATTCCGCATTCCGTCAAACGAAGTTCATTTGATAAACCGTAGTTTGATAAGAAATGTGAGCAGATTAAAGCGGCAAAAAATAGACCTTTTACACAATGGCGCTCCAATCCCACCGAGATTAACAGAACGAATTTTGTTGGAGTCAGAAACGCGTGCAACCAGGCGCTTGATACTGCGATGAAGGCTTACAACGACAGAGTGACCAATATACTCCTTGAGTGCCCAACTTGTTCGTGTCTCTTTTGGTCGCTGGCAAGGGCTGTCAGAAATAACTTCACTTCCTCCTCTTTTCCTCGGGTAGTGATGGGCAGGGGAACACTAGTCACAAATTCAAAAGCTGAAGGTAATGTGTTTACGAAATTATTTTCCGCGAATTCAAACCTCGATGCCGGTCTTTTGGAGTCATCTGTGATCGCGCCGGTACGATTTTTGATGCGTGATGTGATGATCCACCTTGTTACGTGCGGCTTCCGCCACCCCTATCATTTGATTGGTTTTTAATATAATTTAATAATAAATGGTAGGATGGTGAAAAACCACGCGGTCCACATGTTGAGTATACGAACATACTCGTGTTCGATTGTGGATCGTGTGGAAGCTGATTCCCTTTTCGGAGTGGATGTTGATGGAGGGAGAGAGAGAGGTCTTTTTGTGTACCTGGGGAAGAAAGAAACAACAAGTTAAATATTTTGTTGATGATTTTGTTGAATACGGTTTTTGATTCCGTTTTTGATTGATTGAGTGCAGTTAGAATTTGACAGTTGGTTGGCGGTGGAAGAAAAAAAAGAAACTGCAACGTCCCGGTGGAGAAGAAAAGGAGAACGACTGTAGAAAAATTGCAAAAAGGAAAAAAGGGCTTGTTTTTGATCAGTGATTAATATTTTTTGGCGCGGTTGTGTTTTTTCAAAAATACAGAAAAGCTTTGTAACGTGTGGTTGATCGTTTTTTTTTCGACTGCTAAACATACGGAGGTCTCTGTGGAATAATCATCAACGTGGAGTGCAAGGCATGGGCCAAGAATATCCATCACAGCCGTAAAAACCGAATAGATTCGGTTCACTTTGAACTTCTAATTGATTATCAAGCAGCACTCTAGTTGGTTCGGGCCATTTCTGCCACCCATCACAGTTCCCAGAACCAAAGGCCGTCTGGTACAAGCCTTGGTTAATTTCCTGGAGCAGGAATCACAACCGCTTGCTGATCCGGAGGTGTGAGGAATTGAAGACCACAGCTGGGAGAGCTGCCTAACGAGTCTCCTGAACAGCAGGTAATTTAGTTATATATACATTTAATTTTCTGTGGCAAAACGTCAGAACCTGCGTACTATACAACGCGTTCTACGTGGATTGGACTGTAGGAAGGCAACTGGACCGGACGGTATACCAGCGATTAAGATCTGTGCTCCAGAACTCTCGCTGTTTCTTGTCCGGCTCGTCCACTTATCTTATACACGGAGGACAATTCCTACCTACTGGAAAGTGGCTCGAGTTCAACTAATCCCAAAGAGGGGAAAAAAGGGTCTCCAACGAAATTACCGATTTACAGAACAACAGGGAAGATACGTATTTCTCTGCAAAGATACGTTGAAAATCTTTTAAAGAAATTCAACATGCACCAAGCCAAATCCCTATCCACACCCATCGAATCCAAGGATATGGGTCCAACTAGATATCAAGACAAGTGATGAAGAATCAACCTTATAGAGAAGTAGTTTGCGGCCTTGTTTATCTGGTACGGATTTAGCGTTTACCTGAAACTCATTGAGCCGTTTTTGTTCGGAGCCTGGGGAAGAATACGTGTGTTTTACTTTATCTAAAGGGATACCAAACAATGGTGTTATGTATATTAAAAATGAGAAGCATCTTGAAGATTTCACAGATACCGATTACAATCTGTAAAAAATTGGATCGAAAATCATGTAATATAATGTATTGATGTTAGGCGATGGTTCTATTAGTTGGAAATGTAAAAAACAGAACTCGGTAGCATTGTCAACAAAAGGAAGTTGAATATGCATTTCAACAGACATGTAGAGGCTGCTTTGCTCAAAGCGAGGAAAACTTTTGCTATGACAAGGAGGCTATTTCACAGTAGCCAACTTGACAGCAGGGTAAAAGTCATATGCTACATGACGCTAATCAGGCCAATGCTCATATATGGCTGTCCAGTATGGTTTAACATAGGTCCAAATTTGATGGAAAAGATTCGGGTGTTCGAAAGGAAGTGTCTGAGAACCTGTCTCAGATTATATCGAACACCGGAATCGGAATACAAAAAGTACTACTCAAATGAGACTTTATATAATGAAGCCTGCATAAATAGGGTGGATAATTTTATGATTAAATTAATCAGAGGACATATTGCGAGAGCAATATGCTCGTCCAATGACCTAATTTTCGGGGCTTATTATCCAAATACCCTGTACTATGAGAACGTGCGTCGCAACGGTTTTGTTCCACCAGAGGCGTTCCTTGACTTGGATATGAAAGGGCTTATACAGGATAGATCCGGAATTCCGCTGATCTATCATGTAAGTAGATCATCCGTAGACGGGCGATTGTGCTACGACCGGGAAGTAACGCGCACCGAAGAAGAGCTCCTGCGCTTCAGTAGGGCTATCTCCCACAGAGACCGGGACGATAGTATTAGACAGCGTCAACAGTTCTGGTGGTTGAATGGCATATAAAGACCTGGATACCAAAGTCGGTATAGAATCACACTATCATCAGCTAGCTTACATAGACTTAGCTTTTCTAGAATTAGGGTAGTATAAGATTTAAGTTAAGTTAAGCTAAGTGATTTTACATAAAAAAAAAAAAAAAAAAAAAAGTAGATAAGTTTAGGTAAGTTAAGTAAGTTAAATTTTAAGAAAAAAAAAAAAAAAAAAATTTACAAAGTTTTTCAAATTTTTCTTTGTCTTTCAAATAATTATAAGTATTGCCACAAAGTTCTGTCGCCGAAAGGCAAATTATACAAATATTAAGTAATGTTTAGCTTAGAGCGTCTGCGAAGGACCAGTAAGTTATTATATAAGCTATTTAAGCTAGAATTTAAGCATTTTTTGTCTAGCCTTTAATTTAGAAACTAAGAATATAGAAAGAAAATAAAAAAATGTTTATAAAAAAAAAAAAAAAAAAAAAGTTGAATATGCAACTCTTTGAGAAGGATCCTGAGAAATACGTTATAACTCATATGGGTATTAAAACTTGTCAAGTCACCAGTAAATATTCTGCGATAGTCAAAGTACGATGTATCTCTTAAAAAACGCAACCTTTCACAAGTGAAGCAAGCACATAGATGTTAGTTTTCATTTTGTTCGTGAATTAGTTCAAGAAAATGAAGCCAAAGTAAATTGCTTACAAACTAATTATATACTGGCTGACAGTATCTCTTTGACTTAATGTAAGCGTTGTGTAAAGATGTTGCGATTAAGTTAGTATAATTAATTTAATTGAAATTATTGGAAGTCAATCTCTACCGCCCACGTCGATGGGGGAGGGTTAGAATCTATTACATTAAATCAACTATGTGTTCGAAACAGGTTTTATATTTGAAAAGACTATGCGTTTTTCTTCTTTGTGCTCGGCGAGACGTCTTTTTGTTTCATGATAAAAACGGTTTTTTTCACTCTCTGCTGCATAATCTGTCATATACGAACTTCTTATGTACTTGAAATAGGGTTTAGGTAGACAGTAAACAAAATTACACATATAAATCGACGTAATTGTGTGCTGTAAGTTGACCTTGCGGTTGTGACTAAGAAGGAAGAATTAGAACTCCTAATTACTTCTTTTTTTTTAAATGTCTTTACTTACTAAATATCTTGATTCATTGTTGCTTATTTATGATTGAATTGGGTTTTGTTTTTATGGGGTGGATTTTAGTATGTAATTTAACAAAGGACTACTTAGTATCTGCGTTCCTTTGAGGTTGGGGCAATGGTTTTTGTTTCTTATTAATCCCACGGCGGCGGATTCAGTATTTGTTCCTGTAAACGATTTTTGTTCGGCGCAAGGCTAATAACCTTGCCCGTAAAATTAAATTATTATGGAAAATTTAACAAGTCTCGAGACTTGCTAATTAAGGCCAGGACCGGCTCCCGGTTGTAGTGCCGATGATGATGATGGTGAAACGATTTTTGTGTAATTATCTTAATAGGAAATGTAGCAACAAAAAAATAAATAAATAGTATTATTCCTTGAAGAGGAATAATTTTCATTATTACTCTTTGAAGAGGAATCATGCCATTAGAGTTCTGTTTGTATTCTACTGTGTTGGAATTTTTAATATACAATTTTGATTTCTATATTAGTCGTGTTTATATTTATAAACTTTTCAATGTTAATTATTTCAGTTTTTTTTGTTTTTGCTTTTTTTTCTTAATGGGGGGTAAAAGTGAGATTGAAACTTTGAAACTGATGCAGACCAATTTTAGCCTCACTCGATATGTGGTGTTAATCTACTGTTATAATCGACTTCAGACCTTTGTTCGATGTTGGTGGTTGTATTGACCCGCCGTTTACTGCTGTGACCAAAGTATGTTCCGCTTAATGAAGCCTTCCGATTTTCATTTCATTTCAATACCTGGTCTACCACATGGAACGTGTGTGATCTTGTGTGACAGTCATAGTTTTCGATATATATTTACTGTTTAATAGGTTATATGTGCAATTGTCTATATCTCTTGGAATTCGGAGAAGCTGAGAATCATTTTTGTGATTATAAATTGGCTCAGGTTCATATTATAAAGTAGAGGGTAGAAATCATAAACACAGTCTGTGTGTCCAACAAGCGTTGAACACACCTTCCACACACAAAGGGTTTTGGATTTGTTGTGGGCTGGTTACTAGTGTCAGGAACACGATGGTGTCTCCTGGCGTTTGATGCTGGATCTAAAAACTGGAATATTAGTTTAACAAAACTCAACGAATACCTTTCTTCTTGAGAAACAATCCAGGAGATACGAATTCTTAGCAGAATTATTTCCAATAAAAGAATAGTCCTGGTCGGTTGGTTCCCTATAGCAATAATCAGTTTATTTGAATAGATTGAATAGATTTTCTCGGATTGAGAAAGAACTTGACTGGCGTTTACAGAATATTAACGAAGAAGAAAGTTACAAGCAAAAACAAAATGGTTGTCGTTTGACAACCAACAGAATTAATTTAAAAATGTCAGCTGATTGCTGACATTGTTTAGGGTGGTGCCACAGATAGCATTTAATTGCGAATTCGACGGTTGTGTCAAGGGCGAATCCGCAATACAGTCCATTGGTATTATATTAGTACTATCACAAATAACGATGTTATAGACGAATATGGCCGTTCGAGGTATTACTTCCTTCTATTGGGATTCTCTTGACCTCTAATTAAATATTCTACCAATGGTCTATGTACTCTCTCCAATGCTCCATTGAATTGCAGATGATGCACTGAGGTCTGCAATTTTTTTATACCAAGGAGTTTGTGCGCCTGTTTGAACGGATCAGGAAATTTGTCCCTTGATCTATTATTATCCGTAAAGAAATACCATCATCATCAGCACTACAACCGGGATCCGGTCTTGGCTTTATTCAGGAAGATCCGAGACTTGTTGAATCTTCCATAATAATTTGTTTTTTTGGGCAAGGTTATTAGCCGTGCATCAACTTCATCACCTGACATTTCTTACATCCCTTCATGCTCTTTCTAATGTCTCTGCCATTTCTTGCGAATGACTGAACACTTCCCGGTGTTCAACAATAGGACAGTCATGGTAATCCCTTAGTATGGTCAAGATCTCTTCTGGTTTACTTTTGGTCGCGCCAGGATTCCTGTCCTTTTTCGGATTTCTGTTGGTGTTGCTTCATCTGTATCCTTTGGGTATTTTTTGCCCATTTAGCACAGTGGCTGCTCAGTCTATAACCGAGTCTGTACGTTTTTCTCTCAGTTTATGTACATTTTTATGTTACGCTTTCTCTTAGATTTTTAAATTACTTGCTAGACAAAAAATTCTAGCTTATTTATCCGAAGATAGGTCAATAAGTCCTTAGAAACGCTTATGATGGCGCTAGTAGTATCGCTAATGGTCAATTTTTAGTAAGAAACATTCGTCACTAAGTATCTTTCAATTTTCCGTGATAAATTGGGTATGAAAAATATATCTGCGAGATGGGTGCCGCATTTGCTCTCAGCAAAGAACTTTTGGAACACATGCGTCGCAACCCAGATGAGTTTTTTTTAGTTTAGTTTAGTTTAATGAGGGCAGAACCTTCAGCTATCTTAAAACTTAACAGCTATCTTAAAACTTTATATAAGAATATAAACTATGATTAAAAAGAAAAAAAAGAAGGGCGAGGGGGTATGTTTGGCGAGTTGGTTACTGGGTTTATCCATCAATTATTACTCATTCATTTATTTCGCTTAGTACAGGATGTAAGAGTGTAGACGGGGAGTGGGCGAGGTCGGGGGGGAAAAGAGGGAGATGAAGTTTGAGAGCAGTAGAGGTAAAGTTGAAATCGAAGGAGGCAGGGTAGGGGTTTTCCCGCCGCGGCATTCTCGAAATTGGTTCATTAGAGCCGTAAGAAGTGTGGTGGGTGGGCTGATAGAAGAGATGAGGGTTTCGCAGGTTACGGGGGTTAGTGTGAAGTGGAATGATGGAGAGCAAACTTGGGCAGTTGATTGCTCCTGAAAGGAGACGGTGGACGAAAAGGATATCGGCATGAGTTCTGCGCTCCTCAAGTGTGTTGAACTTGATCAGATGGAGCCGCCTAGTGTATGGGGGGAGAATCCGAGGGTACACCCAGTCCAGACCGCGGAGGGCAAAACGCAGAAAACGACGATGCACGCTTTCGATTCTGCGTACATGAGACCAGACCGGACTGGCGTAATTCAAGAAGGGGGCGGGCGAAGACTATGTAGAGAGAACGGTAAACGTAAGGATTAGAGAATTCTTTAGACCAGCCTTTCACAAACCCAAGGACAGAGTTGGCCTTAAGAATAACATCATCAATATGCGGGATGAAGCTAATCTCCCTGTCAAATAAGATCCCGAGGTCACGTATCGAGGGTACAGATGATATCTGCTGGTTTAGCAGGAAGTAGAAATGTAGGGGGGCAAGGGGACGTTTGTGGGAAAAGGTGATGGAGTGAAATTTGACAACGTTGAGTTCAAGGCAGTTATTACGGCACAAAGTTGTCGCGGTCCGTTTGGAGAAGTGAGGAGTCGAGAGGAGAGATGATCGTTTTGTAGAGTTTGGCGTCGTCCGCATTTTGTGCAGATTAGTAACTATGTATTAGTGGAAACACCACTACACTTCTGAGACGAAAGAACAGTTAAAACAGTGGATTGTTGAAGGCAAACGGGCTCCAAAGAAGGCAAAGACGGTGAAATCAGCTGAAAAGGTTATGGCTACTGTGTTTTGGGATGCACATGGTATTATCTTCATTGAGTATTTGGAAAACGGACAGACGGTAACTAGAGAGTATTATGCGACATTATTAGGTCAGCTAAATGAAAAAATTAAAAAAATTAGTCCTCATTTTCTAAAGATTTATAGACCTGCCCTCGTACTATATATTAACTTACTGGTTCCCAGTGGACACTCTAAGCTAAACGTGAGGTGACAAATATCATAGACTATTTCTTGTCGGCTTTATTCCTTTTCCACCTATTGTTTATTGAAACAAAGAAAACAGAATAAAATACTTTGATTTTTTTTTTCTTATACGCCTAATTAAATTTCCTTCACTAATTTAACCTTTTTTTCTAATCTCTACATAACACATCCAGGCTAAATGATTCGCCCCGTCAGGTTTTCAGGGTGTCCATGCAGGATTCGTCTGAGGGCTTATGTCTATGGTTTGTACTTTCTGTGCATATATGCGATTTCGTAATCACATTCTCAGGGTTTGAACTGAAAAGGCGCCGATTTTTATAGAATTGACTATAGACCATATACTCTAAATTTCCTGTCCTAAAGGAAATGTTTGAAATATTTTACCGCCTATATTACGGCAAGTAATTCTCGTTCTATTGAGAAGTAGTTTCACTCCGCCTTGGTTAGACGTATGCCATTGGGTGATGTTTTCTTATTTAGTCTTGTGTGGGTGTCTTTAAGGCGCCCGAAGAACCACCCATCGTCCTAACCCAATTCCTCGTCCTAACCAAATACCTGTATATGGGCTGTTTAAAGCTCTCCTTCATCAGTTTGACCTGAAAAATAAGCCCACGGCAAGATCATTATCTTGCCATGACATCAATCAATGCATACGGCCCAACTATTTCGGTTCACCTTACATGAACCATATAGAACCCGATCGGCTCGGCTTGTCTGCAACCATGATCAGTAAACACACGCCAATCTTTCTGTGTGTTCCTGTTCCAACAATCCGTTGGTCCAAAAAGACACGTCGGGCAACTTACTTGCTTACACAGCTGCAGCCAAATTTCCGACGATCGATCGCCCAAGCGGCAACCGAGCATCGAGTCGGACACGATCGCGATTGTTATTCAAACAATCACACCAATGATCGTGTCTCACGTACATTTTCCTAACCCAAACAATCGCCACCCTAGCCATTGCCATGGCGAACAAATCTTCTGTTTACTCATCGTCACAGACCAATCTATTGCCTACAACGGCATGATTTTGATCGATCATGTAAACACCCGATGTTCCCATGACGCAAACAAATGCGCATTTCAGCGTATGATCCCAAAATAGCGTTTCTATTTACATAATACACAGAAACCTATTTCGTCATCCGGCGATCGCCACTATTGTTTATTACAACAATGCCTGCAACCTCTACTGCTTGTTCTTTTGTTTGAACAGCTGCAGGATTGTTCGCTGTCCGCACTTCCAGCGAAAGGGCATTGTACCAGACCTGTACGGTCACATGGGAAATTCTTCCATTAAACCCCAAATCGATCGTTCATTGGTCGTCACCAAAGAATAGATCGGATTGGGTCCTCCCATATCCATCACTATTGCATCTAGTGGATGTGGAGTGCAACGGTCACCAGAGAGTCAGATTTCGTCACCGGTCGGTGCCACACGCGTTGGAGAATTTTACTGAGTCAGTGCCACCAGTGGATACATTACCATCAAGTTACTTCAAGTGTTGATCGATCAGAGACGCAGAGTGGATACGTTTCCCTACAAGTCGCTGCAGGGTTTAATTCGGCAGTATCGCGGAGTGTTGTTTTTGCACCTGTCTAGTGGAACGATTGTTGCACAAATCTAGTTTAGTTTGAATGGCGATTAATTTCACGGTAGCTCCCGGTTCATTTACATTTATTCGAACAGTTAGGGCGTCGCCCCAGTAACACCATTTGTAATTAAAGAAAGTTAAAGAAAAGAAAACAGTGACAAAGGATATGCTACGATAGCACTAACACTAAACAATACCCATTGTGAAAGATACGGAGAACCCTTCCGATAACCGAAGAACAAAAACAATAGAAGTTCACCTGTGTTATTAAAAATTAAGACTACTGAAAATAAAAAGCTGCTTTTATGTGACAATTAAATCGAATGTTTTATTTGTGGAGTTTGATCTTTACGTGAAATTTCAGCATAGCAGTAGTGGTGCTCCTGTTGAATCAGCGTCCGTGTCGACGCACCTACCAAATACCACCACAGTCTTATGAGATCATGACTTCTAAGCCATCTACGCTTACGTCGGTGGCCATGTTAAATTCCTGCGAGAAATTGGATTAAACTACTGATGGTAGTAATACTATATAATAAGACAAGCTAAGGGCGGATAAACGCAGTAGAACACACACAATACTGCTGGGGTATTATTCCTTCTCAAAGAATAATACTGTTTTTGGATGCTTTTTATTTTGTTTTTTTTTCTTCTGTTTATTTCAACATTTTTTTTTTTTTTTTTTTTTTGTTTTACTTTATTTTATTTGAACATTTTCGTGCAATCCGGCATCATCTTCAACGCGACGATGGAGAAAGTGATCCGAAACTGGGATGTAGCATCGTGAATTCAATTACTATATAAGTTCACCTAAATACTGGCTGACGCAGATGATTTTGCCGTATCAACAGACTGTTAAAAGGGGTGCAAACAGCCATTACTCAGATCGACCATTAGATCCGTAAACTTCAATAAGTCATTGAGAAGCCGACATAACCAGAAATACTGGCGTGATGGTTGAAACTATAAAGTCTACAATTTAAATTCAAGGAATTCCCCCTTATGTATCCGACGTTAGCTGTGTCTGAAAAAAAAAACAACTTTTTAAGAGAACTGTTGTTACAAATCTCAGCGTGATATCTAAGGCATACAAGTTCGCCTTTCTTGTAATTAAAAGAACAATATTTGAGATCGTTTCGAAGGTGCCGTATCGATGGAACCTTGGACAGAAAGATATCAAGCTCAGTGAGAAGGATGTTTAGCCATTTCCTTATAATTTGCATGATTAATTCAGTGTGAAAGATTCGAAAACCTGTAATCGGTGAGAATATTAGCCTTTAACAAGCACTACATGAATTGCTCATTAAAGCTTTTAATTTGAGGCCAAGTTTAATAGCACACGCCCCCAAAATATGGCGCACTAAATCACCTCACAGAGGAAGCATGTGATGACAGGTGAACTTGTCTGTCTAACAGTCTGTGCGAGCATAGGGTAGTACACAGCTACGACGCAAAATCCTCACTAATTACAAGTGTCGTCCTTTCATGATAAAAGTAATTGCGTACCGAGGGAAAAGATTCGTCAAATATTCGCGCTAACCATTGTTATGCAAATGACCAACATTGGCACGATACATTTGTACACGCTGCGACTACACTTTTTCCATTTCGAAAAATGTCAGCAGTGCCTTTCTTTCTATGGTTAGCCCCTTCTGCTCATCTACATTTGGAGAGAGGTTCACGCGCTTTAGTATCCATCACATCTGACACGGTCTAGTCAAGTCCGCTTAGGCAAGGAGGTTAGTCTACAACGATGGGACAACACCAGCGTTAACGACATGATACCCGGCCCTGGGAGCTACTCAGGTGGCAATTATTGAATTGGCAAGTAGATGTCGTGGCCAAGCCAGTTATGCTGCAATATCTCGGATACTTCTATTGAAGTCAATTACGAGTTGCGTCACTTAAATGCAAATCGGTTTTTGAGCGTCGGGCGCGGTAACTTTGACGGCTCCCATCGGACTAAATGCTGTAGATGACTCTCTTGTTGAACGACAAGCGTGACAACGTGACAGACCCACCGACTCTATTCAGGGCCGTTGAATATGTTGTACGCCTTGCAGGTGGTGGATGAGAAAGATCCCACAAAGTCTATCTGTATTCGTTTACAAGGATGACAGGTTCGTTTTAGGGGTCGCGCAGGGGGAACGCGAAATCTAGTTAAAGTGCTAATTGATCACTACCAAGTCATTAACCAGGTCAAGGTTTCTCTACAGAGGAAGTAAATTGACTTAGATCAAGTTGAAGTACCTAGATTGGGAAGGCAGCAACTACTGGAGGGTTCGCTTAGTTATCATCTAAGCGTCTTGGGATGTGTTTAGTATTATTTTAGTGGACATCTTGTAAAGGATATAATATATGTTTCGTTGGATCAAATCAGTGCAATACGGCAAATTGCGGAAGTTGATAATAGGTCAGAAAGCCGGATGAAGTAGCTTTTTGGAAATGTCGAACAATGCCTTTGGTCTAATACTTTATGTCAACTGAGAGTCTCGAGGTCAGTGAAATCGCCATTTTTTTATAGTTTAAGCTGCAGTGTGTGTCCACTTTGATAAGGGTTCATTGTAAACATCATCATCATCATCATCGGCACTACAACCTGGAACCGGTCTTGGCCTTATTTAGCAAGTCCTGAGGCTTGTTAAATTTTCCATAATGATTTGTTTTTTTTTTCCGGGCAAGGTCATTAGTCTTGCGCCAGAGGCTCCCCGACGGGGAGTTCATTGTAAACACACCCCACATAATAAGGGCACGGAGCCCTGAGGAACATCAGCATTAAAGTTTAGTGATGGCAGAACCCTCATTTATTTAACTTAATGCAAGCTTAAATTAACTTAAATTAAATTAATATAAAAACCATACAGACTATCTTAAATCTAGAGTAAGAAGGGGAAAAAAAACAGGAGGGTGAAGATGACTGGGCAATAGGGGAGGTAGGGGGCTAGGGAAGAGCGAGTGTATGTAGGGGTGGGAAATTCGGCATATGCGAGACAGTGACAGTGAAGGGCATGTCCACGTACTGGTACGGGAGCGGGGTTGGTGAGCTGGGGGGAGAGGTTGAAATAGTGGGTGGAGCTGGGAAGGTGTAGGGGAGAACTATTTTGAGGGTAGGAGAGGAGAGGTAGGATTGCAGGGTAGAGGGCATTATTGGAGGGAGGGGGCGGGGTTAGGGCGGGTTTCTTCTGAGACGTCGTTTGAGAGCAGGAGTGGAGAGGTTAAATTGGAGGAGGTGGGGAAAGAGCTGGCCTGTCGTAGCATACGCGAGATGGGTTCGTTAGCGCCGGAAGAAGTGTGATGAGCGGGCACGTAAAACAGTCGAGGGTTCCGCACATTACGGGGGCTTGTATGAAATGTTAAAGTGGAGAGCAAGCTTGTTGAATTGATTGAGCCAGACAGAAGGCGATGGACAAAGATGATGTCGGTATGGATTCTACGGTCCTCAAGTGTGTTGAGATTGATTAGAAGGAGCCAGCCTATGTAATGGTGGTAGAGTGAGCGGGTTTTCCCAGTTTAGTCCACGGAGGGCAAAGCGCAAGAAACGATGTTGAACGCCTTCGATCCTACGAATGTGAGACAATTGATACGGTGACCAGACCTGACTAGCATATTCGAGTAGTGGCCGGACAAAAGTTGTGTAGAGTGATCGGGTGACGTAGGGGTTTAGGAATTCCTTCGACCAACGTTTTACAAAGCCAAGGGCGGCGTTGGCCTTAAGGAGTCGTGAAGGGTCGAACGAGTTGTCCATGAAGGATAGTTTGAAGAAGAACGCGAAAAGATTGGCTATGGTGTGGGGGTCAGTTGTAGTAGTTGAGCCGTAGAAAAGAGAGGTGGGATAGGCATCAGATTTCCGTTTGTAGTTGATGAAGTGGTAGAAAGATTTGGGGTCATTGATCGGGTTGAGTTGAGCCTTGGCAAGGTAATTGTGGTAGAGGGAGCTATAAAGCTCGGTGAATTGGTAAAAGTAACCGAGATAGTTGGAGTAGTCCAGGGGAGAGCGCGTATTTAGGAAAGTGTTCCACAACTTATTCCTTTTGTTACGAAGTGTGCGGAGTCTGCGGTTATACCAAGGGGGCGATGAGAATGATAACCTGTGTCGGGTATATGGGACATATAGGGATATGGCGTTGTAGATTACTGTGTAGAGCGAGGCTGTAGCCACCTCTACACTTATATCGTTTAAGCGAAGTGTGATATTGCTGAGGTACTCATTTATGAGGCGGAAATTGGCTTTTCGGAAGTTGAAATAATATTGGTAGGGGGGAGGTGTGCTGTGGGCTGAGTAGTCGTGGTATAAGGATAGGAGAAGCGGTGGTGGTGGTTGTCAATAGTTGAGAGGGTGTGGTGACTAGAGACAACTGAGGAATTAAAGGGGTTTATCGTGAACACAAGGTCAAGTTGTCTGCCGAGATGATTTAGGACATTGCTTACTTGGCAAAGGCTAGAATCGGTGAGGCTGTCTATAAAGAGACACTCCTTGGTAGTAGTGGGGCTTGAAAAGTTGTGGGACTTATCGTCAGACAGCGTCCATTGAAGATGGGGGAGGTTGCAATCGCCAAGGACTACAATGCCGTCTTGGGAAGAACTCAGCTCCGTTAAGCGGTCGATTGCAGCAATAGCGAGTTCGTATGACTCGATAGCTTGCGAAGGTGGCATGTAGAAGCATATGATGTACAAGGACTTTAAGCAATGTCCAATTTTTATAGCGACCTAGTCGAGGTTGGGAGAAGGAGAGAAGGTGATAAGAGAAGATGTTAGGCCGTTTTGGGTGGCAAGCAGCATGCCTCGGCAGGGGGTGTCAGGACAGGAATAATGGACATCATCGTCTCGATAAACTGAGAAGGGCGGGGGGGGGGGGGTGGGGGGGGGGGCAGTTCTAGGCTGTTGATACTGCGGGTGAGGTTAGTTTCGGTCGGTGCGTATATATCATATGGAAAGGAGTGGATATTTTGTAAGATCGACTGGGTTCGAAGTCCTCTGACATATTTTTAGTGGGTTCGCTGCGTGGGGGACCAGATTCCATTTTCGTGCAAATGTATTGTCGAAGAGCCGAGAGGTCTCTTGTTACTTTTTGGGGGGGGAATATTGAAGTTTTCATGGAATTTTATGTACAGATTACGAAGGCTAGGGAAATCGGTGGGGAGACCTCCCTGTTGAATGGAGATCTTAACGCTCGTTTCCGTTTTGCCTTCATAGCGGAATGTATCAGATTTACCATGAAGATAAGCTGGATAGATGGCGACGTTATCGTAGGTCCGACTATTTCGAAGCTTTGAGAGGGCATAGTGGCATTCAGATGACTTCAGGGATTGTTGTGTGATCTTTACAGGGGGCGGTAGGGGGGGAGCAAAACTGGGGGGGGGGGGGGGGGGGGGTGTGCGGTTGCGGCGAGATGAGGAAGTGAGGCGGGGGGGGGTGAGAGATTCGTTCTTGAGCACGGTTCAGGGGACAAATGAGCTGTGCTTTCATGGGCGGGGCCTAATGGCTTGAGAGTGTGCGATCTGTGGAAATTGGTATATTTAGCACCTGTTTTTAGGTCAAAGAGCGGAAGGGGGCTGGGGTTAGGGACAAGATGAGATGTGGGGGGAGTGGTTAGGTTGGTGTTGGTGCGCGGGGGTGGGTTTGGGATAAGGAGTGCGGTCTAGGTGAGATAAAGGGAGGGAGGATCGGTTGAACCTAGGCTTGGGAGAGGGTTTGGTGGGGCAGATATTTAATTCTAACGTTTGCCTTGGATTGAGATACCAGAGATATAACGCCTCATGCATTAAGTCAGTGCACCATGAACTGAATAGAAGATCAATTTTATAAACAAGGTGCCAAACTCTATCAAACAGTCTTGAGATATCTAGCGCCAGAATCATGCTTATACTGAAGTAGTATGCGGACTCTATTTTTCAGTGGAGTTTTCCATCAGATATCCTCTGGATACGTTGCTACGAAACACATATCGATGGTCACTAAAGAGGGCCTTTGTCTCCAGATGTTTAGAAAGCCAACTTCATAACATTCGACAGAATAGAAGTTAGGTCTATGGCTCAGTGTCATTCACGTTCCGCAGAAAAAGCATGACTTAGTGGTACACCGCACTGTTCCAGGCATCTGCATTGGAGGGGAACTGTGTCTATGTGCCTTATGGGAGATTACATGATGCCTGACGCCATTCTGGAAAAGGGATTGAATTGTATTGGAAGAATCCTCCTCGTGTGCACAACCCATGTAAATAGCCCATCCCATATATCATTCAGGATTAGATTTTGGCCTTGTCAACGGGAAAAGAATGCTTATCGCCTGTATGGGAATCGGCACACAATACCTAAACCAAACTCGAAACAGAACTGAAGGCCTCAAACGGTAATTAGAAAAGCCCGAGCTGGTAGTATGATTGACACAAACAGAACTCTTAAAAGCAAATTTGTAACATTTGGCGGCGAAATAGTGATAAATGTGATTCAAGCCTACGCCATGAAGAGGTTAGCACTACCACATCAACATATCAGGCTATGGTCGCGATCGCACAAGGATGTTCCAACCCGATATTTAAGCTGTGTTAATTGCTCTAGTATTCGACACTGATTACTTTTTTTTTGAAGTTCTGGTTTTGCTCTGTTCTGCAGCGGGATTGCGTATTCGAGTGTGTCTGATTAAATCACCACAAACTCACAAATGTTATGAAGAGAGATTTGGCTCAACTAATCGAAGTCTATCGATGGGGGTGGAAGGATGTTTCGTCACGAGGCAGATAAAAAGACAAAAAAAGGAGCAATACTGAGGTTACTCTTATATGGAATACGAAGCAACTACGTGGACCTCATCACCTTCCCGTAGTCCGGTCTTGGCCTTATTTAGCAAGTCTCTCCACCAGTATCCGGTCCTTATCCGAGACTTGTTAAATCGTTCATAATAATTTGATTTTCCGGGCAAGGTTTTCCTTGCCTTTCTCAGGATGGATGCATGCACATTGGTTCACTACTTGTCGGGAGCCAAAGTAGCTATCCAGGGGTGTCACGTAGAGACTGCAGGTCAACTTGGATTGAACCGGGACAAGGATCGTCCATTTTCATGCAATTACTTTAAATATTTCTTCGCAATGGTAGAATCTGTCATAGTCTAACCCTCACGTTTGTTGAAAAACGCCAATAAGCAAATTGACAGTATCGTGGGGAGTCGTTTTTAAACCTCAAACCAGCTGCTTCCAAATACTTACCCTTGGCACTATTCCTGTGATCAGTCAATATAATAGAATTAACGCTAAATAAATCCGATTAAAATGGGGGCGACCTCAAGAGTAAGCATGTGAGGGTGACAGGTTTTTCGTGTAACATAGTTCTTGAAGCCCTTGGCACTGAGTTTTAAGTCACGTTTTAAGATTTAGTACTTGGTCTTATTTGAAGACACCGACCCAACTATAAGTACGTTTCAAATGTCTGTCATGTACGAAAGTTTCTGATTACTGCTATCCTTAATTTGAGCAGCTTTGCTATTACCAGTACTTCCATTATCTTTCATTGAATATTATACTGTTTCTTTATGGCACCTTGTTACTTAGTTGGATATGGAACCGATGGTCCATATCGTGGTTTTCGAAAGCTAACATAACTTCATGTAAACCACTTGGGTGTTTGTCAACTTGAATGACTCCATGGAGTCAAAATTTCCTTGTATTCATGTCAAGGCTCCGAACTATAGGTTTGCCTGGCTTCAGTGAATTATTTATATATACACCTAGTTATTATATCAGTAGAGCGTTGTAAATATTCTTTAAAATCTTACCAAATTACTCACAACACAGTGTTTCAATGCTAAGCAGTTCTTCGCGTGTGAGACCAACGTCCCTGTTTTCCTTTGAGCATCCGTCACCCGTTGCATACATTGTTGTCGATTGCTCAAGAGCCTCATTTGGGTTCCAACACTCTCGTGTGTTTCTTGCAGTCGGAGTCAATTCTAGATGCGACATTTGGTTTTGGTCGGCTGCGTTCATTTGAATTTCAAATACGGACCAAGCTAGGTCCCTCTCAGTCTTGATGTCTTCTTAGCGTCTTCCACAATATTTCAGCACTACCAACACTTGTTGCCTGTAGCTGTTGGTGACCAACGGCGCTACCGCCGATCGTGGTATGCCTGTGTCCCAAATTTCTATTTTGGATTTTCCACTTTGTCAAGCAACGCAAGAAAGCGAGACTTGGTTTCGGTTTCTTCTTCTTCGGTTGCGTTTGGCGCTGGTTACTCGCGCGCGTCCATTGGGCCAGTCGCAAACACAACACCAATGAACTATCCGTTCGTCCCACTTCAGCGATTGCTGCCACAACTATCAACATGAATTTTTTGACCGAGTCTCTAAGTGTCTAGAGGACGCGCTCAAGTTTCGCCACAGACGTTTCCATCGCGGGTAAGCCACAGAGGTTGCAGAAACATACGTTCCACACTGAGTACTTTCGAACGATCTACCAATTTGCATTCGAACGGAACTATGTCCCATCACTTGCGTCCAATGGCATCATCTCGTCTTCGTTTATTGAGGGCGATCCGGACGTTATACGAAGAATTGAAAGCTATGCGACGGTATCTTGCGACACTTGCCCCGTGAACAATGCTCCGTCCATCACGAGGGCCACTACGATGGCCATTAGTTCTACTGGACTGCACTTCCAGTCAAATGAAGAGTTATGAGCGGAAAAGACTTCTATGTATCTCCTTTGTACGGCATTTTGTCGCGCTAGATTCTCGATTCTCGAACGGCGGCGGCGCTAGTGCGACCCAGAGACTTTTACGGTGCTCGGGTCAGGTGATTGTGGTTAATTTTCTGCTTCGTTATGAGATATTTGACGGGTGGTGAGTATGGTGTGTGGGGCTTGCGACAGTTTTTCACTTTTAATTGATAAATTATGCGCATACCTGACCGCTGTACGGCTCAGTGGTCCGTAACAGAACGAGGGTCGTGACAAGTGACAAGTGAAATCGGTGGACTATGTTCAGATGGACAAGGTAGTAATCGCATCGCTTGAATGTCACACTTTGTTGAAGATGTTACTTTCTCCTTCCGGGTTAAATTGCGTTACGGCAAGTGATAGCCTGAGGTCACAGCGGATTTGTGATATATCAGGGTGATTGTCGTTGTGTGCGTTATTTTGGAAATACTGATTTGTTATGGGCGGCATGAAATTAGCATTGTGGAGAGGAACTTGTTCTTGGGAATGGATTATAAGGACAACGTAGAATTCATGTAGTTCATTTGGGCTTTGATTCCCATTAAATTTCAAATTTTGAATAGACTGTAAAAATGTCAGCTCTGTATATGAGAGGAATCATGAAAAGAAAAGCGCTTGGCAATTATCAGCTAAAAATGGTGTGGCTAGAATAGACAGTCATGGGGTTCAACTGGCTGAAATTAATTCCTTTCTCTACACGAGATGCGCTCACAAAATGAATTTTAAGGTACCTTCAAGTGCCAGAAAACAGGCCGAATGGAAGAAGAAAAAGAGGACAAGAAAAGAAGGTACTGTTCTTAAATAGGAACGTTATTAATAAACGTCAGTGTCGATTGGTAATAGGGAAGGAGATAATGGGTAATGGGATGTAGCTAAAAACAAAAACAAAAAAGAAAATAGAGACTAAAGTGGATGTCAGACGACCAAAGAGTCGGCACAAACATTAGAAACCGCATACCATCTAATAGAATCCGCACCGAGTTTGTCATACTCGCAAGTACTTCGTAGGGTAAAAGCGGATTACAAGTTGGAAGCAATGAGAAAGACTGTATCCGGAATCTGGAGGATCCAGAAAAGCCGTCTGCTCCTTTATCCCAAAAAAAAAAAAAAAAAACGAGACGTAGCGTAGCAGAGCAGCAGAGTAGTCATGGCATTAGCTGGTAGAAGAGGTAACTGTGAGGAGCTTGATACATAAAACTGCAATAGAGTTCATGGACGTAGATGAGTTCACCTCTAAGATGGACATTTGTGAGGCAGTGGGTTCCTAGTTTTTCAATCCACGACATGGCAAAGGTGCTTAAACCATGTGGCGCAACTCAAACAGCTACGATCAACCATTTCACGGCCATACCGCAAAAACTCCTGGCAATTGGTAAACTTAACACTGGTCGTCTGCGGTATCAGAAACGAGCCCAGTCTGCCCAAATGCTTCAAATGCTTGTAGTTTGGGCGTATGACGAAGAGCGTCTGTTAGAGCTGCCAGTAAAAGCTGACTGACAGTAAGGGGAGGAATAAGCTAAAAATCGTAGTGAAGATTATACAAACTAATCTAAAGCATTGTGAGACGGACGAGGACATCCTGGGACAAACGGCTGACATCGTTCTGAAAGGCAGAACGATATAAAGCTCTTGAGAGCAAGATCTGGATCAATAACGAGACCAGACAGTCAGCAAAACATGCTTTTCAAAACATCGGAGATGAACAGAGGGTTTTCGTTCACAGTTGTCAACTTTTAAAGCTGCCGTACCCGATCCGGTTAGTCAATAAACGAATGTCAAACCAGGCTAGACAATCGCGGGGTAGATGAGACAGCTAAAAATTTCGTCATCAGCGCCGATGATATTAAAACATGGTCAACTGAATGGGCCAACAAATATCCCCATATAAGAGGACATGAGAGGGTGGGAGCGAACATACAGAGTAAAGTCTCTACTTTCAACCCGGCGAAGGCCAGGACGATCCTTGTCCCTGTTCAATCCAAGTTGATATGCAGTCTCCACGTGACACCCCTGGATAACTACATTGCCACCCGCCAAGTAGTGAACCAATGCATGCAGCGACATCCTGAGAAAGGTTGGCGCAAGGCTAATAACCTTGCCCGGAAAAACACATTATTATGGACAATTTAACAAGTCTCGGATAAGGACCGGATACCGGTGGAGAAACTTGCTAAATAAGGCCAAGACCGGATCCCGGTTGTAGTGCCGATGATGACGATAAGAGGACATGGTGTATTGGACACATTTGCGTTGTTACAAGATGGCTTCGCCAATACTGCCAAGAAGAACACTTACCACAAAACAGAATCAGGATCAGTAACAGGGATCATCCTCATCTGTATCCAAATTCTAAGGACAGTCAAAAATGGCAGGTTGATGAAAAATATATTCACAGTAATCACCAAGCTGTAATTGTGGAACTGGGCGGGAAGAATGAGAACATCCACAACGTACGAATAGACGAGAGTATGTTCGATGAATAATCCTTTGAAGCAGTAATTAAGGTCTGAACCACAACGATCAAAAGGAGCATGGTGCAAATACTCCGCCAGATGAAATATATGGTGAAAGTAGCATATGACGCATCAATGCCAAATCGGATACCCACGAATGAAAGAAATGGCACTTCCGGCGGACGGGCGAAATTAAAGCATTAACAGTACGTTTTGTAGAATGTCGTCTAGTTACTCTCTTTATTGGGCCGTAGGGGGTCGAAAGCTCATGACCACACAAACTTTGTTACGACATCGTTTTTTGTTCTGCGCACACTCTTCCTCCTTGCTTGGATATTCTATCAAATTTAGCCTTCCTATCTCCACGTCAACGTTCCTACAGGGCTCTTTCCCGTTGGTCTTCGTCAAAAATTCTATGGACAGTTCTGTCTAGGAACATTCTCGTTACATGACCGACTCATTTTAATCTTCGCGACCTGATGATATTCAAAACCTCGTTGAAGAGTAAGATGATCTAGAGAAAGAGATGACTTCCAAGAGCACCTTGACAATCTAAAAAAGTCAAGATGTAACCTAAAGATCTATTTATTCTATTCAATTTATTGGTCTGTAGGAAGCTGGAAATTCATGACCTCACTGGTTCGGCTGCGCAATTGTTCCTTGTCCTATGCACTCTCCTTCAACGCTTCGTCTCTGATCCGATTTCCTCAAGATCGCTCCTTACATTGTCTCAGCATCAGTCCCTTTCCCGTTGGTCTCCAGTCAAGATTTATTCTACGTATGGTTCTGTCGTTACTCATTCTTGCTACATCCCTGGCCCGTCCTTTTCTTTTTTACACTAACGCGGGCATAAAAGGGAATTTTGAAGTACCCTTAAATGTCAGAAGTACCCTTCAATGTGCTCTCTGACCGGATTATTCTCACTATTGAGGGTTGGGAGTAACCTAAAGATGGCCATAAAAAGTGAGGCGAGATTCTTGAAAAATATCTACGTGGGAGCGGATATAAACCCTTGGGATACAGTTGGTCACAGCAAGACTAGAGGGACATAGAGCCCCATAAAAAGTTGTCATAATACGCTGTGCTCAGTAGTAGAGCATTTCTCTGCCTGGAAAATGGGTCAAACGCTGTCATAAGTTCTGACACAGAGGCCATTCCAGCGCTGCTGTCAAAAGAGAAACAGAGAATGCATGGAAAAGAAAGCTATCAAAGCTGGACTGAGTACGAGACCAGAGGTATTTCAAGACACCATGCCACCATATCTTCCGTTGAATAGAAAGTATACGAGGGTTCCCTTTTATATTTCGGGATTAGAGAACAAAAACAAATATTGATCATCGAAAATCACTTTATTGTTATAAAATATTCCCCATGAAGATCTATACACTTTTGCATGCGTTTGAACCAATTGTCGAAGCACTTTTGCCACTCTGATTGAGGTATCTCCAACACATGCATTCTGAATGCAGCAGCCGCTTGTTCAGGTGTCGAAAAACGTTGACCTCTCAGTTTGTTTTTTACGTACGGGAATAAAAAGAAGTCATTCGGTGCCAAGTCGAGACTATACGGCGGATGACCCATCAAATCGATGTTTTGGGTGCTCAAAAATGCAGTTGTCGCAGCCGATGTGTGAGAGCTCGCATTGTCGTGGTGAAGAGTGATCCGACTTTGGTGGTTGGTTTTCCTGATTTCTTGGAAGACAACTGGCAAACAAATGGTTGTGTACCACTCAGAATTGACTGTTCTGCGTTGTTCTAGCGGTACGGTTGCGACATTTTTCCGAAAAAACAGGCGACCATTTGCTTGGAAGTGCTTCGTGCGCGAACAACTTTTGTTGGATTTGGCTCATCTTGAAACACCCAGACAGTCGACTGCTGTTTACTTTCGGGCTCATACGCGTAAATCCACGATTCATCACCTGTCACGATGTCAAAGACGTGTTTCGAAGCACCGCGACCGTATTTTTTGAGCATTTCTTTCGACCAATTGACACGAGCCTTTTTTTGGGCGATTGACAAATTGTGTGGGATCCAACGCGAACAAATTTTTTTGACAGTCAAATATTTATGCAATATTGAATGTATGCTGGTCCCACTAACGCCTAAGGTTGTCTCAATCTCACGATAGGTCACATGACGATCTTCCAATATCAGTTCGCGCACAGCATCAATGGTTTTCGGAACAACAACTGATTTTGGACGACCTTCACGAAATTCATCTTGGAGTGAACTACGGCCACGATTGAATTCACCATACCATCGATAAACACTGGTCCTTGATGGAGCTTCATCGCCAAAAATTGAATTAAGTTCATCCATGCACTGTTGCTGAGTTAATCCACGCCGAAAGTTGTAAAAAGTAATCGCACGAAAATGTTGACGATTTAATTCCATTTTTGGGCCGAGATGAATCTTTTAAGTTACTGTAAACAACACAAATAGCGCTCGTATGTCAAAACGTTCTGAGTGCGTATAACCTCAAAAATGTCCAACTTTACGACAGAGCTGTCAATTGCGGGATTGCAACACTAGGGTTGCCCACTCCCGAAACATAAGAGCCAACCCTCGTAGCACCTAGTACATCGGGAAATAGTCATTTTTCTAGGCATGTCTGCATCTCGGCCTGGAATAGCTCTGCATTTCTGCCAATTGTGAAGAATAAACCGGGGGACGAATAAGTCGATATGTACAGCCGAAGCAATAGAAGGAAAAAGATGGAAGAAAGGACCAAAAAACACTGTGCCGTGGTGTTTGGACGTAAAAAACGCCTTTAACTCAACGAACCTATCGGAAAATCCACTTTACTTACTAAAAATCGTCTAGCGTTTGCAACGATAGTGAAGAACGTGTTATTGGAACCGATGCTGTGACGGTTAGAATCAGTAAGACATTGAACCAATGCTCAACACATCAGGCCACTGCCGCGTGTGCGAATTCGATCGTTATTCTCAAGTATACTCAACTGATGTGGCATTGCCATATTATTGCTTGATATACGACTGATGCTTTTGCTTATTCGATTTTCCTTCACTATTTGCTTGTGCACTGTGTGTATCTGTTAGAAACGCCACACTATTCCCTCCTTAGTAGCTTTACTACAATTACCTTCGTGTGGGAATGGCGGAGTGAGGAAGGAATGACCGAGAGAACGTCGGAGGAAGCGAGTGAGCCGGTGCTCTGTGCAGAAGTTGGGACCGTACCAGTAAAGTCCTGTTTACCAATGGGAGATTGTGTGTGTATCTGTTAGAAACGCCACACTGCTTTGTAGCGTCGTTAGTTATTCCCGACATAGCCAAAAAGCGAAATACCACTTCATCTAAAAGTTTTTATTAAATTAAAACAAATTCTGTAAGTTGGAAACTGTTTGTTGTCTTCTACTTTTTAAAACATAGTATGGACGGCCCCATAAATTTTGAATGTACACAACTACTTCTTCTCATTGCTTTGCAGGTTGTTGTTCAGATTGTACTTCATTACAATTTTCGTCTCCGGACGTGGACGCAGGCATATATTTTAAAATATACATGGTTACTTCTTCTTGTGGCTATACAGGTTGTTGTTCAGATTCTACTTCATTCCATTTTTCTCTTTCTTCTTGGAGTTGCCTTTTTTTTTATTTTTGGAACCTATCCTACTAGATGGAGGTAGGCTGTGTATGCACCCACACATCGACGGGTATATTACTACCCATGTGGCCTAAATTCACTGATGACCCGGTAGGCTTCTTCGCCTGATTTCAGGAAACTCTGTTTTTCCTTCTTGGACAAGCACCTTAGGGTCCTGGTATAGCTGCCAATGAGCATTTGTAGTTCAACAACTGCTGTAGGACTCTTTTGTCCATCGATTTCTGGAAATATTTGCAGGGATTTCTGACAACATTGCACCGATTTCTTTCAATATTCCACCAATTTACCATATAAATACTTGCGCTGATTTGTGACAATATTTGCCCTGATTTCTGACATTATTTGCACTGATTTTTGATAATATTCCACCAATTTACTATATAAATACTTGCACTGATTTGTGACAATATTTGCACCGATTTCTTTCAATATTCCACCAATTTACTATATAAATACTTGCACTGATTTGTGAAAATATTTGCACTGATTTCAAACAATAACGATTTCTGACATTATTTGCATTGAGTACTGACGTTCTTCTAGGGAAGTAGGGAAACGTATTATATTACAGAGGAGTATACCACGAAAAGGGAGTGCAATTTCCACAGCAAGTTTGTGACCCAATAGAGACGGACAGCAATCGAATTGATGACATATTCTCCAATATCTGATGTGAAACCCCACACAACAAAATTAATGACATAACATAGTATGGAAAGTTCTACATTATCGAGTATAGTTTCGAATACATATTCTGGAGCAACATACAGCATCTGGATATAATGTTTGATAGATTTAGTCAATAAGTATTTCGGAAAACCAAAAAAACAAGGAGTAAATTGAAAGTGGAATCAATCTACTCCTGTTTTAAAGAAGATTCTCCCACCTTAGTTGTAAGTTAATAAAGCAATCACACACACGAAATAAGATTCCATGATCGAAAGGTACAAACTGTTCAATAATACATCTCTGCGAAGTATTTTTTGAAATATCCACGGGTCTCTTGTCTAAGTAATCTATCCATACCAGTCTTATCTCAAGGAATCGCTAAGAAGATTTCATCTTAGAGCCCAGTCGAATGTAACACGACCATTCTCCCTTCGAAGTAGCCAATGAATTTTTGTTCAAGAGCCCAAAAATCGTTAACCAAAATCTCGTCTCATTTATCAAAACATCTCAAAACAAATCAAGAAATTTTTAAAATCTTTTTCTCATCGGTATGGAAGTGATCATGCAGACCAGACCGCATGCCACTACACCGAACCGCATCTTATGTCAATTACATCTAATGAACCGCCATATTCGATCGCTTGTCTGTTCTCTATTTTGGATCTCCAAGTCAATTAATGCCCCCATTTTGCATTCCCGTTCCCCAAAAACCCTTTGATCTTCAATGGATCATCATAATGATCGGCAGCATGGTGTAGCCATCATGATCTCGTCTCGTATATTGATAGATTGACAACAATATTTCCTCTCTAATGTCCTTCAAATCACATGCGCAATCTGCTTGGGTACCCATTCTTTGCTACAAACATTCACCGATTGACTTTGGTGCGCCCCTGTCTAATGACCTCCACTTGAGTTCAATAATTCATCAACCAGATCACCGCTGATTTACACGAAAAAAAGCAAAACAAAACAAATGGTAATGAATGATATTTAAAAAAAAAAGTGTTTCTTGGTGGTATCACTGTCAAGGTACACCTACCCGAGACTAGAAATGTGGCGACTGATTCTATGACAAATGTTCTAAGCCACCCTCCCGCCTTAGCGATCATTCTATTTGAATGCCTTTCCTCGACGTGATTGATTCTTTCCGAATCCTTGAGTGATGGAATCATTATGAAAAATTGCCGATCATTAGATGCCCAAAGATACTCCTATTCAGCACCCGATGATGATCGGTGCCAGTTTTGTGCGGATCCTTCAGGTGCAGATCGACAGATGACAGATGTTTCCATCAATTTATTCATCTCGTCCATTCGCTCCACTGATGTTCGTCATATGAAATAAAGAATCGAACTGCAGAGCAAACCAATCGAAATGACATCGAAATGAATCTTAAAGGACATTAACGACTCACTGTGAGGATTGATTGTGTTTTTGGCGTTAAATTGAAGTTGATGCGTCGTCGCGGTGATCGCCAACAATAACTCGATCACCGGTTACGGTCTTGTCTCCCCTTTAAGCTACAGTCCACCGTGGCAAAATGATTCGGAGATTAATTGAGTGACATTCGAACTTAACGTTTCGGGTATCTGTCCGATCCATCCATCATTTGGACCTTTGTATTTGTAAGGCCGGATTAATGGCCTTTTAGTCGGGAATAGGGACTGATGTAGCTGGGCTTATCTACGTAATTGGTAGCGGCGGACATGTGTTTTATCATGAGAATATCACTTTGTCGGTGATTATGTTTACATTTCTGGTATCCTGTCAGTTGTTCTTCTTCCTTTTCAGTTGAACATTTTACTGAGAGAGTAAGTGGTAATGGCAGTCAGGTGACGCAGGTATCTCATTGAAGGCAGACGAGGGATGGAAACGTAATTCATGGCATTAGATATGGTATTGAGTGCTTTTCTTCATACTGATCTAAAAGCGGAGAGATGTGAGGTTATTATTGGATTTTTAGTCAAAACAAATTTTAATTCATCACAAAATCCTGTAGAACAAAATAAAAATTCTACAAAATAAAAGGTCCCTTGACATTTCTTATTGGAATAACAGAAGTATAGACGACTTGGAGGAATAACGAAATTACCATCCTATATTGTCCTGAGTTCTTCAAAGAAATGGAACATATTATTGATACATTTGTGCCGTTCGACTGAAGAAAGATTAATGGTGCTCCTTTTCATCTATTCTGGGTACTCCAGGTATTTTTTTTTTAATAGAAGAGATCCGTCACATCCATCCCCCCGTCACATCCACCCCCCCCCCCCCGCCAAATTTTAATTCATCACAAAATCCTGTAGAACAAAATAAAAATTCTACAAAATAAAAGGTCCCTTGACATTTCTTATTGGAATAACAGAAGTATAGACGACTTGGAGGAATAACGAAATTACCATCCTATATTGTCCTGAGTTCTTCAAAGAAATGGAACATATTATTGATACATTTGTGCCGTTCGACTGAAGAAAGATTAATGGTGCTCCTTTTCATCTATTCTGGGTACTCCAGGTATTTTTTTTTTAATAGAAGAGATCCGTCACATCCATCCCCCCGTCACATCCACCCCCCCCCCCCCCCCCCCACCAACCCGCTCCCGGGCTTCTCTCATCCACAATTTATATTGACAGGCTACAAATACTGGGCGGCTGATATCAGGTCATTGGGTATAAAAATCCATATCTTTTCTGAATTCCACAAAATGAAATGTCGACAACTAAAGGGAAAAAGAAATGATGCAACCATACAACCTGTCAATAAATAATTCGAAAGAGTCTACTAATATTATGTTGATACATAGAGGTTCTCTTAGAACTTCGTCCTGCACAAGAGTGTGGAAGAATTCGAGTTCATTTTTTGTGTACTAGCGTTTGACGCTGTCGTTTGAGTGACGCTACTTTCGCCTTCGTAAAAAAAAAATGGAAAGCAGGAATATCACAACTTGATCAAACATTGTTTTTCGATTAGAAAAACTTCTGAGCAATCATTGCATGTTATTCAACATTTGCTCTTTCGAGAACAGCAGTTTATCGGTGGTTTAGAGAATTTAAAATGGGTCGTACAAGCACCGACCACGCACCTCGCTCTGGAAGGCGAAAAGAGGCTACAAACGCGGAAATCGTAAGGCAAGTGTTTTGAATCGTTTTGAGTGATCGTAAAGTGAAGTTGCGGAACTTAGCTGAGTTCGTGGTTTAGTGAATTTAAAATGGGTCGTACAAACACGGAAGACACACTTCGCTATGGAAGGCCAAAAGAGGCTACGAATACGGAAATCGTAAGGTAAGTGCATCGAATCGTTTTGAGTGATCGTAAAGTAAAGTTGCGCGAGTTAGCTGAGGCCGTGGGCATCTGAAAAGGATGGGCGGGATACATCTTTCACGATCTTTTGGAGATGAAAAAGCTATCGGGTCGATGGGTGCCGCCCTTGCCGACCGTCGACCAAAAACAACAGCGCATTGATAATTCAACGGTTGGATTGGCGTTATTGTAGCGTAATCGAGTGGAATTTTTTCGAGGTTTTGTGACGATGGATGAAACGCGGGTACATTTCCATACGCCTGAACCCAATAGTCGCTCTGCAGAGTGGATGGAAAGCCACGAAACCGACCAAAGTGCCCAAAAGACCAACGCTCGACCGGAAAAGTTATGGCCTCTGTTTTTTTTTGGGATGCGCATGGCATAATCTTCGTCGATTACCTTCAAAAAGAAAGAAGAGTCAGATCGGAGTATTATGCTGTGTTATTGGACTGTGGGGATACGAAGTCTTGGCACCGGCATGGGTGCGAGCTCTACCTCGTCCCACCAACACTCCGCTGTTCGACAAGGTTCCGCCAAACCGAATTGTCACTTCACTAAAAGGAAGAGAAACTGTTGACCACACAAAATAAGTCTCCGAGAAGCACCGTTCGAGGCAATAAAATATTCAAGCAACGCACCCAGGAGCAAAACAGGCGAAATAAAACGTACGGATTTAGTTTATTACTATTGGTTTTATTACATGTAAACAGTAGTCGCGGTGAACTTCACAATTACATACAGTTTAGATTTTGGGATGCTAGTCACCGATAGGACACAAAACCGATTCTTTTATCTGTTCTAGATTTGAATTGTATTGTGTCTGCGGAAGGCTAAAAACTCGATTCGCGACTAGCACTTAGAGAATGAAAAACTCCCGACTATGAGGTGTACTGAACGCGTGTCTGCAGCGCTACGGACAGCTGGAGGACAACGACCAGCACGGTCGGCGGATGTAATTGGACTCAGCGATATTCATTCGTTGTCAAAAGAAATTCGCCCAGTGAAACTGGTTCTCTTAATTAAGGGGTGCATTTTCCTATTCCAAGAGAGACATAAAGTCTCTCTTTGGGGTAACCAAACAGATCTCATAGAGAAGATCGTCCCGGTACACATGTATGTGTGTACATTGGTTCTTTTATGGATCAAAGCCATGGGAACGAATCTAAAACAAAGAAAGAGAAAATGCGCATCCATGAGATGTGAGTTCGGCTAAACAAACAAGCCGAATCTCATTGGATGCTAATTGGGTTTGTGTTTGCTTATGCCGCTGCTGATGAGAAGCAGATCCCGAAATATGAGAAGACAAAGGGAACGCTTAGGTCTTTGTCTAAGACGTGCATTGCGGCTAAATAAATAGGCGGCAATGCCATGTGGCAATGTGCTATTGGGTTATAGCTATATTACCGGGAAATGGTGTTTATGGCATCGCTGGTAAGGGTAGGTATTGAATTCGTATTTGCATTTGCTTATGCCGTAGGATAAAATTGGTGCCAAGAGAGATGCGAGATGCGTATATTTGTTTTGGTCCCTTGGGTGTAGGTCGCCAGTATGGTGATTTGTGATACACTTGGTGAGGACGGAAAATAGGCGACGCAATGTTTTAGGTCCCTGTTATGATGGTTACATTGTATGTAAACCAAATCATTTTACTTTCAGGAATTCGTCTAAGGGGATTTGCCTGGCACCGAAGGTGCCGAATTGGTTTTGGGATTTCTGATAAGTTAGGAAAGAATTCTTACATGGAATTTGTATCCGAAGAGATGCATGAAAGGTAAGGATTATTTACAGGGACATTTAGTTAAATAAATTTGATCTATTTGATGCGTGAAGCATTTAAGGTGCTAATGCGATTGCATTAGGGAAAACCTATGCAGACTGGGATGAAGTTATGGGGGTTTTTCAGGTAAGTGGGCCGTGGGGTTTGGCGGAACCGCCACATGACAAATTGAACAACGAAATAAAGAAAAAAATGGCCCCATATGATGAAGAAACAAGTTCTGTACCATCACGATAGCGCACCGTCATACACGTCCTTGAAAGCGATGACCAAATTAGACCAATTACGATTTAATTTTTTTTTTTTTTGCTTTTTTTTATTGCACTTCTCTCGGGAGAGGCGAACCTATATCACCGAGTCGAGAGTTCTGTAACGGAACGAGTTCTGATGTAAAGATATTCGCGCCGCCGGGAGATGAACTGCAAAGTGATGCGATCCGTCTTGTGGAGCGCGTATAAACCGAATTTCGCGGAGCAATACTACGAATCTCCGAAGAACAGTACGTGATAATATCTGTAAAACAGACAGAGGTCGGCTACGCTCCTTCGATGTGATAGCGACTGTAGTGCCGACGTCAGCGCCGTGTCCTCAATCAGGCGGATCGCTCTCTTCTGTATGCTCCCAAGTAGGTCGAGGGTATGCTTAGAAGCAGAGCTCCAAACATGATAGCAATAGTCGGAACGAACTTGCGTTATCGTCATCAAGGGGTAAAAAGAATATAGAAACTAGTCAGTAATTGCAAGTTAGTGGCTGGATATCAGTTTTGGGAGTCTAATATTTGTCTTGGAAGAAGTACGTTTATTTTTGGGAGTTAAGAGAAAAGGGCGAAGAAGCCCGATTTGGTATTTATTGTGATATTGTGAGTTGTTATCGATTGGAGATACGAATTGATTATTTAAATATTGTATGTATCACTCATTTTTCTACGAATCCTGCTCTGGAAAGTTGCAACCAAAGTTTGATACAAATAAAAAGTAGTAATAAGACGTTTCAGACTTGTGTTATTTTTGGGGATGCTTCAGTGTTGGGACCCGGCGATGTTCGACACGTGTTTATGCCACGATACATTCCCACAGACCGTGACGCCGAGGAATTTCACCATTTCCCCAGATTAGTCCATTCATCATCTGCTTTGGAACTGATGATTCACTTTTCTTTACGAATGTTGTATACTGTGTCTTGGTTGCATTGTAGTTGACAAGATTGGCCTTTCCCACTTCAGGACTTTATCCAGATCCCGATTCAAAAAGTCGATCTGGCTACATCTAAGTTGATGCGACGATGATGCACTAATCGGTCGATCACTCGAAAAAGAGGAAACAAGCGTACCATCATCCGCAAAAGTGAACACATTGCTATCCAGTGACTCCAACAAACATTTATTTGAAGCAAAAACATGGTTAGACCTAAAATAAAACCTCGAGGCACCCCGGAATTAACAAGATACGGATCCGAAGACTTGCCGTCTACAACAACCCAGATCGATCGATTTTCGAGGAAGCTCTTCGTCCATCGTAAAGCTGCTGGTAAAGTCCGCATGAACGAAACTTGCTCATCAATGTCACGCGTCAGACACGGTTAAAAGCCTTGGAAATATCCAACACGACCGCCCTTGACTCACCATGCCCTTAAATCTCAGACGTCCATATATCGGTTATAAGGGTCAAAAAGTCGCCCGTGGACCGCCTGCCATGGAATCCGATTTGACGATCTATTGTATGTTACATCAAATACTTAATTAACTCGACATTGTTGACTTTTACCATCACCAAAGCACACCTCCAATCACGGAAAAGATATGAAGAAATCTCTCAAATCGTCCCAGTTAGCAGCCCTATACCTCCATACATGACGAAGCTGCTTAGGTCCGTTATTCGCTTGAAATGTAAGTGGTTGCGCGAGAGATACTAAGCAGTGGTCCGAGTTTGCCAGTCGTGCAGTAACCTCCAGGATGTAAGCACTCTGCTCGGATGTCGAAAAGAGATTCAAAGTGTTCGCATAATCACCTCGGGTATACTCAAATTGTGGCTAACAGGGAACCTCTCCGCTAGCCTCCCAGCCCCGTCAGTACTGTTAAAATCTACCACCCCCGCCAGAATTGTGTACATTGAAATCGCAAACTACGACAATTTCAGAAGTCGTGTGGTTGATCTGTATCCAGTCACGGTACGTGAAAGTTTTTCGAAAAGTATCGGCGGCCGATCGCCATTCAGGGAGCGCTAAAGACAACAAAGAAATTTAACAGAATTCCTCATCACGACTTTCAACCACATGATGTCTGTGTTATTGGGTTCCAACGCTTCCATCCTCTGGCAAGCGAGATCGGACAGCGTGAAGACGCAGACTCCACCCTTAAACCGGAATCTCGAATGCAAGTTGTATCCTGAGCAACGAAGATATGTCGAATCAGTTGACGATTCGACCCGGGTCCCAGTTAGTGCGAGGATATGTGGTTTCGCAAATATTTGTGGACGGCGTTTACATTCATATTGGGGAAACCCATGCCCTTGATGTTACAAAATGGCGTCATCAGTCGAACGTCGACAGAGTTTCCAGAACGAACCCAATTACGCGATGACGAATTTCCCAAAGTTCGGTTGCTTATCAGAATATTTGGTTGCTAACCCAGCGTATTCTCCAGACTTTACCCCCAGCGACTATTATCTGTACTCAAATCTCAAGCGATGGCCCCACGGAAAGAGATTTAGATCGAATGAGGAAGTCATCGCCGAAATCGAAAGGTATTTTGAAGGCTTGGACGTTTCGTACCACAGAAAAGTCGTCGTAATGTTGGAAAACCGCTACACCAAGAGAATCGTCCTCGAAGGCAACTATGCTGAGGAATAAATATAATTTTACCCAGAAAACTCTTATTTACCTTTAAAAAAAGCGCGGGACTTTTCAGCCTGTGTAGTATTCCTCAATGAACGAACATTTGTCTACTTTTGTTCCCAATCTGATTCACTCGATTGTCGAAGGCAGAGTTTAAATTTCCTCTATAGGTAAACATGCTTGATCAACCCACTTGGACCTAATTTTAAATTACCGGAATATGTTGAACTCATTGAACACCGAACTCAAGAAGACGTCTAATCGATTGAGTGCTGCCTTTTGTTGTCAAACACAAATTCCAAAGTAAGGATTTTGTTGAGGAACGGTTCGACAGTATTAGTTTTGAAACTCGAAGTAATCCGCCTCTTAAATGGAATAACCACATATTTGAAGCTGATACAAGTGGACGGGTTTCTTAAGGGATACAAGAAATACTTCACCCAATCCGATCTGATCGCTAGTTACCAGGGGTATATTCGTCCAAAGCTGAACTTCTATTCCCATTTGTGTTTTTTGGACATCCCCCGCTTGGCAGAAACCTTGACGCGGTGCGTGGGCTTAAACTACAATGAATCACTCAGGCTATGCTGACCGAAGCATACGCTTCCAGTAGGGCCACCCATGTCAGACAGGCTTGCGAGGAGTAACACACAAAGATCTACCACCCCTAATCCAGGGTGTTACGCGTCACCGTGCCCATTGGATGGTTTGCAGCCAGGGATATACCGGCTGTATTATAACGGCGCCTCTCTGACACCGGGTCGAATCAGAGCAGTAAGCAGGCCTTACCATATCAAAACGGGGCTCTGATGTGGCGGACTATTTGAAACCCCAAGTCTCGTGGGATCAAAAATGAATAACCAATATACAAAAAACAATCCCCCGAAAAACCCGGTAGGCGTAGGTGTGATGAGCCGACACTACCATAAGGGAACAAATCATGAAGAAAACACCGACTCGGCAAAAAGAAGACGTAGGGAAAAACGGAAAAAGCGGGGTATACGCGTCGGGACGTGGAATGTTCGAACGTTATATAAACCAGGCGCGATACAGACGATCGTAGAAAACGCGAAACAATATAAAATGAACATCGTCGCGCTTCGGGAAGACCGACTCCCACATCAAGTAATCGAAACCAACGGGCTTACACTGACGTGTCGAGGTACCGATACACATAACCTCGGGACTGGCTTCATCATTAGCAAGAAGATTACGCCCCATGTAAAAGATGTGCAATTTATTAATGACCGAATGTCGGTGCTAAAAAGCAGGGCCCATGGTACAATTATGTATTTATAAACGTACACACCCCAACAGAATCTACGGCCGAAGAAACGAAGGACACGTTCTACGAGACCCTAGAGGAAGTATTTGATGGGATCTAATCATTCGATGTTAAAATCCTCCTCGGGGACCTCAACGCAAAAAATGGAAAGGAAGACATCTTCCAACCAACTATAGGTAAAAAGAGCCTACACGACGTTTGAAATGATAACGAAATTCGAATTATCACGTTCGCAGCGTCCAGAGATCTGGTAGTGAAAAGCACGACGTTCAAGGACAAGCAAATCCATCAAGCCACATGGATATCACCCGACGGCGTAACGCGTAACCAAATAGACCACTTCTTCATAGACAAAAGACACCACTCGAATATCCTTAACGTAAGATGATATAGAGGAACAGATTGCGACTCCGATCACCTTCTAGTGATCGACAAAATTAGAAGTCGGCTGGCAGCAAACCCACACGGGCAATCACGGGAAACGAGCAAAAAGTTCGAAATTGATAAACTAAAAGACCTGCGCAAAAGGGCTGAATATCAAGAGGAACTAATGAAGAGATTTAGCATCCCTGAGAATGGGAGTAGCGAGGAGCAGGAAACCAATAATCTGGGCAATAAACGGGCATCGATCAGAGATACAATCAAACAAACAGCCCAAAAGGTATTAGGATTTAAGAAAACAATTAACTCCAAACCTTGGTTTGACGATGAGTGCAGGGCGAAGTTCGAACAACGTAAACGCCTCAGAATGATCCACTTAGAAAGATATGATGAAGTCAACGCAGAAAGATACGCGACAATTCGAAAAGAGACAACGAGACTTTTCAAACGCAAAAAAACGCGAATGGGAGAAACCTCGGATCGAATAAATCCCAGAAAATACCAGAGCAAAGAATGTTACAGGTATGTATGGCGGCATAAATTCAATTAGAAATGGCCACTGAGGGAGAGCCAAAATAATCCGAGACACAAACGTGACAGAAACAAACAATATCGTGACAATATGGAAACAGTACTTTGAAAACCTGCTCAATGTGCGCACCCATCAACCACAAATAAACGCACCAGACGTACATACAGCCGAGCCTCAGATCTCAGAGCCCTCTTTCGACGAAGTTGTAGACGCAGTAAATCGATTGAAAAACAACAAGGCTCCCGGAGTCGACTGCATGCCGGCAGAGCTTGTGGAGCATGGAGGAGAGGCAACCGACCGAAACATCCTCCAAGTGATTAAAACAATTGGGATAAGGAAGTCATTCCGGAAGAATGGAAAACCTCAATAGTCGCCTCCATTTTCAAAAAAGGTGACAGACTTGACTGCGAAAATTACAGAGGAATATCATTGCTCCCAACTACATACAAAATACTAACAAATGTCATACTGGCGAGAATCACACCGTGCACAGAAGAAATACTGGGAGACTACCAATGCGGATTCCTTAGGAACCGGTCAACAAGCGACCAGATGTTCATAATAAGGCAACTGCTGGAAAAGAAGTGTGAATACGGAGAGACGGTACACCAACTGTTTGTTGACTTCACAAAAGCCTACGACTCAGTCGCAAGGCAAAGGCTCTACCATATTGTAGTTGAGCTGGGAATTCCGAAAAAATATGCCGCCCTCATTCAAATCTGCATGAACGAAAACAAAGGGCGAGTTAGAATAGAAAACCCCCTTTCAGAACCATTTGAAATCAGGGACAGACTAAAACAGGGGGATGGCCTCTCACCATGTCTTTTTAACCTTCTGCTCGAGTATGTCAGTAGAAAGGTACAAGACGACAACATGGGCGGATCATCCCTGAAGGGGGCATACAAGTGCTCGCATATGCGGATGACATCGCCGTTTTGGGCGATAATTTAGAAACTGTAAGTAAAAACTGTGAAATCATCATGCAAGCGACAGAAGAGGTGGACCTAGAAATAAATGAAGACAAAACGAAATACATCATTATGGCGAGAGCAGGTGGACCTCAAGGAACACACATAAATATCAGGGGCAAGATATTTGAAAATGTCAAAGAATTTAAATACCTGGGAACAATATTGTCGGCCAGTCGAAGGAAGGAAATTAACAAAAGACTACATTCGGGCAACGCTAGTTGGCATGCAGTCAGTAAACTACTGAAATCCAAACTGCTATCACGTAATATAAAGCTCCGTGTCTATAGAACCATAATCATGCCGATTGTTCTATACGGATGCAAAACATGGGCTCTCACAAAACGGGGAGAAAATAAACTCCACGTATTCGAGAATAAAGTCCTAAGGGCTATCTTTGGCGGCAAATATGAAGAGGAGGCAGGACAGTGGGGGAAACTTGACAACCACGAATTGGCAAAGCTATACCGCAAACCACAATAGTGAGAGTAATCAAGTCGCGAAGATTAAGGTGGGCCGAAAATGTGGCGCGAATGGGCAACGATAGGACCGTGCATAGAAATCTTGACGGTAAGCCAACGGGAAAGCGACGACAGGGCGGCCGTGACGGAGATGGGAGGACAATGTTAGGTTTGACCTCGAGGATCGGATGATCGAACGTGGAAGGAGAGCGCACGGGACAGGGAACAATGGCGCAGTCGAGTCGGTGAGGTCATGAACTTTCGAGTTCCTACAGCCCAATAAATAATAAATAATAAAAATAATAATAAGTTTATTGGACATCTAAAACTTCGCTGAACGTAGTCAATATAATACTACATCGAGATATGAAACTCATTCACGACCCGTGCGCAAGTCTTCTTCTCGGCCATTATAGCATACGTGAAATGTATCGTCCCTGCGTTTTGTTCGGTGTTATCGCAGTCGTTATTTAAGTGGGCTCTGTGAATAAATTATGCCTCTTTAAATATTTATTTACGACAAACATCACTCAGATAGTGTGCATCAGTTCACGTTGAAAGTTAACTTCAGAAGTACGAAGAAGCACGGAGAATCATTCTTTGGCCGAACCACACAAACACACCCATCATTTGTTTGCTAGCCTTCGTATTATAATATTCAGGGATTCAAAACTATGTGCATCGCGGTTTTCTTTATTTATTGTATCCCTCTCTTACGTTTGTACTGCGAGCTAACATTTAAGGGTCTGTCAAAATCCTTTTGTCTGCGCATTTGGGGTCAAAATAGGTATACGAAAGAGGCTGACATTTAGGGGTCGATCTATTTATTACTTGCATGGTTTACGGCCAAATGGATAAAATTGAGTTTAACCAAATGAAGTACATATTTCCAACAAACAAAGACGCGCAATATCGGGGGATTGGACGAAATCAAGTGTCGATTTAGTCGAAGCAATTGCCACAGCCCATCTTTTCCACACAATAAAACTCCATTCTGCTTCTTATACAAACAATTAAACTAATCAGTACCTGGCTGACTTTCAAACAGACAACTTGTCTCACAGTTTTGCTCGTGCTAGTTATCTTAATCAACCGTTATTTTCACAATAATTTTCACAATTTAATTATCATTATCTTGTTTTCTTTGCCTCGTTTTCCGCATACAAAAATTTGAACAAGTGTTATAACCGTTAAGTTATGGCCCCTGGGCCACGTGTATTAAATAAAATCAAGCGCAAACGGTTGCGTTACGACCCCGTTATTGGAGGCCAAACACCTCCCGATAAACTTTCAAAAGTGAACAATAAAGTTCTCGAAAAATCTAAAATGTGTTCAAACACTAACTTTTTTCAACCACTTCAAAGTCTGATGGAAGACTCTCCTGAAATGGATCCGACCAATGACGAACAGTGCGCAGAACTTCCTAAGGAAACCGTTCCGCCAATTGTGGTATTAAAAACAACTAGTGCTCAAGTGCGTGATATTTTGAGCAACATTAAGATAGATAAATACTTAATCAAAAACATTTCGCTTGGGCAAAAAATATGTGCCCCAACAATGGACATATATAATAAAATCAGAACCGAACTCTTACGGTTAAAATGTGAGTTTTTCACCCACTCACGTAAGGAAAATCGTCCGTTAAAGGTAGTGTTATCCGGGCTAGACTTAATAAGCAACGATATAGTGAAAAATGAGTTAATTGCACTCGGGATTAAGTGCCTAGATGTTAAAACCATCACATTAAATCCGTCAACAAAGGCCCTGTACAAACACTACTTGTACATCGTCTACATTCAACGCGGTACTGTTAAATTAAACGAACTAAAACGGAACTACTCCACCTTGTTCAAAACCATCGTTCGCTGGGACTTTAAAAAACATAATCCAGGTAAGGTCACACAATGTCACAATTGCCAGCTTTATGGTCACGGCTCGATGCATTGTCATATAAATAGCTTCTGTGCAATATGTTCGGGAAACCATAAAACATCCGACTGCAAAACAAATGAGGTCATCAAGTGTGCAAATTGTAGTGGGCCACATAAATCCACCGATCCAGAATGCATAAGCCGAAAGCAGTACATAGACATTCGCCGCAAATTATCCCCACGCGGACGTGGTACAAGAAATACAACGTTCCTACAGCCTCCGAGTGACAAACAGCAGCCAGTGCCCGACCGATTATCCATTGATAATTTTCCTCCACTACCCCGATCTGTGCGTCAACCTTCACTTCCTTTATCCACCTGAGCTTCTGGCCTCCATCAAACCCAGAAACCTTCCAACAGTGATACGACACACACGAAGAAAAATCCGTCAGAAACATTAACTAATGATAACCTGTTCTCATTTAGCGAGATAAACTCTCTTCTTAATGAAGTTGTAACCAAGCTTAGTGCTTGTCAAACCAAAGCTGACCAATTTAACGTCATTACTTCATTAGCTATTAAGTACATATACTCGGAAAAAACATGTTAAGAAACTCTCTTAACATCATAACTTGGAATGCGAGAAGCATCAAAAACAAAAACCATGAATTTTTTAGTTTCTTGATAAATTTTAATATTGACATTGCACTTGTTTCAGAAACCTGGCTCAAACAAGACATTTCTTTCTCACATCAAAATTACATATGTTATCGCCTAGACAGGGTACATGCTAGTGGTGGAGGTGTCGCCATTGTTGTGAAAAAATATATAGAACATTCCTTGCGTCCTTCATTGCGCCTTAAGTTAATTGAGGAAATTAGTATAGATGTAACATTAAGTGACAACTCCAAGGTGAGTTTTTTTTTCGGTCTATTTCCCTGGAGGAAATAGAAACCTAGAGAAATCTACTTACTTTAAGCGGGATCTGCAAAAATTGTATAGAGTCAACACTCGAAACAAGGTAATTATTGGCGGTGATCTAAACTGCAGACATCAGTCGTGGAATTGTCTTAGGGCAAACTGCTGGGGTAACATTTTACTAGATGTTACTGAATCCAGCCCAAGTTTTTCCATACTTTATCCACTTCTCCCCACCTGTATCCCATCGAGTGCTAACAAAAACTCCTCAGCTCTCGATCTATATATCACTAATATTCCAAATTACTGCACAGTACCATTAACTCTAAATGCGTTAAGTTCAGACCACCTTCCGATCAGCCTCACAGTGAATCATACAGTAGTTGTAAATCGTACCAGTTTATACCGCAACTATTCCGCCGCCAACTGGAATTGTTATAAATCATATATAAACACGAACTTGGTTCTAGGTGATACCAGCCTAAATTCTATAACCTGCAGCGAGCACATTGATATCCTATGCAACAATTTTGTTTCTATTATCAATAGAGCGGCCGATCTTGCGATACCTAAATGTTCCACTGCTCCAGTTGATAAGGCACCGCTTCCTGAAAATATCTTACATCTGATTAGGCTACGAAACTCTGAAAGAAGAAAATGGCTGCGTTATAGAATCGATTGTTTTCTAGTTAATGTTAAAGTCTTAAATAATATCATTAAAAACGAAATCTCAACATATAGGAACAAGTGTTGGAATAAACACCTTTCCTCTCTTGACAAAGCAAGCAAACCGTTCTGGAAAATATCAAAAATTATGAAAAAGAGAGGGTGCAGTATTCCACCGTTTAAAGTTCACGACAAGTTGTTTATTTCTTCAGTGGAGAAATCGAACCTACTTGCTAACACGTTTAGTAAGAATCACTCCATATCTATGCATCTAAGCGACGCGTATACTCAAGCTGAAGTTGCTAACACTATCTATGTACTTTCTCAAACACCAGCTGAAAGTACTTACGCAACTAATATCAGCAAAGTTAAAGAATTGATAAAAAAATCGAAATCAAAAAAGGCCGCGGGTCTCGATAATATTAACAACAAATTAATCAAAGCACTTCCACCTGCTGCAAGTAACTATTTAACATTCATTTTCAACGCTTGTCTTAAGAATTGTTATTTTCCGGACTGTTGGAAAACAGCAAAAGTAATACCTATCCCGAAACCCGGCAAACCGAAGAACAGCCCCGAAAGCTACAGACCTATTAGTCTACTTAGCTGTCTAAGTAAGCTCTTAGAAAAAATCATTAAGGAAAGGATTGATCGTTTTGTGGAAGACAATAACATCTTACCAAACTTTCAGTTCGGTTTCCGTAGTGGTCACAGCACAATCCACCAAGTCTTGCGCATTAAAAACCACATAGCTGGTAAATTCATCGACAAGGAGTCAACGGGACTAGTTCTTCTAGACATCGAAAAAGCTTTTGATACGGTATGGCACGATGCCTTGATTTATAAGCTACTAAAACTTAAGCTGCCAATACCGCTTATCAAAATTATCCAGAGCTTTCTTCGTTCGAGAAAATATGTTGTGAGTTTAGGAACCGACATATCCTCTACTCACCAAATCCACCATGGTGTACCCCAGGGCTCGGTCCTTGGTCCCATATTATTTACATTGGTTGTCGCAGATTTACCATGTCTAGGTGAAAACATTCAGGTAGCTATGTTTGCCGATGATACTGCCATTTTCTCTTCGGGTGCCTTATTCACTAATGTCTACAACTCTTTGCAAGCAGCTCTTGACAAGCTAGCAGTATATTACAGGAAATGGAAAATAAAAATAAATGGTAATAAAACACAAGCTGTCTGGTTTTCGAGATGTAGGAAACACTGTTACCTACCAAATGGCACTAAACTCAGTATGTGTGCAGTTGATATTGATTGGTCCGAAGACTGTAGATATCTAGGTATTATTCTAGATAAAAAACTCATCTTTCAAAAACACATCACTACCACAATTGACAAAATAAACAAAGTCGTAAGAGTTATGTATCCATTAGTGTGTAGAAAATCAAAGCTTAGCATCGAAAATAAAATTATAATATTTAAAACCATTTTTCAAGCTATACTCCTGTACGGGGCGCCTGTATGGTGTAATTGTGCTCGCACACACAAAATAAAATTGCAAAGGTGTCAAAATAAAATATTGAAAATGTTGCTGAATTTGCCATGGCATTATTCGACACATGAACTACATGAAAACGCCAACGTTAAACCGGTAGAGTTCCTTATTGACAAAATCAATCGAAACTTCTTCGACAATTGTTCTTTTTCTGACAATGTCCTCGTTTCCCGTCTTGCGTTATCCTAAGTCACTACATATGTACTCTGTCTATGAAAATTATATCGAGGTCATTACTACATAAAATAACCGGAAGCTCGTGCAATATTAGTCTTAAGATTCAAATAAGGGTTTTTTATTGTAGTTTTCCCTTAATTTATTATTTGTTATTCATTAAAATTGTGCTATTGTCGTTATATAGATTTAAGATTATAGTTGTAAAGGAATTGCTATCCTAAATCTCTTAAGTACTAGTTGTAAAATATACCATAAATGTAATTATCTACTAAATAAAAATTGAATTGAATTTTGAATTAAACTAAATTTTTGAGTTGAGCCTCTAATCAACGAAAACGAGTACTATTTAAAAACTACAATGTTTTCGTGACAGACGGACAGTTAGATAATTTGTAGAAGTGTTTTTTGACTATCTAGTCAAACTGCGATCGTATTCTAAAACTTCAAGGTTAATTTTCTAAGGATACTTCACAACAAATTCTTATTAGTCTTTTAATATTCGGACGTATCTGTTAGGTGTTTTCCGTGATCCTTATATATTTCGCGTTGTTTCCCTTTTTGCATACCAAATTTCCTTGCATGTTTTTCTGGTGATTACCAAACTCTTGTTTAGTAATGCATGGGTTTAATTGACGTCGACACCACTGGCACTTAGAAATAGGCTTTTTTTTATTCATGTAAGACCGTAATAAGATTAATGCAAGAATTACTGTGTCCACATATTATATTTTTGACTTTTATCTGACTATACTTTCGAAAATGCCAGGAACGGCACACTTCGAAATGTCCCTTTGGAAACTGACAAAGTAAATTGACAGCCACATTGAGGACTAACTCTTCTCCGGTGCCAAAGCAGATGTAGATTCCCGATCGTTGAAAATCCAAAGGTAATCCTTTGAATCGGTGCCTTTTGGTATCCCTGCACAATATCCGGTCGGTAAGGCGTCCACACTACACAGCCGGGTTCCTTTATTCTTTTGTGACTTTTATCGTTCGATAATTGCCGTCCAAATTACACCGAAGCGAAATTTATTGTTCTAGTAATGAGGGGTTTCTACAGTCATCGGTCGTCGGTCATCGGTCGCCGTCAAAATGGTGACTGGACATATATGTACATCCTCATTCAAGGAACAACTGGGCGCATCTATGTAACCAGACATCGGCCGCATAAAGACCACATAACAACTGGTCGTGCAGAGCAGATGATATCATGTCGCCTGTCCATTTGGAAAATTAGAGGTTGGCCGTCCTGTGAACGATGGCGACGATATAGGACCGAAATATACGGTGCGTTCAGTGGTCACCGTCGTCCTGGCAAATGGGGTGGAGTCCACTCTAGTGCGGGTCAATTTAAATGAAATATTGACTATGAATTTTGTATCATTGTCGGTGGAAGGAAAAGGATATGTACGTGTGAAATGCGTCCATGGCGGCCTAACAACTGAATGCGGATTCTTATTACGTTGCGACAGTACAAATCGGAACGGAGGGGTGGACTGTAGTATGACTTGTGGGCAAGATTTGTAACTTAATTCCATGATACGAACATGTTGGTGGATTAAGTAGTCAGCCGGTTAATTGGTGACGGAGGTTTTGCATATGCAGATAATTGTGCAACTTGGATTAAGTTGTCTTATAGGCCGTGTGGTGATAAAGTTTATACGATCACTAATTGCTGTCAGATGCGTTTACTTGGGTGTTGGATTATAAGAGTTACTTATGTAAAGGAAATTGGTTGCAGGGCGTTTGAGTAAGTAATGTGATACTTAGGCATCCACTTTTTCTTGTAACCATCATTGGCTTATGGTATGTTCAAAGGAAATGTATACTCACGATTTTTTTTGCCAAGAATTGTGAATAAAACGCGCAGAAAAAACAAACACTTTTGGGTACCAAGGTGAGGGAGATGAATGGAAACGTGTCGATCCTGTAGACTTTGGCCTCAGAGAAACCATTACCAGCCAGAGAATTCCACACTCGAATACGTGTATTTCGACTAAAGAACGATTCTCTAGGTCTATAATAGTCTACATAAAATTGATCTTTAGTGTGAATCGGTTTATATTTTCTAATGGACGGGTTTTGCGGGCAAATACTTGATGGGAAGGAACAGCATTTAGAATTTACTTTCCTAATGTTTGTAGATATATTTGGTAATGAGCCATAAAACGTTCCATTTGTGTTCTACCGACGGACTTGAATGTATACTGCCTGCCTTGAATTATGAATTTCATTGGTCGTTTCCATATTCTATCGAGCATGTCGATGCTCTTGCCCACATGTAGGAATTGAAGCTTTGGGCGAATATATGTTCTGCATATTGTGCTGCAACCAGCAAGATAGAGCATTTCTTGCATCTATTTAATAAACCATAAGTATTCGGTTACAACTATGCTTGCTCAAACAGCCTTGTTAGTAGGGCGTTAGAATATGCTCACAGCTAGGCCGGCTTGTCGTAAGAGGCGACTAAAGGCCGAGTGGTAGGTGGGGTCCCAACGCCCTGTCGTCCGGTGAAATACCACCCCATCAAGCTATAGGATCCGTGAAATGGTCGGGAGAAACCCCTGATTCGACATATCTTCGTTGCTTAAGATTCGCTTGTATTAGTTATTCTTGTTGTCGCCACGGAAAGGCAAAAAATATTTTTTATTACTTTGTCAAGAAGAGATTTACTTCTTGCTTGACGGTTTCTTCATTTCTTCCTTTACTTATGTGACTAATTTACAATAAGATCTTTTAGAAAACACTGTCCGAGCCTATGGTCGTGACTTAGAGTAATTCTCTTTCAGTTGTGAACATCTTGTTTACATACCTTTTCAGTTATGTAGATAAGGATGCTAGTGTAGATAAGAGGTACTAATGAGTATTCTGTGGATAAGAAATGTTAGTGAGTCATCTGTAATGTTTCATTATGTAGATTGTGGATTGAGTCATTGTGGATAAGGAGGGTTTTGGGTGTTAACTCATTCGAGATTCCGGTTTAAGGGTGGAGTCTGTGTCTTCACGCGGTCCGATCTGGCTTGCCAGAGGATGGAGACGTTACAACCCAATAACTTGGACAGCATGCGGTTGAAGGTCGTGCTGAGGAGTTCTATTAATTTTTTGTTGTGATGACGATCGACCGCCGAAACATTTCGAAAAACTTTCACGTACCGTCGACTGGATACAGATCAACCACTCGGATTCTGAAATTGCCGTCCTTGGCGATTTTAATGGTCATTCGTCATCACAAAATTCTGGCGGGTTGGTGCATTCTAACAGAACCGACGAAGCTGGGAGGCTAGCGGAAATGTTTGCTGTTAGCCGCAATTTGACTCAACTCGTTGAGGAATCTATTCGAGTGCCGGATACCCGAGGTGATTATGCGAACACCCTGGATATGTTCTCGACATCCGAACAGAGCATTTATACCGTGGAAGTTGCTGCGCCACTTGGAAAGTCAGATCACTGCTTGGCATTGGTCACGCACACACTTGTATTTCAAACGAATAACCGACCTAAGCAGCTAAGCCATGTATGGAGGTATGGGGCTGCCAACTGGGAGGATTTGCGAGATTACTTCGCATCCTTTCTGTGGTCGGAGGTGTACTTTGGAGACTCTCATGTTAATTCATGTGCGGAATCGGTCAGAGAGATTACTATTCTCGGCATGGAGATCTACGGTCCGTATTCCATGAAAAGAAATTCATCTGATAAACCTTGGCTTGATAAAAAATGCGAGCAGATTACAGCGGCAAAAAATAAAGCTTCTAAATAATGGCGCCCAAATTTCACGGAGGTCAACAGAAGGAATTTTGTTAGAATCAGAAAATAGAGCTTTTAAACAATGGCGCTCCAATCCCCCCGAGGTTAACAGTGCGAATTTTGTTAGAATCGTAAACGGGTGCAACCAGGCGATTAATACCACGAAGAAGGCTTACAACGACGGAGGGACCAATAAGTTCATCACCTCGCCGACTCGACTCCACCATCGTTCCCTATCATGTGCGCTCTCCGTTCACGATTGACCATCCGATTCCCTCTCCTCAAGGTCAAATCTAACATTGTCCTCTCATCTCCGTCCCAGCCATCCGGTCGATCTCTTTCCCGTTGATCTACCGTCAAGAATTCTACGCACGGTCCTATCGGTGCCCATTCGCGCCACATTTCCGGCCCATCTTAATATTCACGACTTGATTACTCTCACTATTGTAGGTTTGCGGTATAGCTCTTCCAATTCGTGGTGGTGGAGTTTCCTCCATTGTCTTACCTCCTCGTTATATTTACCGCCAAAGATGACCCTAAGAACTTTATTCTCGAATACGCGGAATTTGTTTTCTTCCCGTTTTGTGAGAGCCCATGTTTCACATCCGTATAGAACAATCGACATGATTATGGTTCTATAGACACGGAGCTTTATATTCCGTGATAGCAGTTTGGATTTCACCAGTTTACTGAATGCATGTCAACTAGCGTTGCCGGAGTGTAGTCTTTTGTCAATTTCCTTCGACATTTCGTTACTGTCCGTCAGTATTGTTCCCAGGTATTTAAATTCTTTGACATTTTCAAATATCTTGCCCCTGATGTTTATGTGTGTTCCTTGAGGTCCGCCTGCTCTCGCCGTATGTATTTTGTTTTGTCTTCATTTATTTCTAGCCCTACCTCTTCTGTCGCTTGCATGATGATTTCGCTGTTTTACGTACAGTTTCTAGATTGTCCCCCAGAACGACGATGTCATTCGCATATGCGAGCACTTGTGTGGCCCCATTCAAGGATGATCCGGCCATGTTGTTGTCTTGTACCCTTCTGCTGACATACTCTAGCAGAAGGTTAAAAAGACATGGTGAGAGGCCATCTCCTCTTTTAGTCCGTCCCGGATTTCAAATGGTTCTCAGAGGTAGTTTTCTATTCTAATTCGCCCTTTGTTTTCGTTCATGCAGATTTGAATGAGGGCGGCATATTTTTTCGGGATTCCCAGCTCAACTACATATGGTAAAGTCTTTGCATTACGACTGAGTCGTAGGCTTTTTTGAAGTCAACGAACAGTTGGTGTACCGTCTCTCCGTATTCCCACTTCTTTTCCAACAATTGCCTTACTGTGAATATTTGGTGGCTCGTTGACCGGTTCCTACGGAATCCGCATTGGTAGTCTCCCAGTATTTCTTCTGTGCACGGTGTGATTCTCGCCAGTATGACATTTGTTAGTATTTTGTGTGTTGGTGGGGGCAATGATATTCTTCAGTAATTTACGCAGTCAAATCGGTCGCATTTTTTGAAAAAGGGGGCGACTATTGAGGTTTTCCAATCTTCCGGAGTGACCTCCTTATCCCATATTGTTTTGATGAGCTTGTGGGTCTTTCGAGCAGTTGCTTCTTATCCATGCTTCATAATCTCAACCGGTATGCAGTCGACTCCGGGAGCTTTGTTGTTTTTCAATCGATTTATTGCATTTACAACTTTGTTGAAAGAGGGCTCTGGGATCTGAGGCTCGGCTGTATGTACGTCTGATTGTGCCTCTGATCGATGTCCATTTAGTATCCACACTATTGGTTTCCTCTTCCCCACTGCTCCCATTCTCTAGAATGCTAAATCTATTCGTTAGTTCGGCTTGGTATTCAGCCCTTTTGCGTGGGTCTTTTAGTTTATCAATGTCGAACTTTATGCTCGTCTCCCGTGACTGCCCATGTGGGTTTGCTGCCAGCCGACTTCTAATTTTGCGCATCACTAGAAAGCGATCGGAGTCGCAATCTGCTCCTCTATATGATCTTACGTCAAGAATATTCGAGTGGTATCTTTTGTGTATGAGGAAGTGGTCTATTTGGTTACGCGTTACGCCGTCGGGTGATATCCATGTGGGTTGATGGATTTGCTTGTGCTTGAACATCGTGCTTTTCACTATTAGATCTTTGGACGCTGCGAACGTGATAATTCGAATTCCATTATCATTTGGAACGTCGTGTAGGCTTTCTTTACCTATAGTTGGTTGGAAGATATCTTCCTTTCCAATTTTCTCATTGAGGTCCCAAACGAAGAGTTTAACATCGAGGAAATATCTAGTGCAACAACTTTGCTTTCTCCAAAGTAGTGGATGGAATGGCTCCACTTTTCAGTAATATTGGCCGTCATTGAGGAGGTCATTTCATTCTAGTTATTTCGAAGGTTGACGGTGAATCAGAGGTTCTATTACGTTTGAGAGAATAGAAGTTAGTGCTGTGGGTCGATACGAAGATCTGGACGATTTGTCGCTCTTTTTGGAAATTGGCTTGTGTGCTAATTGTAGCGAGTACTCGTCGATAGGGGTAGTAAATGAACCGTCATATAGGTGGGAGTTGAGGTAGGGGCGGCCGTCAGGCGTTCTAGAAAGGTCGATGCATCTTTTGAGGATTTTCCTTTCAAAAACTCGAAGTCTTTCCATTTGGGCCGAAGATATACCGGACCGAATGGGAAAGGCGTATGGTATTCCAGATAGGATTAGCTGCTTATAGCAGAGAGAAAAGGAGGGAGAGAGAGAGAGTTTGACTTTGGTGTCAACTTTGTTACTCCACTTCAAAATGTTGTGCAGTTGCTTAGACCGACCGATGGTCTTTGAAGGATCTTGGTCAAATGTTTGATGAAATTCATTTTTGGGGTCGTCTTGGAGCGTTATTCATCTCGTTTTCGGTTCAATGTAATATTAAAGTTGTCCCGATTTGTGCGCTCATAATCGGGTATGTACCGGATATGAGCCCGCGATGCTCGATAGCCCCGCATGAACGTGGTCACAGCGTTGTGGTCAGATACACCCGCCGATACTTGGGGAGGGGTGATTTAGGGAAGTAAATCTTTGGACACAAAAAGATGTCCAGAATTGGGTTACCTCGCGTGCCAACCATAGGTGCGACTATTCCGAAGTTGAGGGCTTGAGAGTTTTCGGTGTACCATTGGTACAATTTTATGACATTTGGGCAGGAGACGGACTTGTTCCACTGGGGATGCTTGGAGTTAAAATCGTGTATGCCCCGAACACCTGATTATTTTGCCGCTATCTTCGGGATTTCGGCGCAAGGCTAATCACCTTGTCCGGCAAAACAAATTATTATGGAAAATTTAACAAGCCTCGGGACTAGCTAAATAAGGCCCAGACTGGATCCCGGTTGTAGTGCCGATGATGATGATGATCTTCGGGATTAATGGGGCCTGTTACGTGCGGCTTCCGCCACCCCCATCATTTAATTGTTTTTAATATAAATTGGTTTTAATATAATTTGATGGTAATGTGGTGGGAAAAGCACACGATCCACATGTTGAGTGTGCGAACATACCCCAGTTCGAGTGTGGATCGTGTGCAAGTTCGATTTCTATTTTCGGGGTGGATGTTAATGGAGAGGGAGAGAAAGGAACAACAAGTTTGTTTTGATTCCGTTTGTTGATTGTTTTTTTTTGATACAGTTTTGAGAGTTCGAGTTCGTTAACGGCAGTAAAAATGAAGAAAGAAAGGAATTTTTTCCCGTTTTTTGTTTGGTTGGTCAAGAAAAGAATGATTGTAAAAGAAAAGGATTTGCAAATTAAAAGGAGTAAAAAGTAAATTTATCAAAGAGGAGATCAAAAATTATAAATAAATTTGAATTGAAATAAGGAGAAATGTGCTTCTGATAGTTCGATTCTTTTGTCCGTCGTGTTCGTATGGTGTTATTCAAGTACAGTGCTGCACCAGGGAATAATTTCTCAACCTAAAGAAAAACAAATAATATTCTTGGAGTATAGGAATTCTCCATTAACAGGCCGACTAAACAAGTTCTTCCTTTTCCGAATTGAACTGGCGCCAAACAGAATACCGGCAGACAAAGACACCACAGACAGGATTGTGTGTTGGTACATATCTAAGAACAAGAACGCAACAAAGCACAGGAACGGCGGCCCAACCACGTTAGGCGAACATTGCATTACATATGACCCAATGCCCATAAGGAAACCGTTTATAAACAGTGTACAATCCAAAGACTTGGAGATCGAGGAATGAGAAGGCTGCTGCACTGACCTGAGCCGATCACAACAGGATACCTGAACTAGTCACCAAGAAGGAAGAGTCAAGTAACCAATTTAATTTTATATCAAATATCCAAATTTTTGTGGCTTTACATGCCACAGGCCATTATTGGTTTTATGCGAGTGGTATGCGGAGTATATATACACTCTACCATTATTAACCAGATGCAGTTCAACCCCGGAGACTCTATGGACTCAAAATGTGGGAGGTCAATAGGACACATACAGGTGCCACCTCCGTTGATGGTGGTGAGGGTTCGATCTCTTCGAATGATGGAAAAGTTTAGAAAAGCAGGATGGTAACATGAATGCAACCTTGTTTCGGTTCAATTACCACGTCCGCCCCGTTATCCTTTATGAGGTCAGAGACTATCATACGTTTTGAAAGCGAAACTAGGGAGTTGACATTTATAAGGGTAACTTTAGTTTTGGATATGCGTCCCTGTCAGCCTCGGTTGTTAGTTTTTCATATCGGCGTCGAATATCTTCAATCAAGTGAGAGACAGTAAGTAGTTTCTCGAGCATTGAGGATTGCCCACTCGGAGTCTTTTGTATCGCCGCTTGAATTTGTGGTGTTGTGTTCCCCTTAACCGCGGGTCGCTTAGGGACTTGAACATGTTTTTGGGGGAGGAATTGGGAGAGTTTTTATATTCTTTGTTTGTCGTGCTTTGAGCATATCGGCGAATGCAAATTCATATTTTATGGAGTTTCGTGTTACCTGTTTTCTGAAGTCTGACTTGGCTTTTCCTTGGCTTTCCTTAGCTCGAGTCTTCTTGGATCTATGGGGAGGAAGTATTGTGCCAGGCGTGGGCACTCCGTTCGACTTCCTCCACCATCATAAAGACAATGTTCCGCCAACCGAATCATCACTGAATGTTTGCACCGAAGAAAACACCAACAAGAAACGAAACTTCGCCACAAGACACGCACCAATAAAGAAAGTAAAATGGAACACTGTTTTTATTTATTGCAATTGGTTTTTATTTTTTTCAAATAAGGTTACTTTTCTCACTTATAAATTCTTTTCCTTTCACTATTACAAACGAATTGCGGCACAGACTCGACAAACAATTGGAAACCGACAAGTTCGAAATACCTCTTACGACTCCGCGTATTATCGCGTCTTCGCAGCCGGCGGAGAGCGGGAGGGGCATGACCGTGGTGGTCAGCGGATGGAAAACGACTCAACGATATTTAATCGTTTTGGGGTGAGTTTTCCCAAGAAAGAAAGTGTTTCTCCCGTGGTGAAAACAACGAAGAAAGACTTGGCAATGTATGTGTATGTATGAGTGAAGATCACATTGGTTTTTTTCATACACAAGGCCATGGGAATGAACCTGAAACAAAGAAAGGAAAAAGGGATCGTGGAGTTCTTTGTTTATGTGAGAGGTTACTGGGAAACAAATCCAGAACTATGTAGGATAAAAGGAATTTATGGCCTGAGAGTTCAACTGAGTAAACATTAGATGGTAGGTGCATTTGGGATACTAGGATGATTGAATTGTTTGCGTATCACCAGAATGCCTGCTGAAGGACAGCGGTCTTTTGGTTACTCATGGTTTGAGTTAGGGAAATAGTCTCAGCGTGGATGGTGCTAATTGCACGCAGCTGGTGTTGTACTATTTATCGCTTGCTAAAAGGGTCGACAGCTGATGTGTGCATAGATAGTTACACAGATTAGATTGAAAACACATTGGATCGTCTTTTATAGTAAAAATATATAATTTATTTTAGTTGATGATTGAGATTTCTTTTCATTATAAATTCGGCGAACTGTGTCGCATCACCGCTACCGATTAAGAGAGTTTGTTTATGTTGCTTGCTTGACAACCAGAATAATAATTGATTATGTCAGCTAGTTGCTGACATTTATTATGCTGTTGCCACGGGTAGCATTCAGTTGGGAATTCGCTGGTGGTGTCCAGTGAGAATCCACAACAGTAAGGCATTGCGTCGAATTTTTTGAAAAATTCGGGCTATATTTATGTGTGAATTATTTATTTTTTTGTATAAGAATAACTAATTTTCAACGACTTATTCGCCATTTCCCATCATCTCCACGACTTCTGCCATCTGTTGGTTCCTTTTAGAAAGCTGCCATTCAAAAACTATTTGAAATCCATCGTCAAAGTTATGTGTTTTTGAGGGCATATATTATTGAAAATCCCAAAAATTATCACACTAGTCGTGGCTTTTAATTGCTTACAGCCACTTTTTGATCACACCACGTATAACTAAAAGTTTGGTAAGTTATACTCCACGACGTTAGATTGCGTTTGGTGCTCAAGAATTTCAAGATCGCATTTTCCAATCATGTCATATCGTATTTGAGGTATATAGAGCCATGCATCTGTTTGGTTTTTCGCCTCTCGACAGTGCGAATAAATGGAAAAAGTATACCCAGTGAATAAAGGACACTATATGCATAGTTGGCGCAAGGCGAATAACCAATAACCTTCTCCGGAAAAAGAAATTATTATGGAAACTTTAACAAGACTCAGACTTGTTAAATAAGGCCAAGACCGGATCCCGGTTATAGTGCCGATGATGATGATGATATTTATAGTTACATTGCTCACCGGAAGTAGAAAGTTGTAGCATATTTCTCATTTCCAATAGTGAAAGCGTTTATACGTAGTTCATACTACAGGCCAATTCGATCTACACGAATGTGGGAGGTTTCTGCTAGCCAAAATCTCATTTTTGTGCACGTATGTATAAATAAGAGAAGTATTTCTCCGCTATTTTAATTTGTGAGTATTTAAGACCAATGCCCACCAACACTTTGTTTTCCCAATTCCCTTCATTTAGTTTTGGCCACATTTTATAGTCACATTGACGTATATCAAAGCATTCCTTTTGAGTGTGTATAACATAAGTAAAAAAAGCAAACCTCTTGATCTTCTCGCGATTGTGCTGCCGAAAATTGAAATGTAATTCTACAGAGCTTGTGATAAATATACGTATTTAAAATTGCACTTTCCCCGTCTGTGAGATAAAACAATTCGTGAAGAGTGTCAACATACAACCCGATCAGACCGCCACTAGTGTGAGTTGTATCACCTGCAAGATCAATATAGATAACAGTTTTATTGGCGGTTCTCCCTACTTGATCATACCGAACACAATGGAGGCTCCACCAATTCTCTCTTCGCTTCATCTGCCCCACCTTAGATACAATTGTTTCAACAAGGATCTCCTCTGATCAGACAAAGACGACGATGATCGTGCAGAAAACCGAAATTGAACAGAAAACATCTTGAAAAAAAACGCAACGAAATTGAGACACTGGTCGACGCATCATCAACATCGTCATCTATAGACCTCTCCCCATGGTGCAATGGCTACAAAAGACTGATCGACTATGGCGTTATTTTCCCCAACAATAACAACAACAACACGACCACAATAATAACAACAACAACAATGTCTAAAATAATAATAACAACAAAAGGTACGACATCTTACGATTGGTAAAGTGCTCATGCGACGACGATGACGTTGTAAATTATAGACGGCACGACGGCGTCTACATTCTTCCTCGCGGGACTTTGATTGACTCAAATTGCGGCGAGCATCAGAGCGACAGGCGCAGGTGTCGGCGGATAGTCGGGGGAAAAGTAATAATTGTACAAAGCTACAAAACAGGTACCGCATACGACCAACGATAAAAAGCCTCAGCAGAACGAATCTGTAACTCTTTTCTCATTTGTACGACCCGCAGTAGAATGGCGCATTAACGTGTCCTAATGATGGAAACAAATTTGACAACCAAAACGGTCGGACGAGTGGGAGAACGGCTTCCCTCTTGACACTGAAATTTATCGATGGACCACGGATAGTTTTATTTATCTAAAAAAAAAAGTGAGAAGGGGACTAAAGATCAGTAGTTACGTTTGGCGGCATGTTTGGAAACAAGCTGCGGTTTGTGGGAAATACGAACCCACGAACCGAACTCGTTACAGGCTGCTAATGGATTGAGATGGATTAGAGTAGCCCGTCAAGAAAGACGAGGTTTTCTAATGTAACCTAAGATAGTGGGTGATCATCGGGGTTGGTAGTAAGACGGCTGGCTGCATTGGGTATTGAGCTACAATCCCCGCATTTGAAAAGTTTATCATGATCTGCAACAGCTAATTAACTCCCCTCAATTATATTACATAGTACTACTTGCCCTATACACGTAACATGTATACCAAAATACCTAAGTCCAAGGTTAACGTTCATTATGCCTCCAATGGAAACAGATTTATATTGTACAATGCTGAAGCGCAAACTAATCGAGACCCATTTACAAATCATTGAATTCGCGTCTCTCACCCCCACCTTCGGCTATAACCTCTCCAGTTATCCCGACTGCATTTCGCAGTCTACCAAATTCCCTCTTTCAAATGCTCTTTCAACTCCTTTTGAAATAGAAATTATATCCTCCCACCAAAGCCACCACGATCAATTCCTTCCATCTGCGATCGTTGGATTGTTAATTGAAAATCATCTGCGAGACCGCAGGTCAGTTAGAAATGACCAATCTCGTCATGCCAGATGTTGCTGCCAATAATTGTCTATGAGGTTCTTTCCCATCTGCAGTATGTTCTAACGATCGTGTCAATTTTCCATCGGTCGCAGACCACCGTCATCACCGTAACATTCAAGGAAGACAATAACACATGTAATTTCCGCAAAACACAGGTAAGGAGGGATAGAGCTCCGTCAAGTCCAGTGGCAGTGCGTCGCTATATCACATAGTCACTTGAGAGCCACACGCACGTGACCTATGATCCTCGTCAAAATGAGACATCGCTGCCAGAACTTACCGAGCGTCTAGCTTCCAAGTTCCACGACCCTTGGGCTTGTCATTATGAAGGCGCAGGGCGCTTCCCAGCCGCACAATCCCAATTTCGAGTCGTGGTGGACCGCATGGTATCGCCGGACAACAGAAATCCAATCGGACAAATCAATTTGGTCGGACATGCGTCCAAGGGGTTCTAGCGGGCAGCTTGGCAACATGGTAACGACATCTGGAGCCTGCTAATCATTTGGGAAGTGTAACTGCAGTCGTGTTTCCATTTTGTCTTTTCAATCTGCAAGTCGGATGGTGTGTTGGAGGTGCTGGGGTGGGGACGCCGGGAGTGCATCGGGAACGGTGTCTTCCTTTCTTCCCCGAGAATGCGCGGTATTAATATTTTCATCGGAATGTGATTAATGGCCGTGATGTCGTTGAGAACCAAAACGAACGACGAACGCACAGCTCTCCACAGGACTGTACGTCTCCCTATGATCGGCGAACGTTATTATATGCTTGGCGGGATATCCTTGTGACTGCGTCTTCCCGATTTGTTTTTTCCTGTTTTTTTTTTGAGGCCGAAATGAGGCTTTTTGTTTTCGTTTCTCTTTGTCAGGTCCATTCGTTGTTTCATCATCTTCGTCATCGTCTGGTAATCGTCATCTAAAAGTGGAGCTCGGGAATCCTTCTGCGGCGATGCGTTAAAGTGCATTTCATGGACCTTCACTTCAACTTGTGTCTACCTGTCGTGTAGCCGGGCTGAGTTCCTTCAATGCCTTATCAGATCTGTTTCCTTGTTTACATGAACTTTTCGCGTAGTTTTGCGTCGCTCACATGAATCATTGTTCGACGAGGTGGATGTGTATGTGAGTTGTGGGGCACCTCCTTGGCCATTGTCTCTTTGAATGATCTCGCTTCAAGTGGTTGGAGTCTTTTAAATGATTCCATCTAATGGCCAGAGGGCAGTGTAATTTTCTCTTCGAATTGTGTTCGCATTTGGGATCCGGCATGGAATGTCGTCCTGAACGATATGGGTGAATGAATATCAGGTATCTGTTGGACGTTGAAGGTAAATATTTGATTGGGGAGTGAAGGGGATGAGGGGTCAAGCAGACAGTAAGCAGCTGCAAATGTTGTGATTGGGAGGTGTACCGAACTGCCTTGGGAGATTGAGAAGTTGAGTTACTACACCGATTGAGATTTATAGAGTGCGTCGTTGGGATACAGATGCAAATGTTGCCAATTGAACTGGGAATAGAACGGAGAGATCGCCGTAAAATTGACGAATCTTCTGTCTGAAGTTGAAGTCATTTGTAACTCTAACAATTTTCACATACATAATGGATGTTTTGATACGAGTATGGGGGAAAGAATGGTATGCCGAGCACGAATGTCGTTGAAAACCAGGTCAGGTCCTGGTGAGCTACACCTTAGACATTCAACTGTTAACAAATCATACGTCAACTGCTACCGTATTTTACTATTGGGTTGAGTACAAAGTAACGCGATTACTTTCGCTTGCCATTGATGATCTCTTTATAATGAGTTGGGTAAAAATGTGTGTATTTGTATCACGGATGATATTAGTACAGTTTTGGTAGTACTGGAGTCATTCACAGATTTTGGAGATTTTTTAGCAAGCTGAAGATGAAAGATCACACTGTGCATTTGCGCCATATTTTGCTGTTTAACCTCGGTAAAGAGAAGAACGCGCACCAAGCTTGTAGAAAACTGCTTAAAATTTAAAGTGGCGATGGTCCTCGATAGTATAGTGGTTAGTATACCAGCCGGTCACGCGGGAGACCTGGGTTCGATTCCCTGTCGGGGAGCCTCTGGCGCAAGACGAATGACCTTGCCAGGAAAAAAACAAATCATTATGGAAAATTTAACAAGCCTCAAGACTTTCTAAAGAAGGCCAAGATTAGTTCCCGGTTGTAGTGCCGATGATGATGATGATGGTCCACAATAACATCAGTGCTAAAACTGATTCGAGAAATTCCACGTGGGTAATTTTGATATTCTCCTCGGTCAGGAAGGACCACCGAGGTTAATTATGACAAAAAAGAGGCATTGATTAAGTCAAACCCACGTTACACGAGATTTCAGAAACATGAGTAATTCCAGAAGCATTGAAGATCAGTCAAAAAGTTATCACATCCACTTTAAGAAGCTTGGATATGTAAGCAAGCTCGATATTCTAGCTTGATATATTCCTCTGAACTCAAAGAAGTTGACGGCGTGTATCAACATTTGTTGCAATACACTGCTGAAAGGTGAAGAAAACGATCCTTTTTTGAAAAGAATGGTAACTGGCGATGAGAAGTGGATTGTTTGATGATTCGCTTCAAACGACTTCAAAAGCAGAACTCTATAAAAAGGTTATACAGTTTGAACGAATCTGTGATCCAGAAACGTCCGAAGCTGATCAATCGTAAATGAGTTGTGTTCCATTAAAACAATGGGAGACCACATACACCTTTGGCGACCCTTCAAAAACGATTGCGGCTTGGATGGGATGTATTACAATATATGTTACTTGCCTGACTTTGTGCCATCAGAATTCTCATCTTTTCGCTCGCTTCAAAACTCCTTGCGTGGAATAATGTTACATTCGAACGAGGCGGTAGAACAGCACTTTGTTCAGTTTTTTCGCCTACGAGCGGGGAATTATGAAAGTCACCGAAAAATTGTGAAAGGTCAGCGAACAAACCGGATAATATATATCTGATTAAGTTTTGTCCTTTATATAAATAAATGACTTTGAAAAACATACGAAAAATACGTAATGACTTTTTACTCAACCGAATACATTACCGACTGTTATCGCATGTTACAAAAGTATGGATCAACTGTTACCGCTGTCATTTAAGGAGTCATGCCACTGTAGAGACCCAAAAACTGATCACTTGTTTGGTATTTCTTTTTGGTTGGGAGACATTTTATTATTAATAAAACGAAGTTTATTACATGTTAATACACGTATTAAGGTACAAATTAAAAAATTAAAAAAAAAAAAAATAAATACACATATATATATATATATATATATATATATATATATATATATATATATATATATATATGCAAAATGGCGGTGGATGGCTGTCGTCAAAAAAAAACGTGTTTTTAAAATTTTCCTCCGGAGTTGAACAAATATCTTTAAGAGTTTTGATCCTGCAAAAGTACAAAGAAATTCTTCTTATACTACATGCAAATGTCTAAAGCAAACCGTACGAAAATTGCAAAATATTGATTTTTGAAAAAATGGCAAGCTTTTGAAAAAAAGTGGATTTTTTTTCCGCAAAAAATGATCGTTTTGTGTTAATAACTTTTATAACTATTAATATTTGGCAAAAACCGTACCGCATTCTCTACGCAAACCAATTAAGAAGCTACAGTTTACGATTGAACTCAATCAATCTCAATTGAGAGTTATTTGTCACGCCATTTTGAAAAACATAGTTTTGACATAATCGTGTTGAAAGATTTAAGTTCCGATTTTTATGCTTTAAACTTGAAAATTTATATAAACAATTTTTTTACCGTTAGTCAGCAATGCCAGCACCATACAAATTGCCTTCCAAGTATATATTTGCTCTATCTTCCAATTTTTTAGTGGTCTAGATGCATAGATGCACCATTTTTAACGTGTCCCTCAACGACGATTTGGCTTGACTGATTCTCATTTCTATAATTGATTGATTCTCAATCAATAATTGTTACAAGCCAGGCCTATCGATAACTGCCGGACCTCCATTATCTTCAGTATACCGAAAAATCCACCGTTGAATACACATACAGGGACATCAGTAGCAATATCAAGAACCTTCTTATTGCTTGACATATTTTTGGGAGCTATTTTCCAATGTGGGTATGTGGAAAAGTTTCTAGCCTGACATACAGATGGTGCCAGCAGGTCTAATTTTTTGATTGTATTCTATAGTACTATGTCTAATTAGCTAGTATATACATTTTCAGGTTGACTGCTCTGTCAGTATACATTTGAGAGATCAGCTTCACCCCAACCCCGTACGTCATACGTCATGACAGTGTTATATAAATTGGCTTAAATGAACTGATAAAATTTTCTCTATGGTATAAAGCAGTTTTTTTTTTTTACATTTTTGCATAGTTTATCTACCAATTAAGACAATAAAAAATTGCTTTTTTGAAAAAATTACAGTGGCATAAGCCCTTAATTATATATCATCTGTTACCACATGTCACTAAAGTATATTATAAGCTGATGCGGTACGTTACTTAAATAAGTACCAAGTGCTACCACATGTCACTAAAGTATATTATAAGCCGATACGGTACGTTACTTTAATATGTATCAAGCGATACCACATGCCACTAAGTCATATATCAACTGTTACCACCTTTTACCGAATCACATTATCATCTGTTACCGCGTGTTCTGAAAGTATATATAAACTGTTACCGTATATTGCTGAAATATATTTTAATCGTTGACGCACATTACTAAATTATATACCAACTGTTACCGTATATTACTGAATTATATTTCAACTGTTACCGCATGCTACTGAATTATATTTTAATCGTTGACGACCACTGCTAAATTATAATTGCTAATGATTATCAACTGCTACTACGTATTACTGTATTATATTTCAACTGTTACCGAATGTTACTGAATTATATTTCAACTGTTACCGCATGCTACTGAATTATATTTTAACCGTTGACGAACACTGCTAAATTATAACTGCGAATGATTATCAACTGTTACTACATATTACTGTATTATATTTCAACTGTTACCGTATGTTACTGAACTATATTTCAACTGTTATCGCATGTTATTGAATTATATTTTAACCGCTGACGCCCACATAAATCGACTGTTACCGTATATTCCCGAATTGTATATTAAGTCTTGGGGTATGTTACTGAATTATATTTTAACCGTCGACTTCCATTAGTAAATTCAAGTGTTACCGTATATTACTGAATTATATTTCAACTGCTACGCTATGTTTCTGAATTATATTTTAACTGTTGGCCTGCGTTACTGAATTATATTATAACCTGCTACGGTACGTTACTTAACCTTATATGATGTGTTACCACATGTCACTCAATAACAACTGTTATCATTATCATCTGGTACCGTGTATCACGAAAGTATATATCTACAGTTACCGCATATTACTGAAATATATTTTAATCGTTGACGACAATTACTAATTTATATATCAACTGTTACCGGATATTACTGAATTATATATCAACTGTTACCGTATATTAATAAATTATATATCAACTGTTACCGTATGTTACTGAATAATATTTTAACCGTTAACGCTCAACAGTAAATTATATATCAACCGTTACCGTATATTAATAAATTATATATCAACTGTTACCGTATATTACAGAATCATATATCAACTGTTACCGTGTTACTGAATTATATATCAAATGTTACCACGTGTTACTAAAATATATTGTACGCTGTTACAGCACGTTACTTAACTATGCACCAAGTGTTACCACGTTGCACTCAATTATATATCAACTGTTACCACATTTTACCAAAGTACATTATAATCTGTTACCGTATGTTACGATCGTTTATATCAACTGTTGCCGTATCTTGGTGAAATATATTTTAAACGTTAGCGTTACCAAATTAAATATCAACTATAACGATATATTACTGAATGTTGCGGATTGGGAGTTGGATGTGCTGGAGAAATCTAGTACATTCGCAGTATACCAGTTGCGCGGCAGATATCACGGACCAGCTGGCCGATTTTCACCAACGATGAGGTCAGCAGCGTCCCTTTTTTGAATTGGCGGTTATTCGGCGTCGTTACTCAATCTCAGTCTGCAATCAACTCTCGTCACGTGCACATAGCCTGCAACCAACTTCCAACCCGCGCACGTCGACCATCAACTTTCATCCCGTGCAGCCAGTCTTTAATCAACTCGTCACCCGTCAGTTCTCAGTAATACTTAAACTATTAAATAGTCAATACTTCGAGTCGTTTTCGTCTTTGATTTCCCCTTTAGTTCAATATCAGCGGAATTGAAGCACGCGATTACTGACGTAATTGCGTTGAATCGTATTAAGGCAGTGGTTCGCGAAATTCACCGTTATCATCTCTCGGTGGTCGCAACCTTCATCCGAACGGTTGCATCCATCCCACTGAATTATATTTGAAATGTTACCGTATGTTACTGAATAATATTTTAACCGTTGACGCTCATCACTAAATTATATATCAACTGTTACTGTATATTACTGAATTTTATATCACCTGTTACCGTATATTGTTGAATTATATATCAACTGTTATTACATTTTACCAAAGTACATCATATATTTTAAACATTGACGTTACTAACTGATATATCAACTGAAACCGATATTACGATATATTACTGAATTATATTTTAACTGTTACGGTACTTTTGTTAATGATGTATCGAATGATACCACATGTCCCTAACTCACATATCAACGATTATCATATTTCACCAAAGTACATTATAATCTGTTATCCCATGTTACGGAACTATAGCAACTGGTATCGTATATTGAAGACATATATTTTAACCGTTGATGGCCATACCTAAATCATGTATCAACTATCACCATGTATTAGTGAATTATATTTCAACTGTTATCATATATAACTGAATTATATTTTAACCGTTAAAGCCCATTACTAATTTATATATCAACTGTTGCCATATTCCTCAATTATATTTTAACTGTTACCGCGTGTTACTAAAATATATTATAAGCTGTTAGGGTACGTTACTTAACTGTGTATCAGGTCCTTGAGATGTCCAGACATTCAAGACCAATATACATCGACACCTCTCCTAATCCATTTGCTCTCCATCCGCTCGCACTGTGCTCTGACATTTAAGGGTACTTCAAAATCCCCTTTTGTGCGCGCTTTAGTGAAAAAAAAGTGTTACCACATGGATTATATGGCAACTGATACCACATTTTACCTAGCAAATTACACTATCAACTGATATCGCATCCTACTACTACTACTATTACTACTAGTACTACTACTACTACTACTACTACTACTACTACTACCACTACTACCACTACTACTACTACTAGTTCCACTATTTATTGGCCTGTGGGAACCCAGAAGTTCATGACCTCACTAACTCGGCTACATCATCAATCCCTGTGCTGTGCATTCTCCTTCGTCCCTGAACCGATTTTCTCAAAGTCGCGCCTGACACCGTCCCGCATGTTACTAAATTACATCAACCGTTATCGTATATTCATCATCATCGGCACTACAACCTGGAACCGGCCTTGGCCTTATTTAGCAAGTCCTGAGGCCTGTTAAATTTTCCATAATGATTTGTTTTTTCCGGGCAAGTCATTAGTCTTGCGCCAGGTTATCGTATATTGCTGACAATATTTTAACCGTTGCTGCCAATTACTATATTATATATATACTGTTACCGTATGTTAGTGAATTATGTATCAACTGTTCCGGTCATTCCGGAATTATATAACAAGTGTTACTGTGTAGTACTGAATTATGTTTCAACTGTTACCGCATATTACTGAATTATATATCAAGTGTTACCGGATGTCACGGAATTATATTTCAACTCTTACCGTATGTTACTGAATTTTATATCACCTGTTACCGTATATTACTGAATTATATTTCAACTGTTACCACAAGTTACTAAATTGCGTATTAACTTCTCCCGGTGTTACCGAAATATGTACCAACTGTTACTACGCTGTTACACTATTTATAAAGTGTTACCACATGTTGCTGAATTATATATCAATTGTTACTGTATTTTCCTAAAGTATAGAGCATGTGTTACCTAATTTTACTAAATCGTGTATCAACTGATACCGTGCCTTGAGTACAAAAGTCTCTTCAAGGAATTATACCATACGCACGTAAAAATATCCTTATATGAGCTTCAAATTCCCCAACTTGTCACTGTTTTACAGGGATAAATAGTACACTTCCCTCACTTACAGCCATAGTAGCACTGGGATAAATAGTAAACTTATTGCTGTTGCTATAAAATTTGCTAATATTTGTGGGTAGCTTCCGGCTGGTGGAGCTTGTTGGTATCTTCCGGCCCGTTGAGCCCGTGGATTGCTTCCGGCTTTCTAAACCCGTGGGTTGACCGGCTGGTTTTGATTTTCCAGCACTTGATTGACCAAATGGAGTATCCTTTATGCCGTGGCCGTTCGTCCTACGAGCGCAGCCTATTATTGTTTACCCTGTTGTTTTTTCCTAGGGTTCAATAGTAAGGAAAGTAAACAACTACTTTAGAGTTTTTATGTACATACAAAGTGAAGCAATGGTTACAATTTTTGATCGTGCGATAATTAATTTTAATCTTTTTTTTTTTGTTTATTTTTGATTCGTTTTTTATTTAGGTTTTTTAAGTTTTAAATTATATCAGTCTCGCCACCCTTTCATTTTTAACATATATTTAATTTGAATAATACGAATTTGTTTGCGATGTATTCAAATTCCTTCGTTGAAGCCAACGGTCTAATCTCATCTTAGAAGCCTCGATCAAACTCTTTTATATCCAAAAACCAGTGCCATCCACCTTTTTTTTTTCTTTTTTATTACTGTTTCTTTATTTCCATGACCATTGTGCTATCTCATTCACCATGAGGCAGTCACCTGATGCCGGTTTTAGGCGCAGGTCGTCCCAAAGTGATGGGAACTGCAACCATGTAAACCCGTCGTTATTCACCTTAAGACGGTAACATTATGCCTATTCTGACTGCAGATCGGCCAAAGGTGATGGGAATTTCAAAATTGCAGGAAACGGGTCTTGGTGTCAGGCGCAAGCTACTTCAAGGTGATGGGAACTGCAACCCTGCAATCCCGTCGCTTTTTCACCTTGAGACGGTAACACTACGCCTATTCTGGTTGGAAATCGTCCCAAGGCGATGGGAATCGCAAAATTACAGACAACGGATCTTGGTGTCAGGCCCAAGCTATTCCAACTGGAACATTGTATGTAAGATAGATATATATTTGTGTAACATTGCCCATACTTACAGCCACAGCATCACATATTGGCAGCCCAATCTACATACGTAAGACTAGGTTACCATCATCATCATCATCATCGGCACTACAACCGGGAACCGGTCTTGGCCTTATTTAGCAAGTCCTGAGGCTTGTTAAATTTTCCATAATAATTTGTTTTTTTCCGGGCAAGGTCATTAGTCTTGCGCCAGAGGCTCCCCGACGGGGAAGACTAGGTTACCAACAACCCTCTAAAAGATAATCCAGAACCTGTGAATTCAAAATTACTCTCGTTTTATTGCACAGTCGCTATAATTGCACTTATAGATAATCGAAACAAGTTACGTTTAACCTCTCCCGATGACTTTTAAAGATAGGGCGCTGTTCTAACTTCTATCAAAACCTTTAAGGTATGTTAAGCCCTTGGCAAGTCGTTATGTTTGATATTTAAGCGGGGTTTTCAATCAAATGAACTGCATTAAAGTGTATGCTGTCGATTAAGGTCGCATTTAAAGTTGAAATTAAAGGCATACCGGGCGAATACAAGTATAGGATTTATGTAGACCTGGTAGAGGAAAACCAACTCAAAGTAGCGTGGTAAAATTCGGGTAGGTTTCACATACGATGCTGTAGATTACAGCGGTTCGCAGATCGTTCGTAACTAAGAAAGGGAAAAATTAACTACCAGAAAACGAAGCGTGATAACGTTCCGCACCGTAATACATGTGATAGAAGACCTTATAGGGCTGCTAATAGGATTACGAGAAGCCGGAACTTACTAAATCCAATTTAACCAGCATTTTTTTTATTTATCATCTCTCAGGAAATGCAAATTCATAACACTGAATCAGCGCTCTCAAATACAATCGTGTTTTTTCTCGAATAGATGAATCTTGCCCAGTTTCAGCAGAAGTGCCTCCAGGGTCAGTTCTTGGACCAATTCCATAGAATATCGTGTATATGTCTCTTTAAGCTTTTGTTATGTTTTTACCTATGCTTCTCATTTTTCTTAACACTTGTATTTCCTTGTTCTTTTATGTTTTTCATCTTAGTAGTTTATTTTGTAATAGTCAACAATAAGGCCAACGTCGTTATTTCTATCCTTAATCTATTAATCTATTCTAACATCTTTTCCTTCCTTTTATCCTTTTGTTGCAATATGCATTCATTAATGTATCCACTGACACAATATCTCAGACCGAGAATAACAAGCCAAAAATATATATTTGTGTTCCCGCAATTATTGCAAAACATAACGCCTTCTCTCAACACTCGGATAGCACGTTTATCCCATAAAACCTGATGCTATTCCTGTAGACCACATCTACATATGGATCGCTTCCATGCATAGTACACACTTCCATTTGCATCTTGCCACAACTATAAACACAAATTGTCAACCCGAAGCCGTCAAACAATTTGATCGCTTGACAAGCTGTTTACTTATTCAGCGAGCGGGTATTTATCTAACCCGTTCGCTTGCGACACAAAACCACCGCAACAACCTCCACACCAGCGTCACCACCCACGCTGTTGAACCATTTGCTAAAGACGCGATTTTAGTGTCGGCCAAATATCTCCGTTCCTCGCACCCACTAGGCGCTTGTGTCTATTCATCATCTGGTGAGTCAAACAGCATTCCCCTGTCAAACTTGTCGCGCTGTCGCACATATAGATGGAATGACTGAAACGTCAAATGTGAACAGGGGGAATTTGTCCCAAAACCACTAAGGGGCAGGCGCGGTCGTACATAGAGGGACATGTGTTCTTGTCGCAGGCACATCATCTCCTCGGCCACCTGATCTAATCAGGTAATGCGCCATTAGCTTCTGCACGCATCAACAGTTCCGTTGTTAGCTGTCACGCGTATTTACCGCGAACATTGTGCGCACGTTGAGTTATCAGCAATTACCGTCGTAAAGGGTAAGCCAGGGATCGGAACGCAATCATGCCAGGAGTCGATTAGCAATTATTTTTAGGAGTGAACAGGAAATTCGCCATGTGTTGTTGTGAACCGACGGCGCGATAATCTGTCAGTGCTTGAAATGCCATTTCAGAATTGCAGGGATCAGCAGACTGTAGTTGGGCTATCCAGATCGCACTAAGTGATCTTCATCTGGGCACGACGAGTATCTAATTTTAACCATCTGGCCATGGGGCAAGGATCTACCTGGTACCCTTATCGGATTTACACTCCGGAAATACATCATTTTGGGACAAACTTAATCGCCTGGACTGTCGATGTACAAAGCCATCTATTTCCATACACTCCACGACCGGTCGACTCTGTGATGCAAGTTGCTGCTCCATCGACACTGAGTACAGCCGCTTCTGCCATTCTCCTACTGCTGCCGGCGTACAACATGTTCAATATGACGATTATGATAACTCCTTGGCAAGGGAATTGTGATCACTGATCGCAAATCGTCGATCGGTGATCGTTTTTGAATTTAGTATCGTTACATGAGAAGGATTATCGTCATTATAGCGCCGTATGGCTGCAAGTGTAGGGGATGAACAACAGAGTAATCCTTTCAGCGGACAAGTTTTCTGGTAGTGCGATCGGTGCGGATATTGAATGGATGAACGTGACATCAAGTCACGATCTTGATGAAATAAATCGGAAAGGCAGTGCAATCTTTGGAAGGTATCAGCCTGGAGCTTGTTCAAGTATCTCCCTCTCTCTACGATCGCATTTGGTAGTCATAACTTTACAGTAGATAATGGCTTCACACCCAATGACGCAGATGATGAGTTTCCTCTTCATCATAAAAGCGGCTGCAGTTATAAGCGATTCCTGACGCTACATCTAGTTGTACGACGCCACGATCACAGCTCGAAGTGAGTGCGTGGAAGAAGACGTTGTCGTTCAAAGTATTGATTAATTAATTTATCACGGATATTGTTCGTTCTTCAGGAAGGAGGGGATTTTGAATGGATATAAATCTGATGCGAGGGTAGGGAATTGGTCTTACAGTCTTCATAGTCAAACAATCTTGAGGTACTGCCGACTGTACTTCAATGGAAATTTCGTTATCTTAGTGAAGTTGGTGGTAAATATAAGTTTTACGGTTTAGCAGTACAATTAACTGTTATATTTCATTTTGCTATCTATCTATGAGGGACGGCCTTGTACCAAATTAATCTCCTTGTACTTATTTAATTTACGTTGTTTTTGTTCTTGAACCTGGCGTCGTTTGGTAAAGAAAAAAGTAATATATTTGAAGTTTCGGTCTTGCTTACAGGACATAACCGTTACCACTCTAGGTGCACATCTGTAGAATGTTTTTAAGCATGTTTTGGGGCGTTAATAAGATTCGTCGTCGCAGACAACCATGTTAAGGGATTTCCCGGTAAAAATAAAGTCCATTCATTTTCAGGGCCAAACTGTGGGTCTTTTTGACTTTACATACGACACTTAATATCTAGTGGGATCCAATCACGGTTTCTGCATGTATAATATTTTTACTTTTCATAACATAAAGTTCGTATTGATACAAATCATTAGGCTGCTAATTTAGTTAATTGCAGTTAATAATATTCGAGATTCGTTTCATGTAAATTCTACCCGTAACTATATATCAGATGGGCTGTGTGAAAGGCCTAACACTTCCGTTGACACAATCTTTTGCTATTTTTCTACTAACTTTTATTTTATATATAGTTCCAAGCCATCGAATAAATTTGCTTTATCAGGGCAGACATGAAATGTTGTTGGTACTTTTTCGGGAGATGATTTGTCAACTGAACGCGTTTGGTTTTCAGACAGGAAGGAACCATATTCTGTGCATACAGGAAAAGTTTTTAAAGAATCAACGACAGTTCTGGGGTGCAATTTTTACAGGCTGTAGCTGGATTTCCGTCCAGTCCGGCTGTTTTTTGGCAGCCAAATCTATGGTGGATGAGTTTAACAGCAGCAGGGTCGGTTTAAAACCTGTGCTGATGTGATCACAGGTGGCTTTGGAATTCAATTCGCGAGAAGAAGTCAAGAAAGTCCAGGTTTTGTACTAAGAGTCTGTGGCAAATGACCTTTGCCAGTTTTGTCATTGTTCCGCCAACTTTGTCAATGTTTCACCACATTACTCACAACTCGATTAGATACATTTATTTAACAATTAAGTGGAAAGGAAATGACTTCAGTTGGAAATACAAATTTCTTACTTAAATTTATCTAGTTGTACATAATCAATGAATATATCGTGACCTTTTTTTGTAACTCAGTAATCATCACTTCGCCTGAGTGGCCTAAGTCACCTGAGTCAGTATATGCCAGGAACAACAATAAAAACCGACGCCATCAAAATTTCAACATGATTGCCGTGGGTTTGCCATTGTTTTCTCATTTTTGCTGGCTCCGTTTAACAAGTGTATTCCATAATTTTACGGTGACCTATGTTATGAAGGTACAACACTCTGATTTTTAAAGGCTGGGTAATTTAAAACCTGATGGAAGTCACCAAGGATAGGAAGGAAGGGGTACTTAAGTTCGCCTTGGCTAGTGATCAAAAGGGACGTGAACCAGTTGGCGACATGACTATTTTGTTGTATACTTATATAAATAAGATTTATGCAAACATTTAACATGACTATGATCAAGAAAAACAACCATGCTGTGAATTTCTCGATCATTAAACGATGTGTATGTTTTAATTCTCTTCATACTGATTCGTTTGTCTGCCACTTATAAAACCGTCTTAAGAGTCGTTACTCATCTCCACGAAGAACTGAACCCGGGTAATTGAAGTATTCAATCCTTTCCACGTTAGTGCAATTCAGGTTGCAGCCCAAGCAAATGTTGCCGCTATACGTTAGTCACACAGAAATTATGCACAATGAGGGACTACATATATGGGTATAGGATCAATGTTACCCACAAAACCTGGATCCCTCAAATACATAGCCATTGATGCCACTCCCCACAATAATCCACTTAATTCGAATTTGCAGGTGTTGTTATGTTTATGCTTAAATAGTTTATGAGTACCGATAAAAATGCATATAAACTGAAATGCATGAACGGGTAATAAAATCCACATACCCACATCTGGAAAAACTCGATCATGTCCCGACAAAGTAAATACTAGGTCAATACGATATGTATAAGTATCTTTGCTATCATTGACCATGAATGGATACTTGTGGCGGTTCCGCCAAACCCCACGGTACGCTTTCCTTAAAAACCCCCATAACATCCATCTTCCCATATAATTTTACCAATCGCATTAGGCACCTGAAAATGCTACACGCATTAATTGAAGCAAAGCTATAGTCGTAAAGCTTCTGCGAGAGAATTCTTACCTTTTCAAGCATTCCTTCGATTACAAATCCCCTGTAAGAGTTCTTACTTCCCTTATCATAAATTATCCTGAAAAGAAAAACCCCGGTTCACATATCATGTAATAATTCCAGCCAGAGATAATTATCATGGCGTCGCCTATTCCTACCTTCATTCATGTATACGATAAATTTCTTTATGTATACATTGGCTGGCGACGTTTTTCTCCCAGCAATAAAATTCCCTGACTCGCACAATGTGCAACCCAAAGCAAATACGCATTCCGCGTCCCTTGGCATCAATTGAAATCCAAGCATAAACAATGCAAATGGGTATTCAATACGTACCCTTACTAGCGATGCCATAAACACCATTTCCCAGTAACCTAGCTAAAACTAATTAGCACATTTCCACATCGCATCGTGGTCTCTTTGTTTAGCTGCTACGCACATGCAGTCGACGATTTCGGTTTTATTTGCTTTACCGAAATCGTATCCTAGGAATGCACCTTATGTCTTTCTTTGTTCTAGGCACACATACCACCATGATTACGATGAGCGAGTGAGCTCTGAACGAACAAGATATCGTTGAGTCGTAATTCAATCTTCAGTGCGGTCGGGTCTTCTCCCCTTCGCCGTGCCGTGCACACAGTGCGGTACGGCAAGTTTATACACTACGCGGGTTAATAACAGTCGAGTCGTGTCATTATTAGTATAACCTTACGCGTAAAATAATTGTGAACCTTCCCGAATTTTAAATAGTTTAAATAACTTAAAGATCACCCACTACAATAGACCAAACAAGTGTTTAATTTTCCGTGCTGCAATTCCTGGATGTGTTTTCCTCATTGTTCTTGGTGATCGTGTTTTCGTATTCAGCGGTATTAGTGATGGGGCAGGGAAGTGAATCAGCGTCGTACGCCGGCGCACTCATACTTCCTCCCCACATACTTGTGTAGATACAGGCCATACTCATATTACAAGTAATAAAACAAAGTGCCACGTATCCATCGTATTGTAAACATTCATCCCAAATTTTTGGTAAACAAAGAATGTACACTGGTGCAAGTATTTTAAGGGGCATTTCAATTAAATCCGTAGATTTTGTGCCCTGATCAAAATGTGACATAAACAAAGGCTGAAAGGAATTAAAAAATATTTTCATCCATCTGCACGATCGAAAATAAAAAGAGTCGACATCAAACCCTGAAATGAAATGGCAATTTATAGCATGATAAAATAAACGTCGTGGTTTTATAAATCAAATTTTGGCAATGAAATTCATCCACGGTCCTGAACAGCTTTAGATTTTTATTGAAATAAGAGCGGTCGTGTCAAAGTGTCCCCAAAGACGGTCGTGCTTTAAATATAATGAAATAGAATCGTAATTTAACCACAGTTCGAAAGTGGTTTTTTGACTTGAAGAGTCAGGTTTTCAAGGACGACGGTCCTTGTAATTACATTATTCGGTTGGACAAGAAAGCCAACTTGTTGCCCTGTATTGCACTTTCCTGTATGTCAAAATCACGATAGGGGTGGAAATAGATCAGCCCTGGCCAAGATGAAATACGAAACATCTCGTTGTGGGTACATCCATCTAAGGACCAAGGAAGGCGCAACAATGCCGACTGGGTAAAACAGCGGTCGGGTAAATGACTTGTGCGTAGCCATGCTGAGTGGAGAAGAATTTGGTGTATCGTTTGTAACTTTTTCCATAAGGATTTTTATATAAAAGGAGTAGTTGGAAATGGTATCATCATCATCATCGGCACTACAACCGGGAACCGGTCTTGGCCTTATTTAGCAAGTCCTGAGGTTTGTTAAATTTTCCATAATGATTTGTTTTTTTCCGGGCAACATCATTAGTCTTGCGCCATGCAAATGGTATCAGGCAGAGGTAATTAATCTGTAAAGTAACTAACAGGTCGCAGCCAAGCTCTATACTTTAATAAATAAATTGAATAGAATAAAGTAAAAGACTTCAACTCTCTGGGAACCAACTCTTCTCTTTTAAATAAGAAAGTACGGTTGGTCGACGTCAGCATTCTGGTAGCAGTGGTGGGATACTCTAATACCATGTTACCTGTAGAAGTACCTGGAATGTATTAGGAATAGAAAGAACCCCCATAGTTAGGTTAGTTTAGTAGCGCTACCGACCCATTTATTATTTTTGCGCAGGCTTACGAAAAGATTTTTACGAACTGAGTTTAGTTACTTCGTCTAAATAAAAAAATATACAAGAGTGTTGCGTTTGCGCCTTTTTCTATTTCAATACATTCGAGTCCGAAGAGGGAGGAAACTCGACGACTGCGAATTGGAAGAGCTATACCGGAAACCAACCAAAATAGTGAGAATAATCAGGTCGCGAAGTTTAAGATGGACCGGTCATGTAGCGAGAATGGGCAGCGACACAATCGTACGTAGAATTCTTGACGGGAGACCAATCGGAAAGAAACAAGTGGAAAAACCGCAACGGAGATGGGAGGACAATGTTAGGCGCGACGTTGAGGAGATCGGATCAGGTGGCGTGCAGGGAGAGTGCACAGGCAGGGAACGATGGCGTAGCCGAGTCAGTGAGCCCACGAATTTCCGGGTGCCTACAGGCCAACAAATAATATTATTATTAATTATATAATATTAATAATATATTCGATTATATTCGAATCCATTCACCTTACCGCCTCTTTCAATCCGAAAGTGAAGAAAAGACAAGAAGAGGTACTTGGAATGTATTGTATAATTAACACTCTTCTTTATAAAAAGGACTTTTGGACACATGTCATGAGTTTTGGGTCTTTTTCTCTATCAATCCATTCGAATCCGATCACATCATTACCTCACACAATCCAAGACAGAAAGAAGTACTTTTCTTTACAACATTCTGCTTTACAAAGAGAAGCGCCGAAAGAACGATTTGCTTTTACAACACGGGACCCTGATCATAACGGACACACTTTTATCTCCAGCCGCACACGCATGCTTGAATAGTAAAGATTAAAAATGCAAGTGGGGTAATCCCAGTTTACCGGATTAAGTTGACAAAAATATATTTGCCGGCTTAGGGTTAATTTCGTATTCTTATATATAATATAATTCAAAGATCAGTGTGGCAGTGTATTTTACAATATACTAAGAAATTCAACAGCCACTGCTAAAATAATTGGCGTTAGTGTCGCGTCGGCGCTATTAAACAGGCGCCGTCCGGCTACAGTAATCATAATACAGTAGTCATAAGACTGACTGAACAGATGGAAATAAACTTTAGAACACTTACACCTCCAACCTTCCACTATTAATGCAAAACGCTCATATATTCGCAACAATTCCATAGAAAAAATCAAAACCACATCGAATGGGCCGTCTCATTTGCCGTTCTCTTAAACATTTTCGTTAATTATGCTGTTAGTTAAGCTATAAATGTTGCACTGGTCGACGCGAAACGCTCGAATCACTGCAACAACTCAGTTTTACCATCTCATTTAACATGTTCGTAAACATTTTTGAAGCTTTTAGTTAACTCTACTGTTAGTTAAGGTATAGATGTTGCACTGATCGACGTGAAACGCTCGAATCACTCCAACAACTCATCGAATTAGCCGTCTCATTAAACATTTTCGGAAATATTTCTGAAGTTTTTCTATACATCTATTGTTAAAGTTACGATCGTTGTATTGGTCGACACGAAACGCTCGAGTCATTGCAACAACTCGGTGGAACTGATCAGCATCACCTCATATCGACCGGTTCTTCTGATGATCTCATAAACATTTCTGAAGTTTTTCCTTAGCTTAAGTTGTCCAAAATTAATCCATTACACCACACCGTGTAGCGAACCCAAAGGCGGGCGAATCTGTATCTGCAATTTCATATATTCCAATGCAATATACGAGGGTGAATTTAATATAAACGGTAATTTTGTTTAGCAACTATTTGCGAGCTAGATAATCTTGTTCGTGGCTGTTCTTTGGTTTATGAAGAGTAGGGGAACCGACTTGGCTAGTGGTCGCACTCGATTTTGTAGTTAATACAGCCATGAGCGAGCAAAAGATACACATGTCTGTTGCGCAACGTATTATTATAACATTTTTAACAAATGAAGGCGTTAACACCTCGGACATTTTTTCTCGATTGAAGGCACGGTTTGGTGATGATACACTGTCTCAGAATCGTGTGTATACGTGGGCCAGAGAGCTTGAAAGTGGGCGAAAACGTATCGAAAGTAATAATCGACGCCCAGGGACAAGTCGTACTGATGGCAACATCCATGCCGTTCGAAAGTTTATTGAAAGTGATCACCGTTTAACTGTTTGAGAAATCTCATCAGAAGTGGGTATCATGCATGGAAGTGTTCAAACCATTACTCATATCTCACCTTTATATGGACGCCGTGTAGTATCTACATTATGTTTTATGAGCATAACCTTAAAATATGGGGGGGTGGGAGCGAACATACAGGGCAAAGTCTCTGCTTTCAACCCGGCGAAGACCAGGACAATCCTTGTCCCTGTTCAATCCAAGTTGACATGCAGTCTCCACTTGCCACTTCGTAGAACCTATTTGGACTTGATTGCATATATCAAACAAAACTTGCAAAGGACGCTAAAGGCCATTTCATTCTCGGTGGATGGATGAGTGGGTTCAGCGTTATAACTGTTGCACTGCAAACAATGGGGTTTATTTTCGAAGTGTCAGAATAAATTTAGAACAATTTTTTTAACGAATCCGAGTAGTTTTTACGCAGAAGGTACATGAAAAATTCATCATTGATATCTCACTATGGTCAGTTTCCTTCTAATGGGTACGTCCCATTGTCACGACTCGTCATATGTTAAGTTAACAACTTCCCTTGCATTACTTGAGTTCTATATGCATGAAGGAGTGTCGGGAAGTCACACAATTTTTTTGAAAAAAAATTGGCGTGATATAATAATAATTTGGGCGCAAGGGTATTAACTTTGCCCGGAAAAACAAATTATTATGGACAATTTAACAAGTCTCGGATATGGACCGGATACCGGTGGAGAGACTTGCTAAATAAGGCCAAGACCGGATCCCGGTTGTAGTGCCGATGATGATGATGACCTTAAAATATACTTGCAAATGGTGTCCCGCCATCGCGATCTATTTCTTTTATTAATATCTGAACCGTAGAAAATTCACTAAATCTCCTTTTACATCCTTGAGAGATCAAAACATCGTATCAGTATTGAAAGTGATTTTAGGAAATACTGAGTTCACAAAAGCTCCTCGATAGTATAGTGGTTAGTATACCCGCCTGTCACGCGGGAGATCAGGGTTGGATTCCCCGTCGGGGAGCCTCTGGCGCAAGACTAATGACCTTGCCCGGAAAAAAAAATCATTATGGAAAAATTAACAAGTCTCAGGACTTGCTAAATAAGGCCAAGACCGGTTCCAGGTTGTAGTGCCGATGATGATGATGATGATGAGTTCACAAAAAAAAAAAAACGACCGAAAGGTAAACTTAGGGCAATGTTTGGGTATAAACCGAAGATTTACTACAGATCGTCCTAAAAGCTTTTGTGAAAACAAGAACTCTTTAATAAAATTGTAGATACGTTTACGTTATCATTGTTTACATTTAAATAATTATATATTGTTTAATTTTTATTAGATGTCGCATACTGTGCTACCTTGATACGCTCCATCGTAATTTAATTCAACGACAAAGCTAGCTGTCGGACATACTCTGTGCCTGACGCAATAGTTGTATTTATACTGCGACAAAAACAAATTGAAACTAACTTTTGGGACACCCGGTAATATTATCGTATATACACGAATTTAGAGTTTGTGGTGACTCTAACAGATACACACACAATTCACAAGCAAAATAGTGAAGAGCACCAAACGAAAAATTGAATAAGAGAATACATCAGAGCCGTATACCTTAGCGGTAACATAACAATTCACATCAGTGGAGTATAGTCGAGTTTAAAAATCAAATTCTAAAATCGGCCAGTAGCCTGATGGCTAACACTAAGGTTCAATTTTTTTGTGATTCAAGCTGTCATAGCGTCAGCTCGAATTGTACGATCTTCTTCACTATTATTTCAAACGCTATAATTGGTGACTACGACGTGATCTGTACACACAGCATACACTTTCCCATAGTAAACAGAACTTCATACAGGGTCACGACTTCCGCATAGAGCACAGCCTCCGACGTTCTCTCGTTCGACCATCGTTCGCATACGAATCTGATCGTAACGAAGTTACTGCGGAGGGAGTGGTGTGGCGACTCTAACAGATACACACACAATTCACAAGCAAAATAGTGAAGATCACCGAACGAAAAATCGAATAAGAAAATACATCAGAGCCGTATACCTTAGCGATAACATAACAATACACATCAGTGGAGTATATTCGAGTTTAAAAATCAAATTCTAAAATCGGCCAGTAGCCTGATGGGTAACGCTTAGGTTCAATTTTTTTGTGATTCAAACTGTCATAGCGTCAGTTCGAATCGCACGATCTTCTTCACTATTATTTCAAACACTATAAGCTCCTCGATAGAATAGTGGTTAGTATACCCGCCTGTACGCGGGAGAGCGGGATTCAATTCCCCGTCGGGGAGCCTCTGGCGCAAGACTGATGACTTTTCCCGGAAAAAATAATCATTATGGAAAATTTAACAAGCCTCAGGATTTGCTAAATAAGGCCAAGACCGGTTCCCGGTTGTAGTGCCGATGATGATGATGATGATACATGAATTTAGACCTTTAAAGACACCATCAACTTAATCCATCGTTATGGTAATCAACTTTCCAAAATTAGGTGAAAATGATATTCCCACTTTATCAATATTCAAGTGCATGATGGTGATGGTGAAAAATAATAAAAGAACGTAATGTACGGTGGCTAACTTCCGAAAGGCTTGTGGATTCTCCAACTACTCACAATTCAACAAGTATGACAAATAAATTTTGTTTTCCAAAATCCACAAACGGCTCATAGGTTAATTGAACATTACGATGCGTAGATTTGTTGTATGTAAGTTTATTGATGTAATAAATGAGATGAAAAACCTCTCATCCTTTTGTAGAAAACTAGGGGAATACTTCTGTCTGATATATTTTACAGTAAAATCCAGCTGGCTGTTAGGTGTAAACGTATTTCGCGACGTATGCATACATTCCCAGATCACTCTTTTGGACTGCGACAGATTTCATTGTTCAACAATCAGTCGTGCTTCACACAACCCAAAAGAATCGAACCCTCGTCCAGCTAATTGCTCTTTGCATACACGATCAAAATGAACCCTCCGGTCAAAAGCGGTTTTTCTGAAGTGAGGCGGTCAAAATATCCATCCACACGTGTGTCGGCCTTTCGTAGCAGAGCTTAATCAGCTTGACAACACCATTAAACCTGAATGATCCCGTCAGGCCACCTGCCACCATTGGCGGCTCTATCAAGTTGACTTTACCCGCTTTATATGGTTGTCACTTCTACTAAAGTAGGTCCGAACTTGCTTCAAGTGACCGGTATAAACATGTGTCAACTTTTCGTCCCTCCAGTTCCAACGATGACCAAGACAATCACCAACCCCCACAGCACACACAGTACGTTCGGTGGACTCTGATCGTGCATATTTCGATTTAGTCGTGACAATTTAATTGTATGATTGACAAACTTAATTTCGCGCCATAATACCAGTCTCAGACGTTGGGTGGAAGGCGGGTAATGCCATTCAAATGCCGCCCCGTAGCGCTTGGATCAAGGAGACCAGGGCGATTAAGTGTCGTGTAAACAAAATGTTCTCTGATGTGACAGGCTCAGTGACAACACAGCTCATGAAACCCTTGTATGGTGATAAGCTGCATATGCAAGGCGGAATACAAGCATTCAACGTGACATTAAAGTTGCCTGTCCCGTTGGTGATCTGCTTTGACCTTATACTGCTGGCGGGCATATAGTCTCATCGATTTGAGCTTGACAAGCGATTAATGTTGACGTGATCAGCGTAGTTTTAATGATAATTAGATCAATCGGCGGATGCTAATCGCGATCTAATGCTCCCTTGTCGATCACAAGCAAACAACCTAATCTATAGCGGACAAGATCGTCAACTCTCGACAGCGACTACCAGTGTCACACGGCTGGGTGCAATTTAGACGACTGCTTTAGGGTTGAGGTTAATTATATACCCGGAACCGTTGCAGGAGAGACATTCCAAGACAAGCGATTAAAAACCGAATCGGCGAAGTGAATTTAGAAGTAAATGCTCAAGGCGCTTGGTGACAACAAGAGACTTATGTGACACGTGTAGAGATGACAACCTCAGGTGGGTCAGTGTTACAACCTGTCTATTTAAGTCATTTCTATACGATGCTGTCGGGCATGATTAGGTAGGAGCAGATGTCAGCGGTTGATAGCAGCTTTCTTAAACTTCACAAATTATTATGCACCGATTGGGGTCAGTCGCTAAGGCCCCAATTTAGCTTAGATTGTAAATTTTAATGACAATTAATTTATTTATTTCACTCACTTCCAACATTAATTTTTTATTACAGATAATATAAATTAATAAATAATAAGATCATTGTCTTCATTAGACTACAAGCGTCTAACATACAATTATGTAAATACTCCTAAAATCTTTTATCCTTTGTAGCGATATATATTTATTACATTGTGTTGTAAATATTTTATGAAACCTGTACTAGAACGTGAGATTAAAATGAAATAACTAGAAGATCTAGATCAGCGTTGGGTGGCCGTGAACGTAAATTATATGGAGAGTCACTCAACATTTAATCTTTGTATTCTATGCAATTTACATCAATAACAACAAGTTGATCGCTTAACTATATATTGTTTAATGTTTATTTTAAGCCAGTATATCTGCATTTTTAAAGACGCATACTTATATGTAAATGTTAATATTGAAAACTAAAGCTCATATGAAAACCCGATTCTCAAGCAATGCATGTTGTCCCAAGACTTTTGTTCAGAACAAAACTTCTGTAATAAAATAGTGAATAAATTTAATGAATCAAGACTTAAATTTGATTTAAGTTAAGTTAGAGTTAAGTTAATTTCCTTGGATACTTATTTCACTGTTAGTGTATCGTCATTTTGCTGGCGCTCTCTTAAATGTAACCCAATATTATTGAGAGTTACCTGGCCCGTGTTTTGCATTTATCCTCCTCGGATGTTTGCTTTTAATCGACTCACAGAAGGAGATCTATTACTGTATAACTTAAATTTGAAGTAGCTCCAAAGGAAAGAGAAACACGGATTCGCCTTCATGATTCTTCTTAATTCCGGAGAACTTCCCTCGAAGAAGCTGATGATGCTGACTTTAAACAATCATCGAAATCTTATGAACTCCTGGTCTGATTGTTTACTAAACTGATCAAAACAGTTGATGGAGTCCAAAGGGGGTGATATTCCCAATGACGATACATCACTTTATGCTTACACACTCCTTAGCGAATTTAATCGTTCAAATATATTCTTTTGCTGTTTTTCGAGCTGAGTCGAAGCTGGATTGGATAAAGATTGAAAAATGTTGATCTGCTTAATCGATGAAGTCTTCAGTCTCTTCTTTGATTTTATCAACTTTATTCACCCAATAGTAGTTGTAAGATGTGCATCATAATATAAGAACTACATTACAATTACTTTTAATGGACTTTTAATGAAATACCTATTGAAAGATTTCCAAGGTGGCAAACCAGGTCGATGAGACATCCAACCGAGGATCGTTATATTTGCGTTCATTTGATCCATTTTTAATTGTACTGTTATCGCTTGAAAACTACCGAGGTATCATCATCATCATCATGGGCACTACAACCGGGAACCGGTCTTGGCCTTCTTTAGCAAGTCCTGAGGCTTGTTAAATTTTCCATAATGATTTGTTTTTCCGGGCAAGGTCATTCGTCTTGCGTCAGAGGCTCCCCGACGGGGAATCGAACCCCGGTCTCCTGTGTGACAGGCGGGTATACTAACCACTATACCGAGGTATCAGCATCTGTGAAAATGCGATTAGAATTAATTGAGAATTTCACACCATTATGGCTTAAGGTTTTAGAAACGAATTTTCGCCATACCATTTATAATCATGACCTGGGGAAAGATAAAAATAATGGGCCGGGCGTGCCCTAAAGTATAGGATCTGTATCACAATTACTCCTAATTCGATGCAATTCTTTTCGGTAGATTTCTGAGGAAGGAAACCCGGTCGGGGCGGCATCCAATAGAGGATCGCAATATTTGCGGTTCAGGAAATTTTAATTAACGCCTGAGATTTATCCAAATCTAGCAATGATTCGTTTATTTATCTCTATTGGCTGACTGTGTTTGCTCAGCATTCGGATAGGCAGACAATGTTGAATCCTACAACCACGCCCCATGAGATACTTGTGAAGGCGTCAAACACATGGGGGTTGTGGGGGGTTTTAGTTATGCGCCAACATGGACCCGGTTTCACTTAACACCCACCACTTGACCCGCCGAAATCCAAGTCGCCAAAAATCGTTCACAAAAATGTCCAAGAATCAATGGGGGAGAAAATAAAACGCTAGAGCACGGGTTTCGTTGTTAATTGTTTCTTTATTATTTAGCACTGATATTTTTGTACACAAAATATTGCTCCCCCGGGATGTTCCTAATCCGGTGAGGTATCTACGGTTAGTGTCTTAACATATCACATAAACTATCGCGCATTGTTATATGAGGTAAAAGATCTGAAAACTCCTGGGTTGGTTACTTTTTGTATGGTTTCAGGGGGGATATTGTTGTCCAACGTTTAGAAATCATACTTTCTTAAATGAGCTCACCTTTTAACAGATTTACCGTCCGGCTGATTTTTAGTGTTCTTAACCACGCGTACGTTTAATTGACACGCGGCTGTTCAATTTTACAATAAATGATATTATGGACCAATTGGAAGTTGTTCAATTTTAAATTAAATCCGCACTCCACTGTGATTGAAACTGGACTTTTTCGCCTCACAAAACGGAAGAAAAACTTGACTTAACCGTGTACGCACCCCAGCTAGACGGTGGTTAAAACTCGACTTTTGTGTTGTGACCCCGGTGGCGGTTGAATCTCGACTGACTAATGAATGGAAAGAAATCTATTCATCGCGTCGTGGCGGTTGAATCATAGCAGAAATAAACTCACTGCCACTTACGAGGAATTTCGAGAAGAGTTGGTATGCTTGCATATGAATTCAGTTCCAGCGAATCCGCGCCGTATAAGCTGAGTTGGGTTCCTTGGTTATGGATACCGGGAAATTGGCATAGCCAAGTATGATCAAGGGTCTTGATTGTTGTGATTGTTTCGTGGAAAATTGGCTGTCGCTGGCTTGCAGACGATAAGTACGGTTTAAGGAGAAAATGAACCGACGTGGTTTTCGGGGGAAATTGGGATTGCTTGGGTGCAAGCAAGGAATATCGTTTAGATAAGATATTAACCGAAGTAATTTCGGGGAAATGTATGCGGCTCGGTATAGTTGGTGGTGATGGTTAATGTTCCATTGTGGATTTGAATATGCGTTTTATTACAGCATACGAATTTCGGGGAAATTAATTTGCTTTGTGGTAAGAGGGAATATGAATTAAGTAGAGAATTGACCGAAGCAATTTTGGGAAAATGTATATTTGTTGAATTGTATTCTGTTGCGGTGTGTTTATTGCAATGTTAGGAATGTATGCTATTGCGGATTTTGCATGGGGAGTTGGGTTGAGGTGACGCGCTGTTAGCGGTCAAGGTTAGAATTGTGGGTTGGTTCTTCGTGTGATATAAAGAACCCCCACAGGGTACCAGTCAAATGCTATGAGAGGCAGCTCTTTAGGTGTTTGATGTATTGGTGTGACTTCTTTGATTGGTGAGTGGTCATGGGGTTCGTTGAGCTTGCGGAGCTGGAGGAAAGCGAGGAGCGGGGGGCTCATCGAAACGCCACAGTCTAATCACATAAACTCAATATCAATCCAATACTTTGAATCATTTTTTTTTTTTTGCTTTCTACTAAATACATGGGTGGGCTAAAAAGTTTTCGGCCTCAACGTGAAGATAGCGGCACTAGTCAATAAAAGGTAAATGATGGTGCAGAGTCCCCATGCACAGAGTCCAACTCATCTTTGATTTGCGTAGGCGTATTGTCTTTCAAAAACAAAAATTTAATGACAGCTCGGTACTCAATTTTGTCCATTTTCACACAAACACTCACATCGACTCATTCAAACGACAGTCAAATAAAAACTACGCGTCCAAATTTGCTGAAATTTTGGTGAGTAACTGTCAAAAGATGGACAACTTCAGTCATTAGCTATTATATTTATTGACGTGTGCTGCTATTTTCACGTTGAGGTCGGAACCTCTTCAGGCCACCCTCATATACTAAGAAATTCAACAGCCACAGCTAAAATAATTGGCGCTAGTGTCGCGTCGGCACTATTAAAAACGTTTCGCCCGTTTACAGCAATCATAATACAGTAGTCATAAGACTGACTGAACAGATGGAAATATACCTTAGAACATTCACACCTCTAACCTTCCACTATTAATGCAAAACGCTCAAATATTCGCAACAATTCCGCAGAAAAAATCAAAACCACATCGAATGGGCCGTCTCATTGGCCGTTCTCCTAAACATTTTCGTTGATTATGCTGTTATGGGTGGCGGCGGGGGGGGGGGGCAAAGTCTCTGCTTTTAACCCGGTGAAGGCCAGGATGATCCTTGTCCCTGTTTAACCCATGTTGACATGCAGTCTCCACGTGACACCCCCGGGTAGCTACTTTGGCACCCGCCAAGTAGTGAAGCAATACATTCAATGTCAGCCCGAGAGAGGTTGGCGCAGGGCTAATAACCTTGCCGGAGAAAAAAAAAACAAATTATTATGGACAATTTAACATGTCTCGGATATGGACCGGATACCGGTGGAGAGACTTGCTAAATAAAGCCAAGACCAGTTCCCGGTTGTAGTGCCGATGATAATGATAATGATGGTGTGATGTTAGTTAAGCTATAGATGTTGTCCTGGGCAACGCGAAACGCTCGAATCACTGCAAGAACTCAGCATAACATCATCTCAATTTTACCATCTCATTTAACATTTAACGACTACATTCACTACGCTTTTATTGATGAGTGCCTCTTGGAAACTTTTCTGCCCGCCCTCTTACATGTGTTTTTGAATGAAAATGGTGGATTTGAAGAGATGATGTTTGTAGGTGAAGAATGAATCAGATTCGTCGATGTTGAGCCTTGTGAGTAGGGCCTTAGAATATACTCATAGCTAGGCCGGCTTGTCGGAAGAGGCGGTTAAAGACCACATGGTAGGTGGCTCGTCAACGTCCTGTCGCCCGGTGGAGTACCACCCCATGAAGCTATAGGCTCCGTGAAATGGACGGAAAAAATTCCTGGCCATCTCTCGGAGCTTGGCTGGTGGAGCGGCTCGAGGAAAGGGTAAGTTTAGTGGTAAGTCGGTCTCAAGATGAGATACCACCCCGTCACGCTGTACATTCTATACACACGGAGGCTTCCTTTGGAGACTCCGATGTTAACGAATGCGCGGAATTGACCACGGAGATTTACATTTCGCATTGCATCAAAAGAAATTAATCTGATAAACCTTGGTTAGATAAAAAATGTGAACAAATTACAGCGGCAAAAAATAAAGCTTCTAAATAATGGCGCCCAAATTTCACGGAGGTCAACATAAGGAATTTTGTTAGAATCAGAAACGTGTTCAACCAGGCGATTGATACGGCGAAGAAGGCTTACAACGACATAGTGACTAATAAACCAGGGTCCATCGCGTTCCTTCTGGTCAATGGCAATGGCTATCAGCAGTAACTTCGCTTTCTTCTCTTCACCTCCGTTAGTGACGGGTAGCGAAACGCTAGTCACAGATTCAAAAGATAAGGCTAATGTGTTCGCTAATTTATTTTCCACGAATTCAAACTTCGATGCTGGTCTTTTGGAGCCACCTGTGATCACGCTGGTACCGTCTTTGATGCCGGATGTGAGGTTCCACCCACGTACTATTCAACGAATTCTATTGGGACTAGACTGTAAGAAGGCCACCGGCCCGGACGGAATTCCAGCAGTAGTCCTTAAGAACTGTGCTCCAAAACTGTCGCCGGTTCTTGGTAGAGCCTTCCGCTCATCCTATTGACGGAGAACATTTCTTAGTTGCTGGAAAATCTCTCGAGTTCAGCTAATCCCAAAGAGGGGGAAAAAAGTATACCCCACAAAATTATCGCGCGATATCTATTTCATCTAAGGTGATGTCGAGAAAGTCATCAGTGAATTAACTCGGCATAAATATTTGGAATACAACGGACACCTAACTGAACGTTAATATGGATTCCGTGGCAGGCGCTCCAAGGGAGACCTTTTGACCCGTATAACCGATATATGGACATCTGCGATTGAAGGGCATGGTGAATCAAGAGCGGTCGCATTGGATATCTTCAAGGCGTTTGACCGCGTCTGGCACGGAGTTTTGCTGAGCAAGCTTCGTTCATACGGACTTTCTCAGTAGCTTTGCGACTGGACTAAGAGTTTCCTCAAAAATCGATCGATCCGGGTGGTTGTGGAGGGCGAGTCTCCGGATCTGTATCCTGTTAATTCCGCAGCGCCTCAAGGTTCTATTTTGGCTGCAACCTTGTTTTTGCTTCACATAAATGATTTGTTGGAGTCAACGGACAACAGAGTGTTCAATTTTGCGGGCGATAGTACGGTTGTTTTTTTTTCGAGTGATTGGCTACTTGGTGTATCAACGTCACACCAGCTGAGATGTAAACAGATTGACTGTCTGAATCGGGATCTAGATAAGGTCCTGCAGTGGGGGATGGCCGATCTTGTCGACTTCGACCCAACGATGACACAATATAAAACATTCACAAGGAAAAGTGGATCATCGGTTCCACAGCGGATGATGAATGCTCAGGCCCTCGAATCTGTGGAAAGCTTGGAGTTACTCGGCGTCACGGTCTGTGGGAATGTATCGTGGCATAAACACGTGTCAAACATCGCCAGGTCCGCATCTGCAAAACTGAGTTATCTTTTTAGAGCCAAGAAATATTTTACTCCGGCGCAACTTCTTCTCCTCTATAAGTCTCAAATTAGACCCGCGCTCGAATATTGCTCTCATGTTTGGGGCTCTGTTTCTAAGCATACCCTCAACCTACTTGAGAGCATGCAGTGGAGAGCTATCTGCTTGATCGGAAACACGGCGCTGAGGTCGGGGCTACAGTCGCTATCACATCTAAGGCGTGTAGCCGACCTCTGTCTGTTTTACAGATATGATCACGGGTACTGTTCTTCGGAGATTCGTGGTGTTGTGCGCGCAATTCGGTCTATACGCGCACCACAAGATAACCAATCCGACGGATTGCCCAACTAGCGGATCATCTCCCGACGGCGTGACCATCCCTGAATCAGAACTCATTGTTACAACCTACAACTGTTCAAAAAGAACTGCAACCGTTATTTGATGGCATCTCGAGGCGCCGTCTCGATGATATAGCTTCGCCTTTCCTGAGGGAAGTATAATAATAAAAAAATAAATAAAAACGGACGGCGTTTACATTCATATTGGTGAAACCGACGCTCCTGATGTTACAAAATGCCGTTATTAGTCCAACGTCGATAGGATTTTGAGAACGAACCCGAGTACGCGATGATGAATTTCTTAAAGTTCGGTTATTTATCAGAATATTTGGATGATGTTCCGCCTGACATAGTCCTTCTCAGAGATCCGAATGGGAAACTAGTTTACCTCCGGAATTCTTTATCTCAGAAGGTACCATCAGGACTTATCTCCTTGTCAGTCAGCGCCATCAGCCATACAACCGAAACATAGTCGAAGATTTCTCCCGACGGTATAGCGGAATGTCCAGCGTCTAACGCCCTACTCACAGGACCGTAAGACATTGTTTAAACTCCGCCACATAATATTTTATTGATAAAAACAAAGAAGCTGGCAACCCTAGAATAGAATTTAGCTCCGCTTTGATATCGGTCTCCTCCAAGGTCTTTTGAATGAAAGTATTATATCACATAATGGTGGCGAATTGGCTGAGAGCGTTGACTATTAATGGCTATCTAAAAATAACAACCAACACAACCCAAATTTAGGCGCTAGAACGTACTGTCATTCTTTTCAAGCAAGAATTGTCATCTACTCAGAAGATCGGGTACTTCTGGGGCTACTTTCTAAGATCTTTAGCCCGTCTCCCCTTTCTTTCTTTTTCTATTTCACACTATTTGTCTCTTTCTCGTAGTATTTCAATGGATGACCCCCGCCCCCTCCTTCTTTCTTTCTTCATCATTCTGCTGTCTTCATCATCATTATCGGCACTACAACCGGGATCCGGTCTTGGCCATATTTAGCAAGTGTCGAGGCTTGTTAAATTTTCCATAATAATTTATTTTTACGGGCAAGGTTATTAGCCTCTTCTGCTCTCCTTATCTCCCCGTTTTTTCTCTTAATCTCCTCTCTCGCTCTCTCCCTCTCTCTCTCTCTCTCTCTCTCTCTCTCTCTCTCTCTCATAATAATGTGCCCCCCCCCCCCCCCCCCCCTAATACCTTCCCTGCCCGTTTCGCCCCAAATCCCGTCTCGCCTCTCTCTCTCCCTCTCATTCTTTTAGTAATTTAAACAACATTTACTATAAACCGCATCAGATGGTTTGTCCTTACAAACCTGTTCAAATATTTCTTACGTAATGTAACAATATTTTGGAAGTCGTACCATGTGCTCACGACATCAAATAAGGGCATTTCTTATACATTTGCTCTTCCAACTCTACTGGCCATTGCGGGATCTACAATCGACGACTGGACTGTAACGGACAATTCCTGGCAATACGTTTTTGCAATGCTTGTTTCCAGTGTTCCAGTGTTGCGAGGCCTTCTACCACTTTTGAGCTTCGTGATGACATGATAATGAGTGCGGCCAACCACAGAAAATAAATTAGACCGCTGCCGTCCGCCGTCCAGTCAGCAGCATTAACCATTTGCAACGTCTGTACACATTGCACATGCAATTCACGGATGTGCATTACCGCACTTTGCGCATTTGTACCCGGACCTCTTCCTCATTTTCATTGTCCCTCCTTCGTGTTGTATTTGTTTTCCGTTTTGTTTAGTTTTTTTCTTTGTTTTTTCGCAGCTTCTAAACTCATCTCCAATGACTACAAATTCAGTTTTGTGCAATTAGACGCTTAGCCAATCGACACGATAAGACGTCACGGTGTGCGTCGCATACCGCGCTTTGAACTTGTAATTTGTCTCGGGGACCACCTCCTCCGTTAAGTCAGCCGCAGGAGATGACCCCGAATGGACTTAATAGACCCACTGATTATGTTCGCTTCCATACCGCGAGAACCGACTAAATGAGTCTCGAACTCACCTGCCAGTCGACGCGATCGGTTACACGAATACTCAGGACATGGCAATTAAGTATCATTAACAGAAGGGAGTCCGAATGCCTGGGTCAGGGTCTAGTGTTAACCCTTAAGGGTGACATGGGCCGCTGTCGTTTAAAAAATCCCACACAACGATGACTGAGAAGATCACTTGTTAACTACAGGACACAAGAAAACGCGTGTTCCTATGTCAGACGCTTACGATGTGCGCCCAGTTGTGACGTTTAATATTCATGAGTCCACTTCTTCTGGTCTCGGGTGACGTCTTCGTGGGGTGTCGTCTTTGTCGTATTCTCCTTATTTAAACCGCCGCTCGATGACAAAGACGGATTTTTACAACAACCAACATTGTCATTGCTTCAGAGAAGGGATTGCAGCGTGAATATTTCCAGTAGAATGGGATCATCTTTCGAAGACCGAATAACCTTAGGTACGCAGGCACCCGTGAACTTCCGGGGAAGAATCTTTGATACGGATCTTGGTTTACTTTAGGGAACGACAGTTCATACTCGTATAGACGCAAGTGAAAAGGGATCTTTCACAAGGTGATTTCTAAACACCATCGCGAATAGGACAAGTAATGAGGGTTAAAGTCTTGCCTATACTGAAATGAAGGGTCGTTGATCGTCCTTGAAATGAGGCCGGTAATTGAACGATTTGAAATGGGTGTTTTCAGAAATTTCTTATCCATAACACGAAACACGAGGTGGCAACTATTAACACGTGGCATCGTTTTTTAAAGTAACCTATCCTAGCTCCTTATAAATCACCCAGAACCGCAACCTAGTAGCCTTTGACGAGTCGTTTTTTCTTTGGTAGTAGTATTCAATTATTTCTTATAGTTCACAGTGCAGTCAAATAAACACTAAGTAGGTAAACGTTCAATAACATAAAAGTAAAAGCTGAGAATAGAAGAAAAGAAGGTGTCTACATAATTATAGTAAAAACAGGATCCCGCGTTAAAGAATCTCTTATCGCCCCTAATACCTCACTGGTGGACCAGATGGAGAGCGCACCGAACAGGGAATGATGGCTCAGAATTCGACTAACGGTTACTGTTCGACCACATTCATCTTGGAAGAAGAACGTAAAGAGGTAACTCTCCAACAATTTGGTCTCTGGTGCTATGGAACTAAGAACAATGTTTGTTAATGGTTCCATTTAGGGAGAACTGCGCTTTATCATCATTTTTTTGCCAAAAATCCCCCTCGATTTCTGCCTTATCAGTTGGCAACAATTGTTTGAGTCGATTGAATTTTATCTTGAAATGCCTTCAAACCAAGACAAAGTATGATAGGTACAGTGATTCGTCCGATGGCCAACTTCAAACAACGACCACAATATGATGATGTTGGGGATGTCTGAATACTTGCCTGTACGGTTGCTATATTTGCACAGAATCAGATCGGTTCGGACAAAGTCTATTCGGGCGTCTGGTATTATTAAGAGTAACAGAAGGCATAATTCTCCCACGTATGCCCCTTATGATGTGTTTTCACTTTAATTTTGTTTTTCTCCGTAAACGTTGAATTTACACAAGTGGGAAGTCATTTAGAATGTACAAATGAACAGTTTTAGCACGTGTGATTTGCGCATACTGCTCCATAGCAAAATTCTCCCAAGACTAAAGTTTCACACACGTTCTTTACAACAGTTGTCAAACGAAAAGTTTCAAAGTTATAGTGTTGTCCGATGCGGTCGCCTAAGTTGGGCTACCTTGTATGGGGTTTTCCAATAGGGACTTTTTTTTAAGTAAAACGCAAACCATTTGAGATATTTCAAAAACTTTATTATCAGCTTGAAGTACATTCAAAACATTTATGAACGGAACTCGACTTCCGCGCCGGTCCCCATCGCTCTGCCACCGTACCTGTCCACAATGAAGAGAATGGAGGGCGGCAAACGCCCAGGACGCTGCTGCACGGCGAGGAAGCGAAACCATTGGAATAAAACACACAGGTGTAGTTGGTTTACGAGTTGCTTTAATTGTTCACTTAGTTTTATTTACAAGGAGAGTTGCTTTAATTGTTCACTTAGTTTTATTTACGAGGAGTTTAGTTGCCCGCGTTCCGCGACGCCGCTTATTGTTCGTTTTGTACGCTACCTTTACACTTACTGATAACCGCCGATTCGCTGAACCTTAAGACGCACGGCTAAACGGCTCCAAAGTTAGGGATAGCGAACCCGACACACGACTAGATGATTTTCGTTTAGAAATCAGGGCCCCGGCAAAGACACGCCGAGCTGGGTTACACACTCGGGGCTTCGCGCGCCCCAAGCGCACGCTACGGGGGGCTGAACCTCGACCTGCTGTGTGCGCGTTGGTAGTTGGATGACGACTGACTAAATGGACAGAATCTATTCATCGTGTCGTGTCGTGTCTTACCAGTACTCATGTATGGATCCGATACCTGGGTGCTCAATAAAAAACACTCTGAACTCTTAGCGTTCGAGAGGAAGGTCTTAAGGAGAATTGTTGGCCCCGTATGTGGGGGAGGACGATTATGGAGACGCTGGTTGTGTGTACTGGCAAATTGGTTTCGGCGGCATAGCCAAGTAGGGTCAAGGGTCTTGATCGTTGCGATCGTTTCGTGGAAAATTAGCTGCCACTTGGTTGCAAGCGAGAAGTATAGCTTAAGGGGGAAATGAACCGACGTGGTTTTTGGGGAAAATGCATGCGGTTTGATTATAGGGAATTGATGTGGTTTCACATCTTTTAGGTAGAATAGGAACCGAAATGGTTTTCGGGGGAAATTGGAATTGCTTGGTTGCAAGCAAGGGATATAATTTAAATAGGAAGTTAACCAAGGTGGTTGTTAGGAAAAATGTATGCAGCTCGGTATAGTTGATGGTGATGATTAATATTCCGTTGTAGGTTTGAATATGCGTTTTATTACAGCATATGAATTTCGGGGTAAATTAAGATTGATTGGTCGCAAGGAAGGAATATAACTTAAGTAAAGAATTGACCGAAGCGGTTTTGGGAAAAATTATATGTGGGGTGATGTAATTGAGGGAGATAATTTATAAAGAATTCAATTGAATTGTATTCTGTTGCAAGTTTTGGGAAATGCCTTTCATTGCAGATTGGGAGATGGATTCTTGCAAGTTCGGGGTAGATGCGCTTGCAGATTTTGTACGGGGAGTTGGATTAAGTGACGCGCTGTTAGCGGTCGAGGTTGGTTGGAATTGTGGGTTGGTTCTCCATGTGGTGTAGAGAACCCGCACATGGCCACCGCGGGCACGTTTGCAGCGGTCGATTCGTTGGGCCCAATTTTCGATGACTCGGCTACACATTTCGACCGAAACGGCCGCTACTTCGCGTTCAATGTTGGTTCTGAGCTCTTCCAACGCCGTCGGCTTGTTGGCATAGACCAATGACTTGACGTAGCCCCAAAGAAAATAGTCTAGAGGCGTTAAATCTCACGAACGAGGCGGCCAACGGACTGACCCATTTCTTCAGATAACACGCTCATCAAACTTACTCTTCAATAAATCGATTGTATCGTGTGCTGTGTGGCTTGTGGCACCATCCTGTTGAAACCACGTGTCGTCCAAATCCATATCTTCCAATTCGGACCAAAAATAATGGGTAATCATGGCGCGATAACGATGGCCATTCACAGTAACGTGACGATCGTTATCGTTGACGGAAAAATATATCCCAATGACACCGCCGGCATGCAAACCGCAACAGTTATTTTTTGTGGATGAAGTGGTGACGCATGTTTTGCTTATTGACGAACCCATTGAGCCAAAAATGGGCTTCGTCACTGAGGATGATTTTGCGATGAAATTCATCATCTTGGCACATCTTTTCCAGAGCCCAATCGGAGAGCGTACGTCTCTTCAAATGGTCCATCGGTTTCAATTCTTGAGTCAGCTTGATCTTGTATGGGTGTAAACCAAGATCTTTACGCAAAATTCGCCATAAAGTGCCCAATTCTTGAGAACGCCGCGGAATTGACTGATTTGGATCGTTTGCTACGGACGCCTGAACGGCAGCGATATTTTCGACACTTCGACCAACCCGTTTTCTCACTGATACGGCAACATTACACAACGAATATTTAGACTCAAATTTTTGCACTAAACTTGTTATTGCCTGTTTACTAGGGCGAGAATTAGACCGAAAATTGGAGTTAACGCTCTTAAAGTTGCGGTCACCGGCTCCAAATTTCGGTAGTAAATTTTTAAAATTTGCAGACATTATTCGTTCGTGTACTTAAGCATGATGAAAATGTTGAGTTTACTGAATAAATTGACACTGACAGTTTGCTGATTAGTGAAAGGGTGCGTTCACAAATTAAATTCAAAGTTCTCAAGTCCCTATTGGAAAACCCGATATATACATAATGAGAATAAAGACATTTATATATAAAGCATTTATACTGAAAATAACTTTTTTCTAAGTCGCCGGACACGTTCCATGCACATGATCGCCCTAAATGGTGCAGTATTCTTTTCGTTAACATTTCTTTTTGGGTTGGATCAAAAAACCCCTTTTCCGAAAGATTTTTTTTTCTAATTCTTTTTTTAAGGCCGCCGATTTGTGCTGGATTTTTCCCAGTTCGTAGCTTCAAACTTTATTTTTAAAATGGTACAAACTAAGAGTTCTAAGAGTACAGCAGCCCGAAATTCGCAAATCCAAAAGACACTTTTTCATCCTCATAATGATGAACGATACTGAGTCATCCATAAATATGATCTACTCAAGAGTATTGAAGACTACAATTATATATGATCTGGAACTTGTTATGCACCCAATATGAAAGTCAAAATGTCTGCGTACCGAACTAATTATTATTATCATCATCATCATCGGCACTACAACCGGGATCCGGTCTTAGCCTTATTTAGCAAGTCTCTCCACCGGTATCCGGTCCACGTCCGAGACTTGTTAAAATGTCCATAATAATTTGTTTTTCCGGGCAAAGTTAATACCCTTGCGCCCAAATTATTATTATATCACGCCAAATTTTTTTCAAAAAAATTGTGTGACTTCCCGACACTCCTTCATGCATATAGAACTCAAGTAATGCAAGGGAGGTTGTTAACTTAACATATGACGAGTCGTGACAATGGGACGTATCCACTAGAAGGAAACTGACCATAGTGAGATATCAATGATGCATTTTTCATGTACCTTCTGCGTAAAAACTACTCGGATTCGTTGAAAAAATTGTTCTAAATTTATTCTGACACTTCGAAAATAAACCCCATTGTTTGCAGTGCAACAGTTATAACGCTAAACCCACTCATCGATCCACCGAGAATGAAATCGCCTTTAGCGTCCTTTGCAAGTTTTGTTTGATATATGCAATCAAGTCCAAATAGGTTCTACAAAGTGGTAATTTAAGTTTCAGAAACAGGAAAAAGTCATATGGGGCTAAAACCTGAAATACGGAGATGATCGATTAAATTTGTTGAGTTGAGACAATTGTTGCTATGTGATAACGCGCATTACCGACATGCAAAATCCACGAGTTGTCCTTCCACAAATATGGCCTCATACGGCGAACGGGGAACGGCGAGTGAATGCCTTAAAACATAATAATCTTTCTTATTCACTGTGTCTCCCTCCGCAAGGAATTCGTAGTGTACCACTCCACGGAAGCCAACAGCCTCTTCACTTTCGCCCCACTTTGGTGTGATTTTTTCGGATTTGTTCGTTTCCCAAATACCATTAGGTTCATGTATTATATTAATGGACTGATGTTTCGTCACCAGTTATGATGCGATTTATTACTTCAGCTCCTCGAGAGACCATGTTTCCAGAGACCTGCTTTCGATGGTCGTAAAACAACATTTAAGAGGGCTAGAAATGACTGCGATGCGCATATCCAACACGAAAAATTCCTGCATGGCCAACGAAAATACTATTCTCTCCTGCAGGTAATAGAAACTTCTAGGCATTCGTGAAAAACATTCAAAACTCGGTCTCATTATCCATTCCATTGCTTATAGTCGATGACAGACCAGTCACCAGTGCATTAAAGAAGGAGAATCTACTTGCCGGAAATGTTTGTAGCGACCTCGACGCTGCCTGATACCATATCAGTTCCACCTCAAATTGAGCATAAGTAGCACACCATGACCCAGACCCACTTCCGAACGCGTACTGTAACGCGCGCACTCAAGAAACTAAACGCTGACAAATCCGCTGATCCTGATGACATTCTCCCAATTTTCTTGAAGAAATGTTCCTCCTTGCTCTCTAAAATATTGTGGAAACTCTTCCATTTGTTTTATGGTACTGGTTGTTTCCCAAATAGATGGAAGTCAGCGAACATGCAGCCAATTCTCAAAAACGGTGACAAACCGTCCCTCTCTTCTTTTCGATCCATTGCAACAACCTCTATTCTCTAGAAGGTAATACAATCACTCATTAACCGACAACTTTCGAAATATCTGGAATCAAATGACCTCTTCGATGACCGCTAATATGATTTTACCTTACCGTGGAGCCATTACACCCACTACCTCGGCGAAAGCAAGGTAGTCGCATTGTGTAGAGTGGGTGATCTCTTAAAAACCATTAGAGGGGGGGGGGGGGGGGGGGGGGGGGGGGGTTGTTTATTGGTTTATTGCGTTGTTGTTGGAATTATTTATACCTTTCTTACGCCCCGCCACTCGTGCGCCCCTCCCTTTAACGGTTTTTAAGAATGTGTCAAGTGTTGCCATTCGCAAAAATTGTTAGGATTATTTATTTAACAATTTTGTATTTAAATATAGTTAATATTTTAACTATATATTTTTACTATTCAAGTAAAGGTAAGTATAAAGAGACTTATGGGGGAGTAGGTAATGTTTGTGCAGGCGTATTGCACCGGTTCTATCTCCATCCCATATGCTTCAGTGTGTGTTGTTGAGTAATCCATAGAATTTGTACTGATCTCCATTTAATCAGATTTATTTTTACACTCGAAATGAATACAAAGATTTCTTCTCCTTTTGATATTTTATTAAATTGACGTTCGTATGTGCGGAGTTTGCTTTTATTTTCATAAATTCGGAAACTGGGCCGCGCACCAAAATAATACAACTTTTTCAATTATTTCATTTGATTTAATTTATAATGCCGTGCTAAAGTATGTTTCACTCACGCACAAAAAGAGAATTATTCCACAAATATAGTGCCGCAAACACACAACATACGATGAAGTGTTCAAACACCACAAGTTTAAAGTCTCTCGATGTCAACGAATTATTAAGGTTTCACGCGCTACGTTCACACGAATCGAGGGTAAAATCGCAACTCTTTAATTTAATTTTTACGTCGGGGATCCGACTGGCCTCCACGGAATCTGAAACGAGATTAAAGATCGCCATCGAAGCAACAGAATTATGAAATATTCATTTATTGCCTCGATGACCATATATGGTAATATATCCCTTTTGCGTTTTGTTCAACACAAAAGGGTTGAAATACACACACGGTGATTGCATTTGCTGCTTATCGTGTGTATCCGCAAATATGCAGACTCAGAAAAGGTCACTCCACAAATTCGCAACAGGTGCGAGCATCTCAACGCTAAAAAGGGTTGAAATGTTTACACGATCAGTGACTACGAGTAGCGTGATGCTGATCGTGTGCGTGTTGTTGTTGGCGTCAACAGGGTCGAACCGTCGTGTGTGTATTTACACTGACGAGTTCTCGATGCCTTTTTGCGGCCAGGTATGAGTTACCATTTCGTGTGGCTCGATTTAGTGACCGATGTGATTGCAGCATTGAAGCCAAGCGAAAGTATCTCTTGCTTGTGTGCTGCAATTTCAATGGGTGCTATGTGCACCGTGGTGGTCGTGTCAGTTGCTTCGTGTTGCAACTGAATTGGCCTTATGTAAATGGTGCGCCCGGGAACCGTGCCTTTAGGAAAAATATCCGTTTGGTGCTGATGGATTTTACCTCAGCGAAAATGATACATTAGATATTTTAGGCGAAGGTTTTCGCAAATAAAGGACAGGTAAGTACATGCTTTTATGAAATAGGACGCTTGTGAAAATGGTTACCTGGAGGTAGATGTGCAGGTAAGTAGTGGCGTTCGAAAGAACCGCCACAGACTTACTTGGGATAAGCTTGTGCGACCGTTGAGCGGTCGGTGCAGTTGCTGCTGGGCGTCAGCTGCTGGTGGGTTCGGCGACTGGGTGCAGGTGGTGCGTCAACATTCAAATTATCTGGGTGGATGGTAGAATCAGCGTCCATGCCGACCCCCAGACCATCTATCCCCACACTTCTCTATAGGTATAATCACAGTCGTTGCTCAACCGAACTTGCTAAATGTGTTTCGTGCCTTCAGACATTTTCCCGCGATACCCGTCAATCAGCGAGTGCGCATCAGTTCACGTTGAAACTCAACATCAGGCGCACAAATAAAAATAGAGTCATTCTTTAGCCGAACCACACGAATGTGGAATACTCTATCTGATCATGTGTTTCCTCTTCGTTCAAGTATTTAAGACCAATACACATCGTCATCTCCTTTGCTTATCCACTTCCTCTCCATCTGATCGCATTGTGCTCTGACATTTAAGGGTACTTCAAAATCCCCTTTTGTGTGTGCGTTAGTGTTAAAAAAAAAGGGGAACGGAAAATGTTCGCAGAGCAACTCTGAGATCTACCTATTTCGACAGCTGCTGTAAACAAACTAGTTGACGGATGACAATTACATTTAGCTTCGTAATTAAGGCAGGTCTTATCAATTTCATAATTATTTATAACAACTCCTTCTAAACGGTTCCTTTAAATGATAAATGTCGGATAGTTTGTATACAGAAGGCATATCCTAAACAAAGTTAGATTTTATTGACGGTCAGTGAATTAAAATACACTCTTTTGGTTTCGTAGCACCTTCTCATTGTGTCACGAAGTTAAGGATATCGTAATACAATATTTTCTCTCTCCTGAGAAAATATAACAGCCTCTATTGCCGCAATTCCTTTGCTTACAATTGCTAGATTTCTTTTAACGAGTACATCATAATTCGCCGAAGCGGTTTGACACTCATCAATAACTAATGTCGCGAACAACATGATGACAGAAGAACCTGACCGGTTGCTAAATAAACCACAAAGCCCCTGACCCCTCCTGATGAAACAATTCACCACTCAATTATCGCAGATACTAACTACCCGACCAACTGACGTGACCAGAAATTAACTGTCTCCATTCGTGGAGTGCATCATGTCATCATGCCATTACCTGGCTGCGTTTGTCGCCCTTTATCCAACCGATTAGGTTGGTCTTTGTGTCAAATTCATCAATTTGAACCGCAAGGTGATGTTCGGTGATCACATATGTTGATGTCCTTGCGGTTACTGTCCGCCCCAGTGATTGCCAGTGATAATTTACCAGACAAATAATTAGCCGAAGGAACTGAGACCGGCCAATGATTCCATCACGGAAAAATGTCATTGGGACAAAAGCTCAGTTGAGAGAAGGTTGTATTTTGGGGGCACCACGCTGTTTTTTCTTAGTTAGTTCCGTATTCAAGTGCATTCGCCCCGCACCGAGGACAACAGAAGATTAATTGATCCAGCGGATGAATGACAAGCCGCCGTGTTATTGATGGCGACTCATTGACGTTCGATCACGGAGTTTGGAGTCTGATGCAGCTGATAGCAATCATAGTGATCGTGATGGCGATGATGAGAAAGATAATGATGGCGTCGGCCATGATACGAACTGTTGCATGGTGGCCTTACTACATTGGTAATACTTGTCAATGGCCAAGGAATGGGACCACATACAACTCCACACGAAGTGGACTTTCGTGTCGCGACAGATGATTAATACCAACATGAAGTTTTAAGGATTCGCTTGATTGACATTTTTGTAGGAGATGTAGGGGGGGTAGATTGATGAAGTGTCCAAGAGAATGGCAAAGGTTAAAGACATTACTGTTTGCCTTTCAAAAGAGAGTAATCACCATCAGAAAATCTAACATCTAATCTCAGTTCCAAGCTCTAGACAAGCACTTTTAGTATATTTTTGGCATTGATGGCTTAGAACTTATTCAATCAAGTCAATCAATAACTGAATTAAAATAAAGATGTAATTACTTCGTTTAATTAGAGAACAGGGCGGAACCCAAGTTTTTGCAACTATCGTAGATCTCGAAAAATACTTTCAATTTAATTTTGTTTTTTACGAGTTACGGTGACAGAAAAAATCCGGGCGGGTTTCAAAAAATTTGCTCTTTGTTGTTTTCTTAGATTTTAAATTATAGGCTAGCAGCGGAATTCCGGATTCATACTGTATAAGCCCATTCATGTCCAAACCAAGGAACGCCTCTGGCGGAACAAAGCCGTTGCGACGCAGGCTCTCATAAATCAAAGTATTTCGATAATAAGCCCCAAAAATTAGATCATTGGACGAGCTTATTGCTCTTGCAACATATTTTCTAATTAATTCGATAAAATTATCCACCCTATTTATGCAGTCTTGTTTATATAAAATCTCATTTGGATAGTTTAGTTTTAGTTTAGTGGGGCTACCACCCCATTTACTGGCTTAATTCAAGCAACATCATTACCTACATCTACAGTATATCTAAGTTACAAGCTAGAGAGCTTAAGAACTATCTTAACTAAGCGTAACGAGGACAAATTAAGAAGGCAGGAGAAAGGGCAATAGGTGGGGCCAGGTTATAGTAAAGTGTAGAAGCGCCGCTTAAGATTGATGGTGAGAATGGCTTAGGAGGCAGTGCTTAAGAGTCTGGGTAGAGAGGTCAAAGCCGAACAAGGTGGAATTGAAGTTGACATTTCTCAGCATCCACGAAAGGGGTTTGTTGACACCATAAGAGGTCCGCTGGGGAGGAATGAAGAGAAGGCGGGAAATACGCGTATTTCGAGGGTTTGTGTTCAGAGGAATTAAGTTAAGGAGGTAGGCGCAGTCGACCGAGCCGGAGAGGACCCGATGAATGAACATTATGTCAGCCACGACCCTGCGCTCCTCAAAGATACTGAGATTGATTAATTTGAGGCGGTTAATGTACGGGGTAGGATTAAGAGGTTTTCCCATCCTAGCCCTCGGAGAGCAATAGTACTTTTTATTATCCGATTCCGGTGTTCGATATAATCTGAGACAAGTTCTAAGACACTTCCTTTCAAACACCTGAATCTTTTCCATCAAATTTGGACTTATGTTAAACCATAATGGACCATATATATTCATCGGCCTGATTACGGTCATGTAGCAAGTAAGTTTTGCCATGCTGTCAAGTTGACTAGTAATAGCCTTCTTGTCATAACAAAAGTTTTCCTCGCTTTGGCCGAAACAGCCTCTACATGTCTGTTGAAATACAGATATTGATCTAGCCAGATGCCCAAGTATTTAACTACACTCTTGGTTTCCAGTTTATCTCCATGCGATCCCACGGTAACTAACTTTCGCCAGTTTTTCTTTGTGTTGTTCGTGGCTTTGTGCAATGGGGTTCTAAATAGGATGGCTTCACATTTCTGGAAGTTGATCTTAAGTTTCCAGTCGTTGCAATAGCGCTGCACTTTGTTGAAGTCTCGCTGTCATTTCATTTCATTTTTACAAAATTCTTTTTTTCTTTCTATCTTCTTGGTTTCTAAATTACATGCTAGACAAAAAATGCTAAAAGTCTAGCTTAATTATCTTATATTATAACTTACTGGTCCTTCCCAGCCGCTCTAAGCTAAACATTACATAACTATTGTATATTTTGCCTTTTGCTGACAGAGCTTTGTTTGTGGCTGTACTTATGATTATTTGAATGACAAAGAAAAATTTGGAAAAGTTTGTGTCGAATTTTTTTTGTTGGTTTTTTTCTTAAAATTTAACCTACATAATTTTTTTTTTATTTTATTTAAAATAACAACTTAACTTAACTTGAATCTTATACTACCCTAATTATAGAAAAACTAAGTCTGTGTAAGCTGGCTGATGATACTGTTATTCTACCGATATTGGTATCCATGTTTTTATATGCCATTCAACCACCAGAACTGTTGACGCTGTCCAATACTATTGTCCCGGTCTCTGTGGGATATAGCCCTACTGGAGCGCAAGCGCTCTTCTTCGGAGCGTGTTACTTCCCAGTCGTCCCACAATCGCCCGTCTACGGATGATCTACTTACATGTTAGATCAGCAGAATTCCGGATCTATCCTGCATAAGCCTGTGGGGGTTCTCTACACCACATGGAGAACCAACCCACAATGCCAACCAACCCTGACCGCTAACAGCGCGTCACCTTGTAGCGTTCTACGAACGCACAATTCCGCACAGGTAAGGTTCCTACCTTCTAAGAACGTTCTTACCTGATAACGCAGCGCACGTGCCCACAGACACGCGGCCAATAGTCATTACAATACCTGTAACAAAGGTCATAGGAGGCTGCAAAATGCGAACCGATATAAAAAGAAGCAAGGAACTGAACGTACCAAAGCTTTCAATATCAAGCAACAAGTCGAGGGTAGCATACCTGAAACAAAGGTAAAAGCATTCATTCATCTTATCCATAAAGATCGAAATGCGCCGCACTCCAACACTGCACAATCGAAAATCTTACAAGGATTCGCCATCACCAGCAAATTCTCCGAATAACGGACGCACGTGCGGGTGGTCTACCACAAGACCACCAAATCTATCACCCAACAAAAGAAACGGCAACCGTAATTATCTCAACGAGATAATTCAAAATGTATGAGGTTTAAAACCTACAAGGGAACTACTCCTATCCCACGGTGTCTGTTGGTATTTCACACCCATTACAAAGATCTAATGGATTTCGGGTGTATTGACAAAAGTCAAACAAACCCATGAACCATACATCCATGCAAATTGCAGGATATCTTTCGGCGGCGCGCCAGATGAACGAACTTCGATCACCACCACGGATGGTGATAATGAAATAATGATGTATGCAAGATGACTTTCCCCTTTTCAGAAAAACTACGAAATATCCCCGGGGATGTGATAACACGCTGCTAACAGAAATTCGGAGGTTCTGTTAGTAGAGCAAATAGAAAAATTCCCGGATAGATACAGATACCAGTTCTCGAGTCTGGGTATCTGGGGAGAGGCAAGGAGTCTATATCGAGGAGTCGCGGAGAAAAGTCGAAGGATTGAGGGTCAACGTAGATCATTCGAACCGCGAGTATCTCTATCGAAGAGATTCTATTAAAGTTAACCGAATGAGTCGTGAATGAAATTATTCGAGGAAGTCGGGTTAGGGTGTATTTCGTTCGGTGGCTACCTGCGTTCGTATTGTTAAGACCATGTATAACACCATTGTGATTCGATAAAAATAAAATAGTAAGAAACTATTCCTCTGTGTTTTGTGTTTTTGTGTGCATTCGCCCGTTGTCCCAGGTTGCTTATTTGTGTGTGGACAGTGTTCAGGCGGAACACTGCGCCAACGTATAAAGAAAGACTACCGCCAAAACCTTACCTTAACCTGTAACCCAACTCCCCATGCCAAATCCACAATAGCATACATCGCAAACCCTGCAACAAAACACATTCTATAAGCCATAATAAAATGCATATTCCAACGTACAATGGAATACCAATAATCTCCCCCATTACATCACCCCACATACATTTTCCCAAAACTGCTTCGGTCAACTCTCTACTCAAGTTTAATTTTCTCATTGCAACCAAGCAATCTTAATTTCCCCGAAATTCATATGTTGTAACGAAACGCAGATTCAAATCCATAACGGAACATCAACCATCGCCACCAACTATACTAAGCCGCATACATTTCCCCGAAATTACTTCGGTTAATATTTTACCTAAATGATATTCCTTGCTTGCACCCAAGCAATTTCAATTTCCCCCGAAAATGCATGCCCATACTTGCTCGCGTTCCCAAAGCCAATTTCCCGGTACACCCAACCAACGAATCCAACTTAGCTTATACGGCGAGGATTCGCTGGAATTAAATTCGTAAGCAGGCATAGCAACTCTTCCACAAATTCTTAGTAAGTGGCAGCGAGTTTACTTCTGCTATGATTCAGTCGCCACGACGCGATGAATAGACTTTTTTCCATTTCTTCAGTCAGGCGTTGTCCCACCATTACAGAGTGCGCGTCGTTCCCTCTTCCTTGCCCCGTAGAGTGTCATTCTCAGAGCCAAGTATCTACCGCGAGTCGAGATCCGACGGCCACCGGACCCGGGCGATATAGCCAAATATCATTCGTTGCGGAGTATATGGCGTCGAGAATGAGCAGCCGTGGTCGATTCCCAAGCCGGAAACAGATTATGAATGAACATTAATCTCTTTGGGTCGGGTTTAGTGGGTATAGTCGCTTTTGAATAATAACTGAATCGCGGAGGACAGGTTGTAATCACCGAACTACGGTCGATTGTAGTTGTAGTTATAGTTACATATATACAATAACATTCACGAGTAGAGACACATGTAAACAAATAGAGAAAATACAAACATAAGGCAGAGAACGAGGAATAATTACTTAATTACTTACGGATTAAAACCAATGTTTAACAAAGAACAAATTAAGTGGCTTTTATTTAATGCAAGTGAAGGATATACGCACACAGTGATAACCAAGGTATCTCGATTGTGTTTAACATACAACAAAATGAATAAATAATAAATATAGCTTTGTGTTTGAAAAAAAAAAGAACAGAAGAACGTCGCCCCGGATTTCTGTCGGTGGGTGAGAGTGAACCCCGTGTCGTGCTAGACACAATACCTCACCCCCACAAGCCCTTTCATGCCCAAATCAAGGAACGCCTCTGGTGGAACAAAGCGGTTGCGACGCACGTTCTCATAGTACAGGGTATTTGGATAAGAAGCCCCAAAAATTAGATCATTGGACGAGCTTATTGCTCTCGTAATGTGTCCTCTGATTAATTTGATCATAAAATTATCCACCCTATTTATGCAGGCTTCATTACATTGTCTCATTTGAGTAGTATTTTTTGTAGTCCGATTCCGGTGTTCGATATAATAAAAGTTTTCCTCCCTTTGGCCAAAGCAGCCTCTACATGTCTGCTGAAATACAGATATTGATCTAGCCAGATGCCCAGGTATTTAACTACACTCTTGGTTTCCAGTTTATCTCTATGCGGTCCCACGATAAGCAGCTTTCGCCAGTTTTTCCTTGTGTCGTTCGTGGCTTTATATAATAGAGTTCTAAATAGGATGGCTTCACATTTCTGGAAGTTGATCTTAAGTTTCCAGTCGTCGCGATAGCGCTGCACGTTGTTGAAGTCTCGCTGTAGTAAACTATTTATGATCTCAACTTTCGGAGCTGTTCTGTAAATTATGAGATCGTCTGCGTACCCAATAACCTGTGGAGGTACACCTAATAAGTCGCTAAAGTAAATGTTAAAAAGAATCGGAAAAAGTACCGCTCTACTATTAGAGGTCACATTACCAATTTTAACCACGAACCTCCTGTCCTTTAACATATCGTAAAGTACATATAGTAAAGGCTTATGTATGCCTTGTCTTACCAGTTTGTAATATAACCCTTCGATCCAGACGGTATCAAAGGCTTTTGTCACGTCGATCAGACAGGCACCTGTGCATTGGTTCCTACATTTATTCCATTGTATGTCAGAGACCAGTTTAGCTGCGGCATGTGTAGTTTCATGACTCGCCTTAAAGCCAAACTGGTTATTTGGAATAATGTTGTTGTCGTCTACCCATTTTGGCAGAGCTTTGTTAATAATCTTTTCAAATACTTTACTGATGCTTGGGAGTAAACTTATCGAACGCATGTTCATTGGGTTTGTACAGTCTTTGCCCTTTTTTGGTATGGGCTGTATGATTGCCGTTAACCAACGCCCTGGAAAGTGTGCATTATTCAATGCGTTGTTAAACAGGACCGTGTATATGTCTATTGCCATAGGGGGCAGGTTCTTGAGTACGATGTTAGGTATTGCATCTATTCCAACTGACTTTTGGTTTCTCAATGAGTCGAAGATACCCCAGATCTCTTCCCTCGTTATTAAAAGGCTATTGCCCCCACCATTGGCATTAATGTCAATTGACAAATTAACGTCACTGAATTCGGTAAAACCGGGATTCTTCGATTGCCAAAGTGAGATTTCATTTCGGAGATGCAGCTTATTCAGTAGAGCACTTGTAGCTATTTTGCGTTCTACCAATCGTCTTCTAGTTATGTGCCACTAGGACACAGGTTCACTAAACTTCCAAGCTCAACAGTCAATGATCAAACGGGCATAGACGATGAAACTGTGGCGACTCTAACAGATACACACACAATTCACAAGCAAAATAGTGAAGAGCACCGAACGAAAAATCAAACAAGAAAATACATCAGAGCCGTATACCATAGCGATAACAAAAATAATTCACATCAGTGGAGTATAGTCGAGTTTAGAAATCAAATTCTAAAATCGGCCAGTAGCCTGATGGGTAACGTTTAGGTGAAAATGTTTGGTGATTCAAACTGTCATAGCGTCAGTTCGAATCACACGTTCTTCTTCACTATTATTTCAAACGCTATAAAACCAGTGGTTGTTCCTCGACGTCACCATTAGAACAAAAAACGACACTCTTTTCTTTTCTTAGGTTTATTCATTGGTGAGTAGACCAAAATCCAACTTAAAACCGATTAAAATGTAGACTTACTTCACTAGTGGTAAAAATTAGAGTTAATCGAAAACACATTTGATATCTGATTAAAATGTGGGCTTCATTCACTAGTGGTTAATATTAGAGTTAATTGAAAACACATTTGATATTTTAATAGGCACTCCAATTACTATCCAACCGCCCAAGGCACTTCTTGTGGCGCGAAACCCAATACTTGGTACAATCCCAACTCTCTGCAATGTGACCGTACGCGGCAGCGGTCAAATCTCGACTAACTACCCCTTTCCTGAGATAAAAGATTCATCTACATCCACCGCTCAGCGGCCAACAAGGAGAAGATCTTCTACACGTTAGTCCCAGCAAGGGCGCGCAACACACACACGATGACTACTTCGGTCGTTCTTGCTGTGTGTCCATGAGTATGCGAACCGTGAATCAACCAATTCAACAGGGGGAAACACCATAAGCAATGATTTGCAGGTGGGCAGAAACATGAACTGCTGTTTACATGATCAGCGACCGCTCCCAGCAATTATGCTGATCATGCACCAGTCGTGGCGTCTTGAAAGGGTCGAACTCTCGCATGTGTATTTACATTAGCGAGAATCCGTTTCCTTTCGTCAGCCAGTAGCGCGTTGTGCTACTGCGTATTGACGCTTACACAGGCGACCGACGGGCCTGTTAAGATTGCTTGCCATGCACGTGTGTGAAAACATACTTTCTATTAGTGTGCACGGGTAAGATTGAGGGTATTTGGTGGTTACGTAATGTCGTAACCGTATTTAATTTCAGGGGCTAGCTTATTGGTGCTAATCCATTTGCTTTGTAGGTTGGTTCAGCGACCGATATGATCGCAGCATCGAAGTATTTCCTGCCTGTGTGTTGTAGCATTCGACAAGGGACATGGGCACCGATATGATTTGAGCTTGTATCGGTTGGTTGTTGACGCAACCGAATTGCTTTCTTAAGAAGATGATGCGCTATATAAAATCATGCCCTTAGGTACACTTGACTGCACCCCGCGGTGGTTCGCTTATGTCGGTTGCTTATTTGTGCAACCGAATTGCCTTTTAGGAAATTGGTTGTTGGGCGCTAATGCTATTGCATTGGCGAAACTATAAATTGGTTACTTAAGATAATTGATAGAAAGACATACTAGAGCATTAGAGATGGCGTTCACATGGAATCGCCGTAAGCCAATGTTTTTCTAGTTTTTAGATGCTCTGGCTGCCCCACAAAGATATTTTCCTGTTAACCGGGAAAAGGCGAGCGGCGCCGTTATGTGGAACCGCCACACTCTGTCCTCCATGTCATGATTTTGGTAGATGCTTTCATTCACCTTGTACATTTCCTGAAAGGCAGCTCCCACAGCGTTCACCTTTTCCAAAGGATCTTCGATCACGAAGAGCTCATTATTGAGGATAGCGTTCTCTGTGCCTATGGCAATCTTGATTAGCATCTGCTTGTGTACGTCGGTACGTGGAATTTGGAGACACTGAATCTCGTTTTTATTATTTCTCTTGAATATCTTAATTATTTGTGAGAACATATTCGGGTTATTAGTTTTTATAGCTCGAGTTCTGTTGTTCCAATACAGATTTGTTGTTAATCTATAATTAGCTTTAAGTAATTGTTGGAGGTTTTTTATTCGGGATTTCAGTGATATTATCTCCTCGTCTTCTCTGTCTGTAAACTGTCTGTGTAATTGTTTAACTTTTGATAGGAGTCTGCTCTTTTTCCTGTAAAGTGCGTTTATTGTTGTTATTCTATACATGTTTTTGTTATCTGCAGCGACATCCTGAGAAAGGTTGGCGCAAGGCCAATAATCTTGCGCGGAAAAACAAATTATTATGACAAATTTAACAAGTCTCGGACATGGACCCGGTACCGGTAGAGAGACCTGCTAAATAAGGCCTCGACCACATCCCGGTTATAGTTCCGATGATTCGCCTATTTGTTTAATGTACTTATCGATTTCGGCATTTGTCAGGTTTCTGTCAGGCCATCGCATTGCCCCGTAGTTGTAGGGTTGTGGGACCACGAATCCCTCCAGTTCTGCCGTTCGTTCGGAAGCTTTATTATGACCGTGAATGCACAGTGGTCACTGCGTATTCAATTGTCCATAAACAGTTTCTGTTATGTCTGTTGGTGTTGAATAGTCTCAGTCGTGAGTCAATAACCAAGATATGCAAGAACGATCTACCTCTAGAGAACGATGGATATTCCGTAGTTGGGACGTCAGTTTTATATTCTATGTGGTATTGATCTACCCAGCTAGCCAGTTGATTTCCTCTACAGTTGGACATATCATTTCCCCAATCTTTATGTTTGGCGTTCATATCTCCACCTAGGATCAAATAGTTTTCCTCCAAGTGTAATTGTGACCATCGAAAGAGGGTTTCGAACTCTGTTATAAAGAGGTTCTGTTGGTGCTCCTTGCTGAACGCTCTATGCGTACGATGCAGGGTTCCAGCACCCGGAATCTGCTCATTTCTTCACTATATATAACTTTATGATGGATTCCTTTTCTAATAAATATTGCGACAGCTCCCCCTTGTGAGGAATTAGGTCGATCTCTTCGTATAATATCGCAGTTTTCATGCCATATCTTATGCTTCTTAGTTTCCCCCACCAGAAGTATATATATATATATATATATATATATATATATATATATATATATTATATTGAAAAGATTGGCTCTCCTCTCAGTTCTGATTAGTGAATTTACATTCACGACAAGAGCTTTGATTGATGTTTTGGTTAAAGGGTTTATATTGAATTTTTATTTAGACTGGACAAGTGCCAGTTCCCCCCCCCCCGCGTGGAGAATTGAATCGGGAACTAGTTTACCTCCGCAATTCTTTATCTCAGAAGGTATTATAGTGTTTGCGACGAAAGTGACGCTATAACGATTAGAATCACTAAAAATTGAACCAATGCTCAACACATCAGGCCACTGCCGCGTGTACGAATTTGATTTCTAAATTTAAGTACATTCAACTGATGGGGAATTTCTATGCTATTGCTTGGTATAGGCCTGATGCATTTTCTTATTCGATTTTCTTTCGGTGTTCTTAACATTAGAAACGCCACACTTCTCCCTCCTCAGTAACTTTGTTCCGATCAACTTCGTGTGCGAATGGAGGGACGAGGAACGAGCGACTCTATGCGGAAGTCGTGATTGTAGTAGTAAAGTCCAGTTTACCTATGGGAGATTGGTCGTTGTGTGTATACAGATCGCGTCGGTGTCAACAATTATAACGTTTGCGACGAAAGTGAAGAACGTGTTAGTCCAACTGACGCTATGACGGTTAGAATCACTAAAAATTGAACCAATGCTCAACACATCAGGCCACTGCCCCGTGTACGAATTCGATTTCTAAACTTAAGTTCACTCAACTGATGTGGAATTGGTATGTTATTGCTTGGTATACGGCTGATGCATTTTCTTTCGGTGTTCGTCACTATTTTCTTGTATATTGTGTGTGTAAATGTTAGAAACGCCACAGTATCATGACTTATCTCCGTCTCAGTCCGAACCATCAACCATACATCCGAAACATAGTCGAAGATTTATCCAGGCGGTATCACGGAACGTACAGCAAGACAGGGTAATATCTCACCTTGGGACCGACTACCACCTAAACCAACCTTTTCCCAAAATGTTCCATCAACCTGACTCCGAAAGATGGCCAGGGATATCTCTCGACCATTTCACGGAGCCTATTACTTGACCGGGTGGTATTTCACCGGGCGGCAGGGCGTCAGAGCTAAGTCCGAGCGGAAGGAGAGGAAGTGGATAAGGAAAGGCGGTATCGATGTATATTGGTCTTAAATAGCTGGACATTATAACGACGTGGAAACATATGATCAGGTAGAGCATTCCACATTCGTGTGGTTTGGCTAAAGAATAACTCTCTATGTTTGTTTTAGCGCGTGAAGTTGACTTGCAACGCGAACTGATGTGTATTCTCAGATTGACGGGTATCGCAGGAAAATGTCTGAGGAGGCGGAACACATTCAGCAAGTTCTGTTGAGCTACGACCGTGATAATACCTATAGAAGAGAGATGGGCATGATACGTTGCTCTTATGTTCTAACGACGGCATTGATCGATTTACAGCTGGGTCCCCAATAAGTTTCACTGGTCGTTTTTGCATCGTGTCGAGCACGTGTAGTGCAGTTTTGTATGCGCCTGACCAAATATGGGAGTTGAACTCTATTTTGGGACGAATATATGCCTTGTTAATAGTGGCCAGGTTGGAGGGAGTGATGTGTCTTTTGGATCTCTTAAGAAACCCGGCAGTTTTCGCAGCTTCAAATATGTGGTCGCTCCGTGTCGAGGATTGATAGTTCCTTGGCTTAGTCGATACAAGTGCCGTTCATCGACACTGTATTTACTTTGTGATTCGCCTTTGACGAGAACAGGCAGCACTGAGTTTTTAAGGCATTAAACTCTGGTCGTTTAGATATTCCCCATTGATGTATCTTTTTGTGGTCCGAATTCAATGTATTACTAATCTGCTGATTGATAATGACGTTCGAAGAGTTTGGTCGGGAATGTTCGTATGAATATGAGAAACTCAACGTGCTATCTTCCGCATACGAGTGAATTGCGTTGTGTGTAATGGACAAGAGATTATTTATAAAGATGAGGAAGAAAGCGGTTAAGAATACAGAGTCTTGGGGAACACCTGCATTCATTTGATGAGAGGCAGAGCTGGCACCATCAAAAACCACTTGGATTGAACGGCCAGAAATTATCCATTATCAATTATTATCAAATGCATCAGGGAATTGTCCACTTCATATGAATGTAATTTTGATAAAAGGGCTGGATGCCAAACTCTGTCGAAAATTTTGGAGATACCAAGTGCAACAACCTTGCTTCCACCGAAGTAGTGGATGGAATGGCTCCACTTCTGGGTAAGGTACACTATCAAATCTCATGTGCACCGGTTGCTACGAAAGTCATATTGGCGGTCATTAAGCAGATCATTTGTTTCCAGATAATTTGAAAGTTGACGGTTAATCAGTGATTCCATAACCTTCGAGAGAATAGAAGTTAGTGCTATGGGTCGATAAGAAGCGAGGGACGATTTGTCGCCTTTTTTGGGAATTGGCTGAATGTTCGCTTGAATGCGCGGTCAACACTACGCGTTTGGAAGTGAATCTGGCCCATACTATGTTGCTTATGCTCAAGTTGAGGCGGAACTGATGTGGTATCATGCAGCGTTGAGTTGGCTGCAAAATGTGCAGCAAGTAGATTCGCTTTCTCTGTTGCACTGGTGCACTTCTACATCCATTGTGATTCTGAATCAGAAGAAGAAGCTAAGGATTGATGTGAACCTGATACTTCGGCTGAAAAGCAAATAAAGCATCAGTTTTTTGGTATGTGAAAGAAATATTCTTCGGGGCTTACTTTCAAACTTACTAAAAGAAAAAAAAACTCAGATTATTACCGCAACCTTTTGGGCCAACTGGATGTGAAAATTCGAAAAAGATTTGGCTTATAGAAGAAAAAATGAGTTTTCATGAAGAGAACGCACTCTTTCACAAAGCTTAACAAACCAAAGCGAAATTCACAGAAACATGCCATTGCTGCAACAACCAGCCTATTCGTTTCTTCTGACTTCTGGTGATTCTGACATTTCAAAAAATGGATGTGATTTTCATCCGACCGCGTTGTTCGCCAATTTTTTAGATTATCAATTTCAGGATTTTTATCCTAAGAAAGGTTGGTGCAAGGCTAATAACCTTGCCCGGGAAAACGAATTATTATGGATAGTTTAACAAGTCTCGGATAAGGACCGGATACCGGTGGACAGACTTGCTAAATAAGGCCAATACCGGATCCCGGTTGTAGTGCCGATGATGATGATGATCATTTTTGGGATGGAGTCCAGAAGCTACAACATCACTGGAACAAGTGTTTTAAATTACAGGGAGGTCATACTGAATAATAAAACATATTTCAAACCATAAAATCGTTGCTTACTAATCAAATGACAAAAATAAAAAATAAAAAAAATAAAAATGATAATGAAAATATATCATTTTCAGCGCACAATTGAATTACGATTGACCTGGTGAACATTAATCACTGGCAAAACAACGTCATTAGCAGTCACCGGTTTTGATGTCAACAATTCATTCGACTACGCCAATCATCTCTCTGCTATGTAAAATATGTGGAAAAAATATTCTTATATGCATTTATATTTCAAAATGACAAAAGTCATAGATTCATAAGATCCAAATGTCGTTATATGTTAATAAACTCGCTAGAGGTAAGTAATCTTTGATGTCCTCACGAAAGTAACAGTCAGGTCAACCCGTCTCCATCATTCATCTAAAGACCTTCATTCACGCAACGCCAGTCTCAAGTTCAAGCTGACGTGATACTAGACATAACAAGGAGCTATAAGCACCGAACCAGCTCAGAAGTTGCTGCAACAGCTTTTAACGTTGCCCCCTATTTCAAATGACTTCGCTATTTCGCGACACCCTCGCCTAAGATTGAAGACTACACCGGCTCTACTTTCAAGTGATCCGCCTGACACACGATGATGACCTCCACCGCTTGAACGACCACACAAGTGTTCCACATTTGGCGTTACTGCCGTCGCACCTTCTCAACTTACATCATCGGAATTCATTTGAATAAATTAAAATTGTAATTATAATTTGCGATCGTCATGGCGAGTTGTCACCATCATTATTGTGACATTGTTGGTATAAGTTCCTCAGTCTCTAGTCCGCAACGAGCGCTAGATCTCAGATAGGTAACGTGGGAGAGGGCACCAATTCAATGTATCACTTGAGTTTAACCTTCAAATAAACGAAACCTGCAGCGGCGAATAAACAATTACCGTGACCGCAGATGGTTACGAATCACAAAGCGTTTGTTTCGTAATCATCCTTGACCTCGGTGAATGCACGACAGGAAGTTCGTATTCATTTGCAATGTTTCCACGGAAGGAGAATCACCTAAAGCCCATCCGTTGCAGGAGCAGAACTAAGTTGAACTCCGGAAATATTATTCATCGTCGCTGTGCTATAGAGTCCATTTGTTTTCACGTTCCACATCCACTTATCGCCACTCGGCATCTTCAGATATTTTCTGCCGCAGCGCCAAATCGCTATGAAATACGTTCGCCCGATAGCAAGTGATTGGTCAACATATCCTCCCCCCAGACTTGAGCACCAACAAACAAACCATCTGCTGGTTGTTCCCACTCAGCCTACGTTGTCCGATTCCGCGTTGCAATCGCTGTCTGTCTATAGTCTGAACGGTTTTAGGGCGCAATGCGAAATTGACGCAACACGCCGCTGCCGGCGGCTACTTTTTACCTACTCGAACTCCAGATACACACCTGGACTGCAGCAAGAGAGCAGCACAATCTCTGAGCTGTTGCACACTTTCTACCAATCCACAGCGGTTCCATTCCTGGGGACTAATCAGCCCTCTTCCTGTTCGATCGATTTTCACGCTGCACTAACCCAAAAGCGTTTCGTAATTAAATTCTATCCTTCGCTGATAAATTTGTATCCCGCCCGTAACGAGTCCTTTAATGGCAGTTTACGTCATGTTAAACACGTATTACTTCATTGCCGTTATTAGTCTCCGACATAAGCAGGACACCGCCCGGGAACCGGACAACTCGGCAACGGAACATCTGAACAACTGGACAACAGTACAATAGTACAACTGACCAACGCACATCGCCGTTTCGTCAGCATCTCGATCGTGGGACAGGTATTTAAGGTCTGATTCCGATCCTGCCAGCCGCCAGCTTGAATAAATTTCTTTATTAATAATTTTCCAGCCCCGCGCTCCAACCGCCAGTGTCCATCGTCTCGTGTAAACATGAATTATGATTGACATCCTGCGGCTATGGATTCAGTTTACTTAAATAATGTTAACAATTACGCTCTGCGTCCCCATAGTCCCTGAACGGCTCCAAAACAAAAAAAAAATTTAAAAAAAAATTGGCAAGCCCTGCAATGTGGCCCAACACTTGCTGAGGCCTGCGTCAGGGTGCGTACTCCTCTCCAGCTCCGACTCACACCGACTCCGTTTAATTAAATTGGTGTGATTAAGTGTCGCGATTATGCGGCAGTTAGCAGGCAATTAAGATAAAGGTATGGAAATTTTTGTCAAGCGTTGAGATGCATTACAGTCGGTGAATTATATTTGGTGACCGGGTCTTACAAGGGACGATACCTGTTGCCTCAGGCCAATTCGGCGCGATCACGATAATGAGCAGTTGTAAGTGAAGGACTTAAGTGAATGCAAATTGAAAGGAATGTCATCGGGCGGTTCGGTTGCAATCTTATCCTTGACGGAATGTCAAGGAGTCGTTGAAGACGATCGAATGCTTATGATTATAGAGTGAGGAACCGAAACGTGAATGAACCTTCAACATGCTGAGAGGTTTGTGGGAAAATATGACTGACAGCAAATCCAGAAATCGTCATTATCGGCAACAAGAGGGGCAAAACGATTGAAGTGGAAAATTGTGTGGTGTTTTGGCAGGTCTTATTCGTACGTAACATTGATTTTGGTATCAACATCACCCTGAGTTAGTGACATCATATAATAGCCCGATAAGTACAAAAACGAATAAAGAGGGCCCCAATTCGAGCTGATGGTTTCAAAATGATCAAAAATACATTTATTCGTGAGAAACTGTTAACACTTTTAAGTTAATCTGATCTAGAAACCTTGACATTAAAGCGACAGTTATATTATAAAACATCGAATGACAACATATCGAGTTTAAAATCATATTCCCAAATAATTTCCCAACAAGTTGTAATTTTGGGACTTTTGTAAATTCGAAATGGATGTTTTGAAGGGATGACATGCCAAAGCACTACTCTAGTACGAACGGTGTTTATAGATTCCGCCAAAAAAGTGCGGAGAATTGATTATTAAATTATTTTAATTTTTGAGAAACCACAACATTCCGCCCGCCTTCGCCAACTATTAGCAAGTCATGCTCTTTGGCTGCGAAGGGCTTTATCTCGAGGTCCCGTTGATGATGTTGTCTATTTACTGGTGGTAAGTTTAAAAATCGAATTCTAAAATCGGCCAGTAGCCTGATATATTACGCTTTGGTTCAAGTTTTGGTGATTTTAACTGTCATAGGGTCAGTTCGAATCACACGTGCTTCACTATCATCCGAAACGCTATAACGTCCCGTGCGTGGGCGAAAGATTTATTCGATAATGAAGAGAAACCCATACGTAGGCCCAGGCGCTGTATGGTCAGATAGTCGAGTATGTCTTCCATTCCGTCACGGGAGGACCAAGCGCATCTAGTGTCCCAACGGCATCGTTGGTATAGTCGCGGAGCTGACGCAGGCGAAAGACGGACTTTTTGGGGACAGCGGAAGTCTGGAAGCGAGCGCTTTTTTTTTTTTGTTTTTTTTTTTATTATACTTCTCTCGGGAGAGGCGAACCTATAGCGCCGAGTGCCATTAAATAACTGTTGCAGTTCTTTTTGAACAGTTGCAAGTTGTAACGTTCCGGGAACACTCGCGTGGGAAGGGAGTTCCACAGCTTCCCCGCTCTGTAGCGGAACGAGTTCTGATGTAGGGATGTTCGCGCCGTCGGGAGATGAACCACAAACGGGTGTGAACCGTCGGATTGTCTTGTGGAGCGCATATAAACTGAATTGCGCGGAACAATACCAAGAATCTCCGAAGAACAGTACCCGTGATAATATCTGTAAAACAGACAGAGGTCGGCTACGCGCCTTCGATGTGATAGCGACTGTAGTCCCGACGTCAGCGCCGAGTCCCCGATCAGGCGGATCGCTCGTCTCTGTACGCTCTCAAGTAGGTCGAGGGTATGTTTAGGAGCCGAGCTCCAAACATGAGAGCAATATTCGAGCGCGGGTCTAATTTGGGATTTATATAGGAGAAGAAGTTGGGCCGGAGTAAAATATTTCTTGGCTCTAAAAAGATAACTCAGTTTTCCTGAGGCTGATCTGGCGATATCCGATACGTGTTTATGCCATGATACATTCCCACAGACCGTGAGGCCGAGCAATTTCAAACTTTCCCCAGCCTTGACGCCCCGGCCATTCATCATCAGCTGTGGAACCGATGATCCAGTTTTCTTTGCGAATGTTGTATACTGAGTCTTCGTTGCATTGAAGTCGACAAGATTGGCCTTTCCCCACTGCAGGACTTTATCCAGATCCCGATTCAGAGAATCAATCTGTCTACATCTCAGCTGGTGTGACGCGGATGCACCAACGGCCGATCACTCGAAAAGGAGGAAACAAGCGTACTATCATCCGCAAAACTGAACAATTTGTTATCCGTTGTCTCCAACAAATCATTTATGTGAAGCAAGAACAAGGTTGGAGCCAAAATAGAACCTTGGGGCACACCCGAATTAACAGGATACAGATCCGAACACTCGCCGTCCACAACAACCCGGATCGATCGTTTCTCGAGGAAGCTCCTCGTCCAGTCGCAAAGCTGTTATGAACGAAGTTTGCTCAGCAATGCCCCGTGCCAGACGCGGTCAAAAGCCTTGGAGATATCCAATGCGACCGCCCTTGACTCACCATGTCGTTCAATCGCAGATGTCCATGTATCGGTTATAAGTGTCAAAAGATCTCCTGTGGACCGCCTGCAGCGGAATCGGTATTGACGATCATTCAGGAGTCCGTTGCACTCCAAATACTTAACCAACTCTGTATTGATGACTTTTTCCATTAGCTTGGATAAAATAGACAGTAATGCTATCGGACGGTAATTTTGTGGGAGACACTTTTTTCCCGTCTTTGGGATTGGCTGAACTCGAGCGATTTTCCAGCAGGCAGGAAAGGTCCTCCGTGCATAAGATAAGCGGAAGAGTCTGCCAAGAACCGGTGATAGTTCTGGAGCACAGTTCTTAAGGACTATTGCTGGTATTCCGTCCGGGCCGGTTGCCTTCCTACAATCCAGTTCACGTAGAATGCGTTGAATAGTGCGCGGACGAAATCTCACATCCCGCATGGAAGACTGAACCGGCGAGATCACAGGTGGGTCCAAAAGGCCAGGATCGAGGTTTGAATTCGCCGAAAATAAATTTGCGAATACATTAGCTTTATCCCTTGAATTCGTGACTAACGTCCCGCTGTCTGTCACCAACGGAGGGAAAGAAGAGGATGCAAAGTTACCGCTGACAGCTTTTGCCATTGACCAGAAGGAGCGCGAGCCAGTTGGGCGCCGAAGGAGCTTATTGATCACCCTGTCGTTGTGAGCTTTCTTCGCGGTATCAATCGCCTGGTTGCACGCGTTTCTGATTCTGACAAAATTCGTTCTGTTAACATCGGTGGGATTGGAGCGCCATTGCTTAAAAGCTCTATTTTTTGCACTTTTTGTCAAACCAAGGTTTATCAGACGAACTTCGTTTGATGGAATGTGGAATATACATCTCCATCCCCAGAAGAATAATCTCTGATACCGACTCCGCGCAAGCGTTAGCATCGGAGTTTCTGAAGCACACCTCGGACCACGGAAAGGATGCGAAGAAGTCTCGCAAATCGTCCCAGTTAGCGGCCCCATACGAGGGTTGCCTCTTATGTTTCGGGATTTGGCAAACCTAGTGTTGCAATCCGGCAATTGACTGCTCTGTCGTAAAGTTGGACATTTTTGAGGTTATACGCACTCAGAACGTTTTGACATACGAGCGCTATTTGTGTTGTTTACAGTAACTTAAAAGATTCATCTCGGCCCAAAAATGGAATTAAATCGTCAACATTTGCGTGCGATTATTTTTTACAACTTTCGGCGTGGATTAACTCAGCAACAGCGCATGAATGAATTTAATTCAATTTTTGGCGATGAAGCTCCATCAAGGACCAGTGTTTATCGATGGTATGTTGAATTCAATCGTGGTCGTAGTTCACCCCAAGATGAATTTCGTGAAAGTCGTCCAAAATCAGTTGTTGTTCCGAAAACCATTGAGGCTGTGCGCGAACTGATATTGGAAGATCGTCATGTGACCTATCGTGAGATTGAGACAACCTTAGGCGTTAGTGGGACCAACATACATTTAATATTGCATAAACATTTGACTGTCAAAAAAATTTGTTCGCATTGGATCCCACACAATTTGTCAATCGCCCAAAAAAAGGCTCGTGTCAATTGGTCGAAAGAAATGCTCAAAAAATACGGTCGCGGTGCTTCGAAACACGTCTATGACATCGTGACAGGTGATGACTCGTGGATTTACGCGTATGAGCCCGAAAGTAAACAGCAGTCGACTGTCTGGGTGTTTCAAGATGAGCCAAATCCAACAAAAGTTGTTCGCGCACGAAGCACTTGCAAGCAAATGGTCGCCTGTTTTTTCGGAAAAACTGGACATGTCGCAACCGTACCACTAGAACAACGCAGAACATTCAATTCTGAGTGGTACACAACCATTTGTTTGCCAGTTGTCTTCCAAGAAATCGGGAAAACCAACCGCCGAAGACGGATCACTCTTCACCACGACAATGCGAGCTCTCACACATCGGCTGCGACAACTGCATTTTTGAGCACCCAAAACATCGATTTGATGGGTCATCCGCCGTATAGTCCTGACTTGGCACCGAATGACTTCTTTTTATTCCCGTACGTAAAAAACAAACTGAGAGGTCAACGTTTTTCGACACCTGAAGAAGCGGTTGCTGCATTCAGAATGCATGTGTTGGAGATACCTCAATCAGAGTGGCAAAAGTGCTTCGACAATTGGTTCAAACGCATGCAAAAGTGTATAGATCTTCATGGGGAATATTTTGAAAAACAATAAAGTGATTTTCGATGATCAATATTTGTTTTTGTTCTCTAATTCCGAAATATAAAAGGCAACCCTCGTACCTCCATACATGGCGAAGCTGCCTAGGCCGGTTGCTTGTTTGGTATGCAAGTGCTTGCGCGACAGATACCAAGCAGTGATCTGAGTTTCCCAGTGGCGCAGAAACCTCTACGGTATAAATACTCGGTTCGGATGTCAAAAACAGATCCAGGGTGTTCGCATAATCGCCTCGGGCATCCGGCACTCGCGTTGGCTCCCCCACGAATTGAGTCAAGTTGTGGCTTACAGCAAACATCTCCGCCAGCCTCCCAGCCTCGTCGGTTCTGTTAGAATGTAACAACCAGCCGGAATTGTGCACATTAAAATCACCAAGGACAACAATTTCAGAAGCTGGGTGGTTGATCTGTATCCAGTCGACGGTATATGAAAGAAGTTCGAAAAATGTCGCCGGTCGATCGTCATTCGGGGAGCGGTAAAGACAACAAAGGAATTTAACGGAATTCCTCAGCACGACCCTCAACCATATGATGTCCATATTATTGGGTTCCAACGCCTCCATCCTCTGGCAAGCCAGATTGAGCCGCGCGAAGACGCAGACTCCGCCCTTAAAACGGAATCTCGAATGTAAGTCGTATCCTGAGCAACGAAGATATCTCGAATCAGTTGACGAATCGACCTGGGTCTCAGTTAGGGCAAGGATATCAGGTTTCGTTGTTTGTAAATATTGGTGGACGGCGTTGAGATCAGAATGGACCAGGGGATGAGTATTATCGTAGTGCTCTACTAGTTTGTGCCAATCCCGTTTGCAATTCCCGTCCATGATGGGAATATTGCTGATAGTTCTTGTGGCATCGTCGCGGAGGATTGACTTTAGATAATAGGGGCATTCCACATCCGTGAAATCTGGATGGTCCGCCAGTACCACTTGGAATAAGTCTTTGAATGACTTCCATACCGAATACCTACCCAAGAACGTTGGTAACTGCATTGGAGGCAATTTATGAGGGTGGGCGCGATTGGTGTTGGCGATGCGGGGATTTATTCCGGAAGTTTTTGGTGGTACCGAGAAGTCCAAGGTGAGGGCATGGTGAGCATCGATGGACTTCGCCTGCTCGCCTAAGTAAACTTTCTCGGCTAAGTCGATAAAATTCTCCACGAACTAGTGATGATCCTTGATTTCTAGAGTTGCCAGTCGCACGATCTCTTCCGGATGTCTTCCCATTACAGCCTAAGGCTGTGCTAGCGAGTATCTAGTGTGGAGTACCCCAAGGCTCGGTCCTTGGTCCCATATTATTCACATTGTTTGTCGCAGATTTACCATGTCTAGGTGAAAACATTCAGGTAGCTATGTTTGCCGATGATACGGCCATTTCCTCTTCGGGTGCCTTATTCACTAATGTCTACAACTCTTTGCAAGCAGCTCTTGTCAAATTAGCAGTATATTACAGGAAATGGAAAATAGAAATAAATGGTAATAAAACACAAGCTGTCTGGTTTTCGAGATGTAGGACACACTGCTACCTACCAAATGGCACTAAACTCAGTATGTGTGCAGTTGATATTGATTGGTCCGAAGACTGTAGATATCTAGGTATTATTCTAGATAAAAAACTTATCTTTCAAAAATACATCACTACCACAATTGACAAAATAAACAAAGTCTTAAGAATTATGTATCCATTAGTGTGTAGAAAGTCAAAGCTTAGCATCGAAAATAAAATTATAATATTTAAAACCATTTTTCAAGCGATACTCCTGTACGGGGCCCCTGTATGGTGTAATTGTGCTCGCACACACAAAATAAAATTGCAAAGGTGTCAAAATAAAATATTGAAAATGTTGCTGAATTTGCCATGGCATTATTCGACACATGAACTACATGAAAACGCTAACGTTAAACCGGTAGAGTTCCTTATTGACAAAATCAATCGAAACTTCTTCGTCAATTGTTCTTTTTCTGACAATGTTCTCGTTTCCCGTCTTGCGTTATCCTAAATCACTACATATGTACTCTGTCTATGAAAATTACATCGAGGTCATTACTATATAAAATAACCGGAAGCCAGTGCAATATTAGTCTTAAGATTCAAATAAGGGTTTTTTATTGTACTTTTCCCTTAATTTATTATTTGTTATTCATTAAAATTGTGCTATTGTCATTATATAGACTTAAGATTATAGTTGTAAAGAAATTGCTATCCTAAATCTCTTAAGTACTAGTTATAAAATATACCATAAATGTAATTATCTACCAAATAAAATTGAATTGAATTGAAAAATATTACTTGATTACAAGTTATAAGAAAAGCAGTATAATTATATCTGATTTTTTTAACTGGTATCAGGCTCCATAAATCGGGCTAAACAGTCTCGTTTACTGGCAATTTGACAATTAAAGCTATCGATCTACCCCTGTTCTGACTGTAAATTATCTATTTTAAGACACCTACAGTCACAACCCTGTTATCAAATAATTTGTGAGTTGCCTTGTCTTGATTCACCCCCCAAGCGATTTCACAACTCCAACTATTTATTAACGTTTGACACGGCAGTGTGTCAACACCTAAGACAACATTCCATCTATGTGAACGACTTTCTACGCAATTGAATGTCAAGTCAAACCATCTTGTCGCTAGTACTTCGGCCCCTTCTCACACCCACACTCGTTTACCCCGTTCACATAACTTTCTCTCATAAGTTCAGAAATGAACTTATTAAAACGAGAACTTATGCCGACAGAGATGTATGATGCGACACTAACAATATGCCACCCCAACACCCGTTCAGTCTAGCTATTACAGCAACTGGCACTTCATTAAGGAAGCACTCGTCTTCACACCCTCCAAATTGCTTCCCTGAATCATTCTTTCCTTTTTATCCTTCGTATTTCATTTGGTGCGTTACCGTTACCTCGTCAATTTCGTCACCCCCCATGGCAGGGTGTACAGTCAATTTTGACACAAAGTTTAATCGCCTGTTGACAGTTGTTGGGACATCAATTTTCTGGTATGCAAATTGTTTTTGAACGCTTGTAATATACCAGACAAGGGATGGACGGTTGATTGATGAGACTCGAAATATCTTGACAGCGATTTGATTAAAAACAACAACAAATCCGGCTACTTTCACTGGCCACATGGGACCCAGATCGCAGTGGTCGAAATTGGTGTTACATCGCGTTAACACGAACGTACGGGATGTTTGAAGACTTTTTTCCATAAAAGCGAAGCCTTTGAAAACCGTGTGTTTTTTAAATGCCAGTGATTTTATGGAGTATGAAAGATTTAACGATACTATGGGGACTGGGGATTAAACGAGAATTTGTTAGTCGTACTGGGGAGACATAAAGAATGCTAAACTTGGTGTGGATTTCAGAGAGTATGAGTTTTTGAAGAGAGTCAATAGAGAGTTTATAGCATGGCTTTGGTAATTCACTATAAGATGAAGTACCAATTCTTTCTTTCTCGCTTTTATATTTAAAACGATGAGATTCGCAAGTTCGGGAAACGAGTGTTTAGAAAGTTATTGCAAATAAACAAGACAAGAAAATAGGGAATGATTTCGCTAGCTCTACTCGTGCAACGTTACAAAGGACGCTTTTCAGAAGAGTTACTACTCCAGGAGCACTCAAACGATGTGGGGACGGTGCAAATGATCGATTTCTGGCAACCGCTTTACGCAGAATTCTTTTGGTAGAGATGAATCAGTAACTCCCTGATTATTTCATTGCTGCCAAATATCAAAGAAATAAATAGACTTTCTCAAAATTGATCAAAAATCGATTGACAAATGGAAATCGGTGCTTTTTCAAAACGTAGGTAATTGAAAATGCCTAGGACCTATTGCCCCTCTTTCACAAAAAGGGAAACCGCGAGAAGAAACTTGACGCGATGTAGAACTTGGTAAGGGGTAAGATTCGGTAGAATGCAGGAATCGGAAAATGGTACACTACGCTAGAAGGTAGCTTGCAGACCAAGATACTGTCACGTTGAGTTAATTAATCATGGCGACTGAGAAGCAATGAAAAACGCGGTTTGAATGCACGGTGAAAACCTTAGAACCGAAGCATCGGACCGCGGCCGTGTATACATGAAGATATGTTTACTCGGTAAATATTGGAGAAGATTCGGGTTTTCGAAAGGCAATGCCTCAGACCTTGCTCTGATTTATACCGGACTTCAGAATCCGACTACAAAAATACTATCCGAATAAAGCTCTATATAATGGAGACAACATAAACATGATAGATCATTTTATGATCAAATTGATCAGATCAAATGTTGCGAGACCAATGAGTTCATCCAACGATTTAATTTTCGGGGCCAATTAAATTATATATATATATATATATATATATATATATATATATATATATATATATATATATATATATATGGCGCAAGACTAATGACCTTGCCCGGAAAAAAAAACAAATCATTATGGAAAATTTAACAAGCCTCAAGACTTGCTAAATAAGGCCAAGACCGGTTCTCGGTTGTAGTGCCGATGATGATGATGATGATATATATATATATATATATATATATACATATAAATATATATATATACATATATATATACATATGTATATATATACATATATATATATATATAAATATATATATATACATATATATATATATACATATATATATATATACATATGTATATATATATATATATATATATATATATATATATATTTAAAAAATATGACGTATATGAAAGAGATCGCCATAATGGGTTCGTTTCACCAGAGGCAATTCTATACCTTGATATGATTGGCCTCATTCAGGACGAATCCGGAATACTTTGGCGGATATTTTTTTTACTTTTGTCGAATGTTTGACGATGACGGTGAAGTGTTCCGCCGAACACTGTTCACATGAATGCACAACGGAGCGAAACGACATTTTACTAAAAACACAGCGAAAAGGTTTGTTTATATTTTTCTTTATTTTATTGTTGGTAATCCAGGATTCACTACACTGGAACGCGCCTGGCGATTTTACAAAAGGTACTCTTATATAAAAGGTATAATATAACACATAATTATTCGCCGACACACTCGCAACCTTCGCTGGTTGGTTCACTTTTCTCTTAACTCCCTCGTTGGGAATCTGTATTTCGACTGCGACGACACACGAACGACTCTCGTGGGAATGGAGAATCTGACCTCCGTGAATGCTACTCGATGACTGAATATCGCGACGGTTGCGTTCGCGGATCCTGAATCTCGAATGTTCTCTCTAGTTGATCTATTAGCACGTGTGCTAATAGATCTATTGTTTTCTCCCGCAGCGAAGGTCCTGTCAAAAGGGAATTGAGAAAAGAGCAAAGAACAAAGGGACATCATAGGATCATTGTGTAGCTGCTTAATAGCCTGCAACGCAGGACAATGGCGCTATAAGGGATTTCGGTATACAATGGTAATTGTGTCCCGTATCTTAGCTGGCGGCAAGGATGATATTTGCACGTTTGCAGGTAACGCTGGCTAGCAGGGGCGCCAATCAGGTTTTCGAATTTACGATGCCTGTATGATGTATTATATATAATTATTTTTAGGAATTTAGGACGATGCGTTAAATGTCCTTGGTAAGGCAATGTTTGTCAGTTTGTTGTGTCCTTCGATCGCCGTGCAGGCGTAGGACGATTGATCGGACTTGTGACCCACGTGTCTGTGGACACGTGGGGTAGTTGCCTCCACGATGTATGTTACCTTCGTTTCAGGTATGGTGCAGGACTTTTAAGGACACGTGTCTGTGGACAAGTGTAATTTACCTATACGTGAGTGTGTTCCTTGGCGGAACGACGACATCTCGACCAATAGTGGATTGTGTGGTTCGTAGAACTGCCACAATACCATTGGTTTTTCACGTGCGTCGACCCAGGAAGTCGCACACACAGATGTAGAATGGCTGCGGTACAGTAGGGCGATATCTAACAGAGATAATAAAGAAGCCAAGAAACAACACTAGCAGTTCTGGTGGTGGAATGGCAACTAAAGACCTGTCAGCCGAAATGGCCATAGTAAATAACATCTCAAAACAATGGCAAAGTTACAAGTTACAAAGTTTATATATATATATATATATATATATATACATATACACACACATATATATATATATATATATATACATATATATATATATATATATATATACATATATATATATATATATATATATATATATTGGTTATAAATTTTCATTGTTTGGCGAATTTTTAATGAAGATTGCAAAATATATATAAAGTAAGTTAGAATATAATTAAAATAAGCTAGAATTAAAGCATATTTTGTCTAGCAAGTATATACATATGATATAATATAATATTCCTCTTCTCTTTCTCTCCCACTCTCAAAGATTTTCAATCTGTTTCTCAAGCAAAACGTTTTCCCTAGTATTTTGAAATCCTCCTTTGTAACCCCCATACATGACAATGGACCCAAAAGTGATAGAAGTAACTATCGTCCTATCGCCAAACTGTTTCATATCCCAAAACTGTACGAAGGTATTCTTTACAACGAGTTATCTTTTCGGTGTAGGACCATTATCTCACCCAATCAACATTGTTTCCTTTCGGGAACGTCAACCACCAATCTGGTTTAGTTCTCATATCATACTCTCCTTGCCTTAGAGAATGGCAGCGAAGTCGATGTAATCACAAGCGATTTCCGCAAAGCCCTCGACAAAATCTCTCATAATCTCATCCTCTTTAAGCTATCCTCCCGTGGGTTCGAACCCCTATTGATTAAGTGGATATCATCCTATCTTAAAGCTCGAACCTATCGTGTCAGATTCAGATCCTCCCTTTCAAATCCCTTTCTCTTTCTATTCCCGAATATTCAGTTAATTCCCAAAAAGGGTGACAAATTGTCCCTCTCTTCTTATCGACCCATAATACGACAGACATGTATGCTCGATACGATGCCAAAACGAGCAGGGAAACTTATTGGGGACCCAGCCGTAAGTCGCTCAATTCCGTCGTAAGAGCATAGACGTAACGCATCATGCCTATCTCTTTTCTATAGGTATAATCATGGTCGTTGCTCAACTGAACTTGCTGAATGTGTTCCGCGCCTTAAGACAGTTTCCTACAATACCCGTCAATCTGCGACGCATCAATTCACGTTGAAAGTCAAATTCAGGCGCACAAATCAATATAGAGACCCGTTCTTTAGCCGAACTACATGAATGTTTAATACTCTACTTGATCATGTGTTTCCTCGTCGTTGTAATGTCTAGGCATTTAAGATCAATATACATCGATACCTCTTTTCCTTATCCAGTTCCTGTTCTTCCGCTCGCACTGTGCTCTGATATTTAAGGGTACTCCAAAATGCCCTTTTGCGCGCGCGTTTGTGAAAAAAAAAAAAATCTTCGGTAAATCTATTCACGGCTCCTGAATGGCACTAAATAAGCGTAATACCCACTTGGCAGACGAATTCCCTGACAATATAATATTCTTCTGCGATGAATGCATTAATATCTCGCTTTCTCACATCCTTCTGGCAATCAAATCCTGAGCGACGCTACCGATAGTCCCCACTCGCTCTATCCTAAAATTCACATCTCGGGAGTAGTCTCAAAGGTATCCATGACCTCGCATCACTCCACCAAAGGACACTATCCAACATCAACTCCCTCATTAGAGACAGTAAAAAGGTGATGACGATCGTCAGGTTACTTATTCGGATAACGAATCCCTCAATTTACTGGCACATGAATTATCCAACTCCTTCCGCTTAAAAATCGGCAAATGCATGCAATCGATTTACAAAACCGAACTTGACCCTCCACCCCAGCATGCCCTACACAATCTTGATACAGTCGTAGACCAGCTCGCTAGTTCCTGGACCCACCTTGGCCAACTGGAAATCAGAATTCATGCCGATATTCTCTTCATCCACCGTCTTCTCTCAGGTTCAATCAACTGCCCAAGCATGCTCTCCTCCATCACATTATACACTAACCCCCATTACCTGCGAAAAACTCGTCTCTTCTTGTTGGCGACGTAACATACGAAGCCGGGGACGGATCAGCGCACGACTGACGACAGGCAGACTGAGGATCGGCAATTTATACCAGTCGCTCTTTTGTTCCTGTGACAACATGCGAACAAGGGAACGAGGACAAAAGAGAGAATAAAAGCAGCGGCTGTTGGGGAGTACAACCAGTCTCTTTAATAAGGAACCTACCATTGCGGTGAGCATGGACATTGAAAAGGCTTTTGGCACAACCTGGATCGAAGGTCTCGTTTCTAAAATTACTGAATACCGGCCTCAGTAGAACGCTGTGTAGTATCATCTACCAGATCGTTCTAAACAGAACCTTCCAAGTTCGAGTGAATGGAAAGCCAGCCCGAACTTTCAACACCACTGCAGGCGTAGCACAGGGGTGCATTCTAGGCCCCATCCTATTTAACATCTACACCTCAGATATCCCTCGCCCTGTGGACGGGAGAGTATGTCGGGTACGAGATCGCGACGCCAGCATGGGCGAGAGTTCTACCTCGTCTCCACCAGTTCTAAGTGTCTGCCGTAGACCGAAAGAAAAACAGCAAAATGTCACCGAGGGAATATAGGTGACCGAGAGGGAAACACAAAGCGAAACTCCGCGACATCAACACAGGAAAGTATAACACGCTGATTCAGTTTATTATTATTTTATTGATTAAACACTGTCATTTGGTTTGGATGTACCCGAGTATTTTAAATTGATATTAATTGATTTTTTACAACTTTTATAAATACATTAACTGGCGAAACACTTTCCTCGACACGACTTCGCTATTGGGACGCTTCTCCGCCGGGCGACGGAGAGCGGGAGCGACAACGATCACGACCTGCTCTGTCGGTAGACGTAAAAGGACTCAACGATAGTCATCTCGTGCAGAGATGATTCGCTTAGCAAGGGAAATTTTTGGGTGCATTCGCTTTCACTGTGGTGATAGCCGGATCTCGTAAAGGAGATCGTCATGGTACACATGTATATGTGTACGTCGGTTCTTTTCATGGGTCGAAGCCATGATAACGAATCTGAAACACCAAGAAGGGGCATAATGTGCATCCAGGAGATGTGTGTTCGTTGAAACAAATAAATCGAATTTCGTGGGATGCTAATGGTTTGTGCTTGATTATGCGTCGAGGTCATGAGGTATGGATTCAGGGCAATTACAATACAAAGGGAAAAGCGACCTATGCATCGTTCGATAATGAGGGTCAGCTGGATAAATAGCAGCCACTCATTAAATGCAAACTACGTTTAGGATACCACAAACGACATGGATTGTTTATGGTATCGGCAGGAAGCCTATGGAGGAACAGCGTTCTTTATTTGCACTTGGTGCGAGTTAGGGGAAATTGGCTTCAGCGTCGATTGCGCTAATTCCATGCAGCTGCTTGGGTAAAAGGGTCGACAGCCGATGTATGCATAGATAGATTTTATGTACACATATTGAGGCTGGGATTAGCCAACTCAAGGGTAAGATTCCCTGACATGCGGTCGTATGATATGCGAACCGATGAATTTTCTTTCAGGGAATTTATGATATGCTTGGAGAGAACTCTTATAGGGGATTTTAAATGCGAAGTTATGCATGCAGGTAAGAATTCTCTTTTCCAGGGGCTTTTTTGATTACAAATTTGTTCTCTTTAATGCGTGAGGCATTTAAGATGCTAATGCTATTGCATTAGCGAAAGCTTATGCAGACTGGGTGAAAGTTATGGGGGTTTTTCAGGAAAGAGAACCGTGGGGTTTGGCGGAACCGCCACAAGTAAACCAGATATGCTGTGCGGACGAAGTCTTAGTGTACACATCATCTAAAAGCCCAAGACTCGCAACAAACCGACTCAACCATCATCTAGACGAACTGTATCAGTACTACAGTCGATGGAAAATCCGACTTAACCCATCCATAGCAGTAGCTATAATTCTGAGTAGTAAACACAGAATATCCAAATACAAATAGGAGGTACTACGGTTAGACCACAGGACAGGATGAAATATCTTGGGGTCACTTATACCCCAAAAATGAATTTCATCAAACATGTGACCCACATTCTTCAAGGGGGCCTCGGTCGGTCCAAGCAACTGCACAACATCTTGAAGTGAAGTAGCAAAGTTGACACCAAAGTTAAACTTCTATGCTATAGGCAGCTAATCCGATTTGAAATATCATACGCCTTTCCCATATGGTCCTGCATATCTGCGGCTCAAATGGAAAGGCACTCTAGAAGGCCTGACAGTCGCCATTACCCGAACTCTCACCTATACGAAGGTGCCTCCATTATCCCTATCGACGAGTACTTGCTACAATTAGCATACAAGTACCTCAAAAGCATTCAGAACAGCGAGAACCCACTTGTACGGGAGTCTTGCGTTCTTGACCCTTCGCTCTCTCGATCTCTTCGGATCTGACCTCCACAATTTCTTCTTCAGTACAAAACTGAAGAAAAGCACCCTTCCCAACAACATTCTCCTCTATAATCGAGGATTCCTGGACCCATCCCATAGGGTCTACTCCTGACACACTACAAACACGTACGCACAGTACAAGACAGCACAAATACACTCACGCACACAACACCGACCAAAGCGCAGATTATCAGACACTAAAGGCGTGATCTGCGTTTACTACCGCACTCAATACCCACCGGTCTTGTACGATTTCTTTCCCACCATCCTTCCATCCAAGTAGTTAGAGAACACCTGAACTAACTCTGTCCACACTATCCTTGGATACCTCCTTCCCCCTTTCTTTTCAAATATCTCGGGACCAAGCCGAACATTCTCACGGTGATTCTGGTTATCGCAAGATGACCAGAAGGCAGAGGCAAGATGAAGGAGACATATGTCCTTGTCTCCCTGAAGTCGGCCTCTCGCCACCCCATTTTTTTTTTAGTACAACCAGTACAACGCAAGCACCGGGAAAGACTATAGCGCCCGTCATCCAGAGCAGAGTCCGGTTCTGGAGGTGCGATAATTAAGTAAAGAGATCGTGTAACAGATTAAATAGTATTATCATCATCATCATCATCGGCACTAAAACCGGGATCCGGTCTTGGCCTTATTTAGCAAGTCTCTTCACCAGTATCCGGTCCTTATCCGAGACTTGTTAAACTATCCATAATAATTCGTTTTCCCGGGCAAGGTTATTAGCCTTGCGCCAACCTTTCTCAGGATAAAAATCCTGAAATTGATAATCTAAAAAATTGGCGAACAACGCGGTCGGATGAAAATCACGTCCATTTTTTGAAATGTCAGAATCACCAGAAGTCAGAAGAAACGAATAGGCTGGTTGTTGCAGCAATGGCTTGTTTCTGTGAATTTCGCTTTGGTTTGTTGAGCTTTGTGAAAGAGTGCGTTCTCTTCATGAAAACTCATTTTTTCTTCTATAAGCCCATAATAATTTGTTTTTCCGGGCATAGTTATTAGCCTTTTGCCAAATAGTATTATACATAGAATAAAATAAAGTAAAAATACAAATACAGTCCCTTCATTAAATAAGGCGATCCGTACCCGAGATACTGCCGAGACGCCGCCTTGCAGTAACACTTCCATTTGCCCGCCAATCACACTTTTTACGGGTCTAACGAACCCTTTTCACGCAAGCTGGGGTGGGCAAACTTTTGCCCCACCATCTTTGATTTAAATCTCATCCCCCCTGCTCTTGAACTTCGTCTCCTCTCTCCACCCAACCCCGGCTCGCCGACTGCCTACAATCTTAGTACCCGCAATCATACCAACACCCCAGCATCCCGTCTATCCTTCCCTGTCCTACGACTCACCCTATCGACTATTCGCCGTTGCCCCCCCCCCCCCCTCCACCGGCCACCCACCTTCCAGCGGGACACCCATCCCTGACCTGTCTCTCTTGTCTCCAACCGCTCGCCAAGTTTTCTATTTCTCTTTTTATAACTTAGATATTAAGTTAGTTCGCAATTTATATAAATCATTTGTACTAAGCTAAATAAATAAATAACCTACGACCCCCCCCCCCCCACCCCCCCTTTCTCTCCTTTCCCTCAATTTAACCTCACCTCTCCTGTCATCTAACCCGCCCCCTTATCTGATCCGCTTCTAGCGCTCACTCAATGTCATTCACATAGGCTATACTTACATACACTTACCCCTGTCCAGCCTCTTATCCCTCCTTTCGCACCGCCTTTTTTTGGCTTGTGTTTTCTTTATACCCTAGATTTTAAGTTAGTTCGTAAGCTCATTTATATCGCTTGCACTAAACCACATAAATGAGGGTTCTGCCCCCACCAAAACTAAAAAAAAAGAACTAATTAAGTGTTGATGAAGTTCGTTAGGCTTGATTTGCAGCATGTCTATCTAACCAATAAGTCAAATAAATGTTCATGCACAAACATAAATTGTTGTTGACAGTAAAAAAAGGAAAAGTGTCATATCTTATATAACATTTTTAAATTTTTTTGCCCCCGTCCTATAGTGGAATGTATTTTAGAATCAATTACGACATCTTCACATTAAACTTGTCCTTGAATTGTAGTTTCTTGATTACCATACCGTAAAATCAACAACCTGATTGGAGCACCCTGATAGGGCGGACCAAACTGCAGTTTCACACGAACTCGCCCCAATCTTCGGCTTCACTAAACATAAAAACAAACTCTAAAGCCCTCGGGCAGAACGAAACAGCACACAAGTACCTTTATCATGGCATCACACCAAGAATAGCTGTGTGATGCAGTGAAACAAAAGGAGCAAACTGCCAACGATAAACATTCCGCAAACAAATTAACTCCGCTAACCAGTTGACGTTTAAATAATTTCCAGCGACCAGGCCATTTGTCCATCTCGCAACTGGGATCGAACATCAATTTACGCCTGTTTACCTTCTTAACTTAGGCAACAAATAGCAGGTTATAACCTTCCGGCCCGGTCGCCTGTCCTCCCTCCGCCAACTCGTCACTGGACTCATCGTTGTCGGTCGACAACAGTAATTAACAGTCTTTTGAGGATCAGACAATGTAATGGCTTTGTCTTATACTTGGGCACTTGAGGGTACTCATCGGTCTGGACCTGGTTAAGAACTGATTAGGAACCGACTTCCTAGTGACGGTTATGTACGGTGTCACTGATGCATAAGACGCACCACAGTACGTATAAGCCAGAAACTTCGTGCATGACACCCTCTCGCACTTGAGTGTGATATGCCTGAAAGAACCGACGATTAGCGCCTTTTTAAGCTGTTTAAGATGTTTAAGGCAACGATCATCTTCTTGCCCGCAATGCCAAGCCGCCGTCAAAAAAGTCAGAAAAAAAATCTGGAAACACCACAAAATAACACAAAAGTCAAAAAAGAGGAAAACAACGACACCGCTGAGCGAAAACATGGCTTTTTGCTAGGCAATCATTCTATCCGAGGATAGGGTCGACTCCATCGCGTACTTCAGATACATGTTCATATTCTCCGGACGAGAGTTATGGTCAATCACGGTGCAATGCATCATCGTGGGACGAGCGCCTCATGCAATTGGAAACCCAACTGCCGGCGGTCGGCAGCAGCCGCCGCAAGCGGGTTGCATGCCAGTAAATGGAAAACATGGCCCTCGTACTCCAGATCTAATATCACTTTATAAATCATGTTTACACATGACCCGGAAAGGGTTGCCACTGGGGCTGTTGGAGGGGTGCGACTTAAATGCACGGGGCCCCAAATGTAATATCACGGATAATTTCCCTCCAGAAGAGTAGGGCACTTTTTTTCGCGATTCACGCTACGGACGCCGAGTTGGTTGCTTTGGATTTTTAATGGTAACCTCACGGTCGTCTGATTATTGCTATAGCTAATGTTAGGTGGCATGAAGACTTGCAAGTCTCCTATTTCGAGGCAGATTTAATAAATCACCTTTGAGTATTTGGGTTATAGTCACAAGGACTTAGGGGATGACTGTGTGTTTTACTCAGTTGGGAGGAGCTCAAGTGGGTAGGTCTGTTGGATTAGACTTCGGCGGTGTTAGCACAGTGCATGTGAAGACACAATCCACTGTAATTTAGTTCGGATTTCGCATTGTGTCACATTACTGACGGCATACGTAATCAATTTCGATACAAAATCGAGCAACACAATAATTTTAAGTGTAAAATAATATGCAAAGGGATTAATGGAACTTTATTAATTAAACTTCTCCTTGGCTCAACCGCCAGTTTAACCAGAGCATCATTGAGTATAATTCAACATTTGTTTTAAAAATCGTTATATATCTTTAAAATCGTGATGGCCCTAACCACAAAAACACAGTACCGGAGGTAGAGAAATATGATATTAACAAACAGTGGTTTTGACTGTCCGGAGACAACAAACAGATGCGAGGTGTGTTCAAAAAGTAATGGGAACTCTACAAATTCGTGGTTTATAGTAGTTCAATTTGCGCACTTTTTCTGTTGTTGTTTACATCTCCGAAAACTGTCGGTACTGTTGGAAACAGAGCGAAACACAACTGCCTGCAGGCGAAAAAAGTGTGGTGGGTAGCTGATTTGACAAGGAAAAATGCGCCCTTCATCTTGCGACAACCAGAATCACCCACATCCGTGAGGATGTTCGGGTCGGTCTTAAGATTTCTGAAAGATAAAAAGCGGGGGCAGATATCTAAGGATAGTCTACAGGGTTAGTTAAAAGGTCTCTAACTACTTGGATGGAGGCAGGGTGGGCTAGAAATCATAAAAGGCCAGTAGTAGCAGTGTTGCATGTGGAAAAACTGCCTGCTGGCGGACTGAGGGTCGGCTATTTATACCGATTGTTCTCTTCGTTCCGTTGATGATCATGCGAACGGGGACACGTGGACACAAAGAGAATATAAGCGGCGGCAGTTGGTCAGTTGGGTAGAGTACGAATTTAATCATTCATTATAAGAATAAATTTAACTTCCCAAAACGAATTAAACCAATTTATTCATTGGTCCTTCGAGCCGGGTCGGGTCATCAATGGAAGACAGCAGCCGCCGACTGTACGACACAAAGTGTTTCGTTGTGCAACGTGGGATTTAAGCGTTTTAGTCGACACACATTGAAGCGTATCCGCTGCGACCAAGCGACAGGAAATATGATCATCACAGTCATCATCGTGCAGTCGACCGATGCCTCAACAGAACATCAGCGCACTCAGTTGCACAACAATACCCGATCCACAAGCTTCGGATTCAGGAGCAAGAAGAAGCTAGTGGTGTAATTTTCGATCCAAAAGTATCGAAAAGGAAACCAATGGCACCAACGATTCGCCGAGCAAGTCGTCGATCTCGGATCAGACTGTTCCGTCACTAAAAAGAAGATGACGAGTCTTCAAGGGATTCCTCGTGCGGTTGGAGGAGTTCGTAAAAAAGGCGAAAGAGCTGCCTGCACGAGAGGAAGTCGCAAACAGGTTGCGCAAACTGGAGGACAAATTTAAATCGTGTGAGCACCTCCAGGAATGCATCGAGGAGATGGGCCCGGACCTGGAGGTTGACAAGGGGAACGAGGAACGATACTTTTCGCTATAAGGCAGACTCACTCGGCGGTTAAACACAACACCAGACACAGGCGCCACCGCATTGGATGTTTCATCTCCTGAAACTAGTTCCGCGTTAACAGCGGACCAACCAGAAATGGAGAGGTTGCTTAATACGCTTAACTTCAACCAAACAATTATAAACACGTTGGTGAAACAACTAGTTGGTCGGTCAGCGAACCTGTGAGCATTGGATTTAATGGGTGGAACGGTAAGCCGACCGATCAAGCTAAAGAACATCGACTTGCCCACCTTGAATGGAGACTATAAACAGTGGGTAACATTCCAGGATATATACATACAGCTTATAGCGTTTGCGATGATAGTGAAGAACATGTAACTCGAACTGACGCTATGACGGGTATAATCACTAAAAATGCAACCAATGCTCAACACATCAGGCCACTGCCGCGTGTACTATTTCGATTCCTAAACTCAAATACACTCAACTGATGTGGAATTGTTATGTTACCGCTATGGTATACGGCTCTGATGATGTGCTTATTCGAATTTCCTTTCGGTGTTCTTCACTATTTGCTTGCATATTGTGTGTGTATCTGTTAGAAACGCCACAAGCTTATCCACGAAAAGCCCCCGTTATTGGCGGTAGAGAAATTTCAATTTCTCCGAACTGCCTTGAGCGCGGACGCATTGTTAGTGGTTTGCAATTTTCCAGTCTACTACTATTTATTGGTCTATAGGAACCCGGAATATAATGGCCTCACTGACTCGGCCGGGCCATTGCTTCCTGCCCTGTGCACCGTCCTTCCATGCTTGACCACCTGATCCGATCTCCACAAGGTCAAACCTTACATTGTCCGCCCACCTCCGTCACGCTCGTTCTGTCGGTCTCCGTCAAGAATTCTACGTTGGTCTACCATCAAGAATTCTACGCACGGTCCGATCGTTGCCCATTCTCGCCATATGTCCGCCCTATCTTAATATTCGCCACCTGCCTACTCTCACTATTGTAGGTTTGCGGTAAAGCTCTTCCAATTCGTGGTTATGGAGTTTCCTCCACTGTCTTGCCTTTTCATTATATTTACCGCCAAAGTTACTCCTTAAAGTTTATTCTCAAAAACGCGGAATTTGTTTTCTTGCCGTTTTGTGAGAGCCCATGTTTCCTATCTGTATAGAGCAATCGGCATGATTATGCTTCTATAAACATGGAGCTTTATATTACGTGATAGCAGTTTGGATTTCAGCAGTTTACTGACTGCTTGCCAACTAGCGTTGCCGGAATGAAGTCTTTTGTTAATTTCCTTCGACATTTCGTTGCTGGCCATCAATATTGTTCCTAGATATTTAAATTCTTTAACTTTTTCAAATATATTGCCCCTCACGTTTACGTGTGTTCCCTGAGGTCCACCATGGGGGAGAATTATGAGGAGGCCAGCGCCGAACTAGTCTCGCGGTACGACAAAAGGAAGACCATGGTGTAGGCGCATCTCCAATCACTCATGTCGATTCCAGCCATACATACATCAGGTGCTGCGGAGTTCCGCAGATTTATCAACGACCTTTTCGAGCAGGTTCGGGCTTTGCGGGGGTTGGACCTGCCAATCGAACATTGGGATTGTTGACTGGTTTTCACTACAGCCGAGAAGCTCGATAGTGAGTCGCGGCAGTTGTGAATTCGAGAAAGCAGTAGAAACGAAATGCCGTCATCCGGGGAGCTGATCAAATTCCTGGATGCCCGACCTACCGAACTTGAGAGAATGTTCCCAGCGAAGAACAGTTCCAGGTGTCACTTTGCTTGGAGTATAGCAGCCGGCCCACCCAAGAACACATATTCGGCAATCACATCACCGGTCCCGACTAACGTCTCAAATAAGCGTAGCCGCATCCATTGTTCCGATATGGCGCATTCACGAGTCTCTCAATTCCACAGCGTGATCAGTTTGTCCAACGACATAAGTTATGTAGGAACTGCCTAAGCGCAGATCACGGCATTGACAAATTTGAGAGAGGTAACTACCGAGTGTGTAACGAACGGCACAACTCTTTGCTGCATCAATCGGTAAACATTCTGAGTTTATCACCAGAGGCTGCACCATCGGAGGGATCATGTGCGCCAGTACAAGCTGCCTACGGCAATCGTGACTGTGGTGGGCGACAGAAACCAGTTGGTTCCTTGTCGGGTGATTCTGAACTCCGGTTCAACCACATCCCTAATCCGGGAATCATTCGTTCAGCAGTTAAAGCTGCGACGCACTCAGGCGAAGGTGAAGATAAGTGGCATAGGCGAATGGTATCCACACGTCAGCCAAGAAAAAATCGGATTGCTACTGAAAGGCCAAATTGGAAAAACCAGTGTTCGGGTAACGGTATTGGTGCTTGGGCGGTTGACTTCGGATTTGTCGTCAAGGTCACAGGAGCATGACTGGAGAAGCTTCTCATCGCTGGCGTTGGCCGACCCGTTGTTTTACAGATCGCAGCCCATTGACTTGTTGCTGGGGCCGGACACTATCTCCCAGGTCTTGCGCGATGGACGAGTGATGGATCCCGACAGTAAAATGGTAACTCAGAACTCCATATTTGGTTGGTTGATCGCGGTGAGTGGGCTATGCCCAATTAGGAACAACGTTGTAGCACTGTCACCCATCAGGTCACACATTAAAAGGGCAGTTGAGGGCATTCTGGGAAATGGAGCAGGTACCGGAGATGAACGAGTGTTTCATGGAAGAAGAGAGGAGGGCAATGACACATTTTGCGGACATGCACCAGCGTTCAGCGGGGGGACACTTCGAGGTGGAGATGCCGTTCAAACATTTTTCACCGTCGTTGGGCCACTCCAGGGAAGTCGCCATCCAAAGGCGTCCTGGAGACGCGATTCGCGCGAAACCCGGAGCTAGGCCATCAGTGCACTGAATTCACGAGAGAATACAAGGACCTGGGTTAGATGCAGCGGGTGACCAAAGAAGACCTAGAAATACCGGACAACCAATGCTGCTATCTGCCCCACCATGCAATACTTAAAGCCTAGAATGAAAGCACCAAGCTTAGGGTGGTGTTTGATGCTTCTCGGGCCATCGGCAATGGAACCTCTCTTAACGATCACTTGAGTGTTCGACCATCCTTGCAGTCGGATCTCATTTCAAGATTGACTCGTCTTCGCAAGCATATCATAGCGTTTGCCGGAGATATCGCCAATATGTTTCGCCAAATTTGAGTCCAGCCTGGTCGCGTCGACTTCCAAAGAATTATTTGGCGAGACAACCCAGGGTAGAGCGCTAAACATTTAAGCTGCTAACCGTAACATACTTAACTGCATCCGCGCCGTTTCTGGCAATGCGTTGTTTGGTCCAAGTTGCCCAGGAAATCGAACAATCGTGTCCGGAGGCGGCGCGAATCATCAGAGAGAACTTTTACATCGACGATTGCATATCCGGAACATAATCCGCGCAGTTGGCAATCCGGTTGGCGATCAACTGACGGAACATTTTAAGAGGGGAGGATTTCCGCTACGTAAATGGAAATCAAATTGCAACAAATTATTGACGTGGCTGTCGTCTGATTCACCAAGTGCTGAAGAAGTGTACCAGTTCATCACGAACGAGGAAACGAAGCTACTTGGAGTGAATTGGCATCCCAGGGCAGACTATTTCAACTACAAGGTACATGAGATTCCGGAAGTTCAAACGCTCACAAAGAGGAAGGTCCTATCAGACGTCACCAAGCTCAATGATCCATTGGGCTTGGGCGCTCGAGTGGTGGTGCCAGTCAACCTGGTATTGCAGAAACTGTGGCTTAAATGTGTCTATTGGGACGACCCCCTGGATGAAGAGACTCGGAGGGAGTGCAGCGAATACTCCGAAGGATTCCCGCGCTGGAGTCGGTGGATATCCCACATTGGTTGGGATATCCAATTACATGGGTTTCCGGACGCGAGCGAGAAGGCGTATGGAGAGGTCGTCCATGGCAGATCTGAGGAGGAAGAGGCTTACCAGGTGCGTCTCATCATGGCAGAGGCCAAGGTGGCCCCAGTTAACCAAGTGTCCTTCCTAAGGCTCGAGTTATGTGGAGCCCATTTCTTCGCTCGGCTTTTTTAGTTCGTGAGGAAGGCGCTTCAAGTTGGCGAGTTAAGTAGTTTTTGAATAATCTTGATCATAAGCTAAGAAAATACGACTTCACAGCAGACGCGTTTAAAGATTTGATTAAACGTTTTTTTTTGGGTTAATGTCAAAAAAATAACATCATCATCATCATCATCATCGGCACTACAACCGGGATCTGGTTTTGGCCTTATTTAGCAAGTCTCTCCACCGATTCGAATTTCGAGCCGATGTCATCCAGTTTGGTACTCCTAGGCCCTGGGCTCTAGTGGTCTACGCCATCCCTCCATCCCAGACAAGGTTAGCCGCGCTGTCTCCTTCCATACATCCTGCCACAAAGAACTTTCTGGGCAGGTTCCTCTTCGCTTATTCGAGCTAGTTAATACCATGGTCTTGTACAGTAGTAGCTTGGATGTTCTGGATAAATTTCGGGATTTAAAGAGCCAGATAGACCATAGTAGGCTTTGTTGGATTTGATCAGACGTTCGCGTATTTCTTCTTTCATATTGTTATCGGCTGATACTATTGACCCAAGGTAGTTAAAGGTTTGCACTACTTCAAATTCATGCCCCACTACCCTGATAGTTGGACCAACGTTAGGTTTTCTCTTCTCAGAAGTTGCCACCATGTATTTAGTTTTCTCCTCAATAATGTGCAGTTCCAGTTTTAATGCCGCCTGCTCGATCTGGGTGAAGGAGTCCTGTACAGCCGATTCGGTTCTACCGATGATGTGGATGTCATTTGCGTAGGCAAGTACCTGGCGGAACTTGGTGATAATAGTCCCTCTAGTTGTGATGCCAGAGTCATGGATTGCTTTCTCCAACGCCAGGTTGAAGAGGGGGCAAGCCAGACCGCCCCCTTGTCGGAGTCCATTAAAGATGTTTATTGGTTTGAACAGCAATCCCGCTATTTTTACTTGAATAGTTACGTTGGTCATGGTCAACCTACAAAGTCGTATCAATTTGTTTGGAATGCCGAACTCTCTCATGGCATTATATAGTTCTACCCTGACTATGCTGTCGTAGGCGGCCTTAAAGTCTATAAACAGATGATATAATGGAATCTTAAATTCCTGACATTTTTCCATCCCCTGCCTAAGGGTGAATATCTGATCAATCGCTGATTTGCCTGGGATGAAGCCACACTGATATTGACCAACGATGACTTTAGCATATGGGGCTATCCGATCTTGTAATATAGAGGAGAGTATCTTATAGACGGTACTCAGCCCCCTCATACCCCTATAGTTGCTGCACACTGTGATATCTCTTTTCTTATGTATGCGGCAAAATATTCCACGGTGCCAATCTTCCGGCCTCTCCTCTTGCTCCCATACGTGCACCAAGATCTCATGAATTGCGTGATGTAACGCTGCCCCTGCTTGTTTGCTCAGCTCAGCTGGTATGTCATCAGCTCCGGGGCTTTATTTGTTTTGAGCTTTTTTATGGCTTTTAATGTTTCCCCAATGCTTGGTGGCGGTTGCATCTGGTCTTGATCTTGCTCTGCAATTTTTCTGTGAGCTGACCATTTAGCAATCCATTGAAGTGCACTTTCCATCGCTCGAAAATGCCTTAAGGATCGGTGATCAGATTACCCTCTTTATCCTTGCAGTAAGTACAGCGTGGTGTGTACTGTGTCATACTGCGGATTATTTGGTAGAACTTCCGCGCCTGGTGCGGACCTCGCTCTCTACTTTTCTCTATTTCACAGACAAGGTTTTTTTCCCAGGCACTTTTCTTTTGTCTGTGGAGTCTTCTTTCTGATCTTCGGAGTTATTTGTATTTCTCTTCGCATACCTGCGTCCTATGAGACTTGTGCAGCATTCTTACGTTCAGTCGCTAGTTTGCACTCATCATCAAACCGTTCTCTACGACTACTGCCTAAGATGGAGTTGGCAGTACTAATGACGGTATCCTTAAGGCGTGTCCATTTCATTTCTACGCCCGGCATTCTGGCCCCAGGACTCTCCCTCCATTGAGCTTTTCGAGGGCTGGTCTTAATGCATGACTAAATGTGTTGCTGGTGTTCTCAATGCGTAAGGCAGCCGTGTTGATCCGAATCTGATCCGCGGATGCAAATATATACCATATATATACTATACCAACAAGATAGTGATCCGAGTCGACGTTGCGCCACAATACATTCATACCGTCATCAGGCTCGATGAGTGCCGGCGATCTATCAACACGTGGTCAATTTGGTTGCGAATGGCTCCAGCAGGTGATACCCAGGAGAGAAATCAAATGTACTCCTTACGCGGCAGCCCTTTTAAACTCGTTCTGTTGACCAGACACTCAAAATTTTAACATTAAAAATTGGAAATCTCCCCATACTTGGGAGGAAATGTTCTTTTTCGTACACTAAACCAATGAGAGAGCTCTATCAACCGTCCTTTTCAACATAGGCATTTCCAAATAAACGGAAGTCAGCGAATATCCTACCTATGCCAGAGAAACCCGGTGGTTTCTTTCTCTCATCCTATCGACCTGTGGCGACTTCAAACTACATCACATTTGTTATACCATAATTTACACACTAGCCGAAGGCCTTAGTCGCTAGCGCTATTAGAGTTAAGTTACCATGTAATTTACTTACATTGTAATAACTAATAATAATAATAATTTTACGCTACCGTAAAATTACAAAACACACTTTCTGAACGAAGCCACGCATAGTTCCCGACACTTTGAAAATATCCATCAGAAATTGTGAAAACGAGAGAAAACACAAGTAACGTCTTAGCAATCATTTAGGATCATCTGGAACTTTCGATGGCGTCGGTTTTTCATGTTGTTCACGAAATCAATCAGTTGACTTGGGCCACTCAATTGAAGGGGTCGTGTTTGTCGTACGCCGTCAATTCAAAAAATTATAATTTACGACCACATATCGTAAATTTGTGCTATTTTACTTTTTATATACCAGTGGTCAATACTTTTATCAATAAAACGGATTAAAATAATTCGTAACTTCGTGAAGATACAACGCAACTACCTTGTCAAGACCATGGGCATTAAATTCTTTTATGTCAAATGTAATGGACTCCCTGACTAACTGTCAGCTCTCGAAAAATCAAGAAATAAACATCCTACTTAATGATCGCGAATATAGATTTTAATTAATGAGGTCCACAGAAAATCAGCTGATGTATCTTACCAAAATGTCGAATCACTCCAAAGCGAGTTTGCCACACCATGTTAGCGACCCAGCATTCAATTCGCCGGAGGATGCCATAGGCTACAGTATGGTAATCTCTGGAAGATGGCACAGACCACAGTATGCCAATCTCTAAAAGATGTCACAGGCAACAGCCCGCTAAATCTAGAAAGCGCACACACCAGCAGCACACACACGAATCCGAATGCAGCGAAAATTTTACATACAAGTTACCGCACGGTTCACGCTATATTGTTCGTTTTATTGTCTTTAAACTTGGTATGTTTACAGCAAGCTCTTCTCTCTTTTAAATGCATACCACAATATGGCGCTAATGATATTGCTTACAACGATACTCGTGTCAATGATTAGTGAACCTTCGCATAAAAGGTGGACGTGGCAACCCGCACGCAATTAGAGTTTCTACTTTGTGACATTGTGATATCGGTTCAAGTCAACTCAATCAAGTCAAGGAGTTGTGTCAACTCAAGATAGTCAAATCCACTTAAGAAATTTGTAAAAGATCGGCACATTAGCCTTTATCCTGATTTGATCGATAATAAACTATTTTTATGATCGCTCAATCCGTTCCGTATGGTATCAAATCTGCCTAGCATCAAATTAATGCTGGTGCTTCCCAGGGCTTCGTACTCTCACCCACTTTATTTCCCATTTTTATGTATGATTTCTTTTGAACTATTCCCAATCTAATTCATTCTTTGCAAAAGATAGATTGGTGAGTTTCTCGTACTTATTCGAATATATCCGACCAACCTCTTTGAAACCCATTATCGACTAGCAAGATATGTTCAACTCACTAAATTTCGACCACAACAGCTTAAAAATTAAAAGTCAAATTCATACGTATTGGTAAAATAAGTGCAGAGTATCGTTCTTTGGTCGAACTACACAAATGTGGGATACTCTGTCTGACGGAATGTTTTCTCGTATTGGTAATTCCACTCTCGATACGTTTTGACATTTAAGGGCATTTCAAAATTTCCTTTTATACACCCATTTGTGAAAAAAGAACAAGTACTCTGAACAAATGTGTTAACTAACTCGGCAAAAGAGAACAGCTCTGACTTGTAGAAAGTAGCATGGACTCTGTCATAGAACGTAGAGGTTGAATGTTACCCAAGTCCTATAGAAACGGTCAGTCGAGTAGGTAGATATGCATAAAGGGGGGGGGGGGGGGGTGAGATATAAAACAACATGGTCTGGCTTATTTGATAGCATATAATGGGTATCGTCACCCGAACTTCTATAACTTGTAGAAGACGACCCTTCTGTCGTATCCCCAAAAACATTACAATAGTGTATATTGTGAAGGAAGCCGTCACACCTTTTTACGCAATTCCCCAACTCCTTATATATTCTCAAGTCCATTTTTGATCAAGGCTCATATCATTCAATAAGGTTCTCGTAATTTAAATTCATTTCTCACAACCCATGAATTGGTTGCTCTCCCGAAGAATCAATATGAACATTCCCTGGGATGTTCCTAAACGAATCTTTGTGATTATCAGATCATTGCCCTTAAATCGATTAGTTAAGCGAGTACAATGAACCTAAGAGACAACAATGACATCGAAAACCATTTAGAAGACACGTTTGGATCCGGGTAAACAAACAGAACATATTTTCAGATCCTATCACAGCGGGAAAGGAATATATTATAACAGCATAAACACCCTTTGCTTTTGACACCTTGCTAGATTGAGTGCTTACAGTCCCAGTGAAACCACCCCCCTCTCCCAATTTGAAAACAAAAACAAACAGCTTACAATTGATGTTGTGCTGTTATGACGATGCACACGTGTATCAGGAACACGTCCCACAATTTCTCATACGGCCAATGTGTTTACATTACCACAATGTTAAAAAAGAGTCCAAAGTTCCAAGAAAAGCATCCCGAGGATGTCTTCCCCGACGTACTATTCCCGTCGTTTGGTATCCAAACAAATCCTCCAAAATGATTCTGGATTCCGGTCCACCGCGAGGACTATAATGGCATTCAACGTGTCCGACTCTGAATCTAAACAATAGCGGCAACCGAGGCGACGATGATCACAGCGACATCATCCGACACCACCAGCATCTGCAATCGAACCATTGACATTGTTTAGCGGCATTGTGGCGTCATTGGCACGCACCCGACGTATTCCATGCCACGCAATCTGCATGCCTTCTGTTTCCTAACTACTGGCGTCAAGTAGAACGGGCTCCCATCCAGCTGACAGAAACAGGATAATCATTTTGCTAGCACCGGCTAAATTTAGTAGACGGCTTCTGGTTTCGTACCCCAGCCGGCAGATGGTAATTGTGTCCCGATTTGTGCGGCACGGCAGCACGCACCTTCCCAATGGGGCACGCACATACCACCCCGCACACATTCGCCTGTGACTAATGGACGAGTTGTCCGCGTATCAAATTGATTCTATTGACAGGCAAACTGTATCACCCGGTGACTTCATGGTTAAAAGGGAAATCGTTCGTCTCAGGCCCACATGCGCCGAAAGACGGGGAAAGAGATGGCGCTGGCCGCCCACCGAAATTTTAATTGAAGACATCAACGCTTCATATTGCCGCGACGTGTTGGACGACAATTTTACGACCTCACTGTACTTTCTGTCGACTCGTGAAGCTTTAGTTCGTCTAACGAGGTGACAAAATGCCGTGCCTTCGTGCCTAACCACGCGGTGGCACCGGGCGCTCGTACAAGTGCCTATTTCTTGCCTGTTTATTTATCCCCACCCGAGAAGAATTGAAGAAAAAATGCCTGAACTTTTTTTCATTCTCAAATTTGTTTACGCGATCTAGCGGTGAGGTGATTCTAAATTTGAATTGTACTTCGACGGGTTGTTCAGTGACGCACCCGTTAATGATGGCGATCGTCGTCGTTCTGGTGGAGTTAATTGTTTAATGGATTCGACTAAGGGGTGCCAGAGATTGAACGAGCAGGCAAAACTGGTCGGATCAAATGTTTGTCATGTGGATGTTTTATGTTGTGCGACGACACAGACATTTTGTCCTGTGGCCGCCAGATGTTTGGTACGTTGTGTCTGGGTTTACGATTTACTGCTAAACAATATAAATATAATCGTATTTGGGGCTTTTTGGGGGCCAAGAGTCAATAGCTTTTCTTCTAATTCTGTCGATTTGTCATAGACGTGACTTGGTTGCTCTCACTAATGTCTCTCATTCAAGGATTATGAACTTGATTCTCCCCATTTACTGATGACTTTGGACATCCGGATTAAACTGTCGGTTAGAGAATTTTCTAGCAGGATGTTTTATCTAATTTCGTCCTCGCGATGCAAAATTGGAAGGCTTTAATCGGAATCCCAGTACTTTTTCGACCCTTTTTTTGACGGGAAGCTCCTAATTTTGGGCCATCAAATAATTGGCCTTTTATTTATCCATCAAAATAAAATTCATCACGGTTGTTAAGACCTGAAGATAGAAGAACAAGATTGTGATAAATAAAGTTGGCTAAAGCTCCACTGCTTGTTTAGTGAGGCTACTGTTTTATTTATTAGCTTATGCAAAAGGCTGTTGTGAAATTGCTGTTAGCTAATTATTTCACAGAGGAACAAAAAATGCCTGCATCGGTCAAAACTTTCAACCCAAGCCTGACTTATCGTGAGATGGCCAATACTTTCACGTCCATTGCCAAAAAGCTAAGCCCCAGAATTTTTTAGAGCTACCGCCACCAATTTATCAGTTGCATTAAACTTTGAACAAAATCAATATTATGAGGATCAAAGGGGGAAGTTAGCAAACACAAAAATAGGCTAGAAATTTCGATTGTATAAGATGGTCGATAGGCTCACCAGAATCAGAAAACTTTTTTTTTCGTAATTAGGATCAAATGGCCGATGGACCAGTTCGAGAAAAGGTTGGTATAGGTGGTAAGTCGGTCCCCAGTGAAATACCACCCCACCAAGCTGGGGTGGTTGGGAAAAATCCCTGGCCTTCTTTCAGAGCTTGACTGACGGACCAGTTCTTTCAGAGCTTGGCTGACGGACCAGTTCGGGAAAGGTTGACTTAGGTGGTAGTCGGTCCCAAGAAGAGATACTATGGCGGTTCTACGAACCACACAAATTACCTAGAAAAATCCATTGCATATCCCCAACGCAACATTGAATTCAATGGTCAAAACCAATCGAACTAAACGTTCAAATTTTCTAATATTGAATTCAATTCATTCATTCAATTCAAATCCAGTCACGCAATTTCATTCAATGCAATTCCCTAAAATCAAGCAGCATGATTCATATCTTCCCATGTACGCTATAAGCAATTAGCACCTATAAATCCTTGCAAGAGCCCAAACCCAAAACGTGTGCAAACAAAGGCATAGCGAGTCGACCGCCGACACACAATTCTTGCAATCATAAACATCCTAACGCATATTTCTCATGCCAGATGTTTTATGACTTGGAAATGTAATCTAGAAACCGACACCCAATTTCCACGGTTCCTTTGTTACCCATCTGAAGCGCACGAAAACTCTTGTTGTCTTAAGCCAGATGCATAACGCAAACAAACCCCATGAAAGTATCGAGTATAAAGTGGCAGTACGCCTGATCCTTCGAAAGAAGTTACAGAAAAGAAGATGGGAATGAAAATTGAGATGGGAATTTTCTTTTACAGATAATAGGATGAGAATGAAAATAATGATGGGAAATTTCTTTTAGAGACGAGGGGATGAGAATTAGAAATGGAGTTAGAAATGATACAGTACAGTTAGAGAAACCCAACAAAGAGGTCGGTCCGCGCGTGTGTCATTGAAAAAGAATTTTTGCTTCTAAGTCAGAATGAGAAAGAATGTCTGAGTCGTAAACGAAAGACAGGCCACTGGTGTAACCGTGTAGTTAAAACGTTGGATGCTGTTTGGTTTAAAGGATTATCTATGCTTTTTAAATCCGTGTAATCGTTTCACCGAAACTAAATTTGATCGTGTACTCCCGTAACGTTGTGAAATATAAATATTTAATAAAACAAGAAGAAAATAAATAAACGCTTCAGAAAACAATTTAACAGTGTTTCATTTGTGTGCTGAAATTCTTTGGTGTTTTGTTGGTGTTAAGTATTGGACAGTGTTCGGCGGAACACTTCTTGCGACGTACAGACACAAAAAATCCACCAAAATACTACTCCGTCACGCTGTAGATTCCGCGATATCGTCGGGAGAAATTTTCGAGTTTGTTTTGGATGTCTGGCTGATGACCCGAACTGACACGGAGATAAATCATGATGGTACCTTCTGAGATAACGAATTCCGGAGATAGACTACATTTCCATTCGGATCTCCGCTAGGACTATGTCAAGGGTAACATCATACAAATACTCTAATAAATATCCGAACTTTAAGAAATCGCGTAATCGGGATCGTTTCCGAGGTTTTGACGACGTTCGACTGATAACGGCATTTTGTAACAACAGGGGCACCGGTTCACCAATATGGATGTAAACGTCGTCCACCAATTTTTGCAAACAGTAAAACCTGATATTCTTGACCTAGGTCTGATTCGACATATCTTCGTTGCTCAAGATACGACTTTGAGCGTGGAGACTGTGTCTTCACTCGGTCCGATCTCGCATGCCAGAGGTTGGAAACCAATAACATGTACATCATATGGTTGAGAGTCGTTCTGAGGAATTCTGTTAAATTTCTTTGTTGTCTTTATCGCTCCCCGAATGACGATCGACTAGCGACGTTTTTGGAACGTGTTTCACATACCGTCGACTGGATACAGACCAACCACCCAGCTTTTGAAGGAATGGAGGTTTCTTAAAGAATGGAGGCTTCTGAAAGAATGGAGGCTTTAAAACCAATAACTTGGACATCATGTGGTTGGAAGACGTGCTGAGCAATTCTGGTAAATTTGCTTGTGGTCTTTACCGCCCCCTGAATGACCGGTGACATTTTTCGAACATCTTTCACGTACCGTCGATTGGATACAGATTATCCACCCGGCTTCTAATATTGTCGTCCATGGCAATTTTACTGTACACAACTCCGGCTGGTTGGTAGATTCTTACAGAACCGACGCGACTGGGAGGTTGGCGGAGATGTTAGCTGTAAGCCACAATTCAGCTCAACTCGTGGAAAAACCTACGCGAGTGCCGGATACCGAGGTGATTATGTGGACGCCCTGGATTTGTTTTTGAAAAAAAGGGGTGGCGAGAGGCCGACTTTAGAAAGACAAGGACAAATGTGTCCTTCATTTTGTCTCTGGCTTCTGGTCATCTTTGCGATAATCAAAATCACCCATATCCGTGAGGATGTTGGGCTCGGTCTCAAGATATCTGAAAAGAAAGGGGAAGGAGGTATGATGATGATGATGAATAACGCATTTATTGTACAATAATTTAACAAATCTTGACTTAGGACTAAATGCTAAATCCTATTTTACAAATTTTTCTAATTCTTAAAATAATTTACTGGCTCTACACGAGTACTCTAAATTACACGATACAAGTTTGTGTAATGCCTTTCGATGTACAATAGGGGAAGGAGGTATCTAAGGATACTGTGGACAGGGTTAGTTCAACTGTTCTGTAACTACTTGGATAGGGGGGTGGTGGGAAAGAAAACGTACAAGACCGGGAGGTCTTAAGTGCGGTATTAAACGCAGATCACGTCTTTGGCGTCTAATAATCTGCGGTTTGGTCAGTGTGTGTGTGTGTGTGTGTGTGTGCATTTGTGCTGTCTTGTACTTTTTTTTTTTTTGGTTTCGGTAGGAAGGCGGTTTTTACCGACTAAAACCAAACCCGCCAGGCTCATATTCCCGTGGATCCCCGCGAAACTTTCTATAAGATATTCCATCGCGGTGCGGGAAGGAGCTTACTTGTTACTCCACTCGTCGCGTCGCAACTCCTGCATCATTTCACAGAGAATACCATTTGTTACGGACCATGCCTCTTTTGAACTAAGCATGTATTCTATTACTCCTCCCGGAGTAACTGTCCGTCTCATATATCTCTCCAAAATCGTTCGCGAGGTCTCGAATCTCACGCACTCTGTGAGTACGTGTTCCGCATTTTCTATTTTGCCTTCGCAATACAAGCAGTATGGGTGATTCATTTGCTTATACTTGTGCAAGTATTGCCGAAAGCATCCATGTCCTGATATTAGCTGAGTGCTATCTTGTACTGTGCGTGCGTGTTTGTAGTGTGTCAGCAGTAGACCGTATGGGATGGGTCCAGGAATCTCCTGTTATAGAGGAGAATGTTGTTGGGAATGGTGCTTTCTTCAGTTTTGTACTGAAGAAGAAATTGTGGTGGTCTGATCCTAAGAGATCGACAGAGAGAAGGGTCAAGAGCGCAAGACTCCCGTACAAGTGGCTTCTCGCTGTTCTTAATGCTTTCGAGGTACTTATATGCTAATTGTAGCAAGTACTTGTCGATAGGGATAATAGAGGCACCTTCGTATAGGTGAGAGTTCGGGTAATGGCGACCGTCGTCTTTCGAAAACTCGAAGTCTTTTCATTTGGGCCGAAGATATGCAGGACCATATGGGAAAGGCGTATGATATTCCAGATCGGATTAGCTGCTTATAGCAGCGAAGCTTAACTTTGGTGTCAACTTTGTTGCTCCACTTCAAGATGTTGAGGAGTTGCTTAGACCGGCGGAGGCCTCTTTGAAGAATGTAGGTCACATGTTTGGTGAAATTCATTTTTGGGGTATAGATGATTCCAAGATATTTCATCCTGTCCTGTAGTCTAATCGTAGTACCTCCTATTTGTATTCGAATATTCTGTGAATATCGAGAAGCAGGTTGGGAGTGTTTGTGGGGGTTCTCGATATTACATGGAGAACAAACCCACAATCCTAACCTAATTTCGACCGCTAACAGCGCGTCACCTCAATCCCAATTCACTTAAACCCCCACATGTTTACTACTTAGAATGTTTCTCGAATCTGAAATCCATCGCCCTTTTATACAAATATTCACTGAGATTCGTATGTGAGAAAACTGAGGAAAAAGCATGGTAAATATATTTTTAGAATCTACACATCCGGCTACAATGTGGATGGAGATAAGGATTTGTAGGAATTTTGTGTATACGATCCAAGTGGACATTTGGTTCGTTTAACATGCGTTTGTTTGCATATGCAGATATGCATTGTGGTGTTTAGTTTTTACGACTCGAATGTGCACGATAAACGAATATTTGGTACGTTTATCGCGTATTTGGTTTACCATTTAGCAATTAAAATGCAAATGAACATTTGGATCGTTTGACACGTGTTTGATTTGGTTGGGGTACGGATGCTTTGTGTGTATGCTTGATAAATTGACCTACAATGCATATGAAGATGTGCGTTGTGATGTTTGTAATATTATTGATTTCCGGGAATTGATAATTAAACAATTGGTTGAATTTATCTAACTTCGTTTGAATGTTACTTTAGGGATTTAAATATATGGTAAGGAATGAATTGTTCAATGTATCGCGAATTTATTCAATTAGCTATTTTAATTTAGATTTATGGATAAGGGTTATATTTGGTGTATATTTAGGTAGGAGATTAGTAGGGTTTTGAAAAGCACTACACCCACATTGAGAAGAAAAAAGTTTTGTACCATCACGATAACGCACCGTCCCACACGGCCTTGAAAGAGATGATCAAATTGGACCAATTAGGACTTGAATTGGTTGTTCTCTCATCGTATTCTCCAGACTTGGCCCCAAGAGACTATTATCTGCTCCCAAACTTCGAGCGGTGACTCCAGGAAAAGAGATTCAGATCGAATCAGTAAGTCATCGCTGAAATCGATGCGTATTTCGAAGGCTTTGATGTTTGGTACTACAGACAGGGCATCAAAATGTTGGAAAATCGATATACCAAGTGTATCGTCCTCGAAGGCAACTATCTTGAGAGATATATATAACTTTGTCAAAAAAAAAAAATAGTTTTATTTATCATCGGAAGTGGGTCGGTAAAACTTGAAGAGTTACATTTTTAAGTGTATCGGGTGTATCCGCGTATGAAACAGACAGTCATGAAAACAATTTAACCAAAATAAATGCGTGGGCTGAAATAATTATCAACTTTAACTCCTATCATAGCCTAATCTGACTGTGGTACATTATTAATTAGCATGTCATCATCATCATCATCGGCACTACAACCGGGATCCGGTCCATATCCGAGACTAGTTAAATTGTCCATAATAATTTGTTTTTCCCGGCAAAGTTATTAGCCTTGCGCCAACCTTTCTCAGCATGAATTAGCATGTACCACAGTAAAAATATAATCAAATTAAATTGGAATAAAACAGGAAAGACGCGCGGCGGACAATACGGCAAGTAAAAATAACCATGTAATAGAACATCAGTATAATAAAATGACCATGGGTCGCCTGCTCATCTTTTCCATCCTCAATGGTGTCCTTTTTGTCCGCATTGTGGTTTAACATAAAAGAATTTTCTGTGTGCATTTTTCCAATAAAATACAACTATTGTCCAAGTTCGTATATAATTTTAAACCGACTACGAAAGCGTAGCTAGAGTAGGATGATATAAAGCCAACGGGAAAGTCGTCATCCCATGTAAACCAACTCGGTAATGAAAGTTACTGACGGCCCATGTGACAAGTCTACATTCAATTGTCTGGCTATCTTTATTAGACTTCGACAATGGATTTAATTGGTCTACCACCTCCTCATAAATTGTTTGGGCAAAACTGTGGGGGTTCTTTTAAGTTTACCCGAAGAACCTCCCATAATCACAACCCAACTCCCATTGTTTTTCGCTAATGAAATTGCATTTTTCCTATTTGAAAAAGTTAAAGAATTTAAATATCTGGGAACGATACTGACGGCCAGTAACGAAATGTCGAAGGAAATTAACAAGAGACTGCATTCCGGCAACGCTAGTTGGCACGCAGTCAGTAAACTGCTGAAATCCAGACTGCTATCGCGTAACATAAAGCTCCGTGTCTATAGAACCATAATCATGCCGATTGTTCTATATGGATGCGAAACATGGGCTCTCACAAAACGGGAAGAAAACAAATTCCGCGTATTCGAGAATAAAGTTTTGAGGAGCATCTTTGGAGGTAAATATGACGAGGAGGCAGGACAATGGAGGAAACTCCATAACCACGAATTGGAAGAGCTATATCGCAAACCTACAATAGTGAAAGTAATCAAGTCGCGAAGATTAAGATGGGCCGGACACGTGGCTAGAATGGGGAACGATAGGACCGTGCATAGAATTCTTGACGGTAGACCAACGGGAAAGAGACCGGTAGGACGGCCGCGACGGAGATGGGAGGACAATGTTAGGTTTGACCTTGAGGAGATCGGATCGAATGGTCAAGCGTGGAAGGAGAGTGCCCAGGACAGGGAACGATGACGAAGCCGAGTCGGTGAGGTCATGAACTTCCGGGTTCCTACAGGCCAATAAATAATAATAAAAAATAAAAAAATAATAAAAATAATGAAATTGCATTAGCACCTACAGAGCTACAAGCATTAAGGTTATCTAATGTATAACCTCAAAGTCTCTGTAAAAAGAATTCTTTCATTCATGTATCCAAATACATTTCCTAAATTCCCTGAAGGAATTCATTAATCCACATTCAAAATCTCTGAAAATAATTTTCCCCACAAGGGCATTCTCCAAGCATCAACGCATCGGCAAAATTTCCCTAAAAGGATTCTCAAGCATTCATGATTCATATGCATTTTCCGAGAAGACTCCTTAAAGATGAAGCATCATCTGAAAGGAAACAATTCGTTCTCACATAACGTAACCATTATAATCAGCGAATATTATCTTCGCGTCGGTTTTTCCCAGCCTCGCATGTGCAACAACAATTGCCTTTTCATACACATTGCTTGGCGGCTTATTTGTCTAACGACATAAAGCAACTCTAAGCAGCTTGTTGGCGCTGCAAACAATCAGCACAATAGGCGCTAAGACCGAATTCTTCAACATCCATTACGTGCGCAAACAAAATAATTCGGTTCTTCTTTAGGCATTCTGGCGATACGATAAACAATCCAAATTGTTTGAAGTATCCCAAATGCATTCACACCTAATGAGTTGCAGCTTATTTATTTAGTTGAACGATGCCCTTGGTTCTTTCAATTTTTCGGTTTCGTTTCCCATTGACCTTCGCGCATAGGTGGACAATGTGATCTGCACGATCACACATACACACCACTGCTTACAGAGATCGCCATCCATTGGTCACTGGCAATTAAGGAAAGATTGCATTTCCTTGGTGGCCACACCCTAAAGAGAAGATTTTCTCTTTCTTTATACGATCTCACCATTGAACTGGGGCTTGGATCAAGCGTCGGATTACAACCCTCAGTGAGTCCACCACCCAAACGAAACGGTCGGGTCTCAACTCCGCTCCCGTAGCGCTGAGGGGCGCGAAATTCAACCGCGAGTCGAGTTTCTTGTCACTTAGTATATTTAATTGTGAATAGTCTAATTGAGTCAGATTAAGTAAATACCAAATATATTCAATTAAAAGTAATTTCTCTTGTGACCCCTGTTTAAATACAACAGTGAAAATTGTGAAAAAAGACAAATAATTAAAGTAATAAAAAGGCGGTGATCACCAATCAATTCGTGCGTTTCATTTTGTTTCCTGTGCTGTGGCATCAGTGTGTGATATTGTACTTCCTTTTTACCTGGTGATCGTCTTTTAGTACTCAAAGGAACAATCGGCGGCGACAGTTGACTATTTACAGCAGTGTTATGATGGGGAAAGAATGGAATCCAGTGCAGTACGCCTGCACACCATACTTCTTCCCCACAAAACCATCCAAGATTCGGGATTCCCTTGTTGTGTGACTTTTTTTTTACTTCTCCCAGGAAAGGCGAACCTATAGTGCTGAGTCAGTGCCCTGAGATGCTATTTTTCTCGACCGGATCCATCAGCCAAGCTCCGAAAGATGCTCAAGGATTTCTCCCAACCGTTTCACAAAGCCTATAGCTTAATGGGGTGGTATTTCACCGGACGACTGGGCTTTGGGATCTTACTTACCACTCAATAATTGTGCCGAACGGCACAATAGCAAGAGTCGTCAGTTGGACCTAAGTTTGCACAATCAAATGCAAGACACAACCGCCTTACCAACTCAGCCATTGAGTCGGCGAAATTATCAGAAAGTACCAATTCCATAGGTGACGCGAAAAGTACCAAGATCTACACAAAAAGAAGTCACATAGATCGAGGCACCTACAAAAATTAGATATTTGGGAGTTCCATTTGTGAGAGTAAGATGCACTGATCCTAAATTAAGTTAAGAGGAACATGAATTGGAAAGGTCACCATACTTCCCTTCTTCCCTTTTTCGATATTTTTCTCATTTTCAGTCCCCCCCCCCCCCCCCCTCGCCCCTTGCCCCTTCTCTCAACCATTTTCTCTGTTCTTTCCCGCTCTGCCTTTCTCCCTTCCCCTCCCTTTTATGCCCTTCCACAACCCACAAAAACGTGGATACGAGACGAAGGAGGCTAAAGACCACCAGTCATACAAGGCACACTGAGATCTAGGCTTTTGTTTCCAGCGAAAATCGTGTGTATAAAAAGCCCACAGCTAAGCTAATAAAAGTCAATCTCAATTACAGTCCCTTGCCATATGTTTACCATTCACCCAACTTATGTCTTCGCCAATGAAGTGAAGTATATTCAGAGGGAGTGGGGATCATATGCAAGTGTTTCAAAACGTATTCAAATACTTAGTCCATTCCTTCATGCCACTAGATATTACCATTCCCATGAAAGAATTTATTAACGTATTTTGTATGTGCAAAATATGTACATTTTATTCGCTGACTGCCATTTCCATTTTACATTCATGCTAATCATTTGCTTCCCTTTAAATATTCCTCAGGAAGGAGCTCTCAGACCCCAACTATTTCTCCCACTCAGAAAAACTGTTTTCACCCTTCGTTTTTCGATGCGCCTGACCTTTATCCTTTAGAAAAATTGTATCTCAAAGTCATTGGATGTATCATTAAATAAATGTATTCACGGATATCATCAAGTGGATGCAAGACTTTTAACTGATAAAAAGGCAGGCAACACCCCACCTCTGTGAATCTGGTCATCGTTGAAATTTCAGATCTCCGGCATCAAAAGAAACGAATAACTCCAGTAAAAAATGAAATAAAATCTAAAGGCAACCATAGCAGTGACTTCCGAACGTTTTAACTCAATTGGATACGTGAAATTGGAGATTGAAAAGGAATCGAGAATCCAAAGAATACGCGATTCTCCAGAGATCCTTTGCTGCTTTTTATGTCAATGCCTCGCTTTTGTTATTATCGTGCTTGCCATCGAGTGTACCTGTTTTTGTTTTCCACGATGAGGGTTGCGGATGCATCATCAGAGAAAAGACAACAACAAGAACAAAATACTCTCCTGCCGACGGAAAGGGTTCCTCAATCGATGACGGCTGAAAGTCCTTGCTGCCATTTAGCGGTTGCAATTGAATGTACACTCAGCCCGATTAAGTTGATTAAATTTCTTTGACTTGCTTGCATCTAATGACGCCACTTCGAGTCTCTAAATATGTTCACCCTCGACGATCTCGGGGGTTGTAATGCCAAGCTTTTCGTGGTTAATTTAAGGGTAAATGTTTATCCGGTTGATTGTATGCGACTATTCAGCCTTTCACGATAATCGATTGGGTCAATAATACCTGAGAAACCTGTACTTAAAGTAGAACCAAAAAAAGTACGAAACGATCTTTGAAGTTGCCAAATTCATTTCATAACAGCTTGTAACGGTTTACGGATGGATGAAACGGAAGTGGATGAATAACAACAAATGTAAGGGCGGATTTATGATTCCATTCAAGTGTAAGGCCTCGTAGAGAAGGGTTAATTGGGATTAAGGAGAGTGTCTAGGGCGGTATTCTGCCGCAGCCTAAGCCTAAGTAAACAGTGCCCTGAGGCTATATAAAAACTATTCGCTTCGTTGTTTGCCTCGACAAATTGATTAGATTGTGTCGGTTAATTATATTCAATGGGTCGACGGATAGTGTGTCTGGGTATGTGTGTCAGTGCGCAGAAGGAAGGACATCTTTCGGCAGTCACAGCCTAAAGGCGATTGCTAATTTGAAGAAAAATTTCGCAAACCCAAGACTCTACAAGATATTTGGAGTTGGTGAAAACTGAACAATTGAATGCCAAGAGAATGCAGGACATTTGGTACAACCCGCAAAGCCGACTGCGTCCTCATTGTTCCTGCAATGATAAGGAGGTGGTAGTGGGCAATCGAACATTTGTTCCCTCAAAGAAATTCTTAACATAAGCTTCAGGCAATGTGTTTATAATCAGCTATCTATGTTCTTAATAAACCTTAAAAGAAAAAATATATTGCGTGCAATCTGTTAAAAATTCACGACTAGCCCAAATATAACACTACATTGGAAATCTGTATTCGGAAACACTCTAGTCAACCAGAACCCAAATTCATGAGGCGATGTATGAATTCAGAAATTGGGTTACGATTCAGAGAGACTGAGAGCTTTTTGTTTTATACACTAAAATATATATTCACAAACATTCAAAGTAGTATTTATAAATCCGTATTGTCAATGTGGCAAAGCGAAAATGTCAGGTAATTCCCTGGATATGAATGCGGTCACTGTCGTGCACTAAAACCAGTTAGCGTTCTACGAGGGCGAATCAAATATAAACGGTAATTGATTTTTATACATGTATTGAATAATGTTACATACTAACTATCCTATCAACATTCAATATAGTCTCCTGGGTGATCTACACACCTTTGCCACCGATTTGGAAGCATTAATATCCCTTGTTCGTAGAAAGATTTAGGGCGAGTTATTAGCCAATTGCGCACGTGTTACGTCAAAGAATCCTTGACGACAGAAAAACCCATCAACCAAAATGTGTAACCTAATTACACATTTTGTCTAGACAGAAATATTATTAAGAACAAAACTCAAAAGGTTACTAACTACAAAAATTCAAAGAAACGTAAAATAGGGAATAACCAAATTAGAATATAATGTATATCACAACATATGTTACCTAATTGCACATTTCATCCAGATGAACAAACTCAAAGATAATTAGCAAGAACTCGTGGAAACACGAAAATGAATATTACACTAATTGCAATATAATATCCATCGTGATAAAGATATTATATTGCAACGTAGAGAAACAAACCTAGATATAAGATTTTATGTTAGAGTAAGTTCAGTTTACAAAACGGCACTCTGAAGAGCAGATGTTTGTTAAATTCGAAATTGAATAAAATATAAATTTTATTTAAAAGTGTTTTCCTTCATTTCACTCAAGTGGAGTTTAAGAAAAGATAATTGGCGCTGTCGGTTAACTTATCATCCGAAGATGATAAATCGAACATATAACTTACGTGATAAGTACGGTGAATTATTTTATTAAATAAATAAAAAACAAAAAAAAAAACTAGCTGAAATTTAAAAGTGCTTCAAATCGAACGAAATTTACAACTTTCCCGGTTAACCATTAAAATAAAAACCATGCTCCTCGACTTCCTTATTACTTTCCAATTTCTTCCCTCCAAGTGATTCCCTCAAGGGTGCGAACAAAAAATAGTCACAGGACAACTGGGCTATAAGGCGGTTGTTCGGGGGTCATTTCTTCCCATTTCTTCCAATGTATCCCTGACCTGTTTTTGATTGACGGTCAATAACCTCGAAACCCATCGAGCAGTAAGTTTTTGAAGCTAAGATCATCATAGCCATGCTATAACTCTATAATGCCACGTGAGAGTTCGGCATTCCAAACAAATTGATACGACTTTATAGGTTAACCATGACCAATGTAACTAGTCAAGTAAAAATAGTGGGATTACTGTCAAACCAATAAACATCTTTAGTGAACACGACAAGGGAACTGGCCTGCCTCCTCTTTAACTTGACGTTATAGAAAGCAATCTGCGACTCTGGAATTACAAATAGAGGAACTATTTCCACCAAGTGCTGCCAGATACTTGCCTACGTAGATAACATCGACATAATCGGTAGATAATATAACCGTCGTTTATTAATGTACATATCAACTGTTAGCATATATTATTGAATTATATTTCAATTATTAGTGTGTGTTAACAATAATACCCGCCTGTCACCCGGGAGACTGGGGATCGATTCCCCGTCGGGGAGCCCCTGGCGCAAGACTAATTACCTTGCCCGGAAAAAACAAATCATTATGGAAAATTTAACAAGCCTCAGGACTTGCTAAATAAGGCCAAGACTGGTTCCCGGTTGTAGTGCCGATGATGATGATGATGATGATGATGATGATGATGATGTTAACAATAATATTTCAACTGTTACCGTATAATACCCGTTCCGTTACAGAGCGGGGAAGCTGTGGAACTCCCTTCCCATGCGAGTGTTCCCGGAGCGTTACAACCTGCAACTATTCAAAAAGAACTGCAATCGTTATTTGGTGGCATCTCGGGGCGCCCACTCGGCGCTATAGGTTCGCCTCTCCCGAGAGAAGTCTAAAAAAAAAAAAAAAGGTTTAAAATGTTACCACCAGTTATTATATTTATTTTAACTGTTACCGTATGTTACTAAATTATATTTCAGCTGTTAGCGTATGTGACTGAATCGTATTTGAACTATTGTCGCCCATTATTAATTTCATTCATTGTTACCGTATTATCTCAACTCTTAGCGCGTATTACCGAATTATGCTTAACAGTTACCGTTATGTATTAATATACAGTGTGCGCCATCTTTTATGCCGGTATATAAACATTGAATTACTTTGACATTTATCAATCGATTGACTTGAGTAAACATGTTTTTGAAACGTCAATTCAGCATAATTTTAGCCATGAATTGCTTAATACAGAAACAACACGCGGAAATAGTGACGCTATACATTAAAAATAGTCGTTCAGTTGTGTTAACTCAAATTGCATATCGCCGAAAATATCGTGGCCAATAAGCACAGTCTGACAACACTATTCTTCGTTTGTTATCGAATTTTGTTGATTACGGGGTAGATGGGAGATCGGCGGCATCTCGTTCATCGACACACAACACGTTCCAATGAAGTGGTTGAACCGGAAAGAGAGAGTGTTGCCGAGAAACCACATGTGTCGCATTGTCACTGCGCTCAGTATTTGGGAGTCTGTGGAACCACCTTGTAGGGCCTTTTGAAGGATGATTTGCATTTGTTCCCGTATAAAGTGCCATTGTCTCAGAGAATATTGCCGACAGGTCGTCCACGTCGTTTGGAATACGGCCAAACAGTTGCTCGAACGATTGAGGCTGAACCTGATTTTTGTAAATAAATATTGATGACCGACGGGGCTCATTTCACACTCTCTGCCGCCGTTAGCAAACAAAATTGCCGCATTTGAGGAACGGAAAATCCACACAAGTACCATGAAACACCATTGTATGACCAAACAGTGACTGTTTAGCTCGGCGTTTGGGCCACAACCATCATTGGACAATTTTTCTTCGGAGAAAGCGAAATAGTCGATGGGAATCGATATCGGTGGATGTTGGCTCATTACGTCCGCCCACAAATGTATGAAAAAAGTCTGGATGGTTACTGGTTTCAACAAGACGGTGCGCCATGCCACACTCCAAAAGAAACAATGCAATTTTTGTAAGGGCAATTAAATGGAAGTGTGCTGTCAAAAAAGGGCCACACTGACTGGTCACCCAGATCTCCAAATTTGACCTCTCGGACTTCTTTTTGTGGGGTTATTTGAAAAGCAAAGTGTACGCCAGCAAGCCTCCGACCATTGACGAGCTGAAGGAGAACATTCGTGCCGAAATCATCGCTATACCACCGGGATGCTCGATAAGGTGATGCAAAACGCAGAAAAAAGGGCACATTTTGCTTTGGTCAATTGGTGGATAGAGGCGCCCACTTGATTGATGTTGTATTCAAAAACTAGTCCAAACAAATTGCAAACGATAAAATTAAATAAAAATACCAGATATATGGAAATCCTTTTTTTAATTATTTAATATTTGCATACCGACATAAAAAGTGGCGCATCCTGTATATCAACTGTTATCGTATATTACTGAATTATATACCAACTGTTATCGTGTGTTACTAATTTATATATCAACTGTTGTTGTATATCATTGAATTACATTTCAATTGTTAGCGTCACCGAATTATATTTCAACTGTTACCGACAGTTATCAATTCATACATCAACCGATATCATATAGTAGTGAATTATATATCAACTGTTATCGTCATTTACTAAATTATATTATATTTCAACGGGGGGATGGGTGCGAACATACAGGGCAAAGTCTCTGATTGCCTTCAACCCGGCGAAGGCCAGGACGATCCTTGTCCCTGTTCAATCCAAGTTGACATGCAGTCTCCGAGTGACACCCCTGGATAGCTACTTTGACACCCGCCAAGTAGTGAACCAATGCATGCAGCGACACCCTGAGAAAGGTTGGCGCAAGGCTAATAACCAGGCCCGTAAAAATGACTTATTATGGCAAATTTAACAAGCCTCGGATATGGACCGGATACACGACGACGACCACGGAAACGAAAATGGCTAAATGATTTAAGGATTTTTTCATGGAACATACGCTCACTATACAGAGCTCGAGCTGCACAGCAGCTAGCCGATGCCCTGTCCGAATATAAGGCTGACATAACAGCATTACAAGAAATAAGATGGACGGGGAGTGGTGTTTTTCAAAGAAAAGAGTATGACATTTATTACAGCTGTCACGCAAAACACCATGTGCTCGGGGTAGGCTTTCTAGTCAGCCAAAAACTGAAGCCTGCCATCATCGGCTTTACTGCAATATATGAAAGGCTATGCACTCTTCGCGTGCGAGGCAAATTTAAGAACATAAGCCTCATAAACGTTCACGGACCTACAGAGGAGTCCCCTGACGACGAAAAAGAAGAATACTATGAGAACGTCGAACGGGCCCTCAATGCCTGCCCAAGATACGATGTGAAAATCGTTCTTGGGGACTTGAATGCGAAAATAGGTCGGGAGCCGGTTTTCAGGCACTAAGCAGGTTCCCATAGTTTGCATGAGAACACTAATGACAATGGACTACGAGTCATCGAATTGGCAGCATCGAAAAACTTGGTCGTTGCGAGTACCAGGTTTCCGCGTAAAGATATCCACAAAGCCACCTGGGTATCACCTGATGGAGCCACTCGCAACCAAATTGACCACGTGCTGATAGATCGGCGCCACTCTTCGAGCCTGATGACGGTACGAACGCACCGAGGTGCCAACGTCGACTCGGATCACTATCTTGTTGGTACAGTTTTCCGAGCGCGGATTGCCTTACGGAGACGTGTAGCGTTCTACGAACGCACAATTCTGCGCAGGTAAGGTTCCTACCTTCAAAGAACTTACTTACCTGAGAGCGTTGCACGCGCCCACAGACGCGTGCCCCAAAGTCCCACGATAGGGCCTGCAACTCGCAGCCAACGTTGAGACCGACACCAAAAAGCAAGGAACTGAACGTCCCCAATTCTTTTTAGGTCAAGCTCAACAATTATAACTCTTCATGCCTGAAACAAAAGTATAAACATCCATGCGTTCTATTCCTAAAAAAACAATTCCCAAAATGCCATACATGCTGCCTGCGCCCAGGAACATCTCATCGAACCGGCAATTCCGAAATTCGATACAAAAGAATTGCTATCATCAAAGAATGAGCCGATCAACGGATGCACGTGCGGGTAATCTAACGCAAGGACCACCCAAATCCGTTGAACAACAGAAGGCAGCCACGACCTATCGCAATCGAATATATCTCAACGAGATATCCGATAATTTATGAGGAGTTAAGCCAACAAAGGCAATACTCCGGTCCCACGGCCACGCTAGAATTTCGCACCATTATAAAGCTCTAATGGATTTCGATTCCGGGTACCAAGTTCAAATAAGTCCCACGGACTGCACGTCAAAACAATCGCCGAATATCTCTGGTCTGGGCGCCAGATGTTCTGTGCAAACAGAAGGCCGTGGAAATGAAATTCTATCAGCGATAATAATGATGTATGCAAAGATGACTTTCCCCTTTCAGGAAACTACAAAATATCCCGGGGGATGTGATAACATGCTGCTAACAGAAATTCGGAAGTTCTGTTAGCAGAGCAAATAGGGAATATTTTCCGGATAGATACAGATACCAGTTTAAATCTGGGTATCTGTGTGAGCAGGATATTGTTGAGGGCAGATAGTTAGTGAGATTTTGATCGTCACCGAGACGAGTTTTCGTCAAGGAGCAGCGGTAAGGGCGGAGAGAAAGATACGCGAGCTTGAAGAAGTAAAGAAACGTTTCGAGTGTGTCGGAAGTTTAGTGTTATCGTAGATTCGATTAGAACTTACGCGTCATTTATGTCATAACAAAATATAATTGTGCAACAAAACGACGAATTCCAACAGTAAAATAAAAACCACTGAAAATGAACAAGGAATACAAGTGTTTTAATCGTCGCTATCATTTGCTCCGGTTTCGTTTTGTTTTCCTGCGAACAGTGTTCGGCGGAACACTGCATCATCGATTATAGACCAACGATCCGCCAAAGACGTATTGCATCCGCGGATCAGGTTCGAGTCAGCACGGCTGCCTTACGGAATGAGAACACCAGCAACACCTTTGGTCATGCGTTAAGACTCGCCCTCGAAGAGCTCAACGGAGGGAGAGTAAGTCCTGGGGCCAGAATGCCGGGCGTAGAAGAGAAATGGACACGCCTTAAGAATACTGTCATTAGTACTGCTAACTCCATCTTAGGCAGTAGTCGTAGAGATCGGAACGACTGGTTTGATGATGAGTGCAAACTAGCGACTGAACGTAAGAACGCTGCATACCGGGCAATGCAGCAGTCTCATAGGACGCGGGTACGCGAGGAGAAGTACAAAGAGCTCAGAAGATTTGAAAAAAGACTTCATAGACAAAAGAAAAGTGCCTGGGAAAAAAACCTTGTCTGTGAAATAGAGAAGAGTAGAGAGCGAGGTCCGCACCAGGCGCGGAAGTTCTACCAAATAATCCGCAGTATGACGCGGTACACACCACGCTGCACTTACTGCAAGGATAAAGAGGGTAATCTGATCCCCGATCCTGAAGGCATTCTGGAGCGATGGGAAGTGCACTTCAAGGAATTGCTAAATGGTCAGCTCACAGAAGAATTGGAGGCTCCACCAATGCAAGACCAAGACCAAATGCTGCCGCCACCAAGCATTGAGGAAACATTAGACAGCTAAAATCAAATAAAGTCCCTGGAGCTGATGGCATACCAGCTGAGCTGATCAAACAAGGAGGGACAGCGTTACATCACGCAATTCACGAGATCGTGGTGCACGTATGGGAGCAAGAGGAGATGCCGGAAGATTGGCGTCGTGGTATAATTTGCCCCATACATAAGAAAGGAGATATCACACTGTGCAGCAACTATAGGGGTATAACATTGCTGAGTACCGCCTATAAGATACTCTCCACTATCCTACAAGACCAGATATCTCCATACGCTAAAGCCATCGTTGGTCAATATCAGTGTGGCTTCATCCCAGGCAAATCAGCAATTGATCAGATATTCACCCTTAGGCAGGCGATGGAAAAATGTCAGGAATTTAAGATTCCACTATATCATCTGTTTATAGACTTCAAGGCCGCCTACGACAGCATAGCCATGGTAGAACTATATAATGCCATGAGAGAATTCGGCATTCCAAATAAATTGATACGACTTTGTAGGTTTACCATGACCAACGTAACTAGTCAAGTAAAAGTAGCGGGATTGCTGTCCAAACCAATAAACATCTATAATGGACTCCGACAAGGGGACGGTCTGGCCTGCCTCCTCTTCAACCTGGCGTTGGAGAAAGCAATCCGTGACTCTGGCGTTACAACAAGAGGGACTATTGTCACCAAGTCCAGCCAGATACTTGCCTACGCAGATGACATCGACATCATCGGTAGAACCGAATCGGTGGTACAGGAATCCTTCACCCAGATCGAGCAGGCGGCACAAAAACTGCGACTGCACATTAATGAGGGAAAAACCAAGTACATGGTGGCAACTTCTGCGAAGAGAAGACCTAACGTTGGTCAAACTATCAGGGTGGGGAGCACGAATTTGAAGTAGTGCAATCCTTTAACTACCTTGGGTCAATAGTATCAGCCGATAACAATATGGAAGAAGAAATACGCGAACGGCTGATTAAATCCAACAAAGCCTACTATGGTCTATCAAGGCTCTTTAAATCCCGAAATTTATTCAGAACATCCAAGCTACTACTGTACAAGACCATAGTCTTACCAGTACTCATGTATGGATCCGAGACCTGGGTGCTTAATAAAAGGCACTCTGAACTCTTGGCCGCGTTCGAGAGAAAGGTCTTAAGGAGAATTGTTGGCCCCGTATGTGAGGGAGGACGTTTCCGGAGACGCTACAACCATGAGTTTTACGCAATCTACCTTGAAGCTAATATTGTAAGAAAAATCAAGCTCGGTAGACCCCGGTGGGCGGGACACCTAGCTCGAATGAGCGAAGAGGACCCTGCCCGGAAAGTCCTTTGTGGCAGGATGTATGGAAGGAGACAGCGCGGCAGACCTTGTCTGCGATGGAGGGATGGCGTAGACCAGGACGACCAGAGCCTGGGAGTGCTAAACTGGATGACATCGGCTCGAAATCGGGACCGGAGGAGAGATTTGTTCAATAAGGCCAAGACCGGATCCCGGTTGTAGTGCCGATGATGATGATGATGATGATTATATTTCAACGGTTGCCGCCCGTTACTAATTTATATATCAACTGTTACCATATATTACTCAATGATGCATCAACTGTTACCGTATGCTTCTAAACTATATCTCAATTGTTAGCATATATTACTGAATTATATCTCAACTGTTATCATCACCGGCACTACAACCGGGAACCGGCCATGGCCTTATTTAGCATGTCCTGGCGTTTGTCAAATTTTCCATAATGATTTGTTTTTCCGGGCAAGGTCATTAGTCTTGCGCCGGAGGCTCCCCATTTGGGGAATCGGACCCCGGTCTCCCGGTGACAGGCGGGTATACTAGCCACTATACTATCGAGGGGCCGTTACCGTATATTACTGAATTCTATATCAACTGTTATCGTCATTTACTAAATTATATTATATGTCAACGGTTGCCGTCCGTTACTAATTTAGATATCAAATGTTACCATATATTACTCAATTATGCATCAACTGTTACCGTATGCTTCTGAACTAAATCCCAATTGTTAGCATATATTACTAAATTATATACCAACTGTTACCGTATGCTATTAAATTATATCGAGTTTTCCAATAGGGACTTGACAACTTTGAATTTAATTTGTGAATGCACCCTTTCACCAATCATCGAATTGTCTCCGTCAATTTATTCAGTAAACTCAACATTTTGGTCGTGGTTAAGTAGACGAACGAACGTCGTCTGCAAATTATAAAAATTTACTACCGAAAAAAAGTTGTCAAGTCCCTAGTGGAAAGCCCAATATTTCAACTATTACCGCATATCATTGAGTCATATCTCAACTGTTACCGTATATTATATTTCAATTGTTACTGCCATTTACTAAATTATATACCAACCGTTACCGCATCTTACTAAATTGTATTTCAACTGTGATCCTATATCGCCGAATTATATCTCAACTGTTACCTTAGATTACCGAATTATATTTCAACTGTTGCCATCAGTTACTAATTCACATGTCAATTGTTACGACATATTACTGAATTATATTTCACCGGTTGACGTCATTTACTAAATTTTATTTCAACTGTGACCGTATACAGAATTATATCTCGACTGTTACCACATATTACTGAATTATACATCAACTGTTACCATGTGCTACTAAATTATATCTCAACTGTTACCGTATAGTACTGAATTATATATCAACGATTACCACGTGTTACTAAATTATATTTCAACTGTGACCGTATATCACTGGATTATATCTCGACTGTTGCCGCACATCACTGAATTGTGTTTCAACTGTTACCGTCGTTTACTTAATCATATTTTAACTGTTAACCTCATTTAGTAAATTATACACCAACTGTTACCACATGTTTCCAAATTATATTTCAATTGTTACCGTATATCACTGAATTATATCTCAACTGTTACCACGTATTACTAAATTATACATTAACTGTTACCGCATGCTACTAAATTATATCTTATCAGTTACCGTATAATTCTGAACTATATCTCAACTGTTATCGTATATTACTGAATTATATCTCAACTGTTACCGTATATTACTGAATTATATCTCAACTGTTGACATCATTTAGTGAAATATATATCAAGTATTTGGCTTCTCGATAGTATAGTGGTTGGTATACCCACCTGTCACGCGGGAGACTGGGGTTCGATTCCCCGCCGGAGAGCCTCTGGCGCAAGACTAATGACCTTGCCCGGAAAAAAACAAAGCATTATGGAAAATTTAACAAGCCTTGCTAAATAAGGCCAAGACCGGTTCCAGGTTGTAGTGCCGATGATGATGATTATCTTATCCCTAACGGTTTTCTAATGCTGTTTGACGAGATTGCCGTGAAGGAAAACTCTGTCGACGCTGGCTCAAAGGGAATCTAAAAATCTGTCTACGTTTTATGTTTCTTCTAATTAGCTTTAATCGCTTGCGACTTTGAAGATGGCTAGTATTTGATGATGTTGCGCTTGAACGATTTATTTACCCACTAAAATGGTCAATAAATAGTTTCTGTTTTACAAGCACTTGTCGGAAGATAGCCGTACAGGGATATGGGTCACGAGATAATCATGTCGCGTGGAAGCGTGGGTATATAGCCGCCTTTACCGGACGAAGAGTTTGGGAGGTTTTCCCATCTTGTGTGAAGATCGGAGGAGTTGCCACAATGAAATTGGACTCTGTTGCTGAAGATAGGGTCGCCCAAAAAGTAAGCATTCACTACGGTTATCTCATGCACCCATTGAGCTTACTAACGATGCTGGCGATTGCAGTGTTCTGATGTGTTGAGTTTTGGTTCTATCTGTTAGTGATTCCAACCGTGAGAGTCTCGGTTGGAGTCACAAGCTCTCCATTATCGTCTCAAACGCTGTAACAAGTGCAGATCTTAATCCTTCATATAAACCTTGAACAACGTCGTCAGTATAATGTTCAATTTTTGGGAACGATGACAAATTCATGTGTCGTTATGTCAGTCACATGATCGCACACATCAGCGTTATTGTCGATAATATGAATCCCCAGACGAATATGCATTTTCGGGACTACGTCTACAAGGGACCCGGTGTTTTGGAGTTTCTGCACGATCTTTCTAACTGTGAGCTCCGCCGATCAATGATGCTGACGGAAAAAAATCACATAAGCGCAAAACATGTTTTTTTTTTAACATCCATTCTCGTAATACATTTGCCCTATTTTAACGCTGGATATCGCTCCGTGATCCTATTTGTCCATATTTCAGCTTCGCAAATGTCAAAAGATATATAAAAAAATGTAAATAAACAATATCTGACGTGCATATTGTTTACCTTTAGTGTAAATACGCTTTACTTATGCAAGTACTGACAAAAGCATCCTGGCCCGTATATCACCTGAGTGAGGTGTTAGTTCAACTCACGATAAATTTATTTTCACCTATGTTTTTATATGAGATATCACGATTCGGGACCATCTCCTTTTGGTGGAAAAAGCCATGTTCTTTGGTTGGAGCATTCAGATTTGATCACATTGATAGTCGGTCTTCTTGCGAGACAACGGCGTGGTCCTCTTGAAAATCAGCGGCTTCTTTAGCTACGATATCATACCTAGATGTAGGTAATTATGTTGCTTGAATTAAGCCAATAAATGGGGAGGTAGCCCCAATAAACTAAACTAAGAGGTTTCCTTCCAGCCAAGACATTTATAACATTTTGGATACCGTCCGAAAAGAACTTCAAACTCTTTAAAATGACAAACTATCTGCCAAGTTCACTACCCTGAACGATTTATACTGACTGCCCCCTGCTCATATGTATGTTGCGAACATTACAATAGATGTATTGACGCTGACTGCCTTGTGCAATTGCGGCCCTCTAACATTGAGTAGTTGTTTTACTACTACGGTGTACATCTTGCCGTTTTTTCTTCACTTTCTGCAGGTGTTCCTTGAAGAACAATCAACTGTGGACAGTAACACCAAGATACTTTATCATCATCATCGGCACTACACTACAACCGGGAACCGGTCTTGGCCTTATTTAGCAAGTTCTGAGGCTTGTTAAATTTTCCATAATTTGTTTTTTTCCAGGCAAGGTCATTAGCCTTGCGCCAGAGGCTCCCCGACGGGGAATCGAACCCCGGTTTCCCGCGTGACAGGCGGGTATACTAACCACTATACTATCAAGGAGCCCTAAGATACATTATAGAGGGCCTAAATGTGAGAGCGCGTCCTTCTAAACCATAACTTTCTTGTGGCTACTGATTCTTACTACTTCTGGCTCATTGACTCTGAAAACATCATCATACATTAGATTAAATAACAATGGTCCCAGTACAGATCCCTAAGGCACGTCAGTTGTTATTTCATAGTTTTGTGATCGAGTTTTACCAGTTGATCTCCTTTTCTGACTCCATTAGCCATTACTAGCGTCCCGATTTCGAAAGGCTGTTACTTTGAACGCACTGTTGAAGTAGCACCGAGCTCTCCTATTATAAGTCCGATGTTGGGCCGATCGTCACAAAAGACGGTCACCGATGTATATTTCTTTCCATAACCTACGAGACGACGACAGGCGCAGCAAGTCTCTCAAACCCTTCTGCTAGATCGGCCTATAAAAGCCAACTTAAACAAACAATCAAAAAACCATAAAGCAACTTTTTTAGTACGGATTGTTTCTTTTCCAACGAGCACAAGTCTGGATTCCTTCATGGGCATTCGTGGAAATATGCCATCGTCTTACATTGTATGAACTAATTTAGATTGAAAGAAAGTCCAAGTAAGACCAATAAATGTTTCTACGACTCGTGTGAGTATTTCTTTTCGAACTTCCGCCAATGCATTCTTTTTCTAGCTTTGATGAACATTTAAAGACGGCTTATATGTAAATTAGTATTTCCGCGAGTCATGCTTCTGTACATCGCATCAAGTAAGAAGGACTCCCTTCAACAAGTGATACGGCCTCAACAATATTTCCTGTGCTTCACAACTCAACGGTGAAGAACAATATCCTACTCAACATCCTTTCGGTTCTTAATCACCTCTTGCACTTCATTTGTTGTCGAAATTGTCTGAATTATGGAATCTGTTCAAATGTCTGGTTTTCGCCGCCTCGATAGAAACAAAACGAGCAAAACAGAGGAAGGGACCCGTCAAAATGTATCTCGTTGATCTTCACGCCACTTAAGTCGCAACAACATAAAGCCAATTCATCCCGCTGTAATCGAAACCTTCTCTTTCAAGTAGCCCAGCCAAGGAAAACATGATTCTGAAGACGACCACGATAAGTGCGCGCATTCAAGAAGGACACTGTAACATCGGAGCATACTGCACGCCCGCATGGCACTGCTTCGCAATGACAAACGTCTTCAAAACGTCAAATTTTCCCAGAATGTCTCAGATTACAGTGGCGTAGGCTGATTCTTGGAGCAAGAGACCGCGGTAGCTGGTGCTGGGAGCGGATTTTCAAGACGATGCTAATCTTGGGTCATTTGTATCGGTAAGTAACTCGGCAGCGCCCTAAACAATGAAATCCTTTTAGGGTCGTGTCTGGTACTATTTTCCAATCTTGCCACACTCCTCTAGGGGTCTTCCTCGGTTGGTGGGCATGTCGTGTCGTTGTTGATAGCCATGGATCTCCTCGATAAGTCTATGCCACCCATTTCTGAGCTGGCCCAACACAATAACCCACTCAGAATGTCTGACGACAATGATGATGCTCCTCCGGCTGGTTGTCGTTGTCGTCGTTGTCGCTGTCGTGCAGATATCACAACAGTCGCCTTCATATCGGAAAGCCAGTGCGGCCACAGGGTTTCAGTAGCGCGCGACATCATTCCACGGATTATCGTCGTCGGATCTTCTGTCTGTTCCGCTGATGATAATTTCGTGACATTAATTCAGTTGCACAAAGTCCACCACTGTGCGGCAGACGTTCCATTGTGCTGAGGCGATGTCTCATGCTACACAGTGACCATGTCAAAGGGCTGGTCTAAGAGGCATTCCCGTGACTCGGAATGAGTTGAGATCGCGAATTTATCACGAACGAAGCAGGAGCAGATAGCTCTTATCGCATCGCCTGACAGTATATCCCTTTGCCACCCTGACACTTGTGGTTGGGGGATTATTGTAAACGAGAACCTCTCGCCTTACTTTCAAAGGTCTCATGGACTTCTGGGAATTTGCATACGCGCAGATGCTGCGACTTAAGATCACTAGACTGTCGAACATGTTGCCGTCCCGATCGATCTATTTCGAGATTCTCTAGACGCTAGCATTAGTTGCGGAAATTGTCCGTAACGTTTGGACGTGAATGCACCCCGGCCGATGGTCTCCATCACAAAGGCCACCACCCACCCCCAAAAATAGATGACGATCGTGACTAAAGGCACAAACATGTTCCGGCGGCGATGTTGCGGCCTCTCGAAAACACAGAAACGCGAGATTTTCGCAGAATTCCTTCGACCCGGCTCGTTGGCTAGCAGAGGGTTGATTGCGAATACGAGTATGAATACGCGAGTGATCCTCCTGAAATTAGAGGCGTTCAGGGATATTTTTAAAGATTAACGAGTCGATCGCGACTCAATAGGGGCAACTAGACCGGTGCAGTATCAAGTCCCTATATCCATATGTCGTCGCACTTTGCACTGTTCCTAATGAAGTTATCGTCAAGTGTATAGTCCGCACAATTTAGAGGGGTTTCCGATCTGGACGATGCATGGGCATCATATGCAGCTTCTTAATGAGCAACAGATATCGCGTTACATGGAAGCAACAGCAGCTACGCACGAAGACGGCCGATGATTAGTTTTCGTGTAATTCGTGATGATTGATGTGTGAAGGATGTTGTTATTAATTGCGGCAAATGGTGAGAGGTGCAACGTGCACCACACTGGCTAGTGCTCGTAAATCTTAGAGAAGTATTGACAGGATTTGAATTTGAAATTGACTGCCATAACTTAGCCCGACCTGTGGGCGAAGAAATAATTAACGGTGTGTTGCTAAGTACACGATCTGTTGCTAAATATGTTGAAATTGGTTTGGCTTTATTGAATACCAGAGGGATGCTTGGCGCCTTTTTGGAATGTACGAAGAAATTAATCACTGAGTCTTCTGTTTCGGTTTTTTTTTATGGTAACACTCGACTGTTAATGCGGTTTATAGGTTTTTCTGGTATAAGTTGTACAGTCATACATTTTTGATACGGTTTTAGATATTGATTTTGCTGTGTAAATGTTTCAGTGATTTTCCGGTGAGAGTTTCTAACTTAGGGTGCCCTCGCCCTATTCTACGGCCCTACAGTTAGACATTAGAAATATTTACCTGCCTTTTACCTAAGTATTCCTTTACTTTGCCGGCGGTGGACACTTCGCTGACTAATTTTCCAATGTTTAATGGAAAGGAAGTTCTGAAACCCAACTATATATATATATATATATATATATATATATATATATATATATATATATATATATATATATATATATATATATATATATATATATATATGTATACGTACATACTCCATAAGCTGAAATGTCCTGAGATTTTAAATAAAAACAAACGTGTTTTTGGACAAGGTTCTATTTATTCCGCAACGTTGCCTTCGAAGGCGATACACATGGTGTCGCAAATCGCCAGCATTTCGATGCACTTTCTGTAGTACGAAATGTCCAAGCCTTCCAAATACGATTCGGTTTCCACGATGACTTCTTTATTCGAACTAAATCTCTTTCCCCGGAGTCACAACTTGAGGTTTGGGTACAGATAATAGTGACGGGGACCAAGTCTGGCGCATACGGTGAGCGATCAATTTTTTTATTTATTGGGCTGTAGGCACCCGAAAGTTCATGACCTCAACGACTCGACTCCGCCATTGTTCCCTGTCCCGTGCACTCTCCTTCCACGTTCGACCATCCGATCCGATCTCGTCGAGGTCCAACCTAACATTGTCCGCCCATCTCCGTCGCGGCCGCCCTGTGGGTTTCTTTCCCGTTAGCTTACCGTCAAGAATTCTATGCACGGTCCTATAGTTGACCATTCGCGCCACGTGTCCGGCCCATGTTAACCTTCGCGACTTGATTACTCTCACTATTGTAGGTTTGCGGTATAGCTCTTCCAATTCGTGGTTTGGAGTTTCCTCCATTGTCTTACCTCCTCGTCATATTTACCTCCAAAGATACGCCTTAGAACTTTATTCTCGAATACGCGGAATTTGTTTTCTTCCCGTTTTGTGATAGCCCATGTTTCGCGTCCATATAGAACAATCGGCATGATTATGGTTCTATAGACACGGAGCTTTATATTCCGTGATAGCAGTTTGGATTTCAGCAGTTTACTGACTGGATGCCAACTAGCGTTGCCGGAGTGTAGTCTTTTTTAATTTCCATCGACATTTCGTTACTGGCCGTCAGTATTGCTCCCAGGTATTTAAATTCTTCGACATTTTCAAATATCTTGCCCCTGATGTTTATGTGTGTTCTCTGAGGTGCACCTGCTTTCGCCATAATCATGTATTTCGTTATGTCTTCATTTATTTCTAAGCCCACCTCTTCCGCGCTTGCATGATGATTTCACTGCTTTTACTTACGGTTTCTAGATTATCGCCCAAAACGGCGATGTCATCCGCATATGCGAGCACTTATGTGACCCCGTTCAGGGATGATCCGGCCATGTTGTCGTCTTGTACCTTTCTGTTTCGCAACAAGCTGTGCCGTTACAATCGACGTCACAGCAACCTGTTCAGCAGCAGATTATGCCACAGCAGTCTGTGTCGCAGCGGTCGGTGCAACACCAATCTGTACCACAGCAGAAGTTATCACGGCAATCTACCCCGCATCAATCTTTAACACCACAGTCTGTGCCTCAACACTCTATGCGATATCAGTATGTTCCACGACAGTGTATGCCACAACAGTCTGTGCCTCAACAGTCTATGCGACAGCAGTATGTACCACGACAGTCTATGCCACAATAGTCTGTGCCACAACAGTCTGTGCCACAACAGTCTGTACCACAACATTCTGTACGACAACAGTCGGTGCCACAACAGTCTATACCACGGCAGTCTGTGCCACAGCAGTCTGTACCACAGCAATCCATGCCACAACAATCTATGGCACAGCAGCCTGTCTCTCATCAAACCTTGCCACAGCCTATGACTCAGCAATCTGTGCCACAACAGCATATGCCACAGCAAAGTATGCAGCAGCAGTCTGTTCCGCAACAGTCTTTGCCCCCACAACCTATGGGGCAGCAATCTATACCCCACCAATCTAGATGCCATCAAAATTATGTACCGACTGCGTCAAATCCAGCGGATTACTTATCAAGGGGCCTTAAAGCAAAGGAGCTCACCGGAGCAGAGCTGTGGTGGCGAGGACCCGCTTTTCTGCAATACAAGGGGCTGAAGTTGCCCCGGACGCCCACCCACCAAGTCCGAGAGACGGACACCGGAACACCGGTAGACCTCGAGGAGCGAAAGCCATCGTGCGTCGTAATACAGCAAGAGGAGCTGTCCATTACAAGAAGAGTCTCCAGCTTCACTCGAACGGTGCGAACAGTAGCGTAGCGGAAGGCGGACCTAACGGCCATTAGAGCCGGGAGACAAGTATCAAGACGAAGCGAACGGATTGCGCTCAACCCATTCATCGATGATCCAAGTACCCTCAGGGTGGGCGGAAGACTAGGAGCAGCAAGGATGGAAACCGCAGTGAACTCCAGGTACGGGATCATAGGGAGTCGACGACTTGTCCAGAGGGTCATCGCGGAATGCACCGTTTGCGGTCGTCACAAGGGACGGGTGCTAGCTCAACAAATGGCGGCATTGCCAGCCAGTCGGATTAATCCCGCAAGGCCAGGTAGTAACACCGACGTGGATTATGGAGGTCCTATCAGCGAGCGGTCCAGCGAAACTTTCCTGGCAGCATTAAGGAGATGGTTGCAGAAGATGAGACGGTTGAGCCGACAGTTCAAGGTGGGCGGAATGTTGGAGACGCAACAGCACACGATGGCAACACTGGCGCAGGCACTACTGAAATGCCGTCATGACAAACAAATGTCAGCAAACAGCTGACATTTCAATAATATTAAAATCGAGCTGTCATTGCAAACCTTTTCCTACTTTGTCGTGTGTAGCGTAAATAATAAATCAAACATTAATTAATATTCGATCAGTGTTTGTTTCTTACTCTTGTGGTTGTTATTAATGGTCGGTCGTTTGGTTAGCGACGTAACAGCTTTTTCCTCGTGAGTCGAGGAACATCAAGAAACCCCAGAGCGTCCAAGAACTGAGGGACTACGATCGAACGAAGAGTTGTTCGATCCAACCAATTGAGGTAATTCCTTTCAGTTTCAAACACATTCGGATTTGCCATTGTTTTCAGTCAACGGCAAAGACCACAAACAAACTTAGTGTTTACACCTAATATACATAACCCATCATCACACAATTAATCAAAACCCATTTCCCATATAATATATATATTCCATCATTACCCAATAACTTCGTGAAGGGAATAATTTTCTTTGTATTATTTAACGAGAAAAAGAATGTATTCTAGGACGCTTGCTCGGGGTTCAGGCACTAGGAGACTTTCTTGGCGTTCCTCTTGAGACCATTTTGTCTCTTTATTTAATATTCAACTGTCGCCACAGGTGACTTCGTTCATTTACAATGGCTGAGGGAGCAATACATTTTTTTTTTCATAAGGTTACTCGCGTTAGTTCTGTTATTTTACAAAGAATTCTTTTTTTTTTCAAAATCGCTTAAATGGTAAGAGGTTAACAAAAAAGGAATGGGTTTTTTTTCATTCATAATATCTCTCTTTTTTGAGTAATTGGTAATTATATTATAAAATTTTTCTTAAAAATATTTTGTTTTGTTATTTTACAAAATTTTTATTCAAATAAGTTTAATGTAGATTAAAGAAACAAAATGATTTCTTTCATGGTTAATTGTTCTCTTCATTGAGGAACTAATATTCGTCTTATTATTTGAGGTTTTGTTTATGATAACTTTAGGTTTTGTTTATGATATCTTTATCAGTATAGATACAAAAAAAAAATGTACTTTACCTCTTTATGTAGATCTTACTGGATTGCAATTGAAAACTTTACACGCGACTTGTACGTGCACTTGAATGAAAATAAGAACAGAGGAATACATTCCATTATTCGAAGACTAACAAATACATCAATAATTTTCTAGAACTAGGATATCAGTCACTATTTAACGAACCAACCAGGGTAGTAGGTGAACAAATTTCATGCATAGATCATATCTTTGGCAAATACAAGGACATACTGCAACTTACGCCGATTGTTTATGATATCAATTTAACCGATCATTTTCCAACTCTATTGCTTATAGATTACAATATAGACGAGGTAAAAAATGAGAAAAGTGAACAGTCTTTCGAAAAAATAAATGAGAACAAATTAATCGAGAAAATTAGACTGATATTTACAATGAGACTAACATTGGTACAGCTGTGGAAAAATGTATTGATAAGATTAACGTCTTAATGAATGAGGCTACTAGAGTAACTAAATAACCAAAAAAAGGGAACGCAAGAAAAGACTGGGTGAGTAAAGCTTTAATAAACTCTTGCAAAAATAAAGACAAATTATATTGTCAGTATAAAAAAATCCAAATAATTTAGAAATGAGAGGAAAATATATACGCTACAAAAATAAGTTAAAACAGTTGATTAAAACTGCGAAAAACAACTACTATGCTAAATTAATTAAAGACACCGGTAAGGATAGCAAAAAATTATGGGCTTTTATAAATAGTAAAATTATAATGAAAACCAATTGTAACATTGAAATACATAAATTACTGAGTAAATCGGATGAAAGTATATTAACTGATAAAAAGACATAGCAAATGAATTTAACACCTTTTCCGCGACTGTTGACTTTAAGATGGCAAAAAAGTACGACCAAGATCAAACTAGCAAGCCGGTTAGTAACTCGACCGCTTTACATAACTCTATTTATTTCACGCCCACTTCGAAACTGGAAATCCAAACTATAATCGCTCACATGAAAAGTGGTAAGACAGGAGGAATAGACAAAATATCGATAAAGATAATAAAACGTATAGAACGTTTATATATCTGAACCTTTAGTGCATATCTTAAATAAATGTATTGAAAATCCATTTTTCCCACGTATTTCAAAAGAACGGAAATAATCCCAATTCACAAGTCTGGGAATAAAGAAAAAACAACTAATTATAGACCCATCTCACTTATCTCAAACTTTGCAAAAAATTTTGAAAAAATATTAAAACAAAGAATAGTACATTTTCTAGACAAATATAAAATAATCAATACGATGCAATTCGGTTTTCAAGCGGGAAAAAATACTGACGACGCAATTAAGACCGTGATAGATGAAGTCCACGACGCCATTAGCAATTTCCTATTTTCTTAGACCTGGCTAAAGTTTTCGATACCGTGAATTATAAAATACTTTTGAAGAAATTATATGCGATTGGTTTTAGGGGTAAATCATACGATCTTATAGAAAGCTACTTGTCGGGTCGTACGCAAGTGGTGAAATTACAAGATACCCTGAGCACTGAAGAGATAGTAAAATGCGGTGTTCCGCAAGGAATCATTTTAGGACCGATTCTGTTCATAATATATATAAATGACTTACTAAACTTATTGAGTAAAGATAAAATTGTATCATTCGCGGACGATACAGTAATCATAACGCGTGAAAAAACTTGGGATAGTGCAATACAAAATGCAGAAAATAATCTGAAGGATGTAGCAACGTGGCTGCATGATAACCGTCTGACGCTAAATAGTTCTAAAACTGTTTTTATGACCTTTGGGAGTTATAAAGACAGTTTACCAAAAACCGTAAAAATTAAAATACACGATGATCAATGCGTCAGAGTAAATTGTACTTGTGTAGAAATCGAAAGAGCTGAAGTAACTAAGTACCTAGGCCTTTATATCGACGAAAACCTAACCTGGAATGCTCTTATACAAAAAACAATTAATAAAACGAGATACTCTATTTTGTTTTTTTAAATGAGATATATTTTAATTGGGCTCCTCGATAGTATAGTGGTTAGTACACCCGCCTGTCACCCGGGAGACCGGGGTTCGATTCCCCGTCGGAGAGCCCCTGGCGCAAGACTAATGACCTTGCCCAGAAAAAATAAATCATTATGGAAAATTTAACAAGCCTCAGGACTTGCTAAATAAGGCCAAGACCGGTTCCCGGTTGTAGTGCCGATGATGATGATATTTTAAATACTAGTCAACTATTGTCAATATATTATGCTCTATTCTGGTCTGTAGCTACGTATGGGATAATTGCGTGCGGTGGATCATGTGCGAAATCAATAAATCCTCTTACGAGGATTGCCTCTTATGTTTCGGGATTTGGCAACCCTAGTGTTGCAATCCGGCAATTGACAGCTCTGTCGTAAAGTTGGACATTTTTGAGGTTATACGCACTCAGAACGTTTTGACATACGAGTGCTATTTGTGTTGTTTACAGTAACTTAAAAGATTCATCTCGGCCCAAAAATGGAATTAAATCGTCAACATTTTCGTGCGATTATTTTTTACAACTTTCGGCGTGGATTAACTCAGCAACAGTGCATGGATGAACTTAATTCAGTTTTTGGCGATGAAGCTCCATCAAGGACCAGTGTTTATCGATGGTATGGAGAATTCAATCATGGTCGTAGTTCACTCCAAGATGAATTTCGTGAAGGTCGTCCAAAATCAGTTGTTGTTCCGAAAACCATTGATGCTGTGCGCGAACTGATATTGGAAGATCGTCATGTGACCTATCGCGAGATTGAGACAACCTTAGGCGTTAGTGGGACTAGCATACATTCAATATTGCATAAACATTTGACTGTCAAAAAAATTTGTTCGCGCTGGGTCCCACACAATTTGTCAATCGCCCAAAAAAAGGCTCGTGTCAATTGGTCGAAAGAAATGCTCAAAAAATACGGTCGCGGTGCTTCGAAACACGTCTATGACATCATGACAGGTAATGAATCGTGGATTTACGCGTATGAGCCCGTACGTAAAAAACAAACTGAGAGGTCAACGTTTTTCGACACCTGAAGAAGCGGTTGCTGCATTCAGAATGCATGTGTTGGACATACCTCAATCAGAGTGGCAAAAGTGCTTCGACAATTGGTTCAAACGCATGCAAAAATGTTTGGATCTTCATGGGGAATATTTTGAAAAACAATAAAGTGATTTTCGATGATCAATATTTGTTTTTGTTCTCTAATCCCGAAATATAAAAGGCAACCCTCGTATGTGTATTCAAAAACAAAATATTAAAACTAATCTTTAATAACAGTTTGCTATACCCCACGGATCAGTTATTTATTAAATTTACGATTCTGAGTGTGAGGAAATACTTTATCGAAAAGTCTTTATTTCAAAACTTCTTGAAGTTAGTTAGTTAAATTAGACCAGTTTTTGGAAAGGATAAATAAAAATTATCGTATTAACTTGTTACTTCCACCAAAAATCAACAAGAAGATCGATAGAAGAAGATATGAGTATGTAGCTTGCAAATGCTTTAATTTATTACCAATAGAATTAAAAGAATTGAATTCCGAAAAACTCAAAACTAAAAAAACAATTAGATCATGGCTAATTAATCTACCAAAAGAAACTATAAACAACTTGTTCCACCCCATGACATGATCTGCGCACTACTGTGTAATGAATGCGACCTTTTTAAAACGCGAAAGAGATAGTCATTGAAAACCACGCCGAGAGATTAGGATAAGGAATCCTTTTTTGTATTATATATTACAATATTTTCTTTGGTTAATTTACTTCTATGTTTAGCTTTAAGGATGAATGGACAGGTTTTCACACACGTGCTCTGCATTCTGCGAAAGTAATGTACTGCGCTGCTGCTTGATAGTATGACATGTGAGAATGAAATGAGTGCTGATAGACTGTTTTCTGATTCAAAAATACCTCTTTGTACATTATTTGTATTATTTTTAATACGCCTGTTAATAAATTAAAAAATATATAACCAGTCTCCTCGGAGGCGTGGGTTCGAATCCCACCGCTGCCACCAATAGTTTAAATCCAATCGTCGTGCTTCCTCACCACGACCAAAGAAAGATCGTGGACGCTATTTTAACGAGACGTAATGTAGAAATGGTCTATAAAAATGAGTTAATGGTCGATAAACTGATTGTATAGTTAGTATTTTATTTTCAGATTTTTCACATAAACAACGATATTTAATTTAAATGTAATCAACACAAAACAGTTTTGTTTAGTTAAAACAAACGTTACATAACACATAACACAAAACGTGCGCACCCTTCTGTGGTTTTAATTCTACTCCTGTCTACGAAAGTACAAACTTTCTCTTTTTCATTTTCTTCTTCGAGAAGATTCTTTCTCATGAACGAAATCAAACTGCTACCGTTTGCTTGATTATATTAGGTGTACAACTTTGCTTCCGCCGTTTTTTTTGTTTTTTTTTCGAAATTTGCGGCTTTATTGTAAAAAAATCGCCGTTCTTGAAGCGTTGAAACCGCTCTCGTCACGTTCTTTCACTAATAGCGGCCTCACCATAGGTATTTGAGAGCATTCCATGAGCCTCAGCCGCAGATTTCTTCATATTAAAGCAGAAAATTAAAACCTCCCGCAAATGACGAGAATTTGGCTCGTAAGCTGACATGTTTAATTGAGAATAACTTTATGATGCAGACACAAATCGACTAATATTTCGATGGCGTTATGTTCACAAATTGCCCGGAAAAAAACAAATCATTATGGAAAATTTAACAAGTCTCAGGACTTGCTAAATAAGGCCAAGACCGGTTCCCGGTTGTAGTGCCGATGATGGTGATGATGTTTACAAATACCTAACCTTATTTTATGACATCTATGATCTATTTATTTCAACTACCACTTACCGCTACAGCCATCTATTGCAAAACGGCGGAAGCAAAGTTGTACACCCATTATGTTTTTCGCTTGTGCGACTATAATATTTTATTTCGTTGGATTATTCTCTTTCTCGAAGGAGGGTGGAATGTAGTGCTCAGGAAGCCTTACCATCCTCCCACAATCCCAATATACATAACCCATCATCACGCAATTAATCAAAACCCATTTCCCATATAATATACACATTTCCCATATAATATATATTCCATCATTACCCAATAACAATATACAAAAACCCATATTCTTATATATTATACACATTTCCCATATAATATACGTTTTCTCATAAAACCCAATTAATCCAAACGATTTCTTATATAATAATACATAATACATATCTCATTATCACCACATTTAATCCAAACGATTTCCCATATAATAATACACAGCGGTTGCTTAATACAACGGCCCCAGAATCGTCACCAAGTAAATATAATAAATACTCAAAGTGGCAATTCTGAAATCAAATCGAGCATTTTCCCAAATATACATACCCCATATCTCAATATACATATCCCATCCATCATCACACTTTCCTAAACGATTTCCAAAAAATCGTTATCCTATGTACATAGCAGCTGCAATAGCGTTTGCTTAATGTGATGAACCCAGAATCGTCACCAAGTAAATATAGTAAATATCCTATGTGACGATTCTGAAAAGAAATCCAACAAAATAAAATATTATCGTCGTGTGGTAAATTACTTCTTCACTGTCTTTCGTCCTGTACCGTCACGGGCACTGTTTCACGAAACTGTCCTCGCATACCAATTCACAGTCAATTAACGGCACAACTACGCCACTCTCGGTTAACAATTAACAAAAGGAAAAAACACACAGTCCAAATTAAATAAATTCTCTTTATTGTCATGTACTGTATTAACTAATAAAGCGTATACACAAATTAGCACCAACGACTAATTGTTATTCTATTGTACAATTAACGTAAACTAGGAACAAATTGTGGTGACACTTCTTTTACTTAAATCAGAGTACGGAACATTTACAATATTATTTTAAAATGATAAATTATTTTGATTTGATGGCATGACCGTACGTTGTGGCTACTAAAACTCGTCTCCGTTTTTCGTTTATTTAACGTGGAGGCCCGACTTACCTCCAAGGAATCCAGAACGCGTTTAATTATTTTATCCGAAGCGACAGAATACCAAATATTCCATCCATCGCTTCGGTGACCATATAAGGTATCATCCTCGCATTTGGTTTAGCAAAAAAGGGGTGAAACACACACACGATGATCATCGCTGCAGGTCATGGCGTGTGTGCGTGTCCACAAGGATGCGGACCGTGGATCGATCAAATCTACAAGGGGAACATTAGCTGGCATGGTTGCAGCTGGTGCAAATATCTCTACTTAGGGATTGAAGTGTTTGCACGATCAGCGACTGCGTAAAGTATTTATGCTGATCGTCCACATGTTGGTGGCATCTCCACGTAGTCGAATTCTCGATAGTAATTTTCCATTTTGAGAACTCAACTTGCTTGGGCGGTCAGCCATATGCCTTCATGAATTTGTCGGTCGAGTGACCGATCGATGTAGGCTTGTATGCTAAAGGGAAAGATAAAACATTTCCTGCATGTGTGCGGCTGGCGCGTATATATCTCCTGGATATTGTTCTGACAATGTTGGTTGGTAGATGGTGCTCTTACGTGTGGAAGATGCCTGTTATATGATGGAAATCGATCCGAGACATGTTCAATGGATTGGTTCTGTTCATGTTGATTGCATGGTGATGCAACCAAATTGCCCATAAGGAACATGCCTATTTGGTGCTGATGGATTTTGCATCAACAAATATTGTGATTTTACAGCATTTTAAGGCTTTATGGTACGGCTATATACAGGTAAGTACTTGCTTTCCAGGTTTTTGTATGCCCTAGGTGGGAGATTTGCACGGTTAATGGGAGGCTGATTGGTGGCGTTCAAGGGAACCGCCACAGTCGCACAAACGAAAAACATATAATCAAGCTAACGGTAGCAGTTTGATTTCGTTCATGAGAAAGAAACTTCTCGAAGAAGAAAATGAAAAAGAGAAAGTTTGTACTTTCGTAGAGAGGAGTAGAATTAAAACCACAGAAGGGTGCGCACGTTTTGTATTATGTGTTATGTAACGTTTCTTTATATATTGTTTTAACTAAACAAAACTGCTCTGTGTTGATTACATTTAAATTAAATATTGTTGTTTATGTGAAAAATTTGAAAATAAAATACTAACTATACAATCAGTTTATCGACCATTAACTCATTTTTACAGACCATTTCTACCTTAAGTCTCGTTAAAATAGCGTCCACGATCTTCCTTCGGTCGTGGCGAGGAAGCACGTCGATTGGATTTAAACAGTGTAAAGAATACCAAAGACTCTATCTGCTCACCCATTGCTTCGTTTATAACTGATTGTAGTTCAGACATCGATTCAATCACGAAAGCGAGGAGAGATACTGCACATTTGTAGCCAACTCGACTCTGTCCGATACCACAATAGCTCCGTCCTAACTTGAGCACAAGCAGTACACTATGACTCAGATCCACTCTCCAGCTCGGACTGTTATCCGGGCATTCTATTTACTATTTATTATATATTGGCCTATAGAAACCCGCAAGTTCATGGCCTCACTGACTCGCCTGCGCCATCGTTCCTTGTCCTATGCACTCTCCTTCCACGCCTGGCCATCTGATACGATCTCCTCGGGGGAATGCCCGGGCATTTACAGATTTGAATGAAATATTACCATAAACAAATCCACTGGCCTGAATTGCATGCTCCTAATTCTTCTACAGAGGTGTTCTTCTTCACTCGACAAACCATTGCAGTAGCTCATCCATCTATCTTATTTAGTGCCGAAATAAATGGAAATCACCAATTATCCAATCAATTCCCAAAAAGGGCAAACAATTCATTCCCCTATTCCTTTCGACCCATGGTAAGCACTATCTTCTCTATTGGAGTCACTGATTAAAAATATCTCGAAATATCTGGAGTGAAGTGACTTCTTTAGCGATGGTCAATATGGCTTCCGTAATAATAGCTTCACGGCAGATCTGATGGCGTATCTTACTGAAAAATGGAGCCTTTTCATCCACTACTGCGGTGAAAATTACGACGGGCACCGGATATTACAAAAGCGTTGACCGCCAGCCGTGTTGTCGAAATAGTATTCTTACGAAGTTCGACGAAAGACAAGCAAGTGCTTTGCCACTTAAGGATGCTTGAAAATCCTCTCTTTTGTGCGTATTTATAAAAAACATTGCACTCGGAAGGATTTGGGGGTCTTCAGTAAGCAAACGCCAAATAATTCAACAGTTGAATGAGAACCAATACGAGATTTTAGTTGTGGAATTTACTTTATTGCACGACTACCTACAAATATTATTACCATTATTATTTATTGGTCTGTAGGAACCTATAAATATAAGCGGATCTGTTCTTATTGCCTTTGGCCCTCTCCTCAGAAAGTGTTCACAAATTGTACAATTTAATAATCGTTTCTCGAGAATTGTAACAAGAGTTTGGAATTAATTTCAAAAATTGCGCTAATACTTAGTTTTACTCTTTAATATCAAACTTGTAGTTAATGTGAACTTGCAATTTTTAGGTTCGACAAAAATCAGACAACCGTCTTCTAGCTACTGTTTACATCTTTGATGAATAACTGCTACAATGTATTCCTCAATTTAATCACAATTTACCTTGGTCTCAGCTTCTTCCTTGGCCGGCTTCTTCATTTTTTATAACAGCTGCAACCCAGAATAAAGTGAAGCATCAACAGCCTGACCAGATTTTAAATTTTAAGAATAAATACCTCGGTAACTAAACATCTTGCCGCAAACTAATGCTGCCTTCCTTCATTACACAAGCATATCACTTAACTACTTTACTTGAAATAAAACATGCTTACCTCTGAAACAGCTATCTTTCTCCCTGGGGATACTTCTCTCCCCATTTAGTTAATTTGCCATAGTAAACACACCCCAATTAGAGGTTGATCTCCATTTCGTCATTTATTCATGTGCGCATATTAAAACTTGGATGCGGATCTATTTGGAACCACAAATTACAAATTATGTAACCTGAGCGTCATCCTGCCGTGAAAAGGATATCCCACAGGGCACCGTTCTACCTGTGTCGCTCCTTCCACCAATCTCTTTCATATGATATTTTAATTCAGTAAAGCCTGTCTCCAGTATTTTAAAATGCCAGCAACTCGAAAACGTAGGACACCTTTAGAACAGCCATCATTCCCAAGCAGGACTCTATCATTTTCAAATCCCCTCGCCAAAGTACTATATTGGGACGCATTGTGGCATCGCAACCGTCTTTTCCGAGTCAAGGACTCTCTGAACATAAGGCTCGAAATCAGTTCTACAATCCATCATTGTGAAGCTTGCGGAGGTTAATAAGCATCCGGGCAAGGATAAGCGAACAGAAGCAGAAAAGTTGATGTGGAAACCCTAGGACCCATCTACTCCCACCTGTACCCCAATCTAATCTTCACCTTCACAAAAGAAAAAAGAAAAACAAAACAGAAAAACGTCATCAACAAGAGTCAGTAGACAGCAGTCAGCAGCCAGTACTAGCTTCAGCCCAAGTTGGATCATGAACTGAAGCATCAGAGCTGTGCGTCTGGAATTGCCACATGTAGATCCTGCTGGACGTGGAAAGTTGGACATTTTGAAATTTCGTTATTAAATTTTCATCTGACAGGGTTCCGTAAAAGCGTGCTTTTCCGTTGTATCAAACACATGGGTGACGGAAATAATGATGACGTGGCACTTTTCGGCTTTCGAAGGATAGTGCTGCACATTGAACAGGCTCTAGCACTTGGAAAACTTGTCAAGTAGTTGTGTATACGTCAGCAGTAGTCGTTTGTGTTTGGTAGCCACGACACTTGATAGGCAACAAGGATGACAAGGATATGACGTGACAGTGTTTGTGTTGAATCGGGTAGAGTTTTCTCTTTGTCGGTGGGGGAAAAGTTTTTCCATATTTTTCGACCGATACCGGTGGTGCCTCTTAAAGGGTTTAATTGAAATTCGTAGGATGGTTCACCATCATGGTTTTTATCAGAGCGATAGAAGGCAACTGGCAAAGGGCTGCGTTATTTAATGGTGAATTGTTATAGGAAAGATGAAATATTTTATAAAACTCATTTGACTGTACAAAGGAAGGACTTGACAACGATTGTCGATTGTTTAATGATGATTGCACGAAATGAAAGTTTTTTTATATTTGTGCTGATGTATTTTCCAGCACATTTGCTGCCAAAAAGAAAATAATAATACAATTAAAAATAATAATAATATGAGAGATAAAATTTCAGTTGAATTACTACTTATCTATTCTATAGAAACATTTTCTCCTGACGGCAATAAACTGTACATTTTACAACAGAGCTAGACCAAAGCCTAATTGACCCATTTGTTCCACGCCTTGTATTAGCAAACTGTAAATTTTAATTGTGTGGGAGACCGGGGTTCTATTCCCCGTCGGGGAGCCTCTGGCGCAAGACTAATGTCCTTGCCCGGAAAAAACAAATCATTATGGAAAATTTAACAAGCCCCATGACTTGCTAAATGAGGCCGAGACCGGATCCCGGTTGTAATGCCGATGATGATGAAATTGTAAAACATATCGCATGAGCTATCGAAGCTGATATCGTATGCGGGAATCAAATTGAGAAGTGTGTACAGTTCCATTGGCAATTCGAAAAATTAAATGGAGTTTAGTTTGGAAGTTTTAAAATTTGAATGGGGATTTGGGTTGCGTTTTGGTGAGAGCGGAAGCCTCATTTATTTGGTTTAGTACGAGTAATATAAATAAGCTTACGAACTAACTTAAAATCTAGGGTATAAAGAAAAAGAAGACAGGGGAATGGAGGGATAAGAGGCTGGAGAATGGTGAGTGTATGTAAGTGTGGCTTTTGTGAGTCAGAGTGAGGGAGCGGCATAGGAGATGCTGCTAGGGGGACGGAGTTATAGAACAGGAGGGGTCAGGTTGAGGGAAGGGATGAACAATTTATGGGATTGGCTTGGGGGGTGGAGGTTGTGGGGAAACCTAATTTGAGAGCGGTAGAAGAGGGGTCGAATTTATTGGCAGGAAGGTTATTGGGGGGTGTTAGGGGGTGTATTAGAAGACGAAGTTTGAGAGTGGGAGTGGAGAGGTTGAAGTCAAAGAAGGTGGGAAATAGTTGGCTCTTCGTAGCATACGCGAAATGGGTTCGTTAAAGCCATAGGAGGTGTGATGGGTGGACAAGTAGAAGAGATGAGGATTCCGTAAGTTACAAGGGTTTGTGTGAAATGTAATGAAGGAGAGCAGGCTTGGACAATTGATTGACCCTGTGAGAAAACCGTGGATGGAGAGGATCGCGGCATGGATTATGCGATCTTCAAGTGTGGTAAGGTTAGTTTAAAGGAGCCGGCTTGTGTATGAAGGTAGAATCGGAGGATTTTCCCAATTTAGTCCTCCGAGGGAAAAGCGTAAGAAACGACGTTGAACGCTTTTGATCCTGCGAATGCCAGACAAATGATATGGGGACCAGACCTGACTACCATATTCGAGAAGAGGACGGACATAGGTCATGTAGAGTGAATGGGTAACGTAGGGATTTAGGAAACAAAATGGAGGGCGGCAATGGCCTTGAGGACTATGTCATCAATATGAAAGAAAATTTGACCTCCTTGTCAGATAAGATGCCCGGGTCATGAATTTATTTAACCAATGTTACCGATCGGTTCGTTGAGTAAGAGATAGGAGCGTGGGGCGGTGTGGGAGCGTTTCGAAGAGAAGGTGATTTTGTAACATTTGACGATATTCAGTTCGAGGCTGTTGTTTTGGCACCAAATCAAAAAGCTGTCGAGATCAAAGGTGTGGAGTTTGTCTTGTAAAGTTTGGTATCATCCGCGTAAAGAAAGATAGACGTGTAATTGATAGTAGAGTTTATGTCGCCAACGGTTAGAAAAAATAGAAGAGGGCCGAGATGACAGCCCTGGGGAACTCCCAAAGTTGGGAAAAAAGCTTCGAAAGGGTGGATCTAAACCCCACTCGGCAAGTTCAATTATGAAGATAGAACGAAATCCACTTAATCAATAGAAGTTCGAGGGAAGATGACTTCAAGAGAATGAGATTGTGGGAGATTTTGTAAGAGACATTGCTGAAATCGGTAGTGATTACGTCGACTTAATCGTCGTCGTGTTCATTTCTACGGTCAGGAGTGTGAGGGACTAGAGAGACCAATCTAGTGGATGAGATCCACTAGATTGGTATTAGTGGACATGCCGGAGAGGAAACCGTCCTGATTGGCAGAGATGGTGGATTTACAGCGGAAACGTAACGCATCATATAGAAGACTGTGGGGTTGAAGTTATGTACCAGGCGCGGGCACTGTTTCACTTCATTCCCCAACGAAAGAGTTCTCTAGATGCCAAACCGGAGCAGACAATACGACAGTTGATTCTAACGATGGAGCGGGCACAGAACAGCAAAGACAAGCACTCTGATATAGTTTGATTTTATTTTATTGTTCCTTTTTTTTTTGTTATTTTAATTAAAACACCAATAGATTTTATTTACTGTTCCTTTTTATTTTCTTTACTTAAAACACCAATCGATTTTATTTACACTTCAATTTCCTACTGCCTTGGTCGAGTAACATTTGGGACTTAACAAAACGTGTAACTTCACTAAGTTTATTTTGAAAAAAACGTTTTTCTTATTGTTTTTTAACTTTGGACAGATACGATTGACTTCGGTAACGTTAATTGTAATAGGTCAAGCCGTTTTACACAATTTAATTGAATTGAGACTTTCATTTGGAACATCCTTGATGATTTAACACAACTAAACACTCGTTCGCGCAACCGCAGAGACTTTTATTGACTCCCTAGTGGGATTACTGGTTCATCCAGTTTACCCGTACAGCTTGGTAGCTAAAATCTGGCTCCCCGATGCAATCCATATCCGTCCGATTCAACGGTGGTGGATTACATCGGTGGGGGAGGATTCTATATGTGTCCGTATAGGACAAGTACGATGCCCTTCAGCCTGCATATCGGCAACGACAAAAATGCACCTGAATAAACATGGACTGGTGTAATGAATTGCAGGCATTATTGAGATACGCGATAGCGAAGATCGCCGAAGGAAGAAATAGGTTTCTGTGTCCTAAATAAACAGAAACGCTATTTCGAGGTTCAAACGATGCGATGCACATTATTTGTGATTTAGCCGATGCTACATGGGAACATCGGCTGTTTACATAATCACCCCAGACTTATGCCATTGCAGGCAATCGATTTTTCCGTGGCGATAAGCAAACCGAAGGTTTACTCGCCTATAGCCAAGGCTATGGTGGCTTTTGTTTGATCTAATTAAATGGAACTGGGTATGATGGTGAGGAATTTGACTTGCAGATGTGCAAGCGTACGTCTCACCCAGGGGAAACATGGACAGCGGTTGGTAAGTAGCATAAACACAGTGACTGTGTGTTTGTTTTTTTTACAGGCCGGAGCATCGTTAGGCATGATCTAGGGTATGATTGTCTAGCGTCAATCATATTCGTGCCCAAATCCCATGATCGGTAGATAACCGATAAAGGAAATTGGTCGCAAGTGTTGCGAACCTCGGGATTGGGGCCATAAATGGTTATGAACCGTAGCAAAACCATCGGCTATAGCTGTGTCAACAATTACGCTGGCCAGCGAGTGTTTATCTATTATAATTGCTGACGAGCCGAGCCGATGGGGATATGGAATGGTTCATATAATATGAAACGGAAAAATTCAATGTGATGCATGCCTTGATGAGGTTTAACTTTCAGGTGAAAGTTATTTGAAAGACAGCTTACGCTGCTCGAATGCAGGTAAGTATAGTGGTTTATGGAGTGAGGGAAAAGCGGTTGATTTAAAGACATGGATGGTTTTTTGGGAAAGCTTTAAAGAACCGCCACAAGACTAGTTTTGGATTGTGCGAATGTTTAGCAATGGAACGATAGCTGGATATATGTTTTTTTTTTTTTTTTTTACCTTTTTCTGAATGGGGGTGATATAAGACGATTTGTGCAAGGGGTAGATTATAGATTATAGCGAGCGATTTAGTTTCGGTTAGTTTAGTTTAGTAAGGGCCGGTTTGGCAGTTGCGGAGTTTGAGCTGTAGCAGTATTTATCGTCTGATAACGTCCGTTGGAGATGGGGAAAGTTAAAATCGCCAAGGACTACGATATTATCTGGAGAAGAACTGGACTCAGTTTAATGGTCAATTGCAGCAATTGCGAGTTCGTGTGACTCTAGGGTTTGCGAGGACATTTAAAAGCAAATGACTTATAATGACTTTAAGCGATATTCACCTTGTCTGCGATGGAGGTATGGCGGAGACCAGGACGCCCAGAGCCTGGGAGTGTGAAACTGGATGACATCGGCTCGAGATCGGGACCGGTGGAGAGATTTGTTAAATAAGGCCAAGGCCGGATCCCGGTTGTAGTGCCGTTGATGTTGATGATGACTCTAGGGTTTGTGAGGACATTTAAAAGCAAATGACTTATAAGGACTTTAAGCGATATTCAATTTTTATTGCGAAATAGTCGAGATTGGGAGAAGAAGAAATGATAATAAGGGAAGAGGGTATTCTACTTTGGGTGGCAAACAGCATGCCTCGGCAGGGGGAATCAGGATAGGATCGAGGAACATCGTCGTCACGTAAAACGTTGAAGGAGGAGGGGAACAGTTCTTGAACGTTGATTTTGTTTACACTAACGCGCGCACAAAATGGGGATTTTAGAGTACCCTTAAATATCAAAGCACAGTGGGAACGGAAGGAGAAGAATTGGATAGAGAAGGGAGGTGTCGACGGACATTGGTCTTAAATGCCTGGACATTACAGCGACGAGGAAACACACGATCAGGTAGAGCATTCCACATTCGTGTGGTTCGGCTAAAGAATGACTCTCTATGTTTATTTGTGGGCCTGAAATTGACTTTCGACGTAAATTGATACGCATTCTCAGGTTGATGATACTGGGGATAAGATTTGTTTCGGTCTGAGCGTATATATCAAAGGAAGGGACTGTGTATTATATAAGATCGGCTGGATTTTAGAGCGTAGTCCTCTGACATTCTGATAGTAGACGGTCAGGCGGAGAGTATTGAGAGGCTCAACAGGATGTGGTGATGGGAGACTATTAGGGTCGAAAAAATTTGTTGTTAGTAGTTCCACTGCATCGGAAGTTAGAAGCCATTTTCGTGTGGATGTATTGACGAAAAGCCGAGAGAATTTTTGATACTTTTTCTGGGGAAATATTGAAATTTTCGTAGAATTTCGTATGTGGGTTACGAGGGCTAGGGATGTCAGTAGGCAGACCTTTCTGCTGAATGGAAACCATGACACTCGTTTTCGTTTTACCTTCATTGTGAATCAGATTTGTCATTGAACGAAAGATAGAGGTGGACATGTTCGTAGGTCAATTTATTTCTAAGTTTATATAAGGTGTACCAACATTCGAATTGATGAATTGTTTTGTGATTTGAACAATTGGTTGTAAGGCGCGATCAATAATTGGTCGTAGTGACGGGGGTGGACTAGAGATGAAAAAAAATAACCAGTTTTCCCTCAAAGGAAGGATAATATATATTATGCGGACATTTTTCAATGAATATATTTACCCGTTTTTTCAAAAACAAAAACTGGAGAAAAGCATCTGTTTTCGCCATCATGCCCGCCCATCCCTCCTTACGCACAATTGAAAAATAGTATTAAATTTACATTGTTAAGATCGTACTAAGCATATTCAATGACGTATGTTTTTTTTTAAAAATTCCTTATATTAGTTTTCTTAATTTGTAATTGTTGTTTTTTTATTTCAAGTTTTTAGTATTACCTGTTTCTTTTAACTTTGGAGTTTTATTAAGATCGTAATTTTAATTTTTACATTTTGAGTTTATGACTTTTTTCCCTATTTTTGTTTTTGTTTTAACTTTTTATTAAGCTTTCACTTTTCAACTTTTCAACTTTTTGTTTTTTTCTTTTTTGTACTGTAGTCGGTACACAAACAGTAATGCTACTATCGTTGTCCAGTCGTGGGCGAACATAGGCTACTCATGAATCAATTAAAACATGAAAATCAAAATGTTTTTCAACTATTGAATTACCCCTTGGTCAGAAAGTCTCCGGATTTTATTCAGTTATGTATGTTGTCTCCTTCAAAGTACCAGCAATCGTTTACAACGCACTTACAGCGCTTGATGTAATCCTTGAAACCGATTAAAACCGGTTTTAATACCTGGTGTTCAGGATAACCATCAGAGCCGCCTTCGACTTTTCCAATACCTCCTCTCGTCTACTAAAATGTATTCCTCCCGTAGTTGTTTTTCAACTCGATTGACCAGAAAGAAATGGCAAGATACCAAATCAAGTAAATTAAATGTTAGATGGTATTCTTTCCGTTTTTGACAAAAAAACTGCAAATAATGATGGAAGAATAATGCGACGAACATCGTGATTAATGCACGAATTGTTTGTTCATAAATTGGGCTCTTTTAGCCAACTGCTTTACATAACCGTATCATAACGCTCAAATAATAACCCTTAACTGTTTAACCTATTGCAGGATTTTATGATTCACAACACCTTCGTAAGCCATGAAAATCCTGCACATCGCCTTCTCTTTTGATTGAAAAGAGGTTGTTTCTTTGGTCTGGACTAACTGGGTTCACACCATTCACTCGTCTGATGTCTAGATTGCGTACCTTACTTATAAACCCATGATTTATTTACAGCAGTGATGCGTCCGATGAGTATTGAGTCAGATTCACCCCTGGAAATCATGTCAAAGCCCCCACACATCAAAGCATGGCCACGTGTACATGAGGATGTATCAACAATGGATATAATAATTACTACGTTAAGGTCCTGGTATACGGCTCTGCTAATTTTGTTAGATTCTCTTCTTATTAGTACTGCGTTTTTCAATATGGTTGCGAATGTGTGTCGGTTGGAATCGGCGTATGTCTTACTTCAGAAACACGACATGGAGACACGGAGAGGAACGTGGTCACAAGCTTAGGACTCGCGGTTATGGCAGCCCTGACTACAAAGGAAATGTGGATTACATTCAGTAGGTAACACAGAGGTCAAATATGATCTGAGAATGAGACTTGGGAGATTCCACGTCGTGATGTAGAAGTACACGATAGAAAAAAAGGATTTTTGATTAATGTACGTACAGCACTTAATATTTCTACCAAAGATAAGAAACAAAGTACAAGGTAACTCATCATATGGAATGTCCTCGCGACATCTTTTAATTTAATAAGGATATTAATAACAATCCACACTTTCATATTATTTGAAAAAAAAAAGATAAATCATAATATAAAAATCATATTTTATAATCATCATCATCATTGGCACTACAACCGGAAACCTGAGGCTTGTTAAATTTTCCATAATGATTTGTTTTTTCCGGGCAAGGTTGTGGCGAACGTACAAATTCCCCACAGGAAAAGTGCAGACCAACTTGAGGTAACGCACTTACCTGGACAACATCACGTCCACAGACGCGGTCCCAAGCCCAGCGGGGGCCGCCAGTAACCCAACGTTGAGTCGACACCAGAAGGCAAGGAACTTAACGTCCCCAAAGCCTCTAATACCGAGCTAAACGCTCCATACCTAAAACCTACGACCTGAAACAAGGAGAAACATCCATGCATCCTTCGACGTGTGCAATCGCAAGCTAAGTGAATGCCAGCACCACAAGTCGGCAACCCTGAACATCTGCACGAGATGCAGGGAATTACAATCAAAACAATTAACCGACCAACGGACGTGGTGCGGTTGATCTAAACATTAGATCACCCAAATATTCACCGCAAACAAAGGAGCGCATTCCTTAGCCTCGTAAACACCCTGATGGCGCGAAAAACCAAGCACCACGTAACTCCAAACAATACTTTGTTTGGAGTTTTACGAAGGCCAGCTGCAATAAATAAATACGGCACAGCATTGCGCCGTTGCCACTGTCCGCCAAGCAGAAATGCATCAGCGGAATGTTTGTTTTTCACACCATGTGAAAAACTCTCTTGGATTTCAAATCCAATAGATACCAGCGGACTAGACGTCCAGGCGATCGTCAACACCAGATGGTCGACCTAACCAAGCAGCGTGGGAATAGAATCCACCGTCAACAACGACGGTGAAGCTTCCATATGTATGCGTGAGAATTTTCTCCTTACAGGAAATTGTGTCTGCACAACTGCAGATACAAAACACACAGATACTGGAAAAACAGTATCCGATAGGTTGCAAGAGAGTGAGTTTTGACATCGAACATAGGAGACGAGAGGTCTACTTCGAGCAACAGTCAGAGAACTCCGACGAGGAGCTATCCGCGTAACGAATTTAAATAACTCAATAAAAGAAACCGCCGGCCCGAAGTCTCGTGATGTTTAACTACGCGAATTAAGGATAGTCGAAATCGAGAACCAGACGAAGAAGATTGGTGGTGTCAAGACCGAGTCCCGAAAAATATCGATAGTGTGTCGTTTTACTGTGGTGTCGTCCCTAAGAGTAGCGTCGAGTATCGAACAACTTGTTTTCGGTCGAAGGGATCTGAAAGACGTAACTGTGTTTCCTTTTGTTTCACAAGTAATCGACAGAGTAAAACTTTGTAGACTAACGACAGATGTTTTAGGGTATTCAATCCCCAGTTGTGTAACTAAATGTGACAATAAAATTAAATTAATACAAATCGAAATATCTCTGCGTTTCATTGGAACTAAATCCGCCAAAAGGTCATTAGTCTTGCGCCAGAATATTTATAATAAGAGTTACCAAATGAGCACCGAATTTAAAGCAAATACAAAGCGAAGATTTTACATGGGAGAATGACAGATCAGATTGAGTACTTCAACCTACCTACAGTTGTTCTAACTGTTTTACTTATTGCGCCTCCGAAGCGTATCACTATAAAAAAGGGCGAGTCCATACTCGAAGGACTCTCTTCCATCAGTCTATGATGTACGGGAGTTTTTTCTTATCTTTATAAATCAGAAAGGTTTGATAACGATACGTTGATGACTAATAGGGTATTACTTATCCAATTAAGTACAATCGACTATTAATATATCGTTTACAGTCGCGAATTTTGAAGTAAATTGTGCTTCAAGTACTACCCCGAGATCACTAAAATATATCTCACATCGACAACCGTTAAACCATAAAAGGACATATCTTTAAGATTAATCCTCATCCCCGAGAAACCTGTCACTATTCGACAATGCTACACCACCGAATTGTTGACCGATCCGACACATCTGCGCTTAAGGATATTTGTCAATTGTCATGAGCAGCAGCTGTGGTATATGATGTCCTTTCACGAGCAACTTGGCCCCAAAGGCTTTCACAGTATTTCAAAGAAAAAAAAGCGGCAACAACAAATGAGTGTCACGTAAGCCAATCTGTCGGAACACATGCAATTGTCAGCTGTCTTGAGTTACACATTTGACGAGTCCTCTAACAACATCGTTATCCAGAAGGGCTCTTGTGTTCCACGAGAACGTGACTAACTCTAGATAAATGCATCTCATCGTCGACCAGACAGTCCATATGTGGCGGCTATCTAATTCGATTATCTTGTGGTTTTGTCAAAGTTATTTCTCATTTCGTGTTTCTTTTGCTTCCGCCTTCACCTCATACCACCCACTCACACCCCACCACCCAACCCACGCACACCTGTTCAACTTGATTCTCTGTACACTAACTCCCTTCTGGTCGTTGATAAAAATTTCATGACAAACATTTTCTTTATGCGAAGCGATTTTCATCCTTAAGGGAGTAAGTAGTACGTAGGTATACAGCCGCAATGTCCTAGCGAAGCGTCATATTCATTAAATCATTTTGTGGAAGTCTCACACATTCAAAGGCACTAACCCACATGGCATACAGGAAGGACCATCAACCCCTTTATGGATTATTCAGTAGATGATCCTACTTAAGACAATCTGCGGGAATTCCGTTCCGACTCCGAATCGAATATGACCAGGATATGGTTTATTTGATGTGCTGTGTAATGTTGCATCATAAACGGCCATCAAGTTCTATGGAGGGATGAGGATGAGCGGCGGGCTAGGGTACAGAATGTGGGGTGGACGAGAAAAGAATGGACGGTCAAATGTATGTGTGTGTCTCTATGATTGGTAACCTGTCCCCAGGGTGTCGTGGTCGTTCTTAGGTACGAATAAAGGCATAGAACGGTTTCGGATTTGAATTAGTTAAAGACTTCTTGTGAATGGCAGCAGGAAGTAGATGAAAAAGCCAAACGTAAGACAGGTCATAATTCATTGAGTGAACAGAATGAAAAATAAATTTCCATATGTACGACTGCACACATTCCCGTAAGCACATCACTGAAGATGGCATTTGTGAGATCTGAACAAGGACTGGTTCGCTCCGGTCATTGCACATGCTAAAGGATGGCAGAGGATATAAGATACAAAACCTCAGACTATCGGTTTTAAATTCCGGAATGATGTATGAAGGTTCTAAGGAATACTTTTGACCACAAGATACACTTGGTTTCTTGGCACGTCAAGACAATGGACAGTTTGTGGCAGCAACGTCCTTGTTATGCGGCATATTGAACGCTCCTTGTGAAATAATTGCTTGACAGAGAATTGCTGTCGAGACAGCAAGTGGTTGGCATCATTTTGAAGTCTGACTAGAAGGTAGCAAAACCAAATCTGGTAGGGTCGATGTCGTTTGCTACTGATTGAGGAATCTTTAAAAAACTACAGGTTTTTCATCATATATATATTATTGCAGATGGCGTTTGAGAGGTCTACACCACACATATCCTTCAGAAGAAAAAAAGCAATAAGTGTAATAAAAAAAAGACATCCACGATCATGAACTACATGAATAATCAATTGCTTATTAAAATGCCAACAGACGACTTCAGTTCCATGCAGATATAGAAATCGTAGATCAATAAAAAAGTATTTGACCAGATTCCATAATTTACAGGACTACCCCAGTATGTCTAAGGCCCTTAGATTACAGAAATGGATTTTGTTGAAACCAATCGTTAAATTAGTTCATTTGTAACTGACTACTACTCGTAGCTGGTTTTTGGCAACTAGTTGTTATTTTATCTGTTACAAAGAATCCAATGATCGTTTTCTTTACCTGGCCGTGATAAGACTCTCGAAAACGATCTTTCCTTAAATGTCAAAGCACCTTGTAAACGGAAGAAGAAGGCAAGGATAAGGAGACGTGACATCAATATACATTCACTTTGAATCCCGGAATGTAATACCGAGGAAACACACGCCCAGACAGAACGTGCCGTATTTGTGTCGTTCGGCTTAAGAACGTTACGTATGCTTATACTTAATCTTAAAAAAGGATTGATCTCCGCACTGTGAATGATGGGTGGCGCGGAAAAAAATTGGACAGGTGAAATGTGTCAACCAAGTTCTGTTGATCAACGAACGGGATGAAGAAAAAAGAGAGGGGCAGGGACCACACACTTCATCCAACCATATGTTCAAATTGAAGAAGGCATTCAAGTACTCAAGCCTGGTTTCCCAATGAGTTTCACTGCTCGTTTTCGCAACCTACCGAGGTTGTTCTTTTAGATCTATGTTGCATCCCGCTATATAAACCGCATAACTCATGAATCAATTAAGGCACACGAAGCAATTATCCGCAGCTTACAGTTAATTTGATTCTTCCCACAATCCATACCACATTAACATAATACAATTAATCATATTCATTCGAATACCCTCGTTAATTGTCTATACGTGACGCATTCTCACTTCCGAAGCAACATTTGAATTTTTCGATTCACATTTAAAAAGACAAGCACTGCACCTGACATGAGGCATTTTCGCACGGTCTCGTATTACGAATGCATTTTTTGCTTCATATCCGAAAACAGGTATGACACAAGTCTTATGACACTACCAGCGCCTTCAAAAGAAATTAACGACCACTTAACGGATCGCTTCGATCAAAGTGCTGAGATTTGCAAAAGGACAGATATAGCGACGAAACGCAAATCGATCGAACGATACGAATGGCTTGAACGTGGGCCATCGTACTTTAATTGATTCAATCAAATGCAAATTAAGCAATACAATTGCCAACGCCGCTGCACCTTAAGTTGGACAATTAAATAGCAATGATTATTAAGAAATGCGGATGACTCGTAATTGGCAATTTGACTCAATATGGTCATACTTTCGGGCGAGGGGTGTGTGGGGTGTGAATTCGGTTAGTAGTAATGGACCTGCCTGAGGGGAAGCCGTGCTGGTTCGGAGAGATGACGGGTGCGCAGCGAAAACATAACGCCTCATATAGTAGGCCGTCGAACAGTTTGGGAATGTGCGAGAGCTTGGCAATGGGACGATAATTGGATATATCGTTTTTTTTTCATTTTTATGTATAGGGGTTATGTAGGGGGATTTCCAAAAGTCTGGGAATAGACCTTGACCAAGGGATATATTGAAGATTGACGCGAGCGGGAGAGAGAGAGAGAGAGAAGAGGAACATTTTTTTAAAGAGGATAGCAGGGAGTCCGTCTGGGCCGGGGCTGAAATCGTCTTTCAGTTCTTCAAGTTTTTTTATGACTTGGTGTTGTTGAATGTGTAGAGGGATGAGAGGGCCGAGGGAGATTTCAGACATGCCAGTAAAGTAGGAGGGGTTAAGCTCGAACGAGTCGTCCGTGGAGGATAGTTTGAAGAAGGACGCGAAAAGATTAGATATGGTTTGGGAGTCCGTTGTAGTAGTTGAGCCGTAGAAAAGGGAGGTGGGATATGCATGCATATATATATTTCCTTTTGTGGTTGATGAAGTGGAAGACTTCATCGACTATTTGGAAAAGGGACAGTATTATGCGTCACATTTGAAAAAAAAAGTCCTCGTTCTCCAGGATAATGTACGATTGCTCTCCAACATATTCACCAGATCTGGCCCCGAGTGACTTCTTTTTATTATCAAATTTTAAAAAAAAGCTAAGCGGACAACGGTTTACATCAAATGAGGGGGCCATCGCACACACAAATGCTTATTTTGAGGAACTACCACAATTATACTTTCCTGAAGCAAAAAGTTGGAAGAACGCCTGCCAAAGTGTATTGGACTATAAGGAGATTATGTTGAAAAATAAAATTTAAAAAAAAAAATGTTTTTCTATCTTTTTCTAAAGACTTATTGACCTGACCATATTAAGAAATCCTTTGCATGTTGCCCCACGTTTCGCAACTCTAAATATGTTGTCTTTCCACCTAATAGTCGGATTAATTCAAGGTCTAAGAAGTGAGAAATCATTGAGTACGACATGAAAGAGACGTTCGTTGACTGTGTGTTTTCATTGGAATTCGTAATTGAATAGAAGAAGAGGTAATGGGTTTAAGACGTACCAAATTCTACCCGACGACGACTATCTTCGTCATTGATGCACCTTATTGATATCAAAATTCAATGAGTTGGAGTCCACACCCAGTATGCTAAAATGAGCACGAAGAACTCAAGATTCTCTGATCATCAAAAGAGTTAGTTGGATTGGGAGTAATTGACAAGTTATTAGATTGGGGAAAAAGAAATCCACCAAGCTAAATGCTCCTACTACTAATGTCGTACTAATATGTATTTCGTAAACTGTCGGTCAAAAAAATTCAGACTTGTACTTGTTGAAAGAGTGACATTCCGCACCACAAACAAAAAATCGTTGACCGTTTTTTGACTGCTCGATTCATTTCTTCGTTACAGGATGTAAAATATCTTATAAGAGGCAACAAAGAGAAAATTCAGTTACGTTTTGAAATGTTGTTCTGATATTTGTGTAAAAAGAACCTGGGCTGAATGGTATAGATGCTCCTTATAACGTGTATTTGGTGATGCGTGGCGGGGTAATACCTCCACCCCACCTAGGTTCAGGTTTTTGGGCAAACTGCGTCCGAAAAAAAATAGACATCAAATCATAAGAAAATACAGAAAACGCTTTTCCTACAACGTAATACCACTCTACTCCTATTCCCTGACCCTTGTGAGGCAACGGTGGGAGGAAATGCTCTCGCAAGAACTGAAATAGAAAACTGGGTGGCTTCTCACCGGGGCTTTGTGCAATCCCTACCGTTGCTTGTTGGAAGCGCTCTGAAGTACCTGAAAATCAAAGCCAGAATTGAATCGTCTTCCCTTTTAGAACAAGACGAAATAGACAAATTTAAATAGAATTTATTTAGAAATGAAAGAGACATATAAATGATAAAGAACGACCTATCCACGGAGGTAGGCAAGCAAAGCTCCAAATGCCTAAAAAAAGGAGTGGGCGGAAGGCCGACTTAAGCGAGACAAGAACAAATATGTCCTTAATCGTGGCTCTGATCTCTGGTTCTTTTGCGAGAATCAGAATTACCCGCATCCGTTAGGCTCGGACTGAGGATATCTAAAAAACTTGCAGGGGGGGGGCTATTTACGGATAGTCTCTAAAGGGTAAGCATGAAGGAATGGGGGACTACGATTAGTTTTTTGTACCTTGGGTCATCTACTCAAAATGCAGGTGTCGATTCTTTGCTCTTTATAAGCTCACGGCATCAAAGTTTGGTTGTTATCACTTCCCAACAACATTCGCCCCTATAGTACAGGATTCGTGGACCCACCCCAAAGGGTCTATCTGTTGACACACTACACACACGCGCGCACAGTACAGTACACAAATACAAACACACACATTGATGCAGCAGTTGCCACGCGACGGGTAAACTCTATTCCGCCCGTGATAGAATTTCTAAAAGAAAGTTTTAGTCGGTAAAAATCCGGTACACCGCTGGATCGGTCCCGGAGTATCTTTTGAAGATTTCCACCTTCCTACCGAAATCAAAAAAAAAAAAAAAAACAAAGAAAACACACACAGACCGACCAAAGCGCAAATTATCAGGGGCCAAAGACGTAATTGTCTTTTACTACCATACTCAAGACCTGCCGGTCTTCTTTAAATTCATTCCCACCACCCCTCCACCCAAGTATTGAATTGTACCACATGAAATGACCGATTTTCACTCACTCGGAAATAAGAGGTTCTCGAGTGAACATCTGTGCCAGAACGTTAATTTTTTTTTATAAAGTAAAATGGTACGTGTGCTTGACGTGTGACAATTTAAGCGTTCGTTACAAGTACAGTTTTATTTTTTTCTGGGAACTTTTTACTAACCCTCTTCCTTTATGAATTTAAAATGTAACACAATGCGTCATTGGTAATGAAAAACATGAATGACGCTATGGAGGATATAGCGGCAAACGAACGCGCTATACGACGTTGGTTTTGAAAATTCCGTTCGAGAGATTTCAGCCTCGAAAAGGAACCACGTAGGAAGCCAGAACCATGTTGCAGACGATGTTTTAAGAGCAACGATGGATGCGGACCCAACGAAATTGGCGCGGGAGACTGCACAAAGAATGGGAGTATCCCCAACGACAATAAATCGACACCTTTTTTTCATAGGAAAGGTAAAGAAACTCGATAAGTGGGTACTCTATGAACTGATCGAGTCCCAAAAACGACTGCACCTGGAAATCTGTGCATCGCTTAGATTAAGAAACCAAACTGCACCGGATAGTCACCTGTGATGAAATGGTGATTCGTGACTAGCAGTCCCGATACTGTAAGAACCTAATTTTTGGGGAATTTTGTTGGCTCCGCTCCGTCGAAAAAATCTTTGAATTGATCGAACTACACCATACGTTAGCAGTCGTAGCATCGCCCAGGAGCTGAAGATCGATCACAAAATAGTTTTGAACCATTTGCATAAAGATGGATTCGAAATGACGTTGAATGTTTGGATTCCACACGATGGATCGATTTTCTACCATGCACCCACGTTCATAGCGACTCGCCAGATACTCCAGGAGCTCGACTGGGAAGATTTGTTGCCTTGACATTTGTATAGTCCGGACCCATCACCATAACCACCTTCTTTTACCACTCCAAAGTCTATTTAGTGATAAGAAATTGGTATCAACTGAGAGTTATTCAAATGGATTAGTTAAGTTTTTCACGAACATAAATCAGGTCGTCTATTAGAGGCGCATTAGGCATACATAGGCTAAAAAGTCCCGGGATTTTTAACGAAAACAAGCATTTTTTTGGGAAAAGTTATATTTATTCCCTACATAGTTGCTTCGAACTCGATACAGTTGGTATAGCGACTTTCCAATATTTCGATTCCCATTCTGTAGTAAGAAACGTTCAAGACTTTGAAATACGCCTCGGTTTCCGCGATGACTTCTTCAATCTAACTAAATCTCTTTCCCTGGAGCCATCGCTTGAGGATTGGGAACAGATAATAGTCGCCAAAGGTCAAGTCTGGAGAATAGGGTAGGTGAGCAACGAATTCAAATCGTAATTGGTCGAATTTGGCCATCGCTTTCAAGGACGTGGTTGACGGTCCGTTATCGTAATGATACAGCATCTTTTTCTTTGTTATATGGGGCCGTTTTTCTTTATTACGTCATTCAGTTTGTTCAATAACGTATTATGTACTCTCCTGTGACTGTTCTTCCTTTCTGAAGGTAATCGAAGAAGATTATGCCATGCGAATCGCAAGAGAAAAAAAATGACGCCATAACCTTCCCAGCCTCGCGTTGGTATTTTGGCCGCTTTGGCCAGTTTCCGTACCTTCCCAGCGCACTCTACAGACTGCCTATAGGATTCAGGCGTATAGTAATGGCTCCGTGTTTCATCCATCGTCACAAAACGGGGCCCATTACCACACGCCTCAGTCGAATAGGCAGTCGGCGGAATGGCTGGGAAGCCACAAAGCCGACCAAAGCGGCCAAAAACCAACGTTCGGCGGCTTAGGTTATGGGCCCCGTTTTTGGGATCCGCATGGGATAATCTTCATCGATTACCTGCAGAAGGGAAGAACAATCTGAGGAGGTATTATGTATCGTTATTGGATAAACTGAACCATGAGATACAGAATAACCGGCCCCATATGGCGAAGAAAAAAGTTTTGTACCATCACGGTAACACAGCGTCACACACGCCCTTGGAAGCGTCCCGCTGACTATTATCTGTTCTCACACCACAAGCGGTGGCTTCGGGGGAAGAGATTCAGATCGAAGGAGGAAGTCAACGCGGAAATCAAGGCGTATTTGGCAGGCTTTGATATTTCGTACTACAGAAAGGAAATCGAAATGTTGGAAACTGGCATACCAACTGATTTTTTTTTTTCACAAGCGCGCAAGTTATGTCGGAGTCAGCGACCGCCAACACAACGATCCCCGCCGTAATTTTAAGAAGCAATTTCCGACCAGAAAGCAAACTGCAACGTAGTCTTGCGAAACTGTGAAATGCACCTTTCCCAGGCACTGAACTTGACACGCCGTGAGGTGCAATGTTCTCCGTATCAAGGTCAGTATGGATAACGGCATTTCTCAGTTTTAGATTTCAGACTTAGAGGCAGTTCGTTTCTAATCGTGCAAGTGCAAAGTCGAGATACCTTGAAAATAAAAGTTCTTATTTCATAAGTCGAATCTGTTAATTCTAATAAAGTATAAGTTAAAAAAGCCGATAAATAAAAGTTGTGAGATATTGAGAATAAAAGTTAGTGGTGATGAAAAATAAAGTTAATAATAAAGGAAAGTTTATTTTATATTTTTTAAAAAGGCTACGAGCTGAAGGCTCTACGTAACTCGCGCACAAAAGGGGATTTTGGAGTACCCTTAAATGTCAGAGCACAGTCCGACCGGAAGGAGTGGAAGTGTATAAGGAAAGGAGGTATCGATGTCCATTGGTCTTAAATACCTGGACATTACAACGACGATGAAAAACACATGATCAGGTAGTAGATTATTCCACATTCCACATATGTGGTTCGGCTAAAGAATGACACTATATTTATTTGTGCGCCTGAAGTTTACTTTCAACGTGAATTAATGCCCATTCTCATTCATTCGGAAAATGTGTGAGGAGCAAGTTCAGTTGAATAACGACCGTGATAATACCTATAGAAAAGAGTTAGGCACGATACGTTGCGCCTATGTTCTCACGACGGAACTGATCGACTTACAGCTGGGTCCCCAATAACTTACACTACTCGTTTTTACATCCTATCGACCACGTGTAGTGCAGTTTTGGATGCGCCTGACCAAATATGAAAGTTGAGTTCCATTTTGGAACGAATATACGCCTTGTAAATAATTGCCAGGTTGGATGGAGTGAAGCATCTTTTGCATCTCTTAAGTAACCCCATACATTTCGCCGCACTTTTCGCAGCTTCAAAAATGTGGTCGCTCCAATTAAGAGTCGAATTAAGTCGAGTGCCGAAGATTGATAATTCCTTAACTTCGTCGATACAAGTGCCATTCATCGACAGTGTATTTACTGTGGGGTTATCCTTTGACGAGAATTACACCGTACGCAGAAGAAATTCTGGGAGACTACCAATACGGAGTCTGTAGGAACCGATCAACAAGCGACCAAATGTTCACAATAAGGCAACTGCTGGAAAAAAGTGGGAATACGGAGAGACGGTTCACCAACTGATCGTAAACTTAAAAAAACCATACGACTCAGTCGCAAGACAAAGACTTTACCATATTGTAGTTGAGCTGAGAATCCCGAAAAACTATGCCGCCCGCATTCAAGTTTCCATGAACGAAAACAAAGGGCGATTTAGAATAGAAAGCCTAACTCCCAGAACCATTTGAAATCCGGGACGGAGTAAAACAGGGGGATGGACACTCACCGTGTCCTTTTAACCTTGTACCCGAGTTTGTCATCAGAAAGTTAGAAGACGACATCATGGCCGTATCATACCTGAACGGGGTCACACAAATGGTGGCATATGCGGATGACATCGCCGTTCTGGCCGATAATCTCGAAACTATAAGTAAAAACTGTGAAATCATCATGCAAGCGGCAGAAGAGGTGGGCCTAGAAATAAATGAAGACAAAACAAAATACATGATTACGGCGAGCGCTGGTGGACCTCAGGGAACACATATAAACGTCAGAGGCAAGATATTTGAAAAAGTTAAATAACTTAAATATTTGGGAACGATAGGACAGTAACGAAATTTCGAAGGAAACTAACCAAAGACTGCATTCCGGCAACGTTAGTTGGCATGCAGTCAGTAAACTCCTGAAATCCAAACTGCTATCACGTAACATAAAGCTCCGTGTCTATAGAATCATAATCATTCCGATTCCTCTATACGGATGCAAAACATGGACTCTCACAAAACAGGAAGAAAACAAATTTCGCGTATTCGAGAATAAAGCTTTGAGGGGTATCTTTGGAGGTAAATATGACGAGGAGGCAGGACAATGGAGGAAACTCCACTACCACGAATTGGAAGAGCTATGTCGCAAACCTACAATAGTGAGAGTAATCGGTAGCGAAGGTTAAGATGGGCCGGACATGTGGTGCGAATGGGCAACGATAGGACCGTGCGTAGAATTCTTGACGGTAGACCAACGGGTAAGAGAGCGGCAGGACGGCCGCGACGGAGATGGGAAGACAATGTTAGGTTTGACCTTGAGGAGATCGGATCAAGCGTGGAAAAATACTACACAGGACAGGGAACGATGGCGGAGTCGAGTCGGTGAGGTTATGAACTTCCGGGTTCCTACAAGCCAATAAATAGTAATAAATAGTTGTATAGTAGTTCGCCTTTGACGACAAGAGACGGCTTTGAGTTCTTAAGGCATTTAACTCGACTCGGTTCGATAATCCCCATTGATATATCTTGTTGGGTTAGACAATCCCCATTGATATATCTTGTTGAGGTCTGAAGTCAATGTATTAAGCATAACCTGCTGATTGGTAATGACGTTCGAAGAGTTTGGTGATTATGAGACATCCAACGTGCTGTCATCAGAAAACGAGTGAATTGAGTTGTGGGTAATGGACAAGAGATCAGTTATAAAGATGAGGAAAAGAGTGGATGAGAGTACAGAACCTTGGGGAAAATCTGCATTAATTTGATAGGAGGCAGATATGACACAATCAAAAACCACTTGGATTGAATGGCAAGCAAGATAGCCTCTTATCCATTGGATCAGGGTATTGGCCACTCCATATGAATGTAATTTTGACAAAAAGGCTGGATGCCAAACTTTGTCGAAGGCCTTCGGGATATCCAGCGCAACAACCTTGCTCTCGCCGCGGTAGTAGATGGAATGGCTCCACTTTTCGGTAAGTTACGCCATCAAACCTCTTATAGGCCGGTTGCTACGAAAGCCCTATGGGCGGTCATTGAGAAGGTCATTAGATTCCGGATATTTCGAACGTTGACTGTTAGTCAGTGATTCTATTACCATCCAAAGAATATAAGCTAGTGCTATAGTTCGATAAGAAGAGAGGGAAGATTTGTCGCCCTTTTTGGGGATTGATTGAATGTACGCTAACTTCCATCTATTTGAGAAACGGCCAGTAGAATAAGACAAATGGAAGAGTTTCCACGGTGGCTTAGCGAGTAAAAAGCAACATCTCTTTAAAATAATTGGGGGAATTGCATCAGGTCTAGCGGATTTGTTTGCGTTTAGCTCTTTGAGTGCCCGGGCAACAGCATGCGTGCCGAAGTGAATTTTGCTCAAGGTGTGCTGCTTATGCTCAAGTTCAGCCGGAACTGGATGTGGCAGCGTTGGCAGCGTTGAGGTGGCTGCAAAATGTGCAGCAAGTAAATGAGTATGGTATGTTTACTCATCACCATTAAGTTCAAGGAGTGAGAGAACTCACTACCCACATGCTCGCATGGCTTCCATTGAGCACCAAAAAGGAAATTTCGCTAGATTTTGGAAGAGGTCTACGACACTGATATTGGCCTGTTGCATCAGTTCGGGGAGCTGTAAATTTCGGAGGAATATGAAGGCCAGTGGCCGAGACGCAGCTTCAAGACCGTGGTACAGCCGCTTTTGACCTTGAAAAAACCGGAATGAGATTATTCGCCAGCAGTCCGTCGAAGGAAAAACGTTTCTTTTAAATAGAAATGAGGTGAATACAAATGTTTCGAAGTGGGAAACTTTGTTGTTCAGTGCATTTCGCTCAGATGAGTTAATATACGCGCGGAGCTATTATTGAAGTTTTTTCTTTGTTGGTTTCAACGCAAAACACTGGTCATGTAAGAATTTTGCGCATTGAATATGCGCATTGCAGTCATTTCTAGCTCTCCTGAATCTTTTCCGGTTTTCCTCTGTATTGTTTGATTTATACAACCTGAAACTCAACTCTTTAGCTTTAATGGCTTTTCTGCACCCGGACGCAAACAACATATTTCTCTTGGGTTTGATACTTTTTACTTTGTGTGGAATAAAGGATCACATGCCAAGCAGAATCGTGTCTGTCAATTTGTCCGCTATAAAGTCAACATCGGTATTGAGGAAAAATAACGACCAATTTAACTTCCTAAAAAAGTCGTTCTGACCTTCTCAGTTGGCTTTCTCGTAGAACCACACTGTTCTTTTGGGAGTTTTCTCGTTAGCGTTGCAGTTGGTTGGAGCAAATTTAGCTGATACGACACAGTGGTCTGAAGTGCCTAAGGACGAAGAAACTTCTTTTTGAATTTGTTTGGGTGGGAGGTGAGAAACAGGTTCAGTGTGCTGGCGGAATGACCATCTATATCTGGTACTCTTATTGGTTCATTGACGAGTTGAGTTAAATTATTTGACTAAGCAAAAGGCTGAACATACTGACCCTCAGGTGTCGTGTCTCCTGATTGGCGAAGCCACTGGGAGTTATGCACATTGAAATCACCCGCAATAACGATTTCAGTTTAGGGATATAGGGTCAAGATCCTATCGATAGAATCAGATAGAGCATCAAATTCTGTAAAGGATGCATTTCGATCCAAGTTTGGGCTTCTGTAAAGAAAGCAGTAATGTATTGTGACGAGCTGGCAAGACTCCAAAACAAAGTACTGGAATATTCTGGAAAGTACTGGAAAACTGGAGACTATGAGCAAAAAGAAGCGAGAGGAAAAACGATGTCTCCAGTGACAGAAGTGTCACTTTTGACGGGGGAGCTAAAAGTGAAAGAACGGAGCATGAAAAATAAAGATTTAATAGAAAAATTGATATCACGGCTTATTTGTGTGAATAATTAATCCAGCGAACCTTAAGCTCGCTACAATTGGTGTCAGAAGTGGGATTAATTGAAGAAATAAGTCTGTGAAAGTGTGTGGCGACGATGTCAGGTCGACATTTGGAGGATCGGAACTTTGATAGTAGAGGAGAGAAGCCAATTCTTCGACAGCGTCTGCAAGCAGCAATAGAGGAAGAGGATATTGATGTCGGCACAGATGGTTTTACGAGTGGGGCCAGACTGTTCGGATGAAGAAGAAACGGCGAGTCAAGATGGTGCCAATGTAACGGAGAAGAGTTCGCAACCGTTGGACATTTCGGAGATGTTCAGGATTATGATGGCAAAATTGGACGCGCAGGCTACCGATATTAACTCAAATTTGGACGCGCGAGCTGCAAAATTGAATGCGCGAGCTGTAGAAGTTAATGCAAAATTGGATGCCCAAAGGCAGTGTATGAAAGAATTCTGGGTCTCGGAAGCGAAAGAATCTGAGGATGAGGAGGAATTGGAGCCACATGAAAGGAAGAAACTCAGGAAGAGCAAAGCTATGGCCGACAGCAGTGAGGAAGAGGACGAAGATGACGATGATGTGTTACGTGAAGAACTGAAGGATCTCATCGATGATAACTCGATTGAAGAGGACGGCAGTGATGGTGAAGACACTGATGCTTCAGGTCGATTTACAATGATGATGACGAGTTGGACGACCGACTGGAAGACGACGACTGTGATCTTACTGAAGAGAATCTTGGTTTGAAAGTCGAACGCAGAAAGCGTTTCGAGCGTCTGCGTCGTATACAGGACGAAGAAAGTAATGGAGAGGAACAGCACGACGATGACGGTTCAGCACGTGAGGCTATAGGCGAACAGCTATTCGACGACGAAGACGATGTTGAACGCCGCTCTGAACGTAGTCACAGGTAAACTGAGGCGGCAAAACATTTCAATGATGATGAGGAATCGGAGTCTGGTGCTGAGGATTTTATTGTAGACGACCAAGAAGGTCAGGGAAGGCCAATTGCTGAGAAGAAGAAGAAAAGACGACTTCTAGTCACTGACGTGTCATTGCAAGAAGGTCAGGACAGTTTCGGTGTAGATTTCTACACTAAGTATGACGAGGACGAATATGAACCCGAATACGAACCTAGTGAATTGGGAAGAGGTCACTTTACGGATTTGGACAATGAAATCCGTAACATGGATATTGCTGAGCGAATGCAATTGCGCGAAGTTCCGGTTACGTCTGTTCCAGAGGGACCCAATGAACTGCAAGATGAAGCTGAATAAATTTACAAACAGGCATTTTGTAAATCAACTGTTTCCGAACAAGAGAGATCAACGGATGTTGGAGGTCGAGACCGCTATTGTAAGCCACCACATACGGGGGGAAATATCAAGCAAGCCCTAGATTGTAGGCGTAATCAACAGCTAGAGGTGCCGTTCATTGTGTTCTATGTAGAAGAGCACGTGAAACCAGAATTAACGTGCGACGATCTATGGAAAGTCTTTTAAACATAAAGATCTATTTCGCTTACGTGATGTGCAAACTCCAGAAGAGCTTAAGGATGTGCACATGTATTTTCTCTTATACTATTCGCATGAGATCCCTAAAATACCAGAGGAATTCCGTCGTCAGGAAAAGGAAGAATGGCAGCAGTATAGAGCTGATGCGAAAAGGAGAGCAGTAGAAAATTTGGAAGAAGGTCAACAACTTCCACCGCCGAACGCCAAGATGAAAGTGGTACATCGTGACCGGCTGGCAACTTTGGTTAACCCAGAGGACCAGTGAACTTAGTTCGGGACGAACTAATCTAGGCGGAGGGTAGTGTGAATAGCTGCCAAGATTCCAAAACAAAGTACTGGAATATTCTGGAAAGTACTGGAAAACTGGAGAGTATGAGCAAAAAGAAGCGAGAGGAAAAACGATGTCTTCAGTGACAGAAATGTCACTTTTGACGGGGGAGCGAAAAGTGAAAGAACGGTTGTCAAGAGCATGAAAAATAAAGATTTAATAGAAAAATTGATTACACGGCTTATTTTGTGTGAATAATTAATCCAGCGAACCATAAGCTCGCTACAGTATGATATGCCTACGAACGTGAAGTTTTATCCATGAGTTCGAAGGCAACTATGTTTTTAACTTTGCCCAAAAAACGTTTCTTCCCGGGAGTTTTCAGTATATGTAGAATATTTTAAAAGATATAAGTATAAACAATTTTTATATGGGCAAGAGAACGTAATAAATGAAGATCACCAACGTCGATCAAGAATCTGCGCGACGGCGGACTACATTGTACTGCTGGCCAACTTCTCGAAGACGGCAGACGATTAGTAGTGGCAACGTTGCCCACCACTAACAACTTTTCGATAAGGCAAAAACGGGATATCCTCGGAAAAGACGTGGGTTTCCCAATAGGGGTTACCCTGTTGCACAACTCCGTGCTCTAACCTGGCAAAAAACTGAAGAATTGATTTGACTACACTCTCCCTACAATTCGCGGACATCGCCCTGTGATACCTTCTAACCGTCGAAAGACAATTTTGAAGGACGACGTTTTGATAACGAAGTTGCAGTTAGAGCTTTCATGCACAATTTACTTATAGATATGGCATAACCATATTTGTTTTACTATAACCCGATTAAAAAATTACCCATTCGTTGGAAAAATTGTTTCACGAAATCGGGAGATTATGGACAAAAATAATTTTAAAGATTTGTATTTTTATCGCGTCCCAATAAATTTTTAACAAATAATTCCGGCTTATATTTGATTTATCTTTGTAATTATGTGGCTGATACTCAAATTCGCTGCTATGCAGGATTAACTATTTTGAAATTTTCTCGAAATCAGCACTGAATTTTCACCATTAGATTTACTTAGTGCCATTGAGTTCGTGTACTGTATGAATGTATATATTTATGCAAATGCCAAAATGTATTTTAGTTGTTGTTATCACATTTCCCTGTGACTTTTTAGTATTCACTCTCCTCCTTGAAATTAATCTAATGACGTTAAGTTTGTTAAATGTAGCACACCCATATATATACCCCTCCCATTGTTTCTACGCCTACTTCTCTTTATGCCTTTCTTGTCGTCACTTAAAAGTCTTTTACGAAAAAGTAACACAGTAGAATGACTGAAATTCGATAGTAAAGGAATCTTGTTTGGCCAATACATTTACAATTTATTCCCATAAAATTAAGATAAATTAGGGAATCTCGAATAAATTTTAGAACCCTGAGTTATAAGCCCAGTAACTACCAACATCACATTACACGTTATAGATCACGCGTTTGGTCTATAAAGAACTTTCCAAATGTTAATGCTCTTTTCCTTGCCGACTAAATGCACATGTCGTGCCACGTGTATGCAATCAGTATCTTAGACCACTAATCCTGGTATGGAATGTAACGGCTTCTGAGAACGTTAATTCGAAATCCAACTAATTACCCGCGCATTCATGTCGTAAAAAAAAAAGTTTCTTGCAAAGAGTTGTATTCGATGACTAACCACCGAACAGATGGACTCTTTATCCCCTGACCGTCGCGAAAGGTAATATGCGATACCGTGTTCAAAGCGATCAGAAAGGACGCTCTTGCATTATTCCGACACAAACCGATACTCTGACCAGTGTCTTGTTAATTTTTTCCAGTTTAGTGAAAAATCGCATCTCGCCCATAAATTCCGCCAATAAAATGGCTCAGATCACACCCAGAAACGTGACTAGAGATCACGAATCAGCGGCGATTCCACACTTGTACACACAGTCCAGGATCTAGCCATTTGGATACCAATCGTTGGATAGAGGGCCTTCTAGGCTTGATGTTCGCAGCTTTTATGATGACGATGCTCTCGCACTGGGATAGAAGATTCTGCAGCCAGCAATTTGGATGGTGGTTCTATGTGGCTGCTGGTGCTGGTTCTATTACTACCGCTTGTGCGACTGCTGCCGTTGGAACTGCTGCCGTTGTGTGCAACGGATGCTCACGCGAGGTGCATTGAATCCTAGAAGCGATTACTTAACCCCACGGCCAGTTGTGGTGGACTCCATAAGTATCGGGATCGTCATCGTCATCGTCAAATGTATCTCGCTGGCGGGCAGGACGCGACGATAATTTGGTTGAAGAGTACTCACGGCAAGAATGGTAGTGTACAAGTTATGTGCTGGGGACAAAGCATCTAGTGCCGCATAACTAGAGAAATGATCATCGAAGATCAGTTAATGAGCCTGAGGAGTGTCCTGCCAAAGACACTCCGTCATCGTCATAGAACCATATCGTCGATCCCAAGGCTAAATCTGGGACAGGAATTACGGGTTCGAAGCCAATTTCATGCCACCACCAAGGGGGCATTCAAGTGACTGCCTTTGCTTGTTTGCTTCGGGAAAAGGATGGGCGAAAACCGACCAACAGGACAATTGCCAATTACACTAAGTGCACATGATCCTTTGTCGATTTCTTGGTAATACATTGCACCTCAGGGTCATGCCGTTAAGAAATTACCCTGATTGCCAGGCAAAGGGTTGAACTCCTGGAACTTAGGTTTCCCCCTGTTGGAGGTGTATGGAAATTGCGACACATAAATAATCACCCCATTCTGTCTGATGCTGTGACATGTTTCTCTCGACGGTGTACCCCAAAGCAAAAAGGTGGCCCCCAGGCGAACATAAATAACAAGTCAAACGTAAGTCCAATATCAATTTGTGTTAAGGATACAGGATTCGCTTACCAACATGCATTCCCCGAGTGTGTGCGGGAAATCATTTCGTATGCAGGAGCAGTGTCACGAAATCATCCCTCTCCGGTGGGGGATGTAAATTTTATAGATGAATCTTTTTCACTTATTGTTTTTTTTTTCTTTTTTTTTTTTATTGGCCTGCTTCATCCCTCAACCGCAGAATGAATGAAAAGGATGTCAGATTGATACGGCATTTGTCACTTCGTAATATTTATGAAGATGACCCTTCAACGAATTCCAGGGGTTGGAAAAGGACGAAAGGGTTGTGCTTACTGTTTGTTTGCCTGCGTCTAAATGGCAATTAGACGAAGAGCCAGTCTCAAAGGGACAATAAGAGGAATGTTAACAAACGGCAAGAGATGGCAATTAGGAAACTTCTTGGCTAAGGAAGGACTTTTCCATGCTGCACGACCGGTGTGGCGTGCTTCTTGGAAGAGTGTGAGCAATCTTTCGTTTTGACTGCAAGGCTTTCTTAGTGAACTTCACGAATCAAAGGAGCGAGCTAAGATGTGATTGTTTACCCAAAGAACATGAAGGCAGATGGGTAAATTAATTAAGTAAACTCCTGTCGATTGTTGTAAATGCAGAAGCTCGTGGGACTGTCTTATTACTCTAGGCAGGGGAAAGAAGCACCGGAACAGAAGAAAACGCACTCCAACGCTCGCCTAAGTTCAGTCTAGTGAGGTGAAACGTTTACTCGGTTAGCTTGCCAGGAAATCATTCAATTTTCTGCAACGTTTCACTCCTATGACGGCTGACTTCGTATCGGGTGGTGTAATACAATTGCAAGGAGAGAGAGAGGGAAAGGTATGCAGGTAGAGCGAGAGGGAAAATATAGGATGTTTCGTTAAGGTCTATACGATGAAAATATTATATAATACAGCGAATTTTTTTTCGATACCAATCGAAAATTTTTTATTCGATTAATTGACTGATGGCAATTGGGCGTGGGACAAAATGTGGTCGTGGCTCCTGAGACTAACCTCGTCTTTTTTGATAATTTTGTAGCGTAATTGCTCATTTACAATGTTAATCTATGCAATAATGGTCGCAATTAGCTGTTAAATGATATTAGGACTTACCCGCATGCGCTTTTAAGTTCATAAAGTAACAAAGGAAAAAATCTAATAAGAACAATTTGCATGATTTAGTGGTGATACCAATTTCCTACGACAATGCGTTCCCGGAACTTCTTGCGCAGAATGCTCTTGTTTTGTTTCATCATCATCATCATCATCGGCACTACAACCGGGAACCGGTCTTGGCCTTATTTAGCAAGTCTCGAGGATTGTTAAATTTTCCATAATAATTTGTTTTTCCGGGCATAGTTATTAACCTTGCGCCAACTTGTTTTGTTTCATCATCGTCATCATTATCATCGGCACTATAACCGGGAAACGGTCTTGGCCTTATTTAGCAAGTCCTGGGGCTTGTGAAATTTTCCAATATGATTTGTTTTTTCCGGGCAAGGTCATTAGTCTTGCGCCAGAGGCTCCCCGATGGGGAATCGAACCCCGGTCTCCCACGTGACAGGCGAGTATACTAACCACTATACTATCGAGGAACTTATTTTGTTTGCTGTGTGGCAAATTGTACTCTTGAAACCTCATATAATCGAAGTCCATATCATCCACTTTCGAACGCTTAAACCTTATCCTCTCGCGTTACCTTTTGCCGTTCATGGTAACTGCTTGTTCAATGTTCTTATCATCGAAGTAGGGACCGACGTTACGCCAAAAACCACAGCATACAATAACTCTTTGTAGATGTAGGGTTTCGCAATAATCACTTTTGGATTTTCATCCGCACCGATATGAAAATGTTGTACTCATTCTGGCCTTTTGATGAATCTATTCAGCATACTGGCAGCACTGATTGGGGTTTTTTTTTGTGTCAAAAGGACCGTCTACACATGCAAGATCCTCGTCAAAATCGTGATAAAGGTGCTCGGTAGAAGGTTCAACTCCTATGCGCTTTGACAAATCAATGTGTCTCGATGTTCAGCCCTTCCAGCGAGCAGGGTAGCGATAGAACAGGCTTATTTTTGAGGCCATGATCATCAGAAACTCAGTGTTCCTCAATTTCTGCCCGATATTACAAACTCTAAATTCGGTAGGTCGAGAAAGATGACCGCAAAAATTATGTAATGCAGAACACGTGTTTTGTTTTTGAACACCCATATTCGTAAAACGTTTGCCTTGGTTCTATTCGCCAATTCTCAAACCACGTAACGTTGCTGGTGACAGGGGCCGTTACGTGGAGATGAGGTATGAAGTTTAAATTGCGTAACGGAAAATGTGTACTAATATTTTTTTTGACGAATACACAGTCGTTAAGGTATAAATTAAATATTACCTTTTTTGTGCGAGTGTTACACGGTAAAATCCCAACGCCTAAATATGATATTCCCCAGAATAAAAGAAATCACTCAATACGAATTCACACGCTCTGACCAATTTACATCAAGCAATAGTAAATAGTTCAATTTCTAAAACTAGTTCCCCATTCGGATCTCCGGGGGGACTATGTCAGGGGAACATCATGCAAATATTCTGATAAATAACCGAACTTTAGGAAATTCGTCATCGCACAATCGGTAGCGTTCTCGAGGTTCTGTCGACGGTCGACTGATAACGGCATTTTGTAACATCAGCAGCATCAGTTTCACCGATATGAATGTAAACGTCATCCACCAATATTTCCGAACAACGAAACCTGATATCCTTGCCCTAACTGAGACCCAGGTCAATTCGTCAACTGATTCGACATATCTTCGTTGCTCATGATACGACTTGCATTCGAGATTCCGTTTTAAGGGTGGTGTCTGCGACTTCGCGCGGTCCGATCTAGGTTGCCAGAGGATGGAGGCGTTGGAATCCAATAACATGGGCATCATATGGTTGAGGGTCGTGCGGAGGAATTCTGTTAAATTTCTTTATTGTCTTTACCGCTCCCCAACTGACATTTTTCGAACATCTTTCACATAGCGCCGACTGGATGCAGATTAACCACCCAGCTTTTGAAATTGTCGTCTTTGGCGATTTTAATGTCCACAATTCCGGCCGGTTGGTACATTCTTACAGAACCGACGAGGGTGGAGGAATCTACGCGAGTTCCGGATGCCCGAGGTGATTATGCGAACACCCTGGATATGTTCTCGACATCCGAGCAGAGCATTTATACCGTGGAAGTTGCTACGCCACTGGGAAAGTCAGATCAATGTTTGGTAACGGTCTCACAACCACTGGTATTTCCAGCGAATAACCGACCTAAGCAGCTTCGCCATGTGTAAAGATATGGGGCTTCCAACGGGGAAGATTTACGAGATTTCTTCGCATCCTTTCCATGGTCGGAGGTGTGCTTCAGAGACCCACATGTTAACGCTTGCGCGGAGTAGTTGACAGAGATTATTCTTCTCGGGATGGAGATCTACATTCCACATTCCATCAAACGAAATCCATCTGATAAACCGTGGTTTGACAAAAAGGCGAGCAGATTATAGCGGCAAAAACTAGAGCTTGTATGGAGTGGCACTCCAATCCCACCGATGTTAACAGGACGAATTTTGTTAGAATCAGAAACGCGTGTAACCAGGCCATTGATACCGCGAAGAAAGCTCACAACGACAGAGTGACCAATAAACTCTTTCAGTGCCCGACTGGTTCGCGCTCCTTCTTGTCAATGGCAAAAACTGTCAACAGTAACTTCGCTTCGCCTCTTTCCCTCTGTTGGTGACAGACAGCGGGACGTTAGTTACAAATCCAAAGGATAAAGCTAATGTATTCGCGAATTTATTTTCCACAAATACAAATCTCGATCCCCGTCTTTTGGAGCCGGCTGTGATCGCGCTGGTACGGTCTTCGATGCGGGATGTGGGATTTCGCCCGCGCACTATGTAGCGCATTCTACGTGAACTGGATTGTAGGAAGGCAACCGGAAGGAATACCAGCAATAGTCCTTAAGAACTGTGGTCCAGAACTATCGCCGTTTCTTGGCAGACTCTTCCGCTTATCTTATGCACTGGGGACCTTTCCTGCCTGCTGGAAAATCCCCAAAATTACCGTCCGATAGCATTACTGTCTATGTTATCTAAGGTGATGAGTTAATTAAGTATTTGGAGTGCAATGTACTTTTGAGTGATCGTCAACAGGGATTCCGTTGCAGGCGGTCCATGGGAAACGTTTTAACCCTTATAACCGATATATGGACATCTGCGATTGAGCGGCATGGTGAGTCAAGGGCGGTCGCATTGGATATCTCCAAGGATTTTGACCGCCTCTGGCACGGAGCATTGCTGGGCAAGCTTCGTTCATGCGGGCTTTCCCGCCAGCTTTGCGACTGGGTGAAGAGCTTCTCGAAAATCGATCGATCCGGGTTGTTGAGGATGGCGAGTGTTCGGATCTGTATCCTATTAATTCGGCGGTGCTTCAAGGTTCTATTTTGGCTCTAACTGGAGGCTTGTTTTTGGTTCACATAAACGATTTGTTGGAGAGAACGGATAACAAAGTGTTGAGTTTTGCGGATAATAGTACGCTTTTTTTCCTCTTCTTCGAGTGTTCGGCCGATTGGTGCATCTACGTCGCACCAGCCAAGATGTAGACAGATTGACTTTCTGAATCGGAATCTAGATAAGGTCCCGCAGCGGAGAAGGGCCAATCTCGTCGACTTCAATGCAGCGAAGACACAATATACAACATTCACAAAGAAAAGTGGATCATCGATTTCACAGCTGATGATGAATGGCCAAGCCCTCGAATCTGGGGAAAGCTTGAAATTGCTCGGGGTCACGGTCTGTGGAAATGTATCGTGGCATAAACACGTGTCGAACATCGCCAGGTCAGCCTCTGGAAAACTGAGTTATCTTTTTAGAGGCAAGAAATATTTTGGTTCCGGCTCAACTTCTTCTCCTGTATAAGTCCCAAATTAGACCGGCGCTCGAATATTGCTCTCATGTTTGGAGCTCGGCTCCTAAACATACCCTCGACCTACTTGAGAACGTACAGAGACGAGCGATCCGCCTGATCGGGGACTCGCTTCACAAGCTCTTCCGGTATGCAGTCGGCTCCGGGAGCCTTGTTATTTTTCAATCTATTTATTGCGTCTACAACTTCGTTGAAAGAGGGATCTGCGGCTCGGCTGTATGTACGTCTGGTGCGTTGACGTCGGTACTACAGCCGGTATCACATCGAAGGCGCATAGCCAACCTTTGTCTGTTTTACAGATATTATCACGGGTACTGTTCTTCGGAGGTTCGTGGTATAGTTTCACACAATTATGCTTATATGCCTTCCACAAGATAATCCGACGGATCGCCCCCCTTTGCGATTTAACTCCAGGCGACGCGAACATCACTGCATGAGAACTCGTTCCGTTACAAAGTGGGGAAGCTGTGGAACTCCCTTCCCATGTGGGTATTCCCGGAGCGTTACAACCTGCAACTGTTCAAAAAGAACTGCAACAGTTATTTGGTGGCACCTTGAGGCGCCGACTCGGCGCTATAGGTTCGCCTCTCCCGAGGGAAGTGTAATAAACAAAATGCAATATTGATTTGATTTTGATTTTATAGTAAATATGTCGATTTCCTCACAATATTTGATAGCGTTTATCGTTTCTCCTGGTTGAAAAAATTAAAAGTGAATTGGTCCTTTCGATGTCCACCAAATTTTCACCATAACGTTTTTAAGTGAAGATCAGGATTTTGGCTTTTCGCCTCCAACCCACCACAGCCCAGGTCTTTTACGGTTATCATACAGAATCCCCCCTTCATCACGGGTGATTATCCGGTGAAAAATCGGTTCGGTTTGGTTTCTTAATCTAAGCAATGTACAAATTTCCAGGCCCCGTAATTCATGGGGTACCCACTTATCGAGTTTCTTTACCTTTCCTATGAGAGAAAGGTTTCCACTTATTGGCATTGGGGATACTCCCATGCTTTCTCCCGCACTGATTTCGTTGGGTCCGCGCCCGCAGTTTAGTTTAGTTTAGTTTAGTGAGGGCAGAACCCTCGTATATTCAGCTTAGTACAAGCGATAAAACAACAATTATCTTAAAACTATATATAAGAATACAAACTATGGTTAAAAAGAAAAAAAGGCGTGGGGGGGGGGGGGGATATGTTTGGCGGGTTGGTTACTGGGTTTATCCATCAATTATCACTCATTCATTCACTCCGAGTTGCTCTTAAAACACCGTCTGCAACTAACGTTTCGGACTTCCACGTGGTTCATTTTCGAGGCTGAAATCTCCCGAACGAAACTTTGCAAACCAATGCGTCATTAATGTTTTTCATTTCCAATGACGCATTATGTCCCATTTTAAATTCATAAAGAAAGGGGGTCGAATTTGAACTGCAAATTCTTACGTTACAAAGGCTCTTTTTCTTTCATAACTTATTGTTCAAATTTTTGTCCGAACCAACAATTATTATTAAGGACATGGGAGTATCAGTCCTTTATAACAGTGGTTGCTTTTAATAGACGAGTTCACAATTTTAACCAAACGCCTCATAAGTTCAGAATGCATACCAATACATAGGCATATATGCCAGTGTTATTCTAAGACTTCAAGTCCTCTCGTGGGAAAGTATTCCCCCCAATTATAATGCATGATATTTTTTAATAACATCCTTCGAGCGCATTCCAATTCTACAGGTGTCCCTCTGTGCACTTTAACATTCAATTAATCACCATCAGGCGGAGATTACTGTCTTTTATCCACCACGCCCCCTCGTATCTTTTCTTTAAAGTGGTTAGAGGTCAAATCCTCACCGATCGTGACTGGTAATCGACCAACACCACATCGCACAAGACCGTGCACTTCTCTTCTCTAAAAGGAAAGATGCGCATTCGCACGGGGACCGCGTAAAACGTTCCCTTGTAATGTAAACCTTATCAATTGTATCTGCCAACCGGCGGTGTAACGCCGAGTGCACGTTATGCGGCACGGCATTAGTGCAAAACTATGTGCACCAGCACTCAAATCGCGCCACCGGGTGCGCGCATAATTCCAGGACCCGAACGGATGCGATAAGGCTAGATTGCGGCCCCGGCCACAAAGAGATAATGCGAAAGTCGTGTAATCCATTAGCGTTGCTCTTTGTAAATTGTGACAATGACAATATTAAGATAACAGGAGACAGGACAGGACACGGATAGGACACTGGGCCAACGTATATGCATCACCTCTTGCGATTACGCGCTCCTGCTTTACTTTGGGTGACGAGGACGATGAAGGTGACGTTTATTTGTGGACAAAAGGGAGAATATCATCGCGGATCCGAGATATCAGTTCGGAGACACCGATTGTGCGCCAACTTGTTGGTCGTTAGTTGTTGCTCCAGTTTGAAGGGTTTTAGTGGGTCCTCTTCTCTCTCCCTTGTAGTGCCACAGACACAGTCACAAGGAATAAGGAATTAATTTGTTGTCACCAGTGGCAGCATAAATCTTCGACTGTAATTCGTGGCGTTCGTGAATGCCGCGTGGAGGTAGGTGGCCTGGAATTTATGCATGGACAACAATTTGATTTTCGTCCTTAGTTGCTTAGTTGATGTTTGTCGACGACGTACCTGTGTGATTTCGATCAGGATAACATGATTTGCATAGATCCGCGCGTTGCCCAAGCGATTGGGAAACATGGGTCTTAAATTGATTTTAAAATGCGGACTCGGTGGTTTATATGGAATGCAGTTGGATTGCGTGATCACGTTTGACGGGTCCTGAGTGGGTTATGTTGTCGCGAGGATTGACAATTTCACTTATCGCTCAGAGATGAGGTGAATGGCTGGCCGCGTGATGTTGTTTGCTGAAGCCTCAATTACATTGGAAGGGTTCAGATGATAGCTTTTGATGGAGTCACTGACTTGTTTGTTAGCACAAACCGAGATGCCGTCACGAATATTGGGAGGATATATCTTAAGAAGAAATTATTTAAGTGTGAATTATTAAGAGACTTTACTTATATATTATTGTTATTATTGTATTATATAAAATGTATACTCAAGTAATACAGTGGTATATAAACCATCGTTTACTGTTTTAAGCGCAAACCACACTACACGTTCTTACAAACTTACTTTATTTTTTGTTGGGTAGGTAAAATAAATTATAAATAAAGAATGGTCCATTTTCTGCTTCTTCATCATGATCGGCACTACAACCAGGAACTGGGCTTGGTCTTATTTAGCAAGTCCTGAGGCTTGTTAAATTTTCCATAATGATTTGTTTTTTTCCGGGCAAGGTCATTAGGCTTACCCCAGAGGCTCCCCGACGGGGAATCGAACCCCGGTCTCCCACGTGACAGGCGTTATACTAACCACTATAGTATCGAGGAGCCTGCTTCTTTCTGCTTCTTACCTTTAGTGTTATAATTATCCTCACACATTTGAGGGAATATTTCAAGTATATTGTAGAAAACGCCTCTTCATCAAAAATCGAATGTCAACTTCAAACGCACAAATAAACATAGAGAGTCATTCTTTAGCCGAACCACACGAATGTGGAATGTTTTACCTGATCACGTGTTTCCTCGTCGGTGTAATGTCCAGGCATTCAAGACCAGTATACATCGATACCTTCTTTCCTTATCCAATTCCTTTCCATTCGCTCGCACTGTGCTCTGACATTTAAGGGTACTTCAAAAGCCCCTTTTGTGCGCGCGCTAGTGTAAAAAAACAGCACAAGGTTTCGTTTAATTTATTAAGTAATTCTCACGGGAGCCGAGGAAATGTAACTTACATCAGGGTAAGTATATATTGATTTTCGTTTATATTAGATGAGAGTTCTAGAGTTTTTCCTGTAGCAAACCAATTTGTAAGAGAGAGTTGTAACTGCTGTTTGAAGATTTAGCCTTATTCAATTGGTTTTACCAGATTACCTTGCAGAGAGCAAGCTCGTTGTTTAAAAGAAAGATGCACACGAAATCTATGGTATTCTTAAGGATCAAATCGGAATGTTGATAAAAGAAAAAGCAGGGGATAGGAAAGTGTAAGTGTTGATGTACATGGGCCTTGAATCGCTGGAGATTTGGGCAAAAATTTTATCCTACAAAGGATGACACATTCGTGCGGTTCGTCCTAGGAACGATTATCTGTCCTAAATCGTCCTCTGAATAGATACTCACTCTTTGATTGGTGGGTATTGTCGGAGAATATATTGTTCAATGTATTTGTAGTGATTCTACGAACCATACAACTCACTACAAGTTGCAGTATCCTTTCCGCCAAGGAACTTTACTCACCTTTTTCAGCACACGTGCCCACAGACACGTGTCCCAATAGTCAGTAACCATACCTGAAACAAAAGGTTATAGGACATGCAACGACGTTGAACCCGATATCAGAAAGCGAGGAACTAAACGTTCAAAAGCTCCCAATATCGAGTTCAACGCATCCATACATTGTATTCTACCCCAATTCCAAAAGGCAGGAAAACATCGCATCTAACAAATTCGCCATGCAGGAAAGCGTCGCATGAAAATCACTCACCCATCCTAAGAATCAACGTGATGTTTCCCTTGAAATACCATTGTCGGTAAATAAACCGAACAACGGATGCATACTCTGGTAGCTAATAGCAAATAACACCTAAAGCCCTTGCATGACCCTAACGCTAAAGGCACACTTGTGCAAACAAGGCATATCGTTTCGCTGCCGTCCAATAGTCATGCAATCATAAACATCTTAACGTAGATCGCTCGCTAGATGTTTATGGTTCGAAAATCCTAACAAAGGAACTATACCGATCCCACGGTTCCTTTTATTACCCATCTGAAACGCACAAGAACATTGTTAGCTTAAGCCAGATGGCTAACCTAAACATAACCCACGGAAAGGTCGAAGAATAAGCGGCGGCATCCGATCTTTAAACAAAAGGAACAAGATTCCGATAACCAACAGCTAATGGTGTTGATGATTATGAGGTAAGATTTCTCCCTTTCAGATCCTATGGCAAATTCTCCTTTTAAGATGCAATGGGAAATTTTATGCTGTTAACAGATACTATGGGAAAATCTGTTAGCAGATATGATGGGAAGTTCTGTGCAGAGATGCGCTAGGAAGATTTTCCTTGCCGATGGGGAAGTGGAATTAGTCTAACGAGAGAGTCCAACAAAGATAGTCGAACTGCGAGGATCTCTGACGAAGAGACTCTAAGAACGATAGTCGAGCAGTGTTGGAGACGGAGCAGCACACGATGGCAACACTGGCGCAGGCACTACTTGAAATGCTGTCATGGCAACACGAATAACAAATGTCAGCAATCAGCTGACATTTCAATAATATTAAAATTCGAGTTGTCATTGCTGAAAACCGTTTTTCTACTTTTCGTGTAGCGTAAATAATATATCAAGTCAATCAATAAACCAAACATTAATTAATATTCATTCAGTGTTTGTTTCTTACTCTTGTGGTTGTTATTAATGGTCGGTCCTTTAGTTAGGGACGTAACAGCATTTTCCTCGTGAGTCGAGCAACATCAAGAAACCCCAGAGTGTCCAAGAACTGAGGGACTACGATCGAACGAAGAGTTGTTCGATCCAACAAATTGAGGTAATTCCTTTCGGTTTCAAACACATTCGGATTTGCCATTGTTTTCAGTCAACGGCAAAGACCACAAACACATTTAGTGTTTACAAATTGCTCGAATGTCGGCATCTCGTTCCTGCTGGTTTCTCGAGCCCATAACTGCCTAGTCTCACTATCGAGCTTCTCGACTGTGGTGAAAACTAGCCAACAACTCCAGTGCTCCACTGGTAGCTCCAATGCTCGCAAGGCCCGAACCGGCTCATCGTGGAGGCACATCTACGGGCACTAATGACGATTCCAACTATGCAATCACCAGGTGCTACGGAGTTCCGCAGATTCATCAACGGCCTCTTCGAGCCGGTTCTCTTTCAGTTACATGGATTTTCAGACGCAAGCGAGAAGGCGTATGGAGCGGTCCTCTACGTCCGATTTGAGGAGGACGGTGCTTTCCAAGTACGTATCATCATGGCAAGGCAAAGGTGGCACCAGTCAAGCAGATGTCACTCCCAAGACTCGAGTTATGTGGCGCTCAGCTCTTGGCTCGGCTTTTTTTTGTTCGTGAGGAAGGCGCTTCAACTTAGCGAGGTTCAATGTTTCGCATATACCGATTCCACTATAGAGCTACAATGGCTGTCGGATCATCCCAGGCGGTGGAAGACATTCATCGCAAATCGTACGTCGTACATTTTGGAAAGGCTGCCAAGAGGCCAGTGGCATCATGTACCGACTGAGTCCAACCCAGCGGATTACCTATCAAGGGGGCTTAAGGCAAAGGAGCTCGCCGAAGCAGAGCTGTGGTGGCGAGGGCCGGCCTTTCTGCGAGACAAGGAGCTGAATTTGCCCCGGACGCCCACTCATCAAGTCCGAGAAGCGGACACCGGAACGCCGGTAGACTTCGAGGAACGAACGGCATCGTACTTCGTAATACAGCAAGAGGAGCTGTCTATAACAAGAAGATTCTCCAGCTTCACTGGAACGGTACGAACAGTAGCGTGGCTGAAGAAGTTCATCGACAACAGCAGGTGCAAGAGGGATGGCACGGAATCAATAGCAGGGGGTCACCAACAAGGGTAACGACATACAAGCCTACCACTTCAACACAAACAAATACGGCAAACAACGCCATCACAAAAGGAGATGGCACGGAATCGGTAGCAGGGGGTCACCAACAAGGGTAACAACAAGCAGCGTAGTCAAAAGGAGATAGTGGTATTAGAAAAGTGTTTATCGAACAGGAGGACAGCGAACCCCACCGAGGAGGTCGGACCGCGAGACAATTATCGAGTTCCTCGAAAGTACCCACAAGTTTAGTGTCGCCGTTTGATTGAATAGTGGAAGACATTAAGAGTACTAAGAACCTAATTAAGTTATACTAACAATTGTGAAAGCTAAACAAAAATGGCCGAAACGGTGTCCTTGGTGCTTAAGGGTGTTAAAGAACATAGTGGAGTCATTGTAACTACTGTAAGAGCATAACATTATAATTTGATTATCAATGATAAAATAAAAGGGACGTGATAAATGAATAAAAGAAATTTGTGTTTCATTAGTGATGCGGTGTCCGTGTACCAAGTTGTTTTCTTGTTCGTGAATATTGTGCGGCGGAACACTCCAGAGACCTACGACACTTGGACAACATACAAATCCGCTATAGCGTCAATCCACGACAAAAACCGCCGAATGCTCATTACGCTCAGTTGAACCATGATAACACTTATAGAAAAATTATAAGCAGGATACGTTGCGCCTATGCTCTAACGACGGGGAAATACAGAGTCAAACAAAAATTTCCACTGAAGCATGCTTTCCTATGTTTACCAGTGTTTCAGATTCGAGAGCTAATCGGTGGTACAAGTGAAAACCATCACCCGTGTTAATGACGCATTCCGTTCTCATTCATGTGCGATCGGTAGCTGAGCTTCCATTTCAGCTTAGACGTAAATCTCTCGGCTGCGTCGGTAACGAAGACTCGGGACACATCTACCTTACGTTTTCCTCCTGTAGAAGTGGTCGCTATGAACCAATTTAAGGAATCTATCGCCGCTCAATTCTCGGCTCAAGATAAGATGTCTCCCGCATTCCTCAATCTTCGGAAGGAGGAATTACCAACGTTGGGTCCCATCGAGGTTCGCCAGCAAAACCTTCACCTCCAATGGGAAGGTATTCTGAAGCAGCATGAAGAGATCCTGCAATGGTAGACAACAAAAACAACAGCTATTTTGCGGAGGAGTTTATCGTTATGGTCGAGGAAATAAATCTAGATGAGCATGCGAAGTTCACCGATGCTCATAACGCGATTAAATCGGAGTTGCTGGCATCATCATCAGTTTCTGCAACACTTTCTGACCATATTCCTACGTTCTCTGGCAAATACACAGTTCAGAAACACTTTACAGATCTGTTCCAGCTAATATTGGTGGACTTCCCGGATTTTCCTGAAGTGGAGTGCCTACATTACTTATAGTCTAACCAGCATGACGATGCTGCGAAGTCCATAAAGAATGTTCACGGCATCGAAGAACATTATAAGTCGGCTTGGGACAAACGTCGAGCACTATAATAACACTCGTGCTCTAGTTCACTCTACCCTGAGAACTCTTTTTCAGAATTATAAGCCGGCTTGGGACAAACGTCGAGCACTACAATGACACTCGTGCTCTTGTTCACTCTGCCCTGGGCGCTCTTTTTCAGATACCCGCTCTAACGATAGGCTGTTGTGGACCTTCGTCAGCTCCGTGATGCCACAAACGACACCATCGACACTCAAGATGGGCTTGGTCGACCGGTAAAGGACTGCGACGACATACTCGTATATCTGACAACATAACGGCTTGGTTATCGTACTGGACGTGATTGGGAAACATCGCAGGTGGATACTACAGTGTTTGCGACGGTAGTGAAGAGCGTGTGATTCGAAGAGACACTATGACGGTTAGAATCACTAAAAGATAGAAGCAATGGTCAATATATCAGACCACTGCCGCGTATATGAATTCAATCGTTATTCTCAAGTACACTTAACTGATGTAGAACGGCTATGTTATTGCTATGATATATGGCTGTAATGGTTTTGCTTATTCGATTCGTTCTGGTAACATCGGTGAGATTGGAGCACCATTGTTTAAAAGCTCTATTTTTATCGAACCGAGGTTTATCAGATGAATTTTGTTTGATGTAATGCGAAATGTAAATCTCCATCCCGAGAAGGATAATCCCCTTGATCGACTCGGCACAAGCGTTAACTTCGGAACCCCCGAGGTATAGCTCCAACCCTGGAAAGGTGTGAAGAAATCTCGTAAATTGTTCCAGTTACCAGCCCCATACCTCCATACATGGCGAAGCTGCTTCGGCCGGTTCTTCGCTTGAAATGCAATTGGTTGGGCGCCCGATACCAAGCAGTGATCTGAGTTTCCCAGTGGTGCAGGAAGCTTTACGGTATAAATACTCGTTTCGGATATCAAAAACAGATCCAGGTTGCATAATCACCTTGGCCATCCGGCACTTGTATAGGCTACTCCACGAGTTGACTTATAGCGTTTGCGATAATAGTGAAGAACATGCGATTACAACTGACGCTATGACAGTTAGAATCACCAAGAACTGAACCAAAGCGCAACCCATCAGGCCACCGCCGTGTGTACGAATTCGATTTCTAAACTCAAGTACATTCGACTGATCTGGATTTGTTATGTTATCGCTATGGTATACGGCTCTGATGCATTTTCTTATTCGATATTCGCTCGGTGTTCTTCACTATTTGTTTGTGTATTGTGTGTGTATCTGTTAAAAACGCCACCGACTGAAGTTGGGAATATAAAGAGTGGTAACGAATGGCTTAAAAGCAGCCAATTAATCAAAGTAAAAGGTTGCAGTCTAGCAGCGGAACAGCGGGCCTTTTACTCTGGAGGAAATATCATAACTAAATAGTTTAATCTATAAATGAAATAAATAGAACAAAAATTAACAAACTTTTACTTATTTGGACTCTCCACTGGGACCCGGAACAGCAAGGTAAGGTTTTAATCAGCAAGCTTACTATTTGGCGCAGTCGGCAGGATACTGCCGGTGCTAAATGAATAATTGATGTTGATGCCAGGATACGTAGCCTACCGCTAATGACGAGGTGCGCAATCTTTGGTGTTATATGGCTAACAGAGAACATTTCCGCCAGCCTCCCAGATTCGTCGGTTTTGTTAGAATGCACCAACCACCCGGAATTGTGTACATTAACATCGCCAGAGACGATAATTTGAAAAGCCGGGTGGTTGATCTGTATCCAGTCGAGGATACGTGAAAGATGTTTGAAAAATGTCGTTGGTCGATCGTCATTCGGGGAGCGCTATATACAACCAATGTTTGAATGTACCAAGCAGCCGGAATTGTGCACATTAAAATCGACAAAGACGACAATTTCAGAAGCTGGGTGGTTGATCTGTATTATTATTGTTTTTTTTTTTAAAACATTTTTTATTTTCTTTTTATCTTCTTAGTTTCTAAATTACATGCTAGCCAAAAAATGCTTAAATTCGAGCTTAATTATCTTATATTATAATTTACTGGTCCTACGCAGACGCTCTAAGCTAAACATTATATAACGACTGTATAATTTGCCTTTCGGCGACAGAATTTTGTTTGTGGGAGTACTTATAATAATTTAAATGACAAAGAAAAATTTTGAAAACTGTGTCGAAATTTTTTTTTGGTTTTTTTCTTAAAATTTAACCTACTTTTTTTTCATATAATTTTATTTAAAAAACTTAACTTAACTTAACTTAAATCTTATACTACCTTAATTCTAGAAAAGCTAAGTCTATGTAAGCTAGCTGATGATAGTATGATTCTTTGATATCCAGGTCTTTATATGTCATTCAACCACCAGAACTGTTGACGCTGTCTAATACTATCGTCCCGTTCTCTGTGGGATGTGAAAGATGTTCGAAATATGTCGCTGCTCGATCGTCATTCGGGGAGCGGTAAAGACAACAAAGGAATTTAACAGAATTCCGAAGCACGACCCTCAACGGCATGATGTCCACGCTATTGGGTTCTAATCTCTCCATTCTCTGGGAAGCCAAATCGGACCGTATGAAGATGCAGACTCCGCCCTTAAAGCGGAATCTCGAACGTAAGTCGCATCCTGAGCAACGAAGATATGTCGAATCGGTTGACGGATATGTGGGGGTTGAATTATGTACCAGACATGGGCACTAGATCCACTCAACGCCCCAACACTTACCGTTTGTTTCACTGTAAAATGTCTACGAAATAAATCAACTTCGAGCAAGCAAAAATTGAAAAGACACGCAAGTACTTAGTTGGTTAAATGTTCTTTATTTAATTCAAGCTATGGCATCGGCACATGCGCATAGAACGGGGAGTGAGTCCGCAAAGGACCAGTAAGTTAAAAAATGAGATAACATAAGCTAGAGTTTAATCATTTTTGTCTAGCGAGTACGTAAATTATAATAATAGGAAGAAATAAAAAATGATATTAAAAAAAAAAAAAAAATGTATATAGAACGGGGAGTTCACAATACAGAGTGTACATCAGTCTTGAGAATTGGTCCACAACAAAACTACCGGAAGTATTAATACGTTCTAGTGTTCCTTAACTCAGTAATTATTCACAGCAATGTTCACTTGATCCTTCGGCGATGGACGCCTACAACTCCTTCAGGAACGCCGACAGTTTTGCACGAACTTCACTTTTAAAGGACTAAACGGGTTTATCGATTCGACAACTAAAACACTGGACTCTGACTCACACTCTAAAATCGTGTGTCTTTACGTGATTAAAACTTGACTCTTACGTAACGCGGCGAAGAATGAAAAATACGTTAAGCGGCGCAACCGTCCACTGTGGTGACAGAAATCTGACTCTCGGAAAACCCAACGTCCCCGGTACGTGTGCGTTTCTCGGTGGTTACTATCTGACACCCTGAAAGCTGCTCGATGCAGAACCACCCCAGTGGGTGGGGTGGATTTCCACTCGTGTGGTGACAAGGGAAATCGATCTTTCTGGTGACGCTGCGGCCAATGAGAAACCGATCCGCGTCCCATTGGAAGGTTCCTCATAGATATCGTTCAGATTTGGGGGTGAATGTCTTTACCTTGGAAGGAAAGACAAACAAAACGCGCGTTGGTAGAAGGAAGAGAAAGCAATCATGCAACTGCAAAGACGCAAGATTGTTTAGAGTAAACAAATTATGGTCACGTCTTCACGTCTAATTCGATGTTCGTTTATCGCTTATGCAACCGATCAGGGATAATTGGCTGCAGCTGTATAAGCGAGTTATTTGCCATGGCTTGTCTTTTGGACCAACAGATTGTTGGGAAAAGTAAACACAGTGGGATTGCTGTGTATGTGAAAAGGCATAGACGCCGGCAAGGGGACTCGGGATGATTCTCAAATGGTTCGTATTGGTCATGGGTGCCGACAAGAGGAACCGATTAGATTCCCCAATGGTTCGTGGTGAGCATGGGTGCCGGCGAGAGGAACCAAATTGCATTAGGAAGGAAATAATGCTGCTTGTTGCCGTGGCAAGATGATGATCTTGCAGGTGGTTAATATTTTAGGTGGTTTGTACATCTTTGTTGCAGATGCGAAATAGGTAGCTAGGTTAAGAGAATGGGTGGTTCTTGGGAAATGCTTAGAGAACCCCCACAGATCGATCCGGGTTACCAGTTAGGGCGAGGATATCAGGTTTCGCTGTTTGCAATTATTGATGGACGGCGTTTACATTCGTATTGGTGAAATCGATGCCACTGATGTTACAAAATGGCGTTATCAGTCGAACATCGACAGACCCCTGAGAACGGGCCCGATTATGCGATGACGAATTTCTTAAAGTTCGGTTATTTATCAGAATATTTGTACGATGTTCTCCCTGAAGTCCCTTCCGGAAATCCGAATGGGAAACTAGTTTACTTCCGGAATTCTTTATCTAGGAAGATACCATCATAATTTATCTCAATTTCAGTCCGAGCCATCAGCCATACTTCCAAAACACAATAGAACATTTCTCCCGACGATATCGGGGAATGTTCAACGTGACGGTGTGGTATCTCACCTTGGAACCGACTACCACCTAAACCGACCTTTTCTCGAACCGGTCCATCAGCCAAGCTCCGAGAGAGGGCCAGATATTTCTCCTGACCATTTCACGGTGTCTAATGCTTGATGGGGTGGTATTTCATCGGGCGACAGCGCGTTGAGACTCCATCTACCACTCGGCCTTTAGTCGCCTCTTACGACAAGCCGGCCTAGCTGTGAATATATTCTAACACCCTACTCACAGGTCCATATATTTGTATATGAAATTTCAAACATAATAATTGTTTAATTGCTAACAAATCGCTTTAATTTACACTCTTGGAACATCTTCGTTTGCTTGGAACATGTTGTTTGGACAATTTACCAACTAAATGAAGTGCGATTTCTATCTTAACTAAGGAGTAAATGTTTCATCTCCCGACTCGGTAAGCGCGGAGCGTATCGCTATCGACCAATAAATTAAAAAAAGAAGTTAGGCCTACGGTACGAAATTGTTGAAAATTTCAGAATACCTAATTGCTCAAATTTTTAAATTTCATCGCCACCTGCCTTTTTATCAGATTGTGTTTCTTGTACCACGGGTGTTTCAAAGAGTTATAAGGGTATATTTATATCTCTCGCACACACTCCGAAAACATGTCCCAATCGTTTTTTACCTATAAACTGATATAAAACAAAACCTTCGAAGGCAAATGAAGAACACCGTATGTTTAATGCCTAACATTAGCCGGAAACCAAACAGAAAAAAAAATCCTTCGAATGTGATTCTTTACCAAGTCATGCGCTATCACATTAGAACCTATGAAAACATCTAAAGGTCAGTGCAAATGGCTGGAAACAACGTTCCATTTACAACTCTTGTCACTAGTACGCATAATTGGTACATAGATGGAAGGAAGATCGCTATTCTCTATATCAAGAACTCATCACTTATCACGTCGGCCTTGTAACGATAACACATTAACAGCTCCTTGTGTGCATTTCAACTCGAATATCCTAATGTTCAACTGGACATCTTACGCAATTAGCACATTTACCCGGTTACCCTCGGCGACCTTCAAAGGGTGAGAATTCCAGGGAAAATGTGTCTCATACCAATCTTCGGTCGAATTTAAGTGATCTTGTCGATCGGGTCCTTTGACAGCAAAATATCATACAACAAACAACGGGTACTCTAGCGGGGATCGTGGCAGTAAATACGGTAGCGATGTTTGTACAACATCTCGTTTTGGCTGCATGTGTTAAGGGATACGAGACGATGATCATCTAGGAAATTGTTTGAGTTTGAACATCAAGGAGAATCAGTAAATTAAGTAACAACCGGTTTTTATTGGTTTTTATCCTTTTTTTACGACATCCCTGTCTAGGACGACGAACGTTTCATTTTGGGTCTTGTTTGTTTAGTGTCGGCGTTGTGTATATTCGATGTCATAAATGCGTCACAGCGTTAGTGTTACTTGAGTAACATGTGGCCAATCTGTTCGAAAATTTGACATGCAACCAATAACCGCTGGTCAAAGGATTGAAGGATTTGCTTCGGGGCCTTTGATGTATTGGCATTATACCGTCGAAGATGGGTGAAGGAAAATCCTTTTAAAGGATTATCTCTTTGTTTTGATGGATATTGTACAGCGGAACCATCTCTGAAGTTGTCTAGAATCGAGATGCATTAAAATAAATGTGGATTGATTAGTTGAACCTGGTGATAGAGGACAATGAAAATTGATGTGACTGCTCTTGTGCTTGCAGAGTTGTCCCTTAAAAATAAAGAGCAAATGAAATGGTTCATTGGAAATGTCCGGGGTCCTGTTTTTGGATCTTTATCAATGAAACCAAAACTTCAGTCGTCCTTTCTTTCAAATTGTGCCAATGTTTTGCAAAAACAAATTAGTCTTAATATTCGTTGAAGTTGATGATTAGAAGGTGTTGTGCTCTTATGAAACGGAATATTTAAGGAATAATAATAATAATTGATAGTAGTTGTGGTAGTAGTTTTTATTTGTTATATAATCATATACATTCAAGTTTACAGTTAAATGACATATATTGTCGATTTAAAATGAAGACATTCAGGGTTTTTACTACATCGGTTGAAAAGTCCCGGGATTTTTAATAAAAACAAGCGTTTTTCTTGGGCCAAGTCATATTTATTCCTTAACATAGTTGCTTTCCTGGCGCAAGGCTAATAACCATGTCCGTAAAAATAAATTATTATAGAAAATTTAAGAAGCCTTGAGACTTGCTAAATAAGGCCAAGACCGGATCCCGGTTGTAGTGCCGATGATGATGATGATAGTTGCCTTCGAGGACGATACACCATTTCGATGGCCTTTCTGTAGTACAAAAAGTCCAAACCTTCGAAATACGCTTCGGTTTCCGCGATGACTCCCTCATTCGATATGAATCTCTGCTGATCTTTCCCAATAGCAATATATATATATTTTTTTTACACTAACGCGCGCACAAAAGGGGATTTTGAAGTACCCTTAAATGTCAGAGCACAGGGCAAGCGGATGGAGAGGAAGTGGATAAGAAAAGGAGGTGCCGTGGTATATTGGTCTTGAATGTCTGGACATCACCACGGCCAGGAAACACATGATCAGGCGTAACATTTCACATTCGTGTGGTTCGGCTAAAGAATGACTCTTTATCTCTATTTGTGCGCCTAAAGTCCACTTTCAACGTGAACTGATGCGCATTCACAGATTGACGGGTATCGCGGGAAAATGTCTGAAAGGACGGAACACATTCACCAAGTTCAGCTGAACAACGACCGTGGTAATTCCTATAAAAAAAGAGATCGGCATGATAGCAGGTGTACCAGTCTGAAGTGAGAGTCAAGATACAAATGTATCGATAGGGAACGTTTGTTGTGAACGAGCTTTTATATTTTTTATTTGGTTGCTATGACATCTGTAAAACATATTTAGTATGCATCAAGTTATTGTACAAACATCATTTTTTTTAATCCTGTTAAAAATGTCGAATTTTGTACCAGAAAAAGATGATTTGCGGAAAGCATTAATTTTTTGTTTTCATTTGAAGAAAAGTGTTGCAGAGTCGCATCCAATGCTTGTCGAGGCTTATGGTGATCATGCTCTATCGGAAGCAACATGCAAAAGATGGTTTAAGCGGTTCAGAGATAATGATTTTGATGTGCGAAATGAAGAACGTGGAAGACCACAAAAAAAGTTTGAAAACGCCGAATTGCAAGCAATATTGGATCAAGATGACACTTTAAGTCAAATACAAATGACACAAATGTTAAATGTTGCACAACAAACAATTTCTGACCGTTTAAAAGCAATGGGAAAGATCCAAAAGTGTGGAAACTGGGTGCCACAAGAATTGAATGACAGGCAGATGGACACGAAAGGAAGTCAGTATTGCATCGAATTGTGACTGGTGATGAAAAATGGATTTATTTTAAAAATCCTAAACGCAAAAAATCATGGGTACATCCAGGATAAGCGTCAAGATCGACTGCAAAGCCTGATCGGTTCGGAAAAACGACAATGCTTTGTGTTTGGTGGGACCAGAAGGGGATGGTGTATCATGAACTTCTAAAACCTGGCGAAACTGTTGATGCGCAACGCTATCAACAACAAATGATCAATTTGAATCATGTATTGATCAAAAACGACCAGAATGAGTCACAAGCCACGGAAAGGTAATTTTGTTGCATGGCAATGCCCCGAGTCATACAGCAAAACCCGTCAAAGGAACAATAACGAAGTGGGAAGTGTTACCCCCCCCCCCCCCCCCCCCCCCCCCCACCGCATTCACAAGACTTGGCTCCTATCGACTACCATTTGTTTTCATCGATGGGACACGCATTGGTTGATTGGTTGAGCAGCATTCCAATTCCTACGAAGAAATCGAAAATTTGGTCTCCGAATGGTTTGCCTCAAAAGACGACCGGTTTTATTGGCGTGGTATCCACAAATTGCCAGAAAGGTGGTCGAAATGTGTAGAAAGCAATGACCAATACCGCGAATACATTTTTTTTTACTTTCCCATTTACAATTGGTGTTTTATTTAAAAAAAAAAAAAAAAACGCTCACTTCTTACCGGTACACCTGGTACGTTGCGCCTGTGTTCTAACGACGGAATTGATCGACTTACGGCTGAGTCCCCAACAAGTTTCACTGCTCGTTTTTCCATCCTGTTGAGCACGTGTAGTGCAGTTTTGGATGTGCCTGACCAAATATGGGAGTTGAACTCAATTTTTGGACGAATATACGCCTTGTAAATAGTGGCCGGGTTGGATAGAGTGAAGTATCTTTTGCAACTCTTAAGGAATTCCATACATTTGGCTGCACTTTTCGCAGCTTCAAGTATGTGGTCATTCCAGTTAAGAGTCGAATTAGTTCGAGTGCCGAAGACTAAGACTGATAATTCCTTGGCTTCGTCGATGCAATTGCCGTTCATAGACAGTATATTAACTTTGGGGCTCACCTTTGACGACAAGAGGCAGCACTGGGTTTTTAGGGCATTGAATTCTACCCGGTTAGATAATCCCCACTGATATATCTTGTTGAGGTCTGAATTCAATGTATCAAGCATAAGTTGCTGGTTGATAGTGACGTTCGAAGAGTTTGGACGGGAGTGTTCGTATGAGTATGAGAAACTCAACGTGCTGTCATCAGCAAACGAGTGAATTGGGTCGTGAGTAATTGACAAGATATCATTTATAAAGATGAGGAAGAGAGTGGGTGAGAGTACAAAACCTTGGGGAACACCTGCATTAATTTGATGGCAGACAGATTTGACACCACCAAGAACCACTTGGATTGAACGGCCAGAATGATAGTCTCTTATCTATTGGATCAGGGAATTGTCCACTCAATATGAATGCAATTTTGACAAGAGGGCTGGATGCCAACCTCTGTCGAGGGCTTTTGAAATATCCAATGCGACTACCTTGCTTTCAGCGAGGTAGTGGATGGAATGGCTCCACTTTTTGGTAAGGTACGCCATCAGATCTCCTGTGGACCTGTTGCTACGAAAGCCATATTAGCTGTCATTGAGGAGGTCATTTGATTCCAGATATTTCGAAAGTTGACGGATGATAAGAGATTCCATTACCTTGGAGAGAATAGAAGTTAGTGCTATGGGTCGATAAGAAGAAAGGGATGATTTGTCACCCTTTTTAGGAATTGACTGAATGTTCACTGACTTCCATCTATTTGGGATACGGCCAGTAGAATAAGATAAATGGAAGAGTTTCCGCAGTTGTTTAGCGAGTGAAGAGGAACATCTCTTCAAGAGGAATGGGGGAATGTCGTCCGGACCAGCGGATTTGTGTGCATTTAGCTTCTTGAGTGTGCGGGCAACTTTCGGAAGCGAATCTGGCTCATCGTGTGTTGCTTATGCTCAAGTTGAGGTGGAACTGATGTGGTATCAGGCATTGCTTGAGATGAGTTTTTACTCATGTCATCGGCGGGGAAAGCAATTTTTCCTTCGCCCCAACGACCAATGAAAAACGGTTTGCTCCCCATTGGAAGGTTCTCATGGACATCGTCCAGATAAGTTGAATGTCTTTTTCTTGGAAAAAAAGACAAACGAAACATGCGTTGGTCGAAGGAAAGGAAAAACAAACATGCAACGGATCGAATATGATGATCGGTGTACGGCTGGATGTATTGCCATCGTACGATAGAGGATAGATTTTTAATTGACGTCAACAGAAACTTTGCCCACAAATGCTAGGAACTAGAATGGATGGGAGCATGTTCGTTTTAGAAGAAAGTAACGAGGGACACGATCATGGGTATGATTGTATCCAATTCCATGGTTGGTTGGTGGCCGATCCTGGGAAATTTGTTGGGGCTGCTGGAAACCTAATAGACATAGGAAGATTGTATGTTTACTCATTGGCCACTGTGTACAGCATCAATACGCTTGTACGCAGATTGCCAACGTCCCATCGGTCGATGTGTCGAGTGTGTGTTTATGTTAAAACAACACTTGAAATCCCTGTAGCCAGCCAGCAATGGGCTGTGCTGTAGATTATTGTTTGAACGATCGACCGATGTTTGATGCCACCACAAGATGGGTAATCTTGCCGTGGGCTTATGTTTTCAGGTGTAAGTTGATGCGGGGTAGCTTACGGTGCTCATTTGGAGGTAAGTAGAATGACTTCCGTGGGAAGTGTGAGACAGGTTAATTTGAAGGGAATGGGTGGTCCTTTGGAAATGCCTTAAAGAACCCCCACAGTATACTGTCGACCAACAGCAGTAACTACACCACCACTATATTCTAACCGCATAATAACACACACACAAGAATGTACAATATATATACATATATATATATATATATATATATATATATATATATATATATATATATATACACATGTATATATATATATATATATATATATATATATATATATATATCGTTATGCAAAAATGCTCTGATCTCATTTAATGTTGTGGAATCGTTCATAACAGGGTGATGGAGTTGCCGTGTAAAACCTCTACAAAAATGAAAGTCGAGTTACGACCGCTGATTTTCATGAAATTAAGAGTGATCCAGTAACACAAATGACTGGACAAAGATATATGTAGTTGACGCATTCAGTCTCATTGTGTTTTGCAGAACCATCCGACATCCACTGCATTTTATAAGGTATCGTAGCAAATTAGCTATAATAGAAGCTTGATTTAAATCCACCGTATGCGAATACTAAGTCTCATCTGAAGTTGTCTTCAAAATTATTTTACAGTCCACTTCGTCGCCGCCGTGAGAAGTGAACAAACCGAAAAGGGAAATCGTTTTTAGACTGCCGTCAACGTAAAGTACCAGGCGAGTAGAGCTATCATTACCATCGTCGCCACGATCGTCATGTGTTCATCACTCCTCCAGCAATCGAGTGTGTACTCCAAATCGTCCCGCAAACAAAAACAGTCGTTCCCTCCCGCCGATCAGTTTTATTATTATTAAATTATCGGGAGCTGATTGACGTTATCCAGATGAGCACAGCTTGAGCTTTTTTTTTCTTCGACACGTCCGACGCGCCCAACCCCACCACAGCAATGTTTTTCCTTTTGGCTTTCCTGTTCATTTCAACTGCTTCTTTGAAGTGCGATACATACTCCACGATTTGTACGTTCCACGTATAGAACGCAATAAATTTATTATCGATCCACCGCGGGTCACACCGATCGTGTTTTTCGCCTCACGGCGACCAAGAGGGCGGACATCTAAACAACCCGAGCCGAGAAGAGGTTGAAAGGAATAAAAACAAAAATCAAGTAAAAAAAAAGTGCCATGAAATCCCCAAAATGGATCAGCTGACCTAAAAATAGTGAATGACATAGTGGGAAGCGTCGTAACCGATAGCTCTTGATGCCTCAGACTTCCTTTGGCATATCTTAGAAGCTGCTAGTAGCTTCGCTGAATGAGATTGGCCAATGTTCATAGAAGTTTGTCGTGCAGAAGGAGCGGACCACCGGTTCGATTGGCGACTAAAATATTTCGGACACCCACAGGGTCGGTATCTGCGGCATGCAGCGGCGGCTGGTGGGGCAGTTAACTCATGCTGTCAGGTAATCGCAATTAATTCTTATTTCTGTGTTTCGTTTAGAGAATTTTCCCCTTTTGAAATCGTTGTTTAGATCTTGTGAAGATTTATTATGTCATTCCGGCGGATAACGGCGTGTGAATTGTTTACACGTTGGGGTGACGGGCTGGGGGCTCTAGCCGCCCTCAGCTGATGTTCTAAGAATATGCTGCGTTGATGTGCTCTGAAGAATGTCAACGGGGTGTAGAGCGTAGGCGCCCGAATACTGTTGTTGGCAGACAATGAATTCGTTGAAAGGTATGTTGCCCCTGTTGTTGGGGTGGGCTTCTTCTGAAGAATTTTTGGCGTAAGTGAAAAAAAATTTATGAAAATTATTCGCAGACTGCGACGATTAAAGCCCCAGGAGAGATGTCAGAATGTATCACAATCAACCAAATAGACGGATCCTCGGAAGACTGGAAAAACAAATTGAATATAAAAAATTTTCAAATATATCAGAAGAAATAGGGAATGGAGGTTGCCTCGGGAGGTTGGGAGTAGTTTAATGGCGCTCCACCCCATTTATTAGCTTAAATAAAGCTTACAGGGGATTCCTAGATCTAACTTATGAACTAACTTAATTAATAACTTAACTACGATGGTAAGGAATAGGACGGGATATGACAAGATATTCAGGGAGACGTTGGGGAGTCGGTGTTTAAGAGTGGGGTTGCTAGTATTGAAGTCAAAGATGGATGACTCGGAGTTGAAACTATGTAGCATTCGGGCGACATGTTCATTGGACCCGGAAACGGTATGGTAGAGAGATGTAGAACGGGCGAGGACTACATCTGTTGTGCGGGTTTCTGTTGAAAAAAAAATTGAATTGAAAATATTGGAACAGCCGATTGAGTCAGAGAAGAGTCGGCGAACGAATAGAACATCGGGCAGTATTCTGCGTTCTTCCAGAGTTTTTAGGTTAATTAGTTTGAGAATTTGAGACGGTTGGTGTAAGGGGGGACGATGAGAGGTTTTTCCCGGTTCTAATCCGGAGATCGAAACATAAAAAGTTGCCATACCTGACTAGCATATTCGAGCAGTGGGCGGACTAATGAAACGTAATGGTACCGGGTGACATAGGGATTGGAGAATTCTTTTGACCATCGTTTTACAAACCTAGGGCTTGAGTTGGTCTTAAGAATCATCTCGTCAATATGTGAAAGGAAATTTATTATCGCATAAATTTCCAAGGTCGCAGATCGATTGGATGATGTTGGGGGTTTGGTTATGAAGAGAGTGGGGACGGGGAGGATAAGATACGTCTTTTCGTGAAAATTCATTTAGCGATATTAAGCTCTAAGCAGTTTTTGCTACACCAAATCGGGAAGTTGTCGAGATTTGCTTGAAGTAATACATAATCAACTGAAAACATAGTAGTCTTATAGAATTTTGTATCGCCGGCATAGAAAGACACATGGGGAGTGCTTGATGACTCTACCGATGTCGTTTGTAGTTAGAATAAAAAATAGGGGACCTAAGTGACTGCCTTGGGGGACCCCGGACGTAGCCAGGAAGGCATCAAATATCGTGGATCTGAAACGAACACTGTACAGTCGATCTTACAACTACGACGAAATCCATTTTAAAAGAATGGGTTTAAAGCCGAGTGTAGACAATTTAAAAAGTAGAAGTCTATGAGAAATCTTAACGCAAACCTTGCTGAGATCTGTTGTGACCATGCCGACCTCCTTGCCACTCTTTAGGGCGCTCAATGTGAAAGGTATAAATTCGACGAGATTGGATGTTGTTGGTCTACCTGCAAGAAATTCGTGTTGTCTAGGAGGGATTAGCATTGGAAGCTTAACGTTTCGTACAACAAGCTTTCAAAAAGCTTGGGTATATGGGAAACCTTAGCAATAAGGCGATAGTTCGTGACATCGCATTTGGGTCCTTTTTGTGTGTGTGCGGGGGGGGGGGGGGGTTATATAGGAGGTTGTCCAAATATTGGGGAATTTCCCTAAGAGATTAGCGATAGTAAGTGGGTCAGTTGAGCTTTTTCATTTGCAGGAAACCGAAGTAGGGTAGTGGCGCAAGGTTAATAACCTTGCCCGTTAAAACAAATTATTATTTATTGGCCTGTACGAACCCGGAAGTTCATGACTTCACCGACCCGACTCCGCCACCGTTCCCTGTCCTGTGCACTCTCCTTCCACGCTTCAGCATTCGATCCGACCTCCTCAAGGTCAAACCTAACATTGTCCTCCCATCTCCGCCGGGGACGTCCGACCGGTCTCTTTCCCGTTGGTCTACCGTCAAGAATTCTACACACGGTCCTATCGTTGCCCATTCGCGCCACGTATCCGGCCCATCTTAATCTTCGCGACTTGATTAATCTCACTATTGTAGGTTTGCGATATAGCTCTTCCAATTCGTGGTTATGCAGTTTCCTCCATTGTCCTTCCTCCTCGTTATATTTACCTCCACAGATACCCCTCAAAACTTTATTCTCGAATACGCGGAATTTGTTTTCATCCCGTTTTGTGAGAGCCCATGTTTCGCATCCATATAGAACAATCGGCATGATTATGGTTCTATAGACACGGAGCTTTATGTTACGTGACAGCAGTCTGGATTTCAGCAGTTTACTGAATGTGTGCCAACTAGCGTTGCCGGAATGCAATCTTGTGTTAACTTCCTTCGACAGTTCGTTACTGGCCGTCAGTATCGTTCCCAGATATTTAAATTCTTTAACTTTTTGAAATATCACCTCTGACGTTTATATGTGTTCCCTCAGGTCCACCTGCTCTCGCCGTAGTCATGTATTTTGTTTTGTCTTCATTTATTTCTAGTCCCACCTCTTATGCCGCATGCATGATGATTTCACAGTTTTTACTAACAGTTTCTAGATTATCGCCCAGAACGGCGATGTCATCCGCATATGCGAGCACTTGTGTGACCCCGTTCATGGATGATCCGGCCATGTTGTCGTCTTGTACCTTTCTGATAACACACTCGAGCACAAGTTTAAAAAGACACGGTGAGGGGACATCCCCCTGTTTTAGTCCGTCCCGGATTTCAAATGGTTCTGAGAGGTGGTTTTCTATTCTAACTCGCCCTTTGTTTTCGTTCATGCAGATTTGAATGAGGGCGGCTTATTTTTTCGGGATTCCCTGCTCAACTACAATATGGTAAAGTCTTTGCCTTGCGACTGAGTCGTCGGCTTTTTTGTTGTATTCAACGAACAGTTGGTGAACCGTCTCTCCGTATTCCCACTTCTTTTCCAGCAGTTGTCTTATTGTGAACATTTGGTCGCTTGTGGACCGGTTCTTACGGAATCCACATTGGTAGTCTCCCCGTATCTCTTCTGCGTACGGTGTGATTCTGGGCAGTATGACATTTGTTAATATTTTGTATGTGGTTGGGAGCAATGATATTCCTCTGTAGTTTTCGCAGTCAGATCTGTCGCCTTTTTTGAAAATGGGAACGACTATTGAGGTTTTCCATTCTTCCGGACTGACTTCCTTATCCCATATTTTTTGGATGAGCTGGTGGATCTTTCGAGTGGTTGGCTCTCCTCCATGCTTCGCAAACTCTGCCGGTATGCAGTCGACTCTGGGAGCTTTGTTGTTTTTCAATCGATTTATTGCGCCCGTTAAAACAAATTATTATGGAAAATTTAACAAGCCTCGAGACTTGCTAAATAAGGCCAAGACCGAATCCCGGTAGTAGTGCCGATGATGATGATGATGATGCAGTAGGCTAGCCATCGGATCATAACTTATAATTAACGAATTGAAAAAAGGCTTTGAAATCTTTTGTTAGGTTACTTCATGTACCGATTATGTAGTTTTGGAAGAGCGTATTGTAAAGTTCGGTAAACTGAAAATTAGAATAATCGTTAACTATACACTTCCGGACGAAAGTGGTCCACATCTTGTTCCTTGTATTGCGTAGGGAACGAAGCCTGTTATTGTACCAAGGGGGTGATGAGGTTGACGTTTTATGCGGAGAATAAGGAACGTAGAGTGAGATAGAATTTCAAATTTCTCCATAAAAGTATATAATACCATCCTCTAGAGATAAATCATCCTATTTGAATGAGAGTCTACTAAGGTGATCATTGATAAGTCGGAAATTTGCTTTGCCAAAGTGAGTGGAGTGAGAATTGACATTTCTCACCATCCGCGAAAGGGGTTCGTTGAAATCTGAAGAAGTGTGGTGACAGGAAATGAAGGGAAAGCGGGGATCGCACGTAGTTCGAGAATTTCTGTTCAGAGAAATTGAGTTAAGGAGGTAGGCGCAGTCGAGACAAGCAGGAATTCTTAATGACATTGCCAATGGTGGCTTCGTTGAGGGATATCATGGACCTGAACCGAACAGTATAAACTCTGTCGTTAGATAGGAAGAAATCCATTTAAGCAGTCCAGGTTCAAAGCCGAGGGCAGATAATTTGAAGACGATAAGATTGTGGAATATTTTGTCAAATGGTTTACTGGGGTCGGTTAAGACCATGTCGACTTCGTTAGGTGTGTCTAGTGCTAAGAGAGTGAGTGAACCCCATAAGGTTGGTTGTAGTTGATCGGCCATTGGGAAAACCATGTAACCTTGGTGAAATAAAATATTTGCAACGAAAATTAAGAGATTCATATAGAATGCTTTCGAGAATCTTGGGTAAGTGGGACAGTTGGCGATAGGGAGATAGTTCGTGAAATCACTTTTGGGACGCTTCTTTTGAATGGGAGCGATGAATAAAATGTTCTAAATGGGCGGCAATATCGCTTGAGAGAGTGAGAGATTAAAGATCGTGGAGAGGGGAGCAGAGAGAATGAATGAGCATTTCTTCAGGGGAATTGCAGGGATACCATCAACGTTTGGTGTAAACTCCTCTTTGAGTTGCAGTAGCTTAGATTCAATTAAGGGCGGATCAAAAGAATTCTGGAGAAGGGCCCCGACTTAAAAGTTAGGCAGGTAGTTGAAGTATGGCGGGTCAGGAACAAAGGAGCCATTAGTGAATGACTGATTGAAGTGAATGGTGAAAAGGCTAGCAACAGTAACAGGATTAGATGAGGTACGAGAATTTGGGGTAACTATCAGATTTACACTTATGATTGACGAATTGAAGGAAGGTTTTGGGGTCATTTTTGAGATTGGTCTGAGTTTTGGTAAGATAGTTGCGATAAAGGGTGCTGTAAATTTCCGTGAATTGGAGGTAATACCTAGAAAGTTGGAGTAGACGAGAATAGTTTGATTCCGATGATGACCCATAACTTATTCCTCGAGTGCCGAGGATTGATAGTAACTAATTCACTACCATCCCCAACCGTCGTTATTTCCAGGAGACACCAATTGTCATAGTTTAATCCCTGTTATTATTTTACCTGGAGCGGACACAGCACTAACACGCACACAGAGGATCCTACCGCCAAACGATCGCTAGGCGGGAATGGAAAAATAATCGGATTTTTTATTGTGGTTGATTTTTATAGTTTACATGTACATTTTTGGTGTTTGTTATTCTCACATCAGTTATAAGACATTTCAATAATATTACAAAACACGTACGAAATAATGCTAGCACTTAGTTAGTAACTTGATATTAGTAATTACTTTACGCGTATACCCGACTGACTCGTACTTAAAAGGAATTGCATGTGTATACGCAGCGGTAGTTGCAAACCGACCTGACGAGTGTGGACCGGGTGGTGGTTGTGACTCGACTATATACTCGGCGGTTTGCACCCCGCCGAGCGCACGCCGATGGTAGAATGACGACTAACTGATGAAAGAAAAAATGTATTCTACTTTCGAATAGATACGCTATGCTTGCATAGGAATTCAGTTCCAGCGAATCCTGGCCGTATAAGCCTAGTTGGATTCGTTGGTTGTGTATACCGGGAAATTGCTTTGGGAACGCGAGCAAGTATGGGCATGCATTTTCGGGGGAAATTGGAGTTGCTTGTGTGCAAGCAAGGGATTATCGTTTAGATAGAATGTTGGTCGAAGTCGTTTCGCGGAAATGTATGCGGCTTGGTTAGTTGTTGATGTTCCGTTGAGGATTTGAATATGCGTTAGTTACGGCATATGAATTTCGGAGAAGTTAAGATTGCTTGGTCACGAAGAGGTAATGAAAATTCAGTAAAGGATTGACCGAAGCAATTTTGGGAAAATGTATGTGGGGTGATGTAATTGAGGGAAATGATTAATATTCCGTTGTAAATTGGAATATGCATTTATTTCAGCTTGGGAAGTGGGTTCTTGCTAAGTATGGGATGTATGCAAATGCAGATTTTGCACGGGGAGCTGGATTAAAGTGACGCGCTGTAAGCGGTCAAGATTGGTTGGCATTGTGGGTTGGTTCTCCATGTGGTATAGAGAACCCCCACAATAGTTCCTTGGCTTCATTGATACAAGTGCCGTTCATAGACAGTATATGTACTTTGGGGCTCTCCTTTGACGACAAGAGACATCACTGAGTTTATGAGATGGCCGGAAGCAATACTATTACGACCAAAGATAGCCGAGAATGTCGTAAAAGCGTTTTATTTTACCCGGGTTGCATGTTTCGGAATTCCATCAACGTTCACTTCTGATAGTGGATCAGAGTTTCTAGGCGGTCGTTGACTTGAGAGTGCTGTTGAGAACACGTTTTTCGGTAATACTTTGGCTATATTATGGCGTTTTGTGACGATCGTGACTACTATTTTAATTCTATATGAAACCGATTGTTGTTCACTAATGTGGAATTCCTATGTTAGTTGCTATGGTATACGTCTCGGATACTTTGATTATTTGATTTTTTTCTCGTTTGTTTGCGTGTTGTGTGTTGTGTGTTGTGTGTTTTGTATGTACCTGTTGAAAAGCCACACTATTCCAATCATCTGAAGACATAAATATTCCTCAAATGTGTTCTTGCTATTATATCGGTCATCAGAGACAAGGAAACAACACTTCTGAAGGAATTATTTGACTGTCATTTGCCCCAGATTAGCGACATCAAAACCTGCTTGGTGTTGTGGTATCGGGTTTTTAATCGGAAAAATTGTGCAATGTGTGTACAAAGTTATATTGGGAGGTACTCACTTGTGCCAACACTTGATCCTACCTGGTGGATGGGGTTGACTACGGTGTCCTACCAGGGTTTTGTTCCTTTGCTGTCCGTTGGTCCGCTGTACAATTCATGACACGCTACAGCACTAAATATATATTTCCTCACACAATTTTTTGTACAAGCTGCAATTTTAATGTGTTGAAAGTTCCTTTCACACGCCAGATTTCTTTATTAAAGTTTTTCAGTTTGATCCAGCATAGAGGTTAAGAATTAACGAAATCCCTCAAGAAATCGTAGGCACAACAAAAATCTCGATTTTGTTTTTCCTTTTAATTTTATTGGTATTAAATGTTTGACACAAACTTTGTTATTTTATTATTTTTTTAATAACAATTTCTCACGAAATAACATGTTATCTTTAGATATTGGAATAGAAGTAGAATTAATTAAGTTATGAGTAAAATTAAACAAAAGTATATAGAAAGCACACAGTATTTCGGCGGTGGTTTTCCTAGCCATCCTTTTTAACGATTTACGACACAACATTCCGGACCATTACAAATTTTAACAGGTCGTTCATTTCAACGGAGACGTCAGCCCCGTTCAAAAACGTTCATCCAACTCACGTCATCCCGTCCCGTTACCTCTTTGTTTTCTGGTACCGTTGTCTCGGCGAAGAAACTTGACTACGATCAATTTCGAAACTGATCGAAGCTGTCTTCGTCAAGTAGAGCTGGTTTTATGCAGCTGCTATGTTTATTTGTAAATTTTTTTTATTTATACCAATTCCAATACATACTCTAGGTATGTTCAAAAAGTGAAATGTACATTGTTTAAATGAATATGTTTAATTTATTTGTATTTAAGTTTAATTATTGCTCAACGTTTACATGTTATGTATGTAAGTTAATTTCTCTTACATGTCTCGCCGTGACAAGGGCGGCGGGGGGAAGAACCACGTGACAATGGATCATCAACTCTATTTTCTGTTATTTTCATCGGACCCTGATAGCCTTGTCGTTACTAAGAACACATTAGATAACATCCGTCTTTTTCAATCGCAAACTCTTATAGCTCTGAGAGTGATTGTTCTATACTAGAATTATCCTAGCAATTCCAATTTCATTAAGGTAATTGCCATAAAATCAACGGGCTACTGAAACCCTTGGACCCCTAAATTCCTTCAAAGTCTGTTATGAGATTTTACACGAAAATGTTTTCCTACTTAATTCAATGAATACATTATTTGCGACAAAGAAACTTTACCACATCTCCGCCTTGGCACACTAAAGAATTATGTTGATAATCCGTCAGCGCCATCTGTGGTGTCAAAATCCTTATAACTATAATACCTTTGTCAAGTCACTCAATGTCCAGCATTTAAGAACACAACGACAAACCAGATTCGAAAGCAGTCTCGTATGACGCACAAGAATCCCTTAACTTATTTATATACGTTTCTAATTCCAATTCTAGTTCTTTCTTTCCAGGTGTTTAATGTCTACAGCCGATAAAATTCCTTTTAAACAGTTCATCACTTCGCCACAAGCGTTAGCCAACCAAATAGGTTGTGTAGCCAGAGGCGAATTCCGATCGCAAGGCAATCCAAATCGTCAAATAGCTCAATAAAATCTTGCGAGTTATCCACATGCCCCAGCCAAGTATCTTGAAATTATTGCAAAAGATACTTAGTATTTGAGGAAGGATAAACAAGGGGATATAATAAGCAGAACACTGATTACAGGTTCCCTTGCTTCTGTTTGTGGTGCTCAGAAATGTCCGCAGTAGGAAGCTGGAAACGCCATATTTTTGAACTGAAAATATAAAGTCTTGGATAGCGTTCAGTGTCCCATAAACTAGTCAAAGTCGTTGTGCTGGTTGCACATTAAATGGATGATGTTCCGATTTTATCGGGTCTTGTGCTGTATCTCAATTGCGATCGCACAACCTAGGCAAAATCACCGTGTCGGTCCCACAAAAACAAATTTACATGCAGGAATTATTTGGTGTCGTTGCAATCAGTACAAATAGTTTTTGACTACCAGTAGAAGAAACCATCATTGACTACAACTGACAAAAGGCGAAGGCAGATGCATATATGGTGTGAAGTTTTTTCTCTTAAATTTAACTTTCAAATTAAAAGATATTTTTGTCTACAGAATTTATTCGCATATCTTTTGGTAAACTCGACAACTCAATACACAGCTCAAGTAAAAAAATGGAAAGGGAAGAAGGGCCAATATGTCTATTTTTTAAGACTTCTTTTAGGAAAACCGGATCTGCTTCAACGCCCTGAGATGATATTTTTTCTTGGTCAGGTCAATCAGCAAAGAGGTCAAGAATTTCGCCAACACATGTCACAGAACCTATGGGTTAATGGAAACAAGTACTTTTGTTTCTGGTATTTTTAAAAAACAGTCAGTCAATATCGAAGTGAATCCACATCAATGAAGCAGTAAATAAAATGTTTGGGACACGCACGAATATTCATATGACTTTGTATTGTTAAAGGAGTTGGCCAAAAAATAACTGTTTTATATAATACACATGTACAAAAAAGTCCTTTTTTGATACCCTTCGAAATCAATGCGCAATAGATGCGAGAGAAGATTCGCAAAAAATGTCTCAATGTACATTAGGCAGAGAAAAGGTAACCAAGGGACAATGCATTACCTTGTAGAGAGCCCAATGTTTGTGAAATTCGACTGAAGAACGATTCCCTACGCTTATGTATCCGCTTAAACCTCATTTATGTGTGCATACTCTGATTAACAGCTGTTGCGCTCAAATACTACAGATTGCGAGTTCTTTAACGCAAATTTGGGGATGTCTAAAGTAAAGCGGACCTATATAAAGTTAATAAAAGTAATTAAAATGAATGAGACATTAAAATTCAGACAAAAATTCACAAACGTACGAACAAAGATATTCAGAAACTAATAATTATGTGGAAAATATGTGGCATTTCTAGCAGATACAACACCACCAAAAGAGAAGTCGATAAATCAAAGCACATCCATTAGAGCCGTATCATCATCATCA